>CM060866.1:4963464-6251464 GCA_030737845.1 Acorus calamus | reverse complement strand
CTAAAATGCCGTCTAAGTCTTTTCTACACATACTCAAATCTTAAAAGTGAAAAAAATAGAAGTATATAAATATCAACTATAATATTTTCATATAAATACTTATTGATCCATGTACTTAGCAATCAAAGAAACTAAAACATTACATAACCAAATATAAAAACCACCGATGGAATTAAATTAAGATTTGACATACAACTTTATAAAAGTATAATGACCAACTATAATAATGTAATATCAATTTACATATATGTAATGACTAATTACAAAAAATTTACAACCAATTACAGAATGTATACCAATTGCTTCCGGTAGGCACTCAATAGGAGCGACGGCGACGATGACATGGTGTCGTCATAACTGTGAAATCTAATATTTCTAAAATATTATTTAAATCTTTTTTACATGTACTCAAATCTTAAAAGTGTCAAAAAACCCAAAAAGAGAGTCTTCAAAAACAAAAAATTGAAGGGCCGTGCATATCAATATGAAGAGGCTTCATAACAAGAACAATCACATTAATGCTATCACCACCTGCTCCAAACATCAAACCAAAAACCCCTCATTCACTCTCAAATCATTTCATAAACCCAACACATGTAGGCAAAAATCCTCACTTTTTTATTAATAAATGCAAACACATAAAGAGAGATGCAAACTCCTCATTCTCCGGCCATGTTGCCACCATTCAACACTTCTTTGATTGCTTCCGGCTGAACCTCAATAGAGGCGACGAGTGGTGGTGACAAGGTGCTCCATGAGTGATTAATTGGGGAAGAAGAAATGATTTGAGAGAGAGGGTTTTGGAGGGAAGTTATAAAGATTTTGAGGGAAAAAAATAAAGGTGCAGGGGTAGTTTAGAAAAGAAATGTGATGTGGCAGGGATGAAGGGCAAAAAAAAGTAGGACAGCTCTACCGGGGTAAAAAAAAAAATTTCAAAAAGTCTGGGGGCATTTCAACAATTAAAAAAAATGTTATTTAAAAAAGAATTAAAAAAATTAATCCACTAATCCTAACTAAATCTAAGAAAGGAAAAAAAATAAAACCAAATACAAAGATTAAGGAATAAACAATTAAAGATGAGGTAATATATTAAAATTCGAGTTTCTTTTAAAAAATAAATCTAGTTAAACAATATGGCTAGGCTCTATGATGATTTTTCTAAGAGTGTTGATACACGCAGACCGGTTTTACAGCCCGTTTTACAACCCATACGCTATGATAACGTAGTGTATACTATCATAATCCGTTTTTTTCATTTTTTATCATGAAAAAAATGCACCAATGTATCTCAGTATATACTTTATTTTATATAATGGCATGCACTTTAAAGGTTGAGTGTATAATTTTATATTAAAAAAAAAAACTAGGTGAGCTACAATTGGGGCTGTAATGGGGCTACGTGTGGGATCTTTCTAACAACATCTGGGCCAAGATATAGCCCAGTTCCCTGCCCAGCCAACCCGCCCAGAATCCTCCCTCCCCTCATTTCAATTTTCATTACTCTTTGTTAGCATCATACATTCATATTAAACACACAATGTATATGTGATGAGGTGATATTTTATATTTTTAAAAAATTAAAATATGTATGAATTGTAATTGAAAAGGAAAAAAATTATACATAACATTTTTCTCAATCTTGACGTATTCTCTCGTCCCTTAGAAAGTAAGATAAAAGTGAGGAAGAGAAGAACGCATGTTACACAGCTTACGCATGCGTAGTGGGTGGGTGTGGAAATGAAGTTTGAAAAATTTGGTAACAGCCCACTTGGGCTTCTGTTGTAGGCTTTATGCCCCGATCAGTTTCTGGGCCATGTTGGCAGAACATAACAAAGAGTGCTGATACACTCAGTTTTATTCTCAGTCCAAAATACAAACTCTATATATTTCGTTACAAATTTAATTAAGCATATACCTCTTAGATGATGTATATACCTCATTGAATTTTTTCTTACATTTGTTAAAAATGGGTCATTCAATTTGAAGTGGAGCGATATGCACTTTTTATCAAAACATATACCTTATTAGATGATGTTTATTATTTTAAAAAAAAATGAAAACACTTGAGGTCTGAGTTTTAGTTAGTGAATATGACTGAGTGTATCATTTTCCATTGGGAAAGAAAAAATACCAGTTTCTGGCCCATGAGTCGAACATTTTCCTACTAGTTTAAAAGTGGAACTTTATGGCCCCTCGTGGGCCTTTTTACAAAAAAAAAATAAAAAAGGAAAAGGTTAGACTTAATTTATTTTACTAACCAAAACTTAGTGTAAGAGCATCATTAGATTTATATGTATTAATTTCCTTTATATATATATACACATAGGGGGTGGAGATGGTTATATAATAAATTTTCAATAGTTGTTAGCTTATATAAATGATGGTTTAGAATTCATCTTTAAATAATTTGTCAATCACTCCTTATTTTTTATCATGTTCAATGTTCATTCACCTTAGTTTACTTTCTGTAGTTGACCAATTATATAAGTATTTAATGTAATTTGGACATATATTTATGTAACTAATATGTACAATTTTCGTAACTTAATAGGCAATTTCTGTAACTGGATGTTATATTTCTTTGACATTTTATTTTTCCTTAACTAATGTATAAGAGCATGTTAGAACTTTGAATTACATAAAACATGAAATAACATATTGTCGGATTCAATATGTATTTATTACACTGTGTAATAATATATATATCCTTTACGTAACTTGATATTATAGTTCTGTAATTTGTTGTTATAGTTACTGTAACTCATATATTAATTTTCTGCAACTTAGAATTGACGAATAGGGCGGTTGGAAAATCACACAAAAAGATGAAAATGAGCAATCTGGGTAGATCGACGATGGTGTGAAGATCGACGAGGTGGACGGAGTATCGGTGAGCGGGAATGTGAATAGCGGACGACAAGCGGCATGGTAAACGACAACTATGTAAAAGATCTTGGTGTCGGTGATGGATTGTGGCAAGATTTTCAGTGTTCGCTTGAGGAAGAAAGAGAAATAAGACTAGTTTGAATCTTCTTTTAGACTGGTTTAAGGGATGTGAGGGTTTGAGTCTTCTTTTTTACTGGTTTGGAGAAGAAGAAAGGGAAAAAAAGGATGTGACTGCTCTTCTTTTTAGCATCACCTCTTCAGATCTTCTTCTCTTCTTTGTTGCCGCCATCACCGCCATCTCTACCGACTGGGATGCGCTCGTTTGAGAAAAAAGAAGAATAAAAATCGTTTGGAGAAGAAGAAGAAAAAATGATATTTTGGAGAAGAAGAAGAAAAAAAAGAAAGGGAAAGCCATTTCGTTTGTCTTATATGAGGGGGTATTATTGGTATTAAGAAAGAACAGGGGTACAAAAAAAGGGCACCAAAAAGCAGGGGTAAAAACAATTTACCTAAGTCAAGGGATATGGAAAAAATGAGGGGTTTCGTCAGGGGTTTTTTTGACAATTCCCCCAATTTTCTATGCATTCAAAATTAAATAATGATGCCTTAAAATGTACTATTAATTAAGAATGGTTAAACGTTCTCTGTTTGAATATACTGCATTTGGTTAATTCCATCTGAAGTTACACTATTTGACCCCAAATGACCTATAGCACTTGTTGGGTCCGACTGCATTGGATCAGTCCAACTATTCTCTCACTGACAGCATAAAAATGGGAGACTCACATGTCGCACCTCGAAACCACCTACAGAATGAATTAAACAGAGAGGAGGAGAATATTGAGAAGTAAATATAGTTTACACATTGAACTGAAGTATCCATGCATGTGATCCTAGAGATTCTTCTTGCCTGCATTACTGTACAACATATAATACTGCTTTACTGTATAATTCCATTGTTCAGTTTATTCTCAATGTCCAGTGTAAGGCATGGGGTCACGCGTACTGTGCACCTCTGACCAATTTTTGGGATCTGAAATTGCATAGTTCATAACAGTGGTAGGGGTTAACATGCATTATATATGGCCAGTTCAATTAATGGAAGTATAGTTAGAATATGTTATAAGTAGTGCTCAGATAGAGAGAGAGAGAGAGAGAGGTACAAAGTGGGGAACAAGACATTAATACAATGAATAGTACACTGACATTGGGACATGGAGCATGCACATGGGAGTTAAAATGGAAGCACCCCCAAAGGGGAGTCCATGCAACAGTTGATTCTGAATGTTGGATCAAACGTATTCGTATCATATCTTGCTTTTATTTAAGAATGATATCAGAAGCTCACTTTTCTTTTTTTGGTAAGTAAGAATATATTGCAAAGAAGGGTTTAGAATTTACATGAGTGGCTGATTAATCAGTCAAATGATGGTGCAAAAGCTCACAGTTGCTTCTTTAATTTGTCTTTGAGGTCATGGGTTATTGCTCTTCTTCGTAAGTTTTGTGCTCATTTTTTTCTGAATTTATACGATGTACATGTATGTATGGAGTTTATGCTTGATCTCGTGTATTTGTGGTTTTTTTTTAACTAATGTTGGGATTTTTCATCATTTTAATAAATGTAGTCTCCCTAGCAAGTTATTTGTTTCTAGGAAATAAGTTAGTATTGCATACATCCATTCGGGTAATGATATAAATAATTATATACCAGTGGAATAAAGCATTTTATATTTTGTTAGGCATGTGTTTAGTTGTTTGGTTAGTCAATAATAAATTGTGAATAAAAGTTAAATAAGACGTGGAGGAAATGTATAATATGTGAAAAAATGATTAAGTATTTATCCCCCCTGATGTACAACAAATGATGACACCTGAGATATCCTTATATTAGTGGTATAGAATTGGTAGAATAACACAATTTCATGGAAAAGTTGGAATACCCCTGTAGCTATGGCATGTATTATTCTACTCAAATATGGCTATAAGTATATTTTGGAATCACCCGTTAGCGGATTTGTACAATAGTGATAAATCCCTTGTGCATATGTCATGTGAGAGACTTATACCCGCATTTGTCATGCATGTCACTGCATTTTTTTCACATGTATCCCATAATATTTTTACCTTTGCAATTTAAGGTATAATTATGCAATGTGCCATTTTATTGAATATAGTTCTTTATTTTTGTGTTTTGGAATTTCGTGCCCATCCCCTGATTTGTTAATTAAATTATAAACAAAAAAAGCATGTTGCAATTTTTGGAAAGATTTATTGTTACGGTGCTTCAAATTTTTTTGTTTGTAAGAGACATGATCCATAATTCTGGACTTTACTGTGATTTTTTTGTTTTTGGTATTAACTTTAGTGTGATTTGTGGGGTTCGCGTAGTCTTTTAACTTTTTGTTCTTTTAATTTTTTTGATATATACGTGACTTTTCATAAAGTACCCGAACATCATAAAATTTGGCGACATCTAAGAAACAATAATTTTTTGATATCACAGCTCAAACCACCCGGGGAGTGAGAAGGTGAAGGGGGTCGAAAATGGGGGTTTTGTTGGGGCACCGGATGACGGGGTAAATCTTTTTTTTTTTGTCGAATACATGATGGATGGTCGAGTCAGTGGGTTGCGTGAACAGATGGACGAGATTGATCTGGGAAGCATTAATTTGTGCGGTCGATGAAAAGTGAGTGATCAGATGGTCAAAAAATCGGCCCGCATTTTAATCTGTACTAGCGTTCGTCGGAGAGCCCTGCTCTGTGTATGTGTATCGGAGGACCCCCTTGGCCAGTGGCTCCCATGCCCCCTGGATCTTTTGTTTTATTCTAAATTTTTTTTGATAGATTGATTTTAATTAGAATAATGTTATATATAATTTTATTTTCAGCTCTAATTCCAGTCAATATGTGTTTTGAATTTTTTTTAAAAATAATATACTTCATCTAATGAAGTATATGTTTTTATAATAAAATTGAAGCATATATTTCAATTAATTGTATTGATATATCTATAGAAAATGTATAAAAAAATTATTAAAACATATTCCTCATTAATTTGAGTATATGCGTCATTAATTGTCTTGTATGTCTCGGAGATAGTTCCCCTTAACATTTCTTGTAAGATGGTAGAGGTTCCCTCTCTATAATGAGAAGACTTAGGTTCGAATCTTGCCACTTACTAATAGGAAAAGATTTGATCAAGAAAAAAAAATTTCTTGTATATCTCGGAGATAGAGCAGATATCTTTTCTATGTCTATCTTTTGTTACTTTTCTGCTTTTCTTTGGATTCCTATTTCTTTGCAATATAATTAAGGTCTCATGCCTACCATTTTTTTTAAATAAATCTTGTTAAAAAAAAATACAAGCTTGAGGAGGGAAAATAATAAGTATATATATGTAAGTATATATAGGGAGAGAGAGAAGCTTTTTGATCTTTTCATTATTCTTTTCAATTTTTTAAACGTTCTAATTTATTCTTCTTTGGCTTCTATTTGAATTCTAAGACCCCATTTGAAATCAATTACCAAGCTGTCAATGCTTTCGTTGTAAATGGATGTTTTTAAATTTTAATTTTTAGTTTTTATATTTTAATTTTTGTGTTAAATGGCAACAAACTAGATTTTTATTCAATGAGTAATAAATTAACTTTGTGTTTAAATTAGGATAGTAAAATAAAATGGAAAATGATAAAAAAAAAATCTCATTTCCACCTAGAGGTTTGACCAAGTCATAGAGAATACATGTAATAGTCAATGAGATCATATCATATAGATAAAAAAAATTTGCTTAAGTTATACATACATGATTGTTTTTTAATTATCAAACAAAATAGAGATTTTTTATTGAAGTAATTTTTTAACACTTACGTGATGTTCTTTATTGGGTGTGTTATGGAAATTCTCTTTAGCTTTCACACAAAAGAAGATTATCCAAACACCCTTTCAAATACTCAAATCTAGAAATTGAAAATTTGAAGTAGGAGAAGATGCAGATGAATCTGAGTTGGTCCGATCGGATGATAATTAATGACCATCGAAGGAATTAATTAAGTATGAATACTGAAACTCTCAGCCCCCGTTTGGAATGGGGATAGATTTTATTCTAGGGTATAGATTTATCCAAGCATAAGTGAGTATAAATAAGGATAAAGTGATTTTGTGTTTGGTTGTGTTTTGAATTATTCTCGTTGGTAAACGTAAGAATAAATGTTTTGTTGTTTGGGTAAAATGTGAATAAAGTATGGATAAGGATTTATAAAAAGTAAAAAAGTAATGATAGTTGATTTGACAGGTGATTTATAAGAGGTGATGACAGTTGATTTGACAGTGGGCCCACATATTCTTTGGGTGGAATAACCATGGATAACTTTAATTCCAGGGGTTGATTGGAATCCATATACCACTTTATCTGGGTTTATTCTAGCATAATTTATCCGGGGTTATCCGGGGTAAACAAACGAGTAAAACTTTTTATCCGGGGTTATCCGGGGCCTTATCCCCGATCCAAACATGGCATCAATTCATATGGACTCATCCTCTGGTTCTGTTGAACTCTTTCTCTGACTTTCAGTAGTTGAATGTTATTCTTGTTCATCAAAGTGAAATATCTGAAATTACATTCATAGAAACGGAAAAGAAAGGGTGAGAAGAAAACCATTGCAGAGGATAAGATCAATCGTGGATTGCTTGCGCGTTAAGAGCACAACAAATTCAAATGCATGAATGCGTTTAGTTGCATGATTATATAATTAATTATGTAAAAATCTGGATTTAAAAACTGATTCTACAGAAAACTCACATTCCTCAGCTTTTGAAAATCACAGCTTTTATATATTATTTGGTTGAAGTCTATCTGCAGAAAGCTGCTTTAGTAAAATTGTTTGGTTGTATGATTGTAGAAGTAGCTCCTTGCAAACGCACAAATTGTCCAATTGTGTAACCAAATACTGTCGAAGACCACTTCTAAACGATATGCTTTCCAAAGAGAGGCGCACATGCAAGTAGACCTGTCAACGGGTCATCTCCAGACCGGAACCCGATTACACGTATAATTTATCAGACCCGACATGGATTCGACATGGGTTCACCCCGACCCGATCCTATAGACCTAAGACCCGACTCTTTTATATATAAGCGCATATTATTATTAGGCTATTAGTTGACCTATAAATTTCTATCATATTTACCAAGTTCTAATTCATAACATTTTGGCTTTGTGTGTTTGTGTTAATTTGTTTTAAATCTTTTTAGTGTTTATGTTAATATAAATATTTGTACATTATATGTTTCATGTTTTCCAAATTATGTTAGATTTTTAATTTATAATATTTGGAGAGATGTTCGTTTTCTTTTATTAACTATTCTCAGGTCCGGGTTCAGATTCCCAAGGATTTGTCGGATCCTGGGTTAGACACTAGGTTTGACAGATCCTGTCACGGGTTGGGTCCAAGTCCACTATGATTCGGTCAGAACCCCATCCGTTGACAAACCTACGTGCAGGGGCCTTATAAACTCATGTCAGGTGCACAACACCCCATCGTTGGCACATCTGCACGGGGCCCAAACCCAGCCCGAGGATGAGATTTGCACACTCACTAGACGTGCAGCGTGCCCGCCCAACTAAAAAATATGCAGCGCGCCTGCCCAACTAAAAAACCTCCCCAGTTTGTCCTATATTAGATGGGGAAAAGACTGAAGAAAATTGGATGATATTCCATCCAGTCTTTTTTTCAGCCCTAAATCCAGTTTATAAGTATTTTGAATTTTTTAAAAATAGTATATCTCATTTAATGAGGTACATATTTTTATATGAGAAAATGAAACATATATTCTAATTAATTGCATAAGATACATTTATAAAAAATATAAAAAAATTTATCGAAATATATACTTTGCTAAGGTGAGTATATGCTCTGATAATTTTCTATTGGTGATGCATATGAAACTGGGATTGTGGCTGGAATAAAAACTGTGTATAACAACACTATTAATATGGGTGCATTTAATTGCGTGATTGCAAAACTCTTTATATAGGAATCTGGATTTTAAAATTGAATCTGCAAGAAGCTCAACTCAATTTTGAATACTATTTGTCTGAAATCTGTCTGCAGGAAATTGTTATAATAAAACTGTTTGATTACACGATTGTAAAAGTAATTTTTTACAAATGCAAACGCTACCAATCAAGCAACTAAACGCTGCTTAAGAAAAAATTCGCTGCATGTAATTTTTTTGAAAAAGCTCTGAATATGTGCTCTCAAAATTTGCATGCATTTTATAATAAAAAATATTCAGTCAATGCACTTTTTAACAAAAATGAACATCATCTAGAGTAAAATTATAAGTGACGCATCAATTTGCCACTGATTTCAAAATTTTGGAAGAATTTTGCAATGGCTAGATATTTAATAAAATTCCTAAAAATTGTGATAAAAGTGAGAAATTGTATAAAACTGATTCACACATTCAAAATCAACCGACATAGACCAAATTCCTATTCAATGAAAAAATGCAAGGATTATTTTTTTAGAATTTTTTTATATAAAATATTAAGAGAGAGTGGCCCGAGATGCTAAGAGAGGGACTATGGATGGGGTCTGGAGATTAACAAATACAACTCTGCTAACTTACAAAAAAAAAAAAAAAAAAATACTCATCCCCTCGCTAGCAAGGTGATTGATGTGTACCCGTTCCATGCAATGAAATCCGGGATCAATCCCTATCCAACCCATATAAGGGGTGTCCTTTATCAAAAAAATAAAAATAAATAAATAAAAATAAAAGAAGGCAAAACAGAACAAAAATTAAAAATAAAAATAAAAAATAAAGCGGAAGCCGGTTAATCTGGGAGCCTAGCCGACTAGGGTCGAGACGGAGTCAAACCTGAGCCGAATCACACCCAAATAGGCGCCGAAAGCGGGACCCCCCATTTACGCAACAAAAAGAAAAAAGAAGAAGAAGAGAGAAATACATACGTTACAGTCGCCACAGACATGTCAGCAGACACGTGCTAGGTGATGTCCGTTACGCGTCACGAATGTCGACGAAACGCATTTATGTCAAAGTACTGAAATGTCCCTAAATCCTCGCCGGCCCAGCCCATCTTTCAATGTCGAGGGCAACCTCTGACCTTCCGGATCTCGTCCATATCTGACCGTCCAAACACTTACTCCGCACGCATCACGAGGCGCCCTGCCGTACGGTCGGATCGTTAAAAGCGTAAATCTACTGTTTGGACGGCTCACTTTTATCCTGCGATCCTGTAGTCTCTGATCCAGGTTTATATGGAGTAGCGTTGTCTATGCATCCAAACACCCAAATTCTGGTTTTGTGTTCATCCTTTATTCTGACAGGTTGGAATAGGAGTGGGAGATCCAATGTGAGCGGCAAGAACTGATGCATGAATTATTAATGGATAGAGAACAGGAGATTATGAATTTTGCAAGTGAGAGAGACCTTCTGATTCAAGAATTTAATGGAAGTGGGAGCAATAAAGCAAGTAGAGTGAAACTTTGATCGGTTAAATCGAATTTGAAATAATCTAAATCGATTTTTTTCAGGTTTGAGTCAATAGTTTTATAGTTTGATTTAAGTATATATTAAAAAATTAATAAATCGATCTACATTGATTTGTGTTTGATTTTACTTAAAAAACTGAATTAACCAAACCGAACCGAATTAAATTTAAATACAAGATTATTCATAATTAATATTCATTTATATCATTGTTATACCATTAATATTCATAGATAAAGGAATATACTAATGTATACAATCAATAGTAGCATTTTAATATATTTATATAAAGTTATAAACCAACTCTTCAAAAAACTCTAACCAACCCAGATTGGTAGGAAGAAAAAAAAATTGGAAAGAAAAAAATTACCAAAAATTCGAATTAAACCAACCGAACTGCACCCCTAGAAGCAAGCCTTCTCGGAGAGTCAGTCACATGGATACCAACCATTGGCCATTTGATAAGTCATGCCATCAGACTTTCCCTTATTTCTATGTATTTTTTTCTCTTTTATGCACTTTGAAAATTTTATGTTTAATAGTGTCTACACAACACACACACACAATTTTATATATATATATATATATATATATATATATATATATATATATATATATATATATATGGTCGCGATTACGTGCGGTATGCGGTCGGTGCGGTTTACGACGTGGGCCGTCCGATCGCGGGTCCATCGCATCCAACGGTCGACGTGAATCGCACCCGACCGTCCGATGCGATGGACCCGTGATCGACGGCCCGTGATCGCGCACTGCACCGACCGTAAACCACACCTAATCGGCTCCCTATATATATATATATATATATATATATATATATATATATATATATATATATATATATATATATATATATAGTGAATCGATTAGGTGCGGTTTGCGACGTGGGCCATCCAATCGCGGGTCCATCGCATCCAACGGTCGACGTGAATCGAACCCGATCGTCCGATGCGATGGACCCGTGATCGCGCACCGCACCGACCGCAAACCGCACGTAATCGCGACTCTATATATATAGGGAACCGATTAGGTGCGGCGGTGTGGCGGTGCGGCAGCGATCATGGGTCCATCGCATCGGACGATCGGGTGCGATTCACGTCGACCGTTGGATGCGATGGACCCGCGATCGGACGACCCACGTCGCCGCGGCACCGCCACACCGCCGCACCTAATCATTTCCATATGGAGAGGCAAAAAATTGACTTACCGGATTCAGATTGCTGGACCCGTCCGCTCCCGCTCTCTTCCGCCTCGATAGTGGTTATCGCTGGCGAATATCCTCCTCGACGCTAAAGACATAGGGAGATGGGAACCTGCTAAAGACCCTCCGACGCCCAAGTAAGTGAAAATGGACGAATTAGGGTTTTAGGAAAAATAATTTCACATACCTTAATAGGGGAGATTAGCCCCCTATTTATGGAGTTTTGAGATCAATTGTTGATATTCTTCCCATTCGACGGATAGGAGAGATCCATGATTTTCAAGGATACATAATTCATACCTCCGGGGATTTGCCAGTGAATCACTGATTTCCTTTGGTCAACGATATATATTTTGTAGGGATATCAGGGATCAAACAATTAAGATTTTAAATATACGATATCTTCTTGTGATTTAGGGAATCAGTCAATGATGACTCCAAATCATACATATATACTGACTGATATTCGGCAAATCCTCTATGGATAATCCTTTGATAAATAGTTCATGAAATATACTGACTTGGCTTGATGTTACTGTTGGATCTGAGTGGGCCGATGGCCAAGGTCTTACCAAATTCAGATTGCCTGGGCCATCGATCTGCGAAGTTGGGTTATGGGCTATTGGGACGCAACCTGCTTTGGTGGGCCAGGAAAATGGGCCCCACAGATGCCCCCCTTTTCTCATTTGACAAATAGTTCTTCCTATCGAATTGGAAAAACACTTCTCGAGGTGCCACGTGTTAAGCAAGATTGTTGTCCCGTTGAAATGATGCCTCTTGGTTTTCGTGTGCCTTTTTCAAATGGCAGCTGTCGGTATTGAAATTTAAGGTCTCTGAAATTAGGCCTGGTTCGTCTCGTAGCAAATCAAATCACCGTCCGGAGGGGTTGTTTCTGAATGGCCCAACAGCCTCTCAGAATGACTAAATGTGATCGCCACCTACTTTCTCAAAAAGTGAAAAAAATTGGTGTTTGCTATTGATTGCCTGTGGGGGAAATTGGAGGGTTCTCCTTTCTGAGATACGGCCAGCCGCATATAGAGGTGAAAACGGGGAATCCTTTCTACTTGGTAGAATTTGAAAGGAGGCTACTAAATGGGGGGCAGGGCGCCGACTACTTCGACCTAGGGGTGGTAAACGAGTCGAACGAGCCGAGCTTTGACATCTTCAAGCTTGGCTCGCTTATAAACGAGCTGAGCCGAGCCGAGTTCACGAGTCTCAACAAACCTAACGTTCTTCTTCATTTTAGGTTTTTACGGGTGGAAAATAAAATTTTAGCTTAAATGAATCAAGTTTAAGAGCCTAAATGTGCATAACTTTGTATTGATTTAATGTTCCGATTTTACAAAGGAGTTGAGTCAAGCTTCAACTAAGTTTTTTGTAATATAAATGAGTCGAGTTTGAACACAAAATGAAACTTGATCCAGGTCTCGAGCCTAAGTGAGCTTTAAAAATTGTTCAAGCTCACTCATTTGTCTAATTGAACGAGGAGGATATTCGCCAGCGACAACCACTATCGAGACGGAAGAGAGCGGGAGCGGACGGATCCGGCAACCCGAATCCGGTAAGTTGATTTTTTGCCTCTCCATATATATATATATATATATATATATATATATATATATATATGAAAATTATTAGGTGCGGCGAACGGCGGGTGCGGCCGTGACGTGGGCCGTTCGATCGCGGGTCCATCGCATCCAACGGTCGACATGAATCGCACCGTCCGATGCGATAGACCCGTGATTGACGGCCCGTGATCGCTGCCGCACCTGCCGTTCGCCACACCTAATCGGTTCCCTATATATATATATATATATATATATATATATATATATATGCGACCGATTAGGTGCGGCGAACGGCAGGTGCGGCCGCGACGTGGGCCGTTCGATCGTGGATCCATCGCATCCAACGGTCGACGTGAATCGCACCCAACCGTCCAATGCGATGGACCCGTGATCAACGGCCCGTGATCGCTGCCGCACCCGCCGTTCGCCGCACATAATCGGCCCTCTATATATATATATATATAATTCTGTTTTGCCTTCTTTTATTTTTATTTATTTATTTTTTTTGGTAGATAGCCCAGTGGGCCAAAGACACCCCATATATGGGGTTGGACGGGGATTGATCCCCGGTTTCACTGCATGGAGCGGGTACACATCCACCACCTCGCTAGCGAGGGGAGTGTGCAAATCTCATCCTCGGGTTGGGCTTGGGCCCCGTGCAAGTGCGCCAACGATGGGGTGTTGTGCACCTGACATGAGTTTGTAAGGCCCCTACACGTAGGTTTGTCAACGGATGGGGTTCTGGCCGAATCATAGTGGACTTGGACCCGACCAGAGAATAGTTAATAAAAGAAAACGAACATCTCTCCAAATATTATAAATTAAAAATCTAGCATAATTTGGAAAACATGAAACACATAATGTACAAATATTTATATTAACATAAACACTAAAAAGATTTAAAACAAATTAACACAAACACAAAAGGCCAAAATGTTATGGATTAGAACTTGGTAAATATGATAGAAATTTATAGGTCAACTAATAGCCTAATAATAATATGCGCTTATATATAAAAGAGTCGGGACTTAGGTCCGCAGGATCGGGTCGGGGTGAACCCAAACTCAACCCGATTTTATTTTCAGGTCCACATGGTCGAATCCATGTCGGATCTGATAAATTATATGTGTACTCGGGTTCTGGTCTGGACATGACCCGTTGACAGGTCTACTTGCATGTGCGCCTCTCTTTTGAAAGCATATCGTTTAGAAGTGGTCTTCGACAGTATTTGGTTGCACAATTGGACAATTTGTGTGTTTGCAGGAAGCAACTTCTTCAATCATACAACCAAACTGTTTTACTAAAACAGCTTCCTGCAGATAGATTTCAACCAAATAATGTCTAAAAGCTGTGATTTTCAAAAGCTGGGGGATGTAAATTTCCTGCAGAATCAGTTTGTAAACCCAGATTTCTACATAATTAATTTTATAATCATGCAACCAAACGTATTCATGTGTTTGAATTTGTTGTGCTCTTAACACGCAAGCAATCCACGATTGATCTTATCCTCAACAATGGTTTTCTTCTCACCCTTTCTTTTCCTTTTCTATGAATGTAATTTCCGATATTTCACTTTGATGAACAAGAATAACATTGAGCTACTGAAAGTCAGAGAAAGAGTTCAACAGAACCAGAGGATGACTCCATATGAATTGAGAGTTTCAGTATTCATACTTAATTAATTCCTTCGATGGTAATTAATTATCATCCGATCGGACCAACTTAGATTCATCTGCATCTTCTCCTACTTCAAATTTTCAATTTCTAGATTTGAGTATTTGAAAGGGTGTTTGGATAATCTTCTTTTGTGTGAAAGCTAAAGAGAATTTCTATAACACACCCAATAACAAACATCACGTAAGTGTTAAAAAATTACATCAATAAAAAAACCTCTATTTTGTTTGATAATTAAAAAACAATCATGTATGTATAACTTAAGCAAATTTATTTTATCTATATGATATGATCTCATTGGATGTTACATGTATTCTCTATGACTTGGTCAAACCTCTAGGTGGAAAAGAGCTCTTAACCCTGTGCGTAGAGGGGGTGTTATTTATTAAAGACAGAGCCTCAGTCGCTTCCATTAATCCACCATTAATCCAATATGTGTTCCTAATTCTTGTTAATATTTTTTTAAGATTCTATGCATGCTATCATATTCTCTTATTTAAATTTTCTATAAAATCTGTGGCTCAATTGTATCTTTCCTTGGGCAACCGGAGTTTCACAAACCTCATGTAAGGTATGAAATCTCCTATAGTATTATATACTCTACCATCTTAATTAGCATATATTCTATTATGAAGAAAAAAATTATAGAAAATATGCATTTAAGTTAAATGAATTTGTACATCATTTTTATAAATGATTGTGCTTGATTAGCTAAGAATATATGTGAGAAAACAAATATCCACAAATTGTGCGTGCGATAAGGAGTGGAGCCGTAAACAAGGTTAAAGTATCATTTTAAAAAAAAAATTCATGTTTTTTTTTTATAAAAAAAATAGAGTATTGCTATCTCCATTTGATTGATATATTTTAAAATTATACCCTCTAAAAGAGAGATAAATAGATAAAATAAGAAAAATAAATAGAAATAAAAAAATTGTCATACGGACAAAAATGTTCCTTGAAGGTGACAATTCGCAAACCTGTTATTACGGATCAAACATTCATTTCAGTTGGTTTCGGAACCTATCACTCGAGTAAAAGTACAAACTGGTGCGTCCACAGGTTTCTGAGATATTTAATTTGGTCAACACACAGTAATTTTACATATTATTAATATGTTATATATTATATATCCACATATATCTGTATATATACATGTTATTATAGCATTACCTAGCTATATCATCTTCATTTAAAATATAAAAAAAAAACCCGCAGAAGTTGCTTAACTGTTTGATGTGTGTTTAGGGTTTGGTGTTGACCTTTCGGTGGAGTTCTATTTTAGTTTGGTTTGTGTTATTCTAAGATGGAATTAGGCCTATCAACGGGTCGAGTCCAGGTCAGGTCGGGGTGGACCCGGACCCGACCCGTAGTAAGACCCGGCGGGTATGGATCTAACCGAGGACCTGGCGGATCCTCGAAAATGTGGACCCGGGTCGGGTCCGGGTTTGACCCAAATATGATTAATAAAAAAATGGGGAGAGCTCATAAATTTGATTGTCTTATCATTCTATTTGAATATGGTTAATAGACATTACATATTAATCTAAACAACATTCAAAACAATAAATATTAACTTAAACAATGAACATAAATTATGCAACAAATCAATTAATTATATAATTTTAAAAGCTAATAAACTAATAAAGTTTGTTAACGGGTGGATTTGGTTGGTTATGAGTTATGATTTATGAGCTTGGTTATGGACTTGTGAATACAAAAATGAGTTAAAACTTATACTTGTAACTTGATAAATAAGAAATAAAATTATTGGTCAACTAACACTAATAGTCTTGTAATATATGAGCGTATACAAATAAAACAGTCGGGTCTCGGGTCCACCCACAACCAAAAACCCAGGTAATGCGGACGGACCCGTGATTCAGTTGGCGACGGACTTTATTCGTCGAAATTTTTGGACGGATCATAACCGTCGCAGAGTTCGTCAACACCATAAATATATTAGTTATTAAAAAAACCAAAAAAAAAAAAACAATTATCCCCAAATACCAAACCCCACTTCCCTGTGTTTCCCAATCTCGTCCACGTACCCCTTCCCAATCTCTTCCTACCCTTGCAATTCCTAATCTCATCCACCCCTGTATTTCCCAATCTCGTCCACCCCTTGAGCCTCCATCGGAGACTCACCATCGTTGCCGTCGCGCAACCCCGCCTCACATCCCCGAGTCTCCGATTTGCCCATCTCCCTCTATGCGACCCCTCTGTCTCCCTCTACAGTTCTCCTAGATCTGGTATTTTCGTTTTGTTTCCCTCTTTTTCTCATGTTTTTTTTTGTCATCTTAAATGTTTGGATTTGCTTATTTTCCAATAAATCTAGGGTTTTCAAACTATGAAAGCATATTGGATCTATGTGATTTGTATCTTCGTTCATTTTTGAGTTTTGATTTTGTATCTTTAACATTGTTTATTGCAGTCCCATATTTTTGCAATTGAATTTTTCCGTAGTTATATAATATTCAGGTTCCTTTGAGAGTGTAGAACGGTTTACCTCTGTGATATATACAATGGAATTTTGAAAATGGTATTTTTTTAAAAGATTATTCAAAGCTTCTCATTCAAAGTTTGGTGACAAAATCACTAAATCTTTTATTTTTCTTTTCAAATCCCCAATGTTATTATGATCTTTCAATTCATATTAAATCCTAAATACTTTGATTGTGTCATATGCTCACATGTACATGCCTCGTTAAATTTTTTCATATTTTCTATAAAATAAATAAATCCATTCAATTTATTGGAGTATATAGTTCATTTTTATAAAAGCATTTACCTCATTTGATAATGTATATTATTTATAAAAAAAATTAAAACGCGTGTGGACTAAAATTGGGGTATGTAACATTTTTCAAAAAAGGGGAAAAGCTAAAAGAACAAGACAGAAGTAATTTACAAGACTCTCATAACAAGCCTTAACACAATGTATGTACACCCCTTTCCATTTGTTCACCATAATATTAAAAGTTGAATTACCCCCCCCAAAAGCACAATGACCTAAGCTCGCATTCAAGCGTTAGAATCTGTTCTTATTGTAGGTTTTGCAGTGGACCCATTTTTCCTGATTAATACCACATTAGTTGTGTTGATATTTTTTCATCAATTAACTTTTTGTGGTGGAATGAGCAGGTTGATGTAAAATAAGATGGTCTCCTAAGTCTAGTGAGCTATATGACGTAGTATTTTCATGCTTTACTTCATTAATATATTTTGGTTCTTAATTCCATCATTTCCTAGAGATTTTGACCACTAAAACATTAATTCAACTACTAGAAGGTGTAGCTTTACTTTGAAGCTAGCTCCATATATATGAGGTATTTGGGGCTTGAAAAATCTAGCATTGTACTTTTTTTTTGTATCACAAAAATTTTCACAACTTACTTGTTCTATTAAAGTTAATATATACTTCTGCTGAAATTTTCCTTCTATAGACTACTTGTTTGATGTTTACTTTCTTGTAAATTTTTTTTTTTTTGTACTCTGCTTTCTTTTAATTGATGTAAGACTCTTATCACCTTGGAAAAAATTCTAAAGTATAGCTGTTAAAGTCACCTAGGCCTTTGAGAGAGTAAAAAATACTAAAGCTGGAAGTCACCTAAATAACTGAGAGAGAAAAAACCAACAAGATGTAGCCCAAGCGCAAAAGTCGTCTACTATTTAGGTGGGTTATGTCCTCAATGATATAAAATTCATGACTTATGTCCTATATTGTGGTGAATTGTGTTTGTTCTTGTATTGGAGACTAAAAAAAATACTCCTTGTAACAGGATCACCATTTTGGTTGTATGCAAAGGTGGTTTTCTCTTTGGAATTAGATATGCTAAATTTTTCTTATCTGTGTTGATTCAACCTTGATGGTCCAGGTAATTTTTTTCTGGAGTGCTATCAATTTTTTGGTATATGTGTAATTGTGTTTTACATTTTGGATTTACATATGTTAATGCCAATTTATATTTGACTCTTCATAAGTATAAGCTGGTATGTTTTATAGAGATTGAATTTCTTTTATCATCAGGTGTCTAGATCAAGAAAAATAACACGCAGGGTGATTTCAAGCTTGTTTGTTTGTAGTTGTAGGTATGTGGTTTTCTTTACAATTACCTTCATATGTGTTCCTTTGAAAATTATAGTTTGTTTATTTCTTCTTCAGGTAAAAATTACTTGTTAGAGAGGAGAGGAACACCAAAATGATTATTAAAATATATTTTAGCTTGAGATAGAAGAGCATTATTCTTCTCTATTTTATTTCCTAATTATATCTTGGTATCGAATCTGTAGGTCTAAATTTGAAGTTTGAGCAAATTTGGATCAACAAAAAACAGCCCACATAGTCTCACTGTTTATGTTCTTTTAGGTTGTACCATCCCTTTGAACTTTCAATTCCTGCATAACCAACTCATAGAGAAGTAATAGTACCTGTGTTCCAAGACCATGTAGTAACTCAAAAGCCTGATACACTAAATCATGGTTTGTATATATACTTTTTGATATGATAATGATGCTTATGTTGGGAAAAAAACATGGTCTCTTATTTTTTTAATAGTATTCTTTTATATAATTGTGTTTAGTTGATCACCTCCATTTATATAAGTAGTTTCATGCTTCATCTCTCCTGAAAACACACATCTACTAAATATGTTTAATTTAATTGATAAACTGTTCATCTCAGCACAAAAAACAATATTGTTAATGTTTGATGGGCTAAATATGCCCATGATTATAATATTATGCCATCATTTATTTCTTTCACATCATTTTTTTGGGGATACTGTCATAGAGTTTGATTTATTATTTTTATTTTTTGTGTGCAGGTCGGCTGCTTATTATTTTATTTCAAAGTATATAGACACAACTTGGTGAAGCAGTGAAAGGAAAAAAGAAGAAATCGAAAATCAAGCTATGATTAGATAAATTTTAGAAGAAAGTAGTGTCATTGTCAAAACATTTTTTAGATGAATTCATCAAATTTGTATTTTTAGGTGTACAAAAGGATGAACATTTGTTGTCAATGAAGTATTTTGTTGCCGGAGTTTTTAATTTATTTTTTTTGTAAATTTATTTTATGAAGTTTGGGCTTGTATGAGATAAATGGCAATAAATATTGAAATAAATGTTCATTTTATAATAATGTTTTTTTTAAAAGAATTAAATACACATGTTTTAGTATAAAACAAAAAGTTGTTGAATTATCCCAGCGACGGATATAATCCGTCACTAAAAGGTTAACATTGAATTTGTTGAACCAATAGCGACGGATATAGTGTGTCTCTAATTTTAAAATTGTGACGGTCACAACACGTCGTAGAATGGGTAAATCGCAACGGACCCGAGCCGTCGATGAATGTGTCAACCGTGACGGACTACAGCCGTCCCATAACTTTTGCCGACACCCTCAATTGCGACGGACATGCGACGGCTAAACTCCGTCGCTAAAACCCTATGGCGACGGATATAGTCCGTCGCTGAACGTCAAGATTCTTGTTGTGACCGGGTCGGGGCGGGGTAGACTCGGACCCGACCCGTTTGTATATTCGGGTCCGCCGGGTATATTACATGTGCAATCAGGTCCAGGTTGGGTCGTGTCCGGGTCTGGACCTGACCCGTTGACTTGCTTAGATAGAATTTGTGTTATCCATAGTCCTGGCAGGGGCGTGGATGATTTGGAGGAAAACATCTTCAACGGCGCGAGAGTGTACCAGGAAAACATATGTGACATGTTTCGGGGGTGCATGAGAGATTGGGGACGGTACATCGCTAAGGTGAGGGACATGCAGTTTCGAGATGGAAACCTCCAGATCATGGGGTGACAGTGTGGGTGTGAGAGTTCTCGCCTTACTAGTTAGATTGTTCTTCTAACCTGTGGCGAGGATTTCTTTTTTTTTTGTATCTTTTTATTTTTTTATTCTCCCCCACATTCGGAATTTGTAATTTGAATTCAGAAATGAAATCGAGTAGCAAACATCTATCTTTCTTTCAAAAAAAAAAAGATGAAATTTGTGAGATTATAAAAAAAGTATGTAAAATCAGTATTTTGTTAGTAGTAATCTTGACGATAATTGTGGGTCCTATTGGAATTAAAATCAAGGCACGTGGGTGGTAATATCAAATTCCATCGAGAATCTTAAATTAAATGATTAATCTACTCTTTTACAAATTAATCAAATTACTGTCTATATCTTTTTAAAATAAATAGCCTCCTCTTTTTTTTTTCTTTTTTCTTTTTCCCACCAACTAAGTAATGGGTTTATATAGTCGTTTTGAATTTATAACTAAGAAACTCTATCATAATTTATATATGTGATGTTGAAATCGTAATTGTGTATTAGATATTGATTTATGTTTTCTAAATAAATTTTTATTTTTATAGATGGGTTTAAATATTATTATAATTAATATAATATGTGATGTATGATATGAGTTTAAGCATAAAGCAATACCTCCAACTCAGTAATTAAAAGCAAAGGTGTAAGCATAACCAGGAAAGAAAAAAGCAAATACTTGACTTTGATTGTTGATAAAGCCAGGGGACCCCGATCAATTTGCATTTGTTAAATATTTATAAAAAATTACTCCTTTTTTATAATTGTGATATGGGTAAATAAATAAATTTTATAATTATATATATAATAGTAAGGGTAGTTTAAACATTTTAATCAAATTTTTTTTATCATTTTCTATGTGTAAACCAAACACTGAAAAATGATTATTTAGAAAAATCCATTAGCGAACCAAACAGTTTGATGGAATCAGAATTCTTGATAAAAGATTCCTAATAAAGTAAATCCATTTAAAAAATAACACGAACAAGATTCGGCCAGAGTGTTGATTTAATTAACATGGTAATCCAAGATGGCAAAATCTTATAAGTTAGAATTAGGGGTGGTAAACGAGCCGAACGAGCCGAGCTTTGATATGTTCAAGCTCGGCTAATTTATAAACAAGTCGAGCCGAGCTCACGAGCCTAGTGTTCTTTTTCATTTTAGGGTTTTTAGAGATTGAAAATAAAATTTTAGCCTAAATGAGCCAAGTTTATGAGCTTAAATGAGCATAACTTTGTATTAATTTAATATTTTGATTTTATAAAAGAGTTTAGTCAAGCTTCAACTAAGTTTTAATAACACAAACAAGTCAAATTTGAACATAAAATGAAGTTCGATCCAGGTCCCGAGCCTAACCGAGCTTTAAAACTTGTTCAAGCTCGCTCATTTATCTGAATGAACGAGCTTGAACGAGCTCAAACCGAGCCGAGCCCGAGCGGCTTGGTTCGTTTACCAGCCCTAGTTAGAATCATACTTAGTTAGGAAAAAAAATGTTTCTCTTAAAAAATAATTATGATCATCAGGAGGCTTTCTTCACCCAACTGGACAATTGCATCATAGAAGAAGGAAAAATTAAATAGGGTCCCTATGATCATCCATCCGTTATTTTTAGGGGTCCCTATGATCATCCATCCGTTATTTTTAAGTATCTGGAATGTTTTAAGTTTTTTTTAGGTCTCTAAGATGTTGAAAAATTATCTTTAAGTCAATCTAGCCAGATGTTATTCAAAGATACCAAAAATGCATTCGCCCAATCATGCGAATGTTAACAATGTATTGAGAAGTGTTAACAGTGTACTAAAGATACTTAACAGTGTACGGAGAAGTGTTTACAATGTACTGACATAATTGGGCGATGAATGTTTTATGCAAAAGGTAATAATATACTGGGGAGTGTTAGTAGTATACAAGAGATACTTAACAATGTACTGGGAAGTACTAACAGTGTACTAAAATAATTGGGCGATGAGCATTTTCGGTATTTTTTAATAGTATTCGGGCAGATGGATAAAGATAATTTTTCACCGCCTTACAGCATCTCCAATGGATATGTTAATTAACATGTTAGTGTCATGTTGTTATATAAAATGTAAAAATGTTGCTCCAATAGAGATGTTTGGAGCTAAATGTAGACCACACGTGTGAGATGTTATCTTTCAAGCTAACTTTAACTAGTGTAGAGACCTAAAAAAATTTGAAATTTTTTAGAGATTTAAAAATAATAGTCGGGTAACTACATGGACCCCTAAAATAATTAATTTCCCCTAAAAGAATCCTATCTTCTTTGTTGGTGGACATTATCTAAAGTTCACAATCAAATATTGCAATTTTTAATTAGTTTTTTTTTTTTTTTTTTGGACAAGAGACATTCCTTGTTTTTGCCTGAAAAGCGGGGAGAGTTATCAACTGATTATTAATTATAGTATTAATCACCACCGAAAAAAAAAACATAATTTGAATGACGACCTTATAGAGAGGGCCATTGATTGTTGTTAGGCGCATTCATTATATTGTACTTTTTATTAATTGAAAATATAATGTTATTGGTCACTTTTTCGACTCCAATTTCGGTCGACACATCTTTTAAATTTTTTAAAAGAGTTTTACTACACATGTCCTAATTTATAAGTCTCACTCACAAGTCACAATAGGTGTCAATTTATCATTGAATGTCTGATTGATTTTAACAAAATGACAAAATAGAAAAATACAAAAATACCCGGCATTAAATATACACATTTGAACTTTCAAATCCTTCATTTTTTGGGGTTTGTTTTCGTCTTCAATCCCTCTCGTCAGTTGTCATTGAATTTCAAAATTGATTGGTTTCCAAAAAATTAACACAACAATTGAATCATTTCATCATTCTCTTTTATTCTTTGGTCTAAAACATGGAAGAACATCAAGCATTTCTGGGGGATTCGATTTAATCCGATTTATTCAGGTTTCTTCGTCCGATTGAATGCCCAATTGTAAATAATGGGTAAGCGATTATTATTTTCAATTTTTTGAATCACACATGTTGTATTGCCGATTTATTCAAGTTTCTTCATCCAATTGAATGCCCAATTGCAAATAATGGGTAAGCGATTATTTTTTTCCAATTTTTCAAATCACACATGTTGTATTGCCGATTTATTTAAGTTTCTTTGTCCGATTAAATCTCCAATTGTAAATAATGGGTAAACGATTATTTTTTTTCAATTTTTTGAATCACAGATTTTGTATTGTCGATTTTCATAATGCAATCCTATAAAACAATTTTTTTTATTCTTATATTTATTTTGTTCCTATATATAATATGAATGAAATGTATGTGATTTCATAAACAAATGTAACCGATTCATGAAACGTTTTTATGATTTGTGAGTAGTTCGTGATGTAGAATGACATTGACTAAATGGCTGAATGTAACTCATTATTGTTAAATATAGCTGATTATTCATATCTTCCTTTTTATAGGTTTTTATATATAACTTAGCATAATAAAATTCATCCATTGTTTGATAAATGTAACTGACATTTTCTTAATTGAATTTACTCATTTTAAATGTAATTGAATTTGGGGTAATACATTTTGAAGATATGAAAACAATTACATTGAACGATAAAATATCAAGCAATGTAAGTGCATTGAATAAACAAAGTCAGTTACATATGTGAATGTAACTGACTTGATTTACATAAGCATATACATATCAGTTATAAAAGGAGAAATATAACTAGTTTACCAATATAATCTGTGGTGGGCGAATTTCCTTGTTCGTCCTCCTGGGCCGGATCCTGGTCGATCCGGGCTTTTGAGTTGGTTCCGGAGAGATGGTGCGGGTCTGAGCTTCCGACTTCGCTGATCCGGTTAGCCCTGCAGATCCTCCTCGCTGCTTGCAAGTCAGACAGCTCCTCGTCGGCTTCGGCCCTTAGGTACCTGCAACTCACACCAGTGTGGTGCCGGCTAACGCCCCTCCGACGCTCAAGTCAGTGATCCTTCTTGTTAGAAGAAGCCTTCAACCCAAAGAGGGAGAAAATGAGAGAGAGTGGAGTGTGTTGCGCGTCCCTTAGGAGGGCGGGGTAGCCTCCTTTTTATACTGGATTGGGGCGTGCCGATTGGACCTCGGGGGGGTATCCATAACGTGATGTGGTACCCCCTGTATGGCCTACCGATTCGGGACACGTGGCACCTAGGGATCATCATTTGCCTATAACGGTTTCCCTGACGCACTGTCCTTTAAGATGTCAGAGAATATTCCCTTTGATAACTGTCTTGCTCTTAGTGAAGGGGTTCATGTCCGTCCAGCCGTTCAATCATGAACACCGTTGTGCCCTTTGAACGAGGTGGGCTGCCACGATTTTGACCGCCCTCGTGGTTACACGAATTAAACCTTCAGCACTCTGGTCGGGCAGTCTTACCCGTGTTGAGCCGTACTCGGGCATATGTCCTGCCCGTCCTGACTCTCCTTTGTCACATCTGGGCTTGTCAGGCCCATACACTTCGCGGGCAGTGGTGCCCCATCCTGGTACTGCCTAATGGGCCTGAACTCATGGTTTGGCTTGTGGGCTCATCGGTTGAGAGATGGGCCCGGCTGTGTTTTGTTTCTCATTCTTTGTCTCGGTTAAATTCGCCTCCTACAAATGCCCCCTTCTTTTGGGCTTCCAGGGTCTCGGGAGTCCGAAAGAACTGACCAGAGGAGGCTCGTTCGACAGGGGTGCCGTGTTCCGTCAGCTTTCACCTTGTCATGACCGGTGAATCTGTCGACATCTCTCAAAGCCACTTGTCACTTATCCGTACGCTTTCCTCATTAATGTTACGCAGGCGCGGATTTCAAAGACTTTTGCCGCCTCGCCCTTATTTCGAATCGTCGCGACGGTTGAGGATACGAAAAATCGGATTCTTATTATACGCTCGGACTGTTCGTGTGATTCCCGTACCTGTCACTAAATCAAACCCGTTTCGAGTCTCGACTGTCTTCCTGTTCTTCGTCTTCATCTCCTTTGTCCGATGGCGCAGTTACCTGAGGTCGTCACAGTAGAAGAGTACACGGGGGAGATGCCCCCTCCGCACGATCCTTCGTCACTATGGGTTTACTCCGGCCAGGTGGAGGCCGGAAGGATTCTATTCCCTCTGTCCGTGCTGATAGTCGAGTTTTTGAGTTTTTTCGATCTTCACCCCCTCCAGCTTGTTCCGAGCGCGTTCCGTATCCTAGCGGCCGTCGCCGCTCTTAATCGCGCCCTCGGCATCCGCCTTGGGCTTAACGAGGTGAGGAGCTTCTATATCTTGAAGCCCCTGACTGGAGGATGCCCCCTCTTTTATCTGTCCCGGAGACCCGCCTCGGGAACACTGATCTTGGACGCTAACGAGTTTATCTACGACTGGCGCTCGAAGGTCCTTCGTGTCCGGGGTCCCTGGTTTCCGGAAGACTGCCCCTTCCGCATTCCGACCAGGATGAGGGGGCCATACTTAGGCTCGGGTAAGTTCCCTTGCCCTCGTATCGGACTCAACTTAGTTCATCTCATGAAATGTAGTCTTTGGCTTACGACTTTCTTGCGTTTGTTTCAGGTGCATCTTCTCTGAACGCCTGCCCCCGCCAGGGGTCCTGCGATCGGAAGACGTAGAACGGGCCCTGGCTTTTGAAGGTAGGAGCTGGAAGACCCTGCTCGGTGCGGTTTCTTCGAGCTCCGTCGCTCGTCCTTTACCGGTTGCTCCTCATCCACCCGTGAGCCGGCCCTCGAATCGGCGTCCTCCGTCCGCCTCGTCTTCCGGCGGCGTCTCTGGTTCCTCTTCTAATCCCGGGGAGGCGCTGAGGCGGTCGAGTCGTCGGCCCCGGTTTGCGGTCCGGTCATCTGTACCCTATGACCGCCCTATCGTTATCGCCGAGGACGAAAATAGCGACGAGGAGACCTTCCCCATGGGTGGTCATTCTCGGACCCCCCCTCCGGCCTCGTCATCCGTTCAACGGAATAGGGTGGAGGAAGAGAGATCGGGCAGTCCTCGGCCCTTCATTGGCTCGCCCCCCAGGACTTTCGAAGAAGGTGTGGGTGAGTTCGGTGGTGGAAGCTCTCCTTTAGCTCATCCGGCATCGCCCTCCCCGCCTCCTGTAACTCCTGCGGAGCGCTTCTCCCAGGAGAGGGAACCTGTCGAGCCTCCGCGGTCATCCCCTACGGCCGAGAGGGGGCCCCGGGCTTCGATGTCCCCTCCCATATCTCCGTCTCGGGTGCCTCAGTATGTGTACTGTGTTAGCCCTACCCGAGTTGGAGCCATGGGCAAGTATTCCATGCCCCCGGCCCTTTCCCGCAAGGCCAGCCTTGTGGCGTGTGGCTATGTCGGTGCCGTGTGTAGGGAGGTGGAGAGGCTGAAGCACTTGATCGAGGAGGAGGAGAGCGAGCGCTTCAAGGACTTCTGTGCTGGCTTTAGCACGGGCTACTCGGCTAGACAAGATGGCCAGGCCTTCCCTTCGGAGTCTAAACTGAAGGAGATGTATCATCTCTCTCTTTTTGAAAGGAAGTGCGGTCCTTTCGCGGAGGAGGATCCGGGGACATCAACTCGGCCGACTACTTCCACCTCTCGCCCTGGACGCCAGGAGTAAAGCCGGTGCCAATGCCTCATGCTCTCTGCCTCTTTTGATTTCGTTTCTTTGTACTTTTCCTTTTGCGAACATCTTCCCGGTGAACACCGGGTGTTTTGTTCAGGCTGCGTCCCGAGTGTAAATATTCTTTTGCGTGCTAAGTCTTTTGATTCTTTGAAGTTCGTGCGTGGTAACTAATTGTGCCCTTTAATGGCTGTGTTGATTGCTTCAACGGAGGGGTTGTCTCTATCGTTCCATCGATAAACGGGCGTGGCTCATTATTACATGAGCGCCTCTTCGTATCCCCGTCTAATGTTTGACTCATCTTTCCGTGGCGATGTCGGGACTTTGAATTTGCATTGAATGCATGTTCGTTCTTCTTCACGTATATAATCGGCTCGTGGTAGATGTGTTGCTCACTTCTTTTTTTTTAAAAAAAATTTTCTCGCATTGTCTTGTTTTGGTCAGAATGCCTACCATTTCTGACGATGTTTCGGTCGTTCCTTACGAGGGCGAGGCGCCCCTTCTTCCGGACCAGAATTCATGCATATTCTATTTTTCACAGATAGAGATAGGGAGACTATTCTTTCCCCTTCCTGACCTCATAGGGTTTTTCCTGATGTGGTACGGTATCCATCCGCTTCAGTTGACCCCTGATAGCTACCTGATTCTCTCCAGCGCGGTCGTCCTTTGTCATGCGGCCAAGGTGCGATTTAGGCTGAAGGAGCTTTCGAAGTTCTACCAGCTTAAACCGTCACAGGGGGGGACGGCAGCTAAGGCCTGACCAGGCGCTCGGGTGTCCCTCCCCTGATCTTGGACGTGGATGACAACTTCATAGTAGGGTGGAAGACTCATCCTCTGAGGATTTCAGGGATGTGGAAATCAGCGGACTCCTCATGGCAGCTTCCATCCGTGTTTAGGTCCTCTTCTCTTGGTAAATAATCTCTACCTGTTCCGGCATTGTTGTTTTACCGCGTAATCAGCATCTTTGCAGCAGGGGACTTGGACTGTCCTTCGGACGGAGAGCTCAGGCTGGAGGATATTGCCAAGGCGCTGGCCTTTCTGGAGCGGAGCTGGGTTAGCTTACTCGGGGATGCTTCCCGTCGTGTCGAACTAACCTTGGCTCTTCATGTCAGACCGTTCCCACTGGCGGCTTATCGCGCCAGGGGTGACGTGAGGACAGCGTCCCGTGCCTTCCCTTATTTTGTTCCCACGGGTAGGCCCTCATTGTCACGGCGATCATGTCCCGGGGAACGAGGGGATTCTGGCTCCCGTCGGATGAGGAGGAATGATCCCATCCCGATTTTTCCCTTGCCGCCGAGGTTATCTTTTGCGCAACGGGAGGTGGCCGGACGGCCTTCGTCTTCCGCAGAGGTACCGAGGGGACTTTCCGTCCTCAACCCGGAAGAGGAGCGGTTGGAGGACTATGTTTCTGGGTACCGAGCTGGTTTTCAAGACGGGTCGTCCGGTAACGCGTACCCCTCCGTCCGCGAGCTGGATGAGTCCTTCCGCTTGCTGCTAAGGCGCCGACGAGCCGGGACTCGTGTTCGGGGGGAGGGACCAACCGCGTCCTGATCCGGTGTTGCGGCCCTCTCCTCCGGTTTTGGCGGTCTTGTCTCCCATCGAGACGTTTTCATGCTGCCTATCTATGGCCCTCTCTTTCTTTTTAGTTATTGTATGAACAATAAATTTCTATTCGGAAGGGACCGTGTGAAATTCGTCATTCCTTTGTCTTTTACTATTTTCGTTTCTGCATGCCACTGTTTTAATGCTCATGCTTTTTGGCTCGGTCGACGGGTGAGAACGGGCAGTTTCGCTAAGTCGGGCAAGGGTCCTTCCTGCTCCGAGGGAATTCTTCGCGATTTTACCCCTGCCCTTACACTTTTTTGGTCAAATCGGTCCATCCGCGGTTCCATCTGCCGAGTTCCGTCAGTACCGTTCGATTTTCCAGATTGGATGGATGATTTGCCATTGGTGACCACGAAAAACCTGGGCTTCGCGATCGCGCGTATCTTCGGATGTCAGAGACTTGGGCAGGCTTTACACGTGGCCCATTTGGGCGGGATTTTTAAGGCGTTCGAATCATCTTCCATGATTAGGGCTGCCGCACTTCTCGCCTTCCAAGACCATTCGTCGTTCGTTGGTCATCCGAAAAGACGCACTGCCTTTCTGGCAGGTCCGTCGTTTTTTAAAACAGGGATTTTATATTCGTTTTTAGCGATCACCGCTTCATTTGCCCAAGTCAAAGGTATTTCTTCTTCTTCTTAAACCTGTCTACTCGGTTTTCTTCGTCTCTGTCTGTCGTAGGGTTTATGCGTTAGGAGAGCTTTGTCCGTTACATTTGCCCTTCTATCTAAGCGTTCCTTTTGTTGCACTCGTTCTTCCTCTTTGAGGATGTCGATCTTAAAGTCGTTGGCTGGTCTTAGGGGTATGTTTGACATCCCCGAGTCGGTAGGAATGGAATGGTCACCTTACGAATCCTTCCCCATTCCATTAGAGCGCTTAGACCACTCGAGTATGTATGTGTACCCTTCGCAGATCGCGAGGGGTGGTTTAATGCTGCCCTTTCCCCCTCTCGTTAGGAGGTTTTTGTCGACGTTTGACCTCACCCTACTCAGTGCAATCCCAATTTCTTCAGGGTTTTAATGTGCTATGTTGCCATGAATAGGGATTATGACCTTGATTTGGGAGTCCCCGAATCATGCACACATACGAGCTTCGAAAGTCCGGTAGGGGTTACCATTTTAGGGCTAGGGACTCTAGACGGAAGCTCGTAGACGAGCTTCCAGATTCCGACAAGGGTTGGGCCGAGAGTAAGTTAATAATCCTGTCCGGAAACTGGGAATTTGGCAATGCCCCCGAAGATATCTGGAGGGTGCCACGTTCTATCTTAATGGGCGCGATAGGTCGGGCAGTCATTTTCGTTATTCGCTTGCGGCTGAACATCTAATTTCACTTTAACTGATCCTTCTTTTGTTCGGCTCCAGCTCCCTGTGCTAACTCCCGCCCTTCCGAGAGTTCCGTGAAGCTGGAGCACGTGAACGCCGCATTTCGAATAAACGACCGAGCTTTCTTCAGGCTTCTGGGCTGGGATAACCCGAATCCTAGCAGCACTCGTCGGCTGAGACCGCGTCTGACCGAGATCTTCGAAGATCCCCCTCACTCGTCTCCAGTTGCGTCCCCGGCCGCTCAGGAGGTTCACTCTCATACGTCCGAAGGAGACTCCGAGGAAGAGCTGCGGCCGCTGTATAAGCTCGGCTTTGGTGACCCAATGGTGACCGAAAGCTCATCTGGCGGTGCTCGGCATGGCTCTCGTTTGCGGAGAGGCCTGAGAGGAAGCCCCAGATCGGGGGAAAAGTCTGGCTCTCATTCCGCTGGGAAGTCAGCGACGAGTTCGGAGAAGAGGGGTAGCCGTCCTCAGCTCGGGATGTCATCAACTGATGCCCGTCCAGAAGATAGGCCGGGCCCTATCGCATCCGGTTCTCGCTCTAGTGACAAGAGGGGTCTCGTCCCGGAGGTGGGTTCTGCTCAGCCCGGCATCGTGAAGGAGAAGGGGTCCGCGGCAGTGGATCCTCTTGCTCCCTCCCTTCTTATAGATAGGTCGGGCACCGATCCTGTTGTGGGGTCGAAGACCCCTTCCAGCGAGGAGAAGATGGCCAGGCTGGCGGCGCTTCGAGCTGAGGTGGACGCTCAGTCGGGGAGAATCGGTCAGCTCCCCGGCTCAGAGAAGAAGCGACTATCCTCCGCGTCGCAGGCCTCCACTCTCCCTTCCCAAAAGAGCAAGGTCGCTGTGGCTAGCCCGATTACTTTGTCACCTCAACCGAGGCCATCTTTAACTGACACCCTTGCTTTCTTCGGTGCCAGCTTCGCTTCTTGATCGATTTGCAGAATCTCAAGGTGTTTCGAGTTGCGCTTGGCTGTCCTTGCGTATGACTTGGATTCTGTCATTTGCGGTAGTCCCCCACATATTACATCGATGACCCCTGCAGCATGCGAGGGCCCCACGGCCACCACGTGCTTCTCCGGCTTGTTCCCTTCCCTGGATTCAACGAATTATCGGAGTTTCCCTTTGCGAACCAGGGATTCCAAGAACCCTTTCAAGGTTCGGCAGCCTTCGGTTTGATGCCCGAAATCTCTGTGGTACTCGCATTTCAATCCTTTGTCCCGAGTGGCTGGATCACCTCTCATGGGAGGCGCCCACTGGAAAAATGGTGCGTGCTTGATTTTTTCCAGAATCTGCACCAGGGGCAGAGTAAATTTCGTGTCCGTCCTTTCCCGGACCTCGTTGGCGGTCGTGCCATTTTTCTCATCGGCATGTGACTTTCGCCCCTTGTCCTCCCTTGGTGTGGGGTTTTTTGCAACCGCAGCTACGGCTTGGGGTCGCGAAAAGATGGCCTCGTCCTCAACTTTGGCATACTTCTCCGCCCTACACATGAGCTCACTAAGGGACTCTGGGACCTTCTTCACCAAGGAATTACGCAAGTGATGCTTTGGCGGCAAGCCGTTTCTGAATGCCATTATCGCGGCGTTTGAATCGCACCGATATACCATAAGGAGACGGAACCGGTCTACATACGCCCGAATCGACTCTCCCGTCTGCATCTGGACCTTCATAAGGTCGCCAAGGTCCTTCTGTTGTTTTCTGTTGCAGATGAAGTGTTCTGCAAACAAAGTTCCGAGCTCTTCGAAGCAGCGGATCGATCCTCCAGGGAGCTGGTGGAACCAGCTCAGAGCTGCCCCTTCGAGGCTGGACGGGAACATGCGGCACATGAGCTCATCGTGCTGTTCGTAAAGTGCCATAGCATGTCGGAAGCCCAGCACGTGGTCGAAGGGGTCGGTCGTCCCATTGTAAAGTCTAAACTTTTGCTGTACGAACTTCCTAGGAGGTGCGCTGTGCAGGATGCGGTGGACGAAGGGCGATTCGAATCCCTTCAGAGCTCCTGTAACAAACTCCCGATCACGCGTGCTGGTCATCTCGCTCCTGTAAGTCCTCCTTGCACGCCCCTGATGCTCCTGTTCATAGCCGTCGTCAGACGAGGCCGAGTATCGGTCTGGACTCTGGTAGCGTTCTCGCCTGCCCGTATGGCGAGTGTTGGTTCGCTTCCTTCGTCTTTCACGGTGCGGCGAATGGTCGCGCTGCTCACCGCGGTCCTCTTTCGTGCGATTCCCTTCGGGGGGACGTCGGGTATGCCCTGCTTGTCGCCACGACGGTGTCCTTCACCGGATGAGTAGACCGACTCGTGGCTTCGCACATTCGCCTTTCTGCTCTGACGATCACGATCACGCGGTTCCTCGCCTGCTCTGAATGAATTCGGCTGGTTCCGAGCCTCTGGTGGGGGCGGCGGTGGCGTCTTTTCTCCGCGCTTCAAGAACTGCAGCATCAGTCCCTCCATATGTTCGAAGCGTTGGCTCATAAGTTCCATTTCCTTCGCAAGATCGCGCCCGGCCTCGAGGGTTGGGCCTTGGGAGGATGATCCGACTTGTGCTTTACCTTTCTGCGGAGGGGGGTCGTCGGGCGTCACCCTTCCTTCCTCCCTATCATGTTCGTGGACCGTGGACCGAGTCCTCGCCACCATCTTTTCCGGTAAATTTTCTGGGACGGCCTTTTGTTCAAGGTCCCACAGACGGCGCCAAATGTGGTGGGCGAATTTCCTTGTTTGTCCTCCTGGGCCGGATCCTGGTCGATCCGGGCTTTTGAGTTGGTTCCGGAGAGATGGTGCGGGTCTGAGCTTCCGACTTCGCCGATCCGGTTAGCCCTGCAGATCCTCCTCGCTGCTTGCAAGTCAGACAACTCCTCGTCGGCTTCGGTCCTTAGGTACCTGCAACTCACACCAGTGTGGTGCCGGCTAACGCCCCTCCGACGCTCAAGTCAGTGATCCTTCTTGTTAGAAGAGCCTTCAACCCAAAGAGGGAGAAAATGAGAGAGAGTGGAGTGTGTTGCGCGTCCCTTAGGAGGGCGGGGTAGCCTCCTTTTTATACTGGATTGGGGCGTGCCGATTGGACCTCGGGGGGGTATCCATAACGTGATGTGGTACCCCCTGTATGGCCTACCGATTCGGGACACGTGGCACCTAGGGATCATCATTTGCCTATAACGGTTTCCCTGACGCACTGTCCTTTAAGATGTCAGAGAATATTTCCTTTGATAACTGTCTTGCTCTTAGTGAAGGGGTTCATGCCCGCCCAGCCGTTCAATCATGAACACCGTTGTGCCCTTTGAACGAGGTGGGCTGCCACGATTTTGACCGCCCTCGTGGTTACACGAATTAAACCTTCAGCACTCTGGTCGGGCAGTCTCACCCGTGTTGAGCCGTACTCGGGCATATGTCCTGCCCGTCCTGACTCTCCTTTGTCACATCTGGGCTTGTCAGGTCCATACACTTCGCGGGCAGTGGTGCCCCATCCTGGTACTGCCTAATGGGCCCGAACTCAAGGTTTGGCTTGTGGGCTCATCGGTTGAGAGATGGGCCCGGCTGTGTTTTGTTTCTCATTCATTGTCTCGGTTAAATTTGCCTCCTACATAATCTAACAAGTCAAAGTTTGTATAGGTACTCTGATTTATAGTTCTCATATATTTAAAAGATCAAATAAAAAAACAGTTCTATTTTGTGAATGTAGCTTATTTGAACGTACATTGAATAAGCTAAGTCAACTACATATGTGAATGTAACTGACTTGCTTATACAGGTAATATGAAAATATATATACTACTGATAGAATATATCTAAATCAGTGCTATCTAATTTTATTTAAATGTTTTACATGCATAGGTAATCGATGCATTTACAAAAATATTGTACGAGAAACAAGGTGCACCTTCACAAGATAACGACATTTCCTTTTTTGTATTTGTCAACATTTCGTTAACTTGTAGGATGTATTGTGGGGTGGTGATAATTCATATTTTGAGACAATATGCACTTTGTGAAGAAATATCAACAATCATAACAGAGAGTACGTTGATGTTAAATAGAGCATGTCTCATCAAGATATTTGTCAACGATAGCCCCAGGACTATCAAGTTTTAACAGTGCATTTTGATAATTGACTCATGCTGTTCTGTAATGTATAAATGTGGATGTTTTGTCATGTATGTAGATACAAAACAATTTGGAAGAACCATACATGTTCAAATGTGAACTGGTGTGTCTAATAGAAATTAGAAATTTCTTATATGTTTTGCTGTTTTGAGAAATGTAAAGCAATGTGATCCATTCATTTAATATTGGTCAATGGAAATATTTTATGTATGTGATTTATGTTATGCTATATGATATGAATTCTATAGCAGGCGACAATATTGCTACATATATTTGCAACAATGTAACTAGTTTTAAATAGATATGTAATTGACTATTCTAAAATGTAACTGAATTATGATAAAATGTAATCCAGTCTCACATTAAGCCCATTACAAAACTTCAGATATAACAAAAAGGGTTTAACACATGTCGATGGAAAAGAAATATACAAAAACAACTGGAAAATAAAAAACATCACAAGGCAGCAGATCCAACAGCTTCACCAACATTTGCAATCCGAAAAACTTCCTTTTGAACAAAGTTGTTATAGAACATATGAACATCATCTTTTGGGTCAAATGTCATTCCAATACATAGAACAATCACATCTGCACATTGTTGCTTAACTTCACCAATCTATTCCTTTTGTGAACTGCCTTCAAATGAAAATATAACTGAATCCCCCATGTTTCCTAAAAAGATCATATAATCAGAAATCACATTGTGGATATAAAGTACTCATAGGTTTACTAAAAAGACCAGATAATCAGAAATCACATTATAGAACACAAGATACACATATATTCACTAAGGTCTGATTAAAAGTTAGTTACATTTGTAAAATATAACTTATTTTCATAAAATGATGAAATGTCAGTTAAATTTGCTGAATGTAATTTAATTTCATATTACATTTCACAAATGTGATTAATTATGAGTATAATAAATCAGATTGAATATAAAAAATCATATACATATCAAATGCCAAAATCATAATATAATATCAAAGGAATTAAAATATTAAAATAGAATCCCATATTCAAAATAGCAAGATCGGATATTAGGATAATTAACAACAAACATCTGATTCCAAAAAAATTGAAAAAAATTGCAAAAAAAAAAAAAAACAAAGACCAAACCTTAGTCACCACACATTGAAAAGAAGGTGAAAATTGTTCAATTATGCTTTTCAATCTAATGAGAGAGTGAAAAATCTTCAAACATTAAATCAAAGGATTGCAATTGTCGATTGTTAAAAATTTATTCAAACTTCTGATCTGCATCACAATGTTCTTTAAAAAAATAAAAAATTAAACAAAAAATTTGAGGATTGGATTCAATTGTCAATTATTAATTGAATTGTGATAAGCCAAAATAAAAAGAAATGGCAAAATGACACACGCCAAAAAAAGGAAAAAATAACAGTCCATAATGATAGAGAGTAGTTACCTAAAATGGCTCTTAGGATATAATAGGTATTAACGCATGTGCCACCTCATGGGGCTTATGGGGGGCCTATGAGATGGGGCCTAGGAATCATTTTCCTTTTTAAAAATAGTATTATACCTTATCTGATTAAGTATTTGCATGCTTATATAAAAAGTGAATCATTTTTCTTCAATGAATTGTGTGAATGCATTTATAAAAAGAGTCTTGTTACATGGGCCCCAAAATATAAGCCTCAATTACAAGCTCCATTAGTTGTCATAATCTGATTGGCTAGATGTTTAACTTTTGAATTACTTGAAAAAGCAAAATACCTAAATACCCTTCATTAGAAACCCATAGTTTTTTCCTCCCACTTTCTCTCTCCTCTTTCATTGGAAGAAGTTAGCAAAAGAACGGGTACTTTGTTTATAAAATCAATCGATCCTTGTTTTCTAAAAGAAGACACCGTTTCTCTCCTTTTATGTTGCGGTCATAAAGATGAATTTCTCGTGTTCTATGTCAAAGTGGGCTTATTATTGTTAATCTTCCTTGTATGTTAGCACTTCTACACGCATGAATGAGAATAAAAAAGAAGCGAATCAAACACTTTGCGGCTCTCGGAACCAAATATTTTGAAAAACCTCTAACCGCTTCTCCAATAAAATCAAATGCCATAAAAAAATCCGTATGCCATAAAAAAAAAACTTTCAATGTGAAAAGAAGCCATCAAAACCCCAAGTCATGAAGTATTGCCTCCACGCTCCATTAATCATTTCATGAAATCATGGAATTGGAGGAGTAAGATGGGAAAAATTTGCACACTTGATCAAGAACGAGGAAGGAATCTGAGTTTCTAATCCCAATGTATTTGCTATTGCTGCAGGCATCGATTTTGAAGCAAAATATGTTTTTTTACTTGAAAATCATATGGGAACAAAATAAATGTGTCTAAAAAACAAAATGTGTAAGTGATTCCACTAACTGAAATGAGAGAAAGATAGAAAGAAAGAAGTATACATAGAAAACATGAAAAAGGAATTCCTTATACAATGTCATGCATGCGGTTCATTAAACATGTATTTAGATTTCATTGAATATACCTGGATCTGCAACAATGTATCTGAATTTTAATTATGGCTGAATTTTCAATGCAATTGAGTTTTTAAAATGTATCTAGATATGGATTTCATAGAATGTAACTGAATTTTGAACGATATATCTAAATTTAATTATAATTGAATTTCTAATGCAAGTGAGTTTTGAAATTTTAAACATGCATATGAAAATTATATAGCTAACATAAAAAATTAATCATTCACTTAAACAAAAAAAAGATGAAACATGGCTCACTTCTGAGAGGTAAAACAACAATCTTAGATTATTGTATAATTAAAATTCAAATGCGTATCTTGATTTTTCAGAAAATGTATCTTATTTTTTCAGAAAATATAATTAGATTACTAGGGAAAAGACATAAAAATGAAAAAAATGATCAAAATAGTGTAACTGGTTTGTCAGATATAATTAACATAACAAAATAGTCATTCATTAAATAACATTAAATAAAATCACAAAAACACATGTGCAAAAAAAAAAATTCACATAAACATAATGCAACTGATTTGTCAGATACATTTCAAATTAATATGAATTTCAAAAAAAAATGTGAAGGTGGAGGTAGGAGGATGTGGAGGCCAGAGGAGGGCTCAAAAGATAGTCTAACCACCTCTCATATGATAGAGGGCGGCGAGAGGAATCCAAGGGTGTTGATGCTGGTCGCGAGAGATGAGTAGGCCGGCCGGAATGATTTTTTGAAGTGGTGGATAGCTTATGAGAGTATTATCGATAATACCACATATGTCACCTTATGGGGCTTATATGAGACATATATAATGGAGCTTGTGAATCATTATTGTTATAAAAAGAGTCTTTATACGAAAAAATTATATTGATTCATATATCTTGTTAATGAGTGAGTAAATGTTTTAATAATTTTTTATTATGGACACATATGAGATTCTAAATGGGGATAGAAAAAATTGTGTAATAACACTAATTGAAAATATATATATATATATATGTACTTCTTGTTATCTGTTGAGAGCTGAGTGTCATCAGTTGAGAGAAGAAATAAAATAAAAATAGAACTGATTAGAACATCATTTCATATGAACTGGCATGGAGTCATTGTGTGATCAAAATAAAATCTGCCATTGAGATGACTACAGTTGTAAATATTTTAACCAACCTTGTGTAGATATAAACTTTGCATCACAAATTTATTAATAGTAATAAAGACTTGATCGAACTCTTTTTTTTTTTCAATAATGAATTAGAAATGATTCACTATTGGGACGGTAATAGAATGAGTTATATAATAAAACTATCTTAATATAACCCTAGTAGGACGGTTTGATTCACTAATAAAATATTAGACCAAACACGATTATTTCCATCCAGCTGAAAATGTGGGTTGGTTTTAGTCTTGAAATGGTCTTGCCCAGCCTTTTATATTGTGGTCCATTTATAAAAAAAAATATTAAAATTAAAATACTTGAACACTGTGATTCTAAAAATCAGTTTGATCTAAATGGGATGAGACCAAAAAGACAAAGCACGTGTTCTTATGTACAAATTGGGATTGATTTAGGATAAAATAGTTAAACTCAACCAGGGTTGGAGACGGATCTGAGATACAACCGGGTTTGGGTTTGGTCAAACGCATCCCATATGTGCCATGTTGCCATCCCCGAATCACTTTTTTTTTTTGTTAAATATCGGAGAGACCCTCCGTGATTGACTTTACCGTTAAGATGGAAATACTACTTCTGTTGTCTTAGTTCCTCAGAAAATGGACCACTGCTGGTTGATAATAAAAAAGTAGATAACTCATTGTTAGAATAAAGTCAAATAAAAGGTTAGAAAAAATATATATCCATAATCATATTTGATCAATAATGTAGAGCATTTCATTTATTTTTTAAAAAAAACATCATTGATTGAGGACACGAATTTGGTTAGAAAAATAGACAGCTAATGAGACACTGACCTTGCACACTTAAGTTGGTAGTGTATTTAAACTCTGACTTAGGTCGAAATCGCCACACATGACATGCAGAGTATGGTATGCAATATATATGGGCAAGTCTGTCAGAGGTAGATCGAAAACATTTTGCATGAAAATTTCCAAAGAACAAATCACGTGAAGATTGGATGCATTAACAACATGTGGTGATCACATGCACCACTTTATTAAGTCAAAGAGACAAATCAATTCCTCTAATTTTTTAGATAATTTCTATACATATTGACAACTTGCTTAATTTTTATGTTATATATATTATTTTTAAGAATTCCATCAAAAGTTGAAAAACAAATCTCTGCATTGTATGCATTATTTAAGTTAATTAGGCTAACGTCTATTTGTATAGATATAAGGCATTGTTTGTTGCTTTACAAGTATACCTAAATTGATAACACAATTAACTTACTATAATTTATTTTACTTAATTTAAAGTACGCTTAAAAATATATCTCTTCTATTGTCATTAATATATTTTGTTTAAAGTACCGTTCTAATCATACAATCTGTAGGCCCTAGATATATTAGAATTAGTTTTATATCACAATTTTATTTGAATGGAAAAATTTTAAATTCAAGCTAATAAAATAAGTAATTGTTTTTTAATATAAAAATAGACGTTGCTACCAACACATATATTTTAAAGTGAGGGTTACAAGTCCAAAGGGGGGGGGGGGGGGCGCACATGAAACCATGGAGTGTTACTCAGCCCAACCAGGAAAGAAAAAAATTGAGGTTAAACAGGGGAAGGGAGTTTTACATCAATTTTTTCCATTGATCCATAAACGAGTGCCCATGCATATACCAAAATGAGGGACCACCCAAATAAATACGTAGCAAAACATGGAAATAAAAAAAAACATAGTGATGAAATGATGCTAAGTTCAACAACCACTACAAAGATTTCTCTTAAAAATGAAATTCAATCTGGTTCCTTGGAAATGGAAACAGTGAAAACTCACATGGTAGATGGCAAACACAGTTTTTGAAGCAAAACAAATTTATCACAACATTACATGCGTTAGATACAACTACAATTCTACCACCTGTTTTCAATTGTATCTGAAACTGGCCCTCAATAACTTCCATATGATAACTACACCAACCCACCAACCAAAAAACATGCACCTATTTTTAACCTTGATTTTTTTTATCTACTCACAAACCCTAGACATATATCATGGATAATGCCAAAAACATTCGCTTCCAAAACCAATAATCCACAAAAAAACAATTTTTAAATAAATAAATGTAAAAAAGGACATTCCCTTCCAGTTCCATCACAACATCCTCACATGACCTGTTTTATTCATTTTGTCTCATCCATTCATTTTTACTAATCTCTTTTTTACAAGATGGATAAGAAGTCATTTGGGCCATCTTGATAGTAGGTTGTGATTTAAATTTGGACTAATTATAGTAGGGTATTGTAATACCCTCAAAATCAATCCAATTTGTATCTTTGAAAATTTAATAAGTTAGTATTGTTATTAAATCATTTTTCTAAATAGCTTTGACTGATCTTTGATACATTTAGTTAATTTTTAATTTAAAATGTCATTTTATCTAATGAAAGAGAAAGAGATAGATGGGCGATTAGTGCACCTACTTTTTTTTAATAATAATTTATAAAAATTATACACCAAGAAACGCAAAATTATATGAATCATAATCACTCTCAATTGGACTAGTTAAACTATTGTTGGAAAACAAAAATCTAATAACATATATAAATGTACCAAATATTTTGTTGTCAGATGATATTAAAAATATCATTTCAATTTTATTACAAGGTAATTGTACAATTATCAAAAAATTTCTTACTTAATATGTAATTTATTTTTGAAAAGATCAAATGACTAAAATGCCACTGGTGGAATGTGATCTATGGGCTTTGTTGCAGGACTGGAGGAGATGTCAGTTCTCCTTAGCCCAGACGTTTAACTGAAAACTCTTCTCTGAGAAACAAAGAAATTTATTACACTGTCACTGCCTCTTATCCCCAAGTATCTTTGCCCTTTTTTAGTCCTATTTTTTTAATTCCTCTTAATGTTGAACCTACTTTTTTCATTTTCACTTTTCACTTTTCACTTTTCACCCCCCATTGAATCTTTAACAGTCTCTCCCAATACTCCATATTCCCAAACTACCCTCACCCAAATGTCCACTCCCCCCTCACAAAAAAACAGTAAAAATTACAAAACCAGGAGAGCATATCGGTCATTGAACCTCAGCAAGCCAAAGCCAAAAACCACCTCTCCTCACACTGCATTATAACTGTTGAAGCAGCTGCCTCTTTTGTTACCTCTCCCATAAATAAAGAATTCCTCAGATTCTCTCTTAAATCCTTCTCTCTCATTCTCTCTCTCTCTCTCTCTCTCTCTCTCTCACTTACTCTACCAAATGAAGCCGACAAAGGTGTCCGGTTTCCTCTGCCAGTCCCAGGCAGCCACGGCGGTATGCGTTCCCCGTGATCCACGGTCCGTGATAGTGCCTAGAAAGGCGGCGGCGCACCGGATGAGAGGCGGCGATCAGGCGAGGCTCCTCGACATGAAATACGCGAAGCTTGTCGATTCACGGAGGTTCGGTCTCGGGCCGGAGAAGGTCACCAGGGATTCCATCACAACTGGTAGAGAGAGGAAGAACAACCCATCAAAGCCTAGCAACAACAGTATTGTGAAACCTGTGGTGGCTCTTCCTCCACCTGACCATGTATTCCAGGTTCATCAGTGAATCCGTGACTCCTTTTTGTTTTTTAATTGGATGGTTAGGATATAATTTTGTAACGCTTAGCTTGTTTAACTATACGTGGTAATAAAAGAGAATAACTGATCTCGGAAGAAGTACCAACATTTTTATGGTTATAAGAGTGACATATGAACTAATACGATGTGATGTGTATATTTATTTTTGTTATTTGTTTTGACAGTTTTGTTTGCATCTAGGTTTGTTAGACTAGAAAAATGAAGAATATAGTACTGCCTAGATATAATGAATCACAAACTATATATAATGTTTAATGAATCACAAACTATATATAATGTTTAAAACACATTTAAAGACAAAATGAATAGTTTTATTTATTTATTATTATTTTAGAATATACAATGTGTAGCCATTCCTCTAGTTGCAGTTCATCAGTGTAAAAACAAAAAATGATGTGTGCATGTTGGGCATGCCTTATAACTGATGATATTACTGCACCCATGTCAGTGAAGTATAATGCCTTTCTCTCATATCATCTACATAACACTGTGTGTGATTGATACAGGTGGTAGTTATGAGAGTTTCAATTCACTGCCAAGGCTGTGCAGGAAAAATAAAGAAACACATCTCTAAAATGGAAGGTATCTCATTTACTTGAGCATTCAAAACTAATATTGATCACTATATATAGATCTACATTTTAATGATTCAAGTTTGATTACAGGAGTGACTTCATTCAGTATAGATTTGGAATCGAAGAGGGTCACGGTGATGGGGCACGTGTCGCCACTCGTCGTCCTTGAGAGCATTTCGAAGGTGAAGAAGGCTGAGTTCTGGCCATGAGAGTGGTACTATCCATGTGGGTTTGGTTCAGATCAATATATGTGATGTGGTCCATGATTGGTGGTGGTGTTGATGATGAAAAAGTTTGGAAGGCTTGTAAACTGGGGTTGTTTTCAGTAAGGCATTTTGTGAGATAGGGGCAATGTGGGAGTGTTTTACATGGATGGATGGCCATGTGTTTTTTTTCTTTTCACTTTTCATTAGTATGTGTCTGTTAGTGGAATCTTGGAATGTGGAGTTTCAGTATTGTGTTTGTGAATTGAATCAGCTTGATGATCAAGGCATCTTCTTATACTTTTTTTTTATATGGACTCACTGTGCTTCAACATTCCACGCAATTAATCAAGAATTTTGGGATTAATATGTTGGGGTTTGGGGGGGGGGGGGGGGGGGTCGTGGCGTGGTGTGGAACATCATGGAAACTGATTAATGAATGGTGGGTGGAAGTATCAATTTCTCTCCAGCTTCTGAAGGCATGTGGGTCAATTCAATTCCAGGAATTACAGCTCATGTAGACCTAAGAAGGGAATCTTGTATTGTTTAGAGTTATTCCCATATGGTTGTAAAAATAGTAATCTCCATTGAATATACTAGTGTATGTATATGTACTATTATATAAAAGTATGTTGATAATGAATGTAATGTCATATGTACGTATATGTATAAATGCATATACTTTTGTAATTCTAAAAATAAAGCTGTGTGCAGTAATGCTATTGTACTTTTATCAACATTAAAGAGATGCAGATCAGATCAACAGCCAAACATAGGCTTCTATCTTCATGATGTTCCCAATTAAAAAAGTGTAATTTATAAACAAAAAGCTCAACATGTGATTAGTTACTGTTGTTCAAATATCTTCAGATATATTATGAAACAATAAACTTCATCGGTGGTGTTCGATTGGATATACCGGCACATCTGAATTGTAAATTTTATTAGGCAGGGACCACGGATTAATTAATCAATCCTTTAATTTATAGCATTGCAAAGAAAATGAATAGATGCTAAAAATCTCAATTCACATTCTACCCGAAACATATATATATGCATGATTTTGCTCGTTCAATCATGTGCTTCTCATTGACCTGGACCCCAATAAAATCAAATTAACTACAAATGATTGTCCTTTGTAAGAAAGTTAATTTTAATAGTACTGATTCCTACTTTACATATCTTTATCGAGGTAAAGATGTTCCCATCTGAGCTTTCGGGGACCAAATAAAACTCTTCTAGGGTCCTTGGATAAGTGGGAGGAGTCCTAGACATACCCCATTTAAAAGAAGGGCCTGACCACATTGCATCATGGGCTGACCAGCTCACTTGAGATTGTCGGCGGAGACTACGAACCCCACTCAACCACCACTCTTTTCAATGTGTGTATATATATATATATATGGAAATACTTATGTGCGGTCGTGCGGTCGTGCGCCCGCGGTCGCGAGCCGTTCGATCGCGGGTCCATCGTATCCAACGGTCGACGTGATTCGCACCCGACCGTCCGATGCGATGGACCCGTGATCGACGGCCCGTGATCGCGGGCGCACCGACCGCACGACCGCACGTAAGCACGTCCCTATATATATATATATATATATATATATAGGTCGATGATAATATGCGGTACGTGCGGTCGTGCGGGAACGACGTCGTTCGTCCGATCGCGGGTCCATCGCATCCAACGGTCGAGATGAATCGCCCCCGACCGTCTGATGCGATGGACCCGCGATGGACCCGTGATCGACGGCCCGTGGTCGTTCGCGCACGACCGCACGTCCCGCACCGTATCATTTCCCTATATATATATATATATATATATATACAGTCCGGTTCTTAGACGGACGCCCGCAAATTTGAATTTGCGGACGTCCGTCTGGACCGTCCGATCGCGCTCGATCGGACGGTCCCAAAAAAAAAAACTTTAAAAACAAAGTCGTACACCCCATCGTGCGCCTTGCGACGCTGGCCGTTCGATTGATGGGCCTGTGATCGAACGGCCAGCGATAAAAAAAAAATTGAAACCGACTGAGTCGGTTCCATCGAAGACTCTCTCTCTCCCCTTTCATTTCTCTCCCCTTTCATCCCAAACAAAAACCATCGAAACACCTCCCCTCCTCTCCCCTCCGCCTCCCCCTCCTCCTCCGGAGGCGGAGCGGTCCATCCTCCTGGAAGTCGGCGGGATGATGTGCGGCGGCTGTGCGGCGCGGGTCAAAACCGTCCTCTCCTCCGACGACCGGGTCGAGACGGCGGCGGTGAACATGGTGACGGAGACTGTGGCGGTCAGGCTGAGGGGATCGGATGGCGGCGGTGATGGGACCGCGGTGGTTGGAGAGGATCTCGCGAGGTGGCTGACGGAGTGCGGGTTCCCGTCGAAGAGGAGGGTGTCGGGGAGAACGTGAGGAAGTGGAGGGAGATGGCGGAGAAGAAGGAGGAGCTTCTTAGGAGGAGCCGAAACGGGGTGGCGTTTGCTTGGACCTTGGTCGCTCTTTGTTGCTGGTCTCACGCTTCGCATTCGATTGGGATACATTCTGCTCACGGTGATCTTTCTTTCTCTAAAACATTTTTAGCTTCAGTTGTTATCAATGTGTTGGTGTTTTAGATGTTCATTTAGGTTTCTAGTGATTAGGGGTTTTGAAGATAGGGTTTGTAATAGGTTTTGAAGATGATTTTTTGAGGAGTTTTTTTCATATGATTTTTCCATGATTGAATTTTAAAAAAAAAAAACTTACTCGGGGAACCCCTCTACGTCCCGTTCTGCAACACCATCGGTTCTTGCTGAATTGAAAGGTTCTTGCATTTGATAATTGATATAAATGCATATGTATTTAGAGAAGAAGATTTTTTTTTATTGGTAATCAAGATTTTGTATTACTATAAGAATATGATTTTTACAAAGTTAACAACCCTTTACAACCAGTGAAGAAACTAAAAAAGAACATCAAAAAGTGTTTGTGTTAAGTGTTAGGGAGAGCAAGTGTTGGTGGTGTTTCAGATTTTATTTCAACTGCAGATTTCTATGTCGGGATTTCTTGTGACTTGTAATTATACCAATGTAGATCTTAAAGATTTTAGTATACTTTGTTACATTGGTTTATGCAGATCATTTTCTCAGTCATCTTCTCATTGGCAGGGGGACAGCATATCTCAGATATCTGACTCTTACGACAGACAACTTCTTTTTATAAAGGTAATGTGTGCTAGTGGTAACCATTATCAATATCATTCTTTTTGGTTGTCAAGTTAATGAGGTTTAATCGTTTGATGTATTTGATAGCATTCTAAAATCATAAGTGAATATGATACATATATGGACCAATGTATACTGTTTCCTGAAAATATTTGGGTTTTTTTTTTTACGTCATTTGACATTGCGTTACACTTTATCCATTTCTTAGGTTCTATTTTTTACTTTTGAGACCCAGAGCATGTTTCAGAAAAAATTAATATTGTTTTGTGAAATGTTTGGATGTTTATTTTCCTTTTTTTATGATTTTGTTATCAAGGAATTTTATGTCATTTGCCAAAAAAATTATAAAATACAGTCTACATATTTCTGCTTTAGTGGCTATCCTTATATGATTACATCTCTATCTCTGCTTGATTATTTCTTAAGTATATCACCATTGGAATTTTTTTGTCTCAACGAAGAACACATTCATCCAGTTTCCAATCTATCTATTTGTTATTATACTTGGTTTGTGTATAAATGGTGTGCTATTGGTATACGAAATGGTTTTTGGTAGATAAATGGTAGCTATTTCCTCTTACTTGGATGGTAATATGATAGTACTTGCCAATAATATGAGTTTAGATCGGTGAAATATTTTTTTGCTTCTTGGTCACTCTGTTTCTATTCCATGGATTCCATCTAAAAACATCATAACTACCACACCATCGCATTTCTCTGTGCTATTAGCCTATTAGCCAGACACTGATGGAGTGATGGGGCACAATATCCTTTGTTTTTTTCTAGTGGTTTTCATTTTGTCACTCGGTACATGTCACTTGTCTATTTGAAGATGAAATTATTTATTAGAAATCATGTTCTCTTCATAAATGATGTTTCAATTTCAATAATGTTGAGTATCGGGTATGACTGATTAATTGGGTTGGAAATGTCATTTTGGAATAGCATGCGTCTTTTAATTGGATACATCACTTTTCTACTATTGTAATATTCTATCATATAAATTAAGAAAGAATAATTTATTTAGCTGCTTCATAAGGTGATGTCAAGCTTTCAGTTTAGAAGGGTAAGCATGTTAGTATATAGAAAATTATAAAAAGATATAAACAGTCAATTCTTAACTAAAAAAGTTCTAAATCAGTTTTATACTATCCATAAGATCGTGCAAAAGCTAAAGGACTTACCTTTGATAGACTACTGTCAGGAATTTATAGGGTTGGGTTGTCCCTTACCGGGCCATAACTTTCCATTCAATGTTGCTTACTCTGCAAAAGATGCCTGCACCATAATATTTCCAAATTCCATCTGTTAGAAATTTTTGTAAGGTCAGAAGTATTTTCATTTGGATGTTCTAGATGCCTTAGATCCAAATGAAAATACTTGTTACCTCACAAAAATATGTGCCTCAGGTTTTTATTAAGGTAACCTAGTCTCAGTAATCTATCACACATGATACAGAACTACTGAGTATCTCTAGATAGTTTTTTAAATGGATTTCATTTCCAATGGTAGCATTTCCTTTGGTACCATGGCCAGTTGCTTATAGAACCTTTATTGCAAGCATGCAACCCAAGAAGATGAAATTATATAACTGTATTTGCTTTTATTAATATATAGTTCATTTGCCTGGTTACACAATTTCTTATTTTGATTTGAGGCATGTTCATATGAGAGATTATGTTTTTTTTTTCTCCCTTTGCAGGCTCAGCTTCAGGAAGTTGGCACCGGTAAATGGTTCTCTTGAATTGGAAATTGATAATGCTGCAAAAGTGCAACTCATCTATCATTGTTCCTTTGGCAAGACTAAGACTTGAAGCTCTGGAGGATAGGTTAACTAGAGTTGAAGCCCTCGACGGATGATTGGAAATGTTAGAGCATCAAAATCATATTCCAGATGATAGGTTAACTAAAGTTGAAGCCCTTGAAGGACGATAGGATATCTTCTAGCATTGCGGGCTAGTTCTTCTGTTTCATGGACTGAGTGGCCTTTTTTAAAAATCTTCTGCCAGAAACAAGACTGGATCAAAGTGTAAAAAATCTTATATATAGAATGAGTATCGATTTGTTTATAAATCAACTAAGAAACTTGATGAAAAATTAGAAAAGCTCAAGATATGCAACAATAACTTCATAGTATAACAGAGTATGAGATCCCAAACCATGGGAATCTCTACGGTTCATGTAAACAGCATGTGAAAAGGAGCAAATGTAGTTACAACACTGAATTTATAATTTCCCAGAGCAAGAAAAGGAACAATGATTAACCAAAATACAGTCTGAGCATCACTGCACCTGCATTCATCTGTCCACAATAACAAAAAATGTAAAAGATTAATCCATGAAAAACTGTAACATCAAACTAAATTTGTTGCTTTAGATGAGGTAGGTAAACATCACCTTGATATAAAACCACCGATCAACTAAAAATCATGATAAATCTAATGTAGATATGTATCAAACGATTTCAAATTTGTAACCCCTTGAGAGTCTTGAGGAGAAAATTTGACTACCGACCTACTAGATGACTTGAAAAACATAATTCCAAAATCCTGCGCTTCGGTGAACATAGCGTTCTTCTTGGAAATCTGAGCTGAGGTTAGTTATCACTGAATTCACATTCCCATCAGCCAAAAGGAGCGACATATGTTCCATACTCTGAATCAACCCTCATATAACAAGAACTATACAATCACCAGCTTTATCAAGAAGTTGGTGACACCCATAAATGGAGAGGCAAGAACCAAGCTAAAAAGGACATACAACAGTAAGCAAAATAGCTTAAAAATGTCAAGTAAATGAGAATAGAAATATGTGTTTTCTGTTAACATGTCATTATGTCAATCTAGACATAGAAGAGTTTCAACCAATCAGTTTAATGGGTATAAACATTTGACTAGATGGGAATAAAAGTAAAAAAATGCACCCAAAAATATATAGTAACCAGAACAAATGTCCATCTAAGAAGTCACCAAGAAGATCAAAACAACAGAAGATCACAAAAATGTCAACTTATGTCGATGTGTAAAGAAACTTAGACCGAGTTTCTTAAATTTATAGATTGACTCCATATGATTTATCAGTAATCAATATAGATAGAAACACATTTGAAGTCCACAATGGCAAGGCATATTTTGGAATGCATAAAATAAGACACAAAATCTTCTTCTCTGCTATGCTCTTCTCTACTTGACATAAATTAAAGTTTGATGTGAGCATTAGGGGCTCTGCTATGCTCAGAAAAAAATTTGGCAGATTGTTGTAGTTCTACAGGTCTGCTATGGTTTGGAAATTGGAGCAATTTTGAAATTTGCATTAGTTAAAAAGAGCAGCTTTGGGCTTGTTATTAGTCTAGGCTTTTTGATGTTCTTTTTTAGTTTCTTCACTGGTTGTAAAGGGCTGTTAACTTTGTAAAAATCATATTCTTATAGTAATACAAAATCTTCTTCTCTAAATACATATGCATTTACATCAATTATCAAATGCAAGAACCTTTCAATTCAGCAAGAACCGATGGCGTTGCAGAAGGGGACGTAGAGGGGTTCCCCGAGTAGTTTTTTTTTTTTTAAATTCAATCATGGAAAAATCATATGAAAAAAACTCCTCAAAAAATCATCTTCAAAACCTATTACAAACCCTATCTTCAAAACCCCTAATCACTAGAAACCTAAATGAACATCTAAAACACCAACACATTGATAACAACTGAAGCTAAAAGTGTTTTAGAGAAAGAAAGATCACCGTGAGCAGAATGTATCCCAATCGAATGCGAAGCGTGAGACCAGCAACAAAGAGCGACCAAGGTCCAAGCAAACGCCACCCCGTTTCGGCTCCTCCTAAGAAGCTCCTCCTTCTTCTCCGCCATCTCCCTCCACTTCCTCACGTTCTCCCCGACACCCTCCTCTTCGACGGGAACCCGCACTCCGTCAGCCACCTCGCGAGATCCTCTCCAACCACCGCGGCCCCATCACCGCCGCCATCCGATCCCCTCAGCCTGACCGCCGCAGTCTCCGTCACCATGTTCACCGCCGCCGTCTCGACCCGGTCGTCGGAGGAGAGGACGGCTTTGACCCGCGCCGCACAGCCGCCGCACATCATCCCGCCGACTTCCAGGAGGATGGACCGCTCCGCCTCCGGAGGAGGAGGGGGAGGCGGAGGGGAGAGGAGGGGAGGTGTTTCGATGGTTTTTGTTTGGGATGAAAGGGGAGAGAAATGAAAGGGGAGAGAGAGAGTCTTCGATGGAACCGACTCAGTCGGTTTCAATTTTTTTTTTAATCGCTGGCCGTTCGATCACAGGCCCATCAATCGAACGGCCAGCGTCGCAAGGCGCACGATGGGGTGTACGACTTTGTTTTTAAAGTTTTTTTTTTTTGGGACCGTCCGATCGAGCGCGATCGGACGGTCCAGACGGACGTCCGCAAATTCAAATTTGCGGGCGTCCGTCTAAGAACCGGACTGTATATATATATATATATATATATATATATATATATATATATATATATATATATAGGGAAATGATACGGTGCGGGACGTGCGGTCGTGCGCGAACGACCACGGGCCGTCGATCACGGGTCCATCGCGGGTCCATCGCATCGGACGGTCGGGGGCGATTCATCTCGACCGTTGGATGCGATGGACCCGCGATCGGACGAACGACGTCGTTCCCGCACGACCGCACGTCCCGCATATTATCATCGACCTATATATATATATATATATATATATATATATATATATATATATATAGGGAAATGATACGGTGCGGGACGTGCGGTCGTGCGCGAACGACCACGGGCCGTCGATCACGGGTCCATCGCGGGTCCATCGCATCGGACGGTCGTGCGCGACCGCACGTCCCGCACCGTATCATTTCCCATATAGGGAAATGATACGGTGCGGGACGTGCGGTCGTGCGCGAACGACCACGGGCCGTCGATCACGGGTCCATCGCGGGTCCATCGCATCGGACGGTCGGGGGCGATTCATCTCGACCGTTGGATGCGATGGACCCGCGATCGGACGAACGACGTCGTTCCCGCACGACCGCACGTCCCGCATATTATCATCCGACTATATATATATATATATATATATATATATATATATATATATATATATATATATATATATATATGTTAAATTTTTTGTTTTTCTATTTTTTATCATGATATCATTCAATTCATTAAACTACATATTTTACCTTTTATAAAAGTACATACATCATTAGATGAGATATATAAAAAAATTATCTTAACAAAGTTGTTTAGAGTCTTGATCAATAATAGATGTGGTTACACACTTTTTCAATAGCTATGTATGTTTGTGGAAGTAAAAATCTACACCTGGACATGTGTCATGCAAAAATGATACGTGGGCCATATGGCGTAAGGCCCATTAGGCCCGATCCATGCAAGGCGACCTCACGATGACGTCATCTGATATGTTGACACGACTAGACTAAATGATCTAGTTGGACGGTCGAATATCTCGAGAAAGATGACACCTCGAGTAATTTAGGTACGACCAGATGACAGATCTGGTCGGACGACCTTATTATTTCACTAATACAATTTTTGTCATTGATCACGATTGTTTTGATCACGCTTTTTCATAAATAAAATGTCACATTTTTAAATGAAATCGTCATCTTTTCATTTTGAAAAACCTAATGTAGTCCCCTAATCTCGACCCCACATCTTCCCCTCTCTCAACCCCACCCCTTCTCTCATGACCTCACCTCTCTCGCTGCCCCTTCCACATCCACCGACCCAGCCGCCGCCTCCCATTCCTTCGTCGAAGCAGCTGCTGCCACCGCCTCTTCTCCCTCAGTCCTAAGTCTTTCTCTCTCTCTCTCTACCTCTCTCCATCTCCTCCTCTTCTTCCATCTCATCCTCTACGAGATACCTCTTCTTCCATCTCCTCCTCTGCCGTCTTCGCCGATGGGATCATCTCTCTTTCTCTCTCTCTCTCAATATCTCGATTTCATCTTGTCATGGATAGAAATTTGGGGGATTTTATTTTATTTTGTAGATTTAGGGTTTGAATGGAGAAATATATCTTATTGTTAGGTTTGTAAAAATTACTAATATGTGAAATTGATTAATTTGTAAGTGTTTGTGTATTTTTTTATCTTATACAATTTATTCATGTTTCAAACAATCAAAAAAAATTTTGCAGCCAAGAAAGGAGAGACACGGCCTTCCTTTGTTCTTATCTCTATATAAGCACAACATATAATCTCTTTTAAATAATAATAATAATATAAATAAAGCTCCACAAATAATGGATTTGAGGGGGGTGGGTCAACTTTTCCAAAAATTTACAATCAAGAAAACATTGATCTCACACGCGCCCCTTATGTTTCCTTGCACGTAGTCTGTTTGTCCGTTCCTCTCTTTCTCTCATGTTTCATTGTTCATTTGAATTTTAGCTATTCTTTTGTTTGATTTTTGTTAAATCTGTGGAACACTCTTTTTTAGGGGTTGATTGATGGGAAGAGAAGACTCTCCTTACTCTGAATAACAAAAAGTAAGCATTTTTTTTTGTTTGTTCGTTCAGCATTCATGACAGCAATTTATGATTTTATGCCAAATTTTTGTTGTGTGATTGACGGTAAACAAATGTTGGCTGTGTGGGGTCTCTCAAAATTCAATGCATATTCTTTTGAGTGTGTTTGTACTTTTATATTGAATTGTATATTTTCTTTGATTTGAAGGGGGTGAAATCGTATAAAACACTCATTGGTGTTTCTTGGAAAAAAATTTCAAAGTTTCAGTATGACTTATCATATTTTAAATTTTATTTTTAATCATAAATTTGATTTATTTTTTTCAGATGTAAAATTTTGGTGCCCAAAACAAATGAGGAACATCGAGTGTAGTTGTTTTGTTATGAAGTATATGAAGGACCTCATCGATGATCAAAACATACACATTCAACAAAGTGTGTAAGATCAATATTATTCTTATACACATTGTTTTGATTGTTGTAATAAAATTTATCGACTAATAATATACTCGGTATAGTTTAAAAGAATATTTACTTATACTGAAGATGAAATAAATGAACTGTGAATTGACTGAATTAAATGTAATAAAAGAACAAATGTAGTTAGTGCATGCTTACATAGTTCAAAATTTTAAGGTATTATAATCTCTTTTAGACTTCAACAATATTTTACTCTTTACTTAATTGTTATTTAATCTCTTTGCTATCCTAAAATAGGCTCCCTACATTGTAGATCATAGAGAGAGAGCAAGAGGCACAAGCAAGAAGGCCTGGTAAGCTTCTCTCACCCTTTTGGTTTCTCAACTAAATCATCTATTATATGTTTGGTATATTTGAATATCTGTTATGTTATATTGATGAAGCTCTATAAAGATTCGATTTTGATTGTTGGGTTTTTCTTAGAAACCCTGAGTGTTTGGGCATTTTGAGCATGAAAACTATTTTTTGATTTAATAGACTTGACTCTAAGTCTATTGGTAATTAAAAAAAAATTAATTTAAAATTCAAAAATTTTCTTTTATGTTATCCATGTATTTGTTACTTTTACATTACATTATGTTGTGATGATCCATTTGATTTTGATAATTATGTTTGTCATTTCAGGTAGTTCTAAAATTTATCTACTTTACGGCTCGATTGGGTATCTCTTTTTTGTATGTAGAACATTGCGCGGTGAAGGTCATTGATTAAGTGTTTCTTTTTTTTGTAGTTATAGAAAGCACAAGTTACACTAATTGGTTTTCTTTGAGTTATAGTTATATATAAAACAATTGCATGTGTGAAACAATACTTGTATGAGGTTTGATCCATAATAGAGAGTGAAAGTTATTTTTAATGAGCATTTCTCTTTTGTTGTGTGAATTAAATTGAATGAGCAGGTACAATTAATATATGAAACTGTATAATGGTTCAATGAATTGTGATTTTTTAATAATCTAAAGATCACATATTGTTTATAAAGCGTGATCTTAAATAATATAATGATCACAGATTATGTATAAAATGTGATCTTACATAATATAAAGATCACGGTTCTTATTAAAACTGTGATCTTTTAGATATTAAACATCACGTTTTATAATATAAGCGTGATCGATTCCTATATAACCATCACGGTTTATTAAAAAATCGTGATCATTTATCACTTTTGATCATGCTTCAAAACTGTGATGAAAAATATGATATAAGCAATCACACCGCCGTAGATCCGGTTCAAAATCATGATAAAAAATCTTTAATCACTGTTTTAAACCGTGATCAATGTAAAAAATTGTAGTAGTGTTTGAGTACGAGTAATCTAAAGCACGACCAGACGACAGATCTGGTCGGGCGACCTTACTCAAGTACGAGTAGTCTAAGGCACGACCAGATGACAGGTCTGGTCGGTCGACCTTACTCCTCGGAAAAGTACGCGGAGGCACAACGAACTGGTATATCAGGAGACATCAAACAGAAATGGAAACAGTCAGAAGACCCTAAACGTCTGTAACCACCACATTAGTACTTAATGCCCACTACCAGCAGAACGTGTGTAATTAAGGAACGACGTGGAGAGTAATTAAGGGAAATGTTTTCCTAAAAATAGCTCACTAACTCTTGTGGCAAAACAGTTACAAGATAACCAACTGAGCTACGTGAGATTTGATCCTCATGTGGTACGTAGGCAGCCTATAAAGAGGTCGCGCGACATCACTCTTACAGCTATCAAACCGGCGATCACATGATCAGAGGATCAAACAATCGAGCAATCGAAAACAGTCACAGTGACAACATAGTCATTGGTGATAGCCAAGCACAGTCTCTCCCTTTCCCATTAAAAAACCCATTTTTGCATAAACCTATCACTAAAAATCCATTACCTAAATCCTTTTGAAGTTCTAAATCCTAAAATCACAAATTTACCTGTGAGAGGAAATTATCCTCCTCAATGTCTATTATTGCCCTCCGGGACTTTTGGATCATGCAACCATGGAAATCCACCACTCCCCTCCCATCTTCTCTAGCTCGAAGTCATTCAAATTTTCCAAGACATGGACCTCACTCTCATCTTTATTTTCTCTAATCCAATGAACATATATGGTCGGTGGAGGTTTTTGTTATCTAAAAAACTGTGTCAAATATTTGTTGAAGTGAAAAAAGAAGTGTTTGGGGAGTCAGGAACAGGACACAGTAGCTAGAGAAGCCCTTTAAAGCAGGCAATTAAAATCTTCATTCCTTTCATGGCAACCAGCAGATGATTTATGAAATCAATTGTTTTCGCCAGAATCTTTGGTACAAAATTAACAGGGAAGAGGAATTTGTTATAAGAAAAAAAAAGTCAAGGAAACTTTGGATTCAGGCAAGAGATTCCAATACCATATTCTTCTATGTGACAGTGAAGACACGTTATTCTTTCTAACACCTTATAAGGTAAATGTGAGGGCCGGGGTTCTGATAAAGAGCATGCTCTTCTATCAGTGAAAGAGACCACAAGAGGAGTGCATGATCAATAGTGTTGGTATGTTGTGGTGAAAGAAGGGATGAATATAATTGGAGGGTTGAGAGGACATTGAGGTAAAAAAATGGATGATATTAGTGGAGGGCATGTTAGAGAGACATCTAATTCAAGGTAAGATAGAGCTTAATTTGGTAAGGGAAAAAAGTTTTGTTTTCTATTTGATTGCTCTTACCAGATTGAATCAAACACTTGTAGAGCGAGTTTGACACCTTAATTTACTAAATAAGAAGTTTTTTTTTTTGGATTTTTATTAATGGATTAGAGCCTCTCCATATCAGACATGAAGAGGGGGGTCTAAGTATATAACTGGACAAATGACTTGAAGAGAAGGCCAAGTAATGAAAAGAACAAAAATATTATAGCAATGTGAGAGACACAACTCACACAAGGCTTCTCCTATCATTGTAGGCTTTTGGAAAATCCGACAATGAAATTTTAAAGAAAAAATATTAAAGCAATGTGAGAGGCATAATGCTTCTCTGATCAATGTAGGCTTTTGTTTTGTAAAAAAACGACAATGAAGATTTAAACTTTACGCCCATATTTGGATGTCGGATAAACCGTGGATAACCCTGGATAAAAATTTTATTGTGTTTAGAAAGCCTGGATAAACCCAGATAAAGTATGCCAGAATAAACTGGTATAAAGTGGTATATGGATTCCAATCAACCCTTAGAATAAAAATTATCTTAGGTTATTCCACCCAAAGAATATGTGGGTCTACTGTCAAATCAACTGTCATCACCTCTTATAAATCACATGTCAAATCAATTATCATTATTTTTTTACATTTTATAAATCTTTATCCATATTTTATTCACATTTTACCCAAATAACAAAACATTTATTCTTACGATTTCCAACGAGAATAATTCAAAACACAACCAAATATAAAATCACTTTATCCTTATTTATACTCACTTATGCTCGGATAAATATATACCCAATAATAAATCATATTCTGTATCCAAACGGGAGCTACAAGTGCACATTTCTATTGAACATATGTAATGGTATAGTTGCATAATTGAAATATTTTTAATGATATACGGGGAATGAAATTTGAATCATTTTGTTAATATGAAGCTCTTCAAAGCCATTAGCGTAAATGTCTTGTATTCAGTTTATAGAATATATTACAACGAGTAGTGTAGGTGACTAACGAGATACATGACGATATAAATGTTGTTATAAAATAGATCGAGTATACCAATGCCTAAAAAAGAGTGGATTGGGTGTCAAATCCATAAAAGCCTGGTCTAAAAGTGCAGTAAGAGTGAGGTTCTGGTAATTAGCATCGAAACAACAATCAATGTGGGGTCAATGGATGAAAGATTGATATCACCGTAAGGAAATTGTCTATGGATTGCGAGAGCTCGGTCTAGTAGCTCCTCCTTTTGGTCTCACATTGTCCAAGACTAGGTATCTAATTTTTTAAGGAAAGACCATAAATTTATTGTTTGATCCATGGATCAATAGAAGAGGGTTGCATCAAATCTTGGAGAGAGTTTCCTATGATTGAGGGGCCCGTAGGATGCTACAATGGACGCTTTCATCAAGGATGGGCAACGGAGAAAACTCCTGACTAATCTAGTGGATCTTGAATCAATCTGGGATGAAATTCAGCAACTCGAAATGGGTGGTAAGAGTGTCGACATTTTAATATGGCCAATGAGTCGTACGGGCCAAATGGGGCTAACGAATGCATGGAATTAATGCAGTTCGTGGAAGGGGGGGATTCAAATGGCCCAAGTGGATTTAGCGCCCAATTCAAACCCCCAAACACTGTCTTTGTGCCTAGCAAGCTTTCCTGCCTACTCTAACTAGACTTCACAACAGAGGTCTCTTCCAAGCCATCAACTACTCTTTATGTTCGTCTGGTCATGAGGATGTAGATCATCTATTTTTGGGCTGTTCTTACTCTAGGTATATTTGGACTCTGCTTTTTAGGGACCTTCTTATTCAGACCTCTCTGCCAAGGAGGCTTGAAGATTTTTTGGACTGGTTGGCATCCCAGATTTCTGACTCATTCAGAAAAGAGATTACATATCTCATTGCCAGCATGACATTTTTGGTGTATATGGAGGGAATAACTAAATTTTCATGAAGAGGCAGTTGCATAAATCTTTTTTGTTGAAGAGGATCAAGGACAGTATGAAGGAGAGGGCATTGTTCAAGACATTCAAGATCCTTGCGGTCCGAAGTCCTGAAAAATAGCGGATGCATTTGGGCTGAACATCAAGGAAATTGAATCCACTATAATTGCAGTTGAGTGGTTAGCCCCTAAGGATGGATGGCTCAAGCTTAATACAGACGAATCTCTTGCAGATGATCATGGAGGCTATGATGCTCTCATTCGAAACAATGATGGTGAATTCGTAGCTGGTCTTGTTGGTCATCTTGACCTCCCTTCCATCAAACTCCTAGAGCTCAAAGCAATTGAGCGTGGCCTACTTTTGGCACTCTCCAATACTGCCACAAATATTTGGATCGAATCCAATTCTACCACTGCAATCGGTTGGGTGCATGGAAAGGGAAAAGCCCCATGGTCTGCCTTGCGAACTCTTCGTCACATCACACAATACCTGCAAACAATTAAATGACTGGAAAGGCATCACATATCTACAAAGAAGGAAATTCCCTGGCGGATCTATTAGCAGCCCATCAGTACGTTAGGGGTGAAGTTGTTTTATCTTTAGGCCAACTAGGAATGAAATCAACACAACCATTGAGAAAGATAGGCACGGGACGGTTCACACTAGCATCACCTAACCGTCTAACTTAATAAAGCAAAACTGGGGAGAAACAGGGGTGGTTGGTGACTTATTTTTGGCTGTCATCACATTTTGGTGTTGTCTTTCCTATATTTTATTCTACAAGTTGATGTACATGTGCGTTGCACAAGAAAATTCATCATACATGATGTGTAGGTCACATGTACATATAAAAAAAAACATGAATACAAGAATATGCATGTTACTAATCAAGAGTAAGATTATAAATAGAGAAAAATATATAATTCAAAACAATTAGTAACATATAATGCACATAATTGTAACACTTTCATAACATCTTTTTTAAGTAAATGAAAAAGTAATAACAAATAACAAGTCCAGCTGAGACCCAATACACAAACCCAAAATAAAGAACAAAATCTTTCAATCTCTTCCTTTCTATGAAATCAACATCCAAAAAAATCTTTGCAAGAAGGGAAAACAAGAGATAAGAAATTCAATCTCCAAATCCACACACCAAAAAAACAAAAATTCAATCTACCAATCTTTTTATTTCTATGAAATCAACATCCAAAAAAATCTTTGCAAGAAGAACAAACAAGAGATAAGAAATTTCAATCTATAAATATATGTGATTATAAATAAATAGGTGGCCAAAGAGTTATAACATTGAGTGTAGCGACTTTAAAAGTACTCTCAATTCTAAATAACTTGAACAGACTCTCTAATGAATATTTTTATTTTGTCCAATGAAGGATCACATTTCAACACCGATGATTATAAAAAATAACTAAATTAAGAAAATAATGCAAACATATATAGAATTGACCATCATGACAATGAAAGATATCTTCTAAAAATAAATATAAATTATTATAAAAATATTATTCACATTGATAAACATCATTTCATGTTGGAGAGTGGATGTATACTCTTTAATTAAATTTCGCATGCCAAATTTATTGATGGCAATTTTCACTCCTTTTGAAAGAGGAGAAAATATTTTGACATGATCGAGTTTCATAGAGAAAGTTATGAAATTAAACATGAGATCTAATTAGATTAAAATCAAAACATACAGATATAAAATAAATAAATAAAAGCTTTTCAATTAAAATCAAATATCTAAAATAAAATATTTATAAACAAATCAATAGAAGAATCCTATATGAAACATAAATATCATAATCAAATTCTAAATATAACATAAGAAATTTTAAAACAAGTCCAATGAAAAAGGTTATTACAAACTTTAAAATATCAATATCTAAAATCTTCAACATTGGAAAGTAAAAAATGGTATGCAAAATGATGAATACTCAATAGGAACTCCTCAACACACCACAAAGCTCCACTTCCAATCCAGATCCAGATGAACCCAATAACAAATTTAAGAGAAAAAAAGGAAATGAGAAAAAATTAAACATGTGTAAATAGACAAAGCCCCCAAATAACAACATACAAGAGAGAGAAATGATGAAATAAACATTAAATTTATTTATTATATAGTGAAATGAATAAGAGTTTAAGAGGAAGATGAGGAGATGAGGTTTTTTTTTTTAGAGTGAAGATTAATGGGGAATGGGGAAGGGTTTTCAAAATTAAAATAGGTAAATTATCAATGAAAGTTTTTTTTAAGATAGAGGCTTTAATGAGTAGTATAATATAATATAATATAATATAAACATAGATATAATAGATATGTTACGAGATTTTTTTAATAGAACTATATAATGCATTATATGTATTATGTATAACTTACATATAATTTAAAAATGTATATTACATACTTCTAATGTAATTGTTTATAAATGCATATTTTCATTTTAGACATATAATTTTATAAATGTATATATATAACATAAAGTCAACAATATATAATTAAGATATATAAATATATTAAAATTAATATATATAAAACATATATATACTATATGAATATTATTATCCAATTTCCTATAACACTTCTATTAATTTTAATTACATTAATTAGATAATTATACATGCATATATTTTATACTTTGTATAAATGCATATGCATATATAAATATATATAATTTAATATTTTAAGATATGTACATATGGATTTTATATAGGTCAATCTAGTAACATTTGATATATTGCATGCATATATTAAGATTTTATATCAATTAAGATATAATAATTTGAGTATAAATTTCATGTACAAATTTATTTAGAATATTTTAAGATATGCACATATTGGCATATAATTTGAAATTGTATATATTAATAAATGCATAAATTTTAACACATTATATAATTTTAATATTAATATATAGATTTTCAAGAATTTGAAAAGATAAATATGTGAAATAAAAGGTCATTTGGATAGAAATGGATTTTCAAGAATTGAAAAGATAAACATGTCAAGTGAATGTTTTTCATGAATTGATCATTTTATAGGTAGTATATATAGATATAGATTTTTATATAAAAAACTATGTATCTCTACAATTTTACATAATTATAGTAATATAAATCTTTGATTATGTTCAAGAAAGAAGTGTGTAGATACATTCAATCGGTTCTATAACCCATGTGCAATCCAGAATGGCTCCCAAACGTCTACACATTCAACTAGTAGAGTAATTTTTTTTTTTTATTAAAAAGATATGTATTGATTTATTTAAGTATATATTTATTTTCTTATAATAATATATATTTTAACTTACAAACATATATAATTTAAGAAAAAAATTAAAACCGTTCAGGACTGCTTGGTTGGGTGTAACATTTTCTAAGCGGTACCCAAGTTATACTCAGTGAGCCCATTTTGTGGCCGACCCACTTTATATTCATTAACGCACTAAAAAAAAGACAACCCGCGATCAGAATTGACACCGGACGAGCACACGCAAGCAATGGATCCGGTCACCGGCCCCGACGTAGACGAAACCCTATCGACGGACCTCCAACGCACGCTCTCCCTCTCTGACCCTCTCACCACCCCTCCCCCCTCCCCCTCCCTCCCATCCCCCCTCGACGACTGCCTCGACGTCGACCCCCTCCAGGAGCTCGCCGTCCGGGGCTCATGGCGCTCCATCCTCGACAAGGTCTCCCGCGCTCGCAAGCTCTCCCTCCTCAAGACCCCTCACGAGCACCTCGTCTACCTCTCCTTCAACGTCCTCTCCCTCCTCAAGCTCCGCCGCTTCTCCGACGCCGCCTCCGACCTCTCCTCCCTCCTCTCCCCCTCCTCCCCGGACGCCGACCCCTTCGACGACCCCCGCTACCGGTACGAGACCTACCCTGACGTCTACCCCGGACGATCCGGATCGATGGTCCCCTTCGCGTTGCGTTGGATCCACGCCCTTCTCCCTCAACACCTCGGCCGGAGGTCCGAAACCCTAGATCGCTTGTACCTCCTCCTCGACCTCGTGCGGAGGAAGGCGTGGAAGAGTCGGGAGGTCTCCGTGCTGTCGTCGATCGTCGCGAACCACTTCGCTCACCGCGAATTCGACGTCTGCGTGGCCCTGATCGGAGATCTCCTTCGTCTCAGGCCGAGCGATCCGGTTCTCCTCTCCAGGCTCGGCTACGTCCAGACGCAGATGGGCGATCTGGAGGGGGCGCGCGACACGTTCGCGAGGGTCGAGGCGTTGTCGGCGGACGTGAATCTGGTGTCTCGGAACCGGGCGGTGATACGCGTGGTGGAGAAGGAGTTCACTGAGGCGGTGAGGGAGTATGAGGTGTGCGTGGAACGGGATCCGTCCGATGTGGTGGCGATCAATAACAAGGCGCTCTGTTTGATGTACTCGAGGGACTTGTCTGGGGCGATCAAGGTCTTGGAGGGGGCGCTGGAGCGGGTGCCCACCGAGGCGCTCAATGAGACGGTTGTGGTGAATCTTTGCAGCATGTATGAGCTCGCGCATGTGAATCACTCGGATATCAAGAAGAGCCTCGGGAACTGGATCGCGAAGGTCGCACCGGATGATTTCGACTCTTCCTGCACTCGCTTATGAGGAAGGTATCATCATAATGTTCTTATTCTTTTTTGTTGATACATTCGTTTTGTTTTCACTTGTTTTTCGTGGATTTGAGTTCTTGCCCTGTGGCTGCATGTTGTTGAGAGTGGACATGTTATTCTGACTAATCTAAGATGAAATGAAACACAAAAAAGGTTTAATTGGTTCTTGACTTTATAGTCTTTGAGAATGTTAATTCAACACTATTAATAATTGGTGGATTTTCTGACTTCAAAGATTGGTAGATCACTTTTTCATATAAACACACATTCATGCATAATTCGATTTTGTCACTTTTCTTGAGAACTGGTGGGAGCATCACAAGAATTTTATTAGCTCATCAAAGAAAACAAACTGAGAAAAACAGCGTTAATAGGTCCATGAAGGTTCCTCTCTTCTTTCACAACAGAGCTCTCCTCAATCCCAAAAATTCTATTCCTATTAAAGCAGCAAAATTGAGTCTGTGTGTAGCTTTTATTGGAACTCCTAAGAACTGTTTTGTCTAGCTTTCATTGCTACTGGACAGTTGGTTTTGCTTTACCGAGGAAAATTCAGAAGAATATTGTACCAATGCTTTGCCGGTTTCTTTGGGTTGTCCAACCCTCCAGTCCAAACTCCATCTCTCTCATGCGGGCAGATTGGAACTCTGAAGAACTGTTCTGTCTAGCTTTCATTTGCCGAGAAAAATCAGAAGAATATTGAACAAATGCTTCGCTGCCAGAATCCACCTTCTACCTCCACTTCTTGTCCCCCTCAGCCTCCCTAGCTGCCATCATTCGCAAGGGGAAATAGTTAAAACCTTTAAGATGGCCTGTCAAACTCTCTGGCCTGTGGCCTAAAATTCTGGATATTGAACTTGGTGGCATGGGTGATGATGTTATCATCTGCCCCCCTTGCAAGACAGGCTCTCTCACTACTCAAGCTGCTTGGTCCTCGTTAAGACAAACAAACCCCATGTTCCTTGGAAGCGCTCGCTTGTCAGGGCTTCATTGTTGGATCGACTGGTTGGACTCCGATTGCCGTGCTTTCCTTCTGAACCTTCTGATGCAGTGTGCCATCGTTACAAGGATGTGGTTCATTTGGATCGAGCGCAACTCCCGCATCTTCTGGAAGCAAACCAAACACAAGACCAAGTTACTCCAAAAGATTCTTGCTCACATCAAGCTTCAATTCTTGTGTTCCACTATCAAGGTCATGCCCAATCTGCTTTTGGATCGCATCTCCAATCTCTTTTCTCTCCATTTTGCACCTTTATTTGAAACTCTCACTGAAGTTACCTGGACTCCACCCCCCTTAAATTGGTGCAAAGTGAATGCTGATGGTTCACTTGGCCCCGATGGAGCAGGGTTTGGCTTCCTTTTAGGGATTCAAACGCCAACTTCATCATCGGGGTGACAACAAGATGCGATCCTCATTCTAATAACATCTTTGAATTGAAAGCATTGTTGGATGGTCTTGATCAAGCTCTCTTGCTGGGATTCACTAATATTTGGTTGGAATCTGACTCTAAAAATCGCCATCTCCTGGATCCTAGGCTGTGGCAGCCCTCCCTGGACCGCGACCTGCTTAGTTAGACTCTTCAAGGCCAGTCTTGACAGAGCTAGCGAATGGCGAATTTCCCATATCCCGTGGGAGGGAAACAAGCCGGCAGACCTATTGGCAGGCCTTCAACATGAAATGGGGTCCTCTCCTATTTCTGATTACTCCATGCCCACTGAACTTAAAGAATTCCTTCAGGTGGATTCTTCAGGAAAGACTCATATTAGATCGAAATGGAAGTGACTGTAGTAATTCATTTTTGTTACTTCTTTTGTAAACTTTTGCAATGTTTGATCTTTTCGTCCTTTTTATTAATTCCCTCTTTTGCAATACAAATCTCAATTACTTTAAAAAAAAATGAGGCTGCGCCCCCCATTCCCAAAGGCATTCTAGGATTGCATCCCACATTACTTTTCTTCCCATGATGATAAGAGCATTTCTAGTGAGTCAGATGTTCCAAAAAAAAGTGAAAAGTTGCATGGGGAATAATTACATAATTTATTTTTGGTACTTTTGAATATTATTCTAGCACACACGCTCTTTTAAATCTCATTTACCCTTCTGTTCAGGGCACCAGTTTGATTAATTAAGAAAATGTATCGAGGGAGTACATTGGGGTGGTGTTACTTTGTTATTTTTTGGGGCCGTATCATTTTTTTTATATTATTTACTGTGGGGAGTGTTGTTGTAGTTTAAATTTCAAAAGGACTAATTCAGATGTCTCTTTTTTTCAACTTAACAATAGCACATTTTACCTCCCCAGTCTCTGCCCTAGTTGTCTGCAACTTGTTTGCATATGAAATAGTATTTACTTATATTTACTTAATTAAAATTATGCTTGACAGTTGTCTAGTGCTCCCCTCTAACCTATCATCCATCATCTAGTTAACTCATCCAGATAAAACAGTAATGCAATATTTTATTTTCCTTACCCCCTGTTTGGATGGGGGGGTTAAGGTGGTTTAAGGGTGGTACAAGAATGAATAGGTAAAATGGTTGTTTGTTTACAGAGTATAATTTGGTATTACCTTGCCAGTTTAAATGAGTATAAGAGAGTATAACAATTCTAAGTAACCTCTGGGATAAGTTTATACACATCTTATCTATTCCCATAGAAAGTGGGGCCCACCATTACATAAAAAAAAATTACATCTCATCACATCAAATCACCTATCACCACCACTTATACATCAATAGGGCCCACATGTCAAATCAATTTTTTACACCTTATTCACATTTTATTCTTCATCAATCAAATAACTCAAACATTTATTATTACGTTTTCCAATGTGAATAAAAAAAAGCACAACCAAACAGAAAATTATTTATTCCATTGATAAAATTATCCGTTCCTGGAATTAATATAAACCCCAGAATTGCTTATTCCTCAATCCAAACGGGGGCTTAGTGTCTAAGTTGCATTTCAGAGGGTTAAGGGAGGTGGGAGTTTGTTCCTGAGGCTATAGAGAAGATTTGAGAATGGAAATGTCCGTTTTGGATACCAGCGTAAATCAGATGGGATATACAAACTAAGGGAAGATCTGGTTGGTCAAACTCTTTTCATTGCTTGATCAGAGGAAGATGGGGCTGGTAACTTCTGGAAAAGAAACGGAAATATGAAGAGCCAAATGTCCTCCAAAGGTCCAGGCCTTCATGTGGCTAATCTTCTTGGACAAAACCCTAAAAAAAACAACACAGTTCAGGATGGAAGGTATGGTATGTGTCTTCCACGAAATCTGGAGGGTTGAACATTTAATCATTTATTGGTCTGCTGCTCATTTGGTCGGGATGCGTGGAGAAGGTTTAATTTTTTTAGGGAACAAGGTTGCAGCTTGACTCAATCCATGTGCTATGGTTATTTTTTAACGAATTCAACATGAAAAGGGACAGGAGCACCAAAGGGAAATTCATTTAGTTGATCCATTATGCTGTGTTGGAACCTTTGGATGGCAGGAATGAACAAATCTTTTTAGTGAAACAAATTTATATGGAGGATCCTTGGGATGGAATTTTGAACTGTTTAAAGGCTTGGGGTAAACATAGTGTGGGGATGCATCATCATCTCACTAGTCAAGAATGATGGGAAACTCTTCATAGAATAGGCCAATTTTTAATTGGTGTGTATCCTTCTTTTTCTCTATTATTTTGTTCATTTCGAATTTAGGAGATATCTTAGCTCCCCCGGTTTTAATGTACCTTATTTATAAAATTTGGTGGACATCCCATATTCTATATTAAAAAAAAAATGGTTTCTCACTGTTTGCAAATTGTTAGCTGATCTGGCCATTCTATATTGGCCATTTTGATCTGCCTTTGGCAGGCAGGCTTTTTTCTTTTGTAGATAACAAGTGATTATCCAGTATAACTAGTCCATTCCAGCTGTTGTATTTGGAAACACGAAGTTGAACTGTTATCATTCCTCATGAAAATCTTGACTTACCTGCCAATTCTTAACCTATGACTGGAGGATGTCTTCCATTTAAATGAAGCAATCAAAAGAATTCTTTTGATGTCCTTGTCAACCGATATACCGATATCTGAATAACTCTCTTCTTATTGTCTATTCGTTGATGAGGCCATATGAATATAATTAATTATGTTAACAATCTTTTCACAATTTGAGTATTCTCATCCAGGAGAGTGAGGAGGAACACTCACGTGAGCAGCTAATGTGCCTTTCTAGGATTATAAAATGACAGATTCTCAGTATGGATGGTGTATTGTAATGTTGAACTGTTTCTATTCATTGCGGTTATTATATGGTGGATAATTGCTGTAAGCCGAACAGAGATCTATGTCCTACTTTAGTGTGTGCTTGAGGAATCAAAATTGATTTATTATATATTCGGAAAAGCAAAACATGCAAATAAAATTAGTCTGTTATGGAAACATCATAATTTTTTTCTAAAAATAAAATTCAAATTTTTTAATCTTAACATCTCGAATTCACAGCAAACATGCAAACATGGAGGGTTAAACACTGTTCACTTGAATTCCTTTTTAATGCAACCTATCAAGGGAATCATCTTATGATACAATTTTTTATAATTGAATGATAGGGTTGGTGAGATTTGTGATGATTCATCTTCTCTTTTTTTTTGGCAGGCAGAAGAATTTCTCGTTTATTATGAATGATGAGGGGTACAACAATAGATATTGATGTTAATTTTTCCATTACCACCTGCATGGCAGGCATTGTATGGACTTTTGAGACTAAATGGAAAATTACCCATCCTCGAATCATGGCACACCTCGATGTAGAAAGAATTGGCACCAGGATAACCAGGATTGCATCAAATGGATCATTGTGAATTCTTCATTTTTTTTATTTTTTATTTTTAATTTTAAACTTCTATGTTATCATATCTTTTATGTTATAATGATAGATGCTGGTTTCTAGTCTGAAACTATGAGTGCATTGAAATTGCAGTGTTATCTTTTATCTGATCAAGCTTGATTTTTTGCCACTGGAAGTCCTGGATTATACTGGTTGTTCTGATGCTCTTATTTGGGTTTGGAAGCTCCATCAACTTAAGTATAAACAGGCCACTGCCTGTTATGTATGCATTTCTAACTTGGCCTCCCCAAACCGCTTCTGCCTGGAATGTGATTGGGATATTGTAAGTGGTGGTAAATTTTGGTATATCAATGTCTCCTTAGTGGTTGTTTGGGTCGAATTTGATTGGAGTTTCATAAGATGGAGGCAGTGTGCTCTTACACAAGTCAGCCATAAGAGGTCACTCAACAGAAGCTGGCATATAGTCCAGATGCTAAAGAGTGAGCCACCGCCTCCTCCCATCTCCACCCACGGCGTTGATTGGCTGTCCACCTCACAAGGCCTCTCCATATTATCAGTCCTTGCAACGCAACTAACGGGAACAGGTTTCTTTGGGTTCAGATCACAGGAATGCGACCTCATATGTGCTGCAGTAGACGAGGAGGACCACAGCGAAGGGGTTGTAGCCATTGATGGTAGTAGGTGCTCCAGAGCAGATCTGTCTGTATATGCCCACTATCCCTTCCCCAAAACATCGATCGGGCATCTGCCCAGATGCTGACCATTGGTCTTTAATTTAAGTTGCAAGATGTTAAAATTGCTTGTAATTTAGTTGAGTAGCAAATTTGACATGTTGATCCCTTAATTTATAAGGTGATAACAATAAATTTGACAGAGGAGTCCACTTTTTCTATTACTTTGAATAGTCTAATTCTAGGGGGGAGGTGAAATGGTTATACCACCTAATTCCAGCTTGGCATCCATATACTAGTTTATTCCATCAATCCAAACAAGTTTTTTGACATTATTCCAGCTTACTGCAGTCTATTCTAACACTAACACTGTATCCAACTAGGGTAGGTGGTATGAGAGGACATAAGAGCAATGTTCATGAAGAACTTGTTAGGAGTGGTCTTACAATAAAATGAGAGGGCATTAGAGGAGTCACCGTCAAGCAGATAGCCCAAGAGGCCAGGAAGGAGACCATAAGCCCCCATTTGGATATGGAATAGCCCAAAGAATAAGTGAGAATAAAGTAAAATATGTGTTTTTTGTTGTTTGGATACAGAGAATACCCAGGGATAAACTATGTGAGAATAAATTAGTATAAAATGGTATATGGATTCTAACCAACCCCTGAAATTAAAGTTATTCCAGATTATTCCACCCAAAGAATATGTGGGTCCACTGTCAAATCAATTGTCATCACCTCTAAAATCACATGTCAAATCAACTATCATTATTTTTTCACCTTTTATAAATCTTCATCTATATTTTATTCATATTTTACCCAAACAACAAAAAAATTAAGGTCAATTGCCCAAATACCCTTACAGCCCAGCCTCAATTTTTTTCTGTGCCCCCACCTTTTTGAAAAAAAAAAATTTACCCCTGGTTGTACTCACTAATTTTTTTCTACCCCTGACTTGTCACATCACTTATTTGTTTCACTAATACCCCTTCTCTTCCACAATCCCTACCAGCCCCACAAAATCCCCTTTGTCCCCCCTGTTTTTGAAACCCTCGCCGATCTCCTCCACCCGACCACGACCGCATCGATCCTTCTCTCCTCCTCCACCGAGTTCTCCTCCACCCGGCGAAGACCCCAGTTGTTGTTTACCCTCATCGAAAGTCGAAACCCATCGCCGAAACCCTCGCCAAAACCCACCCAATGTCTTCATTACCTACCAATTTAAATACAGAGATGATTCATACATTGCAGATGTTGGAGAAGATACTGGGTTTCAAAGTTTTGTTGGGGTGTTGTGATCAAGCTGAAACTTGGATCCATCTAAAATGACGATGAAGTACTCCATTCCCGGCTGCGATAAAGAATTTGTGACATGATATATAATTGTGATATGAAGAAGATGGTTCAACTACACATTCACTTTGATGCCCGATTAATACACATCTTTGTTCAAAATTCCAATGGGTATGCATAATCATCTTCAAGATTATCGATTTCTGTGAACTTTGCATGATCAGACCTGTTATTTAGTGCATAGAAACTGTAATTGAAAATGGGCATGTGGTGCATGTATGTCTGTTTATTATGTAAGTATCAAAAGAATACATTTGTGACATAGCTGTAAACATTGATTCTATAATAGACATTGATATTGTGCATTTGATTCTGTAATGGACTTTGATAATTCTGTAAATGAAAATATTGATTTTATAACTCATGATATATATTATGTAAATACTTCCAGACCTGAAGTTTGCCCCTTTCAATGGAATTGGTCAAATCACGATGTTAATGAAAACGCTGTAGAAGAAACTCATAATATGTCATTGATGAACATCCAAAACACAGAGGCTAATGAAGCTCATAGCCTAATGATTAGCATGTGGGGGACCTCATTACAGAGCCTGGCCAAATCTTTCATAATGTAGATCACTTTCGTCATGACCTTCGCAACTTTTTTATTGCACACGGGTTTGACTATCATGTCATTAAGAGTGACATAACAAGAGTGACTGAAAGATGTGCCGCACACAATTGCAGTTGGCGAAGTCATGCATCTGTTTTGCAAGGAAAGGAGGGGGGGGGGGGCAGTTGGTTAAAAGAAAGACTTATATACCGACACATACTTTTGGGGGTCGTTTATGAAGAGCATGACATTCGAAGGCTGGCAGTAAATGGATTTCTGAACTTGTTAAAGATGATATTCAAGTTAATCCCTTATTCACCGCAAAGGATATAAGAAACCAACTGAATAGACGGTTTGGTATGAATGTTACATATAATCGGACATGGCATGGAAAGGACATCGCAAATAATGAATTGCATGGTAATGAATTTTGTTGTTTTGATCAAATGAGATGGTATGTAGATGCTGTTGAAGCCACTAATCCAGGTAGCTCAGTGGTGATCGAAACGGATGCCACACAACAATTCAAGTATTTATTCATCTCTTAAGAGCATGCATCGGAGGTTTTGAGACTAGATGCAAACCGATGTTGTGTGTTGATGCAACATTTTTTAGTCTAGATTTCAAGGAATATTGTTGGCCGCCTCAGTCTATAATGCTGAAGACAAGCTTTATCATGTTGCGTTCACGGTCGTTGATAATGTGCACTCTAACTCATGGTTGTGGTTCTTTACACACTTGAAGAATGTTCTTACTAGTGAACGTCAGATTACATTTATTTTAGACAGGTACAAGGGTTTGATTGCTGCTTTGAACAAAACCTTTCCAGAGTTATATCATTCTTACTGTCTTAGACATCTGAAAATAAATTTTAAGAGTACTGTTTTGAAATCATACAACAAAACACGCAAGGAAGTTTTGTCCAATTTTCTGGATTCTGTTGCATATTCATATACAAGATGTGGATATGAAAAAACACTTAAAGATTTGAAAAGGGAGGTGCCTCAAGCTGAGGTGTGAATTGCTGAATATAGTCCCGAGTAATGGTGTAATGCACTATTTCAAGGCGAGCGATATGGGGTAAGATATCTAGTAGCTTAATTATTTTCACAACTAACATAATATTTTATGTAAGTATGTTTACAAATCTGTAACTTGTATAACCTTTTTTGTACATTGATTCAGATTATGTATTCCAACCTAGCCGAATCTTTCAACAATTGGATCATGCAAGCTCGTCAGTTGACCATTTTACAAATGATTGATCATATTCGTATCCAGATTATGGATATAACAGGAAGGAAGAGGATTAAATATGCAACGTGGTAGACTTTTTTTTGTGTCCTAGAGTACATAAAAGACTTGAAGCGATTAATGAAGAATGAATGGGGATGAATGTCAGAGCATCCGATGGTTTTAAGTTTGAGGTTATGGGTAGTGATTACTCATACTCGATAAATTTAACGGATCGGACCTGCGTATGTGGGACATGGCAGGTAATGAGAATTCCGTGCGTGCATGCTTGTCCGGTCCTTGTTAGTATCAATGAATCACTGCTTATATGGTGTGACCCGTTCTACACCACTGAAATGTATTGAAAAACTTATGCAGTCAATATCTTTCCAATTCCAAATTTTGGAATGCCAAGACCAAATTTGAATGATATTCTGATTAAGCCTCCCACAATGAGGAAGCGAGCAGGAAGAAAGAAGAAGAAAGAATTACATCCAGATGTGAGATTGACATCTTGCTTTATAGGTGTTCTTACTGCCGACAATTCGGTCACAATTGACAAACGTGCGAGAATCCAATGCCTATCCAGATATCATTTGACTCTAAGGTGTAGCATGGGCATTTAATAAGGTGCAGTCCAGTACTGATTGTTGTTTGAAGGATACTATTTTGAATTATGTCTGTTAGGTAATTGGTTTTTGTAAGTTTATCAATATATCTTGTAAACAACATATAATTTTTTGTAAGTTCATTTGAATATCTTGTAACTAGCATATGTTTTTTTGTAAGTTCATCAGAATATCCTGTAATCAGAATATTTTTTTTTGTAAGTTCATAAAAATGACTTCTTCATTGTAAGTGTCCATGTGGTTATGTCCAATATCGTAACTTACATAAATAAATACATAAAGCAATATTTTATTTTCTGTAACTTTCACAAAAATAACATCTAAATATTTTCTGTAAGTTCTAACATATTTTCTGTAACGTAGATAACAGAACTGTTAATCATGTAAAAATATCTGTAAGTTACTGAAGAAAGTGAAATTCCTATTTTGAAATTAGAATAACACATGAAAACATGAATATTATAAAAACACACAAGAGAACTTGAAGTAACACATGAAAATATTTGAGTACAATAGTCATATGAAAGCACTTGAATGATTCAATTGTTTGTATTCCTACATTCTTTTCCTAGCCTAATGAATTGGACTGTTGTCTCCCCACGAATTCTCTTCATGTCCCTTTGGCTGAAGTTGAATCCACTGTGATCCCTTCGAGACAATTAATCCGTGTACTTCATTACGAAGAAAGTGCAATCCAAGCTACATTAGACAAATACACAAAGAAATCAAATACTAACAAGTGGGTAAGAAAAATAATATGACAACCACACATACATGTTTTCCTGTTTCAAGCAGTCCCTTTGTCATTCCACGTCCCAATTTGCAATATCAGGCTCTTTGATGTTATTGGTAAAGTAGTCCTTCATACATTCCACCCATTCATATACATATTTCTTGTAACGAACTGGGGATAATGAGTTCTACGACTTGAAGCACTCGTTTATAAAGTCCAATACTAATAAATGTCAATGGTGATCAGTATTGAGGATAATAAAATATTTGTCGACCTTCGTAATCACTTCATTGGTACATTCTGTCATGTAATGGGACAGTTTAATCATTCGCTCTGTCTCGGAAGCTTTCTAGTGAGTGCCTAAAATTTAAAATTTAGACAGTTAATAGATTATGTAACAAGTACATCTAAATCTAACTAAAAACTAATTATCTGTATAAAATGTATCCCAAACAAGCATGCCCGATGGACTTCGGGGTTATCCTGAATTCTCACTTTTAGTAAGTCAAAGTACGCATCGATAACGTACCCCTCAATCATTCTACCTTCAAAGAGCATGTCATGTATATGAATCCCAAGGACTTCTGTTCCTCATTGAGTTCTCTCGACTTTCAATTTTGGATTTGTCATCTTCCGATAAAAAATTATGTCCATCATACTCTCGACTCGTTTCAATAAACCCAGACACACCAAGTGCAATAGAATCACTTTCTTGTAGAGAATCCTCATCAATATTGTACACAACCTATATAGAGGAATATACAGAAATATATAAACCATATACATAAACATATAAACCATATACATAAACATATATAGAATTTACAGGAAATACCTCCACTTGGCTATCCTTCATAATCTACATACATTATTTATAGAAAATTGAATGAAAATGCACATGCAAACATATTTATATAATTCAAATAAACCAAGTGATAGATGACTTACATGTAACTCTACCACCTGACTCTCCTCATCTACCCTCCCCTGCTCCTTGTTCTCCTCCCCCTTGCCCTCTCCCTCCACCTTGTCCCCCTCCCTCTCCCCCCTTTCCTCCTCCTCCTTCGCTGCCTTCTCCTCCTCCTCCTCTACCTTCTGCTCCTCCTCCTTCTCTTGTTTCTCCTCCCCCTTCTCGTGTTTCTCCTCCTTCTCCTCCCCGTTCTCTGCCTTCCACTCCTCCTGGTTCTCTTGTTTCTCCTCCTTATCCTTCTTCTCTTGTTTCTCCTCCTCTTTCTCCTTCTTCGTCTCTTTCCTTTTCTTCTTGGTAAGCTCCATGAAAGGTGTCCCTATCTTCTTGGAAGCCTTTCTATCCTTTGGATGATTCTTAACCCTCGAGATCATTGAAGGAGGGCTCTACGGATTCAATCGTTCGATCCTCCTCGTAGGGGTTGCGGTTTGTTTCTCCTTCTTTTTCTTCAGAATGACAGAGGCGAAATCTTCTACCAATTTGTCCACTGCCAAAGCCCCCGACATCTCAATGTCTCTGTCAGAAAATGGGGAGTTCCCCTGATCATGCATCAACAGGCTAGAGGGTCCGGCTGGTGGACCACTTTGTCGATGTGGAAAAATTAGCGTGTGTGAGGGTTCTTCGGGGATTTGGATCCGGTGTGTGCCTTGGCGGGCTCGGTCGGATCTTCTCTCGGAAGGGTGGTGGGGTCTCGTTCCTGGTTGAAGCACCGGGCAACGGTTCAAGAAGATTCAGGGGTGTGTGTGATCGCCACCTGCTTTCGGGGGAAGAGTTGGTGGAGTCTTTGCTCTGGGACATGGATATACCATACACAGAGGTGAAAAACAGATATCCTATTATGCTTCTAGGCTAACTAGAGAAGTCTTGGTTCAAGTGGGGGTGTAGGTGGGGGGCGGCTAGTGGATCTTAGCCGTCGGGTATGGGTTGGCTAGTTAGGGTTAGCCGCCTGGAGCCTGGGTCAACTTGGACAGAACCTGGGTAGGAATGAGATTTGGTTTTGGCAACGGTTAAACCTCGTTTAACCCGGGTTTTGGAGAGTAGATTTGGAGGATGTATTTGTATAGGGAATGAGTTTCTCTTCACAAATGGGACTCTCCTTTCTCTCTCTCAAAAGATTTCAAGTAGTGGGTGCAGGTTGTGTTGAATTGGTTGTGAAGATGACTATTGGATTCAAGATTATGGATGTGTTAGAAATGTCTTGGACCCCCTCTATTTATAATAAAAAAGAGGCAGGAAAGTGTCCAGTGGGTAATAGGACGACTCGGGTAATAGAGTGGTTGATTTGCCCCCACATTAAACCACTGTTCTTCTGTCAGAGACCAGGTGCGTGGAGGCTAATTGAAACTAGCCGCCTGGGATGGGGCGGTTACTCTCAAGTAGCCACCCCCATCATAACCTATCAAACGTCTCATCTCTAACAAGCGGTGGCTTGGGTCGATCAATAAGTGTGAACCAGCTTAGATGGGGCGGCCAAAGGCTACAACCCGCCACAATGATCAGCATTAAATGTTGCTTTATGATCCATCTAAGGAAGCGGTTTGGAGTCGGTGAGGGGGACGGCTACTTCCAAGTAGCCGCCCCTCCAGGTTTTTTTAGTTTTTCCTAAATGTTGGGTCAGGTTTCTGGTTTTGATTTTTCTAATGATGTTTTCTACTTAATGTCCAACCGTGGTTGTTTTTCAATATTACTTGAAGTAAATTTATTTTCTTTGGATGGTTAAAATTAGGGTATCTACACCCCTGAGGCTATCTATTTCTATAAACTGTGGACCAGAAGGCCATGGTCCATCCTCTATCTATTTCTTTGGATCTCTTGCTGGAGCGTATACATTTCCTTTTGGAGTGGCTTATTCTTGTTCAATAGCTCCAAACTTCACTTAGAGTCCTCCCTTCCCTTCCCCCTCTCTACTTCTTCTTCTTGTTTTCCTCTTTCTGTTTTGCCCCCTCCAGAATTTTTCTCTTCCCCTTTTCTTTTATTCTCTCTTCCTCTCTTAGCTGCTTAATGGCTCTCATCCTAATTTGCTAAACCATTAACATTGCATCATGCGGCCTGAAAAGGTGCTCCTCATCTCGGCCAACATTGAGCTCATGATCTACCTGAAAAAATCAAGTATTTATATAAATGAGAAAATAATTACATAAATGAAGTATCAGGTTACAGAAATACATACAGTGTTTATAGAAACTAATATAGTATTAACAGAAACTTATAATTCATTTCCAGAACAAGAAATTGTGTTTACAGAGATAATACAAAGATAGCATGATACACATATATACACAGATACAAAGATAATACATATAAACACATAATTATTATGAATTACCTGCTCCGCTCTAAGGAGGTGAAATTTTTCTAAGCAGCGGAAGAGGGGACTCTTGTCATTCATACTCCCCCATCGAAAAAATCTTGGAACTATTCCATATGCTGACGGTCTCCTTAGTCGGGTGTGCTAGTAGAACCACACTGTGTTATGCTTTTCAAATTACATGCTGACATGTACATATTAATAAAAAAACTAAAAACAAATAGGGTAAGCTAACCATCAAAGCAGCCGTGCATCCGGCGATGTATCCTAGGTTAACCCCTTCCCTGGCATCTCTCTGTCTTACTCTCTGGGCAAACAGTCTCAGGTCTTTTATTATCATTTCATGGACAACCGATGCCCATGAAAAGTCATAGGTTGCATCAAGATTTTTCAAGTATCTGGCCACATTGTTGGGACATGCATACCCCTTATTAGGTAGTAGAAAGGTAGCACACATGAGAATAATAAGGATCCGAACAAAGTCCTGCTGATCCTCCTCCTCCTTTGATGGGTGGAGCTGAATGAGCTTCTGTTGAACATTCTTTCTGTACAAATGCGTGGACAGAAAATGCTTCTGTAGAAGGTGAATGTCAGATATTTTCTTGCTATGCAAATCTAACGCTTTCCCATAGAATGGTACACCCGTGATTAGTGCCACCTCCTCCTTCGAGAACTTGCATGTCACTCCACCAAGGATGAATCGATCTGTCATCTAAATCGAACCTGCGACAAATCTTTTCTGCCAGGTGTCCCTCATAATGGATTTCTAGCATTTCAAGTAAATGATAAAAAAGAGTCTTTCCTAGGAGGAACAGATGGTGTGAATTTGGTTTGATCTTGGTCAATGTATCTCTGAAAAACTTAATGTAACACCGATGGTTTTCCTCCTCTGTTTAAGACATGTCCATTAAAAATGAATTACACAAACAACCAATCACAGAATATAAAAAATTATTTACAGAAAAGAAACAGTCCATTTAGAGTAAAGAAACATGACAACAAAGAATCTGTGCATTTCTATGAGGCTCAACAATCCCAATCACATAATACAATTATGAAAATGAACTAGTATAAACACACAAACAACTAGTACATTTACAATGAACACCAAGAATACGACCTACTAATTCAATAAATATTCAAATTTCATATCCTATGTAATAGCCACAACCTACCTATAACCCAACAGATGTAATAAACAGAACATGGACAGCTACATAGTTTGAACCACATGTTACAGTATATTAAACTACTATTTACATAAATACAAACTACAGTTATACAAAACACAAGATCAGAGTCTATTAAGGATCATGACATATTTACATAAATACACAATCCAACTACACAAACACTAAAACCTCCCTCCACCAAGCAATCCAACACATTACGCGCTCAATTCCACTACCCCAACCGATGAAATATCGAAAAACAGCAAATCAACCAAAAACAGCAAAATCAACCAAAAAACATTTCTCATACAGGAACGATATGCAAGATGATAGCTAAAAATAGACAATCCAATTAGATATGAACTATATTTACACACTCGTAATTACCATTTACATAACAAAAATATCTAATTACAAAAACAATATAAAAACCCAAAAAAACCTGATTTACATACCTGCTTTGGGATTCAGCCTCTTGGGAGATTCAACCATGGTGGGACGTTAAGGGGGTTCGGCTAGGGTTAGGAAGTCGGCAAGGGGAAAGGGTTTCAACGAAATGGGGAGTTGGGACGATTGCTGGAGGAGTGAGGGTCGGGGAGAGGGTTTCAGCGAGCGGCAGTTCTTCGTCGGAAGGAGAAGCACGTCGCTGGGATCGGGATCGTCGATGGGAGAGCGAGAGTTGCTGAGAGAGAGAGAGGGTTTCAAGGGTTTTGATTTCAGGTAAAAAGAAAGGGTTTCGAGGGGTTTTGTTGGGAATTAATGGAGGCACTTGTGTTTGAGGGTATAAGTGGAAAAGAAGGGTATTAGTGGAACATATAAGTGATGTGGCAGGTCAGGGGATAGAAAAAAATTAGTATGTACAACCAAGGGTAAAATGTTTTTTTCAAAAAGGTGGGGGCACAAAAAAAAATTGAGGCTGGGCTGCAGGGGTATTTGGGCAATTGACTCAAAAAATTATTATTACGTTTCCAAATAAGAATAATTTAAAACACAACCAAACACAAAATCATTTTATCCTTATTTATATTCACTTATGCCATAATAATCATATACCCAAGAATAAATCATATTCTATATCCAAACGTGGGCTATTTAGAGAAGAAAATGAAAGTCTTGGAGGATGGAATTGAAGCCTGTATAGAGGAGTGTTTTGGCAGAGCTAGGTGATCGGAGCACATTGAAGAGTTGGAGGTGATGGAACTAGAATTGACATGATCTAGACTAATTGACATGATCTAGACTTAGATGGGGTGAATAGGTCTATAACGATTTTACAATGAATTTTAGAATTGATCTTAATTGATTTTAAGAATTGATCTTATTTTATGTGAAATTATTCAATTAATTAGATCAATTGAATTGTGATCATGCAGAAATATATCCATCATAGATGAGCATGCAATCACAATCAAGCACACCTACATGAATATTCATTGTATGGAATACGAATGAGACTGCAATGAGGACTAGACAACAGGTGTTGTTACACTCAGTTTCTTGTACCATCTAAAATACAGTTCTATATATCTCGTCATAAATTCAATGCAATATAAATGTATACCTTGTTAGATGATTTATATACTTCATTAATTTTTTTCTTACACTTATTTAAAATTAATTCATAACTTGAAAATGAAGTGATATATACTTTCTAAGTAAATACCTCATTAGATGATCTTTTACTATTTTTAAGAAAATAAAAACACGTGTAATCGAGTTTTTTACTATAAAAATGACTCGGTCTAACATTTTTCCCTAATATATCATTTTTCATGCTTAGAGCATGGTTTGTGAAAAGTTAACATATCAGCAACGTGGCATGGTACGCGGCCACGCGGGTAGCGGAACCGGGCCGTGAGATGCCGAACCGGTTTACACACCAAACTGATTCACAATTTCTTCTTGTCATTTTTGGAGATTTCTTTTGACTAAAGACGACAATCGTTTGGATCCCATATTGAAGTGACCTTAGTCGGAGCTCTCTCGCACCCAACCAAACACGCACGCACGTGTTCCTGATATGGATCTCTCGCACACCTAACACTGCTACCCCTCTCGCACATCCCCACCAAACCAAAACCGACCGCCGCCCCCCCCCCCCCCCCCCCCCCCCCCCGTCTTTAAACTTCCATTTCCTTCATGAGATAGACCCCACCAACTCCACCCAACAACCCCCCCTTCCTTCAAATGGTACCCAACTTTCCATAAAGAATCACCTTGATTCTTGCATCACCATAACCACCACCTCAACAACCACAATGGAGGGATCTCTCTCTTCCATCTCCCTCCAATCCCGCTCTCCCCTCCGCCTCCTCAGTCCCGATACGCCCCACTCCCTCTCCTCCTCCTCCCACAAGACCCTCTCCTTCAAGTCAGTACTAAAAGCCTTTCTCCTTCTCACTCTCTCTCTCTCTCTCTCTCTCTCTCGATTGATTCATTGATTGATGTGTTTGTGTTGATTGTGCAGATTTTTGGCTAAGAGGTGCTCTCCCTCCTCCCGTTTCTCGTTGGTGGTGAGATCGGACGGCTCAAAAGAGATGGCGCCGGTGGACCCAACGGTGAGTCCGAGGGCCAACTCGCTCAAGCCGTCAAAGACGATGGCGATCACCGACCACGCGACCGCGCTGGTCCAGGCCGGCGTGCCCGTCATCCGTCTCGCCGCGGGGGAGCCGGATTTCGACACCCCCTCCGTCATCGCCGAGGTCTGTACAACCTGTTCTTTGAAAAGGGAAATTTTTAGATTTGGTGTCTGGTTGTTGATGGGTTTTGTTGGGTTGGGATCGGTTCAGGCGGGGATTAGTGCCATTCGAGATGGGTACACACGATACACACCAAATGCGGGAACTTTGGAGCTGCGGAAAGCTATCTGCGCCAAGCTTCAAGGTTCTTTGTCTTTCTCTGGGTTTTGGCTTACTTCTTCTTTTTCTTCTTCTTGTATTGATCTTTTTTTAGCTTTGGATTGCAGAGGAGAATGGATTGACATATAAACCGGATCAGATTGTGGTGAGCAATGGAGCCAAGCAGTGCATCCTGCAGGCCGTGCTTGCGGTCTGTTCTCCAGGGGATGAGGTAAGTGGTGCTTGTGGCTTTGTATGGATTTGATGTGATTTGGTATTTGGGGTATGTAATTTTGGTGAGAATGTGTGCATTGGTTGTGGATTCCATATTTTGTCATTCATCAATTTTATTCGATTGCGTGTTTCTACATTGATATAAACTAGAATCAAATCAATGCTTTCATATTGGGCATTAAAAGGTTTCAGAGTTTTGCCAAGGTGAGGGTGATTTTTTTTCTTCTTCCTAATACCCATCTTAGCATTTGATTATTTTGATAACGGAGAAGGAATGCTAACATATGGGATTTTTATTTAATGCATGTATAAAGTGGTGTGTGTGTTGCTCCAATTCCTTGAATTGCAATGCCATGCCTTAGATAAAATTGAACTAAACAAACAGTATTGATTGGAGAATATATGAGCTTTGCAATCAAAGTTGTAAATTGGCCAGTTTCCTAGGTTTTTCAGAAAAATAGCATGAGTAGATGTTTCAATTATAAAACTTAAGGGTGTTATTAAACTAAGACACTTCTATAGTTATTCCTGCATATGCCACATCACCTAACGTAGAATATAAAATCATTTAATATAATATATAGTGTACTTTGTCAGTATATACCCTATTATGAAAAGGTACCAGTTTTATGCATGTGGTACGGTACATCATTCCAGATTATATGTATAAATAAAAATACTGATAATGTTGTAAATATACATTTTAATGTGGAGTTAAAAAAGCATATTCCAACTAAATCCTCGAGTTTGTTATGAATTTTAACTGGAAACAACATGCTACAATTAAAAAATGTGGAAAGTTTAAAATGAAAATATAAATTGGATCATTTATTCATTAAGAATAAAATTTATTTATTTTAAACAATTTTTAAAGATACGTTATGGTGCATTATAACCATATATTTTTTTTTTTAAATTTAATTTAATTTTTTTAAAAAAACTTAAGGCCTTTGTGGATTCAATAAGACAGATATGGTGAATATCTAACATCATCTTTTAAAAATATTGACATTGAAATTTTAAAGCAGATATGTAAATGATGTTTTACAGTTTAAAAATGTGTATTTTTTTTTCTGTTTTTATCCTTAATTTAAAACCAGAATTCAATAAAAATCTTGGTCATTATATACAAATTTTAGGATAAAAATGACAATGAAATTTTGAACCATCAAAATAACAATAGCCTTACATAGTTGAAAAACATTTTTGGCTAGTAAGATATGCAGATTTACTTGAAAAAAATTCAAATAATGTGTGTGGTCAGCAGAAGACCAAGTATAACATTTTCCATAACTTTTCTGAATTATGTTCTTGGAGCTGCTGTTTACTTTGTTGGTCCATGGATATAGTGATTTGCCTTTTTCATGTCATTAAAAACTGCTTTGCATGTTTTTTCTTGCTAAGTTTAACTTCATTATTCAGGTTATAATTCCAGCACCATATTGGGTTAGCTATCCAGAAATGGCTAGGTTGGCTGATGCAACACCAGTGATTCTTCCCACACTCATAACTGAAAATTTCCTTCTGAATCCAAAATCTCTTGCTTCCAAACTTAATGAGAAGTCCAGGCTTCTGATCCTTTGCTCCCCATCCAATCCCACTGGTTCTGTGTATCCAAAGGAATTGCTAGAAGAGATTGCTGCTATAGTAGCAAAGCATCCAAGGCTTCTGGTAAGCATTCTTGAAATGTAAAATCACCTTTTCACTTATGGTGCAGAAGTAGTTATTTTAGGCTTTCCTTTATTCTTTCTTTTGGCATTTAAATCTGGTAGTCTCTTGTATTTTCCTACTCAGGTTTTGTCTGATGAGATCTATGAGCACATCATTTATTCTCCAGCAACTCACACAAGCTTTGCTTCTTTACCTGGAATGTGGGAAAGGACTTTGACTGTAAATGGATTCTCAAAGGTAATTTATTTGAGAATATTATTTATACTAGGATTTAGTAACCACACATTATATTATGTGATTTGTTGAAGTTTATCCAAAATACGATGCACATTGTTTAAGAACTTGTAGATCAGATACTCCTGAGGAGACATTTTATTTCTCTTAAGCGTTATATAAGAGAATGTGTAGCCTTTTTTTTGTTTTGATCACAGTATCTATTTAATCATTTATGCAATGCATAGAAAAAACTCATTTTATTTTTCACAATAGAGATATTATTATGAATTTATGAGTTGTTCTACCACCATGTAAGTCAAGTCAGTACATCCAGTATCTGATGCATCTGTCAAAACATGCATATAGGCTTTTGCAATGACTGGTTGGCGACTTGGATACCTTGCTGGTCCCAAGCACTTTGTGTCAGCTTGCGGGAAGATACAGAGCCAGGTAATTATCCTTGATCTCTTATTTTATCCCTAAATTATACAGATGGGTGGGCTTTTTCTATCTGCATGTTTGTCATGGTATAAAGTAATTTGGATACTGATTATTGCACTGTGCAGTATAAATTGTGTGCCCTGTTGGACAATTACTATTATTTTCTGTTCTCATTTTTCTAGAATTTTAGCATACAGTTGCACGATAATTCAGATCAACATTGCTAATGTATATCTCAGTTTTCATTAAGCAAATTCACGTTCCTCCTTACTACTTGCACCAAAACCAATTCAAAAGACATCCTCCAATAAAGGGGAAGTATATTCTAAGGTGAATCAATTCATCAATAGATTACTTGTGCTTTATAATAAGGATATGAACGTGGGTGCATGGAAAAACTTGGAGCCTAAATTTTGGTTTGTCTATGGGAGAAGATGCAAAACCATGTTCTCATGTTCCCGTCTGTTTGGGGTTTAGATTAAAATGTGCTCTTCCAGCCCTCTTCAACTGTACTGTAACCTTGGAATATAGTTATGTTCAATTTTAATGTGAGCTTGGTATGCCCACAAGTTTAAATCAGATCCTCACCAGTTATTTGGTGGAGTCCAAGTTTAATATCAAACAAATACAATTTCAGTACCTTTACAAGCAGTTGTGCCATTGCAGTCCACATCAGGTGCTAGCAGCATCTCACAGAAAGCAGGACTAGCAGCATTAGGCCTGGGCTATGCAGGAGGTGATGCTGTTGCCACAATGGTCAAAGCATTCCGGGAACGGCGTGATATTTTAGTTAAAGGCTTTAGAGAAATTGAAGGGGTCAAGATATCAGAGCCCCAGGTATGAATTTGCATAATTTTTTCCATAATTGTAGCACTACATTACATACATAAACACCCAATGAAGAATATTCAAGGGTAAATATCTGAACCTACTTGCAGGGGGCTTTTTATCTGTTTTTGGACTTCAGTGCTTATTACGGATCAGAGGCAGATGGATTTGGTGTGATCAAAGACTCTGAAAGTCTTTGCAGATTCCTATTGGAAAAGGCACAGGTAGAGGGGATGAATTCAGTAGGCATTGTTGTTTTTCCCTCATTGAAGTGTCGGTTAGTTTAGCATCAAAAGATCTTTATTTTTTTTCTCACCAAATTTTGGCAGGTCGCACTCGTCCCTGGAGATGCATTTGGGGATGATAATTGCATCCGAATCTCGTATGCAGCATCTCTTTCAACATTGCAAGCTGCCCTGGAGAAGATTAAGAAAGCCCTGGCCTCAATCAGGCCTGCTGTTCCAGTCTAATGATGAATATAAGGAACCCCAGAACATGTAAAATAGAATAGATATTTATTCAAGTTGTATCTTATGTACTATTTATGGTTCAAGGTCATTAGATTGAGAATAATCATTCACATTGTTGTCAATAACAAGACAAATCATTTCAGTAAAAAAAAAGAGACAAATCATGAATGTAGATGCTGTTTGGATTGACAAACAATTATGGGGTTCATGACTATTCTAGGAATAGATAATTATACCAGTGAAACAAATGATTTTTTGTTTAGTTGGGATCCTAATTATTCTCGTGATTTTTTATTTGACTGTGTTTTTAGTTATTCTCGTTTGGAAACGTAAAAATAAAGTTTTTGTTTGGTAAATTATAAATAAAATGTGGATAAAGATTTATAAAATGTAAAAAAATGAGGTGGTGATAGTTGATTGGAGCTCAATTATACCAGTGAATGGATTTGGTGGAATAACACAAATCTAGGGGAGATTTAAAATACAAATATCAAAATTTTCCACTATTCTTTTTAAACTAATAATATTTTTACATATTCTCCCTAATTCCTTTTGCGGGGGATGAAATCAGGTATTCCCCTCCTGGGTTTGATCTTTGTCGATCCGGGCTTTGGTTGTAGGTCCGAGATGATGTCGATGAATACTCCACTTCACGACGATCCGCGACAGGCTTCTTCTACTCGTCGTCTTCCTCCTTCTTCGGCCTACGAACACTTGAAACTCACACCAGTGTGGTGCTGGCTAACGCCCCTCCGACTCTTAAGTCAGTAACCTCTCCGTGAGAAGAAGAAGAAATTAGAATTCTCGAGTGAAAGTAGGGGAGAGAGAAAGAGTGCTTTTCATACCTTGAGAAGGAGATGAAGTTTCTCTTTTATACTAGAGAAGGGGCGTGCTGAACTTAGCCCGTGGAGTGGCCGTATCAAGAGATGGAATCTTCACGTGACTTCTGGATCTGTGGACATGTGTCACCTAGGGTTATCATTCTGTAACCAATTTTCTGACATCTTGTCCTTTTCCAGTGTTAGGGAATTTTCCCCTTGCTAACTTTTACTTCGTAGGGGTAGACATATGGCCGACCTGCACTTCCGTTCGGGTATTATGGTTTGGGCAGTTTAGACTTGACTTCGGGCGTCTTGTATTATGCGATCATGACTCAGTTGGGCAGTGTTAAATGTTCGTCTTTAATCGGTCAAGTTTTAGATGTCTGACCTGTAGCGTATGCCCGACTTGACCTGGTCGGGCGATATCGTTTGCCCGGCCTGTCAGGGAAGATGGGCCCGATTAACCCGTGGGAGGATTTGAGTCCATGTGCTTTCTTACCCCAGGATTAACACAACGTTTCAATAGATTTTGGATAAAGTTAATGGCAGTTGTGGGTGTATCAATGATAATTGCATCCGAATCTCTTATGCAGCATCTCTTTCAACATTGCAAGCTGCCCTGGAGAAGATTAAGCAAGCCCTGGCCTCAATCAGGCTTGCTGTTCCAGTCTAATAATGAATACAATAGAACAGAGAACATGTAAAATAGAAGCAAGGAACCACAGAACATGTAAAATAGAATAGATATTTTTATTCAAGATGTATTTTATGTATAATTTATGGTTCAAGGTCATTTGATCGAGAATAATCGTTCACATGGCTGTCAATAACAAGACAAATCATTTCAGTAAAAAAAGAAGAGAGAAACAATTATGGGGTTTATGATTATTCTTGTAATAGATAATTATTTCTGTTAAATAAATGATTTTTTGTTTGGTTGTTTTTTAGTTATTCTCGTTAGAAACATACTAATAAAGTTTTTTGTTGTTTGATAAATTATAAATAAAATGTGAATAATGATTTATAAGATGAAAAATTATTTGACTTGTGAGCCAGTGATTTATGCGAGGTGGTGATAGGTTTTATTTTTTTTTTGGTGGGAAAGGAGGTGGTGATAGGTTTTATTTTTTTTTGGTGGGAAAGGTCAACAAAGGGCGAACATAGTATAATTGGGCTCAAGTCCCATTGCAGCAGCCCACCAGGGCAAAATCCACATGGGAGGGGGGGGGGGCGGTACACAAGGATTTGAACCTGGAATAACTTTGCCAAACAAGTGGTAGTGATAATTAATTTGACAATGAAGTTTATTTATATCAGTGGAATGAATAACATAAATACATGAGAGAGAATACAAATACCAGTTTATTTCCATGTATTATGACATAATTATACACATTTATTCCTTCCAAACAAAAAACTTTTTTTTATACTTATTCTCCCTAATTCCTTCCTATTCTCTCCTTTTCTCCTACCCAAACAGCTCAATAGGGTTTCAACGTAAACAAGTTCCTGTTAATTTTTTTTTGTTCTCCTTTCCGTTATTGAATTAAAGTGCTTATTGAATTATGTTACCGCAATATAAAGACCAGAAAATAAATGAAAATTAAATCAGAACTCAAAACAATCCAGTTACCTTTTCATTTTGATCTACAGTAAATTAACACAACATTTCATTAGATTTTAGATAATGTTAATGGCAGTTGTGTGTGTATCAACGCCCATCCTACAAGTTCAAAATTTTCTGTGCAGCTACAAAGGGCCCTTCATATGGATCCGAATTTGGATGATACCCATTCAATTACACAATTTTTTTGTTATAGAAATCTGAGATACAATAAGACTTTCTAGATATGGTCAATAAGAATTACATACTACAGATGTTCTTAAAGCTGATAGAAATGACTGAAATACTGATGAAGTCAATAAAGAGTGTTATCGAACACCCAAGGCTCATGAATGAAAAGCTCGCGTCCATTCATTTTTACAGTTCCTGAACTAAGATCCTCTGCGCGTTTCTGAGCTGCTTCTGCCCTCTTAGCAGATGCATCCACTTCCTGAATGAAAAATATACCTTGATTAGTGCTTAAAGAAAGGGAATTCTCATTGCCTAGCCATTAATAAGAAAAAAATGCACAGAAATGAGTAAAGAAATTGGATTAAATTCAGAGTAGTCATTTGAAGCTCTATAAACAGATTGCGGAGCATGGAACATCAGTATCTTAAAAAGCAAAAGGGTTCCATGAGGCAGCGTTTGAACTTGAATGTGTTTGTGCGTGGACTTAGCAAAAGGGTTCCATGAGGCAGCGTTTGAACTTGAATGTGAGGCAGCGTTTGAACTTGAATGGGTGATGAAGTACAATCGTTAAATAAGTCTGTATTAACAAATGACCAAAACAGTTATTGAGCATGGAAACACACACAAGTACGTATCTATAAACAGCTTGGAAAAAACTCATCAAGTTTAACATTTGGATTTAATTGACTAAACAAACGGATGCAGTTTGCTGCCCACTGGACTGACCTTTTAGGTGTTTGTGTGAGTCTATTTTACAAAATGATCCCAAAACCCAAACATCCCTTGGGCACGGGTTTTGAATGCTAGTAGAGTTACTTTCTTAGATATATCTTAACCGTTGATGGATTCAATGGACCGACTCAAACAAAACCACAAAAGATCATTCATGCATAGGGTGCAAGGTTCACACAATACAGCCCAGGAAATCCCTTACCTCAAATTGCCACATGCCTAGGTGTTTCACTCTTTATCCGTGAACTGTCAACTTTGGCCGGGCAATTTAGTTAAAATAAAATAGGTAGCTCATTCATAATAAGAGTTGCACCATATTTACCTTGAGCAAGCTGCACAGTGAGAGTGAGTCAAGCCATAGAGGGTCACAACTCAGGCTGCCAACGGGTAGCCTTATGTGCCCCTATACTTCAATCCAAAAACCACATTTGGAAGTTTACTGTTTCCGAATCCTCAAAAATACCCCTTCACTATAAAATTGACGATCTCACAATAGTCTTAAATTACGAGATGATATTATGTCCATGAGGTTGGGAAATATCTCTATAAGAAAAAAGTTAACTATCTTGGGGGCTACAAACATTATGAGTTACGTCTTTTTAGAATATCGAAGACAGATGCTCCACCCCCACCCACCCACTCCCAACAAAAAATAAAAAGAAAAAACAATGGGAGAAAGAGCATACCTTTTTTAGATGTTATGCACTTGTTACATGAATGGAAAATGTCATGAATGTCTCATATTTGCACAGTGCATATGTTGACATACCTACAAATGGGCCTCCCACATCTATAAGGAAGGCCGCACTTAATGGACAATCGTATACAGGATAAGGATAGAGGACATATATGCACATATGAATTTTTAAAAGTACTACTTGTCTACGAATTTTTCAATGGTATCCTTTTAGAAACTTCCCTTTCAAATATGTTTTTTTGGTGAAATTTTTTTCTTCATACAAGTACTGGTAAAATGTGCTAGTCCCAATTCTCCTTCTCACAGCTCAACAGATGGTCCTTATATACTCCCATCTTCCTTACAATAAGTCAGCACACTGAATTCACAGGTTTATGACAAAATGAATAGCATCTTGAATCTCATTTGTCCCATTCCTGTACTAGAACAAGCATGTAGCATTGCATGTCCTTTCAGTTGATATATTCACGCAGATATTCATTAAATTCTATGCATTTTTCTACACTGATCAGAGAAGTCAAACATTGACAACAATTTATTTGAGCAATGATATAACCATAAAATTTTGACACACCTTCAACTTCTTCATTTTAGTGCTTGTGAATCAGATAAACCATTTTCCACTGTATTTAACAATTGCAAGCTACGAGCTGTACATAATTAGGTGATTTACTGAAAAGGAAAACTGCAATACTACCAATTATATCCTTCTACAAGTTATATCTTTAAATATAATACTTCTGAATGGAAAAATCCATAAAGCCAATCACTATCTAAAATCAAATGCACTATGAGATCAGGTTGGCCCATGTTTGACTTGGCAGTTACACAATATAATGCCTTATATCCTCATAGATAGTTTGAAAAGGCAGATATATAAATGCTTTTATCCATAATGATGACGAGCCCTTTTTCACAGAAATTAATTTCCAGTATATAATATTGTTTCCTATCAGGTCAGAAGTACTGCCTTTACTGGCTTTAAAATAGACATGCCCTTTTATCCACAAAGCCAACACACTGATGTAGGACTGATGTCAAATGCTTATTTTCTTAGTAGACAAAAAGTATAAAACTACATGTTGGTAAACATTCTAAATGAAGCACAACCATTCTTACATTCCAAAACAGTACAGAAGATGACAACTGGAGACTCACTTTTTTTTGGCTCACATGGCATCATGATAAGAGGAGAGTGGTGTTCCATTCATCTCCACCTTCATTATCATTCTAACATGTCAGGCACACACTTAAGCAAATTTGAAGTTATGAGGCATCTAGATATTCAACAGAGCACTATGGAGTTTTTACAATACAAATGTGTTAAACCATGGTGCACAAACTCGAAGCCATACATGCACCACCATCACCAACATCTCGACTTGCTTTGCTCGTGATGAGGGAAAAACCTCCACGGAGCGTCAAGGAAGATTATGAGACCCTTCTATCATTAGGATTCATCCCACTTAATCGAAAATGCATGCAAATCAAATTTAGAGTTGTTTTGATTTATTTATAATATAATTAGTTAATGGGCTTTTTTGTTGTGCAACCATAGTTAATCCATGGATTTGAAAATAACTTTGTTACGATTAGATTGTTAGGAATATATTGAATTGTTAGGTGGTTAATATATTCGTGTGTTAATATCTTGGATTGGGGTCGATGCATTGTAGGGGCGTCTTCATTGTCCTTTTCAGGGGTTTCCTTTGTTATGCCTACACGATTTAGGTTTTCATATAGGGGTGGTAAATCATGTCAAAGCTCGGCTCGTTTATAACTAGGCTCGGCTCAAGACCGAACTTAATTTTGTGTTCAAGCTCGGCTCGTTTGACTCGTGAAAAGTTCGGATGAAGAACAAATCGGCTCGTTTGTAAAGAGAACTCAAGTGCAAGCTCGAAACAAGGCTGGAGATCGGGCTCGTTTAGCTAAAAAAAAAAGCTCGTTTAGCTCTCGTTTAGCTAAAAAAAAAGCTCGTTTAGCAATTAAAACAAGTAGAAAACAAATAACATGTCAAAAATAGACAATCACATTTGAAAATCATCACTAAACAATCATTTCGAAATGAGCTCGTATAGGCTCGGGGCTCATCTCAGGCTCGACTCGTTTACAACTAAGCTTTAAAAATTATTTAAGATTAGTTCTTTTATTTAATTGAACGAGCCCGAATGAGCTCCAATCGAGCCAAGCCCGGAGCGGCTCGGCTCGTTTACCACCCCTAATTTCATACATTTTAGGTAGAGTCCTCCTCTATTTATGATGTATGTACATGCTTGCCACGTAGGGTTTTGTTGATGTGCTTTTTCTTCGGGTTTTCACCCTCCTAATTAATACGAGAGGGAAAGCCCACCATTACTATTAAAAAAATAATAATTTCATCACTCAAAAAATTCATTAACCGATAAATTCATCACTCAAAAAATTTCATTCATGTTTATTGGTTAATACTAACTATAAAGAGGACGATTTCATATGGAGATCAACATAATTTTCATCAAAACCCACGTAAAGTTATTCATATAAACACAACCCAAACCATCAACACCCCTCCCCCCTCAATATTTGATTAGACTTTCAATATTTGATCTTAAAATAACAGCAGATATCCATATTTGGAGACAAGTACTTCAAAAAAAGTACAATAAAAGATCAATCAAGATTCAAAATACAAACCGAAATTGAACTAGAAGGATTTTAAAACAAATTTTTATTCTGAGAAGATAAAAAAAAGGGGAAAGAAAGGAAAGAGCGAGACCTTCTGACGCTTCCACGCTAGAAACTGGGCTGAGGAGATGGGCCTCTTACCTTCCTCGTTCTCCAGCATCTGTTGCTGCTGCTCTTCTTCCGCACCCATTTGGGGGAGATTTTCTATTCAAGTCTGAATTCCTAATTTTGAAAGTATTCATGTATCCCTTTTTTAGTGTCAAAGACTCATACCTCATCCTAAATGACATATATACCCTTATTCATTCATGAACCGTCTAAATATTTGTGGGTATTTTTGAGTTTTTAAGATATTTTTAACCCTATTCACATGAACTATTATGGCATAAATAATTATTTTAATATAAATAAAAAAATTATTTCTTTATTATTTTTTAATTTTAATGAAGTTTTTTATTACTTGGTTGGTAATAGATAAATGATGGATAAATGATGAATAAAAATTTATAAAATATCATAAAATGATTTTTCTGATTTCTAAAATGTGATGATAGATGATTTAATAAATAATTTAGGGATAAGTCCCTCCCATGGGCTAATAAGAAATATACCCTTTAAAGTTAGAAACTTAAATCAAATATGAAGAATAAGAGATCGATCACTAAATCATATAGTTTATGAGACTAAAAAATAAAAAAACCCTTTTGAGTATTGGAAGTGGACTTACATGAAAACTGTAATTGGATGGATTACTGATTCTAGTAATTGGGTAGACCACACAAACACTTACTTGAATGCAAATCAACCCTTGTTTTCTTTTTTATTCAAAACGGAATAGGTGATATGGATAAATTTGAGAATTGTAGATCAAATTCAGCTAACATTGGCTTGTAATTACAAAACAAAGAAAATGCTAGGACAGTTTTTTTACCAGCACTTTTGTTGTCCCCTAACATATTTTGAATTTTATCGAAAGTTTATATATACTTGTTTAATGAATTTTTACTAAACAAATAAATTACACACTCTGAATGAATTGAATGTAATGCAATGAGGAAGTATCACCACCCACAAATAAAAATGCCGAGTGAATTAACAAAGGAACACCAAACACCCTTTATTCCCTCTCAACTTATGCTCATGTTACAATGTTTTTGTTGGAGGTAGAATAGGATAAAAGGAGGATGCAAACATAATAGAAAAAGTCTTCAAGTGGAAGACACCTTTAACAGGGTAGTCGAGACACACCCTCCCCCAAGAAAAGGTTAGAGTTCGACTCCCAAGTTTACCGAGCAAAATAATAATAATAATAATAATAGAAAAAGTACATCCCAAACATTCTCTACTGCATTACAAAGATAGGCAGAATATGTTAAATGAGGTCCCATCACTAGCACATAGAGAATTCTTTTTTGGACTCAAGGCAAGCATCCACAGCTTCACCAACAGTGAAGAATATCTTATCTCCTCCTATCTTGTCGATGAACTTTGATAGCTTAAGCTTTTGGATCACTTGCCATCCGGGGTTCGCGAACATCAGCTGCCAAACAGAGTTGTGTTCTTTATCTAATGCTTTAGAGCAAACATTTAGTTTGTGGTTTATAGGACCTAAATATGATTTACCTGAAGACCATGAGAAACCAGCTTCTTGTGTATATCTTCCAATGCTGCGATCCCTGACGTGTCGATGTTCACTACATCTGCAATGCAAAAATTTAATGATCAACGACTCAATGTAATACATAACTACAAGGCCTACTTGCATTGGATGAAACTCACTCGACATATCGATGATCACAAATTGGACTTTCTGCCCCGCCTCATCTGAATTTTCTGACGTGTGATCTTCCACTGCCCAGCTCAAGATTCTGAAACAATACCCACAGTATAAGTCATGTAGATATTATTTTTTCTGATTCAAAGGACTTCTATGGCATTCTTGTTACCTGTCTCTGACAAAATTGGCATTGATGAAGGAGAAGAAGGACGAGTCGATGCGTGTTATCAGAAAGCCTGGTGTCTTCACCGCGACGGGGTACTGACTCACACTGCAGAAAATATCAGTCCCTTGGATTCTTCCGAGCATTTGTATGCGAGGACGAAGCAGGTTTAGTATGATATTCGCAAATGAAATGGTCACCTGAAGCATTGTTTGGTATGTCAGATTTGTTAATATCTTTTCAGTTCATCATCAGATATGTGTGAATGCCTAGATGAAAATACTCACAGCAACTAAAAGGCCAATCTCAACTGAACAGAACAAGACCCCAAAAAACGCGCCAATGCAAGCAAGGAAGTCTTGTTTGTCGACTTTCCATATCTCATACGCTTCTCCAATATCTATCAAACCAGGTAGAGCTGATAGGATAATCGAAGCGAGGATCGTAGTTGGTGTATAATACAAGAGCCTAGTTAGAAATTGTAAGGCCAAGAATACTGTAATGGCCATTACGATATTAGAGACCGCTGTTTTGCACCCAGCGCTGAAATTCACGGCAGAGCGGGAGAACGAACCTGCGAATGGATCAAACAGAAAATGAATTACATGTGAAGAATACAATGATGGGTTACAATCATTTCACTAATTGTGCTAACCAGTTGCAACATAACAAGATGTCAGTGACCCTGTAATGTTCATGAAACCCATGGCAGTCATCTCCTTGTTCCCATCGATGTGATATCCTTTTGCAGAAGCAAATGATCTGCCAACTGCCACAGCTTCCTGTAAAGATTAAATTCGATTTGATCAAAATCCATATATAAATGTCACGTTTGTTACCGCTTAAATTTACAGATTATAGATTATAACTTATAAATTATAGATTATAACTTTTATGATAAGTTTTATACATGTTTGTTGTAACTATTTAAAAACAGTAAATTAGTAGTAGATGATGTTTGTTTATTAAGTTGTAAAACAATTTTTTACTGTACAATTGTCAAAAATATCTCTAAATTGTAGAAGTAAAAAATTGATTTATATTTGATAAAATAAATTTATTTTTACATATAAAAGTAATTTTATAAATATTTATTTTTTGTAATAGTTAAAAAAATTGAGAAGATAAAATGTGGTTTAATGATTTTTAGTGTAATAGTAAAAAAATAGAAACACATATTATTAATAAAAAGGATTAAGGGCACGAGTGTCCAAAATAAAAAATTTAATGCATTTTATAAGCTATAATTTCAAAAGCACTCATTTCTTATCTTAGATATTATGACTTTTTAAAACTGCTTTTAATTTAAATAAATTTTAATAAGTTTAAACAAACATGCAATAACTGTTTATTTTAAGTTAAAAGCTATAATCTACAGCTTATAAGTTTTAACAAACATGTATAAAGAGGTGTTGGTTAGTGAAGGACTAGTGAACAACGAACCGTAAGAGCTACAACTGCTGCAATTAAACCAATCTTGGCAGCTTCACCAACGTGTGATCCATTGAACTCTAACTGGCTGGCTGAGCTAGGATTCAAGCCGCCTTTAACGTACTGTACCGTCTTGACGCCATGATTGTCTGCTCTTGTCAGGAAGACCATCAAAGTTGATAGAACAACAGAGAGAAGGGGAGCAATGGCTGGCAGCCAGAAGAGCTTTTTGTTCCTTCTACCCTGAAAACACAATTGATATATACAAAGTTTTAACTATCAAACTTGTGCTTATCAGTTAGTATACTAAATTTTCATGTGTTCAGATTTACATACCAAGAACCTGGCGATCAAGATGAAGATTAGGAACAAACATCCGATGAGGAAATTATGTGGATGCCACTAGTAACAATGACAAAAAAGGATATGTAACAGAATTCGTATAAAGCAAAATTCTATAAAGAACAAGTCTTGTTATTATTCAAAATTCTTCACAGAGAAGTGAGTGGCTTACAGGTTGATGAACAGCAACCCAAACAGCTCTCACTACTGAAATGACATCAGTTTTATTTGTGAAGTGAGTGATTCCAAGCAATCCCTTCAACTGCTGAAGTCCTATTACAATTGCTGCACCCCCCATGAATCCAACAATGGCAGCATGTGAAAGGAAATCCACTAGGAATCCCAACCTGCAAAGGAAACATTTTAAGGAAGTGATGACTGATAAAAACCATCACAAGTAGACTATGAATTGAAACTCACCTAAGAATTCCAAATGCGGCCTGAAAGACCCCTGCGAAGAAGGTCGCGGTGAAGACCATCTTTCTGTAGGAAGTGGGATCAACTGAAGGGTCTGCTGATTTTTGAATCATGGATGATAGGAGCAGAGAAATCACCGCGACAGGACCAATAGCTATTTCTCTTGAGCTCCCCATCACAGCATAAATCAGAGGTGGAACAACACTAGTATCTAGTCGACCAGGTGAGATAACAAAATTATCAGTATGTGTGTTAGGAATCAAACAAAAGAAATTTGTAGTGATAGTATTGAATTGAAAAACTTACAAAGGCCATACTGAGGATCAAGGCGTGCCAAACCAGCATACCCAATGCTCTGCAGGAATTCGGAAAGCAACAATGTCATGCAAAAATAAAAGATACAAAGGAACTATACATGATAAGAATGATGGATCTTATCTACACCTGTGGAATGCTAAGGCTTGCTAGAGTGAGACCTGCCATCAGATCGCTCTTGAACATTCTCAAATTATAGTTCCGCCCCCATTGGAGGATCGGAAATAGACCATTCAAGAAGACCATAACATGACTCCAGATGGGCCGGCTTTTGGATGGGAGAGCGGCCTTTATTGAACCGGTGAACTCGCACCATAATGTAGGCGGCTCTGGAGGATTCAGCACCCATTGGACTGTCTTGGAGTGGTTTTTTTCTTTCACCCCAAGCTCCTCGACATGCTCAGACTCATTCTCAGACGGAGCCATGTTTTCTTTGAAGTGTTTGGGAGAACTCATTGAGCTCTCACTGAAGTAGTTGGAGGGCAAGATTCTCCTCCTCAATGAATATGGACCATCAACAGATGCTTTAGAAAAAAATTCCTTTGCATGGTTGAGAGTTCAAATCTTGAAGATTTTATAGGAACCAATATCTGAAGAATTCAGAGGCCATGAAAAAGAGAGGAGAGGTGTCTGAATTCCACAGACTTGTGAGTGCAGCTACTTGTGAAGGGTTGGTTGTGTATTTGTAAGGCAATGGGACTATATTCCTTTTTAGTGATTGATTGCATTGTCATGGGTAGTAATAGTGAACATGTGTGTGGTCCCAATCATGTAGAGGTTATTTGGTACTTGACTAGTTGACCGCTGTTATGCCAAACTGGAACAGTCAATTCCATTATATTCAGAGTCCACCAACACAATGGATCTTCTTTCTTTCCCTTTTTTTTTATTTCCCCAATTAAGCACTTTATACTTCTCATTTATGTGAGAATATGAATGTGTGCCATATTATGACTATATTCATTCTTTCTTTTAAAGTGCAACTTTTAGTTCACTTTTCTCATTATGAGCTATCAAAAAGAAAAAGGTGAACAAGGCATATGAAAAACCAAGGTATATTTTTCTCATGTTAGCAAATATAATCTTCTGGAAAGAGTAGTGTCAGTGGTTATTAATGTAAGGTGACTATGTCATTATTTTTTGCAACTATGAATGGAGCACATTTTTTTTCTAATTTACCCACAAAAACATCGCAATCATGATCGTCCACGAATCGGAACAGTGCCTTAGTTTGAACAACAGGTGAACATGCTATACATAATGACATTAATCACCAGTCACCGACTGAACTGTCTCTTGGTGTTGGTTGAGAGAGGTACTCCTTTTTGTTGAGGGGTCCTGAGTGAGTTTAAGTGTGATAGGACAATATTTAACCAGGAAAAGGAACTTACCACGAAAAGAAACACAAAGCAATCATCACAGAAGTTGATGAAGAAGTGGTTTTGGTCACAAACTGTGAATCCTAATCCATCTTCAACTGTTCATTCACTACATAAAATTTATGTTACACTAAAACCTTCAATAGTAATAGTGTTATATACATTATTGAACTTTGATTAGTTAGGAATGATTTTAAGTAGTGGTAATTGCACTTAATGTGAAATGTTTCTGGGTGGAAGGACCATTGATGAAGTTAATGAAAGGTGATGGTCCCAATTCAGATATCGCCCCCTATGGTAGCCTTCCAACCACTACTGCATTACTTAAAAAAGCACCATCTCACTTTCAAGATGTTGAGTTTAAGCACTTGGAACTATGGTTATCCTTTCAGCAATCACTCTATTAATCATTGCATATGATATTTGGGTAAAGATAGCATTCCTTATGATATTGTTGGCCTTCCAAATCTCCCATTATTTGGGTAAAGATAGCATTCCTTATGATATTGTTGTGCTTGATTTCATGAACATCCCAACGTGTTTATCTTCTTTTATTATTATCATATATTCATTGTGTGCATGATGTTTTCTTCCATAATAATATCATCTAATCTTTGATTAAGAAAGAGAAAGAGCCAAATCAATCTGACCTTCACTGATGTGCAATATCAATGGGACACACCATTTGTCCATCCATGTTGGGGAGGGGAAGAACAATGGCTAACTATTGGTGGTCCTCACTCCTCACTCATTGAATGCTAGTCTCACTCACTAAATGCTAGTGAATGTCTTCACTTGGGGTGGCATCTTTTAAAGTCATATATATATTTTTTTTGGGTAACAATTTTTGGTGTGCAATGCGAGAATAAACAAACATTTTTAACTACAGAGTTTTTGTGGGATCCAATGATATGGTTCTTTCAAATTTATGCGCATGTGATGGCACCCAACGTAAGTTAGTGGAAGAAGAATTAAGGAGTTATGGGATTGTGGTTTGTTGAGTGATGCCGTGTTACTCTGGTTGTGACTTGTGAGCTCCTCTTTTGAGCCAATTATTAACCCAATTTTGCTTCACCAAATCATTTTAAGATAATATGTTCTAAATTGGTATTTTAAAAATTTAGATTTTGATTATAGATTTTAATTTTTATGTGTTCAATGTTATATATATAACTTTCATAATAAAAAAATCAGTACGAGATAGTTTATAGAAAAACTATTTGAGAGCAGTTTTTAATTTTTGGAATGAGTTCCAAATGAGACCAAAATTAAGTTTAAATAAAACAAGTTATCCTTATTTTAGCTATCCGATTTGGCTGGATATAATGTGTTCGGATTTTTTGTGTGAAACCCACAAATGATTTATGTAACACCCAACTAGAAAATGTCAAGTAAATATTAAAAAATCACCTCGATACAAATTAAATATCCAACCTTGTTTGATATTTACAAGAAAACGCTCATGCACAACTTAAAGCAAAAATATCCTTGTTTGATTTTTATTGGGTGCCAAAAGAGATTTTCATATAGAGGATCGGATATATATATTGGATCACTAGATTTAAATCTAAATTAACCTAAAATAATAGTTCAACTGAGGGTTGTATACTTCTCTAGTTATTTCAGTGTCTTCACTATCATAAGAGAAACTGAATGACTGAGAAAATTGATGGGGTTTGTACGATCTTACCCATACTTAAAAAATCTTATCGAAAAAGAAGCCAAAAAAAAGAAAAAAAAATATAATGCAGATAAAGATTAGATATATTTGGAATATAATTGAATTTTAAAGAAAAACAAACATTGTGTAAAAATTAAAATAAAACATGAAGTATAATGCATATAAAGTTCAAACAGATTTGGAATGTAACTGAATTTCTAAGAAAAACAAACATTGTTTAAAAATACAAATAAAACATGAAGTATAGTGCATATAAAGTTCAAATAAATTTGAAATGTAACTAAACTTCAATGAAAAACATAAATTGCATAAAAGTAAAAAAAATTTAAAAAATATAAGCATGTAATTTTCAGATATATATATAAAAAAATAAATCTGATAAATGTAACTGACTTTCAAAACAACATACAAATACTGTTAAAAATCACACTAGTATAATACATATAAAATTAAGATACATTTGAAAATGTATCTTGGTTGAATTATATAACTGAAACTTGTTTGAATTACACAATGTATTTGAAATGTAACTTGATTTTTGTAATGTATCAGAATTTCTGTTAACAATGATTGACGTGACACTTGAAAATGTCAAATAGTTTATCAAATACATTTGAAAATGTATCTGACTTTTAAAAACAAATACTATCTAAACGAATGTAACAGGATGGCTTCATTGGATCACTTCTTCTACATAATAACAGAACAATGAAACAAAAATCAGTGAATATGTGTTGATTACTATGTCTAAATACATACCAAAATATATCTAACATAACAAATTAATCATCCATTAATTACATTAATAGAATCACCAAAAGACAACAAAAAAATACAAAAAAGAAGATGCATGTATTATTCAGATACATTTGAAATGTATCTAAATTCAAAATAAAAAAAGCTGGTTGCGCGAATGTAAATAAATTGAAAAATGTTTATAAAAAATTAAACATGCTTAAAACAAAATGTAAAGCAAAATTATAAACATCTATATCATCATAAAAGATTATACATGCTTAACAAAAAATAATACTGAATTGATTCAATACTTAAAAAAAAGATTATACATGTGAGATAAATGAGATTCATATCAGTATTACTGTCTGTATAATCAAAATTAGATAATCACAAATAACCAAACCTGAAACGATCGCCATTGATGAAACCATAAATAAATAACTCAGATCCAAAAATAGAAATGAAATTCCTCGCAAAAATGAATTCAGATTGTTGTTTTGTGTTTAATTTAATAAACATTGAATTGGATTGTTTTTTTTTTTATTATAAATAGATTGCATGAATTCTTACTATATTTCAACTTTGCCATACTTAAGCTTGTCCATTTGAGGGGCGGGTTCCATTTATTGTACATATTTATCCATGGCCTCAATGGAGCCACAAGCTTCAAGACAGTACAAAAGCTCAATGTATGCATCTTTTTATGTAAGGGAAAATTTCATATAATCCTATGTAAACTGCTTGAAATTCATATAATTCCTTGATTTTACTAAAATTCATATATCCCCTTGAAAACATCTATGTAAATCCAAATAACCCATCAGTTAAACTTCCGTTGACAAATGAAGAATATTATTCGAATACTTTGTTTTGTCTCTGATTGAAAACACAGTATACAAAAAATCTCATATAATTCGTTAAAATGTGAAATTTTTTATGTACATGACGATTTTATCTCTCTGAATAGATTATAAAACTCTATTTAGAAGGGTAAAATTGTCATTTACGGAGTATTTTTCACTTTTTGAACACATTATAGAGAGTTTTTTGTACTATGTTTTCAATTATGGTTAATCATATAGAAAATTCACATAATAATCCAAACATGTCAACGAAAATTTAATTCAAGGGTTATTTGATTTTACATAAGTATTTTCAGAGGGCTATATGAATTTTAGAAAAAGTCATTGGGTTACATGGATTTCATGCAGTTTGTAAGGGGTTATTTGGATATGTCCCTTACATAAAAAGATACATCCATTGAGCTTTTATATTGTCTTGAAGCTTGTGGCGCCATTGAGGCTATGGATAAAATGTACAATAAATGTTTCCATTCCCAAAAAAAAAATTGAAACAAGCACAAAAGCAACAACCAAAATTTAAATTTTGTCCTAATGCTCTCGGTATTTAGTTGCAAAGTGAATCTGCCAATAGAACAATATATTTCCTCTCCTGGCACAAAATCTTTCCAAGTAAACAATGTTTTAAAAAGTGCAGAAACGATGAAGAATCAGTCCAGAAGGGGACCCCTTACCTTTTTATATGCTTCTAATTGCAATTTATTGTATCCAAATATGCAATGGCATCCTGCTGACATTGGAAATAGTCTCCTTTTGGAAATGATATATTGATTGGTGCAAATCATGATATAATACTGAAATTGTATGCAACAAAATTGTTATAATCTTTAAAATGACTTTTTATTAGAATAATATTTACATCATCAAACATGGTTTAATTGTCAAATTGAAGAACGAATTATTTTTTTCGTCAGTAATAGTAAATATCCTTACATAAAGTATTAACAAAAAAATATTTGCATCTCACGTTTCTCTTTAACTTTTATATATATTACCAGAAATTTCATTTATGGTTGGTATATTTTTAACAAAATATGTATTACACAATACCTCATATCGTGGACTACTTAACAAACAAAAAATTATTAACCACCGTAGCTTCTAAAACATGGCTTTATTTTGCACTCATTTTAATCAAGATTCATGTAATAGAGAAAGTTGAGAGAGATAAATCTAAAGCTTATTCATTGAGCAAGGATCACTATTAACTTCATTTAATGCAACCCAATTTGTGTTTACCAAGAGTATTATTCAATCAGTATGAAACATCAAGAATTTTGATGATATTGCTCGTCATGTAAAGCTTGAAGATAATCACCTAGTAGTAGCCTGCTGGAGAGGCATACATGATCAAATCTAGGGTAATTTGCATAAATAGCATAGTTGGAATGAATATTTGCAAAACTAGCACTCTTATATGAATATTAGCAAAAAGTAGCACTGGACTCGGTCAATGTTTTTTTTTTTTAACACTGGAGGCCTTTGTTTTTTTGTTTCCTATTTTAAGATACTCACTTTAAATATTAATTAAGATCAAATATTAAATAATATTATACTTATTAGGAGCCCAATCTAGTATGGTTTTATCATAACCATCCGATGTGATACACCGGATCGAGATAAAATCCCAACAGATCGAAGGATCCAACCCTTCTGAAAGATTATTTTTTTATATACACTATCATTTTTTAAAAGGAGTCCAACTTTTCTGATTGTCTGTTTCATCATATTCCGTTTTAATAATGTGACAAGAACCCCAGATTTTATTCTATTTTCTCATCCTAAATCATATTATATGTATATATATCCATCCACCTTTATTCAAAAAGTGCATTTAGGGTGAGAATACATACATGTTAAGAAAAAGAGTGATGTTACAGTATATAGTTTTTTTTGCATCTCCAATCTTAGTCTCACATAAGTCGATAGAAAATTACCGGAGCATATGCTCACGAGGTATATACTTCGATAATTTTTTTAATATTTTTTATAAATGCATCAATGCAATTCATTTGATTATATGCTTCATTTTTTATAAAAACATTTATCTTATTAGATGATGTATACTATTTTTAAAATGTTAAACATGTGTAAACTGGAATTGAGACTGGAAAAGAGACTATACCTAATATTATCCTAATAAAAAAAGCTGACCACATTTTTTTTTCTTCTTTTCTGTGCTACAAAAATTTATATCATTTTGATACAAGTATATCTGCCCGGCTACGTGGACCCTGTGTTTTCTTCTTCTTTATCTCCGTTGACCTGTGATTGATTTTTCTTTTTCTTTCTACAAGTCCTGGCCCGAGGTGTGGCTTCTTTAATTTTCTTCCACAATTATGTGCCTGTGAAGTCAGCAAATGACAGAACATTATAGTCCTCCAATAGTCCCCACCATGATACTGCTCTATCAAAAAGTGATGGCAACTTGGGATGCCTGATTAACTCGTAATTAAGTTTTAGGTTTATTTGAACTCAATTGTTCAAGGAAAAGAAAAAAGAAAAAGATGTTATATCACATTAGGGGGATGCACTCTAGCTTGGACTGATTTTTCTTCTCTATATAGAGCTTTGATTCTACGGTTTAATCATTTTTAGCTTCATAAATGTGTACTTAGTATTTTTGTATATGCCTTTTAATTTATGGAAATACAAATTTGTATTATACTAAAAATATTTTTAGCTATAAGTGGAGCCCTAGAACCATGCGCATTAAATCTATAGCCTGGCTTTCGGTGAGACAAATGATGTGCAAGCATAAATATATAGGATGAGATGCCCCTCACACAAAGTTGAGTTCGGAACACTATGTATATAGGAGTTGATATGGCTTGTCTTTCATTTCAATTTTTTGATTGCATTGTTCTTCCAAGATTTGTTCAACTTAAAGAATTCGAAATCTTTGATTTCCATGCTTTAGAGGTCAGCCAAATCATTTAAAGGGAAAGGAAATTCCCTTTTGAAGCATAAGATCTCCTGATATAAATGTTCCACTAGTACGCATCAGATCCTTGTATCTACCTGAATCTTGCTTAATTATGCTTATTATATAATTGGCTTAGGTCTGTTTGAATTATTCTGCTTTTGGTTTTTTTTTTGTAGTTATATTGGGACCCATTTTCTTAGTCTCAATCACCGTCCACCACGTGTCAATCGCGGTTCAATCATAATCTGCCACATGTTATAACCCGGACCAATAAGTGATTTGTTATATATTATGGAGTATGATGATGTGTGCAGAGTATTGTTGGCGCTACTTAAAGTATTTTCGTGTATTGACATTTTTGTCTTTTTTGAGATGTTAGTATCAAATGGTATCTCCAATATATTTTTAATTAGGTTCTAAGATTTTTATTTTCCGGTGTGATCATTGTAAAACTTTTTGTTGATAGTAGATTGATTCATGTAATTCTATGTGGCTTTCTTTTGATTTGTTTGTTTATTTCTTTGATTGATTGCATCTCAAGATCCAGAATTCGTAACATGATCGCACACGTGTCCCCTAGCAACCAATTATGACCTAACACACGTGTTATCGACAATAGGGGCGGTTTGCCCCCCCCCCCCCCCCCCCAAAGAATTTGAAAACTTTTGAATAGTGGCCATGCATAATGCATTTCATATGGTCCTAAATCAATTAATCCCAACCCACTAGCCCATGAAAGAGCCGTTGATAAATAAGTTGTGTGGGATGGGTGATCAAGTGAGACCCATTGAAATAAAAATAAAAACTAATAACAATATCCCTCCCCACTGCCCAAAAAAAAATAAAAATTAGTGTCACGTCGTGACATCATCTCTTGTGACATCTCAGACCCCATACATCGATTGAAAATCATCGGAGCATTTACTCACATTAACGAGGTATATACTTTGATAAAATATTTTTTTGTTGAAATTTATTTATTTATTTTACAGAGTAAAAGATTACAATATTAAGGCATCAATTAAAACATTACGAGCTTGATGTCCTTTCTCAAGAAAGATTATAAAATTTATCCGGAATATCTGAATTATGTCAATCACTAATTGAAACAAAAAAGTTGAAGACATTTAATCTCATTGATAGATTGATTTATCTTGTTTTGACTCTTTCAGTTTTAACAACAACTACCGATCAATCATTTCCAGCTATGACGCTTGTTAAAATAAGACTTCGTAATAAGATGGAGGATGAATTTCTTGCAAAAAAATTTATTTTATATTTTGAAAGAGAAATAACTGAAAAATTTAACAATGACATAATTATATATGAATTTTATGTAGTGAAAAATAATTGGTCACAACTAAAGTAGAAAATATGTAATTTTTTACTTTTTTATTATAAAAAATATCTATGAGATCTTCATTGTTGCATTGATTTTTTATTTTTTATTTGAAAAAGGTAGATGTATGTTACCAATCGATTTCATTACGAAAATAGATTAATACATGTTTGAAGGGAGGGTGAGAGGATATAGAAGTACATGTATATAGGTACATAAACAGTAGGAGCACTAGTTAGGCTATGGGAGCAGATGGGGGTTCTAGCCCACTCTAGGCGCTACCGCTACGTGATGAGGCAGATTCAACCCCCGAGAATCACTCCCCACGTTGCATTGACTTATTAATAAATGACTTGAATTTTAATATTTATGTCTTAAATTATCATCATATTTATATTGTGTTATAAAAAAAAGTTTTATTTCAAGTATATTGTTTGGTCTCCAGCCTGTTATATATTGTGGAGCCTGATGATGTGCGTAGAGGATTGTTGGCGCTACGCAGGGGCGGACGGGGGTCGAGCTCCCCGCTGAGCTCGCGGGGATCTCATATAAAAGGACATCTCATATTTTTCATTAGGTTCTAGGGTTTTTCATCTACGGTGTATTTGACTTCTCAGAAATAGTGGATTGATCTCTGGTGTGCTCCGTGGACGTAGGCAAGCATTGCCGAACCACGTAAATTTTGTGTCTTTGATTTCGATTTGTTTGTTTTTCCTTTGATTGATTGCATTCCAAGATCCGAAAAGCCCTAACAATTGGTATCAGAGCTTCGGTTTCACGAATCCACGGCACAGGATGTGTCCATTCGCGAGATCTGAAGATCTAGGGCACAGGAGGTGTCCATTCGCGAGATCTGTAGATCTAGGGCACAGGAGGTGTCCATTCGCGAGATCTGAAGATCTAGGGCACGGGAGGTGTCTATTCGAGTGGGAGCAATGGATTCAGATAAGGATTTATCGAAGATCGAAAAGTTTGATGGCACAAACTTTGGCTACTGGAAGATGCAGGTGGAGGATCATCTGTACGAGAAAGATCTCTATCAACCGTTGAAAGAGAAACCAACAGAGATGGAGCAAGAGGCGTGGGATCTGTTAGATCGGAAGGCTCTCGGCGCAGTGAGGAAGACGCTGTCCAAGCATATTGCCTTCAATGTCAAGAAAGAGACATCCACGATTGCTCTCATGGCCAGATTGTCCAAGATGTATGAACAGCCTTCTGCGGCAAATAAGGTACGACTCATTAAAAAGCTATTCAATATGAAGATGAGCGAAGATTGCAATTTCAAGGAACATCTCAACGAATTTAATGAAGTTACGGATCAATTAAATTCAGTCGATCTCGTTTTCGATGATGAGATCCGTGCTTTATTGATCCTCGGGCAGTTACCCGAGAGCTGGAACGGCACTGTTACCGCGATCAGTTCCTCTACAGGAAAGAAGAAATTGAAGTTCGATGATGTGGTGAATCTGATTATGACAGAGGAGATCAGGCGACAAGCAGATGGTGGTTCCACTTCCGGATCAGCGTTGAATGTTGATAGCAGAGGCAGAAGTTCAAACAAAGGTAATGGGCGTGGCAGATCAAAATCGAGAAACGGCAGATCCAAATCTAAAAATCCAAGAAATTCCAACAATAATCAAAATCAGAATGCGAAGAAGATTATTGAGTGCTGGAATTGTGGTAAAACGGGACATTACAGAAATCAGTGCAGGTCAGAGAAGAAAGAAGCATATAACAAGAATGAATCTAATGTTCTTTCAGAAGAATCAGATGACGCATTGATTTGTTCCATGGAGAACAAGTCCGATTCTTGGGTGATGGATTCTGGTGCATCGTTTCACGCGACCTCCAACAAAGATCTTCTCAGAAATTATGTCTCAGGCAGTTTTGGAAAGGTGTACCTTGGTGATGATCAACCCTGCGATGTGGTCGGCAAGGGTAAAGTGCAGATCAAGCTGAATGGCTCTGTATGGGAATTGAATGATGTCAGACACATTCCTGACCTAAGAAAGAACCTGATTTCAGTTGGACAATTAGCAAAGGAAGGCTATATGACAACCTTCAACAGTGACAGCTGGAAGGTTTCGAGAGGCTCATTGATCGTTGCACGAGGTAAAATGACTGGTACTCTTTATGTGACAACTGATGCTTGTGGTTCTATTGCAGTTGCTAATAGTAAGGACGATCCTAACATATGGCATCAGAGACTTGGTCACATGAGTCAAAAGGGACTTAAAGTCATGCACTCGATGGGAAGATTGCCAGGATTGCAGTCAGTTGATATCGACTTGTGTGAGAGTTGTATCTTTGGAAAGCAGAAGAGGATCAGTTTCAAGACGTGTGGCAGAACTCCAAAGCAGAACAAGCTTGAGTTGATTCACACAGATGTCTGGGGACCAGCTGCGGTCTCATCCATCAGCGGAAAGTCATACTTTGTGACTTTCATTGATGACCATTCCAGGAAGGTATGGGTTTACTTCTTGAGACAGAAATCAGAGGTGTTTGAGGTGTTCAAGAAGTGGAAGGCAATGGTGGAAAATGAAACAGGCTTGAGAATCAAGAGGCTGAGGTCCGATAATGGTGGTGAGTATGAAGACACCAATTTCAAGAAGTTCTGTTATGATAGTGGAATCAGATTAGAGAGAACTGTGCAAGGGACTCCACAACAGAATGGGATAGCTGAACGGATGAATCGAACATTGACTGAGAGAGCTAGAAGCATGCGTATACAGTCAGGTCTACCAAAGCAGTTCTGGGCAGAAGCAGTCAACACAGCATCCTACTTGATCAACCGTGGACCCTCAGTACCTTTGGACCACAAGATACCAGAGGAGGTATGGAGCGGCAAAGAGGTAAACCTTTCTCATTTGAAAGTCTTCGGTTGTGTTTCATATGTACACATTAGTGATAATGCTAGGAGTAAGCTTGACTCTAAATCACTAAAATGCACTTTTATTGGATATGGTGGTGATGATTTTGGTTATCGTTTCTGGGATGACCAAAAGAAAAAGGTTATAAGAAGTAGAGATGTCATATTCAATGAAAAACTGATGTACAAGGATAGAAATGCAACACAGTCTAGTGATCCGAAGAACTTTGATCCTGTTTATTTTGAGCCTGATAATACTGCAGTGGTTAGAGTGTCACGGCAAACAGTTGACAGATCTCAGAGAGAGGAAACTACTCCACAGAATAATCAACAGCAGGTTGATATGCCACAGGCCCCAGCTCCTGAGCCTCCTCCACTCAGGAGATCCACCCGTCCGCATGTTCCGAACAGGAGGTATATGAATTACTTATTACTGACTGATGCAGGTGAACCTGAATGCTATTTTGAGGCATGTCAAGGAGAGGATGCTAGCAAGTGGGAGCTTGCTATGGAAGATGAGATGAAGTCACTCATTTCCAACGAGACATGGGAGCTAGCTGAGTTACCCATGGAGAAGAAGGCTCTTCACAACAAATGGGTGTATCGAGTCAAAGAGGAGCAGGATGGCTCCAAGCGATACAAGGCGAGATTGGTGGTCAAAGGCTTTCAGCAGAAAGAGGGGATTGACTACACCGACATTTTCTCACCGGTTGTAAACTGACTACTATTCGATCAGTTTTGAGCATAGTTGCATCCGAGGACCTACATCTTGAGCAGTTAGATGTCAAAACTGCTTTTCTGCATGGTGACTTAGAGGAGGAGATATACATGCAGCAACCAGAGGGTTTCATAGTGAAGGGCAAGGAGAAACTTGTGTGCAGGTTGAAGAGGAGCTTGTATGGCTTAAAACAGGCTCCAAGACAGTGGTACAAGAAATTCGATGGCTTCATGCAGAGAACTGGCTACCACAAGTGCAACGCTGATCATTGTTGCTACTTCAAGAGGTTTGATTCCAGTTATATTATTTTGCTACTTATGTTGATGACATGTTAGTGGCTGGTTCAGATATGGATGAAATCAGGAATTTGAAGAAGCAATTATCAACAGAGTTTGATATGAAAGATCTGGGTTCAGCAAAGAAGATCCTTGGAATGAGGATTTCGAGGGACAAGCAGAGAGGTATTTTGCAGTTGTCTCAAGCTGATTACATTGATCGTGTTTTGCAGAGGTTTAGCATGTCTGATGCTAAGGCAGTTAGCACACCATTGGCTAGTCATTTTAAACTGTCCAAAGATCAAAGCCCCAAGACTGAGGAGGAGAGAAAGTTCATGACGAATGTTCCATATGCCTCAGCAATTGGAAGTTTGATGTATGCCATGGTTAGCACGAGACCGGATATAGCCTATGCAGTGGGAGCTGTGAGCAGATTCATGTCAGATCCAGGCAAGCAACACTGGGAAGCAGTGAAGTGGATACTTAGATACTTGCGAGGTACTACTGACAGATGCTTATACTTCAGCAGGGGCGAGTTGAGGCTACAGGGATTTGTGGATGCAGACTTTGCTGGCGAGGTTGATCAGAGGAGGAGCACCACTGGTTATGTCTTTACAGTAGGTACTACTGCTGTTAGTTGGATTTCACAAATACAGAAGATTGTTGCTTTATCCACTACAGAGGCAGAGTATATAGCTGTGACAGAAGCTAGCAAAGAGATGATATGGTTACAGGGCCTGTTAACAGAGTTGGGATTCAGACAGACGAAGAATGTTTTGCACAGTGATAGTCAGAGCGCTATACATTTGGCGAAAAATTCAGCATTTCATTCGAGGACTAAGCACATAGGACTTCGTTATCATTTCATCAGGACGCTTTTGGATGATGGGAGTCTATTGCTTGAGAAGATCCAGGGAAGCAAGAATCCAGCCGACATGTTGACTAAGACAGTGACTACAGAGAAACTGGAGCTGTGCGCAGCTTCAGTTGGTCTTCTAGCTTGAGGACAGAGATGAGCACACCAGATTATAGATCAATCATTTGATAGAAGTTATTTACTCTTGGTTCAGTCTCCAAGTGGGAGATTGTTATATATTGTGGAGCCTGATGATGTGCGCAGAGGATTGTTGGCGCTACGTAGGGGCGGACGGGGGTCGAGGGTTTTTCATCTACGGTGTATTTGACTTCTCAGAAATAGTGGATTGATCTCTGGTGTGCTCCGTGGACGTAGGCAAGCATTGCCGAACCACGTAAATTTTGTGTCTCTGATTTCGATTTGTTTGTTTTTCCTTTGATTGATTGCATCCCAAGATCCGAAAAGCCCTAACACAGCCTCCCTTGTTTTAAATCCTGGGTCCGTCCCTGATCAACAAAACAGTATTCCTTTAGATATGACGGCATCACCGGGATAGGATAACATATATTAAGATGGGGGAGGAGATCATCCCACCAAATTCTATCGGAACTAAGGCCGGATCCGGATCGAATAGGATCCTGACATATCTTTCCAAAAAAAAAAAGATAAACTGATTTTACTAAGGACCTTTTACATATCATTTACCATCTCCTTGTATTTGGAAGCGGAGACGATCGAGATATGTGGAAGATGATTGCCGTCTCAACCAGAGTAGAACCATATGAGAGGACATCTCATATAGTTCAAATCATCGGATCCGGGTAAGAAATTAAAAATACCTCTGGTTGTAAAACAGTGAGAAAACAGTTTTTTTAAGGATTTAGTAAAAGCACGTTTTCTGGACATACAATATTTTCACAAACTGTCAACCTCAGTACCCCAATTTATATATATACGCTACTTCAGAATTTCAGTAGATTAATAAATCAATCTGAGGGAACCAGATGTGCCATCAAATTAAATTTCCAAGTTTCCACATATTTTAATTATAAGTTATCCAATTAAATCAGTGGATATATATATATATATATATATATATATATATATATAGTCGAGTGATTCAGTGCGGGAATGCGGTCGTGCGGGAAACGATGTTGATCGTTCGATCGCGGGTCCATCGCATCCAACGGTCGAGATGAATCGCCCCCGACCGTCCGATGCGATGGACCCGTGATCGACGGCCTGTGATCGCTTCCCGCACCGAATCACTTCCCTATATATATATATATATATATATATATATATATATATATACGACCACGATGAGGTGCGGCGGCCGCACCGTGCGGCAGCCGTCCGATCGCGGGTCCATCACATCCAACGGTCGACGTGAATCGCACCCGACCGTCCGATGCGATGGACCCGTGATCGACGTCCCATGGTCGACGCCGCACGGTGCGCCCGCCGCACCTAATCGGTGCTGTATATATATATATATATATATATATATATATATATATATATATATATAGGGAGCCGATTACATGCGGTTTACGGTCGGTGCGGTGCGCGATCACGGGCCGTCGATCACAGGTCCATCGCATCGAACGGTCGGGTGCGATTCACGTCGACCGTTGGATGCGATGGACCCGCGATCGAACGGTCCACGTCGTAAACCGCACCGACCGCACACCGCACGTAATCGCGACTATATATATATATATATATATATATATAAAGGGCCGATTAGGTGCGGCGAACGGCAGGTGCGGCGTTGATCGTGGGCCGTCGATCACGGGTCCATCGCATCGGACGGTCGGGTGCGATTCACGTCGACCGTTGGATTCGATGGACCCGCGATCGAACGGCCCACGTCGACGCCGCACCTGCCGTTCGCCGCATCTAATCGCCCCCGCATATATATATATATATATATATATATATATATATATATATATATATATATATGGTCGCGATTACGTGCGGTATGCGGTCGGTGCGGTTTACGACGTGGACCGTCCGATCGCGGGTCCTTTTAACAAGGTAGAAGTTTGAACCGCCCACTTCATTAATTAATCGACCTTGCATTTTAAAATATGTGTAAATCATACAGATATATACAGGCTACAATTAAGTTGGCCAGATATAAAAAATCAACCTCTGAATTGAAAGGAAAAAAAAGAAGAACAACAACTAGGATAAGAAGATGATAATGTGATTGTACAAAGAACTACAATTAATTAACAACATGAGAACAAAAATACAAGTTTGCTGAAAGTGATCCACCAAATAAAAAAGAATATAACGACATCATTACAAAAGGGTGGATATGATTAGTGTGTTTAATTTTATAACAAAAAATAATTGGGTAAATTGTTGAAATGTCCCTGGACCGACCCCTTCATTTTTTTGTACATCTTGACTTTTTGAAATTTTTTTTTCCCCTTGCTGCTTTATACAATTGTTTTTTTAACCCTGCCTTTTCTAAATACCACTACTACCACCTTATAAACATATCCCCTCTTTTTATCTTCTTCTGCCCCTCTTTTTCTCTTCTTCTTCCCCAGGCCAGTCTACGAACTCCCCCAAATCCCTATCATTTTTTTTTCTTTCAAAATCGAGGGCCAAAAATATTGCAAATATCCATCACCGCCGACACTGAGATCCTTCACATTGTCACCGTTCACCCCGTCTCCATCCACATTGTTGTCCGCCATTAATCTCGTCGCCCTTCACACAATCGCCGATCTACCCAGACCACCCATTTTGAGCGATTCAACCATATGAACTCCCAACAATCCTCGCCGATCCACCTCACTGATGTCTTCACAACCTTCCATTTGTAAATACAAAGAAGATGCATTCATGAAAAATGTTGGAGTATGTACTGATTTTCAGAGTTTGATTGTGAAATTGTGTTCAAGATGGAAGTTGGATCCACAGTAAATGACCATGAAATACTCCATTCCCGGCTGTGAGACAGAGTTTGTGTCAATCATTGATGACAGCGATATACAGAAGATGGTTGAAGTGCATATTCACTTCAATGCAAAGCTCATACATATCTATCTTCAAAGTTTTACCACAAATGGGCATGATGCTATTTTTGATGCATTTTGTTGGTTATTGGGTCATCTATATTAGGGCTACATTCAGTTTCTGTGTTTCAATAAATTAGTACCTAAGATATTCCATTTCTGTAACCAATTATAATATAATTTGTAATTTAGTTAAGTAAAACTGTAACTTATGGTACTGTTTTAGTTCATGCATATTTTCTATACTACATTATATATAGGCTTAAAAATTATAATTTATGTCTTTTTATTCTATAAGTTGCATGCATATGATTTGTAAATTTTATCGTCATGTGAAGTATCATAGCGTTTCTGCAAAATTCTATATATATTATGTGATTCTATTCGTACAGTGTATCTTGTAATATAAATTCTGTAAGTAATTGCATAGCTGAAGTTGGCCCTATTCATGGGAATGGATCACAAGTAGGTGATAATCAAAACACAGTCGAACAACCAAACGATATGACATTAGTGAATGTTCATAGTGAATCTAGTGTAGCTCATAGTCTAATGATTAGCATGTGGGGTGACCTCTTTAGACAACCTGGGCAAATATTTCACGATGTGCATTATTTTCGTCGTGACCTTCGCAACTTTGTTATTACACATGTATTTGACTATCAAGTCATGAAGAGCGACCAAACCAGAGTTAATACAAAATGTGCTGCATCCAATTGCGCTTGGCATATTCATGCATCAATTTTACAAGGAACGGAGAGGGGGGGGGGAATTGTTCAAAATTAAGACTTATGTGCCGACACATACTTGTGGGGGTGGTTTACAAAGAGCAGGGCATCCCAAGGCAGGCATGAAATGGGTTTCCGAACTCGTTAGAGACGATCTTCAAGTTAATCCCCTATTTTTCGTGAAGGACGTGAGGATCAACTTGAATAAACTGTTTGGGATGAATGTCTCATATGATCAGTCATTGCATGGAAAAGAGATTGCAAATAAAGACTTGCATGGCAATGAATTATGTAGTTTTGATTTATTGAGATGGTATGCTGAGGTGGTTGAAGCCACTAATCCAGGTAGTTCAGTGGTGATTGAAATGGATGGCATACAATGATTCAAGTATTTATATATTTGTTTTCGAGGTGTTGTTGGCTTTGAGACTGGATGTAGACCGATGTTGTGTGTTGATGCAACATTTCTGAAGTCTATGTTTCAAGGAATATTGTTGGCCGCCTCAGCCTACAACGCTGAAGATAAGCTTTATCCTGTTGTGTTTGTTGTTGTTTATATTGAGAATTATGAGTCTTGGTTGTGGTTCTTTACAAATCTAAGGAATAGTCTTACTAGTGAACGTCGGATTACATTTATTTCTGACATAAATAAAGGTTTGACAACTTCCGTGAAACAAACGTTTTCAGATTCATTTCATTCTTATTGTCTTAGGCATTTAAAGATGAATTTCAAGAGTACTGTTCTGAAACAGTATAACAAAACACGCAAGGAAGTTTTGTCTAGTTTACTTGATTATGTTGCTTATTCATTTACAAGATCTGGATATGAAAAGCGCTTCAAGATTTGCTAAGGGAGGTGCCACAAGCTGATGTCTGGATTGCTGAACACAGTCCCGAGCATTAGTGTAATGCACTATTCCAGGGTTAGCGATATGGGGTAAGATATCCACAATCACATCTATTTGTGTAATTGATTTTATGTTTATGTATTCATCTTTTATATTTATGTAGTTAAGAGATTTATTTCTGTACAACAATACTGCTATTGATCACAAAAGCTGATTACGTACTCTAGAGCTGTAATTGAATGAACTATTTCTGTATTTAATGTATGATATTTCCGCAACTGGATTTTCAAATATGGTACATTTTTGCAGATCATGTATTCCAACTTGACTGAATCTTTTAACAATTGAATTATGCAAGCATGTCACTTGACAGTTTTACAAATTGTGGATCAAATTCGTGTCCAGATTATGGATATAACATCAAGGAGAGGATCAAATCCGTAACATGGTAGACATTTTTGTGTCCTAGAGTACATAAAAGAGTTGAAGAGCTGAAAGAGGAGCAAAATGGAATGAGGGTCGGACCATCTAATGGTATCAGGTTTGAGGTTTTAGGTAAGGAACTCTCGTACGTGTTAAATTTAGAAGATCATACATGCTTATGTGAGAAATGGCAGGTCTTGAAATTACCATGTATGCATGCTTATGTGGTCCATGTTAGCATCAACGAATCGCTACACACACGGTGTGACTCATTCTACAGTACTGAAATGTATCGAAGAACTTAGGCAGTCAATATCTTTCCAATACTTACAATTGGGATGCCAAAACCAGCGTTAAATGACATTGTCATCAAGCCTCCCACGATGAAGAAGCGAGCAGGAAGAAAGAAGAAGAGAAGAATTCCATCTAGAGGGGAGATTGATACAGGTGCTCTTACTGTGGACAGTTGGGTCACAATCGAGAGACTTGTGAGGATCCAATGCCTTCACAAATATCAGTGGACTTTGAAGCATAGTTGAGAACTAATTATTATTGAAGGTTCTGTAATTCATATGTATGCTATGTATTTTGACTGTTATGTAATGAATAATATGATGTGTTATTTAATTCTACTGTTATGCAATTCATTGATGGTTTGGTAATTTTGAAAGAAGATATAATTCTAATATCCTAGCATATTAGTTTCTCTCACTGCTATAGTTGCAGAATGATCGCAGTGCTTTACAGAAATAATATATGGAAATACAAAACCATTATTCATTATGTACAGAAACATATTTTATTAGTTATATAAGTATTATAGAAACAAGATGAATTGAAGTTATTTCCTGTTTTGTGTATATTAATTGTTAATTTTATCATCCAAGGCATATTCGTTTAAATTTAATGCCTTCAGACATTAGTTATATATGGTGAGATTAAAGATTACGAAAATTATAATATCCTGTTACAGAAATATTCAAACTAGTTACAAGGACATACTAACAATTAACAAATAATATAATAACATGTGTCTCATTTTTAAACAGAAACAAACATAGTTAAACACAAAGATTGGATACTTAAAAGTCTTGTAACTAAAAAGAGACATACATCAAATGTTTGAACTAACAAGATAGCTAAACACAAAGATTGGAGGACTAAAAGTTTTGTAACTAAAAAGAGAGAAACATCAAATGTTTGAACTACGTCGTTCTATGCCAATCCTAATAAAATCACTGGTTATCTTCCCCCTTATCCTCTTCATGTCCTGCTGGGTGAAATCAAACCCAGTGAAAGGTCTTCGAACTAGGCAATCAACATACTTCATAACGAAAAATGCACAGTCCATGCTACATTGACGTGCATGGATTAGTCTAATATGAAGAGAAGAAGAAGGTGATTAGTAATAGAAAAGACTCAAATTGAAAACAATAAAGAATTATACATACCTGCTTTCCTGCTGCAGCAGTTCTTTCTCCCAGTAAATTTTCTATTTTGAAATATCAATAACGGTGATGTTTTCATGGAAGTACTTTTTGATACACTCTACCCATTCAAGAACATTCTATAAATTAGATGTAACATTCTATAAACATTAAAAATACATTTGTAACTGTAAACATTTAAAATAAATCTGTAAATTAGATGTAACATTCTATAAACATTAAAAATATATTTGTAATCTAACATACTGTAATTGTAAACATTTAAAATAAATCTGTAATCGAACATACTGTAACTGTAAACATTTGCACACAATCTGTAATCAGACATACTATAACTGTAAACATTTAAAATTAATCTGTACTATGACATACTATAACTGTGAACAATGAAAGTTACCTGCACAAAATGCTTCATAAACAAGCACCTCCAATAGGCTTCTGAGTTGTCGCTGTCGTTGATTCTCTCATCCAGTAAGCCAAAATATGCATCGATAACATATTTCTCGGTCATTTGCCCATCAAACAACATGTCATGGATGTGAGTACTGATGATGTCTGTGTCTTTCTTGGTTCTCAATACTGTCTCGTGTGTGATGGACAAATCCATGAATCTTTCAATCCATCCTCTCTCATCGTCTGACAAATATTCATTCCCATCATAATCTCGTCTTGTTTCTATGATCCCAGACACCCCAAGTCCAACATGCAACTGCAAAAACAAAATTCTCCATAGGATTAGACATGGCATATAGTAAGTGTTTTCAAATTTACAGAAAAAACATCAAATATCCAAAGTTTTACCTGATTAAACTGACTGTTGTCCGATACTTGAAAAACCTCCACCACTTGGCTCTATAATAGTTACATAAATGACATGTATTTTATACATATACAACATAATAAATTTCAAAACATATAATTCTGTAAACAAATTTACCTCTTCAAGCTGGCTATCAACCAAAACCATATCATATACCTCCTCCTCTTAGTCTTTCACCTCACCCCCCTTTCCTCCTCCACATTTATAACCTTCACCACTTGGCTCTGTAACTGTTACATAAATAACATGTATTACATACAAATTGTAAATACTAAATTACAAAACTGACATATACAGATTTACCTCTTGAAACTGGCTATCAACCACAACCATATGATGGACCTCTCCCCCATCCACCTTCCCCTCTTCCACTCCCCCCTCTTCCACCTTCTCATCCCCCTCTAAACCCTCTCCCCCCTCCACCTTCCTCTCCTCCCTCCACCTTCCCCTCCCCCTCCAATACCTCTCCCCCTCCACCTTTCCCCCCTCCTTCCCCTCCTCTTCAACCCCCTTTCCATTCTCCTGCTTCTTCTCCATGACCTCCTCCTCTTCTTTTCGATGCACCACCCCTTTCCCCTTCTCCTGCTCCTCCTGAGCCATAGGCCCTTTTTTTTTCCTTACTCTTGTTGATCTTCTTCTTGCCATCCAGAAATGGTGACTCCATCTTCTTGGAGGCCAACCTCTCGATTCTGCCCTTCACTCTCCTTAACATTGAACTAGGGGTAGGGTTTGGGTTCAGGCGCGTGCTCCTCCTCAAAGGGGCTGTCGGTTCCTGCTTCCTTGCGCTAACCATCTTCCCCTTTTCTCCCTTCCCCTTTTCTCCCTCATTCTTCATATCTCCTTGTTCTCCATGGTATTCTCCACTATCTTGTCAACTACATCCAATGCATCTGATAGGTTCATCCTCCTGACAGACACTGGAGACATCCTTCGATGTGTGGAGGGCTCAGCGGTGCGCTCATTGCTTGCTTTTCGAGAACTTACAATTTTCTTCTTCAGATTTTGATTTTCCACCTTCATACCATCCATCCTCTTGTTCAGCCTGAGGATTTCTTGCCAGAGTTCGTCATTCTGTTTTAACAACTCCTCAATGGTAAACATACCATCACGGCAGCAGTACATCCACCAACGTAGCCTAGGGGAACCCCTTCTTTTCCTGCATCTCTTTGTCGGATACTCTTAGAAAACAGCTTTAGGTCATCTAAAATCATTTCATGGACAACAGAGGCCCATGAAAATTCCCACATCGCATTTAAATCATCCAAGTATTTGGTTAAGATCCTATGATATGCGTACCCCTTGTTGGGTAGGAGAAAAGTGGCAAACATAAAGATTATTAGGATGCGAACAAAGTCCTGAACATTCTCATCCTCCTTGGAAGAGAACAACTTAATAAGCTTCAACCCAACATCCCTTCTATAAAGAGACTTCGATGGAAAGTTTTTCTGGAGGAGGCGTGTTTCAGAAATTTTCTTATTCTTCACATCCAAGGTCTTCCCATGGAAGGGTAGACCTGTAATTAACGCAACCTCCTCCTTCGAAAAATGGCATATAGCCTCACAGAAGTTGAATTTATCATTCGACAGATAACATCGATAAATTTTTGGGATTTTTAGTTTTTAGTCCCTGTAAACTATCGAATTTAGCGATCGATCCCTCACTTCTTCATATTTTAGTTTTAGTCCCTATATTTGAATGATAATTTAGGAATAGGTCCCTACCAGGGACTAAAAAACAAACTTAATAATTTAGGAATAAGTCCCTCCTAGGGACTTATTCCTAAATTATCGTTTAAATGTAGGGACTAAAACCAAAATATGAAGAAGTGAGGGATCGATCGCTAAATTCGATAGTTTACGGGGACTTAAAACTAAAAATCCCTAAATTTTTTCTATGAGGTGTCCCTCGCAGTGAATGACAGGTATCTCGAACAAATGGTAGAATGGGGTCTTTACAAGGATATGAAGGTGCTCGGGAGATGGTCTAACCTTGTATATTATGTCTCTAAAATATTCCATATAACATTGATGATTCACTTCATCTGCGTAAGAAATATACAAATCACATTATTACAAAATTGTAATATCAAATCACAGAAACATAATATATACATATAGAAAGTTACACAATCCTGTTAGAGAACACAAAGCAAACCACTCATTTACACTAATCCCTAACATGACTATAGATAAAGACATACAAATCTATTAACAAAAAAAATATTTCATATTACAGATACAAAATTAGAATGTACAGAAACTGCATAATATATTACAGAAGTACAACACTAAATAGATTACATATATCAATGTAATGTAAAACAGAAACATGCACTAAAAGATAACATACATCAGTGTAATGTGTGTAATGTGAAATATAATTCAAACAACAACTACATCAACCTACAACTATCACCAATAAATATCTACTATATTAGCCCATTTAACCCATTTATAATACTTATCATCATAATATACACAATTGTATCATTCACATATCATTTACGGATATATTACACATTGAGACTATTATACCTCTAAGTTACAAGACAAACAATTCTGTATTGTTCAAATAAAAACATTGTTCCAATGATCAACCACAATATTAAACCTACAAATGTAATCCCATATGTCCTTCACATAACACCTACCACACAATTACAGATTTTAATTATCAATGAACATACAAAATACAACATATCCATTAACCTATATAAATATGATGAGTTACAGAAAACAAACACAGAATAAACAGAAATCACACATATAAGAAAAGTGCGATAATGCAACATTTACACAAATGTCATAAAACCGATCATTTTAACACATCTTTTATTTACACAACAATATAATATCATCTATGAAATTAAAGTAACAATTTACAGGTAGTTATATGGAAATACAACAAAATACATCATAACTCGCATACCTCCCATCAGATTAACATACTTCGGCTTCTTCTTCGATGCTATTTTGGATGATTCAACCATTGTTAGATGGTTTACAGAATGGGTTAGGGTTTGGCTAGAGTTTGGGTTTAAGCGAGGGGAAAGGAGATTGACAAAGGATAGTTTGTGTGAGACCGTCGGGACACAAAAAATGTGGTTGCCAGGAAAGTGTGAGCGTAGCGGGTCTCTTCGGTTCGTTGAGAACGGAAAATGTCGTTGGGCGGTCGGATTTCGTGGTGAAAGAACTGAATGGCATGGAGGAGCTGAACGGCGTGAAGGGGCTCACGAGGGTCGCCGGAAATGGAGAGGTCAAACGCCTCGCGAGGATCACCGAAGAGAGAAAGTCGAGGGAGAAGTCGGTGCAATTTGGGGGGGGAATTGATTTCATGGGGGGTAATCCAGGCGTCAAGGGTAGTTTGGGTAGGAGAAATGAAGATGAACTGGTCAGGGTTAAAACAACAATTGTATAAAGCTGCAGGGGTAACAAAAAAATTTCAAAAAGTCCAGGGGTACAGAAAAAATGAGGGGGTTGGTCCAAAGGCATTTCGATAATTTACCCAAAATAATTACGTATGTAAGATAACTACTTGTCTCTAGGTATCTACATGGGTTAATAATAAGCATTCAACGCCACCTGAGGTACAAAGTTTGCATCATCATTAAATTATATACCAGTTTTTGTAACCTCATGTAATTGATGTACATTATAAATTAAGCAATAGAGATTATTTACCAAGAAAAAAAAAATTATATATCAGTAGACTTTTTTGGCGATCAAATGGATGTATTCAAATGAAACCAAGGGATCTTCAATTTGTTGTGAACTTCAGAGAAATTATAGACTACTTAAGTTTGTTGGATGTCAAACTGTCATCTTAAGTTTAGTTTTTTTTATGGATTCAAAACATTTTTTTAAAAAAAATTTGCACTCTAATTTGATATCCGGTTTATGACATATGGTACCATGTCACACACTAATATATAGAAAAAGAAGGATCCTGAGAATAAAGGATACTACGTCACGCACAAGAATATTAGATTTAGCATTGTTGCTTTAGCAAATTCTCACAATTTATGCAAAAGGAGCCTCCCATAACAGGATAGAATCTCATGCATTAGTTTCAGTGAAAATGATGCAGATTCACAAACCAGACTTTACATTAACAGTACATGATGAGCGCAGAAAACCTCACGAGCAGCACTGAGTAATGAAAAAACAAAAACTTAGTCTGAGAAGTCAATATGAATGAGCACCTCCTAATGATTCGGATGGCAAATTAAAATGAACAGTATTCCAGATGCACTCTATGCTAATGCCATGCACTTAACACTTGAGTATTACTGATTAATGTCCCACTGATTGAGGTCATACACATAAAACATAGAATCACAAATTCGCTTTTTTTTTTCTTTTTTTTTTACCAAGTAAATAAATAAATAAAATGTAAAACTTGATGATCTTCCATCCGTGTCCCATCGTTGACAAAAAGATAAAGAGTTTGTTACCTTCATATGTTTACTTTTAAAAACTATCAAGTGAAATCAGCAATGACTGAGTGCAGTTGAGATGGACAGTTAAAACTTTGAACTGTAATGTTGCAAATTAAAAAATAGGGATGCTTTGCTTTTATTTTTATTTTATTTTGATAAGTAGTTTAGAAGATAAGTTATTCTTTTGTTATGTAATCATAGATTTTTAGAGTTTAAAAGTATATGTATTCACGTCATTATAGGATGATGAGTTGTTAAGTGGTCAGTATATATTTGGTTGTTGAGAGTTATTGAAGATTTAGATTGGATATTTATCTATTTTTAATAAAGTTTGAGATCATAAATAGGACCACTTTGTACCAAGGGAGAGTTCAGTTTTTGATAGTTTTTTCTTTGGAGATTGAAAGAATTAATTGTAAACTCTAGCTTTTAGCGTTTATTTAATTAAGATTTTGTTGAAGCAATAAAAATTAATTCTTAAGTTTGTTATATATCACTATTCTTGAAGGTTTATTTTCTTCTCTACATCATGTAATCAGTATTCGCCTTGTAACCACTTTGACAAAGAGGGTGATTGGAGTCTGTTATAATTCAAGGTTGGATACATCAATCTGTATTGCGGTTAGAGCTAACTATATAGCCACCAATTGGAAAATGATGACATATATATAACAAAAAAATTGACTTATTTCACGATCAAATGATGAATTAATTACAAAAATGATGTTATTACTCCTATTAAAAAGTAATAAGATGATATGTTTTTTATGATTAGTTGGGTCACCAAACTGATTAAACTTTTCTATCACAGAATCATAAGCCTCACTGACATAATATCTAAATTAAGTTACTTTGTTATATTTGGACGTTGGATCTCCAGGCGTTAGGTGGTCGACATTTGAAATTAAAGTGGGTATGGCTTGTCTTAGGTGTCCCATATTGGTTGGGAGCTTACAATAATCAGCGGAGCTTTGCCTCATATGTAATATATATGTTTCATGCATATTCTAAATAGAGTTGTGGATAAAGATGATGAGAATGCCATCATAGAGGACCCATTCAAGTGGGCCGTCATGCTTTGAACGAATATAAATCATTGCATAATATATGATTCATTGGAGCTAATTTTAATTTTATTTAAAACTTAAGAATCTCCCTAACCATTGACATTTTGTGTGTACAAAAAAATTTGAACATTTTATTATGGAAAGTCAACAAAAGAACAACAGTTGAAGTGACAAGTAGATGATGTGGAGGACGGGAGTGGATAACATTTAATTTCCAAACTTAATTTATATTGCTTTAGCCAACCTGAATAGGTAGGAAGTCTATATCAGATATGTAATTCATGAACATATATATATTGTTTTGTTTATCATAATTTAATCATCTTCTTCTGTTGTCATTGCTCCCAAATGGAGAGATCATGATCAAATTGACCAATACCATGCTCTCAAATGATATTTCAAGCTTCGGATACCATGTTGAACATATGTTTTACCTTGGCTTCATTAGTATAATAGATAATACTTAACATGCATCTCAGATGGTTTCCATTATTGGTCCTTACAGGATGGATAATCTATATTCTAATGTGGATTGCTTACGAAGTGCTGATATGTTCATTTGCGTGTAATTAGATGATTTTATTGTGTGATCTGGATTAAGATATCCACATTCTTTTATTAGAATTTTAATATATGTGCTAGTAGCTTGGATAGATTATAACAAAGATATATAGTAAGAAATGACATGTTGATGTGCATGCTACATTACCTTTTAATAGAGTTGAATGACGATTTATATAGTCACATAGTCGACCTAACATTTTAGATGCTTTGTTGTTATGTGTGTGTGATTGGAGTTTGATTGATTCAATAAAATAGAGTTTATTTTTTAAAAGATATATGTCAGAGGAAATCCGATATTAGAACAGGTTGCTGGGAGATTTTTCATCACAAATTTATGTATTTCAAGGTATTCCTCTTGGAATATATATGTCACATAAGAAAGCATGTATAATGTATAATATTTATGATTGTGCATCATGTACATGATCACAAGATGGCAGAGTCAGGTGGCAAACATTTTTTTGACATTTAAAATTACCTACTATGAAAGGCACGTGATAAAAGTAATGCAACAAAATTATCTAGTAATGGAAAAAAATTATAACATTTGAAAATGATTATGTTGTAAAGTCTATTATTTAATATAATTTTATAAAATAGGATGAGCTGATGTGTACATGACTCATAAACAAGAATCAATGAGAATATTCCCATTGACGCAATGCGCGTGCCTTTAAGTTTAGATCTGAACTTCTTATTTGGTAAGGTGATTGCGTATTTGGCTTAATTAATTTGTGATGGCACATGAGTGATATATGGATTCCGTAATAGTTACCAGTATAATTTTATTGTCGAGTTTTTATAGGGATATTTTGGTATTTTTTCACAATTTTATTTTCAATTTAGTTCGCATCTTTCTAATTAGGGTTAAGAGCGGCTATGATATCCACATCAATTTATCGAATAAATATTAAAAGAGAGGAAAGCATTAACAATCTATGACATAATTTTAAAAACAAGAAATGAAAATCTCCTTGTGATATAACTAGTATCTTTTTGAAAAATCAGTTATGTCTGAGCATCCAAATTGTCTATTTTATATATTAAGTGCGTAAATGTAAGTAAAATTATATAATTTTATGAAAATAGTGAATATGTAATTATATATAACATGGTCGGCCCTATATATGCATGCCATAATAAAACTTTGAGTTTAGATTTAAAATAAGAGCAAATTTGGATTATAACAGAGAATATGTGTCATCCTGTTATAATATTTTCTTTGGTAGATAGGTACATTATATAATATAAAATTTGTTTTGGAAGTCTAGCACAAAAGAAAACAAAAGGAACAATAACAGATATTTTTTTATATGAAACTCACATTTCTCTGTTTCATATAGAATCCAATGCAGGTTTACTTTTATGAAAACAATTTTATGATCAAACTTCTCTTGAAGGAAAATGTTAACCATACAAAACGTTTCTACTAAGACCACACATATATTTAATTTTATTTATTTATTTATTAACTTGATTTGAATCAACTATCAATTCTAATTAAAATCAAATCTGCTCATCACAATTTCACTAGTCAACCCCTACAAATTAAATTTTAGAAAGTCTTTCTGAATTATATGCACCCTTAAAACTAAAATCTACCATATCGAATTTATCAATGGCAACGAACAGTAGGTCTGATTCAATTAAAAAAAAATTGAATCACAAAGTAGAAGATTAATTGAAACTGATTTGGATGCCACATATTAAATTCAATGATAAATAACAACAGATCACTTCAACATAAAGTACGATTTGAGTTACTGACTCTGAGTGCCAGTTTTAAGGGGCATATTAAATAGGGTATTGTTAGATACATATATATATATATATATATATATATATATATATATATATATATATATAGGGAACCGATTACGTGCGGTGTGCGGTCGGTGCGGTGCGCGATCACGGGCCGTCGATCACGGGTCCATCGCATCGGACGGTCGGGTGCGATTCACGTCGACCGTTGGATGCGATGGACCCGCGATCGGACGGCCCACGTCGCGCACCGCACCGACCGCACACCGCACCTAATCGTCGGCATATATATATATATATATATATATATAGGGAGCCGATTAGGTGCGGTTTACGGTCGGTGCGGTGCGCGATCACGGGCCGTCGATCACGGGTCCATCGCATCGGACGGTCGGGTGCGATTCACGTCGACCGTTGGATGCGATGGACCCGCGATCGGACGATCCACGTCGTAAACCGCACCGACCGCATACCGCACGTAATCGCGACCATATATATATATATATATATTTGGTTATTTGAACTCTCTTTTATAGTGGTATTACACCTCATCATTTTGTGCTAAATATTTGGATGAAGTCTGATGAGATGTTCCTTTCACTCTTTCTTTTTTTGAATTCCTACATCCATCAAGTATCGTTTTCATTATATTTGCTTATTAGAAAGGAACTTTGGTATGGACCATATGGTTAATGTCATAGGAAGGTTCTTTTGACTAAAAAAAGTTTCTCATGTGATGGTACACTAGTGAGCACGAATGCACCACCACCGGCCCACACACATACTCAAGAACATCGTATACCGTTCCATATAATTCGTTAGCCATGTATACTAATATTAATGAGATATATATATCTCATTAGCATTGGAATATATTGTTTATATTTTTGAAAAACATATACTTTAGATAATGATGTATGCTATTTATAAAAATAAAAAAAATGTAGAATGGATTTGGTTTTCAAAAAATGATTGTGAGTAATATTATTTTAAAATAATGATTAAGCACTAGTACATGAAGGGTCGATCATGAGTATTGTTGAGTCTCTAGATCTCAAAAAAAAAATATTTTACTTTTTTATTTTATTGAGGTTTTTATAATTATAATCTTATTTATTTTTACAAACTTATTCATTTTTTTTCTTTATTCTTGATCTTATATGCGATTTTTTATTTTATCAAGATTTTATGTTATTTTCATTTGACTTATAAATGAAAAAATCTTATTGGGTTAGGTATCATTTTTTTTTAATTTTTATTTATTTACAGTTTTTTTTAAAAAAAAATTGTTTTCTTATATTTAAAACATATGTGCAATTTATGTTTTTTTTTAACTTTTATTTGTTATTCATTTTTCTTTCTTCCTATTGGTATTCATTTATGTTAGGGTCTTTAGTAATAATATTCAAGATTAATTATAAAATTTGTTCAAAATTTTTTTTAATAGCAATCACCAAATAAAAATTATGTGAACATGGTCCCAGTCTCTTTTAGAGTCTCACCTTTCCCTATTATTCTCCTGGTCGGCCGAGTGCATGAAATCATCCATCACATGGACAGGGGCAACAAAATGGGACCGAACACTGAATGGTCGGGGCATCACATAAGGGAATAGTTTACCAGGGACCTTTTTTTTCTTTTTTAATTTGTCTGTAGATCAAAACCGACAGGCAATAATGCAAAGCCTAGAAAAATACATATGGTTTACAAGCAATCTGTGGACCTGGAAAAATCCACAAAGACAGATCGATTAGAAGTAATGATAGTTTTATCTCTTCTGTATATCTGATTAGACCCTCTCTTTATTCTTTGAAAACTCATTCAGGACTGCTACGTTTCTTTTCATGGTGATCACCTATTTTGAATGGATGGAGGGTTTTCACATTTCATTTTCCGAATCTGTTACATTGACAAAAACAAGTTGTGCGGTTGTGTTTTCTCACATGGATAATGTTAGATACAATCTCAAGTGCGGTCTCACGTGTTTTAATTTTTTAAAAATACTACAAAATGTGTATATCATTAATTTCGAATTTAATAAACTCATTTTTAATAAGCGTAAAAAAATAGAAAAAAAGTAATAAGGTATATATATATCTCACTTAAAGAGGTATATATGTAATATATGTAAAAGAGATTGTGTGTAATAATGCATTTCATATGTAGACAAACGAAATAATGTGTATCTCATTGATTGTTTCACAAAATTAAATTCAAAATTAGAATTAGAATTTTAAATGATACAAGAAATATAGTTACAAATTTACAATCAAATTAACCATGCAGGAGTTTTTTAAATAAATATATACCTCCTTAAGCTGTCAAAATGGACGGGTAAATTCAATTTATATCGCGCAACGCCATAATAATTTTGTTTGTGGGAAATTAGTTTTATTAATCTTGTAGTTTGGGTTTTATATTGGACAAAAATCTTTCTTCAAAACTCAATTATAAGCTCCTTTTTTTTGACATCATTTCTTATACATGTTTGGTCGAACCTGGTTGAACAGATTGATGGTGGATTTGCATCACTATCAATCCCCGTTATTTAATGAAATGGATAGGTGTTAAACCAATGTCTACCTATTCGTTCTTTTAAGTTGGATTATGCAAGACAATCTTATGCGTAGTCTCCACAATTTTTTTTTTTTTGTAAGATATATTTGACTGTGTTACAGCACTCTTGTCATAAATATAAATTATATACTCTAATCATTTCATTTATCCACTTCAATAAACACCAAAAATTACACCTGTCAGACGAGACACATCTTGTTGGGAAAATGAGACTACACGAGGTAGATATTGCTGGTTTTTTTTTTATCTACAATTGAATTGCTATTTATCCATAAAAATAAATAATTTTTTTAAGAATACTTTTATTGTTTTTCATAACACAATTGGAAAATCTTTTTTGATGTTTTTTCAACCACTGATTTATATGTTTATGTTTTATTGAATTTGATATTTGATATTAAATTGTATTTTATTGGCATGTTCTTTCTATCTGAAAAAAAATCACATTCGTTGAAATATTTCGATTTTGGTTGAAATTTAGCTTAATAGCTAAATGTGTGTTAACATTCATAATTAGTTACATTTCAAATTATTTTCAATTTCATATGCATTATTGTTTAAAGTCAATTACTTTTCAGACTAATTGGAACCTTTTATGCATTTATTTTTTAAAGTGAGTTACATGTCATATTAATTTGAACTTTATATGATTTCAAAAGTGATGCAGCGTGTAATCATGCTTTCTACGGATCCGTTCAAAAGAACAAAATCAGTAGGCTCCAACGACGCTGTTGATTCTTCAAAAGAATGGACAGGGGGTTGGGCTTCAATAATTTACTACTTTGGATGAAATAATAGAGAATTGGGAGGTTTTGCAATTGTTAGTATTCCTAACAAAATACAAGAAATAAATAAACTAAATTTCAAATCTCAATAATCTAAATAATTAAATGTTCACAAACTTATTTATAGAAGAGAATCCAACAAACTAGGATCTCAACTAATTATCTAAACCTAACAAAAAATCTAATAGATCTTTATCTAATCCTAACTAAAATTCAAATTTGAATTCAAATAATAATTTGAAATTCAAATATAAATATAGTAAATCCTAACAAAAAATAAAATCCTAACAACCTCAAAACAACCCAAAAATAGTTAAAATAACTTTAAACCATCGATTTGACTCAAGACGATCTCAGAACGCTCTGAAAATAGTGTAGTGGCAACTATTCCTGTAGGGCTCGTCGATACGAACACGTGGACATATTATAATAGCGATTCTGATCTACGGTTCAAAAATTATGACTGTTTGAAGTCACGGTGCTCCCGATTCATCAAGATATCCCTTCTTTTGTGCTCCATTTGATCTCGGTCGTCCATGTATTGTACGGCTATGATGTCTGCATCAAAAAGTCAGTTACATTTCATCCTTATATGCATTATATTTTAATAGGTAGTTACATTTAAAAATATAACTAATATTTATATGCATTATATAATAAAATTCAATTGCATTATCAAATGTAACTGAACGTGGTATACATTTTTATGATTTGAAAGTTAGTTACAATTTAAAATATAACTAAACTTTCAGTTCATTATATTTTGTAAGTTGGATTTTTTATCTAATCTTAGTGAATCTATTAGGACTGTAATTGCAGGGGTGGTGACGCCGGTCACCGGAGATGAGCAGGTCGGCCATAATGTTTTTTTTAAGTGGCAGATTTGTATAATAGAAAGGGTTGAATTTTTTTCAAAAAAGGTGGGATGTTTCGGGATGAGAAAATTTGAGATATTAAGTGAATGGTAGTATTGTATTTTGTCTTTTTAATTTTTTAAAAATGTCAAACAAACAATAAATGAGAAAATGCAACTAATGAGGCCAGTGAGTGAGATCTAAAAATTGGGACCTGGGCGGGTTGTATACAGAGACAGCTGGTAATAGACTCCTTTCAAATCAGTTGCTAAATAGCCCAATTATAACATCATTTTTTTTTCTAAGCAAACAAACAAACCAACTTAGAATTTCTTCTTCATTTTGTCGGCAAGTACAGAAGGGCCAAAGACTTCATTTATATACCATATGCTAGATACAAATACAATGACTAAAGACTAAAGACTGCATTTATAGATCTTTTCATTTTATCACTCTCGTTGTAATTGTCAACTAATGTGGCAATGACAAATTGACAATGTCCATAGAACTTAACTGACAGTGATTTGAGAGAATTTCTCCGGCCTCTAACATTGAATTCATGAATTGTATTCAAATGGCTCGTTCTCTCTTGGTGTTCAGTACCATTTGATGGTGAGACAAAGATTTTCAGGTACTGGAATTGGGTTTAGCATAATTTTTTTTTTTTTGTACATCCTTACATATTATTTTCTTAAGATAACCAGCATGTAAAAAATTTGGTTGAAATTTGATTGAATGAATCATGATCTCATACCCTCATTATTTTAATGCTTTTCAATTGGCTTTCAGAAGCACAATTTTTTTTTTTATTGGTAATCAAATTTTGTATTGCTAAACTATGAAGATTTACAAATGCACATTGCTTATAAAAGGACAAGTTCATTGAGGATGTGCTTTTGAGGTTTTCAAAAGCACAAACTTTTGTTTCGGTAAAGAAGTTAATCGGAGAACAAAGTGTATAATTTAAAAAAAATGATGAACCGTTACGTCGACCTACATCACCCAACATGGTTCAGACAGATGGCCTTCAGAAAGTCAACCATAAAGAAGGGCTCACATTGGAGTTACAGATTCATTGAACCTGGACGTTCAGGGCTGATTTTATTTTTTTACTTTCTTATTTTGGTCAAGTTTCTTTTTTATAATGTTTGTAAAAAAAAGTGGTTGTTTATTTTTTAGTGGAGAATCGAGGAGACTTTTTATTTCTGTACAAAAACAAAAAAAGATCTCCTTTTGACAGTTTAAAGGACGCTTTTTTGGAACCATTGATCCGGCTTTGGTCTGAAGAGGTAAATAAAATAAAATCACATTTTCTACTTTTAAAATTTATTGTTTAAGATTTTAATATATATATTGTTTTCAATTTTTTTTGGTCGGTAATATATATTGTTGAATAATTGTTTTTATCGGTAATTTGTTTACAATTTTAATTTAGTGGAACAAATATTTTGGTTATGTGAATCTTTGGAAAATTTATCGGATTGGTAATCTTAAGTTATAGTCGAAGAGTTTTTTTTTTCACCTTCAATGATTAGGGATGACAAATGGACAATTTGAATATTTTTAAGAGGATATGTAGATGTGCTCAATATTATTTGGGAAAATGCATCATGGGTTAGATTCATTTCATTGAATTAGGTTGCAAAAACTTGTTTCTGAAAGTTGGGATGAAATGGATCATATATTATATTATGATTGTATGTTCAACTCTTGAGATTGTATGCCCTGCTTTATGATGTCTGCATGATGTTTGCAAACTCCAGTTGGGGGCAATTGCTTTATCAAAAAAATTGGAATTTGAAGTCAAACAATCAATCACTACATGAATTGTACTATAGGTATAGTAGCTAGAAAGGTTTGATATGCCTGTCATGATTCCTTCAATGTAGAAGAAACCCTTTAAAACCATTGAAAATGCGTCTCAGATGGATCGATGCGGTGGGCGAAAGTCGTGCAGCGCTTTTTCTTTACAACTGATTGCCAACGAGACGTCTGAATTCCAAGACTAAACAAAAAGAAAGAGTACGATGAAAAGAAAAACAAAGAAATTCTACCTCAAGAAGCAGTAGTGGCTATATTTTAATAGCTATGACAATATGAACATCCAGGTCAACTCCTCTGTTCATGATATATTAATCAGTATGCAATTGAGGTGGCCTTGTTGTACTAATAATGGACTATTGAATAATCTTCTGACATAGCTTGTTTTATTAATCTTTGTATTAGTACTGTTTACGATCCATGTTCACAACCATTGGTGTGACATCTCCTCCAGATTGAAAAGTTTGACCTCGTATTGTTTTAAAACCTATATAAGATCTTCGGGTTGTCCCACAGTTTTTTGTAATTTGGTAGGGAAGTCTCTGGTCTGACATTCTCTGTAAGTAGCTACAATTGGTTCTACTGCAGTCCAATGTGGCATCCAATCAGCTTAAGTGTCTACCTCTTTATCAGATTTCCATTTTAAGATGGAATCATGATAAATGAAAAGAGTAGCTCATTTTATGACTATATATCTTCTGGTTTCTTTGCATGAACTCTTTTAATCATAATTGTTAATTGACACAGTGCTCAATATAACAGTTTCAGAAATCATGTGAATGGTTTTGAAAATGAACTTCATGAGGCATTATTATAAATGTGTCTTTGAACTTGAAATTGAGTTTTGATTTGAAGTCATGGGTGTGATTGTTACAGTTAGAGTGAAGGAAAGCTGCCCATCTATATTGGTCCATAGATGGGTCATCCTGTTGCGGATGGATCTGGAAAAAATGATTCAGACATTCTCAGCGTTCCATCAGGTCGTATCGAAGTGGATGCACGGCCTTCCATTCATAAGGTAGGAGTACCACCTAGGCGGAAGCTCGTGAAGGAGTTCTCGGAAAGAGTTAAGGAAACATTCTTTCATGATGACCCCTTACGCCCTTTCAAGGACCAACCCAAGTCGAAGAAGCTTGTTTTAGGCATTCGCGCATTGTTTCCTGTTTTTGACTGGGGGAGATACTACAGCTTGAATAAACTCAAGGGAGATGTCATTGCAGGGCTCACCATAGCTAGTCTATGTATTCCTCAGGTAAAACAAGCTCGCATATTATTTTAACGTCTTTATCTTAGCAAGTTTTTCGAAACTCTTAACTGAAATTTGGGTTATTTTTAATATAGGATATCGGCTATGCAAGACTTGCAAATTTGGACCCACAGTATGGGCTATGTAAGTCCATAATTCCAATTAAACTTAGTCTATCTTATGCTAGGTACATATGCTGAATCTTTTACAATGATAATTGCAGACTCTAGCTTTGTTCCTCCACTGATTTATGCCATTATGGGAAGCTCAAGAGATATCGCCATTGGACCTGTAGCTGTTGTCTCTCTACTGCTTGGGACTCTACTTCGAGATGAGGTTGATCCTAAAAATAAGGCTGAATATCAAAGCCTTGCATTCACTGCAACATTCTTTGCTGGGGTCACCCAAGCAGTACTTGGGTTTCTCAGGTGTTTATCAATACACTTCTCACAAATCAAAACATATTCAGATGAGATCGGACTCAGTAATTTTTCGCTATTTGATGCTAATTCAATCATCATGTTTTTTTTTCTGTTCATTGTATTGCAGATTGGGCTTCTTGATTGACTTCCTTTCCCATGCTGCCATTGTTGGTTTCATGGGTGGGGCAGCCATCACAATCTCCCTTCAGCAACTCAAAGGTTTCCTCGGCATTGCAAATTTTACTAAGAAGACGGATATTATACATGTCATGGAATCAGTTTTTAAAAGTGTGCATCACGGGGTGAGTTCCTCTCTCCACTACTGGTTTGTGTGCGTGTGTGAGCGAGATATAGAACAGAAAAAACATTACATATCACAGGCTTGAGCATGTGTTAGAGTTTACTGTTCTTCGATGAATTGTACTTGTTTTCTATCAGCCTATATATTGATAATTTGCTCTTCTTACAGTGGAACTGGCAAACAATACTCATTGCATCAGCCTTCTTGGCTTTCCTTCTGTTCACAAAGTACATAGTAAGTATTTATTATGGTTGTTATTTTATATATTTCTTTGGACATTGATTTTTACTGAAAATGTTTCCTATATGATTTAACTTGATTAGGGAAAGAGGAAGAAGAGTCTCTTTTGGGTGCCTGCCGTTGCTCCATTGATCTCTGTCATTTTGTCAACCTTTTTTGTGTATATCACCAGAGCTGACAAACAAGGAGTTCAGATTGTAAGTGCCAAAATTGAATGAAATCCTATTAGTCTTGACAAACAGATTCTAAATACATTTCAGACTCCATGTAATGGTTGAAACTAAATGTGTAACTTGCTTATGAAAGGTGAAAAAAATCAACCAAGGTCTTAACCCACCATCAGTAAATAAAATCCACTTTTCTGGCTCGGGAGCGATGAAGGGTTTCCGAATTGGTGCGGTGGCTGGTATGATAGCCCTAACGGTAAGCTAATCCTCTGTCCTACTAAAAGTTATCTCGATATTGGTTTCATTTTACCAGAGGTAAACCTGTTATTGTCATCTCAGGAAGCTGTAGCAATTGGAAGGACATTTGCTGCAATGAAGGACTATCAGATTGATGGAAACAAAGAAATGGTTGCTTTAGGAGTGATGAATGTGATAGGTTCAATGACTTCTTGCTATATTGCTACTGGTAATATAGCTTATCTGTGCACCAAGTAGAGGATAGTCTTTGTAGACTTCTAGCGTGCGGTTAACTCCCACTAGAACTGATAATTGGGGACTAGAATTGATTGCATGCTCTAAATTTTTGTAGAGGAATGAGTATTTTAGGTAGTATTTGGAAATACGTTTGTAGTATTAACCAAAGAAATTGATGCATATGAGTTTCACTATAAACCTAGCATACAATAATATATAATTCTTCTATCATACATGACCATTACACAAGGTATAGTCCATGTGAGATTGACTTGGTAAAAGTGGGTTGTATTTTTGTCCTCTGTTTCAGGTTCCTTCTCTCGATCTGCTGTAAATTACATGGCTGGTTGTCACACAACCATCTCAAACATTGTGATGTCACTAGTTGTCATGCTAACGCTGCTAGTGATCACGCCCTTGTTCAAATACACACCTAATGCCATCCTTGCCTCAATCATCATAAATGCTGTGATTGGTCTAATCGACTATGATGCTGCAATTCTTATTTGGAAGATTGATAAATTGGACTTCATTGCATGCATGGGAGCTTTCCTTGGAGTTGTATTTTATTCAGTTGAGATTGGCCTCTTAATCTCTGTAAGTATGACCATGCAATTTTTACATACTATGTCTGTTCAATCATTCGAAATGTATTCAAGTCTAATAAATTTAGTTGTTACTATATTTCTGACAGGTTGTAATATCATTTGCAAAGATACTCCTGCAAGTCACAAGACCAAGGACAGCCATACTTGGGAATCTCCCTAGAACAACTATCTATAGAAACATAGACCAATATCCAGAGGCAACCAAAGTTCCTGGTGTATTGGTTGTGAGAGTTGATTCAGCTATCTACTTCTCGAATTCCAACTATGTCAAGGAGAGGTGTGAACTCAATTAAGAATTGGGTTTTTCTTGATTTTTTTTATGATTTAAGAACTAAAGAAAACATATAGAAATGGACAAAATATTCCAAGTAAATGTGTACACGATAAAGTATATATATATATGTTCCAGGTATAGTATATTAATTATCAAGAATCCTTAATGTGGCCTAACAAATCATTGTATTGGAATCTTGCAACGAGAGTCTCAAGACTTGAAACATACATGTTTCAGTACTGTTTCTCAGACTTCTTGAACGAGAAGCACTTCTTCCTTTCCTTTAACAAGCTTGTAATTGTCTTATCATGTGTTATGTTGGATATAGTTAAACGTGCTTCTTTTTCCAAGTTGGGACACTATTCCCAGACTAGTCCATGACACTAATTAATTGTCTTATTCCAGGATCCTGAGATGGCTACAAGATGAAGAAGAGCAAATAAAATCCAAAGACCTCCCAGGAATTCAGTTCTTGATAGTGGAGTTATCACGTAAGTGAAAATCAATGATTCACAAGAGCACCTAATTTCTGATGTTTTGTGTTCTGTGCTATCTAGTAACATTGTCTAACAGATCTTTCATTTTCATTACAGCGGTAACTGACATCGACACTAGTGGCATTCAAGCTTTGGAAGAGTTGTTCAAGAGTCTTCAGAAGCGAGAAATACAAGTATGCAATTACAACTAAAACTACATATACTCTGAACTTAATTACTAGATATATAAATATACAAATGAATGAGTCAAGTAATAGATTGGATAGAGTTACTTACACTGATTCTCTTGAAACCAGCTGGTTCTAGCCAACCCAGGGAACACTGTAATGGACAAGCTAATCTCGTCGAAATTCACGGAAATGATCGGTCAAGACAAGATCTTTCTCACAGTAGGAGAAGCAGTGCTGGCATGCGCTCCAAAAGCATTGGAGGAGGCCTAAGAGCAGCCCATGTATCAATCAAACTCTCTAAATCAAAAGAGAAGAAGCATCAACCTATGTTGGTGTTTGAACAAAGCTTCTCTTCATTTGCTAAGAATAAAATGGTATTTAAAGTGTTGGATGAGAGAAAAAAGAGAGTGAGTAGGGGAGTGGTGGGTGCCCATTGTGGATTGTCATAATTTAGAGATGGTGGCAAGCAAAAGCTTTTTGGATTGAGCACTCATGGAAAATATAATTGATGATTGGTTTGCTTGTTAGCTGGCTTTAGGTGGGTGTAGCTTTAATTCTCAGATAAACATCAGTCATCACATGTAATTGATGTTTGTATGATATCTTTTGTCTTGATTTGTATTTTGTTTTGTGCATAAAAATGGATGAATTCAGTTATGGGTTTGTGAAAGGTGGTGGGGTCTGTCAGGCATACTGTCCCCGGGAATCAGGATATCACATGATCCACTGTGTCCAGAATAAGTTTATCCATAAAGCAGTGATGGCCTTGGAAAGATAAAAACTTGTGGGCTCATGTGAAAGCAATAAAGAAAGTGATATGGATACTGTTAGGCACACATGTTTTAATTTTTCTAACATAGTAAACATTGTTTAATAAGATATATATTTTGATGAAAAAAGTGTGTATTGCTTCATTTTGAATTGAATAAACTCATTTTTAGTAAGTATAACAAAAATTGATTAGGTATATAACTCACCTAAGGAGTTATATATCTCACTGGATGGCTAACGAGGTATACGGAACTGTATTTAGGGTTGTAAAAGAACTATGTATAACAACCCCCAAAGAGTATACTTATGAGAACAACAAATAAAATGGCTTCCCCATCTGTCAAAAATAGGTATTTGTGTGCCAACTAAAAAATTAATCATTCATTTAACTGATCTGATTATTGTATTTGATTTATACACAAACAATTCATTAGAATAAATATTTATTTTGAAAATTATCAAAACTACATGAATTGAATTAAAGGCTATTTTTTTTCTTTTTTCAACAAAATGGTATTACATTAGGCACTTGTTTGTATTGAAGAATAGATGTGAAATAGGGTAGAATAGTATGGAATATGGGTTAATAAACTTGAAAAATATGAATATTTGCAAGATATATGTGATTTTAGTTAAGTCAGAATATGTGAAAATAAACTAATATGATATTTGTATTTCATGTCCCCCATGAATTATATTATTTCACCCAAGCTATTACTAATATAAAGGTGGCTCACAAATCAAGGAATTAACGTGTCAAATCATTTTTTTATTTATAAATATATGTCCACATCATTTATTCACATAGGGGCCTCTATTACCACCTTTTTAGCTACCAAGGTGGGGTCGGTCAGCTGAGAGTGGCGGTGGTCTGTGGAGGGGGGAAGGGGGGAAGAGAGGGGAGGGGTCTGGATGTGAAGGGTGGCAGTGATCAGCAAGAGGGCGGCAGTGGGCATCAAGGGAGTCTGCTACCATCTTCTGGCCCAAGGCTCCACCCGCTGCAACCCAAGGCTCCACCCGCCGCCCACCGTCTCCCTCCGCCCTTTCTCACTCTCTCTCTTTCTTTCACCCCTAACTTAAAGTTGCCCTCTCTAGGCCATCTCTGCCCACCATCACCGCCCTCCCCCTTATCTTTTTCTCTCTCCCCCTCCTCTCATCACCCTTCTCCATCGCTTCTTTCGCCCACCTCCCATGTTGTCCTCCTCCGCCCACCACCACCACCGCTCTTCGCCGCCTCCCACACTTGAAAACGTAACAAACTTGATAACAGTTAAAAAAAAATTAAAATGCTTCCTACTTTTTTATAATTTTGAATATTCAATATAATTTATATATTTATTATATCGTGATGATGTCACATTTGATTCTAGTTTACCCGGCAGTTGAACCAGTGACCCTTAACCCGGTCCTTTTTTAGTTGAATGAACGTTTTAGTTTTTAAAACATTGTTTTAAGTAAAAATAAAATGAGTAAATTCAATTTCTTCTCAAATATTAAATAATTCATGTATGATCTGAGCATTTAGATTTAACATTTATTTTTATCATTGTTAGATTATATGTGTTGTGTTATTACATTTGTTGTGTCACACATATAACTCATATGTACTTGTATATATAACAGGCTTAGACCTTAAGAGAAATACAATGATTTTCATTATCTCTCTCCGATTGTAACATGGTATCATAGTCTCCACCTCAAAATCCGAAATTTTTTTTTTTAGAATCATTCATCTCTGCGTGCCTCCTCCTTGCAAACTTGCACACCTCCACGCATCTCCCTATGGCACCAACCGCCCTCACATGCCCTCTGTGCAATCTTGCATTCCCTTGACTCCCTGTGCCCTCCCAGCACCTCCTCGTACCTTCCAGTGACTCATTGTTGCCTCCCCGCACCTCCGCACACCATCATGCGCCTCCCCAGGCCATTGCAGACCACCGCGCACCACCCCGACCTGCGCCCACATCCGCACACCATCACGCACCCATCCGCCCACCCCAAGCACCGCCCTGTCCATGCTTGATGTATGTGGCGGCCCGTGTCCCAAAACACCGACACGAGCGCGTCACGTGCCTAAAAACCCACCATAATCTTTTTTTTCTAAAACAAACATCAAAATGTCCACCCTATATAATCACATATGATAACAACCCTGGGATAACAGATAATCAACAAGATATATATAATCACCTTATATAAACTCACCCAGGAAAGTTTAAGCAGTCAACAGAGCATCTAACACACTCATATACAGTCATCCATATATACAGAGCAGTTTAACACATGCCTGGTTCGTCAGACCAGCCTCTACCAAAATAACTATATACAGATCCAAAACATCCAAATACACACATACACACACATATATATATGTATACCTATCACCAACTGGATGTGACACCAAAAGGAGACAAAGTCAACATCCAGGAACCCTGCCTCTACTCTGCAAAATAAAAGAAAATAGAATAGAATGAGCGAAAGATGCTCAGTAAGTAACTCAGACATTCCACGCACAATAACTCAAATGTGAAGTTCAAATACAATGGAATACCAGTTCAAACATCTCAATAAACATGAGGCCAAATAATAAATATCAATTGAAACCACTGAATGAATATTCAATTAAAGGAAAAAGAATAACATCGCTGATCAACTCCCCAAAGAACAAGAAATGAATACACAACTACCAAGTCACAACTAACACTGTCAATAGATATCACTAGGGTGCACCTTAATGATTGAGAAATAATACTCTGAAACACAACTCATACTCAGGAAGGAATGTACTGATACTCTCAAATTCTCTCTGGTCTGAAGAACACTAACAATGTCAAATACACTCACTATGGCCCTCAAAACATCTACAATCCATGGATCGACCACTTCCACAACCTCACCTCAGCTCCCGCGTCTAAGTTGTACTCAACATATACATACATCTACACAAACCTTGCGTGTGGCCCTCAGAACGTCCACCGCGGATATCACGCTACCTGCCCCCCGCCGTGCAGGCACGGTAGGGTTTATCTCCGAGCCACCCTACAAGACTCATACATACTCATACGCGCTGAGGAAGTGAGATCAATAATCATCCATGGCCATCCATCTCCAATCACACCAATATAATATATGATAAACAATGATACCAAACACACTATAGGGCTCAACCAATAATAAGAAGTATTACAAACTCAAATGATATATAACTAACAATAATGAAGAGTAGAACTGGAAGGAACAAACAAATAACAATTGGATCACTTACAACAATACCACGTGGAATGAAATGGTAGAAACAAATATCGGTCAGGTTACTTACCTCGCAATTCACAATCAAGCTGGACTCACCCTATTTTAGCTCCTAAACCACGCAGACAGGAAACTACTGATAAAATTATAACCTCAATCAAATACTAAAATATAACCCTAATCAAACTATTCCCAAATCCACCAAGACAAAAATGACATCCCCACTACAAACCCTAAAATGATACTGTAAAATCAACCATCAAATACCTATTTATCCAGCCCCAAATCACCAATTTGATTCAAAACTGAAATAAAACAACCATATACAAAGAATAACAATGAAAAGAACAAGAATCTTTACCCAGTGTATCGCGAAAAATACTCCACAAAGCTTTTCCCAATTTTTCTAATTTTTTCCTTGATTTTCCCCTTTTTGTTTCCTTGAAATTGAGTCTCGGATGACTCGCTCTCTCCGCACACATATATCACCCACACCACCGACTATCGATTATTAAAAACTTTAGATTCCGCCAAATTATATAAATGCCCTCCTACTAAACTATGCGCAGCCTCGACTCAAACAGCCATATCTTTTCGTAGAGAAATCCACTTCAGATGAAATAACCTTTGTTGGAAAGATAACGAAAATATCTATAACTTCTATGTTTTGGTCAAGATCAAAAGAAGCCTCCAACTATATTTAAAATAGCGCTGAACCGAAGACCTCGCAATTTATTTTTCTAGGGGCAAAAATGGTAAAACAGCCATAACTTTTCCAATACAGCTCCAAATAACACCAAACTAATTTTACATGAAAGATAAAAAAAAATGAAGACTTCATATGTTGAGCGTGAATCCCAAATATGTTTCAAAGGTGTTTTTCAAAAATTAAACCAAATGCAGGATTTCACGGAGAATAAACACCAAAAGCCCAAGAGCATAAAATTATCCTCTACTGCAATCCAAACACGTAAATATTAGCATAAACCGGCAAAAGAGGGTACGGATCGTTATAATGTACCTCTTCTTGATGTGGATTGTTGTCCCTCGACTCGCTATCATCAGCATGAGCGCCATCACCTTGCTTGTTTCAATTTTGACACTAGATCGCCTGACCGATTTGGTTTTGCATCTATCAACCTATTCTCCATAGTCCAGGACTATCTCATAGCTATACATGCCCACCGTGAGTCCCGATCTTACAGAGAGGCAGTTGAGTACCCTGAGTGGCAACAGGCTACATCTGAGGAGTTTCAGGTGTTTGAGCAAACATAGACCTGGGATGTTATTCTCCTTCCAGATGATGTTACAGCTATCAGATACAAATGGATATTCAAGATCAAACATCGCTATGATGGATCAACTGAATAACATAAGGCTTGTCTTGTTGCCAGAGGATTCACAAAGGAGTATGATGTTAACTATGAGGTGACTTTCGCTCATGTTGCATAGATGACTATTGTCTGCACCCTCCTTGTTGTTGTTATTCATCGCTGGCCTCTCTTTTAGATGGACGTGAAGAATGCTTTTCTTCACGATAACTTATTTGAGGTTGTCTATATGAGGCCACCTCTAGGTCTCAAAACTCCTCAACATATTTGTCATCTTTGGAGGGCAATATATATGCTCTTAAACAGGCTTCTCGTGCCTGGTTTGAGCGTTTTCATTGCAAAGGTTTTATATTATGACAACTGATTTTATTAAAATCCTTTAGGACCACTCTATGTTTGTGCGATCCTCATTGCAAAGGCAAGTTATCCTTCTTCTATATATTGACCACATGATTATCACTGGCGATGACTTTACTGATATTACTCTGGTCAAGAATCATCTCGATCAATAGTTTCAAATGAAAGATCTCGATATTCTTTGCTACTTCTTTGGTCTCGAGATTGCCAAGAGTGATCATATAATTCTGTTCTCTCAATAAAAGTATATAGCTGACATTCTAGAGAGTGCTTCCCTCTTCGATGGTGAGCTACTCTAAGACCCTACTTGATACAGGCAGATCGTGTGTCAACTTGTGTATCTTGCATCACCAAACCTAGCATTTCTCATGCCATTAGTATTGTTAGCCAGTTTGTCTCACCTCCTCGATCAGTGCATTATGCTGCTCTTATGCTTATTCTCATATATTTGAGCGGTACTATCACCAGATCCATCTATCTATCGTCCTCTTCGAATTTGGTTCTCAAGGCCTACACTGATGCTGATTGAGCTGGAGATCCAACCACTAGACGCTCCACCACTGGATTTTGCATATTTCTTGAAGATTCCATCATCTCTTGGCGCAGCAAGAAACATGAGGTTATTTTCACTGAGACTGAGTATAGAGTTATGGCCATAACCACCAAGGAGATTGTTCATCTTAAACGTCTCTTGGTGGATATAGGAGTTGATATGGCTGGTCATGCTCCCCTTCACTGCGATAACTGATATGCTTTCAAATTGCTAGTAATCCGATTTTCTACGAGAGGACCAAACATATTGAAATTGATGGTCATTTCGTTCGACACCATTTTTTTGCAGAGACACTATAGCTTCCACGTATTTTCTTTATTGAGCAACTTGCTGATTTCTTCTCAAAGTCACATCCAGTTCTCAATTCTAGTTTCTCATTTGCAAACTCATTTTATATAATCCACCATGAGTTAGAGAGGTCTGTTATATTATATGTGTTATGTCATTATATACGTTGTGTATTACACGTGTAACTCTATGTACTTGAATATATAAAGGGTTTAGACCTAAGAGGAATACAAGGATTCCCACTCTCTCTCTGAGTATAACAATCATGTTTGAGCTGGATCTATAGGAAAATGGTATGTCCAACCCTGCTTGCAATCCCAATTATAGCCCACACATTTTTTTAAATTTTTTTAAATATATAGTTAGCTAATCAAATACTTTTTTTTGTAAAAAATGATGTAAATACTCATATGAATTGAATGCAAATATTTTTGTGTTATTTTATAATGTAGTATATATTGAGATAATTTAGTGTGTATTGTGTTCAATGATTTAATATACTGCATTAGTGACATGATAACTTCAAATGAGCTTGTAAATGAACTGAGAGTATCAACATTCGCATCCAAATAACTCTCCAATTTAAATAAAATCCAACTTGAACCAAACCAAAAGCTGAGTGGGTCAAAGAATCCTGCCCCAATTTACAAGGTCCCCCCTTCCATACTTTTCGGTATGGATTTTGACGGGGTGTCGTAATTCGATTCTTTCAAACTGGGTTCCGGTCTGCACGCGACATACCAAATCACCATTTGAAGGATCGTCCAAGGTCACCTAACAGCTTTCAAGAACTTCTTTTTACTGCCACTTGCTTTTCCTCAAAAGCAAGAAAATGGAATGATCACCTCATGGGAAATAGGGGGTTTTCCTCTCAAGGATCATGACCGGCTGTGTTAAATTGAAGCTAGATTAGTCTCGTAAAACCCAAAAAGAAAGAGAGACAAATAGTGGTAAGGTGATGAAAAGTGATTAATTACAGAAACCAGAAATTTGAAAGTGTTAAACCAAGTGATCAAGAACCGACGGCTCAGTGGAGAGCCTTCCCCTTAAAAAAACAAAACAACAAGGTTTTGACATACCAATGAGTTTTTGCAAGCAACAAGAAAAACAATGAGGAACAAGTTAGAAGAAAAGGCTTAGAAACATAAATCAGAAGAACTAAGCAAACCGATGGCTTGTCTGAGAGCCATCTCCTAAAGCGCCGAAGATCAAGGGGGAAAATCAATCAAGTTTTAAATGACTTGTGAGTTTTGTAAACAAAAGGAAAAATCAATTAATGAGCAACAAGTTAAGAGAAAAACCTAAGACAGAGATTAGAAGAAACAAGTAATCCTACGGCCATATGTGAGCTGTCCCCCAAAGAACCAAAAAATCAATGTAATTCAATGAACCAAAAGGCATGCAAACTAAGAATTAATGCAAGGAAAATCGACAAAACCAGAAATGTAACGTTTCTGTATTTTTCAGCATTATATATTTATTTTAAATATATAATAAAAAATTCAATTGAAATTAAGTTATTTTATTTTTTTTAGATTTGGCGGTGGGCCCAAATGGATTCAATTTGATTTATAATTATGATAATTATAATTAATATTGAAATATCTAGTTTATATTTTGTCAGTGATCTTTATAGTCTTAAGATACTTTGGTTGAAATTTGGTGAGAATCGGAGTTCAAAAAATTAGGTTTTTAGGTCTTTGTGTCAAGTTATTGGGCCCAGAGATCAAATTGCGAATTTAGAATATCTTTTAATAGCCTTTAGCGATCTATTTGTAAATCGGATAAGGATATGTCTGTAAATCGGGTAGGGACCTAGTTGTAAATCTTGAATACCTAAAGGATTGTTCTGTAATTTTGGTAAAACCCCTTTAATAGAACATTTTGTGTTAGGTTTTCATCCAAATCTCATAAGGCATGAAGGGTGGTGATGGCATAACCCTACTCGTTGAGTACCACAAGGTGATAAATCATTCTCTATTGATTTTGTTGTTTAGTATTTTAATTTATTTTTTGATAGGAGATGAATATGTCAATCGATTTTTTGATGAAGAAGGTTGATGGATTAGGGTTAGGGTTTGATTGATTTTAATTAGATGATTATTTGATTAGATTTCAATGGATTTCGAAGGATTTCTTAAGATCAAATTAGATTTATTAATTTTGGGGATTAAAGAGTTATTTTCGGATTGATTACATACTTGGACATTAAATCGTGTTTTTGACATCGATTATGGAAAAAATGTATTTCACAAATGGAAATAGATTTTGTCCAACGAATCATAAATCGTCCAATTCGGAGTTACGGATAGAAAGTTATGATTTTTTAAAGATTTCTGAGCAGTTTTCTATATGCAAATATTTAGCTTAATGACCAAGTTTTATGAATTTTAGAGATTTAAGGAATCCCAAATGGATATTTAATATATGTTAATGAATTTGTGAGTATATAAATTTTAATATTTTTTCGGTGTTGGGATTTTTGTTAGGCCTTTGAGGTGAGTTGCGGATTGTGGGTCTATTAGGTATGCACTCTTGGGATTTATTGGGCCGATTGCTGTTGTAAGTTGGTTGTCAGTTGTTTGGGTCATGATCGAGTGGTTTCTGATTTATTATTGCATAATTGTTATGCTAGATTATCCACGTGCGAGTGTGTATCATTCATGCATGTGCATCGGTTTGTATTACGATGACTGGAGGTGAGTGGACTTGAGTCTCATATATAGATTTCAAAGAATATATTATGTATTCATGCTAGGATCATCTTATTTTATGGAATATAACTATTAGTTTCGATATAAAAATGTGAGCATGTTTTTGTTAATATATTTATCATGATATGATTGGTATGTTGAGATTGTGTATGCTCTATTCTTTTGTGATTTTAAAGATATGATAGGTTATCAAATGCATTCATTCCATCTAGGTGGCTCGGTCTTGATGGCAAATGTCTAGGTGGGCGCATGTCTACGTGGTCAGATCTGAGAACGTAGGACCCAAGTCTTTGTAACTATGTCTACGTGACCATGCTGTGAAAGACCCCGCGAGCTAGGTGCCGCGAAGATGGACATGCGTGTTTGTGGTGTTGCATGCATCATATTGGATAGGATTGTGTATGTGTGTATATATATGTATATTATTGCATGTCTTGGTGGCCTTTTGTATATTTTCTCTTGATATATTACATGTCAATGTAGACACTTTATGACTATGATATTTTGATTATAAATTTACTAACGGGATAATGATGGTCCATTCACTGAGCGTGTTGTAGCTCACCCCTCCTTTTCTCCTTTCAGATTTGAGGATCGAGTAGTAGTGTTGTGAATCTCGAAAGCGTTAGCGAGATCGAGTTTGGGTCGTCGTTCTTGATCATTTAGTTTTGCTTTCATTAGGGCTAATAAAGCCTTTCTTTTAGAATGTAGTAGACTTTTTTTAGCTCTATCAGCAAAACCGTAGAGATTGTTAAGTTTAATAATTATTATGTGTGTAATCATCAAAACTTGGGATGAATTATTGTTAGATCCCGATGGCGTCTTAAGTAATAATTTATCAGTGTAGTTTAGTTAATTATTTAATTATGTTTGGATTAATAATGGATAAATTCTCTTAGTTTACTCTGATATTCGAGGTTTATGACACAACGCACCATCTCCCTCGCCTAATATGGGTCGTGGATTCGGGGGCGTTACAAGAAAATTCCAGAGAATTAGTACAATAGTTGCCTTTTGTGTGAGATGAATTAATAATGCCTAAGCAATTAAATAGTAAGTAGACAAGTAAATCACAGTGATAATCAAATGAAGTAAGAGAAACAACAATCAAGGGAGTTAATAGTCCTTGAGATAAACTGAAATTTGATAATATAAGGGGGGAGATTCAGATGGTCCCTCGAAAAACTGGCCGACGGCCTTAGTATAGGCCTTCTGTCGTGTGAATCCCATTTTGAAAAGAAGAGTTTTGATTCCAAGAGTTATGCAACTACACACACCAATTGATTGAACCTAGCTTTATATTGCTTATAAACTAACAAATCTTATGATTACAAGGTTTTAGAGATTATGGAGGCAAGCTTTCTCAACAAAACCCTAGAAAAAGAAAAAGAAAAGAGAAGATAAAGACATGAGTGAACAAGGGAGTAGAGAAGGTGGTTTTTTTCTCTATGTGCTCTCTCTTTCTCTGGTTTGAGTGGTGGGAAGGTTTTCTTCTCTATGTGCTCTCTCTTTCTCTTTCTCTATGTGCTTTCTCTTTTTGCTTATGCTTCCCTCCTTTTCTTTACAAGAACACCCTTTTTATAGGGTTTACAAGACAAATCCCCTTTTGACAACACATAGGGAACATCATTACACTTTTCTCATCGATCAGAGCTGGTGGTGGTGATTGACTGGAGCTGCAGTTGAGGGAGGGAGCGCCACTACCATTTTCACCAACTATTTGATCTTGACAGGTCTATGGCTTTGACTAGGGTCGTCGAAAAATAACAGTAACATTTTTAGGGTTTCTTCACGTGACTTTGTACTGAGCAGAACCCGACGGCTCCTAGGGTAGCCGTTGCAAACCTAATGGTTCATGGATGAACCATCCCTCTAGAAATATTGATGCCACCATTTTTTTTGAGATTCCTTCTAGAGATTGACTTCCGTTCTTTAATCTTGCTTTTCAATTCTTGGAGGAGGTTATCTTCAGACCTATTGCACTTCAATCTTGTAGAAAATGGATGTTGTTAGCGATAAATGTTATGCTATTACAACCGGTCAAAAATAGGATATCTACAACACCCAATAAAAAAATTATTTTTTTAGACGGGGAGGGTAATAAAGAGAAGTGGGGGAGAGAGATAGAGAGAGATGGGCCGAGGAGGTCAGAGGCAGTAAGCAGTGGGTGAAGGAGGGCGGGGAAGAGAGGCGGTGGGGTGGGGGGAGAGGACGATGGGCGGCAGAGAGCTAGAATGCCTGTGGAGGGCGTGGTGGGGGATGACCCATGCCTCTCTCTCCTGACCCCCTCTGTCAATTGCCGCTAGCCTCCTCTCCAAAGTGCCTCTGTCCTCCATCCACTTTTCTTTATCTTTCTCTCATCCCCCAATTTTTTTTAGAGACCCCACCAACTTGCGGGGTGCGTGTAAATGTTCCCTTAGGTTAAAGAGCATTGTTGCACTTAGCCCATTTATAGCCCCATTTGTTGACTATATACCTTGTTAGCCATTGCACTCACTATAACAAGGTATATACTTCGTTAGCCAATACAATCCATTGGAGAATATATGTACTGTAATTAGTTTTTACAAAAGTACATACCACATTAGATAATGTATACTATTTTTTAAAAATAGAAAAGAGTTTGAATTACATTTGGGGTTGGAAATGGGGTAGAGCCTAACATTTTCCTAGGTCAAATCCAACTCAAAGGTTCATATTGTCCAAAGGAAAATGTTACACTTAGTCTCATTTCCAGTCTCAAATGCAATTCACATATATCTCATTTTTTAAAATTATATATCTCATCTAATAAAGTATGTACTTTTATATTACATACCTCATCTAATAAAGTATGCACTTTTAAAATTATATACCTCATCTAATAAAGGTTCATATTGTCTAGAGGAAAATGTTACACTTGGTCTCATTTTCAGTCTCAAACGCAATTCACCTATATCTCATTTTTTATATACCTCATCTAATAAAGTATGTACTTTTATAAAAGGTGAATTATATACTCTAATGAATTTAATAGTATCATTTTATAAAAATGTAAAAAAATTTCATTGAGTTATACCTCATTACAATGAGTGGATGGGGTAAATAAGATATATACGACTGTATTTAGGGCTGTAAAAAGGACTGAGTGTAAATCACTCTTGTCTAAAACCCAAACACGAGAAGGGGGGGGGGGGGGTTAAAGCAACTCGCTAGATTGCAATGCCACCCATTTTTTTTTTTTGATGTGGGGATTGCCTGGTGGAAAAAAAAGAGTAGAGAAAGAAAGAATGTGGGTGATGGGCAACTAAGGAAGGCGATGGCAGTGATGGAAGGAGGGAGACGATGATGGTGGTTGATGGAGGAAGCGGCGGAGGAGATTGGTGGGAGGAGAGGGAGAAAGAGAGAAAGATAAGGGGGGGTTGACGGTGGGTTGCGGTGGGCATTGGGGGGAGGGCAGCGAAAGTGGGCAAAGGTAGCTGGAAGAGGGAAGGGTGATGAATGAAGTGGTTGGAAGAGGCCATCGGTGGGGTAGGGGAGAGAAAAAGAGAGAAAAATAAATAGAGAGAGTGTGTGTGTGTGGTGGGCAGGGTCCCTTATGTCTTCTCCTAGCCACTACTGCCTTCCCTCGACGTCCACCATCTCTCTCTCTCTCTCTCTCATTTTCTCTCTCCCGCTCTTGCCACCGCCCTCCTCTGCCTCTTTCTTCACCCACCACCATTGCCGCCCTCTGCTGTCTCCCTGTTTCCCCATATCTTTCTTTCTCTTACTCCATCTTTCATCAACCATGCAATACCAGGATTCAGATCCTCTGTGGGGTGTTCCCGTAGCAAATCACAGAGGATCCAATCCCGTAATATCATAGCAAATAATGTTTTTAATTTTTTTTGAGATTGCAACATAGTGGGTTTGCTTAAGGGTGGTTCTATTTAAACCCCTCAAAATTGTAAGTAAGCCCCTCCTAAATGGATTTTGTTATTAAAGATCCATTTAATATTCCTAATTAGTTCACCCCCAAGGCCCCAATAAGTAAGTCTTCCTCAAAATTGTAAGTAAGCCCCCCTCTCTCTGTTTTGATTCCTTAGAACCCTAATTTTTTTCTCTTTTTTTGTGTTCTCATCAATTCATCTACTCTTCCTTGATTATTTTTAATTTAAAAATTTTAAGATAGATCTGGTTTCAGATCTATATGGATTCTCTCAATTAATCAAAACCCTAATTTTATTGTTTGTTTTGGTGCTTGCGATCGTTGATTGTGATTTTTCAAGAGAAATCGATCTCAATTGATTTTCTTTGTGAGTTGAATTCGTGCGAAAGCTCTAGTTGATCTTAAGAAATGGTTATTTAGTTGCATTTTAGAGACCATCTTCGAAAGATCAAATAAACTAGGGTCGGGCGATGAGGGCCGTGATGCAAGGGCCGGGCGGTGAGGGATATGTGGGGAATCGAATGGGTAAAAGAGGGTTTGTGGTTGTGGGGGAGAAACCTCGAAGGGTGAGAGTTAGGGTTTGATGAGAGGGGCTTACTAATTGTTTGAATATGAGATTAATATATGAGAGATTTATAAATTAAGTTATGAAATTACGAAGAACTTATTAATAAGAGGAACTTACTTAGCCACCCTTTATTTAAACCCTCCCTACACCACCAACACCAACACCTACACGTATCCGACCAAAGGCCCGGTTGGGTCCAGGTACCACCACCTTTGACACAGTCTCCCAAAATACCGGCCTATCCAAAATACAGAACTGCCCGACTGAAGCAAGAAAAAAAAAAAATGGTGTTCGTGCTACGGTTCCACCACATCCTCAGCTTCCGCTCCTTAAAGAGAAACTCTCTTCACCTCCATCGCCTACACCCTCAATACCCCTCCCCCTCCCTTAAATCCCTTATTTCCCATCTCACCTCCAAAGGTAATCTCTCTCTCTCTCTCTCTCTCTCTCTCGCATTCTAAACCTCTGAAGTCCCAATTTTGACAGTCTCTTCCCTCTACCAGACAAAACCCTAGTTCTAACAAGAGACGAGAGGTCTGATACCACCAGCACCGGCGGGAAGGAGGCCGCGTCGGAGCTCAGCAGCTCCACCAGCACCATAGCAGCCATCGTGACCTCACTCGGCGGCGGGCCCGCGGCGGTCGGGATCGTGCGGCTCTCCGGCCCGTCGGCCGTGTCCATCGTCGGCCGGGTCTTCTGGCCCGCGTCGGTGGGCCGTGGGGGTGCAGCTCCGGTCCCGTGGAGGCCCAGGAGCCACTTTGTGGAGTACGGCTTCGTTTCTGACATCCGCGGAGGTCTCATCGATGAGGTATATCCGTGTTTTAATGGAATTGATGTTTGAATTCAAGCGGTTTTGATCGATGACGCGCTTATGTCGATCGGGTTTTTCTTAATCAGGTGATTGTGGTACCCATGTTGGCGCCAAGGTCTTACACGCGAGAAGATGTGGTGGAGCTCCAGTGCCATGGAAGTGATATATGTCTGCATCGTGTGTTACGCGCTTGTTTGGAGGCTGGTGCAAGGCTTGCAGAGCCAGGTTTTTTTTTTATGCATTCGGCCTCCTTTTGTTAAATAGAAGAGAATGCCCAAATATGAAAATTACATGACAAGCAAAAAGAAAATGCACCCCCGGATGAAGCTCCTTAGTACAGCTGCATAGGCATGCGGACCAAAGAAACCGTTGCATCCCAAATGTTTTCTGCATTTGGTTTCTGGTCTTGTATAAACCAGTAAACCAGGTTTAGAGTGCACTGATTTTTTTTTTATAAATAAAAAAATACATTTGCTATTATTTGTCTGAATACTGATCAGTTTGCTGCATGTTCAAGGTTACTTGTGACCTGATGGTTGTCCTATGCTTGTTAGTAATCTTTAGATTGTGATTACCTTTTTTGCAAATATTAAATGTTATGATCTATACTGTATTTTTTTCATCTACAATTTTCAATGTACGCCGTTTTCTGGTTTTCTTGCTGTTGAATGTATAATTTGTAATATATGGAAGTTAGATAATGTAGGAAGCATTATGATTGTTGAGCCACCATTAGTTGATGTACCTGAACTTGTTAAAAGCATTGTCTTGACATGAGGGAATCTGTAAATCAGTTTTTAAGTGTTATTCTAACTTATTAAGTTTGACATGGACCCAAATCTCACTTATGAACGTAGGATGTATGGTGTTCAGTTGAATCTTAATCATGTTAATTGTTCTTGTATATGGATTATTTTCTGCCCTCTAAAATTTATCTAGTTTGCTATACGATAGTGTGATTTACCGTATCTACTAACAGGAGAATTTACTCTACGTGCTTTTCTAAATGGTCGCCTGGACCTCGCTCAATCAGAAAATATTGCAAAGCTTATTTCAGCTAAATCTGTAGCTGCTGCTGACTCTGCATTGGCAGGAATCCAGGTACCTACTTGTTCTCAGAACATAGTATAGTGTGCATGAATGATAATCAATGTTTTAAAGTAATATGCGGTCCGCATGTGCGGTCAGGGTCGAAACAGTCGTTCTTTGATTTTCTTAGACTGACGTTCGAATGTCGTTTGAATGGAATTCGTTCCCAAAATGTTCATTTTTTGGACGTTTAAAGTACCGTTCTAACGGCTTTCAAATGATAGCTGTGCCATTCTTACCTAATCTTGGCTATTCGAACGGTTTCACTGTAGAAACCGCATATGCCAAATCATATGCCGTGGGGTTATAAAACGGCACGTGCGGCCGCACTTAAATTCATGATAGTTATTGTTGCAGAAGTTTCTAATTTAAGAGAATGCTTGATTACCCTTGAGTTCCTGACATACCTCACAAAGTTTCCTCTGTAATATTCTTATATTTATCTTGCTATGATTATTCTGATAAGGGGACTCTGGGTATATATTTTTTGATAGGGAGGATTTTCTGCTTTAGTCAAATCACTTAGAACGCAGTGCGTTGAGTTGCTTGTAGAAATTGAAGCCCGTCTTGATTTTGATGATGAAATGCCTCCTCTGGACACAAACACAATGATGGATAAGATTCAGGAGATGTGGCAAGACGTGCAACAAGCGTTGGACACTGCCCATTATGATAATCTTTTACAATCAGGGCTACAGGTATTTGTACCATTGTTATATGCTCAGTTTGGATTGGTCAGTAACTTTCTTGGACTTCTGCTAGCATATTATTGACACATGTACTGGTGCAGATAGCAATAATTGGTCGACCAAATGTGGGGAAATCAAGCCTCCTCAATGCATGGAGCAAGGTAGTTTAGAGAACCTTCTTTTTTGGTCGTCTAGCCATTCTCCATGTCTTTTGCATTTTAATTGAATATTCTGTCTGATATTGTTGCACAAACATGGTTGAGATTTATGGATAGAGGAATATTGGGATTGGAATTTATAATATGAGTATTGTATAGAGGAATATTGGGATTTGGAAATTTATGTAGGTCTTATAGTTTTATCAACATCCAAGTCCAAGCAAGTCAAATTTCTTACATTGTGCGATTGGTCACATAAATTAAAATATGAAAGTAAGTAGTGTTGTGCTCTATTTGTTTAAATTTCATGACATTATTTCAATCTTGCCGATATTAGGGTGAGATATACATAGTATTTGATTCAACTTGAATCATTCAAGCATAGTACTGGTACGTGTGGCCGCACATGCTAATGTGCGTCCTCGGGTGCACATCCCCCCCCCCCCAAATATATGCAGCGTATGTGTGCCCAAGTTTGAACTGAATTCAAAGAGGGCGCTCGAAGTTTAGTTCGAACTGACTTCGAATAGTAAAACCTATCTCTGGGTCGAATTACCATTCAAACAGTAATTCGAACAGTAACATACCGTTCGAAAGTCGTTCGAACGATAATTCGAAGTTTAATTCGAACAGGGGTTCGAACGACTGCCTTACCCTATGTCCGACCAAATATTTGATACATACGGCCGCATATGCTATGTGCGGACCCCACTGCACATGCGGTCTGCACATGGTTTTGAACTATGGACAAATAACCTTTCAGAGTAGCTGCAGTGATTTAAGAAGGAAACGATATACATATACTTGGTGATAGAACATAATAATCCCTAATCAATTGTTTATCTTCAGATTTGAGCTGACATGTCTGGCACTATCACCCTTTGTCAACCTGTGTGTGACATTGATATTCTTATCCATCTCGCATAGCATATACAACTTACACACAATCACAAATTTATGTTCACTAGTGTAAAGGGCCATCATGAACAGTATTTGCACAGGTATAATCAGATGCATGAATTTTTTGTCTCAGAGAGCATATGAACAGTTGTATAGGCAGTGATGCATTTTGCCTGACCAGGCTAATATAAACCTAATCTGTGATAATTACTTCCAGTATTAATCTGTCCCTATGAAGTATTCAAAATCTCTTCTGAGTTTCTATGTGCTTCCCTTTGTTCGATAAAAGCTCCATTCATCATTGTTTTTAAATGATGGGTGTGTGAGACGTGAGTTGTAGCCAGCTGTTATATAAACTTGTGTTTAGGATCAAATTACTTATTATTAGGACTATCTTTTTATTGAGTCCAGACAATGTGATGATAAACAATTTTTATTAGAGTAATTCCATTTCAGGAGTCATTACTTGTTTACTATTGTTCCATGTTTCTTTTAAATGAAATATATATGCTATAGTAGGGTAACAGAACTTTATGGATGATATCTGGTAAACTATTTATATTTTATATGCACAATTACAGGAGATTTAATAGATATGTGGTCACTGTCAACATGACATCTTCATGAACCTTCTACTCTTTGTTAGTACACAGAGTGATAGAGCAATAGTTACAGAAATCGCTGGAACTACTAGGGATGTGGTAGAAGCTAATGTTACTGTTAATGGGATTCCGGTGACCCTTCTTGATACTGCCGGTATCAGAGAGACCAATGATGTTGTGGAGAAAATAGGTAAGAGAGTTATCTTCCTGCGTTGGCTACTAAAACCTGCACATCTGATACTCTTTTACTGTATAAAATCATGCTTGCTTTTACTTATTGGTCTTAGTGGTAATGTAATATTTTTGTTCAAGGTACTTTATGTTTTTTCTTTTAATTAACTACAGGGGTACAAAGATCAGAAGCAGTTGCTCTTGGTGCGGATGTCATCATTATGACAATTAGCGCCCTTGAAGGATGGACTGTTGAGGACAGGAATCTTCTTGAGCGCATTCAAGTCAACCAGGTTTGTCAACTCACTTCGTGTGTTCATTTTGTGGGGCCATGTTTTTTGAACATTGAGTTGTTTAAAGATGTATCTGGTGTAATCAGGACTGGGATCGACTGAGCTTATTGTTTTCATAACAAACAGAGGTTGTGTCGTTTAGATATTATTCTCCATTTATTTTTGTAAATCATAGGAAATCTTATATAAGCTATATTTCAAATCAGGACTTCTTTGGTGGATTTTGAGTTTGAACTTATAATTCCCTGACAAATCATCTGTTATTCTGTAATATATACTTAATATAATCCTTCCTATTAGCTCTTCAGTACTCACATGGATATTATTTAATGGAGCAGTGAATCCTGTTCTGGTTTTATTATAGTTCTTGAGAACAGCATTACCAGATTTCATTAGTTATTACAGTAATAACAGGTGTTATGCCAAGATAGAAGAGGAAAGAAAGGATTCGCACATCCCCATCGATCTCGTTGAGTGATAAACTGTGACCCCACAACACAAACAAACAACAGTACCTGTTATTCACCCTGCTAGCTACCAGTCCACCCTATCTCTTGCACCATCAATGGAAATCCAATTGGGCAAAGCTTCAATAGCCTTCTTTGCATCCTAAATATCTTGAATCACCTAAGAAATTAGACTGCAAATGTATTCAAATTTCTCTATAACCTTTTACCCTTATGCCTTGTCCTCTGCAGTGGTTCTATCAACTGCCATAGTTTCTTTGAACTCTAGCTTTCTGTCTATCAAACTCAAGGTTTCAAATGCTTCTTTGATGTTCAATCTGTCGGATTGCATTATTCCTCTCAGGATGCAAGCTTTAATTCTGTAGATGATCTCCCCGTAACATGTTTCTGATTTTTTTTTTCAATGGTTTATATTAGCTAATTTTCAGTATGAAAGTATTAAATTTAATGATGCTACAAATTTGAATTTTTTTATATAAAATCAACCAGCATGGTTGAAATACTTTTTTTTTTTTAAATCATGGAATACTTTTATTAACTTCTAGACCAATAAAAATGACCCACAGTAAAAGGGCCAATTTGTGTGTCACGGGCATGTGTTGACTTAAGATTGATATCTTATAAAGATCTTTGAATCAGTTCATTTGATGTTCTGTTCCATATCATTTTTGGTTGGCTCACATGTGGCTTTATTTGTTATCATGGTCAAAATATAAATGGCTTCTTGTATTAATATTATATAAAAATATGCTTGTGAAATTTGTCACATTCACATTTCATCTTTAGTAAAAGCAGTGTGCCTTGGTTATTCAAGGTTTATATGTATCCTATGTTTTATAGTCTAATTATTTGAGTTTTGTTTTTCAACAATGCAGAAATCAACAGGGTCCACGGCCCCTATCATCCTTGTTATAAACAAAAGAGATTGTGTTGCAACAGCCACTATCAAGCAGTTTGATACTGACAGAACTTTTAGCAAGCATGTTTTTACATGCGCTGTAACTGGACAAGGCATAGAGGACTTGGAATCTGCGATACGTGAGGTCATTGGCCTTCATCCCATCCCAACAAGTGGACGCAAGTGGACTGTAAATCAGGTATATGCTGACTTAGTCATGGAAAGAACATATGCAAGATACCAGTTATATGTTTTTCTAAACTTGGTAATACTCAAATGATTTAATGGCAAAACATGAGGTTGTCTTGTATTCCTGGTAAAGAAATTGTCTCCTACAATGCTTGGTCGTTGTTTCGAGGAATATGGACACAAATCTGTAAGGTCTCTTGAATGCATCTCCAAAGATGTCCTGCATCGATTTGCTGATATTCACACATCTTTGCTAGTGCCTGAAATTTAACTGTCATCCAGCATTTCTGCGACCAAGTGATTGGTTTAGTAGCATAACTATAGTGTTCCAGCGTCATATGCCATGCTTGCTTTACAATATAAATTACTTGAGAGCGTTCTTGTTAATTTTACATCCTAATGTAAATTTTGTTTACATTTGATTGATCAGAGGCAATGCGAACAACTTCTTCGAACAAGGGAAGCCCTATCTAGGTTGAAGTCATCTATAAATGAGGAACTGCCTCTGGACTTTTGGACAATAGATTTGAGGGAAGCTGCATTGGCTCTTGGGCAGATAAGTGGTACAGACATCTGTGAAGAAATCCTGTCTAATATTTTTGGAAAGTTTTGTATAGGTAAATGATAGTTGATTAATCTATTTAGGCCAATATCACAGAATATCATGAAGATGCACAATTTCTCAAAAAAAAAAAAATCACAGAATATCAATGCTTTGTTGAAAGTGAGTTTTGAGCTCTTGTTACTATGCATTTTATTATAGAACCACATTGAATGATGTGAGAATTAATTTTTTTTTATGTATATAACAATATTAATTTTTGGGGGTTTCTTGAAATAAGATTCTCCTATATTATCCTAAAAAAAAACAATATGAATGAAATAATTATGTTACCAAGGGACCTGCATCATCTGAAGTTTTGTGCTCAATTCAATTTGCATAAAAAATTGTACAATAGCAATCTGAAAGTTGGTTAATAACAACACTATGGCATGATTTCTCATGAGGTATTTAAAGGCTGTTGAAGTTAAATGTATGCTCTGAGGCACTGCTATCGCTGAATTTAGACAAAGATCTTCATAAATTTTGATTAGAGAATCCTATTTCAGTAATAAAGATGAAAGGACCACATGCATAAGTTGTTTCTTTGGACTATGTCACTATAGTAGTGACTTTGAAACCAGAAGATCCATCCATAGAATTCTAAAACCTGAGACCAGCAGGCTTTCCTCCAATGCCATAGCTGTTACTGCTTCCTGTTCCTCTTTTGATTCTCCCTTCCATTGTCAAAAGGGTGCACACAAAACAAACTAATATCAGTCCATTTTAAGGATCACAAATCGCAATAATCAAATGAATGAATTTGAAATAGTAATAAATTTTAATCTTATGTTATCATCCTTATTGCATTTCCTTTATACCCCATTTGTGAATGCGGTCTGATTTAGGAGTCGTTTTGTGAATGCCACTAATTTTGCTTTCAAGCTCTTATAAAAGAAAAAACCAGGATTTATTCTAACCGCATCAGAGCTCTTACTGAAAAAAAAGCCACTTTATTAATGCTTAAGTTAATCTATATACATAAGTTTACATTTAGAAGGTAATTTGTTACAATTGAAAAAATTAATGTAAACTATAGTGATGAAATGGATTGAGAAGGGAAAAAACCAATGTTGTAAAAAGCGCCTTAGTCGGACGGTTGGGGAGGGAACATAGATTAATCAGTTAAATGAGGATTAATTGAAGATTAATAAATCATTTTTTAGAATAATAAATATAATATATATACATATAAATATTATTTATATAATAATTTAGACTACAAAATAATACTAAAATAACAGAAATAAAATTAATAATATAAGCATGATAGGAATAACATAAAAAATTAATTAATAAATATATAATATATAAGATAAATTAATAGCATATTAGTCGATTAGGGATTAACAAAAAAAATGATTAGGCATCAAGCATTGCGGGACGGATCCATCTAGCCCTAGGCCGGGCATTAATATGGGCCTATAAGAGATTTTTAAAACATTGGAAAAACAAACTAGTCACACAACAAAATATGGCCATATGAATAGAATAAGTTTATCAATTATTAGAAAAATGTTGTATTTGCTCTAAACCCCTTATCCGAAAACTCAAAATTAAAATCACCTGATGATTGACCAAGGATACGAGACAAAGTGAGGCCACCGAACCACAGAGGATACGAATATCAATCTCTCTAAAAAAGATATCTTATCCGTTGATAGGCTTAGGATAAAACAGTGATGAGAATGGAAAGGGAAAGAAGAGAATTACATGAGGTGCATATCTATTACTCAATCTTTGGGTGAGTGGTACAAGGAGGCAATGCATCTCTTCCTCTTCCTTGATTCATCTCCACCCACTCTTCCTTCTTCTGCTCTTCCTTTTTAACCAACAACCACAAACCTTCCTCCTCTGCGCGACGCGCTTCGCGATCCTCTCTATCTTTCTTGAATTTCAAACCAAAGCTAAAACACATTTTCCTTCTCTCTCTGTGTGTTGGAGGGGGATTATGCCATTCATGTAACATCATTGACCTTTCTAGGTGCTCAGCTTTAATAGTTTATGAGTTATTAATTATTAGCATGGGTGATCATAACAATGCAAAGTTTCTGTCTCTTTATTAGGCTTGGTTGAAAATAAATTTGGCCCATCTTGGGTCTTTATCTGAGTAGGTTAGACCAATGTGTTAATGTAATGTACAGTCGGGCACGTGAGGTGGGGGTGAAAATCATATGTGTGGCCGCATATTCGATACATGCGGCCGTACATTGACTATTTCGATCGTTTTTGAGCGTCCGAACGATCATTTCAATTTTTCTTAATGTGCGGCTGTACTTAAATCTATGAATTAGACTGATCAAATTGAGAATTCTTGTGAGTTAGTGTCAAAAATATATATATATATATTGTTCATATGTTTCAAAGTTTAAATAAGAAATGAGGATTTCCATCATCTAATGATATATTATTGAAATTAGAATGTGGTATGGCACGCATGAATTCCAAATGGAAGCTTGATCCAATGCTTTTTATCTTAACAGAAAAACCTACAAGCCGTCCCAATATCAAAACATCAACTCTAATATAGGTTTTAATATATTCACTAATCGGTTAAACAAACATAAAAAAGCGTTGAGAACAACGTTTTGAAACAATATCTATAACCTTCTTATTAGTTCTTAATGTGTCTATTTGTACATGTGTTAAGTGTATTATAATTTCATGTTATATGAGGATGGCTAGGCCAGCCATTTAGGACAAGAAATGGCACTTTGAAACACAGATTAAAAAGATGATTTAAAATAAAAAAAAAGGTGAGGCCGGCAATAGGTGAGGTCTCCATGTAAATCAGCTCCTTGACAATTTTTGAAAAACCGAGAAAATTGGTAGCACCCATTTCCATAAAAGATGACCAAGATCAAGTCAGGGAGCACCAATCTTCAAATTTTTCTTTGTTTCTTGAAAACTTGAGAGTCACCTCTATGGATGGATTGTCTGTGACACTCTTATCAAACTCTCTCTCTCTCTCTCTCTCTCTCTCTCTCTCTCTCCCCACTTGGGAAGCTTCTGATAAGCATAACTGCTGTAGGGCCGTTGAGGCTCGAGCTTGTAGGTGGGACCGTGGGCACATAGTAATAAAGTTCGTGTACGGTAAATATTCGACCAGTGTCATGTTCGATACGGTACGTGTACATTCATAAATCATACGGAATAAATACAGAATAGTACGGGGATAATTAAACTATTTTCTAAATAATTTAAGCATTAAGTATGTATTAATAAATTTAATATGCATTATGTTCGATATGACACGTTTTGTACGTTTGATGTCTAATCAGAGTACTTTAACGAATATTTCAAAAAAGTACGGAGTATTTTGTTACTATGCGTGGGCATATGTTTTATCCAACAGGCCAGTCTGGCCTGGGACTGTCGCCAAAAAAGCCAAAAAAGCCGTGGGCCTAAGTGCAGGCCCAACACGTTGTTGATACCTAAATTGAGTTTATCAAAGGTATTGCATGTCAGAATGATCTCTCCTTTTTCAATCTTCTTTGAATTTACAGCAGAAGAAGAGGAAATTTGGTTGATAGTCAATGCAGGCTTCCCAAATTTGTGCATTGAATATGTTTCGAAGAGTGCTCTCAGTTGACTCAAAGGCCTAATTACCCATCCATGGAGTGATTTCTAAAGCCTAAGGTAGCATTTGGTAACAGGATTATAAAACTGATTTTCTGTAAATGTTGAGTTTAAAACTGATTATACAAAAAGTTATCGCTCTCCTAGCTTTCTCTAATCGCAGCTTTTAAGTACTATTTGCCTACAGGAAAACTGTGATTGCAAAACTATTTAGTTATACTATTGCAAAACCAGCTTCCTGTAAACTAAAAAATTATCCAATCTAAGAATTAAACGTTAGACTAAGACGCATTGAACAATGTTGTAGTCATTTGGAAAAAAACACTCAAATTTAAAGGATGCAGGATAACCTGGATCCTTCTTCCCTCCTTTTGTTTTCAGTGTATATAACCCATATTGTATAGATCTTAAATATTTTTGTAAAGTTTTCATGTAGCAATACAAATTCTGGTTACAAATAAAAAAAGAAGAAGAAGAAATCTATTGAATTGGACAAAATAGCTCAGTTCCTGCGAGTATTTGGTTAATTATTGAATGTTGTTATTAATTTTCTCTATGCATATCAAATTCACTGAAATCGCCAACTTGATTAGATAGCTTTGTCTTCACTCCAAACTTCCTCCCAGTGTTATTAATTAATTCTGTATAAATAAAGGTTTGTCATTAATATCATAATTAGATTTTATTAGAAGAGTATCTATATACGCAAGTATTCCAAATTTTGATTCCTCTGATAACTGGGGTTAACGAAAACCAAGGAACACCCCCCAACAGACAAAAAAACGAATTCATCTTTCCAAACTCAATGAGGTCCATGTCACATTCACGTGCACCTAAAAAAATGTGTTGGTCACGCATTCGAACAAGGAAATGGAACCCCCTAGACAAGAGAAGTGAAATGCATCCCCTTCCAACATATCCTACACACATTTTGCTAAAAGAAAACGATTACAATTGTGGAACCATATATATATATAGGTATAAAACAAACTACATTTTGGATTTGCTTGTGGTTGTGAGTGTCCTTGTAAAGTGGTCCTAAATTAAAATACAATCCCCCCAACGACGAAAATGTTACCTTAGGTCCCATATTCAATCTCAAATACAGTTCGATTTCAAAACATGTCATCTCAGTTAAAGACTTGAGTGTTCATTTAGTAAACATTAGGTTAGGCCCCTGCCCACATCTTCAATGAATCTTCTCATTTTGAAATATCAAGCCAATATGTAATAAGACAGAACTTAATGTGATGTTGACACGAGTGAACAAGACGAAGTAGGGCCTAAACCTAACCATGTGGTCATTGCGGGACCCAAAAGGGCTCGCACTTTCCAGACCCTGAATGCAAATCACAGCCACTCAAATGGCCATATTTGACATACAACCATTTTTTTTTTTTTTTGTGGTCAATACTGTAGCTTTTCAGTAGAAGAAGATCTACAATGTGAGATTCCGTGGGACCTAAACTCAAGCCAAATTAATGGAAAAATTGATGTGAACCAGCAAAATCAATTTGTGTCTCATATTAGTAACTAGAGACCAGTTTCAATTTTTTTTCTTTCTTCTCCTGTAGTTTCCATTCTTGTGGCACTGTTTGATAACTTTTTTATGAAAATAACTGTGGATGATTATTTTTGGCAGAAGTGATAATCAGTTAATCTGATAAATGGTCAATGAAACGTCTCAAATGATCCCAAATTTCAAAAACAGCAGCCATATAGGCAATGTAAAAAGTTTTATAGAAATCTAGCCATCTAATTTCCGATACACTTTAAGGTGACAACCTTCTTTGCAAGTACGTTTTCAATTTCCATCTTAGTATCTCTTTCATGGCTAGCCTATAATTTCACTGAAAAAGTGTCTATTTTTATTATGATTGGAATGTATACTAGTCTACAATTTCACTAAAAAAAAAATATCTCTTTCATGACTAGCTAACAATAACTTCTTGCCGTGGTCCCCTGTAATATTTCTAAACCAACATATGCATTGATGTTCACTGGAACAAACACCCTCTCCCACCCCCCAAATACTGAGTTACGTATTGTGACACGATTATGGTGATTTGACAAGCTGTCTTAAAAATGAATTACCTATGTGACACGATTCTGACGATTTGACAAGCTGTCTTAAAAAAAGGAATCTCTCATTAATAAAACTTATATATATTTATTGACTTGGACAAACCATGATGAGCCTCCCATATTCGTAAATCTATCTATTATACTAACCAAAAGCGTTGAAGTTTTCATGTTTGTTCCTTTGTGTGTGTAACATTTACATTTTTCAATTTTACCCTTATTTATTTATTTATTTATGATATTTGATTTTATATTAAAAGGTAAAAAATAAAAAATACATATTTTAATATTTTAGTAGATAAGAAGAGATATTTATCAAATCTATCTTTTTAATATTTATCTATTTATATTTATGATATATTGAATGAATGGTGGTGATCATGCCACATCATCATATTTTTTTGTTATTATTTTTTATTAGATTTAGATTGAGATAATCATGTAATATAGGTGATGAATAATTAATTTCGGGTGAAATATGAATTTCAACATTTCATCTTACTTTTCATCATCCAATGGTCATTTTTGATAAAAATCTATTTCAGAGTCATAAGTATATATCAAAAAACTCTTTCAAGCGAGCTATTGATCACCTCAATCATAACTATACTTAGAAAATTTATGAATTTTTAAAGAATTTTGAGAATAATTTAATTCTTGATTTTTTTGTATATATATCCTAAAAAATCACATTATTCAAAAGGGTTTAAATTATACATGAATGTCATTTTTTTATATATATTTGAGCCATATTGTTTGTTGGTTTCAGAGTTTCAAATATAGGATTTTTACAATATAGGATTGGTTGATGATTATATATAAAAAAATTCATTTTTAATTATAACATATTTCTTTTATGTATAATTTCATAATAAATTTTATAAAATATTTATTTAATTATTATTAAAAAAAATATTATATCATTTAAAATTGAAGGTATTGATTGTGGACAGCTTTTTCAAAATATTATTTTTTACTTACATGCACATCAATGCGAGGGAAGGCTAGTGATAAAAGTTATAGTTTCAGAAATATGCAAACACCACCACATAATATTTTGTAAACTTTCACGTCCAACATATATTGTTACTTGTTAGACATACAAAAGTTAAAATCTTAAACAATCATGGGCGCCATTGTTCAATTTTTTTTTTTTAAAGAATAGCAAATATTGAACTTAGTTTTATTAAAAAAAAAAAGGGAATGTCTAATGAAACAAAACAAATCACCCCGCGTCTTGGCCTAATTTTAGTCCAAAATATACCACCATGCATGTTCTACGTCAGAATTCTTCACAACCCACTCTAACTTTTGAACATCTGTGGATCGATGATAATCTACATTATTTGTTCGATCTCTTGAGATTAAATAAAAAATTGAGGACGAATTACATATCTTGTCTCCTTAGAATTCCATTTTTTCCAGGCAGTTGTATGTTGCCCACGTAACTAGCATGAGCACTAATTAACGCTCTTCCATACCTTGTTAGATCTCCGAACTTTGGATTGTATATTGCTAGTGCTAATTAATACATAGAATTTATGAGAATTTATGCATAACACTTCTTTGTACTCTTCACAGAATCTTTTTACTTTGATTAAAAGCCACTCAAAAGTCAAATCTTCATCTCTTCATCATCAGTAAAAAAAACTGCTAAAACGTTGTATATTTTTCACCCTTCAAAGTCAAAGGTTATGATGATAGCTTTAGAGAGATTGAATGAATAGATATTGAAATAGATCACATATTGATCATTTCTTTATTTTTGGGGGAGAGATGCACATAGATTTCTCTTCTTCTTTTTTTAATTAAATGCAAATGTGGATGTTAGGATATGAATCGGTCAAACTGGTCCAATATCCAACAACTAGTTATCAGAAACGTCCATGTTTGTCCCTTTTATGTAATTATTTATTCCAAAAGTAACAAAACCATCATGGTGGGTCTGTTTACTTTTTAAAGATGATTAGCTTCAAGTCAGTAAAGAAGCTTATTTAGGAATTGATTATTCCATTTTTCATATTTTTTTTAAGTCTCAAAATTCAATCGTCTATTTTCTTTTTAGTCCCTCTATTCAACGTCGGTTCATACATCATTAGTTTATGAAATCTGATTTTTATTTTAAAGTCTTTGTAAACTATGTTTTTTGGTGTGATCAGTCACTCTCTTATTCATATTTCATCAAACATTTTATATACAAGTTTCAAATATCAAAATACTTACAAAACATACAGACAATTTGTCTAGAGATTAATTAATAAGAAAAAAAACGTTTAAAATTGGGGACCTAAAATAAAATATGAAGAAGAGAGAGACTGATTACTAAATAACATAATTTACAATGACATAAAAACAAAATTACATTTCACAAATTAACGGTGAATGAACGGACCTTTGGCCGAATGACTAAAAAACAAATAGGCAGTTGAATTTTGGGACCTAAAAAGAAATATAAAGGGATGGATCGATCCCTAAATAGACATGTTCACAGAGACTTAAAACTAAAAAACCCTACTTTTTACATAACTATTTGTTTCAAAAGAAAAAAAATAAAAATGTGGAACTCATAAAATCTTTTCTCAAATAATCTATGACACAAAACAATTCCCAATAAAATATAAATAAACAAACAAAAAATAAAAATAATACATATATGGAAAATAGATAAATAAAGACTAAAATAATAGAAAATAATAAAATAACTAATAATAAATAAAATATGAAAAATAATACAGAAAATTAATGAGGTCATTTTTTTTGGTAACTCAAACAATAAATAAATAAATAAATACATAAAAAAATAGAAGCACAGACATATAGAAAGAAATGATCGAATAAGTTTTTAGAAGAAAACAAAAATTCAAAATCAAAACAACAACATATCCCAATAAAATACGAAATAAAACAATTTATTTTATTATTCTAAAGTAAAACATGCCCAAAACATAAAATAAAAAAAAAAAAAGTAGACGAGAGTTCTACTAGAGGAGTAACAAAACTAAAACCTACTCTATTTTTTTTTATTAAATGCAAATGTGGACGTTAGGACATGAATATGGTACGTCTACTTTTTGACATTTTTTGGGGGGTTTTACATATTATTTGTTACACAAGGAAAAAAATTAAAAAATTTGGAACGCATAAACTTTTTTCACGAACGATCTGTGACACAAAAAAAATCCCAATAAAATACAAAAAAAAAAAATTAATAAAAATAATACAGACATACAAAATAGAAAAATGAAGACTAAAATAAATGAAAATAATAAAATAACTAATAATAATAAAATATGAAAAATAATACATTGCAAATTAATAAGATCACCTTTTTTTTGTAACTCAAACAATAAATAAAACAATTCTGAATAAATAACAAAATACGCAAGAAAATAGAAGGAGAGACAAATAGAAAGAAATGAATAAGTTTTTAGAAGAAAACAAAAATTTAAAAACAAAACGACAACAAATCCCAATAAAATACGAGATAAAACAACTTTTTGGGGATTCAAAGTAAATATGTCAAATATCCGAAAAAAATCTAAATCCAATCTGAATTCATATTTGAAAAAACAGAAATATCTGATATTCGAATATCCATAGTACAGATATGGATATTAATGTACTCGATCTGAAAAATATCATATCTGACACATATTATAGAAATATATATATGCATTATATATTGTTCATATTTGTTATCTTATATGATAAATCAAAATTATGATATATTATAACATTATTAAATTTTCAATGAATGATATCTAAAAAAAGAGAATAAACCTAAAAATCTCAATTTTTATTTTTATTTCTTTAATATGTCAATTGATTATCCAATTTAATGTTAATATTTAAATACATTTGTGGGAGGTGAAAATGTCCTCCTCCTTGGATGAGCCGGACTCGATGACGATCCGGGCTTGGTTTGAGTAGATCCGTGAAGAGAGAACGATTAGGGTCCGCCGTGGATGGATTGACAAGGTTTGTTTAGACTGAACATGATGAAAATCAGGCTGCCTACGTAACCATTCGAAGGGATCAAGCCACACGTAGCTCCTTTTTGGAGGGAACATCTAACGATGAAGCTCAATCTCCATTAAAATTGGATTTAAAGCTTGGGTTTAGGATTTTCTCTCTCTGCCCCTTCTCTCCCCCCTTTTTTGTGAAGGGAATACCCTTCTATTTATAGTGGGAGGGGGTGTGCTTATTTCCATGGAGGTGTGAGCATATCATGGGATGAAATCTTCCACGTGGCTCTTGGATCGATCAACACGTGGGATCTACTTTTTGACAGTTTGTTACGGTCATTGTGTCAGGGAATATTCCTTGGAATTCCTAATATCTCGCCAACGCGGAGTTCATGTTTTTTATTCAAGTCAGACAGAAGCTATGCCCCCATTAACTCAGATCTGGTCGGGCGTCCGACCAGACTGTTTATTGGCCGACTTGAGGGGGTGATGTGTTATGACGGAATGTAATTGACCAGGGCAGTATAGCCTTTTAAACGGATCCTAAGGTGTGACAGATTTTAACTCTTACAAATGCCCCCTCTTCTGATTTTTCAGGGACCGGGAGAGCAGAAGAATAGACTTAAGAGAAGTCCTCGTAATGATGGGACAAAATCTTCACACTCTTGGTCTTTTGGAGATCGGGAGAGCAGAAGATCAAATGTCGAGACCTTGCATGTTAAATCCTCATCTAACTTTTGTCGAAATGACGTTTTTCTATTTCTTTCTGACTTTAACCTGAAAAGGTGAATGGTAGGGTAGACCTGAAAAGGTGAATTGCCAAGGAAGATCTCAATGGCAAGGTGGACCTGAAAAGGTGAATGATAGGGTTAACCTGAAAGGCAGGGTAAACCTAAATGACAGGGTTGACCTGAATGCCAGGGTAGACCTGAATGGCAGGGTTGACGTGAATGGAAGGGTAGACCTGAATGGCAGGGTTGACCTAAATGGCAGGATAGACCTGAATGGCAGGGTAGGCCTGAATAGCAGAGTTGACCTGAATGGCAGGGTTGACCTGAATGGCAGGGTAGACCTAAATGTCAGGGTTGACCTGAATGGCAGGGTAGACCTGAATGAAAGGGTAGGCCTGAATGATAGGGTTGACCTGAATGACATGGTAGACCTAAATGACAGGGTAAACCTAAATGGCAGGGTTGACTTGAATGGAAGGGTAGACCTGAATGGCAGGGTAGACCTGAATGGCAGAGTTGACGTGAATGATAGGGTTGACCTTAATGGCAGGGTTGACCTGAATGGTAGGATAGACCTGAATGGCAAGGTAGACCTGAATGACAGGGTTGACCTAAATGGCATGGTAACCTGAATGACATGGTAGACCTAAATATCAGGGTAGATCTGAATGCCAGAGTCGACCTGAATGGCAAGGTCTGCGACCAATCTGATATGGATTAGTACGGCTTATTTGTGTGCGCGATCTCGAATCCATAACAGATGGGTACGGCTTTTGGGTGCGCACCTCTTATTCTGAGATAGATGAGTACGGCTTATTTGTGTGCGTGACCTCGAATCAATAACAAATGGGTACGGCTTTTGGGTGCGCACCTCTTATTCCGAGATGGATGAGTACGGCTTATTTGTGTGTGCGGCCTCGAATCAATAACACATGGGTACGGTTTTTGGGTGCGCACCTCTTATTCCTAGATGGATGAGTACGGCTTATTTGTGTGCGTGACCTCGAATCCATAACAGATGGGTACAGCTTTTGGGTGCGCACCTCTTATTCCGAGATGGATGGGTGCGGCTTAAGGTATCCCGTTGTTGAGATGACCCGAAGGGGCGATCCATCGAGAAGACTTGGAGAGATTGTTCTTTGGGAAGACCTGAAGAGACGGTCCCTTAATTCATGGGAAGACCAGAAAAAGGTGGTCTGCCAATTTATGGGAAGACCAGAAAAAAGGTGGTCTGTCAATATATGGGAAGACCATAAAGGTGGTCTGTCAATTTATGGGAAGACCAGAAAAGGTGGTCTGTTAATTTATGGGAAGACCAGAAAAAGTGGTATGTCAATTTATGGGAAAATCAGAAAAGGTGGTATGTCAATTGATGGGATCCAACAAGAGCTCTGACTTGCAGTCATCGTTGGGCATTCGATATTTGGTTCCAACACAGACTCGGCCAATGCGAATCCCGAGACACAGTGACCCATCATGAAAAACATGATGACGGCCGCTGCTTTCGCCGTTCCTTCGAAGGGGAAGATCGTCCTCTGAGAAAATCCGAAGAGGATATCGAGAGGGCCACTGCCGACGTCTCTTCCTCTTGTTCCTTGAGATTTCCGTTCACGAAAAGGGGAAGAGGAGGAAGCCGAGGTGATATCCGCCGACGTGCCACCGTTCTTCCTCCGAGGAAATAGGAGGAAGAGGAAGCTGAGGTGACCTCCTCCGACCTGCCACCGCTCGTCCTCCGAAGTTTTCGTCCGTGGAAAGAGGAAGAAGAGGAAGAAGTGGAAGCCGAGGTGACCTCCGCCGACATGCCAACACTAATCCTCTGAGGCTCCCGTCCATGGGAAGAGGAAGAAGAGGAAGCCGAGGTGACCTCCGCTGACTTGCCGACGCTCATCCTCCGAGGTCTCCATCCATGGAAAGAGGAAGAAGAGGAAGCCAAGGTGACCTCCGTCGACTTGCCGTCGTTCATCCTCCGAGGTCTCCGTCCATGGAAAGAGGAAGAAGAGGAAGTTGAGGTAACCTCCGCCGACTTGCCAACGCTCATCCTTCGAGGCTCCCATCCATGGGAAGAGCAAGAAGAGGAAGAAGATGAAATCGAGGTGACCTCCTCCGACTTGCCGACGCTCATCCTCCGAGGTCTCCGTCCATGAAAAGAGAAAGAAGAGGAAGCCGGGGTGACCTCCGACGACTTGTTGTCGTTTCGTCCTCCGAGGTCTCCGTCCATGGAAAGAGGAAGAAGAGGAAGAAGAGTAAGTCGAGGTGACCTCCGCTGACGTGCCGTCGCTCATTCTCCGAGGTCACTTCTTCTTCGTCGTCAAGAACCTTGTGGTGGCCTTCTTGAGCTCTGTTGGACGGATTCTCCTCGACGGATCTTCTCATGGATGTGCTTGGGATTCGTAGCTAGAGACATTGAAGGAGGTCTTGCCCCCAGCATCGCCTCATCATTCAAGCTAGATCCATCGACGTCGCTCCTCATCTTCGTCATCTCTTCCAGATCTTGTTTTGGGAAAATGGCTTTTTGTCCCACGTCCCACAGATGGCGCCATTTGTGGGAGGTAAAAATGTCCTCCTCCTTGGATGGGCCAGACTCGATGACGATCCGGGCTTGGTTTGAGTAGATCCATTAAGAGACGACGATTAGGGTCCGCCATGGAGGGATTGACGAGGTTTGTTTGGACTGAACTTGATGTAAATCAGACTGCCTATGTACCCTTTCGGAGGGATCAAGCCATACGTAGTTCCTTTTTGGAGGGAACCTACGACAATGAAGCCCAATCTCCATTAAAATGAGATTTAAAGTTTGGGTCTAAGGTTCTCTCTTTCTGCCCCTTCTCTCCCCCCTTTTTTGTGAAGGGGATACCCTTCTATTTATAGTGGGAGGGATGTGCCTATTTCTATGGAGGTGTGAGCATATCATGGGATGGAATCTTCCACGTGGCTCTTGGATCGATCGACACGTGGGATCTACTTTTTGACAGTTTGTTACGACCATTGTGTCAGGGAATATTCCTTGAAATTCCTAATATCTCACCGATGCGGACTTCGTGCTTTTGATTCAAGTCGGACAGAAGCTATGCCCCCATTCACTCAGATCTGGTCGGGCGTCCGACCAGATTGTTTATTGGTCCGACTTGAGGTGGTGGTGTGTTATGACGGAATGTGATTGACCGGGGCGGTATAGCCTTTTAAACGGATTTTAAGGTGTGACAGATTTTGGCTCCTACATTGTTAATTATCCAAAAAATATCCGTATCCGATTTATATCCGAAGATATTCGAATCTGAAAATTAATATCTATATTCAAATTGAAAGTTAGGAAATGGATATTAACATATCCGATTTGTATCCGCCTGATTAACAAGCTTAATTCAGATGCCCTCCATAAGTGGGTTTCTACACCACTGCCTTGCTCGGATTGTCCCTCATGTATTCCCCGGGGCTGCAATTATTCTAATTGACCTAAATTACTTTGTGAAAGTTTTAATCAAAATATCTATCTATTATACTAACAGAAAGTGTTCAAATTTTCAAGTCCATTTCTTTATGTGTAACATTTTCATTTCCAATTTTATCATTAATTATTTATGAATTTTTATTTTTATATTAAGAGCAAGAATGGAAGAAACAAGTATTATTAATATTTGAAAAGGTAATGTGGGATATTCATTTAATTTATCTTTTTAATATCTATCTATATATGTTAATGATATATTGAATGAATGATGGTGATCATGCTACATCATCATATTTTTTTATTATATTTAGATTTAGATAATATTGGAATATAAGTGATGAATAGCTAATATCGGTTCAAATTTGAGTTTCAACGTTTGATCTCACTTTGCATCATGCGATGATCATATTTGGAAAAAAAATATTTTAGTCATAAGTATATATTGAAAAGCTTTTTCTAACGAGATGTTGATCACTCCAATTGGAGTTAAATTTGAAAAGTTATGAATCTTTATAGAATTTCAGGAATAATTTAATTCTTGTTTTTTTATATTTATATATAAATTGGATAATATCATCAATATCTATTAAACCTTAATGGTTATATTTGTATATATACCCCTAAAAATCACATTTTAGCAAAATATTCCTGATAAATTCTTATTTTTAATGATACCATTTAAAAGGGTTTAAATTGTACATGAACCTTTTTTTTTAATCCATTTAAGCTATATTGTTGGTTTTAGAGTTGCGCAATCGAATGGGAGAATGAATGGGTGAATGATTTCTTGATCACATATATTGAGAATGATTTTGTTTTTATAACATTGATAAATATAAAATCATTCAACATGTTCAGAATATGAAACCTCGTCAAAGTCAAATTTAACGGTATATATTATTTATTAGATTTGTGTTTTGACATTTTTTTTTGTGAATATCGATGTTAAATTTTACATATTGTTTTAAAATAGAGAAATTATCTATTAGAAATATTATGTGATATTCTTTATGTGAATATCTTTATTTCATTTTAGGGAAAAATCGATGTAGCTCCTTGAAAACTTATGAAGATCAGAAAACATCCATGTAAAATTAGTAAATCCTTTCAGGTTCCTATCTTATTAGTCAATATTTATTTTAATCTCTATTGTAACCAAAACTAACTAGATTTGTGGTTAACCCTAATCACACATGATAAATTATTGTTATACTCTTTAAAATTTACATTTTTCTTGAAAAAAATCGATGTAACTTCCTCAAAACTTATGAAAATCGAAAGAAGTTTTTATAAAATTTAAAAATCGTTTTAACTCCTTGAAATCTTTTTAAAATCGCAAAAAATCCATGTAACTATCTAAAAGTATATACTTATTTATTTAAATTTTATTAAACAAATTATAGTTTTCTAATCAAGGTTTCATGCTCTCTGTTGCTAGTAATTTAGGGTTAAAAATATATTATAGAATTGATTTGATTTTTAAATTATTTTATTTGATTTTGTAATGGATTTGATGAAGTTGTAATTTTTTTTATCTGTCTTTGTGATGTGATTGAGAAGATGAAAATGTTGAAAAATGACTTGATCTTGTAAATCAACATGAGGTTCAACAGCTATTTTTTTAAAGTTGAGAATGATATTTTAAGAGATGGGGGTGTCAGAAAAATGGTGGGTTTATTTTTATCTTGCAGAATGACTAAATCTGATTTTATAAAATTTGTAGGGACTGAATCCTATTTAGTAGGTTTGTAAGGGCTTATTTCGATATACTTTTGACCGGGAGATTAAATTCGTTAACCATATACACTTTATGAAGTCCTATGATAATTTTCTGATTTTACAAGGATTTTTTTATGATTTTAAGAGGATTTCAAGCAGTTAAAAAGAATATTCCCTTCATTTTATATATATTCATTTTTTAAATTGTGCTATTGAAATTTTTTTTAAAAAATATAATGATATAAATTTAAAAAATATTTACATAAATCATATTATGTTTTTTCTTTTTAAAAATTCTGCCTCCACCACTACTTATACTCCTAACAAAACTACGCATAAATCAGTTATTCCCCTTGGAGTTACTTATTTGGGCCCGTCTATCCCTACCAAACAATTTTCCTATCCCACCGATCAAAATAATAATAATAATAAAATCGGTGTTTGGCTGTTCCCACCGATTCCGTTTGACCGAATTCGGTCGCCATTTCAAGTTTTGGGCGACCGGACTTGGTCGCTATTTTAGGTTTTGAGCGACCGTAATTGGTCGTCATTTCAGGTTTTGGGCGACCATAATTGGTCGAATAGGGTTCAGAACTATATCTACTTATTCTTTGTAAACAAATAAATTTTTGGATTTATCCATCATATTCTACATTTATTCTTTTATCTAAACAACAGCTAAGGGACTGAAAAAAATGTAAGTAGATATTCTTTCAATTAATTCAATTTTTTATAGAAAAATGTTTTATTAGACAAATATATATCATTTTTAAGCTTCGTTTGAATTCGTAGTTAAGATAATTCTTTGTTTGAAAACAAAAAATGTACCAGTTGATCCAAACACATTTTATATTTAGCTTTTGAAATTTGTCTGTAACTTATGTAAAAAAAAATTGTTTTTATATTCTACATTTGAAGAATAATGATTTATTCTTCCTACATTACAACTCAGACTTTGAGTGATATGAAAGATTCAAGGAGGATACACGTCGTGAGATTATGTTTTCAAGAAAAAAAATTATAAACTTTATTATAAATCCTGTTCGACCAGATTCGGTCGCGTGAAACCTGAAATGACAACCAAATCCAGTCGCCCAAAACACGAAATGGTGACCAAGTCCAGTCGCCCAAAACCTGAAATGACGATCAAATCCGGTCGAACTGACCAGATCAATGGGGATAGCAAAATATCGGTTTTTTTTTAAATCGATTGATGGGGTAAGAAAATCAATGGGTGGGGCTAGACGGGCCCTACTTATTTACAGGATATTCATAAATTTTAAAATATCCAAACGGTATCCTTGCATTTGACACTACGCTCCCATTTGGATACAGAATATGATTTATTCTTGGATATTTATTTATCCGAATATAAATGAGTATAAATAAGGATAAAGTAATTTTGTGTTTGGTTGTGTTTTGAATTATTCTCGTTCCCCCCGTATGGCATGAAGAATTAGGCCAGAATAAAGAAGAATACAGAAGAATAGTAAAAAAAAGTTGTTTGTTTTAACAGAATAAACTCCGATAGTTATGTCTGGATAAGTTAGGATAAGGCCTGATTACTATTCTAAGGAAATGTTGGAATTGCTTATCAGGTCTTATCTATGCAAATGGATAAAAATACCCTTCTCTGTCATTTTAAAAAATTTATCTCACCTAACAATCTCACACAGATTTCAAAAACTGTCACATCTATCAAATCAATCATATATTTCTCACACTATTCCCAGGGGTATAGTTGTCATTTAAAAAGTTATAAATTCTTATTCATCCCTTATCAACCATTTATCATTACTTTATCCAAGATTAACCAAACAACAAAAAAAACATTTTTACGTTTTTCAATGAGAATAACAAAAAATGCAACCAAACAAAAAATTGCTTATTCAGTCTGAATTGTTATCTATCCTAGTATAGCTATCAGGAGCGAATAACTCAATGTCACACCCCATACGGGGGGGTTGAGAATCGTAAGAATAAATGTTTTGTTGTTTGGGTAAAATGTGAATAAAGTATGTATAAGAATTTATAAAAGGTAAACAAGTAATGATAATTGATTTGACATGTGATTTATAAGAGGTGATGACAGTTGATTTGACAGTGGACCCACTTATTCTTTAGGTGGAATAACCTAGGATAACTTTTATTATAGGGGTTGATTGGAATTCATATACCATTTATACCAGTTTATTCTGACACACTTTATCCGGGGTTATTCGGGCTTTTCAAACGGGGCTCAAATTTTATCCGAGATTATCCAAAGTTATTCAAGGTTTATCCAGCATTCAAACGGGGCTACAGGTGCTGCTATAAGAGCTTTTTGAGAAAAGAAAAGAAAAGAAAAAGAAAAGAAAGAACTCTGATAACCGTTAGATAACCCTACTTTGACGCCGTCAGGAGAAGCTTTCAACAACAGGATTAGGACAAAACCACAATATCACTATCTTCATATAGGATTAATACAGGTTTCTATAAATGCCCTAGTTCGAGAAAACTTGAATGTTGCAGTTTTAGTATGTCTTCAAGACAATAGGCATATAAAATTTGCTGATTCTGTTATAGGGATAGTTGAATCCAGCCTAAGTAATGGACCAGTATTTTTTAATGCCTTTCCTAATTTCTCTGTGTCCTTAGCTGATCCTAACATTTTGGATACTCTTGTCCTGAAGATCCAAACTAATGATCATGTTCTGTAACATTGGAATATAAGTAGGTTCATGTAGGACCTTCTCTAGAACCTTCATGAACGCTTCCGCAAGGCGCCCCAACTAATTGTCCGCCGCACATAAAGCCACGTGTAAAAAGCCCGTCCTTACTAACACGTCAGCATTCCTACAATTAATACGAATCGTTAATCCCATCCGTGCATAAGAGCTAGATAAGGTTAACCTTAAGTTTTTTATTTTTTTATCAGCCTCATTTTAAGGCCAGAGATATATATAGGTTTTGTTAATACTCCATTTATAAATACTTAGTATAAATTAATCATGCGCAGGGCAGATCCAGGATAATGTTTTTGGGTGGGCTATATTAAATATTAATATAAAAATTTTTTTTTTATATTTTATGTAATGATTTTATATACTAAATAATATGTTATTAAAAAAACATTTAATCATTTAAAAAAAAAAAAAAAAACAGTGTGAATTGCAAATGGGGCTGCAAAAGGCATATGACATCATTTTTTTTTCAGCCCTTATTTTTGTCTTATATGCATTGATAAAATTTACCTGAGCATATATTCACAATAATGAGATATATATTTTTATATAAATTTTATATTTTTTCTATAAACGTATTCATGCAATTTATTAGAGTATATGTTTCATTTTTTAATAAATGCATGTATCTCATTGAATAAAGTATATATTATTTAAAAAAAAATCAAAACACATGTAAAGTGAAATTATGATTGAAAAAAGTTTGTGAGTAACATATCTCAATATATATAACAAAAAGAAAAAAGAAAAATCCGGGCCGAGCTACAGCCTGGCCGAGCCGACCTTTAGATCCGCCCTTGATCATGCGGGTCTCAAATAAACATAACATAACGGCATCCTTACCACATCCATTTATAATACTTTGTAAAGAACAATGTCTTCTTTTTTATCTTTTTTCTTTTTGACATACATAAATGGGTTTATTTGATTTTTTTTTCTTTTTCTTTGATTTTTTTATATTGGATGGGTTTTGATTACTTTTGATTACGGGTTGTGTTGGATTGATTTATATAATTACGGGTTAGATTTTGGTTAGAACAATCCAGATTAAAAATTAGGTTAAGTCGGATTAGAATTAAATAGTTTAGATTTTTGAATATAAACCCAACCCGTTTGAATTACAACCTTAATTTTGCATCACTTCCAAATTCCAATCACATCCGTACACGTGTAAAGCCACCACTACATCTCCCGTTATAAATATACGGGTGGCGTTACCCCCTATAATAGTGCCGAGCGAACGATAAGAAGAGGAAGAGCAGCTCTTCTTTTCTTTCTCGTCCTTTGTTTGTGAGGTTTGGTTAAAGAAAGAAAGAAAGAAAGATCAAAAATGTTTATCGAGAGCTTTCGAGTGGAGAGTCCGAACGTGAAGTACACAGACGAGGAGATCCAGTCGGTCTACACCTATGAAACAACAGAGCTTGTTCATGAAAACAGGAACGGCAAATATCAGTGGATCGTCAAGCCCAAGTCTGTTCAATATGAATTCAAGACCAACACTCATGTCCCTAAACTTGGGTTAGCCATTCTTTTCCTAAAACCTTTATATGATTATTTTTCTTATAACATATATATCTGATCATGAAATGTTGTTTTTAATAGGGTGATGCTTGTGGGTTGGGGTGGTAACAATGGATCCACCCTCACTGCTGGTGTTATCGCTAACAGAGAGTGAGCCTATCTTGACCTCTTCAACACCTTTGTATATTTGTTGTCACTATTTTGTTTAATTTAATTTTTTTTTTTAAATTATATGTTTGTAGAGGAATATCATGGGCTACCAAAGACAAAGTTCAACAGGCCAACTATTTTGGGTCTCTAACACAAGCCTCCACCATTAGAGTTGGATCCTTCAATGGGGAGGAAATCTATGCTCCTTTCAAGAGCTTGCTCCCCATGGTAATAAAACACATGCTCTTAGGATTCAGAACTAGTTGATTTAAGATATGATTTGAAGTGGTTTTTTTTTATATCTGTGATCGTATAATTAAAGGTGAACCCGGATGATATTGTGTTTGGTGGATGGGACATAAGTTCGATGAACATGGCGGATGCCATGGCCAGGGCCAAGGTCCTGGACATAGACCTCCAGAAGCAGCTCAGGCCCTACATGGAATCCATGGTGCCCTTGCCGGGCATCTATGACCCAGATTTCATCGCCGCCAATCAGGGCTCCCGCGCTAACAACGTGATCAAGGGGACTAGGAAAGAACAGATGGAACAGATCATCAAGGACATAAGGTGCTCGATGATTTACCTAACAAAAACACCCATGTCACTCATACCATGTTTTTATTTTTCTCCTGATTGAGCAGTTGATAAGAAGTTGATGTGTGTTTGAGTAGGAACTTCAAGGAGTCGAGCAAGGTTGACAAGGTGGTCGTCCTATGGACGGCGAACACGGAGAGGTACAGCAATGTTGTGGTGGGCTTGAACGACACAATGGAGAACCTCTTCACTTCCTTGGACAGGAACGAAGCTGAAATTTCGCCGTCGACACTTTTTGCTATTGCTTGTGTGTTGGAGAATGTCCCTTTCATCAATGGAAGCCCACAGAACACTTTCGTTCCAGGTTCAAAGACATTTTGAGTGTTGTTGGTCTTAGGGGGGAACAGAGGAGGATTATCGGAAATTTGGGTATTTGTTGAATTGCTGAGTTTTGTTGTTCTTCTTATCAGGGCTGATAGATCTGGCAATTAGGAGGAACAGCTTGATTGGTGGTGATGATTTCAAGAGTGGGCAGACCAAGATGAAGTCTGTCTTGGTGGATTTCCTTGTTGGTGCTGGGATCAAGGTATATGTTTGTGACAAGTATTTTGATTGTTTATATTGTGCTGATGAACTGATAATGTGTAAGAAAATTATTATCTGGGTCTTTCTTTTACTACATATGTATGACAGTGGAAGTGTTAATGTCTATTATGTGATGATTCACAAAGGGGGGAAAATGTAAAAAATTGTGGTTCCACGTTGGTGAACTTTGGTGCTGATAAAAAAATTCATGTTCTCCTATGCGCAGCCAACCTCCATAGTAAGCTACAATCATCTGGGCAACAATGATGGTATGAACCTGTCGGCCCCTCAAACCTTCCGATCAAAGGAAATCTCAAAAAGCAATGTAGTTGATGATATGGTTTCGAGCAATGCTATCCTCTATGAGCCTGGCGAGCACCCAGACCATGTTATTGTCATCAAGGTACCATGGACCTGCCTTGTTCTTCTATATTGAACATACATGCTTCCAAAATTAGTTATTGATCCTTGGGTGGTTGGTTTGATTTTACACAGTATGTGCCTTATGTGGGGGACAGCAAGCGGGCCATGGACGAATACATGTCGGAGATCTTCATGGGGGGTAAGAGCACAATAGTCCTCCACAACACATGTGAGGACTCACTCTTGGCCGCACCCATCATCTTGGACTTGGTCTTGCTCGCCGAGCTTAGCACTAGGATCCAACTTAAGGAAGAAGAAGAGGTGATTTACAGATTAATTTGGTCTAATATTGATATGAGTTATTTTGTATTTGTTGTTCATAACAAATGTTTGATTGGTGATTTTATGTGTGTTTAATGACAGGGGAAGTTCCACTCCTTCCACCCAGTGGCAACCATTCTGAGCTACCTGACCAAAGCCCCATTAGTAAGTGAAAAGAACTGATGCTGATTTTTCAGTATCGTTTCAATTGGTACATTTTGTATAATGAAAAACAATAAAGTGCTGATGGTAATATGCAAGGGATGATAAGGAATTGATTGATCACTCTGTGGATGTTATCAGTTCTGGTGTTGATTGAAAGGTTTCTTTGGACCCCACTAGACACTCCACTTGTGGTTTATCATGGATTCAATTATTCATCATTTCTCTTTCCATGATTGAATGACTAATTCAATTCATGATGAACACTGAGGAAAACTACTGATCATTGATATGGATTTGTGGTGTGTGGCTCAGGTTCCACCAGGGACACCGGTGGTGAATGCGCTGTCGAAGCAGAGGGCAATGCTGGAGAACATACTGAGGGCATGCATTGGCTTGGCTCCTGAGAACAACATGATCTTGGAATACAAGTGAGGTGTTGGAGCTCACTTATTGAAGTGCAGGAAATAAATGTTCATCTTTTCTTTTTCTGTCATTTTTTCTGTGTGGTATGTGTTATCTGGTGTATGTTTTGTGATAATTGGGACAAAAGAGCAGTCCTACATCTCAATGTGTTATGAATTGAGAACACCTAATAAATGGAGTTGATCGAGCAATATATATGTACTTGGCTTATTTGGAAATTTTCAGCTCAAAATTTAATTCCTTTGAACTTGGTTCGTTCCATATCTCTAAGATCCAATTTATCAAGAGGATAAATGATAAATAAAGGGATAAATCGATGAAGGGCAACTTATTTATAAATTACTGAAAAATATAAAAATACATGGATTCAAGATCATATAGGTATGTTGGTATGTAATTAATATATTATAAAAGAATCAATGTTATAAAAATCCCCTCTAGGCCCTGATTAATTCCTCACCTAGACCTATTCAGGTCCAGCATGCAACGTCTAGCTGCTTTTCAGATTAATCTCTAGTTAATTAATAAGCTATTAAGTTACCTTATATTATGAGGAGAAACTTCTTTGTGAACTTGGGGGACTAGTGATATCAACGGACAGGGAGGATTGTGCTCTCTGGCGCGCAAATTAGTCCTTGGGCTTCTCGGTGAGTACTGCTTATGCATGGTGGCATGCATGGTGCCATAGACACATACCACAACTTGAGGCGATTGTATGGAAATTCAGAGAAATTTGGAAGCCTAAGATCCCACTGAAAGTTAAATTTTTTCTATGGTTGATGTATCAAGGGAAACTCCTCACAAAGGCTTATAGGGTGAAATGGGCACCACATGAGGTAGCATCGTGCCCGTTGTGCAGGGAAGGGGAGGAAACTATCGAACACCTTATGATTTGGCTTAGGATGATGGTAGTAACTGAGCTTCTGGTGGTTTGCTCATCCATGGAGGAGTTATGACAAGCGGGCAAAAGTCTTTGCACGCATCGGGACAAGAGTGCCAGAGCTAAGATATCATAGATCTTGATCTCTACGGTGACTTGGACAATTTGGCTCACTCGTAATCACTTGATTTTTAAAGCCACTCAAGTATATGAGGAGAACATTTGAGAATCGGTTGAGAACTTCGTTAAAGTGAGAGGTCTCTCTTGCATCAGTGCGAAGAGGGTGGCTTTTATTAGGGAGAGATTATATGTTGAAGAGTAGTTTGTATTGATTTTTCCCCCCTTTTAATCCCTTTTACCAAGAGATAGAGTAGACATCTCCTCTACTCTTATCCCTTTGGTAGGTCCTTTGTACTTATACTCTTTTACTTGAGCATCTCATTTCTTTGAAATATAATTAAAAGCGTAGGCCTACCATTTCATTAAAAAAGTTATTTTATATATTATATATCTATTGATTAATTTTTTTATGCGATCCCTATTATGCTTATAATCTTAATTTTGTTTTGATGTTATTTTGTTATTATTTTATAGTTTAAATTATTATTTATGTAGAAGACCAAATATGAAAATACTCGATAAGGAGATCCATTTAAAAAGCCATGCCGTTCTGGCCCATCATATTCTACCACGAACACGATGACATCCCAGGTCGGGCCAATAAACGGTTTAGTCGGATTCCCGACCAAATCTAAATGAATAAGGACATACTCCTGTCTGACCTGAACAGAAGCAGTCAGACCATGGAGTTCGACCTGATGTGAGGACCGTCTACGTACATACATCGGTGAGATAACAGAAATTTCAGGGGAATATTCTCTGACACAATAGTTGTGACCAACTATTAGAAATTGTTTATAATGAGCTAGTCAACTGATCATAGGGCTACATGGAAGATTCCGTCCCATGATACGCTCACACCTCAAGAGCAAAATCGACTCGCCCTCTCCTAGTATAAAAGGAAGGGTATCCCCTTCTAAACAAGATAGACACTTCTTCTTCGCCAAAACTTTGAGACTCAAGCTTAATTGCTCTCAAAAATGAAAAACTAACTTGAGCGTCGGAGGGGCGTTAGCCGACACTACACTGGTGTGAGTTGTAAGTGACAGGAGCAGAAGACGGAGAAGAGTGGCTCAACGACGGAAGATCCACAACTGTGATGGATGTCTTCTTGGTGCTTCTTCTCGGATCTACATCTGAAGCCCGAATTGCCCTACAATTCAACCCAGAGGAGGAAGATCAAATTCCACCTCCCACAAATTGACACCGTCCGTGGGATCGGTACATAAAAGACATTCTCACCTCTAGATCTAAGACGAAGATGGTGAAGATCAGAAGCGAAGTCGATAGGTCGATGAGTCACAAACAAGTTGTGGTTGACGAGCGTGTGACACTAGATGATCCCCCTTCCACAGCAGGATCCACCAGGAGGAGGATCAACTCTACCACACCCAAAGTCACTGATGGGTTGTGACTTCATGAAGGAACTCAAGGAGATGAGCTAGAAGTATCACTGCTTCCAGAACTTGATGGCGAAAGTAGGGGTGCAACTCAGGGCGGGTTGGGTTGGGTTGAAGGTTAGTCCAAACCCAACCCGTGATGCATAGAGCCCAACTCAGCCTCTTGCTGCGTCACCTCCTCCCTCCGAAGTACCTAATCGTGAGGCGCCAGTGAAAACAAGCCGAACCACGGAATGAGGACCAATAGAGCCAACGTGCCGGCGGTAGAAGCAACAAATCCGTGTATTCCTCGGTGGAGGGCGTAGGCGGCATGCAAGAGGCCACTCCCATTTCGGGTCACCACCGATGCGATCCCCGGCCAAACCTGATCAAGAACGGTGCCGAGACCACTCTCCACGCCAGGAGCGCGGAGGCCGATGTGGATCGCCCACCAATCCTACCACGCGAGGATGCGCACCAAGCGTCTGAGCAGATGTCCAAGCCACTTGCCGATGCGCAAAGGACAAATCCGCTGGCCCAGAAGGACATATGGTGGGTGCCTGGGATTCAAAAACATAGATTTTTTTTTTTTTTTTTTTTTTTTTTTTTGTTTTTTGTGATTTGAGGATTCCAAAACAGAGTTGGTGAAAAATGTAGTAGGTTCACATGGGGATTGGGTTGGGAGGGGACCACTTGATCCCAGCAGCTGAGTCATTGATGTTTGAAGCAGGGGTTGGGGAGACCAATGACCCTTCAAGGGGACTGGGGACGAGTGAGCTACCTTTGTCATGGGAAGGCTGTTCTTTTTACGGATATTGCAAACCAAGTGATGAGCTTCACTCCAAGTGATGTGATGGCTTCTTCAATGGATTGCGGCAGCTCTACGAGTGGATCGATTTCGAGCCTTGGTTGAGGTTAATCATTCCATACCTGTACAAAAGTGTAGATGGAGATATAATTCTCATGTACAAAATTAATTACCATGTCCAAAGTAGGAACATGTAACTGCAAGATTTGTCTAATGTTCGGATCCACTAGAAATTGAGAAACCCCATTCGATTTGCTCGAACATGCATATTTAGCCAACTGAGGAACCTTTAAACAGTGAATTGGCATCTCCGACGAAACACTCCATCTGATCTGCGTCACCCTGTCCTGAAGGTGAGTAGGACCAATTGTATCACTCCGGAGCAAATTTATTAGATTGCTCGCATCAGAGAAGACACATAAATTAGACAGTCCCCACAGCCGCGCAAGTTTTATACCTTGGTAGATGGAATGAAAGCCCGCTCCCAAGATTTGCCACGGACCACCCTTCAAAATCACAAATCCCGCACCAGCAGCATGAGATTCCATTTGAACACTGGCATCAGTCACAATAATCACCCACCCATTCTGAACATTAACTTGGGAATTTTTGAAAATTTGATAATGGGCTCCAAAGCTCATCAATTTTGTACATTCTGCAAAATGAACCTGGGATCGAGCTAGAACCATACTAGCAGTAGGGAGACGGTCTCTAAATACACACGTGTTCCGTGCAATCCAGATATTCGACAAATTGAGGATAAAGAAAATTAGCTTTTCGTCTGATTTCCTATCTTTATACCAGTCCAGATTTGTGAAACCTTGGTGCCAACTACTAGCTAACCAAATAGAATGGGGAGGGTGCATCTGAATTGCAACTCCTCCAATAATCTACTGCAAAATAGCATCTGATAAATAGATGGGATGCCGATTCTCGTTCTACAGGGCATAAGGGACATAGAATATCCTTATGTAGCCCAAAAGAATCCAGAATCACCCGAGTTGGGAGTCAATTTTTAATTAACTGCCACACAAACAACTGAACCTTTGGAAAGATAGGTAATTTCCAGTCTTCCAAAACCATCTATCCAAAGATAGCGGAGCACGAAGCAAACAAGAGTATACTTTCCGTGGCTTCGGGATTTCTTGTGCAGATTCTACCCAGCACCAATTAGTTGGGGTTGAGGCTTCAATGGATGCTGTTACTGATCTGCTGCACCCAAAACTCAGGCAGGTTGTTACATTTTCAATAACAATTGTTTTATATACTAATAATTAGTTTCAGAATATGTAACAGTACACAATAACGTCGTAATCTGGTTAAGCACCATTCTCCATTCTCTAACATATCCGCCAGACAATAGCTCATTATAGACTCCTCCATATAATGTTGTTGATGGAATGAATAAATGAGCCTTCTTTTTTTTTTTTTTTTTTGGGGGGGGGGGGGGGGGGGGGGGAGTGCGATGGGGAGAATGATACGTCTATTCCCCCCTATCATTCTCCCCATTGTAGCCTCAATTGCAGTCCACATCGTTGTTTTTTTAAATCAAACATTGTTATTGAAGTGCATGTTCTTATATAAAATGAAGTATATACTGAGATACGATAGTCTATTTTTTTATTTTGTAAAAATGAAACAAAAATTTCAATCTATATATTATGATAAAATTTCATATATTATGATAGCACAATATATGTTATGCTAACAAGTATGTAGTGTTGCAAAACGGACTGAGAGCCACAACGTCAAAAAGAAAAAGTTAGCATATGGACCAAAACCCACGTGCTAGTATGTTGTACATAGGGGTACAACTTGGACGGGTTGAACCTGACTCAACCCAAAATTTGGGTGGGTTTGGATTGGGGATTTAGAGTTTGGGTTCAACCCGAGTCCGGACTCGAGCAACTCGACTCTAATTTGGGTTGAGTTTAAGTTAAGGGTTCGGATAACCCGAACCAATCCGAACTCGAAGTTTTCATATCTAAGTAAATGTTCTAAGTAAAATTGTAATTTTTTTCATTTGTATGATAAAATTTGAAATGTACTATTTATTTTTGTCTAGAATATTTCACTTCTATAGTTCCATATATTTGTTCTCTAAATAAAAATGTTCATCATTTTCATCTTTTTTATTTTTGTTGTGCGAAGAATTGACTTGTAAATTTTTTATTGTTTAAAATAATACTTTTTTCAAGTCAAACCCAAAATCAATCTGAATTCAACTCGAACTCAACCCAACCCGAATCAAACCTGAACCAACCCGAATAGGTACAAAACCTGGTGGGCTGAGTTCAAATTGAGAATCTCAAACCCAAGGTTCGAGTTGAGTTGGGTTGGGTTTGATTTAACTTTCTTCAACCTCGAGTTAGGTTTATATTGAGCTCCAATCCAACCTAACGCAGTCCAGTTGCACCTATAGTTTCACATCATTTTGTAGTTTATTATATATACCCCATGTGTCTCTGTGTGTGTGGATGTATATATAAAGAATCGGTTCCTAATAAGACAAGGTCGATACTTTTTGGATTTATCTATTTTGTCCCTACAACTTCATTTAAATGTCACGTTTTTATGGTTATCTATTTTGTTTTTTACCCAGGGGTAGAATTGACATTTACATTTGGGTTTTTTATTTTCCAATTGTACCCATGTTACTTTAATTAAATGACATGCTAATCTACTTCTTGTTTTGCTTTCTTTGTGGCGTAAATTCGACTTTTGCATGTCCCAGTCTCTTCCCATGTTTTTTTTAACCCTCTCTTTCTGAAAAGAAGCCACAAAAAAAAAAAAATTTGTTGGGGTAAGATTTTTTTGTTGTGATTTTTGTTTATTTAATTTCTTATTCAAGTAAGGGTTTTTAGGGTTTTTGATTTCTGATTCATGTAATATATGCTTTTTAGGGTTTTGGATTTGGATTTTTTTTGTTTTGTCTTTCAGATTTTTTTACTTGTTCGAGATTTGGATTTTTAGGGTTTTTGATATCTGATTCATGTAATATATGGTTTTTAGGTTATTGGATTTAGGGATTTTTTTGGTTTCGTTTTTCAAATTTTTTACTTGTTTGAGATTTTTGTTTATTTGCCGAATGTATGTGCTTCTCTTACTGCCAATGTATGTACTTTTTTTATTTCTGATTCTTGTAAGAGTTTTTAGTGTTTTGGATTTTTTTTTTGTTTATTTTATTTCTGATTCATGTAATGCGTTTTAGGGTTTTCAAATATGGGGATTTCTTTGATTTGGAATTGAAATGGGATTTTTAGCTTTTGTTATTGAAACTCTAATCCAAATTTTTGTTTAGTAAAAGAAGGATCAATATCAGTTCAATAGATTGGATAATTAATTTCTTGGTATTATAACTTGAACGGTTGAACCCTATTACTAGGCTAGGGTAAGCTTCATTGTTTAACTTTATGTTTTATACAAGTGTTTCTGCAGTCAATGCAATGTTTATACATTCAAGCAAGAAATACAATATTAATTAACATGATCATATTGATGATCAATTTATGACAATAACTCAAATAACATGTAACCATGGATATGCAATCTTCGGCTGCCTTTGTGATATATATATATATATATATATATATATATATATATATAGGGAGCCGATTACGTGCGGTGTGCGGTCGGTGCGGTGCGCGATCACGGGCCGTCGATCACGGGTCCATCGCATCGGACGGTCGGGTGCGATTCACGTCGACCGTTGGATGCGATGGACCCGCGATCGAACGGCCCACGTCGTGTAATCACGACCATATATATATATATATATATATATATATATATATATATATATAGGGAGCGATTATGTGCGGACGGTCGGTGCGGTGCGCGATCATCGATCACGGTCCATCGCATCGGACGGTCGGGTGCGATTCACGTCGACCGTTGGATGCGATGGACCCGCGATCGGACGGCTCACGTCGTAAACCGCACCGAATACCGCACGTAATCGCGACTATATATATATATATATATATGGACGTGATTGCGTGCGGCGAACGGCAGGTGCGGTAGCGATCACGGGTCCATCGCATCGGACGGTCGGGTGCGATTCACATCGACCGTTGGATGCGATGGACCGCGATCGAACGGCCCACGTCGCGGCCGCACCTGCCGTTCGCCGCACGCAATCATTTTCATATATATATATATATATAGTCGAATGATAAGGTGCGGCGTGCGGGCGGGTGCGGACGCGACGTGGGTCGTCCAATCATGGCTCCATCGCATCCGACGGTCGTTGTGAATCGCACCCGACCGTCCGATGCGATGGACCTGTGATTGACGGCCCGTGGTCGACGCCGCACCTAATCATTCATATATATATATATATATATATATATATATATATATATATATATATATATATACACGTCGATGATAATATGCGGATCGTGCGGTCGTGCGGATTCGACGTGCGTCGTCCGATCGCGGGTCCATCGCATTCAACGGTCGAGATGAATCGCCCCCGACTGTCTGATGCAATGGACCCGTGATCGATGGCCCGTGGTCAACGCCGCACGACCCGCACGATATCATTTATATATATATATATATATATATATATATATATATATATATATGGACGTGATTACGTGCGGCGAACGGCGGGTGCGGCAGCGATCATGGGTCGTCGATCACGGGTCCATCGCATCGGACGGTCGGGTGTGATTCACGTCGACCGTTGGATGCGATGGACCCGCGATCGGACCTGCCGTTGGCCGTAATAATTTTCATATATATATATATATATTATGGGAAGTGATTCGGTGCGTCGCGGCCGCACCGATCACGGGCCGTCGGACGGTCGGGGGTGATTCATCGCGTTGGACGTACCCGCGATCGAACGAACGTCGTTTCCCGCACGCCCGCATTATGAATCATATATATATATATATATATATATATATATATATATATATATATATATTTTCGATAATATGCGGTCGTGCGGTCGCGATCGCGGGCCGTCCGATCGCGGGTCCATCGCATCCAACAGTCGACGTGAATCGCACCCGACTGTCCGATGCGATGGACTCGTGATCGACGGCCCGTGATCGCGACCGCACCGACCGCACGACCGTATAATATCACAACTATATATATATATATATATATATATATATATATATATATATATATATATATATATATATATATTACATGTGAACCGATTAGGTGCGGCGAACGGCGAGTGCGGCAGTGATCACGGGCCGTCGATCACGGGTCCTTCGCATCGGATCGGTCAGGTGCGATTCACATCGACCGTCGGATGCGATAGACCCACGATCAGACGGCCCACTTTGCGGCCACACCTACCGTTCGCCGCACCTAATCGCGAGCGTATATTACATATATATGTGTGAAATATAGTGTGACTAATTGATATAGCATGATCATGGACCGTTCGATCGACATTGAGGACTATCAAATGGATCATGATGATCGATTTACAATTTTAATAATTTTGAGGTGTTAGGATTTTATTTCTTGTTTTAGGATCTATATTTAGATTTGAATTTCAAATATTGATTTGAATACGAATTTGAGTATTTGTTAGGATTAAATAAAGATGTATTTGTTATTTTTACAGATTTAATTAATCTGTTATGATCATAGTTTATAGATTTAGATAGTTGGTTAAGATCCTAATTTGTTAAGGATTTTCTATTCTATAAATAGGCCTGTAAACCAATTGATTAATCAGATTATTGATTATTAGAATTTGTTTATTTTCTCTATTGTGTTTTGTTATCCTAGGAGGATCAGCATCTATATAGAATTTTCAATCGTCTGGTATTTCTGAAGAATAGCGCCGCTGAAGCCTACCGATTTCGTTCCTTATATCGAATCCGTAGAAGAGCGTATTTGTAAGTATGCTACATCAGTTAGTATCAGAGCTTCGTCAATTTGTTGAGGTAATCTGTATTCCATCCCATTTATCTATAACCTATTAAATTTTTTTTTCTAAAACCAATATCCGTGAAACCCATTCTGCCTGTCCTTGCCACCCCTGAAAAAAAAAATCAATCAATACCCCACGTCCCATACACCCCATATATTTAAAAAAAAAGGAAAAAACTTTCATTTAACCCCCTCACACCCAAGTTTTCATCTCAAACACCCAACCCCTCATATTAATTTTTCATTCTAGTCCACCAAAAAAAAAAAAACAAGAGAGAGAAAAAAAAGAGAAAAAAAAGTGAGAGAGATAAAAAAAGTCATAAAAATGACATCTGGTTCCATGCGAGGTTCGAGAGCCGCACATCTGCGACAAAGCACAACAATTCATTCATCGAATGGACGCGCAATTTGATGCATTAACCAAGCAAATAGAGAAGATGATGTCACTTATACGACATCAACAATGACAGACAAATCCACAATTTGTGGATGCCTATTGATGGTGCTTTCGACAATTCGTTCGAAGGGGCGAATCTTTCACCTATATTCGATGAAGAAATTGAAGATGCTAACCTTCCACTTATTTTCGATGAAGAGATTGAAGTGGTGAACCTTTCATCTATCTTCGATGAGGAGATTGAAGATGCGAATCTTCCACCAATCTTTGATGAAGAAATCGAGGAAACATACATTCCACATATCTTCAATGAAGAGATGGAGGAGTCTGAGCCCAAGAACTCCGCTCTAATATTTGACCCTATTTAATTCACACAAGAAGCATTTCACAAGTGCGACTATCATTTTGAGGATTCATTTTTTTTAGAAATCATAGTTACAGCTCCTCGATTATCTACATCAAAATCATACAAGGAGCATTGACCACAAACACTCGAGGTGGACCCTAGTTGCATAAAAGTCAAGGGTGAATCACGTCATCCAATGCTTGGACTACATCAACTTCTTCAATCAAACTCGAGGACAAGTTTTCTCAAGAGGGAGAGAATGATGTAGCACGATCATGGACCATTTGATCGACATTGAGGACTACCAAATGGATGATGATGATCGATTTACAATTTTAATAATTTTGAGTTTGTTAGGATTTTATTTCTTGTTTTAGGATCTATATTTAGATTTAAATTTCAAATATTGATTTGAATTCGAATTTGAATATTAGTTAGGATTAAATGAAGACGTATTTGTTATTTTTATAGATTTATTTAATCTGTTAGGATCATAGTTTACAAATTTAGATAATTAGTTTGAGATCCTAATCTGATAAGGATTCTTTATTCTATAAATAGGCCTGTAAATCAATTGATTAATAAGATGATTGGTTATTAGAATTTATTTATTTTCTCTATTTTGTTTTAATTATTCTAGGAGGATTAACATTTACATAGAATTTTCAATCGTTCTGATATTTATGAAGAAATCAACAGATTATTGAAGCCCAACGCCCCTCGTATTCTTCTTGAAGAATCAACAGTGCCACTGTAGTCTACCGATTTCCTTCCTTAGATCGAATTCGTAGAAGAGCGTATTCGTATGCTACATCACTAATTAGTTATATGCAATGAAGTAACTAGAATTTTTTGAAAAAGAACAAAGGTTCAGTTAGACATTTTGAAGGAGTTTATAACTGTGATTACAATATGGATCTCTATAAAGAGTTTTTCTACCAAACAAAATCAGATATAATGCCAAGTGAGATGGTACATGTGAAATCATGAAATAAGAAAACACAAATCTGAATTCATGACTCAAGTGGGATTTCAAAATTCACTTTTTTTTGGAAGCATGAGTTTTTTTTAATAAAAAAAATGGAAACATGAGTTGGTAGATATAAGAATGCAGGGAATGATGTCCAATGAATGTGCTCCTTTCTGTTTGTGCCTTTTGGGTGTTTGCTTGTTTACCGAAGATAATCCTATGATGTGCCACACTAACACCAGGCTTCATGCACTCAGAAGTTCTCATCGGCTCCATTTGGAAACACAGATTGAAAAGTAGATTTTAGAATAAAGCTGCTTTTTAAGATGATTTTAGACCTTGACTTTTTTGGGATGCTTTTTTTTTTAATTCAGGAATCAATATTTGGAAGGAGTTTAATGTTTGGTAGAAAAAGTTGCTTTTCAATTCAAAAAATCGATTCCGACCAAAAAGCGTTCTTTTTGAGCTTTTAAAAACACGGATTTTGAGAGAGAAATTAAAAGGAATCCAGCTTTTGATTCCGCCGGAATCCGACCCGTTTGGCAGCACGATTTTGAGATTTTAGCTTTTCAAAAAGCGGAATCCGACCCAATCGTGCTGCCAAACGAATATACTGTTCTTCTATTTTTTTAGTTGAAAGATCAAATTTGTTTAAACATTTCAAGGTTGTTGCTTTTATAAAAATTTTTTAATGCCTTTGTCTACAGATCAAAGCTATTTTGAAGAAGCGGTTAGATGAGAAGAACACATGAGGCTTTGGTGAAAAATCAACTGAAAAGTATAAATTAAACTGTAAAAGTATCAGTTAAACTGTAGAATATCTCACTGCTAATGCATTTGACTGCTTATGCTAATGTAATATTGTATATATATTTTGTTTGAAAACTTTAAATACGATATCACGTTCCTTGACACATGCCTTGACACGTGCATTTATTAAGTCTGATGTCAACCTCGGAGTTTACCGTAGTTTTCGAAGCTCATAAAATCAAGATTTGCCCTTGTGGGCCTATTGGGGACCACCAATGCATCTCGGAGTTGACATGGTAGTCTATGAGTTTTGGATTTATATTAGAATCTTGAGAGATCACAATAATTTAGGGTGTTGTGTATTTTCGCAGGAGTCTTGATCTCGTTTAGACTCCAACCCCCCGTTTGGATGGGGTTAAGTGGTATAAGGATAGTACAAGAATGGATATGAAAAATGATTGTTTGTTTATAGAATATAACTTGGTATTATTAAGTCAGTATAAATGAGTATAAGAGAGTATAACAATTCTAAGTAACTTTTGAGATAAATTTATACCCATCTTATCTATTTCCATAGAAAGTGGGGCTCACCATCACATAAAAAAATTCACATCTCATCACATCAAATCACCTATCATCACCTCTTATACATCAATAGAGCTCACATGTCAAATCAACTATTTACACCGTATTCACATTTTATTCTTCATGAATCAAACAACTTAACTTTTATTATTACATTTTCCAATGAGAATAAAAAAAACGCAACTAAATATAAAATAAGTTATTCCATTGATAAAATTATCTGTTCTTGGAATATGTATAAACCCTCGATCCAAATGGGTAATAGTATATATCAGACGTTTTTGCTAATATATAGTTGTTAGAAAATTAATTTAAGGGGTTGATCTTGGTGGGTTTCACATGTTAGCATCATCTTTATAAGCTAGCAAAGTTAGTAGTCCCATATGTGCCTCTCTTTTTTTTAAAAAAAAAGATTGATACCCCTGATATTTGAACTTTGATATTCCTTTACAGAGAGGGGGTGACTTTTCCAAATTCTCATGTGTACTTTCAAGATGTTTTAACTATTATTTTATTGGTTTATGAAATCTGTAATTTATATGTTCAATTTGATGTGTAATTTAAATACATTTTACATAAATTTGGTCTAACATTACTTTCTAGAATGAAAATTATGTCAATTAAACTATATTAATGAATACTCAAATTATAAATCTTTCCATGCGGCCTAGTTAGATTATTCACTCGTAAATCAATTGATTTAATGCTTATTTACTTTCTTTATAATCCATGACCAAGCATATCACATAGGCAAACTAAATGGCTTTATTTTATTTATTGCATCACATTAAAAGTACTTGTATGCTTGCTCGAATGACCGATGAGATTGAGTATTATACCAAAAAATAAGTTGGTACAAGTGTACTATGTATAAATTGTGATCGAAATATTGTCGCTTTTTCGTGTTTTGTGGGGTTTATCTCGTAATGGCTAATTGAATGGGACTTGATTAATTTTTTATTAATAAACCTTTAACCTGATATACATGGTCAAGATGATGATATAAGAGTTGAATTTTCATGCCCCCTACATCGTCATGCATTGAGCCATCGGTGCGTGGAGCCATCCACAATCACAACCCCGTATTTGAAAATCAACAAACAATAAATTAAATTGATATTTCAAAATCTAATAAAGGCATATGTTATAGAGGTTGTACTTAGCCCATGTTTGGTTAGGGAATAAAATGGGTATAAAATGGTATAGAGAAGAATAAAGTAAAAAAATGTGTTTGGATGAGTGGTATAACATGGTATAGATATGCCAGAATAAACTAGTATAAAGTGGTATAGAGATTCCAACCAACCTCTGGAATTAAAGTTATTCTAGGTTATTCCACCCAAATAATAAGTGGGTCCACTGTCAAATCAACTGTTATCACTCTTATAAATCACCTGTCAAATCAACTATCATTACTTTTTTACCTTTTATAAATTCTTATTCATACTTTATTAACATTTTATCCATACAAAAAAAAAATTATTCTTACGTTTTTCAACGAGAATAATTCAAAACACAATCAAACACAAAATCACTTTATCCTTATTTATACTAGAATAATCATAAACATCAGAATAATTTAATTCTCGAACCAAACATGGGCTTAGAGAGAGATTGGTGTTGGATCCATTCAGTTCCCACACACCACATTCTTTTACCAAGCAAAAAAAAAAAAAAAAAAAAAAAAATCTAATAAAAAAAATACAAACACGAGATCTATGAACACTTCTGAATTTATAGATAATTATAAAATCTAAATTTAATTGATAAGATCAGACCTTAGCATGCATACAAGACTTAACATAACAAATAAAACTCGATCAAATTTCAGACCTGCAACGAAGACAAGATTAGAATGACTTGCTATAAGGATTTGAAAAAAAGCCTCCATCTTCTGCACTCAAAACACACACACACACACACACACACAGATTTGAAAAAGGGATGTGCGAGAGTGAAATAATCGTGGGAGAGAATTATAAAATGAATAATGGGCAGACCAACATAAAAAATATTTTTGAACTTTCAAAAAATGAAGAGACATGGATCGGTTGTGTAACTGCATCTCCTTGACAATTCTTGTTGAGGAGATTGTAATATATTGGATGTTTGCGAATGGTCCCAATTGAAAGTTGGAAAATATTTTCTCACTTTGTAAATTGGCCCACTTGTAGAGTTGTCTTAAAAAGATAAAAGAGAAAGTGTTCCTGGCTCGGTTTTGCTATTACAAGTGAGATGTGAAGTACCAATTCAAGTGCCCATATTGCTTTTGTACAAGCTCTTGGTCTCAATCAATGGAAGAACTCTTCTGTCCCACCATCTAATCTCAACAGGGTGACACGGTCGTGGTCGAGCTCAAGAACAGCTTGCTCACCGAGAGCGTCGCCATGAACTGGCTGAAAATTAATTTCCATCTAAACATCATTATAAAATTATTTTAACAATTAATATATTGAGCACAATCAACAAGTATGGCTTATCAATATATGTATTTAAACAGGTCTTAATTACATGGCAGGTACTTTGACACACACACACACATATTAATATCCACAGTTTAAACCATTTGGTCTAAAACTTAGAGAATCTCCGGGGGAGGTCCCGAAGACAGAGATCCCAGATACACAAGAAAATGACAAATTGCTTTTGGAGCGGGCCATTAATTAAAGTATATAGTTAATATCTTAGTAAATAAATGCAAGTAAATATTAATTGAATCAAATTGATATTTGTGAAAAAAATCAAATGTTAATTAATGATATATAAAAAATTGTTATTCTAAATATAAATTAAAAGTATTCAATATTGATCATATTTAAATATAATAACTTTTCAACGACAGAGAACCCATGCATAATGGAAGTACTGTGCTTGATATATTTGAGAATTAGAAGTTGTACAATTATTTGAGAAATAGAAGTGATCTTGACAATTATTCTATGAAAAGTCTGAGTTATTAAGATTCCCTTTGATTTGTCCCATCTACATAAGATCTAGACTTTTATTACTTCTTGTGAAACTATAGGTGATATTCCATCATGTAATAATGTAGCTACAGTATATATAGTACTCCTTGGTGTGGTTTCTGCAGTACATTTAGTAGTACAACAATGTTAGGTTGTTTGGTACTAGTGCCACCTTCATGCTGTGTAGTACATGATCATCATCTAATCTAACCGAATTAAACACGTATAGTACTAGTTGGGCAGTATCACGTGGTATATATTGTTTCATGAATTTTATAAACGAGTGCCCCTACAGTACTACAGTACTGGTTAAACCTCATATTATCCCAAAGTTATGGAAACAACTAAAATAATTCTTATTCCAACGTACCATCGATCACATGAACCATTAGGAATATTTTTTCTCCGCTTTAATTTCTTTTAAATCTTTAAGAATAGAATTGTGCACAACACATGTTTTATTATATTTATGTTTAAATGTCATAAAATAAATGTTTGATGCATATCTTGGAATTTATATATATATATATATATAGGGAGCCGATTACGTGCGGTTGCGGTCGGTGCGGTGCGCGATCACGGGCCGTCGATCACGGGTCCATCGCATCGGACGGTCGGGTGCGATTCACGTCGACCGTTGGATGCGATGGACCCGCGATCGAACGGTCCACGTCGTAAACCGCACCGACCGCACACCGCACGTAATCACGACCATATATATATATATATATATATATATATATATATATATATATATATAATTTTTAGGGTTTTTTGCATATATACCCTTGTTAGAATACGATTTTGTAGGATTACCCCTGTTGCATTTCAGATTGAATAAATACCCCTGCCGCATTAAAAAACAGTGTGTCCGTACCCCTGTGGTTAGTGGGCGTGAAGTGAAGTTAAAAAACTCTCGTTAGTCGTCGTTAAGTGATGCAAAATATCAATATTACCCCCAGATATATTTTTTTTGGACGATTTCTTCCTTCTTCTTCTTCCTTACACCATTTTATTTTTCTTCTTCACTTTTTTCAACTTTTCACAGCACAAAAGAGAAGGGGGGATCCTCCCTTCTTTTGTTCCTTCATTTTGTTTCCGCCAAAGCTTCCCCTTTCATCTATTTATTTTGGGCAAAACCAAATGTCCTCATTTCATTTTTCTCAAATGTTATTTTTTTTATGTTTGAAAATGGTGAATCTTTTGAGAGTTTTAATTTAGTTTAAATTTTGATCAGGTTATGTTTTTTTTCTGATTTGTGGATGATTTGGGTTGGATTAAAAGAGTTAGGGTTTTGATTATAAGAGTTAGAGTTTCGATTGAATGATCCATGTGTTTTTCACTTAGGGATGCAAAAGATACTCGGGTCGTTGGGGATGATAAGGGGTAAAATAGTAAAATTCAAAGGTTTGGTTAACCATGTAACCATGGTTCATGTTGGGCTGCTGACGGACACTGACGGAGGGGCACGGATGCACTGCTTCTGAATGTAGTGAGGGTATTTATGCAATCAGGAATGCAACATGGGTAATTCTGTAAAATCGGATTCTAACAAGGGTATATATGCAAAAAACCCTAATTTTTATTATACATATTTGAGATGGATAGTATTAAAAAGTAGTAAAACAATTTTGACTTTGATAATGTCATAACATTAGCTATGGAAGCAAGTATTGATATATAGATGATTTTTAAAATTGAGGATAATAAGTAATACTTAACAAGTGTCCTTGGGATGCTCGTTAATAAAACCTTTGTCAATCCCCTATATTCTTGTACCAAAGATCATTGAAGATGCAATGATGTATGGTGAATATATGCAAAGGAATCTATATAACTAAACTGAATTGATTGAACATGGAACTAATTAAACAAAATTCATATATGTATGTATAGATGATGAATACCTTGCCAAGGCATCGCGACGTTCACCGTGAGAAAGCTATTCTGGAGCTCGACCATCACCGTGTGATCCTGTTGGGCCAAGATGGTGGGATGCCAAATTCTTCCATTGATCGGGGCCGTGAGCTTCACCGGAGCAATACAGAGACTTGAACTGGTACTTCACATCCCGTTTGTAATGTCAGATTGTCAGTCGTCTCTGGCTTAATATAACTAATGTATGGGTCAGGGGGGTGAGATACAGAGAGAAGGTAGCTGGGTTTATGTAATGTTGGTTTTTTTTTTTTTTTTTTGGGGGGGGGTGGGGTGGGTAGGTTTGAGAGGCAGAGAGAAGGTAGCTAGGTTTATGTAATGTTGGAATGTAGGTTTCCTTGGGTATATGCTTGGGTTTGATGAATGGGTCAAGTCAATCACCGAGTAAAGATGGAATATCTGTGCTGTCGACTTGTCATGTGGTTTGTTTTCAACAAAATAAATAATAATAATAAAAAAGGGAATTGTTTATATGCCCCTTGACCAGATGTTTAATTTTTTTTATCCCTTGACTTTTTTTTATTTTTTATTTACCCCTGAAATCTAGGCATATTTGTTTTTTGCCCTGACCAGTTACATAAATATTACATTTCTGTAATTGATTGTTAAATATATGTAATTGGTTATTATATTTCTATAATTTATATGTGATACCCGAACTACCCTTTACAGACAGCTACGAAAATATAGAAATATAATGTGATACATATAGAAATTATACAAATAATTACAGATATTTAATACTTGTCTACAAAAAATATTAAAATACGCAAATATGTTTAAACACAAAATGATCATATATACATTTTCAATATCATTACAATATCATCAGTAAGTGCATTCAATGTACGCAAAATTGTTATAGATACAATCCTAAAGTTTCATTAAAATAGACACATCAATTGTTTGAATTATGATATTTTTTTCATATCTTAATGATCAGTTGTAGTCTCCCCTTAATCCTCTTCATTTCCTTTTGGATGAAATAAATCCACTGAAATACCATTGAACTAGAAATTCAATGTATGTCATATCGAAAAATGGGCTTTCCAAACAACATAAAAAATACAACAAACACTCAAACACCTAAATAAATTGATGAACAATTGTAATATTTTAGTCGAATTACTTCTTGATCCATGTACTAAACAATTATAGAAACTAACATTTATATAACAACTATAATAAAAACTACAAATGTAATATCCAACGACATTATTTATCATTTACAGATAATTACAAATTACAGAAATGTAATAACCAATTACATATATTTAACAATAAATTACAGAAATGTAATATTAATATACAGATGAGAATCGTAGCACTAGTCAGGGGAAAAAAAAATTAGGACCATATTTCAGAGGTAAATAAAAAATAAAAAAAAGTCCAGGGGCAAAAAAAATTAAACCCCCGGTCAAGGGCATTTGGACAATTTCCCCTAAAAAAAATTATGATTTCACCAAAAAAAAAAAAAAAAACTTGTCATGTGGTTGTTAACGCTCTGTCACTCTTGCCGACCGATTATTATTAGTTTTTGAACCTTATCCATTTTTTAACTTAGATACTGTGATAATACAACGTAGCCATATACTTCATTTCATATGTCACATAGAGTATGTGATTCTATATTGCTTTATTGTATTTTTTTTCAAAGGAAAAACATAACAATTGTATGACAATATATAATTCCTTTCATTTAAAAATATGTATTTTAATTAAATATGTATTATTTTTTTTAAAAAAACCCAATGTGAACATGATTAGGGGCTAAAGTCCAATAACTCCCAGCCCACTAAGGGGCTTTCTTCCATATTTTTCAACGGTGCTATTAAACTCAATTTTTTTTAAATCCTATATATATACCTCGTTAGAAATTCAATAAAGTATATATCTCATTAGACGATGTATGTTTCTCGCTAAATATTTTCTTTCACTTACTAAAAATGGATTTATTCAACTTGAAATGGAGCGATAAACACTTTTTATCAAATCATATATCTCATTAGATAATGTTTACTATTTAAAAAAAATGAAAACATGTGTAGTCTGAGTTTTCATTGGCCAATGTGACTGAGTACATTTTCCTTTTTTCACTAACCAGTCCCATGCCTCCCCGAAAAAGATTTAGGTGGTGTTTGGTAGCGGCAGAAAGAGGATTTTAAGTGCTGATTAATAAGTGCAGAAAGAGGTTATGATGATAATATTTAAGAGTTCAGGAAAAAAAAGCGTTTGGTTCAGCGAAAAATATTAAGCAGTATTTTAAATAAGTGTGTTTGGTTAACCATTTGACATATATGATTATTGGAAGAGTATTTTGGTCTATTTTATAAGTGCTGAATGTTATTTTGATGTTTGGTTGAAAACATGCTTATTTTGAGTAATTCAAATAGAAAGATAAGTGGTATCAACCACTAATGCCACCTCGAAGAATGAAATAATTACGTGGAAGCCTACAACCTTAACCCAAATTCTAATCTAAACCAAGGAAAATGACTAACTAATAAACCTTTTAAGCTAGCCTCATTAAAATAACAAGAAAGGATAACATGTTTATCTTTTCATTTGTTCAAGTGACAATTTCACCCAAAAAGCAAGGACCCTCCCCAAAACAAAAAAGAAAAAAAGAAAAAAAGAAAAAAAACCCAAAAACACAATCAACCCAACAAATCAACAAACCCTCAAAAACCTACCTCTGCGAACCCAAAAAGAAACAATCTATATCTCCCTGACACAATGGAGGACCTTCTCCAACACAATAGAAGTTATGATAATAACAACACAAACAACTTAGCTTGTACTCCTCTGTGACTGATCAAGCTTTCTTGACTCCACCACCCCACCTCCCCTAGCCATTATCGAATAAAAAACCAAAAAAAAAAAAAAAATGCCATAACATTCAGCCAAAAACCCCAAATCGGGTGGTGTTCATCTTGAAAATGCAAGCAAAAGGAGGAAAATAGACCGATCTTCCTTGAAGATGCGAAGAGGAGGGGTCGATGAGCAAGCAAGACTGTGATGGAGGTCGTTCGTGGAGATCGACGCAGCGTCTAGGGTTTCGATTGTGGTGAAAATGATGAGCAGGAGAGAGAGAGTGTTTGAAAAAAATAGTTTATATAGTGCTGGCCTGTTGGGTAGTATTTAGTATGTAGGAGGGCAAACTTGACTTTTCACAAGGGTTATCTTGCGTTTTGAGTAAAATAAGTGAGGTATGTTCCACTTAAATTTTGCAGAGTATTTTTGCTAAAAGGGGTTTTATAAGTTCTGAATGTGGGAGTCGACCAAACACATAAATAAGAAAAAAGTGCTTAATTTCCGTTTTCATCCTAATAAGGGCTGAAATCCATTCAAACCAAAGACAACCTTATTATTACTTCTTCCTTCTAATAGGATTATATGCTGTATTTGAAGGGTATGGATTTGATGATCATTGGTAGGCCATAAATTTGTTTAGTGAAAGCAAATTTTAACTGCAACCTTTAAGGAAGGATATGTTAAATTTCATTTAAAAGAGATTTTTTATTAGTCATAAAAATTATATTAAAAACTTTAATATATGTTTATTTCTTAAACTGAATAAAAAAAAAAGATGATAGAAGAATATGTTTAATCTTGATTCAAAAAAATATTTATTCCATACACAGATGGCAATATGTATATTTTATAAGGTAGAATAAATCCTGAAAATTATATTTAATGATGTAGATATAGTTTTATTTATATTTATCAATTCAAAGTATAATTACATTTTAATAAGAAAAAATAAAAACAAATTTATAAGAAAAAATAATAGAGAAATTTATCTGATTAAATAAAAATCTATCTATATACTTAAAGTAAGTGTTTTAAGTGTCTAATACGCAGACGATACGCTCATGCTTTTCGATGCTTCGACCTCGTCTGCACGAGTGGCCGCTTCATTGCTTTCTATTTTGAGCTAGTATCAGGACTCCGTCTCAACTGGTCGAGCATGCCTAGCTGACGATAAACGCACAGGAGGATATGTCCCAATCCCTTGCCAGTTTGGTGGGTTGTGCGGTGTAGGACTTCCCATCCCGCATCCTGGGCCTTCCGCTCTGTCAAGGTCGATTGAGAAAGGCGGACTGGGACCCCCTTGTAGAGTGTTTCCAAGGAGGTTGGGACCCCCTTGTAGAGTGTTTCCAGAGGAGGATAGCTGGGTGGCAGGGCAAACTACTCAGTTACGATGGGAGGCTCACATTGCTTCAAGCGGTGTTGACCACGCTCCCGCTCTTCTTTCTCTTAGTCATTCGAATTCTTGTCGAAGTGCTCAGCTGCATCGGGGAGCACCCATCAAGCCCAACCTTGTGGAGAGCAGGGAGGCTAGGGGCTAGGCGTGCTAGACCTGCGTGACATGAAAAAGGCGCTCCTATCCAAGCGGATATGGTGGTGGCTAAGCGAGTCAACAAATCTGTGGCTAACTGAGTCAGCAAATCTGTGGGTCAAAATATTCCAAGATAGATATGGTGGCCATGGGATTGGCGCGAGAAGATGGCCCATGGTAGGAGAACACGCGACATCGCTTTGTAAAGGCATCTTCGGTGATCGGGGGGAGTTCGTGTAGGCCATGCATTGGGATATAGAAAACTGTTTGGGCACACAATTCTGGACAGACATCTGGTGCGGGGAATTGCCTCTTTGTTCGTGATTCCCACTCGTGCACCCCTCGCACGAGCCACAGGGGGCACAGTGTGCAGCTGTTGGATTGAGGAGGGAAGTGACGGTAGGTGGTTGGTGGCATTGCCCAGGACTTGACTTGGACTGTGGTGGCAGCACAATGCGTGGCGTTGGTCAACAGACTAGGGGAGTGGCTAGGGAGTCTTGGCTAGGAACCGGACCGGCCAATGTGGGCGCCGAAGCTTGATGCGGGTTTCTCTGTCAAACCTAGCTACATCTGGAGGAGAAGACACCTCGCCCCGGCCATGCTAGCGTGCGGAAGCCCTGATACAATATGGAAACCTAAGGTCCCACGAAAGATGAAAGTGTTAATATAGCTTCTCACACATCAGTGCCTACTAACCTGCGTCCACCGATCCAAATGGCGAAGAGATGAGCTGACATCTTGCGCACTTTGTGGCGAGTTCCCGAAGACGGTGACTCACCTCTTTTGCGAGTGTCGGGTGGCACATGAGCTATGGGGCTGTCGGTATGTAAAACTGGGGGTTTCTGCGAACTTGGTCCTGGTCCGTCTCGCGACTGATCAGATCACCGCCCGGAGAGTCGTTCCTGAGCCGCCCGTCTGCTTCTCAGAATGACGGGGTTTGTTGTTGTGATCGCCACCTGCTTTCTCAAAAAGCAGGAAAAGTTGGTGTTGGATTTGATCTCCTCGCGGGTGGGAGTTTGTGGGGTCTCCTCTCTGGGATACGGATATACCGTACACAGAGGTGAAAAACAGGTAATCCTATTCTGCTTCAGGGGCTTGACTAGAGGAGATATGGGACTAAAAAAGGGTTAGGAGGGGGTCGGCTAGTGGGAATTAGCCGCCTGGTACGGGACGGTTGGTTGGGACTAGCCGCCTGGTACCTGGTTCTTGGTTTTCTAGATTTGGGCAGAACTTAGGTAGGGTAGGGAAGTGTTTTGGCTTTGGCTAGAGTGGTGGTAATGAGGATTGAAAGTGGTGTTGGTGGTTTCCTCTTCTAGATTTGGGCAGCACCTAGGTAAGAATTTGGATTTCTTTGGTTAGGGCTAAGAGTGGTTTAGGACAATGGTTTAGAGGGGGTTTATGGAGAGTGGAATTTGGTGGGGAATGGCTTTCCTTCTCTCTCAACTAGGGCTCTCTCCCTCTCTCTCTTTCTCTCTTTCTCTAACACACACTTTGGAAATGAAAATGGCCACCCTAGATTCTCACCCCTACCCCTCCTTTTATAGTAGAAAGGGATGCATAGGTTTATTCATTGGATAATGGCATGGACTGGATAATAGAGTGGTTTAAGCAAACTTCACCCCTAAGGAATCCAGATATTTGTTGTGAAAAATTGTCCAGACATGGGGCGGCTACTCGCAACTAGCCGCCCCATGAGGGGCGGCTACTTTCAAGATGCCACCCCCATGATGACCTGCCAGTCAGCATTAAATGCTGCTTTATGTCCCATCAGGAGAAGCAGTTTGGGGTCGGTCAAGGGGCGGCTACTTTTAAGATGCCACCTTTTCTCTGCGTTCGACGGCTACTTGAAAGTAGCCGCCTGAGGAGGGGCGGCTACTTTCAAGTAGCCACCTTCCGACAGTTTTATCTTTTTCCTTTTATTTTCATATCTATTCAACTTTGGATAGTTTTCTATTTGATCCAAATGTGGTCAATTAAAATGTTACTTGAAGTAATTTTCTTCTCTTTGGACGGTCAAAATTGGGGTATCTACAATTGCCCCTCATCGGATGGAGTCTTTGTACGAAGCAGGAAAGACTCGACCGATGATAAGGAAAGAGACCCCTATTTTGACCGGCCCGACCTTCAAGAAGTCTTGATCTCATGACCAATACAATTCAGAGAGTTGATTTAGACTGTCAGAGGCTAGGTCTTGACAAGAATTTTCAACCAAAAGGAATGATCCAGGTGGAAGGCTGGAAAAAGTAAAATGGTGAGTGATCCAACCCGCGGTCGGGTTTCTTAGCTATCGTGCACGTAGCAGCCCAGCGTCAGTTTCCTCGTGCCTACCGTTCCCGTGCTTGGGAAAACTCAGCAAGGAGGGGATATCGCCGACAAAAAGCAAGTAAAGGTATTGAGTTGGTGAATTGGATCATCCAAAGGATAAAAATTCTAGAAAAGAACCAGAACTGAGGAAATTTGAGCTGAATGGTACTGGTAACGTGATAGGACTTCAAGTGAGTCGTGTTTTAATCAAGTAGAATTTTGAAATTAACCAAGACATGGCTGTGGTTGTAGAAAACTTTAGAATTTAAGTTTGTTTGAGATACTGGCAGGGAGTGCATGCATTTTTGATAGAACAGGATGCCCTGCATGTATATCATGGTGGGATTTAAACAAGCATGTTTTATATTTCTGAGTGTAAATGTGAGCATGGATTCTTAGAAAGGATTGTTTTCGCATGCGTGTTCTGTCACGGTGGAATTTGAAACAACATGAGTTTAAAAGTTTGCATGTATTGTCATGTTGGGATTGCATGCATGTGACGTGATTTGTTAGGAGCATAGCATCTAAGTTAAAAGGACAACTTTACATGTATTTTATCATGGTGGTATTTGAATTTAGCACATGTGTGTTGTGACATGTATGGAGATAGAATATGTTGTGTGATGTCAAGAAAAGAGAGGTTGAAGTAGTTTTCTTGAGAAGCATAGAGGAGCAATTTGTAAATGAGCATGAGTGACAATTTTTGATAGCCAAATATTAAGATGGATGCCAAATCATGCATTGATGTGAGAAAGGGGGGCAAATTTTGATCATCCTAATCAAGACATGCTGCTAATTTGAGGGAGAACACCTTGTGATTCACTCATGTCTAGCCCAGGGCATTTGAAAGTGGTTTAGCTTGAGGGGTGAGTTTCCAAGTGGAGTAGTTTTCAAATATTTGATCACGTTACTCTAAACATGCTGAAAACTCCATGAATGTGCCAAGAATCAAACATAATAAATATCCCTCAGATATGCAAGATTTTAAATAGACTCATGTGAGAGTGTGTGCTGTTGTAAATGTAAGGAAAGGTTCACCCTTGGTTGAAATTTCGCCTAGCCAACAGACTTGGTTTAATTGAATCATGGTGGGAAAAGAGTGGGTGAATGGGGATGAGAGTAATATCTTCTTTGAATTACTTTAAAATTGCCCCAGTCCTAGCATAAATCTTACTTTCTAGGTCCCTCTGGCTTACTTCTTTTTACCACTTCTTTTTTTTTTGGTGAAAAGTACAGTCCTTTGTTTGGACCCTGTACTAGTATAGCCGTTTGTTCGGCATGTACTTGTGCGTAAAGGCGTGAAAGCCTGCTAAAATAGAGAGTTTAACCCGTTCACTTGGGTGTTATTTTTCTTTTGTTGGACTCTCATTGCCTGATTTTTTTTTGATTTGAGGGGGGGGCTCTTCTGTTTTTCACCTCGATTCTTTTCATGCTTCCCCTCTAGAAGTGTTTGTATAGTACCAGAGCTAGTTTTGGGACGTATGCTAGGTCTGGGGTATATTTCTTGTAAATCTTAGTTGACACGAAGCAAGAGAAAAACAAGGGAAAGATAATCCCCAAAAAAAAAAAAAAATTAAAATTAACAATTGCCCCAGTCCATGGGGTAGGCAATTTTCCATTTTATCAGGTGAACCAAGCCTTAAATTATACTCGTGTAGTGGAGGTGGCATGATTGGTGGATATGAGTCTTAGTAAAATGCAGGTTATCTTCAAGATTTTTAAATATTGTCATCAAGCACTAAACGCTGGAATTCACAGTAAGGAAGAGTAAAATTTCTCAAATATTAAAAATTATGCATAGAATTTCTTCAGGTAAAATGCATTCCACCGACCTAAAATCTCACCCCCGTTGGCGTTTACCAAGCGGTAAGCATTCTTAGAATAGGCATGAGTGATCACATAAGGTCCCTCTCATATTGGTTGCAATTTTTTCATTGATGGGGTTGTCTTGATGGCCTGATTTTCTCGGGTACCATCTCCCTGATTTCCTTCCCTTTTTCTTGTACCCCTTTTTTTGGTTTATATATTTTCGAAAATTTAAAAATGAAGGGCATAACTGAAATAAACTAAATATGTATAAGAGACTTTTTTTTTGTTTTTGTTTTGATGAAAGCTTTTAAATGCATGCATAATAGCTGAAATAAACAAACTTTGTAAAGGAAATTTTTTTTTTGAGCTTTTAACATATTCAATTTTTTTTGGATTTTAAAGAAAGCAGTAAACAAACAACATGCTGTAAGGGAAAATAGTGTACAGTGCTGGAGGATGGCCTCCAGAAAATGATGGTGCAGGGTGAGTCCTCTATGGAGGCTCAAATTGAAACAGTTTCAAAGGAACACTGCTTGAATGATGTCGAAAGCGCGAGTGGCGCTTGATCTGCCATAGATCCTCAGCAGAAAGAGAACGATCCCTCATAGAGGGGTCAGTCAACAAAGATGTGGATATGGAAAAACAGGTCGCGGAGGCGACTACTGACTGAACAGGTGCAAGGGAGCACAGTTCAGCATAATGCTGAGGCTCTAATGATGGTGGGGGTAAAGATTCCTCAATTGGTGTAATTAGGGGCATATGGATCAGATCAGAAATGATTGATTTGGATATGGCGGGGGAATCCGGAGGGAGCTCCTCTAACATATGGGGTGGCAAGTCGAGTGGATCTGGCAATTGGGATGGTTCGACTGCTCCCTTAAATTGTGCATTTTTAAATATAAGTGGTTCTGATTCGATGATACGCACAATTGATTGAACCGGATCTAGGTCAATCTCAGAATGTGATGAGTCAGAATCCGAGTCATCTGAGATGGTTAAGATGGGTTCAATAGGCCATGATATGATTGGATCTTGAGCAGTTATAGACAATGGATATTCAACCTCAGTCAGATCTAAGGGTTGGATGGTGGATTCAGGTTGTGTGGGAGTAGGGTAAGGGAGTTCCAATAGTTCTCCATCCAAAAACTCTTCATCATCATCAGAGTCCTGCTTGGGACATTCTATAGATTCTATGATTTCAGGTGCCAGAGACTAATAGGATGATGGGGGTGGGATAGCAGTGTATTTCCTTTGGAGTGGTTGTCGGGGAACAAAAGTTTGTGTTTCTCGTGGAATAGGGGCAAAGACAATGGGAACTTTTGCTCTATCACTATAGGCTTGACTAGGCTGTGTCTGGGAGACATGGTTCAATGGTCGGATTGGACCTCCCTCCATGGGATGAATTGAGATGGACTCAGGTATTTGTTCTGGGAATGGGAGGAGGGGTTTGATAGAGTTTTGGATTATAGGGTGTTGTTGTAACGGCACGGAAGCGGGTACTGATCGAGGAGATAAGGTATTAGAATAAGTAGCTTGCTGAGGCAGCATATATCCAGAAGGACCAGGTGTATAATGTCTCGGGGCTGGTCCTTGATCAAGAACCCATGCTTCGTTCAGGTAGAGTGCCGAAACTTGTCTTGTAATCCCCTCTACCGTGGGGGTTGTCAAGGGGTTTTTCCTAAAGAGTCTTGACCAGTTGTTGGAAGTGAATGGGGTAGGGGGTCCAGTACAGCGTTGGATCCGGTTGTGTCTATCTATTAGGAGTTGATAGGTGGTGCAATCTCCGTACGACAGACTCGTACGAAGTTCTGGGGTTAGGTTTAGTAACATCATGTCAATTTCTTGACATTCTGTTAATTGTAGGCCAGTTTGGTGCACAAGGGTGTGCCACCTAGACACAGGATTCAAAGTCCTCTCCATGCTCCATTCGTTCAGCTGTGAAGTCTGAGATAGAGGGGATCTTAGTTCTTTGGTAACCATAGCGGTCTCGGGTAGGAGGTGGCCTGGTAAGGGCATGGGTAGGAGGTGGCCTGGTACGGGCATGGGGCAAAAATTGTCAGAAATATTGGATTCGTAGGGGAAGTCGGGGCAAATGAAAAGGTGGGGGCAGAAAAAGGGTTTGGTCTTGGATTAACCGAGAAACCGGGTGTTGGTGGGGTATTGGGGGTGGATTAGCCTTGGGGGTCTTGGCAGGGGTTTCCTGCCTCAAGGTCTTGGTCTGGCGATAGTCGGCGAGGTCATTGAACATGTCCTCTACCGATTGGTACCCTAAAGCAGCCATCCTCTCCTCCAGGTGGCTAAGGAGTTGTGTGCTTTGGTCTCCCTGGTTGTCCTTCTCCTCTACTATTTTCCCATGGGTGTAGATTTCCATGGTGTGAATATGGAAAGGCCTAGGTATGAATGAATGCAGATTTAAAGCAGTAAATAAAGTAGTAAATAAAGCAGCAAAGGATGCGCAACCGTGTGCGACTTCAAGTAGTAAAAGATGCGATTAAAGCAGTAAAGGGTAAGAAGCTGTGTGCGACTTAAAGCGGTAAAGTGTGCGCAGCTGTGTGTGACTTAAAGCAGTAAAAGATGCGATTAAAGCAGTAAATGGTGCGCAGCTGTGTGCGACTTAAAGCAGTAAAAGATGCAATTAAAGCAGTAAAGGGTGCGCAGCTGTGTGTGGCTTAAAGTAATAAAGTGTGTTGGGATGCATAATAGAGGAGGATCTGACTTGAGGGGATGAAAAATTCTAGCTTTCCTAAAGAGGTGATGGCTTTCTAGTCAAGTTATGGAATGAAGCAGAAGAGGATTACCTTTTATTGTTTTTCACAAGGGAGTCCCACCGTGATCGCCAATTTGTCGGTATGTAAAACTGGGGATTTCTGCGAACTTGGTCCTGGTCCGTCCGGAGAGTTGTTCCTGAGCCGTCCGACTGCTTCTCAGAATGACGGGGTTTGTTGTTGTGATCGCCACCTGCTTTCTCAAAAAGCAGGAAAAGTTGGTGTTGGATTTGATCGCCTCGCGGGTGGGAGTTTGTGGGGTCTCCTCTCTGGGATACAGATATACCGTACACAGAGGTGAAAAACAGGTAATCCTATTCTACTTCAGGGGCTTGACTAGAGGAGATATGAGACTAAAAAAGGGTTAGGAGGGGGTCGGCTAGTGGGAGTTAGCCGCCTGGTACGGGACGGTTGGTTGGGAATAGCCGCCCGGTACCTGGTTCTTGGTTTTCTAGATTTGGGCAGAACCTAGGTAGGGAAGTGTTTTGGCTTTGGCTAGAGTGGTGGTAATGAGGATTGAAAGTGGTGTTGGTGGTTTCCTCTTCTAGATTTGGGCAGCACCTAGGTAAGAATTTGGATTTCTTTGGCTAGGGCTAAGAGTGGTTTAGGACAATGGTTTAGAGGGGGGTTTATGGAGAGTGGAATTTGGTGGGGAATGGCTTTCCTTCTCTCTCAACTAGGGCTCTCTCCCTCTCTCTCTTTCTCTCTTTCTCTAACACACACTTTGAAAATGAAAATGGCCACCCTTGATTCTCACCCCTACCCCTCCTTTTATAGTAGAAAGGGATGCATAAGTTTATTCATTGGATAATGGCATGGACTGGATAATAGAGTGGTTTAAGCAAACTTCACCCCTAAGGAATCCAGATATTTGTTGTGAAAAATTGTCCAGACATGGGGCGGCTACTCGCAACTAGCCGCCCCATGAGGGGCGGCTACTTTCAAGATGCCACCCCCATGATGACCTGCCAGTCAGCATTAAATGCTGCTTTATGTCCCATCAGGAAAATCAGTTTGGGGTCGGTCAAGGGGCGGCTAGTTGAAACTAGCCGCCCTGTGAGGGGCGGCTACTTTTAAGAAGCCACCTTTTCTCTGCGTCCGACGGCTACTTGAAAGTAGCTGCCTGAGGAAGGGCGGCTACTTTCAAGTAGCCACCTTCCGACAGTTTTATCTTTTTCCTTTTATTTTCATATCTATTCAACTTTGGGTAGTTTTCTATTTGATCCAAATGTGATCAAATATTACTTGAAGTAATTTTCTTCTCTTTGGACGGTCAAAATTGGGGTATCTACAGGGGCGCGGTGGGGGAGGCCACATCCCTTGCCCAGTTCTACATCCTTGAGGGGATGTGGACAACGGCTGCCGAGCTAGGGGCGAGTCGCACTGGGCACTCTGGCACGGGATACTCGCCTGATAGTACCAGCATGCACATGGACCATTTGGTTGATGAGGAATGATGCTATATTCAAGGGCACAAGAGTTTACACAAAGAACATGTGGGATTTCGCATCAGTGCTCATTTGAGACTGGGCGCGAGAGCTGGTGGGCGTGCGGGGCATCGCCCTGGGTTGGGGAGGAATCCAGATCATCGCGTAGCGGGACAAGTCATGGAGGGGAACCGGAGTGCATATGGAGGGTAGGCATCCCACCTACCCAGGCCACTGTGTTCAGGCACCCCACTACTTATGGAAAACTTATCTATGTATCTCTCTATTCCCCTCACCTCTAATTTAGACCTGTACTAATACATTTTCGTAATAAAATTGATTGGTAGCGAGTGTGTACCTTTTAAAAAAACAAGTTTTTCAACTTTGTTTTTTTGCAATACTTTCATTTTTGAATTTACCTTTAATTTTTCATGATCATTATTTTTTACATTAAGGGTAATAATGGAAAAAAAATAAAGGATAACATGGGATGCTCATCAAATCTATCTTATTCAAATATACAAATCGTTAATTTCATTTCCTTTGTAACATTTTCATTTCCAATTTTATCTTTAGGTAATTATGATTTTTTATTTTTTATTAAGGGCAAGAAGAAAAAAACACATATATAATTTTTAATATTTTAAAATATAATGTCAAATATTTATCAAATTTATATTTTTAATATTAATTAATGGTGATGATCGGGCCACATCATCATTTTTTATTATTTTTAATTAGATTTAGATGAGATAATTATGGACTATACATGATAGATAGCTAATTTGATATCAAATATGAATTTCACCATTTGATCTCACTTTTCATCATGAAATAATCAGTTTTGGGAAATACCTATTTCTCAGTAATAAGTATGTATCGCAAAGAACTTTCCAACCAGCTATTTATCACACCAATCGGATTATATATGAAAAGTTATGTATTTTTAAATAATTTCTGGAATAATTTAATTCATAGTTTTTTTGTATCTATACATAAATGGGATAACATTATCAATATCCATCAAATCTTAATAGTTTTTTTTTGCATATATACCCTTAAAAATCACATTTTAGCAAAATAACCTTAATGATTTGTTATTTCCAATAATATCATTAAAAAAGATTTAAATTGTATATGCATGTCATTTTTTTTGTATCTATTCAAGTAAGCATATTGTTGATTTTAGATTTTTAAATGGTGTATTTGTACGATATAAAATTGGTTGAGGGGTATACATGCAACTAACTCATTTTCAGTTGTAACATATCTTTTTTTTTTGTATAATTTCATAATATATTTTACAAAAAAATCTATTTAATTATTATTAAAATTTTGATTATATCATATATGTATATATAACATGATATATTATATCACATATATATGAATTGAAAAAAATGAAGAGTATTGGTTGTGGGAAGCTTTTTCATATTATTATTTTTTGGTTTATATGCACATCGTGTGTTGGGGAAGACTAGTATTAACTAAACATTTAATTCTCATTATACACTATTTTATGTCTAATAATGTTAATAACGGGGGATAAAAACTATTAATAAAATGCTTACATGTTTATCAAATTATTTTATGTTATAAATATCAATGTCAAACATGTTTATCAATAATTAAAACTAAATGTTTTCCTATCTTAAATCCATCAAATTTTCACCAAACTAATTTATCTAGGTTAGACCCAATGATAGTGACGTCAAGATTTGACATTTTTACTAATAAAATTGAGGCAATGCCTACCTTCCCTTCAAATAAAAAAAAGAGTTGACATTTTTATTGGCTTAATATCAATAGGGCAAAGCTATTCCCACCTCCCTATTTAATTTTTCCACATCCCAAAATTACCAAAACGTCATTATTTATTTATTTTTTGACCCATTATTCCCACTAACCAGTTCGATAGTGTTCAGTCGAAGTCTTTGTGTTGGGGAAGACTAGTATTAACTAAACATTTAATTCTCATTATACACTATTTTATGTCTAATAAAGTATATGTGAATAACGGGGGATAAAAACTAAAAATAAAATGCTTACATATGTTATAAATATCAATGTCAAACATGTTTATCAATAATTAAAACTAAATGTTTTCCTATCATAAGTCCATCAAATGTTCACCAAACTAATTTATCTAGGTTAGACCCAATGATAGTGACATCAAGATTTGACATTTTTACTAATAAAATTGAGGCAATGCCTACCTTCCCATCAAATAAAAAAAAAGAGTTGACATTTTTATTGGCTTAATATCAATAGGGAAAAGCTATTCCCACCTCCCTACTTAATTTTTCCACATCCCAAAATTACCAAAATGCCATTATTTTTTTATTTTTTTGATCCATTATTCCCACTATCCAATTCGATAGTATCCAATCGAAGTCTTCTTCACTGAGATAACAGGAGTCCGTCGAACTGTCTAAACAAGTGTCGATAGGGACCCAATCAAAGTGTGTTTCATAGGGTTCGTCGATCTGTATGAGCAAGTGTCGACGAAGACGCGTCGAACCCTTTCAAACAACATCTATCTTCTAAAAATCAATTACTTGTACAGCCATTTAAATTTTTACGAAAAAATAAATTTTTTATTTAAATCTATTTTTTCATTTAAATACAAGGTGTAAAAATGAAAAAATAAACAGTCATATAAATGAAATAAATATTAAGTATTTCATATACACAAGTGGAGTCTCAAGAAACATTCCATATACTTCCGACATGCAACTCCACTTGTTTAGAAAAGAAAATAATATTTCTTGTCTGTATGAAATGTTTACTGTTTATTTGGTTTAAATAAATTTTTGTTTGATATTTTTGTTTCTTATACTTAAATAACTATATAGATGAATGATTTTCAGAAAGATATGATTTTCAGAAAGATTTAAATGACTTAAATGATATTTTTGTTTTTCGTACGGACTAAATAATTGTATAAGTGATTTTGAAGGATTCGACACATGCATGTCAACACTTGCTTAGACAGGTCGACATATTTATGTCGTTCCAGTAAAACAGACTTAGAGTGAGCCCCTATCGACACTTATTCAAACAGATCAACGGATCTCTGTCGAACTGGGTAGTGGGAATAATGAACAAAAAAATAAAATAAATAATGGTATTTTGATAATTTCCTGATGTCAAAAAATGAAGAGGGGAGGTGGTAATAGTTTTGTCCATATCAATAATGTATACAAAATAGAAAAAGAGCCCTCTTTAAGGATATATTCAACAACAAATCCCTGGTTTTTAAAACTTGAGTGGGGGGCAGTTGCCCAAACTCGTCCCCACTTGGCTCCGCCTATGTTAATGATGAATAGGAGCGAGAGGTGTACAAACTCTGTTGTCTATCATGACTGTTGAGAGGATTTTTTTTGAGTCTCCCAGCATTAACCTAGAAATATGCCATTTGAATTTAGAGTTTTTTTACTTTTAAGTCTATGTAAACAAACTTATTTGGGGATCGATTATGAGAGAGAAATCTCGAATATAAATTACTAAAAATAGTAAAATCGCTAATTTGAAGGCCTAAATGAAGGAATTTTTGAAAAATGAGCATTGATAGTTGCATAACAACCCATCCAAAATATATACTCATTACCTTTGTCCATGTAAAATTTCGTACAATTCTAAGATCGAAATCCTTGATTTCTACAACTAGTATTTTCATAATTTATTTGATGGACCTCTTCTAGTGGTCCTTTTGCATCAAAATCTTCCTACATCACATAACATTACATGTGTGATCCTCACTAATATAGGCAGTCTCATGGGAGGGTTCTCTAATATGAAGAATGGAACACGATAACTAGTTTGTTAAACTGAGACGATAGTCCACCAATAATGAGCTCCCTATTGGAGACGCCATATTTAGAAGGCGCTGATGAATTGCTGCTTCTATCACTATGAGAGCATCTGACGCAGATTGCTTGGTGACTATGAGTGTGGTCAACTTCAAACGCCCTCACCACTATGATGTAGAGACAATATCCAAGATCCTCACTTATCAAAGATACATTGCCTGATGGGATCCTGATGGATAACAGGTGGCCGACGCATCCTTGGAGCGATGAATCCCAAAAAGTCCACTTTGATTAAGTGCCCCGAATTCGGAATCACTTGAAATTTTTACTTTGTTAGATATGGAGGAGATCTTTAAAAGTCATCGCTATACCATAATACGCGCTTATTTTTTCATTTTTCCTATTTTTCGGCCCTCAAAATGGCGTTTTTTCTATTTTTGATAATTTTTTAGATTTCAAGTATCTTTATCATAACAATTTGGATTTGATCTCTACCAAATCAGACGATCTCCTAGGATCCTGTATAATTAGTTACAGTAAATTTCTATTTTTACTATTTTTAGTAATTTTTAATTAATATAAAAGGGCGGTTTGTAATTTAAGGTTTTCCATCTTTGACTAATATATTTTGGAGTTTATTTCTCTTTTGAGAATTGTGGGTTTGTTGAAGGATCTCAACATTTGTTGAATCTTTATTTATTTTTTCACCGCGTTAGGTGGTATCAGAGCAAGGATTTATGTAGCTTCAATGGCAAATAACAATGTGGGAAACAAACAATCGAATGACGCTGGTTGTGGATTGGAGGATCTATGAAAGGCGGTAGTAGAACAACACGATCAAATGTGAGTGATCCGTGAGATGATGGCTGACCTGAACCTCAATGCCAACAATAGGCATCTTGAAGGTGATAGGAGAAGCGCTGAGGGAGTTGCCCAAGGCTAACCTATTTCTCATAACGTTGCTTGACGTCCTCCTCGTTACCAATCTGATGATGAAGAAGAATCAAAGGATGAAGGTAATGGATTTCATGTATATCAGCCGAGGGGGCAGCATATGAAATACAATGATTATGGATTGATGGCAGATATTCTATATCTCAATGGTAATATGCAAATGTTGAAAGATTCTTTGAGATGATAGAGGTTCCATAGGAGATGATCAAATTGATGGCCTTTCGATTGAAGTACAGTGCCGCTGTTTGGTGGTATCAATTTCAGAAGACTCAATAGAGATAAGGGAATGCACTAATTCATACATGGAGGAGGATGGAACAACATATTATGAACAATACCTATTCCAACTATATCAAAATTATCACCAGGTAATCGTTCAATGTTTGATTATACTGTTGAGTTTTTTAGGCTTTCAGATAGAAATAACATCGTAGAGACCGAGGAACAAGTAGTCCAATACCTTAACGGGTTGAAGCCTTGGATCCGAGATCGAATTAGCTTACAAGTGGTGTGGACCGTCAAAGATGCCAATAACTTGGCGCTGAAGGCAAAACTCACGGACCAGAAAATGGGGAGTTCTTCGAATTTTCACAGAAGCAACCAAGATTATGTTCCTACCTTTGATAAAGGAAAATGTGTGGCATCTCAAACTCCATCCAATTAGACGAGATCTCAAGGGATACCATTCAAGGGCACAAACAGTCAACCAGGTGATGTCAATCAAACAACTGTCCCAACAAATTGTACTGCACCAAAAATCCACATTCTTATGCTAGGCATGCACTAGGAAATTGCTATAGGTGTGGAAAGCCAGGATATTGTTCAAACGTACGTCCAGAATGCAAGACCGTGAATCTAATAGAAGAGGGCGACAATGATGATGAAGAAGCTGAAGAATTTGATGATGATCTTGCATATGAGGGTGCTGAATTCACGGAGGAGGACAGAGATCGAATCAGCCTCGTCAATCGTACAACGATTACTATATTCTCTGAAACATGAGGACTCCAATCAATGGCACACCATTCTCAGATCTTGCTGCACCATCAATAAGAAGGTCTGCAATTTGATCGTCGGTAATGGAAGCTTCAACAACTTTGTGACGAAGAAACTGGTGGTTCACATGAAGTTGCCAATAGTGAAGAATCATACCCTTATTTTATAGGCTGGATCAAGAAATGACCGATGATGAAGATAACAAAAATTTATAGAATTCCTATTTCTATTGACAAATATTATCAAGATGAAGTGCTTTGCGATGTGATGGACATGGATGCTAGTCATGTGTTGTTAGGGAGGCCCAGATAATATGATGTTGATATCACTTATAGGGAATGAGACAACACCTATATGTTTATTTGGGAGTCACGTAAAACTGTGATGACCCCCTCAGGACAGCAACCAACCAACAAAATCCATAAAGTCGATGGTCGATCACTATTGACAATCGCCAAATCCGAAGTAGAGATGGCAGATGTAAAGGAAGCGAAGGGATCTATTATATAGTTATTAGGTCTCTTATGGTAGAGGGACAAGAAGAAACTCCAGTGGTGATGGCCGCTAGTATAAAGTCATTACTAGAGGATTTCAAAGAACTTGTTTATGAAGAGTTGCTGATAAGCTACCACCGTTGAGAGATATTCAACATCACATATATCTTATCCCAAGAGCAAATTTGTCTAATCTACCACACTATCGGATGAGTCCGAAGGAGTGTGAGATTCCGAGAGAGCAAATAGAAGAACTGCTACGGAAGGGATTCATCTGTGAGAGCTTGGATCCTTGTGCCGTTCCAATCTTTATGATGCCCAAAAAGATGGAAGTTGGCTTATGTGTGTGGACAGTAGAGCCATCAATCAAATCACCATTAAGTACCAATTTTCTATTCTTTATTTACAAAGATTGATTTACGCCATGGGTATCATCAGATTCGGATCTAACCTGAGGACGAATGGAAGATGGCGTTCAAAAGCAATGATGGCTTGTACAAGTGGCTGATTATGCCCTTTGGTCAGTCTAATGCACCTATCATCTTCATGCTTGTGATGAATCAGGTATTACGACCTTTTATTCAAAAATTTGTTGAGGTATACTTTGACGATATACTCATATACAATCAAGCTAAGGAGGAACATCGAGATCATGTGTGACATGTGTTAACTATTTTGTGAGAAAATAAGCTATTTATTAACCTGAAGAATGCGGTTATATGACTAGTAGCCTCTTATTTCTGGGGTATATAGTTTGTGCTGAAGGTATTCATGTAGATAAAGAAAATGTGCGAGCGATTAGAGAGTGGCCCACACCTAAGACCGTTGGAGATATTCAAAGTTTTCATGGTCTAGTCTTTTTTTATCGTCAATTTATTCGAAACTTTAGTACCATTATGGGGCCGATTAAGCAGTGCATTAAGAAAGGAAAATTCATATGGGATGAAGCCGCGGAAAAGAGTTTTGCAATGATCAAATAGAAATTACACACCACACCAGTCCTTGTTCTACCCAACTTTGAAAAGATATTTGTGCTGGAGTATGATGCTACCATCGTTGGTGTAGGTGCTTCAGCAAGAAATTGAGCGAGGCACGACAAAGATGGAGCATATATGATCAAGAGTTTTGTGTTGTGGTGTGTGCCATTAAGCAATGGGAACATTATTTGATTCAACGGGAGTTCGTGCTATATTCTTATTATTAAGACTTAAAGTTTCTAAATAACTAGAAACACATGGACAAAATGCACATTAGGTGGTCTACTTTTCTTCAATTTTTTTTTGTTATTCGTCATAAATCTGGTGTTACAAACCGAGTTGCTGATGTGTTGAGTCTTTGAACCACCTTATTGGTGATAATATCCCATGAGATTGTGGGCTTCAAGTGATTGAAAGATTTATGTGCTGAAGATGAAGATTATAGAGACATTTGGGCCAAGTGCAAATAGAACCAGACCGTTAGTGATTTCCACATCACTCACGGATATCTATTTTGAGGGAATCAATTATATATCCCAAGATCTTCTATGAGGGGGAACTGATTTGTGATCTGCATGGTGGTAGCTTGAGCGGACATTTGAGCTGAGACAAGACCATTTCCAATCTAGAAGATAGATTTTTCTGGCCTAAACTGAAGAGAGATGTCGAGATCGTAGTGAAAAAGTGTTACATCTGTCAAATCTCCGAAGGTCAGTCTCAAAATACTGGTCTTTACACGCATTTATCTATTTATAATGGTGTTTGAGAAGACTTGTCTATGAATTTTTTAATTGGATCTTCCTCGTACCTAAAGAGGCGTAGATTATGTGTTTATGGTGGTCGATAGGTTCTCGAAAATGGCTCAGTTCATCCCCTATAGTAAGACGTCAGACGCCTCTAACATTGCGTGATTATTCTTTCACGAGGTAGTTCATTTACATGGCATTCCTCAGTCCATCACTTCTGATCATGATACGAAGTTCCTTAAACATTTTTGGGTGGTATTGTACAAGATATTCGATACTACATTGAACTGCAACAGTACTACACATCCACAATCTGATGGCTAGACGGAGATAACAAATAAAACCTTGGATAACATGTTTCGTAGTATTTGTGGGGACAAACCCAAGCAGTGGGATCACGCACTACCACAGACGGTCTTTGAGTACAGTAGTGTTGTTCATCGTTTGATATGAAAGTCTCCTTTTGCACTAGTATATATATAATTCTCCCAAGACAAGCTGTGAACTTGGTATGACTATCTAAAGGTCCCGATATGAGTGTTGCAGCGGAGGTTATGGTTGAACAAGCTCACGCCATGCAAGGAGTAAAACAAAAGCTCGAGCAAGCCAATGCGAAGTACAAGGAGGCCGCAGACAAGCATCGATGCTCTAAATTGTTTAAATAAGGTGATTCTATCATGGTTTTCTTGTGCAAGGAGAGATTTCAGTAGGAAGCTACAACAAACTGAAGCCTAAGAAGTACTGTTGGTACAAGTACTTTCTCGAACTTTCAATGTGGCAGATTTGTATGAGTATCATGTGAAAGAACCTCTCTATCCTGATCTTAACTCGAGGTTGAGTTCTTTTGAAGTGGAAGGGACTGATGTAGAACAGGTGGTCAACGCATTCTTGGAGCGATGAACCCAAGAGTGCCCACTTTTGAGATTTTCAAATAATTACAAAAAAAAAAAAAACGGCCAATAGAAATCTAGTACCTCGAACTTGAAATCGTTTGAAATTTTTACTAGAGTTAGATATCGATGAGATCTTCAAAAGTTGTCATTATGCCACAACGCACACTTCTTTTTCCATTTTTCCCTATTTTTTGGGCCTCAAAATGGCGTTTTTGATATTTTTAGTAACATTTTATATTTCAAATATCTTTATCATAACAACTTGGATTTGATCTCTATCAAATATGAGGATCCCCTAGGATCCTGTAGAATTAGTTATAACAAACTTCCGTTTTTGCTATTTTTAGTCATTTTTAATCAGTCCTGCTATACGGGTCCCAAAATTTAGGCCACATTGAGAAACACCAATACCACACTTTTTTTAAATTTGAATTTTGATTAAAAAGAAATCACTCATTGATCAGTATTGTATAACCACCTCCTAATACAACACTCTATCTTTTAAAAAATTCTTTTTTTTACCCTCCTATGTCATCCCCCACTTCAAAAATCTATTTCGGCTGGTCTCCTCATCTTCGGCGACCGATGTCACCATCCTTGAATTCTACTCATCGCCCTCTATTATATGAGAGGTGGATCAGCTACCTTTCGAGCCCTCTTCCAACCTCTACTACCACCTTTTTTCAGATACATTGAACAATTAGAATTTCAAATACAGAAACAAATGAGTATATTAGTTTTTTCAAATACAAATACAGATGAGTATATTAGTTTTTTCAGATACAAATATAGATACAGATTTAAATGCAGTCCTATACTAGTTTTTTCATATACAAAAATAAATGCAAATACAAATTTAGATATAGTCTTTATTCACACAAATATGCATGGTATTATTCAGATGCATCTTACATGTATCTAGATTCAAAATAAAAAATCTGTTTGCATGAATGTAAATGAGTTAAAAAATTAATGTACAAAATTAAATAAGCTCATAGTTTTAATATACATAATTATTCACATCGAAAAAATGGTAAACGGTTACACACACACAAAAAACAAACACAATATATAGATGTATTATTGAGATACATCTTACATGTATCTAGATTAAAAATAAAAACTTTTGTTCGCACAAATGTAAATGAGTTAAAAAATGAGATTCATCACAGAAAATATAATTGTTTACACAAATGTACATGATTTAAAACGAATGTAATTAACTTAAATCAACATTGTTTAAAATCACATTAAAAACAGAAAGTATAAAATATATAAAATTCATATACATTTGAAATGGAACTAAATTTCAAGAAAAAAATAAAAACTATTTAAAATCACAAAAACAAAAATAATGCATATAGTGTTCAGATATATTTGCAGTATGAATATGAATTTCAAGAAAAAAAAACATAAAATGCTTAAATGAATGTACATGATTTATTTCATATTATCTAAAATGAAAGAATATGCCTATAAAAAATGGATCATATCAAACACGAGATTCAACAAAAAAAAAAAAAACACAGTGGCTAAAATAAACTCTAAAGAAAATTTTCGATCTGCATCTTGGTGTTTTAACAAGATGATTAATTCATTGTGGAATAACAAGGGGCAATACACGATTACATAAATCGAAAAAAAACGTCATTGTGAAATAAAAATTATCGGAGGGATCACTTACATAAATAGATTGTGAAAATAACGTGGGGATCATGTTTCAATATGCTGTTTCATGTTTACCAATTGAATGAGATTTTTTTTAAAAAAATGAAAGAACGAAGTATCTCATAATATTATAACCGCCTCCATTATATAAAAAAAAAAAAAGCAAAAGGGGTCCTAAGGGTAAAAAAAATATTATAAGTGTACCATCTCATGGGACTTCAATGGGGCCTATAAAAATAGGGTCTAAAAATCATTATTGATTTTTAATTAGTGTAAAATTGAGGTTTGTAATTTAAGATTTTTAGCTTTGATTAATATTAGTTGTTACAGGATCTACCTTGTAGTTGACTACAGAGGATCGGATCCTGTCTTTCCCCCTAGAGAGGAAATGCGGTGGGCAAATAACTGGTGCATCTTTCATGGGAAGAGCGCAACATCCATGCATGTCCTATCAAGCATTCTGAAACCAATCTATTAAAAAATCTTTAATTTTAAAACAAAAGATTCTATGCATGAGGCTTGACTGAATGTCATTATAACGCAGCGAAAAACTAAAATAAAGATCCAACAAGCGTTGAGATCCTTCAACAAACCACAATTCTCAAGAGAATACTAAAACTCAGAAATATATTGATAAAAGTTGCAAACCCTAGATTACAAGCCTCCCTTTTATAATAGGGAAAAACTTACTAAAAATAGTAAAAACGAAAGTTTGTTATAACTAATTCTAGGGGATCTTAGAAGATCGTGGGATTTGATTTCGGTCAAATCCGAATTATTATGAAAGAGATACGCTAAATCTAAAAAGTTACTAAAAATAGCAAAAATGCCATTTTGAGGGCCGAAAAATGGGAAAAATGGAAAAATAAGGACGTGTTGTGGCGTAGCGACAACTCTTGAAGATCTCCTCGACATCTACCTCCAGTAAAAATTTCAGCCAATTCCGAGTTCGGGGCGCCATTTATTTCTACTAGCCGGTTTTTCTGTAAATAGTTGAAATCTTCAAATGGACCCTTTCGGGTTCATCGCCCCCGAAACGCGTCCGCCACCCGTTCTGCATCAGTCCCTTCCACTTCGAAAGAACTCGACCCCGAGTTATCATCTGAATAGAGAGGTTCTTCTGCATGATACTCATATAAATCTGCCACATTGAAAGTCCGAGAAATCCCCATGTCTGTCGGCAATTCAATGACATATGCATTATCATTGATCTTCTTCAAAACCTTGTATGGGCCGTACTTCTTGGGCTTCAGTTTGTTGTAGCTTCCCACTGGAAATCTCTCTTTGCGCAAGAAAACCATGACAAAGTCGCCTTCCTCGAATAATTTGGAGCGTCGATGCTTGTCAGCGGCCGCTTTGTACTTCGCATTGGATTGCTCGAGCTTTTGTTTTACTTCTTCCTGTATGGCATGAGCTTGTTCTGCCATAGCCTCCGCTGCAACACTCATACCGGGACCCTTAGGTAGACGTACCAAGTCCACAGCATGTTTTGGGACAGAAGTATATACTAGTGCAAAAGGAGATTTTCCCGTCGAACGATGAACAGCACTATTGTATGCAAACTCCGCCTGTGGTAGTGCGTGATCCCACTGCTTCGGTTTGTCCCCACAAATGCTACGAATCATGTTACCCAAGGTTCTGTTTGTTACCTCCGTCTGGCCATCAGTTTGGGGATGCGCAGTGCTGCTACGGTTCAATGAAGTATCGAACATCTTCCACAATGTCACCCAAAAATGACTAAGGAACTTCGTGTCACGATCAGAAGTGATGGATTGAGGAACTCCATGTAAACGAACTATCTCACGGAAGAATAATCGTGCAATATGAGAGGCGTCTGACGTCTTGCGACATGGGATGAAATGAGCCATCTTCGAGAACCTGTCGACTACCACGAACACAGAATCTACGCCTCTTTGGGTACGAGGAAGACCCAACACAAAATCCATAGACAATTCTTCCCAAACACCATTAGGAATAGGCAAAGGCATATAAAGACCAGTATTTTGGGACTGACCTTTCGAGGTTTGACAGATATAACACTTCTTAACGACGATCCCGACATCTTTCTTCAGTTTTGGCCAGAAATACCTCTCTTCTAGACTGGTAATGGTCTTGTCTCGGCCCAAATGTCCGCTCAAGCCGCCACCATGTAAATCGCGAATCAATTTCTCCCTCAGAGAAGATCTTGGGATGCACAACTGATTTCCTCGAAATAGATACCCGTCAGTGATGTGGAAATCACTAACGGCTTGGTTCTGTTCGCATTTAGTCCAAATGTCCTTGAAATCATCATCTTCAGCATATAAATCTTTCAAGCTCTCGAATCCCACAACCTCATGGGATATTGTCATCAATAAGTTGGCTCGACGACTCAATGCATCAGCAACTCGATTAGTAGCACCAGATTTATGACGAATAACAAAAGGAAATTTTTGAAGAAAAGTAGACCACCTGATGTGCATTTTGTCCATGTGTTTCTGGTTGTTCAGAAACTTTAAGGCTTGATGATCAGAATATAGCACGAACTCTCGCTGAATCAAATAATGTTCCCATTGCTTCAAGGCACGTACCACGGCATAAAACTCTTGATCATATGTACTCCATTTCTGTCGTGCATCGCTCAACTTTTCGCTAAAGAACGCAACTGGCCTCTTCTCTTGTGAAAGAACAGCACCTACGCCGACGCCGCTAGCATCGCACTCCACCTCAAAGATCTTTTCAAAGCTGGGCAGAGCAAGGACTGGTGCGGTGCATAATTTCTCCTTGATCAATGCAAAGCTCCTTTCTGCGGCTTCACCCCATAAAAATTTTCCTTTCTTCATGCACTCCGTAATTGGCGCCATAATGGTACTGAAATCCCGAACAAATCGACGATAGAAAGTGGCTAGACCATGGAAACTCCGAACATCTCCAACAGTCTTAGGTGTAGGCCACTCTCTAATTGCCCGCACCTTCTCTTCATCTACATGAATTCCTTCAGCACAGACTATATATCCCAGAAATAAGAGACTGCTAGTCATAAAACTGCACTTCTTCAGGTTAATAAATAGTTGATTTTCTCGCAAAACAGTTAACACCTGTCGCACATGACCTAGGTGTTCTTCCTCAGCTCGACTGTATATGAGTATATCATCAAAGTATACCACAACAAATTTACCCACAAAAGGTCGTAATACCTGATTCATCACCCGCATGAAGGTGCTAGGTGCATTAGACAGACCGAAGGGCATAACTAACCACTCGTACAATCCGTCTTTGCTTTTGAACGCCGTCTTCCACTCGTCTCCAGGTCGGATCCGAATCTGGTGGTACCCGCTACGTAAATCGATCTTCGTAAATAGCTTCGAGCCCTCCAACATATCCAGCATGTCGTCTAAACGGGGAATAGGAAATCGGTATTTGACGGTGATTCTATTGATTGCTCGACTGTCCACGCACATGCGCCAACTTCCATCTTTCTTGGGCACCAGCAGGGTAGGAACGGCACAAGGACTCATGCTCTCACGGATGAACCCCTTTTGTAACAGGCCTTCTATTTGTTCTCTCAAAATCTCGCACTCTTTCGGACTCATCCGATAATGGGGCAGATTAGGCAAACTTGCTCCAGGAATAAGATCTATGTGATGTTGAATATCTCTCAACGGTGGTAGCTTATCAGGCAACTCTTCGGAAACAAGTTCTCTGAAATCTTCTAGTACTGACTTAATGCTAGGGGCTATCACCACTGGAATTTCTTCTCGTCCCTCCACAACAAGAGATCTAACAACCATACAATAGACTCCCTTTGCTTCCTTTGCATCTTTCATGAACTCTGCTTCAGAATCGGCGATTGTCAATAGTGATCGACCATCGACTTTGTGGCCTTTGCTGGTTGGTTGGAGTCCTGCGGGGGCCATCGCAATTTTATGTGACTTCCAGAAGAACATATAGGTGTTGTCTCGTCCTCTATATGTGATGTCAACATCATATTGCCAGGGTCTCCCCAACAACACATGGCTAGCATCCATGTCCACCACATCGCAAAGCACTTCATCTTGATAATATTTGCCAATTGAAATAGGAACTCTACAAATTTCTGTTACCTTCACCGTCGGTCCTTTCTTGATCCAGCCTATAGAATAAGGTGTATGATGCTTCTCTGTTGGTAACTTCATGTGATCCACCAGCTTCTTTGCCACAAAATTCTCACAGCTTCCACTATCTACGATCAAATCGCAGACTTTCTTATTGATGGAACAGCAAGATCTGAAAATAGTGTGCCGTTGATTTGAGTCTTCGCGTTTCGGAGAATACAACAATCGTTGTACGACAAGGCTGACTCGATCTCCGTCCTCCTCCGCGAACTCGGCACCCTCATATGTGAAATCTTCATCAAATTCTTCATCTCCTGCATCCTCATTGTCATCCCCTTCTACTAGATTCACGGTCTTGCGTTCTGGGCATACATTAGAACGATGTCCTGGCTTTCCACACCGATAACAATTGCCTGGTACAGGCTTAGCATAGGGGTTTGGATTTCTTGGTGCAGTACGAGTTGTTGGGGCAGTGGTTTGATTGACACCACCCGGTCCGTTGTCTGCTCCCTTGGATGGTATTCCTTGAGCTCTCGTCTGATTGAATGGAGTTTGAGATGCCAGACCTTTTCCTTTGTCAGAGGAAGGAATAGAATCTGGGTTGCTTCTGCGAAAGTTTGAAGAACTCCCGGGTTTCTGGTCCATGAGTTCTGCCTTCAACGCCATATTGTTGGCTTCTTCGATGGTCCACACCACATGTAAACCAATCCGATCTCGGATCCAAGGCTTCAACCCGTTAAGGTATCGAGCCACCCGTTGTCCATCGGTTTCTGCGATGTTATTTCTTTCCGAAAGCCTCAAAAACTCAGCAGTATAATCAAATACCGATCGATTACCTTGGCGACAGTTCTGATATAGTTGGAATAGGTATTGCTCATAATCTGGTGGAAGAAATCGTTCCATCAGAAGTTGTTTCATCCGCCTCCAGGAACGAATAAGCGCCTTCCCTCGTCGCTGCCGAGTCTTCTGGAGTTGATCCCACCAAACGGCGGCCCCGCTCTTCAATCGAAAAGCCACCAATTTGACCATCTTTTCTTCGGGAACCTCCATCATCTCAAAGAATCTTTCGATCTCCGAGATCCAATCGAGAAAATCCTCGATTTGCATATTACCATTGAAATACGGGATATCCGCTTTCAATCGGTAATCGTTGTACTCCATACGCCGCCCTCTCGGCTGATATACTTGAAACTCTCCTTCATCCTCCGAGTCTTCCTCATCATCAGGTTGATAACGAGTGGGACGTCGAACGGTGTTTTGAGTAATAGGTCGGCCTTGGGCGACTCCCTCGACGCGTCTCCTATCACCTTCAGGACGTGTGTTATTGGCGTTGAGGTTCAGGCCAGCGATCATTGTGCGGATCTCCTGCAGTTGTTCTTGTATCTGATCTCGTTGTTCCCGCATCTGATCACGTTGTTCCCCGACCGCCTTCCACAGATCCTCCAATCCACGACCAGCGTCGCTAGATTGGTCGTCTCCCCCTCCGTTATTTGCCATCACAACAAGGCAAATCCTCGCTCTGATACCAACTAACGCAGCGAAAAACTAAAATAAAGATCCAACAAGCGTTGAGATCCTTCAACAAACCACAATTCTCAAGAGAATACTAAAACTCAGAAATATATTGATAAAAGTTGCAAACCCTAGATTACAAGCCTCCCTTTTATAATAGGGAAAAACTTACTAAAAATAGTAAAAACGAAAGTTTGTTATAACTAATTCTAGGGGATCTTAGAAGATCGTGGGATTTGATTTCGGTCAAATCCGAATTATTATGAAAGAGATACGCTAAATCTAAAAAGTTACTAAAAATAGCAAAAATGCCATTTTGAGGGCCGAAAAATGGGAAAAATGGAAAAATAAGGACGTGTTGTGGCGTAGCGACAACTCTTGAAGATCTCCTCGACATCTACCTCCAGTAAAAATTTCAGCCAATTCCGAGTTCGGGGCGCCATTTATTTCTACTAGCCGGTTTTTCTGTAAATAGTTGAAAATCTTCAAATGGGCCCTTTCGGGTTCATCGCCCCCCGAAACGCGTCCGCCACCCGTTCTGCATCACATTAATTATCATTTTACAATTGTTTTATTCTATGTGCATTTGACAAAATCACCCTGTTTTTTCTTTTGTTGGGATTTCTATTTGGAAGCTACGATGCTCTCAGATGATAGAGGGTTCACAACTATTCATTAATATTGTAAATGCATTGCTCTAAATTATAAAATGTTTATATTCTCTATTAAAAAAATATTCATTAATATTAATTCTGATCCCCATCTTACCAGGAAACTCCCAATGAAGTTGAGTTGGAGTTTCAATGTGGAATGAGTCTTTAGGAGGGTTATTTGATTTCATTTGCTCAATTGACTTATATTTCTTAAAAAAAAACAAAAATAGTCAGCATCAATTCACACTAATGAACAGGACAATATCGTCCTATTCACCACCAAGTCAATTATATATATCTTATTCAAATAATTGACTTTAATTTTAATTGACTTGGGGAGGCATCCTTGTAATTTTAAAGAATTCAGGATTAATTGACAGGTCCGAAACCGCGTTATCTATGCTTGATAACTTCTTCGTGCCTTCCTATTTTTAAACTATGGACAGATACTACATATACATTAATTTTAACTTCAATCGACCAAACTCCGTAGTTATTCCCTTCCAAGCCAACATCATCAACAATGACAAAAATTCGGCAATAGCAATAACACCAGCAACAATCGTAGAAATCAATTTTCTTTTCTTCTTCAATACTCTGTAATCACTATGAACCAATCCAGCCTCCAACATAAGATGGGCTGGTTATTCAAGTGCCTTCCTAATCCTATGACATTTCTGTTATTGAGTGTCATCATCTTCATCTTTGTAACACCACCGGAGGTGGATGCGAAAACACATCATTACAAGTGGGCGGTGAGGTACGAATTCAAGTCGCCGGATTGCTATGAGAAGCTGGCGATAACCATCGATGGTACAACTCCTGGCCCGACGATCATGGCTCGACAAGGGGATACTATCGTGGTCGAGCTTAAGAATGAACTGCAAATGGAGAACGTCGCGGTTCACTGGCATGGAATTCGAATGGTAGATGAAGTCTTGATTTATCTGCTTGTGCTTAATTTAGTTTTTATCCATTGTGGTCAGTATTATAAATTGGTATGTTTTGATGCAGTTTGGCACGCCATGGAATGACGGGACGGAGGGAGTGACACAGTGCCCGATCGTGCCTGGGGACACCTTTGTCTACCGTTTCACTCTTGATAAGGTGAGGATTTTTCAATTTTTGGGTTGAAAAATAATAGGGATTTTTAGTTTTAAGTACCCGTAAACTATAGAATTTAGCGATCGATATCTTACTTTTTCATATTTGAGTTTTAGTCCCCACATTTCAATAATAATTTAGAAATAGGTCTCTCCCAGGGATTAAAAAATAAAATAAATAATTTAGGAATAGATCCCTTCCAGGAACTAAAAAGTAACATATCATTGAAATTTAGGGACTAAAATCTAAATATGAAGAAGTGAGTGATCGATAGTTAAATCCTATAGTTTATGGGGACTTAAAACTAAAAATCTCTGATATTTATATTACCACAATGGCCTTACACATAACATAGAGCATTAGAACATTGTCATCACATGTGGAAAAGTACATACCCATGCAATTTTTTTGTGGTATGGTGTCATCCGAACAATATCCGTATCCGAACTGTTATTTTATTTATATATGTTAGAATTAGTTTCAACCCTTAATTGAAAATTCAATAGCTCATGATCTAGGACAAAACACACCTATTTAACCATGTTGGATACTTGTTTAACTGTATTAGGATTTGTGTTTTATGTTTTTGGTGGATACTTATTTAACCATGTTAGGACTTAAGATTTTATAAATTCTTTATATTTTTGTTAAAGAATAATTATTAGGAGAATATTATGTCTTTATTATCATTATTGTGATATTATTAGTTTCCTAGTTTTCCTAGTTTCCTTTTCTGGTATTTAAGGTTTCCTTTGTGTATCTGTAAATAGAGTCTTTGACTCCTCTAATACAATAATAAGAATTCTCTTTTCTTTTATTCTAACATGGTATCAGAGCCACCCTAAAAGCCTAGATCTACAAAAGTTTTTTCTTTTTCTTTCCCGCTCTGATTGAGGAGTGTTCAATCGGAGCGGGGAAGGACTTTTTGATACCTTATATTTTCTCGTCTTTTTTGCATTGTCGTCATCTTCATCGTGCCGTTGTCCTTACTCGTCGTCCAAAGTCACGCCCGTCGCAGCAGTTGTGCCCATCACGACTTACCAGTTGTCTGTCCGCGCAGTCTTGTCCGCACAGCCCGTCTGCATTGTCTCGTTCGTGTCCGCGTGAAATCCCAGCACATCCCGGGAATCTTGCGCGGAATCCCATCTAATTCGGGAAAATCGCACTATCATCTTCGTGCGCCGTCGTCGTACTTGTGCGTCGCTTTCTTCTTCTCTTCTTTGGGTCTCCTTCTTTGAGATCTGGTTCGTAGTGCTGTCGTCTCTACGCGCTATTGTCGTTTCCGTGTGCCGTTGTTCTCGCGCACCGTTGTTTTCGCGCACCGTTGTCTCCGTGCGCCATTGTTTTCCACGCACTGTCGTTTTCGTGCGCCGTTGTCCTCGTGCACCGTCGTTGTATTCGCGCACCGTCATCTCCGTGCGCCTTTGTCATATTTGTGCGCTCGTCGTTCTTCTCTTCCTTAGATCTCTGTCTTCCTTGAGATCTGCACTCGTCGCGCCGTCGTCATTGTCATTCGTTACGCTTCGCCATCAGCGTTTGCAGTGTTGCATAAAGGCTTCAGTCGTTTCTTCTTCTTCTTCTATGTCCGCGCGTCTCTTGTTACGTGCCGTCCGTGTCACTGTTTGCGTCGTGTTTCTTCTTCTTTGCTTGTGGTACTGTCGTCCGTGCGCCGTCTCCGCTGCCTGTCCGCACTACACGCGCCATCCAAGCGACTCCGACTGAATTAAAAAGCGGGAGCGACTTCGACTGGCTCAACGAGCGGGAGCGACTCCGAATGACTCAAGAAGAGCGGGAGCGACTCCGACTGACTCAATGAGCGGGAGCGACTCTGACTGACTCAAAGAGCGGGAGCGAAAGGATGCGTCCGTCCGCGCCAATCACCACCGGCCGCCCATCGTTGTCACTAGCTTCCACCACCATCTCATTTTTGTGCAAACTCTAAGAGTTCTACCCTTCAGAGTTTGAGAGGGGGTGTTAAAGAATAATTATTAGGAGAATATTATGTCTTTATTATCATTATTGTGATATTATTAGTTTCCTAGTTTTCCTAGTTTCCTTTTCTGGTATTTAGGGTTTCCTTTGTGTATCTGTAAATAGAGTCTTTGACTCCTCTAATACAATAACAAGAATTCTCTTTTCTTTTATTCTAACAATTTTAATCTGGTTCGGATATTTCGGATATTATCCGAATCTATATCCGGATTTTCGGATCGCATACGGATATGTGTTTTGAAATATCTGTCGGATATTGGATACGGATATTTTTTCGGATATCAAATTCAGATACGGATACGGATATGGGCATATCCGATCCGTATCCGTCCGATTGACAGACCTAAAATGGATGGCAAATAAAAATAAAAATGAAAGAACGGCTCAGATGAAATGTATTTTCATAGATGGGTAATCAACCAAAGCCACTACCACCCCAAACCCGGACCCCTTAGCTTATTCAACAACTTCAATGAGACCTTCTCGAAAAGTGACGTCCCGCACCCCCCCCCCCCCCCTCCCAATATTTTGTTCAAGGTGGTAGAGTTCCCACATGTTCTCCACCTATATTGTCGAGTCTTTGAAAATTGTGCCGTTCCGTGATCGCCTAATTGTCCACGGCACCACTGGGGTTACCAATTGTGTGATGATCTTGGTAAGCCTCGTGTTCCCAGCCTTGCACAAATCGTTTCCGCTTCTCACAGCTCGTCAATCATTTGGTAAGTTGTCTAAGTGCGAAGTATCCGCCCCCATCTGAAAGGGTTATAAATATCGACCTGGTCTATTTTCTTTCCATGTTTTTAATTAATTTTTGTTGATTCCTCATAGTATTGAATGAACATCAGCTGTTTAATTTATTCAACTAACTACCAACAACAAATTGGGGGATGAGCTCTGCTCAACTACTTATTCAAATATATATGAAACAAATTGGAAGGACATTATTTCAACCTCAAGATCATGGTTTATATTTCAACTTCAACTATGCAGCCAGGCACATTTTTCTATCATGGCCATTACGGTATGCAGAGATCGGCGGGCCTGTATGGTTTGATCCAAGTATCAGTCCCCAATGGTGTCGTCGAACCTTTCTTGTACGACGAAGATCGCTCCATAATCCTCAATGATTGGTGGCACAATAGTACCTACGAGCAAGCGATCGGCCTGAGTTCCTTAAACTTCAGATGGGTCAATGAGCCTGAGGTGACACCTTTATCAAAAATCATGAACACACCAAATAGTCTGAACATTTTATACTAACCCACAGCAAGTACTGTTTTATCAGTCACTTCTAATTCAAGGGAGAGGAAGATTCAACTGCTCCCTGGCGGAGTTCGGTGGAAAATGTAATCAAACCAATGCTGAGTGCTCCCCTCACATTATAACTGTGGTCCCTGGCAAGACGTATCGCCTAAGGATTGCAAGCGTTACGTCTCTATCGGCGCTCAATTTCGAAATAGAGGTGATGATGGATGATCTTTCATTGTTTAAAAGACATAACAACAAGGAAGAAACAGTGAATTGAAATGTACAAGTTTTCCTTCCAGGGACATAACATGACCATAGTAGAGGCTGATGGAAACTATGTGGAGCCATTCGTGGTGAAGAACCTCAACATCTACTCGGGCGAGACCTACTCCGTCCTAGTGAAAGCTGATCAAGACCCTTCAAGGAACTATTGGGCCGCCATCAACGTGGTCAGTCGTAAACGAACAACTCCAACCGGGCTCGCCATCTTCAATTACAGCCCAAACCCACCTCTAACTCCTCCTCCGATTGCTCCCTCGACCGGTCCTCCATGGAACGACACCTTCTCCCGCTTTAATCAAAGCCTTGCCATTAAAGCTAGGAAAGGATACACAGTCCCACCTCCCCAAACTTCCGACAAATCGATAACGCTCCTCAACACGCAAAACAAGATCGACGGCTACAACCGTTGGGCCGTCAACAACGTTTCCTTACTCCTTCCTGCCACACCTTATTTGATCGCGCTCAAGTGGAACAAGACCAATGCGTTCAACCAGTCCCCGGCACCCGAAACCTACGACGACTACCAAAACTACGACATCCACAACCCGGCGGCCAACATAAACGCGACGTACGGGAGCTCGATTTACCGGTTTCCATTCAATTCTACGGTGGACGTTGTCCTGCAGAATGCAAATATGATGAAACCAAACAATAGCGAGACGCATCCATGGCACCTCCATGGGCATGATTTCTGGGTGCTGGGCTATGGATTAGGGAAGTTCGACCCCGTAAGCGACCCAATGAAGTATAACCTGGTGGATCCGATAAGGAAGAACACGGTTCCACTACACCCGTATGGGTGGACTGCGCTTAGGTTCAGAGCCGATAATCCGGGTGCCTGGGCATTCCATTGCCATATCGAGTCCCACTTCTTTCTGGGGATGGGAGTGGTGTTTGAGGAAGGGGTGGAGATGGTGCCGAGGTTGCCCACTTCAGTATTGGGTTGCGGAGACACAAAACGCCTTCGAATGCCTGTGAAATCAGGCGGCTCGTCTCTCCCTTCGGGGTTCATTTATCTCTCCAATCTATTTGTTCTGCTTCTTCTCTTCCTGAACTAAATAAGAAATGGTGCAAACTGAAGCTTATGCAAGTGCGTAATTATGGGTGGTCGCTCTTTCAATTTGTCGGGGTTGCTGTTGACTCCTACCATCATTAAAATCTACAGTGAGAATTATACATGGATGAACATAAAACATTAAATGTTTTATCTATGTATAATTAAAATCTACAGTGAGAATTATATATCGATGAATATAAAACATTAAATGTTTTATCGATGTATAATTAAAATCTAACGTGGGAATTATATATCAAAGAATATAAAACATTAAATATTACTCTAAACAAAGTCTTGATATGGCTGGTTGGTTGGTTGGTATTATGCAAATGTCCACACCAATTGTATTTGTTAAATTATACGTGTTATCTCGTGAGCGTGCGAGTGTTCTAGCAAAAAGAGTATGAAAATGAGAGTCAAATTAACCCTTAACCATTATTGTATTTATTTTTGCAAATTGAATGTGTTTTGAATTTTTTGAACTAAATATTGTATAATAAAATATATACTTTTTACAAGAAAATGAAATACACACTTGAATTGAATGCATACTTATACATTTTCTACAATAAAATGTACTCACATAGTTTCGTGTTCACAAAATAATTTATGACTGTATGAATGATTGTACATATCAAAGTAGACTACAAATTAAATATTCTTATCCTCTTCTATATTAAAAAATGGTTGGTCTTTTTTTTTAAAGGCTGTGTAAGCAGAGCATATATATTTCACTATTATAAACCATACAACGTTTCACGGGTATTTCGATTGTTTAAACTCGAAACCCGACGTAGATATTGTTAGAATCAGAAATTGAAGAGAATGAACCAAAAAATATTATTAGGGTTTGTATCAATATTTATAGTACAAAAAAGGGAAACGGGAAAATGACTAATCTACCCTTAACCCTAACATATATACATTTAACACCACCTCTCAAACTCATGGTGATTGGTGAATCATACACCGAGAGTGCTCAACAAGAAGCCATGCCGCTGAAGTGTATGTGACTTTGTGAAAAAGTCAGATACCTGAAGAGAAGAAGAAATATATGGTAGTGAGATTATGACCGCAAGAAAGTGATGACGGACGAAGTGACAATCGATCTCGATGTGCTTCGTACGTTCATGAAAGACTGGATTGCTAGCAATCTGAATGGCGCTCTTGTTATCACAATATAGAGGAGTAGATGCAGAGAGGATGACGCCCATGTCAAAGGGGAGGCGTCGAAGCCAAACAACCTCAGCAATAGCGGATGCCATAGCACGATATTCGGCCTCAGCACTCGAACGAGAAACAATGTCTTGTTTCTTGGCCTTCCAAGATATAAGAGAGTCACCAAGAAACACACATATATCAGTCGTGGATTTTCGATCTGTGACATCTCCTGTCCAATCAGCATCAGTATAAGCACGAAGTTCAAGAGTAGAAGAATGACGGAAACAGCAGAGCACGAGATATAGTGCCACGTAGATAGCGTATAATCCGAAGAACTGCTGCATAATGAACAGTACGAGGGGCAGCGACGAACTGACTGACAATATGCACAGCATAAGCAATGTCAGGACGAGTGACAGTGAGATAGACGAGGCTTCCAACAAGCTGTCTATAACGAATAACATCAGACAGGGGTTCTCCATCGTCAGGCCGGAGCTTAGCATGGAGCTCAATAGGAGTGGGGGAGATGCGATCATTAGTCAGATAAGCACGGTAGATCAAGTCAGCAGTATACTTGCGTTGGGAGAGAAGATAATCACGCGGAGCAGAAGCAACTTCCAAGCTTAGAAAATATCAAAGTTTTCCAAGATCTTTCATCTCAAATTGACGCTGAAGATGTTGCTTGACCGACTGTATATGAGACGAATCATCGCCGGTGATGATCATATCATCAACATAAAGCAGCAGGATAGTCCGATGAGGACCAGATGTGTGAACAAATAAAACAGGATCAGAGGAACTCGGAACAAACTCAGCAGCACAGATAGCATCAGTAAATTGAGCGAACCAAGCGTGAGGAGCTTGCTTGAGACCATAAAGAGCGCGGCGAAGATGACATACATGACCAGAAGGATGAGGAAGACCCGAAGGAGGAGTCATATAAACCTCATTGATAAATCACCATGAAGAAAAACGTTCTTGACATCAAGCTGATAAATAGGCCATTGACGAACAGAAGCAACAGAACGTACGAACAGTCGTCATCTTCGCGACTGGGGCAAATGTCTCATCATAATCAATACCATGCTGCTGAGTGAAACCACGGGCAACCAACCGAACCATCAGAGGTGGTCTTGATCTTGTAGACCCACTTACAGCTGATAGGAGTCTTCCCTAGAGGTAGTGGTACAATATCCCACGTATGAGTGCGTTGTAATGCACTGAGCTCCTCTGCCATGGCACCTTCCCATTCTGGAATACCGACAGCCTCACGATATGATTGGGGCTCCCAATGAGTGGAAACAGCTGAAAGAAAACACTGAAAACTAGGAGAAAAAGAATCAGAGGCAACTAGACTTAGCCTTTGTGGAGGACGACGATCACGAGGTGGATTGCGGCGAGGAGCTGGTGCAGGGTCGACTGCTGGTCGAACAATATTAGGCGCAGGAGCAACAACAGGGGAACTTGGCTCACATGAATCGTCTGCAGGAGGGGAGGACAAGGTCGTAGAGGGGACAGAGGAGGGACTAGATGTAGGTGGGACAAACGATGGCAAGGTCGTAGATGGGATAGGTGATGGAGTGGATGCTGGTGGGACAGACGATGGCAATGTCGTAGATGAGATAGATGAAGGACTGAATGCAGATGGGACAGACGATGGAGAGGACTCAAGAGTCGAGAAATCCAGAAAAATAAGGTCATCAACGGTAGATGGAGGAAGTGGAGCCGGAGGTGACGGAAGAGCATAATAAGGATGATGCTCTCAAAAGGTGACATGACAAGAAATGCGAAGACGTCGTGCAATAGGATCATAACACTTGTACCCCTTATGTTGAATACTGTATCCAAGAAAAACACACATAGCAGAACGAGGAGAAAGTTTGGTGCGTTCAGTGGGAGGAAGAAGAACAAAACATGTGCAACCAAAAACACGAAGACGGGTATAATCAGGAGGCTGATTGTGAAGTCGCTCAGATGGCGAGATTCCACCAGTAATGGATGATGGAGTGCGATTAATGAGATACACACTTGTGAGAACAGTCTCACCCCAAAACTCAACAGGGACCGATGCAGAAAGAAGTAATGATCGTGTCATCTCAAGAATGTGACGGTGTTTTCGCTCAGCAACTCCATTCTGTTGATGAGCATAAGGAGTGGAGAACTGAGGAAGAGTGCCTTGGGATGCCAAAAAGGCACTAAATGACTTAGAACAATATTCACCACCACAATCAGAGCGTAGCACCTTAATACGACGAGAAAATTGGGTCTCAACCATGGTAGCAAAAGAAATATAAATACGCAGTAAATCCGAGCGACTAGACATAAGATAAAGCCAAGTGAAATGAGAATAGTCATCGACAAAAATAACATAATATCGATTTCCCCCTTTTGAAAAAATAGGAGATGGACCCCAAATATCAGAATGTACTAAATCAAAGGGAGACTCGAAAATATGCAAACTTGAAGGGAATGGGAGAGCCACGGGCTTACCCAATTTACACTCCACGCATGGTTGAAGATCTATACGAAAAAATGATCCTAAGGCACCGGTGCTAACAAGATATCGGAGTCTAGGCTGAGACAAATGGCCAAGACGACGATGCCAGAGATCGAAAGGAGAAAGGGAAGGAGAAGTAGTATCTAACTGAACGGAGGCAGCGGAAGGCTGAGGAACATGAAGCTGATCCATGTAATAGAGTCTCCCTGTCGTCGTCCAGTCCCAATCTGTCTCCTAGTAAGTCGATCCTGAACAGAACAAGATGATGAATCAAATGTGATCGTATAACCAAGGTCTGCAAGCTGACTGACAGAAAATAAACTCATGGAAAGTTTAGGAACATGCAAAACATTTGGCACACTAAATCGATGAGAATGATCAGAGAGAATGCCAGAGCTCGAGACAGACATAGGAGAACCATCAGCAGTGCGAATAAGGGAAGAAGAATGTGATTGTGTACGATTAACAAGAATCGATGCATCCGATGTCATATGATGGGAAGCCCCAGAATCAAGAACCCATGAGGTAATCGGCATACTTGATACGGGAGTAGAAGTAGACTGAACGGAACCAGAAAGATCTATACCAATCAATGAGTGTAACATAACAGAGAGGTGCTGATATTGGTCTTGTAACCCCTTTAGATGTGTAATAAGTTGAGCTGTAGTAAACTGTGACTGAGCAGAAGCAGCGCGAGGTGCAATTGATGTGCAAATCTGATCTTGACAAGGAGAAGATTGAGGAGACGACTGGATTGACAAGAAGAAAGCGGCATCTCGAGCACATTTTCTAGCCAGTGACAATCGAGGGTCACATGACCAAAAGAGTGACAATATCTGCAATCCATAGTACTTGCACAGCAATAGATCAAAATAAAAAGTATCTGATAGATCCAAAACAGTCACAGATGCGTAGATCACGAAAAGCTGATCAAAATGAGTACTAATAGGACTATATTCGGAGTCCGAATGAGTCCGTAGCGGCCATAGAAAGAAAATACCGAAAGATTGACGACGATCGGGCGAGTTGACCTGGGCGAGTTGGCGCGGGCGAGTTGACCTGGCGAGTTGACCCGGCGAGTTGACCTGGCGAGTTGACTCAGGCAAGTTGACTCGGCAGACTACGACAGACGCGTAAAATCCCAGATTTTTCAGGATTTCGCGCGGATTCTTCGCGTGGCGCGATCTCGCGACCGAGACCAACGCTCGGGATTGCGCGGAGGCGCTCGGGCACGCGAGCGCGGACGGGGCGGAGCAGCGGCGGCACAACGGCACGGCGGCGCAGCGGGAGATCTGGGTAGGGCAGCGGCGAGGCTCGAGGGCGCGTATCGCAGCGCGGGGCAGCGGCAGCGGTAGCGGCAGCTGCGTGCAAGGGCAGCAGCAGTGGTGCGAGCACACGCGGGGACGCGGTGCGCGGGGGTGCGCAGGGACGCGGGCACGCGCGGGCAGCTGTGCGCGGGGGCGCGCGGGGACGCGCAGGGACACTGGCACGCCCGGGCAGTGGCGCAGCAGGGCGGTGCAGCGGCGGCGCAGCGGCGGGGCTGCAAGGGGCAACGTCGTGGGCTGCGCGGGGCAGCGACGGGGCTGCGCGGGGGTGACACGGACGGCGGAGCGTAAAAGAAAATCAAAGAAAAAAATTGGATTCAAGCTCTGATATCATGTTAGAATCAGAAATTGAAGAGAATGAACCAAAAAATATTATTAGGGTTTGTATTAATATTTATAGTACAAAAAAGGGAAACGAAAAAATGACTAATCTACCCTTAACTCTAACATATATACATTTAACAATATTTTACATATGGGTTAAGTTTAACGAATCATATCGTTCTCCAATAAAATAAGTTACAAAAGTACGTATATTTTAGCTGGTCCATGCTTTTTTTTTTATGTAAATGATAGGCATGCGGCTTGAATTTTATTGCAAAACTCAAAGCGAAACATGTCGAAAAGTAAAAAATGGTAGAGGAGGACTCTATCTACATGAACATAATGCAATTACGCCTATTCTTCGATCTCAATTTTTTCCCCAATATACATCACTTTGCTCGCTCCAACACAAACAATCCCCCAAGTTTTTATGTAGTTCAAGACTAGTCCATGCACTGTTGCGTGGCCGACTTTGGTAAATTGTAGCAGTCCTTTTGTTGCTGGTTTCATATCCACTGTACTTGGCCTTGTATTAAGTGGATTAACTGCTCCGCATCCGTCGTCCTCTTGTAAGCAAAATCCAGCCCGAACCGTAGGCCTTCAAGTTCTGCTGCCACCAGTGAATCCTAAAGCCATCCCGTGAAGCCGACGCCTATAATCTGTGTATTGGAGGCTTTTATAAGGACAAGACCAGCTCCAGCCACTTGTGTATTCCCATCCACACACCCATCAAATAATTGTCAACAATTGGGTGAATGTTGGCTGATATGGTATTTGTTGTACATGGGATTGCTGGCCATTTTTTAAGGAATGCATGTTCCTTTACAAATTCCAAACAGCATTATATTCTACTACCTGTGCTGTAGTTCTATCTCCTCAGAAAATCAGACTATTTCGGGCCTTCCATATATGCCATAACATGGATATGAAGTAAATGCACTTAGCCATCTGCAATGGAGATTTGTTCCCCATGACGGGTGAAATAATCTGTCGGACCATGTTTGGGCTTTGCCATACTTGGAGTGAAGGCCTAATACCCGGTGGAGTGATATGCCAACATTAAGCTGCAAAATAGCACTCCATGAACAAGTGTTCTGATGTTTCCACTTCTGAACCGCACCAAGGACAGCCCCGTTCAACATATATGCCTACATGATTCAGATGTGGACGGGTGGGCAGTCTTTGCCATAATAAAAGGCCAAAGAAAGTTTTTAAATTTTGGGACCATGCACAGGGAGCTTCCAGAGTAGTTTCCACTGTTTGAAGAGTCTGGGAAGGATGGTGAATCATCATTTTCAAATAAATCTCAGCAATCTTGGATTGTCGGTTATTCGAGTCAGCCCAAGTCCATGTTTTTGGTCTATCTGATCGTGTAGGGGGTAAAAAATAAAGTCTGATATTGTTTACCTCTCCAAATGACAAAAATATATATCTATTGCTGCTTTACCCCAGAAAAAATGTTCTGTTACGTTATGTTCCATTCATGAATCACAAATCTTTTCAAATCACTGCATGAAGAATAGGCAAAGTGATGTAGGTTTAAATTTTGATTTAGTTGATCATATATATGTGTTATGTTACATAACAGGGAGGAAGAAACCAAAATAACAAGCATACGTCTTATTTTACACTAATATTTTACTTATCCAGTAAAGCATTACAATCAATCAGTACCTTCATATAAACAATGACCAAGTGTTCTGTTTACGATGTATAGATTACATAGCTGAATGAAGATGTGGTTCCTCATCAATTGCAACAAGATTTTCCATCACTGCATCCATTGTAGGCCTTCTATTGCTATCCTCTTCCACACACAAGAATGCTATCACCGCCATCGTCTCCGCCTGCTTTATGTTCAACTCTCCTTTCAATCTCATTTCCACTAAATCTCCAACCCATGATTCATCGTCGCTCGCTATCTTGTCCTTCACCAACCTGACTAGCTTTCTCATATCCATCTCCCAATCTGAAACCCGCTTCCCCTTCATGATCTCCAAAAGCACCACCCCATAACTGTAGACATCAACCTTTCCTGTGATAGGAAGGTTCAAAGCCCACTCCGGAGCCATGTATCCCTTCGTCCCTCGTATCCGAGACAGATCTGAAACAGGGGCTCCTCTCTGCGACAGCTTCGCCAGACCAAAATCCGCAATCTTGGGTTGCCAATCAAGGTCAAGCAATATGTTTTCAGGCTTGACGTCGCAGTGAATGACCCACTCAAGGCACTCATGATGGAGATACATGAGTCCTTTCGCCACCCCAACCACAATTTTGAACCTCTGCTTCCATCCGATAAGGGTATCCTCTTTTCTCGGTCGGTCGAACAGTAGTTTGTCTAATGACCCGTTCTCCAGATACTCATAGACCAAGAGGCGATGCTTGCCTTCAGAGCAGAAACCATACATCCTCACTAGGTTCATGTGATTGATCTTACCAATAGTGGTCACCTCCGCCCAAAGCTCATCTTCTCCTTGAGTCACATCTTCCAATCTCTTAACGGCGACGACCCTCTTATCATTCAAAATGCCCTTGTAAACCGCTCCACTTCCTCCCCTGCCGAGCTCTTGCTTGAAGTTCCTGGTCGCCTTCTTCAGTTCACCATAAGTGAACCTACGAAATTGACTTGTTATCATCTGGTAGCCCTCTTCAACCGCATCCGGAATCTCTCGTCTGCGGAAAAGAAACCACCAACCTGATGCGATGAAGAGGATCTCGATCACACCAAACGCAGAAACAAACCCATAGAAGTACACCCATATCTCCTTTCGGCGGCTAATCACGTAAATTCCTGAAGAACTTGCAGCGGAGTAGTCATCATAAGCTTCAATTGCGTTGCAATTTAGTTTGGACACCTGAAAACTGGAAAACTTTGAGGCTTCAACAGATCTGGGAATCCTAAGATACAAACTTCCAGCGAAATCCGGAGTTCTATAACCATTAAAGAACGCGCCTTTCGCGTAACAGTGACCCTGGCCCGACAATCTGTACCCGAAGCCCTGGCAGCTGCTGTCATTCAAGCAAATGTTCTTGCAAGATTCAAAACTCATGTTTGTGGTGTGACTATCATCAAACCCGTAGAAATCAGTGTGGGGAAGCTCAATGAATCTATCCTCCTCAGGCGAATAGGAGCTCAAGTTGAACAGAGGCTTGCACCCTCTGTTCCAGTCGCCGTCGTCGCTCATCTCGTAATACGGAGGGCACGAACACCGCGGCTCGGGGTCATATACGCAGATACCGTTCCTTCCGCACGCGCCGTGCACGTAGCAGAGCTGCGCGAGAGCCTCCCAGGTTATTTTCCACGACCCATTGGAATCGTTCAAGCTGTACAGCCTGAGATTCCCGTCGTAGTCCACCGTCAGCCTCCGTTTGATCCCTGGGCCGGCGTCGGAAGCGTTGAATTCCGGTTTATCGCTGGACGAGAATCGGCCCCAGTCATCGAGGACGGTGGGACGGCTGCTGTTGTAGTTCGTCCTCCCGTTCTGCCACACGTTGAAATCGGGGAACGGCCAGTACATGCTCGAGATTTCCGGCCCGTCGTATCGAAGTCTCAACAAGTTATCGCTGTCGAAGTGGAGACTGTAGTACCCCGACGAGAGGGCTCCATTGGCGATGGAGGAGACGAGTTTTGCTTGTTTGATGATGGGTTGGGAAGGGAGGATGGTGTCGGTGGGAGAGTCGAAGCTTTGCCATAAAACACTACCGACTGGGTTTGTGATGACGAGGTTCCCGCTGTTGAGGAGCTCTGCTTTGGACGCATCGGTTGAGCTTGTGTTGGTGGCCCATACGACCGTGCCGTCGACGTCCGTCAAGACCATGCTCCCGTCACCGCGGAACGCGATCGTCGATCCGCGGCTGTGGACGGGGCGGTCGCGGTTAGCGGTCCAGGCGACGGTCTTGTTGGCCGAGTTGGTGAACCATATGGAGAAGGTGAAGGCGTTGGAGCCCACTTTGTAGAAGCCGCAGGAGAAGGAACCGTCTGGCGAGCTGAGGATGTCTTGTTCATGTTCAACATAGAGAGAAGAGCCTCTGTTAATGAGGGTGGCTTTTGAGTGGGTTGTTGATGAGGGTGATACAGTAGGGAAGGAAGACAAGAAGATGGAGATGATGAAGAGTGGGCAAAGGAAGAGTTGAGATGGAGGAAGAGATGGAGTTCTCATGTTTGTGCTTAATTGGTTGTTTTGGTGTCAAGTTTTTATTGCCTTTTATGGTTTTCGTCGTCGGTGGAGGAGCATCTACCTCTCTTATCATTTCATCTAGCTGACATGGTATTAAAAACATGGTTGTTGACCTGACCACTTTGATATTTTATAATTAATATTGAAATTTTCCAAGTCCTGATAGTAATGTGAATTGTGTTTTTTTCAATATAGTAGTCAATTTTTTTTTCTAAATTGCATTGTTCATTCTCAAGTTTTGAAATTGAAATCATGTCCGGCAAATTGTGGTTAAACTCTTGTAATTTTAGAATATGCATATTTGATGCAGACATCATAGCCGTACAATACATGGATGACCGAGATCAAACGGAACACAAGAAGAAGGGACATCTTCATGAATCGGGAGCACCGTGACTTCAAACAGCCATAACTTTTGAACCGTAGATTAGAATCGCTATTATAATATGTACACGCATTCGTATCGACGAGCCCTACAAGAGTAGTCGCTACACCACTACACCATTTTTCGGAGTGTTCTGAGAACGTCTTGGGGGTCAAATCGACGGTTCAAAGTTATTTTTACTATTTTTAGGTTGTTTTGATGTTGTTAGAATTTTATTTCTTTGTTAAGATTTACTATATTTAGATTTGAATTCCAAATCATTATTTGAATTCAAATTTGAATTTTAGTTAGGATTAGATAAAGATCTGTTAGATTTATTTGTTAGATTTAAATAATTAGTTGAGATCCTAGTTTGTTGGGATTCTCTTATATAAATAAGCTTGTGAACCCTATTGATTATTTAGATTATTGATATTTGAAATTTAGTTTATTTATCTCTTGTATATTGTTAGGAGTACTAACAATTGCAAAGACCTCCCAATTCTCTATTATTTCATCCGAAGTAGTAGATTATTGAAACCCAACTCCCTGACATTCTTTTGAAGAATCAACAGCGCCGTTGGAGTCTACTGATTTCGTTCTTTTGAACGGATCCGTAGAAGAGCGTGGTTACACGCTGCATCAATATTCTATTCGAAAGGCATGAGAATGGAGCAAGTCAACATAAAACTTGTCTTCATTTATGATGTTTGTGCTCTCCTTTGACCTATATAAGCTCTCAAAGATTAGTAAATATGCAAGTCAAGTTGAGTACTTCATGAAGCATACGAATACGCTCTTCTGCTAATTCGATCAAAGATGCAAATTCACAGGCTCCAACAGCGTCGTTGATTCGAAAAATGCTAGGGGCGTTGGGCTTCAATGACCTATTGATTTCTGATAAAATACCGGATGATTGAAAAATCTATGTAAATGTTAATCCTTCTAGGATAACAAAATACAGTAGAGAAGATAAACAAATTCTAATAATCAATAATCTGAATAATCAATTGATTTACATGTCTATTTATAGCATAGAGAATCCATAACTAAGTAAGATCTCAACTGATTATCAAATTTAAGCTATGATCCTAACAGATTATCTAAATATGTAAAATAACAAATGCATCTTTATTTAATCCTAACTAATATTTAAATTTGAATTCAAATCAATATTTGAAATTCAAATCTAAATATGGTTCCCAAAACAAGGAATAAAATACTAACAAACTCAAAATTATCAAAATTGTAAATCGATCATCATCATTCATTTGGTACATAGTCCTAAATGTCGATCGAACAGTTCATGATCATGCTACATCAGTACTATAATTTCCCTATAAAGTGAGTCTTTTAGAGTGTATTCTTTTGAGTGCAAATTTTCTTCTTTTATCTTTCTTCTTGTGAATAAATAGTGAACAAGTTGAAAGTGGAGAGAGCTTCTTGATCTTATCTTCATTTGTTGATCGATGAACGGGTTAGGTCCAACGTGTATTAGACAACTTGATATTGTCCAATGAGATCGTGACTGTTCGATCTTATATAGGATTATGACTAAGATATTTTATCAACTTTTAAAATTAAAATTAAGATCAATTAAATTTTAATCTTTCATTTTTTAGAATGATTCAATTAAATTGCATATCTTAAAATGATAAGATCGAATGGTGATAACGTTCGAGCGTTGTACCTAATCAAATCCCAAGTAGCTCCTGTTCCCAAAAAGAACAAATAATATTGAATATATTAAATGGGTATTTAATGTGAAGTGATATCTGACATAGGGGAACATTGGGCATACAATGAACCAGTGTATCTATGCATTATAATTTGACAATACGTAGATTTAAATGATGATCCATCCATCCAAAAATTGAATAATTATCAACCTGGTCATTTTCAATGAAAAACCTTTTTTTATATATTATTAAAATGTTATTTTGAATTCGGATCCACATCAACCCAACCCTCCTCCTCCCCTGGAAAGACATCAAGTTAGTAAGATGTCAATGTCAACTTGAGCCTAACATAACAAGTCGAGTTGGTAAGATGTCGACCTGAAACTACTCAAAAATTGACAAATCAATTGGTGGGTCTTTTGGACTAAGGATCTAAATTTTCAAAGAGCTACACTAGTTCTACCGGCTGTTTCTACGACTTTAAACAATTCTATAATTTTGATATTTGAGTACAGGAAATAATTATTCATCTGCTATTTTAAAATAATTGACATATCTTTCATCCATGACCCCCACGTTTCAATGTGGAATTGTTTGAAATCACGTTTGCATTCTTCACTCTTTTAAAAAGTAAAATCACTTTCCAAACGGGTTTTTGATCCAAACTCTACTTTTAACAATTAGATTTAGTAAATTCTTATTACTGTCACTATACAAGAATGTTTACCCAGCTTGGTTGAGGTGAGGGCAATTCATTTTGTCTTGTATTTTTCTTGTATCTTTCTTCCCTGTGACGTGAAAACATCCTAGAGTAAGACAAAAGAAAAATATTATGTATATTTATGGTTAATTTGGTAACTATAGTTCAGAAGAAGAATTCATCATTTCTCTAGGAATTTAATTTTGATAAATTTCATGAAAGGAAAAAATTTTCAAAAAAAAATAAGAATGAAAACAGGAATGAAGGATATCAAACATAATTTTTTTAGGTGTTCTAGCATAAGGAGAATGAGAATTCATGAACACCAAACTGACCCTTCATCATTATTGTACTTATTTTTGTAGATCCAATGTGTTTTGAATTTTTTGAAGTATATATTTGTATAATAAAATTTATATTTTTGAGAATCGAGCTCTGGTTAAGTCGGTAAGCACCTCCCACTTTCTTAAAAGATTAAAAAAAAGAAGAATAATGAGGTATATACTTTTTACCTTTATTCAATCCACCCTTTCAAAAATCAAAATTCAATTTTTTTAGATGGAGGAACCTATCGTCTCATTACCGTCCACAATGAGACAGAGCAAGAGTGTAGAGAGACGTCTCACAGCCATCCACATAGGAGAATACGTGCATCTAGGTCTAAATCAGGTTGGGCAGTTGCTCTCCATCATACCAGGTCAGATGATGACCTCGATGAGCATCTCGCAAGCGATGGGACCGACATGGGTCGTGACAGGAAGGGAGCAGATGACACTAGTGGATCGACGAGGGTAACCAGCGACGGGAGCGGGGGGAGCCAGGACTGTAGTTAAGCGGGGCCTACAAATATATTATTGTCATTATTTTCTTATTTTATTTAATACTGCTTTACTTTATTAATTTCAATACAATCTGAAATAGAGGTGCAACTTGAACGGATTGAACCTCACCCAACCTGACATTTAGACGGGTTCGGGTTAGGGTTTTAGTGTTCACGTTCAATCTGAATTTTGATATCACTCCCTAATTCAGGTTGAGTTTGGGCTAGGGATTTAGATAACCAGGACCAAGTCATACCCAAAATAGGGAGTGATAAATTTAAATATTTTAAGTTAAATTTAATTGTTTAATTTGTGTGATAAAATTTGAATTATCCAATATATTTGGGTTGAGTTCGGATTGAATTCCTCCAACTTTAGGTTGGGTTCAAGTTGAGCTCCAACCGCTCAACCCACACGAGTTGCATCCCAAATCCCAAAACATGAAATCAAATTTCTGTAAATATATATTGCTTGAAAAGATGATTATAAAATGTCATTCAAATTAATTAGAATTTTTTTTTTGTTGGTTGTGACTTTTTGAGAGTGCTTAGTTCTATAGGAGAAGGGAGATAATTATGATACTGTAGCCACCAGGTATTACATAGAGAATGTAGGAGATAGAAAAATTGAAGAAAAAAATATTTATTCATATTATAACCAGGTACTAAAATATTCCTACCATTATTTAATCACACTCATTGTTTTGTTCAATAATTCAAGCATCTCTTATTAATGTTCTGATGGGAGGAGCTTCACTGTTAGAGAATAAGAGAGAGAAACGGTGACCTCCACGTCCTCGACTGGCATCTCTCCGGTGACGGGACTGACACGGGTCACAACGGGAAGAGAAAGGATGACCTCGGTGTCGGGACCGACACAGATCACCAACGACATGAAGAGCTTCGCTCTTCGAGAAGAAGAAAGGAAGAAGAGAGAAATGGGCTTCTGACGGTTGCATTCGCAGTTTTAAGAAAAAAAGTAAAGGGGTGGATAAGATAATGGGATGGATTAGTTTAAGTACTGGGGGTGGAAATAATGGCCCTAGTAACACCCTAGGAAAAAAGATTAGTTTTTGTCAAGTTTTTTAATGTTAATTTTATTTGGATCTTAACGTGCAAAACAATTCTAATTTTTGTTTGAAATTTACACCCCATTGAAAAACTTCAATATGTGTCATTACTTCATTGGTTCTCTGTTTCACTTTTAAAAAAAGAAAGGAAATAATAAAGACAATAATACCCTTCCTTTAAATTTGAGTTTTTCATTCCAAAGAACAATCCCTATAACCACCTCCCACTGTAGCACTTCCTCTTTTAAAAATTTTCTTTTTAACTTTCTATGTCATCTGCTATTTCAAAAATTCATTCCGGCCGACCTTATTTCTGGCGACCAGTGTCACCACTGTTGAATTCCTCTCGCCACCCTCTATCATATGAGAGGTGTATCGGCTACCTTTTAAGCCATCCTCACAATGTATATGATTTTTACAAAAAAAAATAAAATTTATTTAGCAACACAAAAAAACATAAAATATAATACATCTAAAGATCAATAATACATTTGGAATATAATTGAATTTCAAAAACAAACAAATATTGTTTAAAAACACAAAAAAAGGAAGTATAGTGCATAAAAACTTATAAACAAAATGCATGTAATGTTCAGATACAATTGAAATAAGGGTTTTTTTATTTTTAAGTCCCGATAAACCATATGATTTAGTGATCGATCCCTCACTTCTTCAAATTTGGTTTTAGTCCCCAAATATAAAGGATATGTTCCTTTTTAGTCCCTCCGATGGACTAAAAAGAAAACCAAATAATTTAGGGACAGGTCCCTCTCAGGGAGTAAAAAGGAACATATCTTTTAAATCTGGGGACTAAAACCAAAATACGAAGAAATGAGGGATCGATCACTAAATCATATAGTTTATGGGGACTTAAAAATAAAAAACCCTTGAAATATATACGAATTCAAAACCAGACAACGATTTACATTAATGTAACTAAATTGATTCAAATGCTTAGAAAAGATTATATATGTTTAAAAACAAAATGTAATAAAGAATTATAGACATCCATATTACCATAAAAATGTGAAATTTCAAACAAAACTCAGCAAACAAAATGCATGGAATGACCAAATAAAATTGAAATGTATTTGAATTCAAAACCAAATGTATCTGCATGTAATTAAATTGATTCAAATGCTTATAAAAGATTATACATGCTTATAAACAAAAGGTAACACAAAATTATAGACATATATATCATCATAAAAATGTAAAATGTCAAACAAAACTCAGAATTATAGACATCTATAGTCAAACATCAACAACAAATGTTAGCAAAACTAAATGTAGCTGAATACAATTAATATAACTTCATACTGTGAAAATACATACCCAAACGAAATATAAAAAAAACAACCAGATATATATATCTAATATAAAAACTTATACACATTAACTTATATATACATAATCATAAAAAACAACCAAAAACTCATAAAATCATTGGTAAAAATCAAATGATTTATGGAGAGAGACATTCAGAACTATGGATTGAGGATATGAAGAGGTTGGATATACGGAGAGAGACATTCAGACCTACATTGGTAAAAATCAAAATGAACTGAAGGATTATGATGCAGAATTATTTCTAAACCACTTCAAAGAAAAATCTGAAATGAATCCATCTTATTATTTTGCGTATGAAGTGGATAAAGGTAGCAAGTTGACACACTGTTTTTGGGCCGATGGGGGTGCAAGAAAGGCCTATATATGGTCACTTTGGAGATGTAGTTGTGTTTAACACAACTTATAGCACAAACAAGTATTATCTAATAAGTGCACATTTTACTGTATTGAATCATCATTTTCAATCCATTAATTTTGCTAATGGCTTGTTAAAGGATGAGAAGATTGATTCATTTATGTTGCTTTTAGAAAAATGGCTGTAAGCAATGGAAAATAGTCCCCAAAAGCATTTATCACTGATCAAGATCCTGTAATTGGGGCTGCAATTGCACATTTGTTCCCCCACGTGCCCCCTGATTTTGCATTTGGCACATAATGTAGAAGGTAACAGAGAAAGTCATTCCAGTTTCTTATAGAAGTGAATTTTTAGAGTCCTTCAAAGCATGCGTATATGGCTTAGAAACTTCAGATGAATTTGAAGAAAAGTGGTGCGTGATAATAAAAAAATTCAAGAGTTTTTTATTTTTAGGTCCCTGTAAACTATATTATTTAGTGATCGATCCCTCACTTCTTCATATTTCGGTTTAAGTCCCTAGATTTAAAGGGTATGTTTCTTATTAGTCTATGGGAGGGACCTATCCCTAAATTATTTGGCTTTCTTTTTAGTCCCCGGGAGGGATTAAAAAGAACATATATTTTAAATCTGGGGACTTAAAATGAAATATGAAGAAGTGAGAGATCGATCACTACATCATATAGTTTATGGGGACTTAAAAATAAAAAATCCAAAATTCAAGTTAGAACAAAATGAATGGTTGGAAACAATATCTCTTATCCGTGAAAAGTGGATTCCATTGTATTTTAAAGACATTTTCATGGCAGTGATGAAGAGTAGTCAATGAAGTGAAGCTCAAAATTCTGTGTTTTACAAATACTTCAACAAATTAAAAATAATAGTCTCATTGAGTTCATTCATCTTTTTGAAAGGGCTTTAGAGTGTCAAAGTACAATGAATTAGTGGCTGATCATGGGACACTTGACTAAAGGCCAGAACTTGACACAAATTATTCTATTGAGTTATAAATGGCTAAAAGATATACTCAAAAGATTTTTTACATGTTCCAAAAAGAAGTTATATCTTCTATGCAGTGTGGATCGATGATGAAATTTTTAGAAGATGTTCAAGTGCATATTGTTAAAAGGTTGGGATGGGGGATTCAACTAATTTTTGTGAAGTTCATTTAATCCCTCAAACCAAGAAGTCATTTGTTCGTGCAAGAAGTTTGAGAATGAAGATGTTCCATGTTCCCATATTATTGCTGTTTTGAGAAACAACTTTGTCGATTGTTTGCCTGAAAACCTCATCCTGGATAAATGGACTACCAAAGTCAAATCGGGGTCAATATGATGATTATGGAGTAGAACTTCAAGCACAGAGAACATCTGGTCAATCAAATAGCCGAAAGAATATTGAGATCGTGCTTGGTTTTGTAGAATGTTTGAATGATACCCATGTTGAAGTGTGCAAAGTAGCGAAGGATATGTTGGTTGATTTGCAGAAAATCAAGGCCTCTCACACTGTAAATGGAAGTAAAAACCCACCACAATGTTTGGGCATGTCAATCCCTTCAATTGTGAATGTCCATCCCCCGAAATATTTGAAATCCCAAAGGCAGTGGAAAAAGATTGAAGGGGGGAAGAAATAGCGATGGAAGAGATGAGTAAGACAAGAACTTGCAGTGTATGCAGTAATCAGTGTAAACACAATGTATGTACTTGTCCCAAATTGAAAGAAATATAAGTCTGGAATCCTTTGTGAGATAACATTGATTCATTGCATATTTGCTTGGTAATATATGATAGTTTGTGATTATTTTAGGTTATAACAAAATACTCAAGATAATTCCATTCCATTGAATGAAACTCCAACTTCAAACATTTTCACCTACAGGCACATGGTAAATAGTTTCCTCAATGTTGAAGTCCATTTGGTCATTTGTTCTGTGAGTGTTAATCTAATACTTATTTCAATTTTAATCATTGTAGACTATAGATAATGAACGGCGTAATACATCTCGCAGGCTAAGCTTTGATCTTAACACTGATATGGTTGTAATGAAAAGCAATATGATGATATCTTGTCTTCAATGCACTTTAGCATGTAGGTCTTGACATTTACTGTTTTATAGGTAATGCAAATCATGAGAGTTCAAATATCTAGTAGTAGGTGAAAAAGTCTAAACAACATAAAAACGAGATGTCTCTTCTATGAATTGATGTATATGAAATCATGTAATTATTTGATTGATGTAATGTATATCCTTTTGTAATTATGCAGAACCACACTCTAATTTGCTCACTGCTTAAATGTAACAATCTTTTGGATGTGTTTACATACCTATACACAAATCACATGTTATCTATATTTGTGATGTGACTTAACTATCGGGAAAACCACAACTACATAGTTAGATGTATATATTTCATATTTGATGGTCTTCACAATTCTCGAGGTCGTTGATTTAACTACTAGTTACATAATATTTTACCAAGAGTTGACTGAAAACTAGATTATATTACATACGTGCGCAATTATATTACATACATACATGCTTGAACCACTCACTGGTTGAAGCTACCAATCTCACTGGATGTGTCTACAAATGCAGTTAGCCACATATAACTCACTAGTTACATATATTTGTAAAGTGACTTAACTACATGTGGTCTTAAATTACATACACACAAACCACATAAAACTCACTCATTGGCCAAAGCTATTAATCTCACTGGGTGTGTCTTCAAACACAGTTACCAACATACAGCTCATCGATTACATATATTGGTGAAGTGACTTAACTACCTGTGAGATTAAATTACATACTTACACACTTGAATTTTCTCACTGTTCGAAGCTACCAATATCTTTAGATGTGCTTTAAGACACAGTTACCCACATAAAACTAATTGGTTATATATATCGGTGAACTGACTTAACAACCTGTAGGCCTATATTACATACATACACGCACCAATTTAATCACTGTCCGAAGCTACCAATATCTTTACATGTGTTTTAAGAAAAAGTTACCAATATACAATTCACTAGTTACATAGAATGGTAAAGTGACTTAACTACCTGTGGGATTAAATACATACATAAACACTCACTATCTGAAATTAACAAAATCTTTGGATGTGTTTTAAGCCATAGTTACCTACATACAACTCACCGGTTACATATATTGGTGAAGTGACTTAACTACCTGTAGGATTAAATTACATACATACACACTAGAATTTACTCATTGCCTAAAGCTACCAATATCTCTACATGTGGTTTAAGACGCACTTACATATATAAAACTCACCGGTTACATATATTAGTGACGTGACTTAACTACCTGTCTGCTTAAATTACATACATAAATGCTTAAATTTAATCATTGTTCAAAGTTACTAATATTTTTTAGATATGTTTCAAGATACAATTACCTACATACAACTCATTGTTTACATATATTGCTGAATTAACTTAACTACCTGTAGGCTTAAATTACAAACATACATGCTTGAATTTAATCACTGTCTAAAGCTACCAATATCTCTGGATGTGTTTTCAAAATACAACTCATCGGTTACATATTTTGGTGAAGTGACATAACTACCTATCTGCTTAAATTACATACATACACGCTTGAATTTAATCATTGTTCGAAGTTACCAACCTCTCTGCATATGTTATAAGACGCATGTACCTAAATACAAATCATTGATTACATATATTGGTGAAGTGACTTAACCACTTGTAGGCCTATATCACATACATACACCACCAATTTAATCACTGTCCAAAGTTATCGATATCTCTATATGTGTTTTAAGACAATTACCTACGTACAACTCATCGGTTACACATAATGGTGAAGTGAATTAAATTCCTGTAGGCTTAAATTACATGCATACATGCTTGAATTTACTCACTGTCTAAAGCTACTAATATCTCTGGATGTATTTTATGATGCATTTATATACATACAACTCACCGGTTACATATATTGGCGAAGTGACGTAATTACCTCCCTGCTTAAATTACATACACACACGCTTGAATTCAAATACTGTCCAAAGTTACCAATACCTCTACATATGATTTAGGAAACAGTTAATGACATATAATTCATCAGCTATATAGATTGGTGAAGTAACTTAACTACCTATCTGGTTAAATTACAAATGTACACACTTGAATTTAATCACTGTTCGAAGCTACCAATATCTCTGCATACATTTTAAGACGCAGATACCTACATACCACTCACCGGTTAGATATATTGGTGAAGTGACTTAACGACATGTAGGCCTATAGTACATACATACACGCACCAATTTAATCACTGTTTGAAGTTATCAATATCTCTGGATGTGTTTTATGACGCAGTTACCTACATATAACTCATCAGTTACATATATTGGTGGTGACTACATGCTTGAATTTACTTACTGTCTGAAGCTACCAAATCTCTAGATGTGTTTTAAGACGCATTCAAATACATACAACTCACCGGTTACATATATTGGTGAAGTGACTTAATTTTCAGTCTGCTTAAATTACAAACATACACGATTGAATTTAATCATTGTTCGTAGCTATCAATATCTCTGCATATGTTTTAAGACGTAGGTACCTACATACAACTCATCGGTTACATATATTGGTGTGAAGTGACTTAACCACCAATAAGCCTATATTACATACATACACACTACAATTTAATCACTGTTGAAGTTATCAATATCTCTAGATGTATTTTAAGACGCAGTTACCTACATACAGCACATCAATTACATATATTGGTGAAGTTATTTAACTATCTATAGGCTTAAATTACATGCATACACACTTGAATTTACTCACTTTCTGAAGCTATCAATATCTCTAAATGTGTTTTAAGATGCATTTACATTTTTTTTGGTGGGTAAATTTTTTTTCTTGGTCAAATCTTCCCCTATCAACAGGCGGTAAAACTCGAACCCAAGACCCTCACTAAAGGGGATACCTCTCCCATCCTACCAAGAGGAGGTTCGGTAGACGCATTTACATTAATACAACTCATTTATTACATATATTAGTAGAGTGACTTAACTACCTGTCTTCTCGAATTACGTACATACACGCTTGAATTTAATCACTGTTCAAGGCTATCAATATCTCTGCATATGTTTTAGGACATAGTTACCTGCATATAATTCATCGGTTATATATATTTGTGAAGTGACTTAACCACCTTTAGAGTTATATTACATACCTACATGCACCAATTTAATCACTGTCTGAAGTTATCAATATCTCTAGATGTGTTTTAAGTTGCAGTTACCTACATATAACTCATCTGTTGCATATATTGGTGAAATGACTTAACAAACTATCGACTTAAATTACAAACATACACGCTTGAATTTACGCGATCAATATCTCTGGATGTGTTTTAAGATACATTTACCTACATACAACTAACGAGTTACATATATTGGTGAAGTGACTTAATCACCTGTAGGCTTAAATCACATATACATGCACCAATTTAATAACTATTTGAAGCTATCAGTATCTTTGGATGCGTTTTAAGAAGTAGTTACTACATACAACTAACTGGTTACATATATTGGTAAAGTAACTTAGCTACTTGGGGATTAAAATATTGTAATATCACATGCGTACCAACTTATGAATACCACATGTTATAAAGTATCGTAGTCTTGTCATTTTTCACACGTCACTTTTTAAACGCATCTCATCTGCAATGCTTCTTTCATATTTTATATACAATCAATGTGGGATAAAAATATTGTTTAAGTTACAAAATAAAGAGAGCTAGTAAATTCAAAAGGTGAGCACATTTCATTGTTATGGCATGTTAGAAAAAATACAAATTAAGGTCTAATTAAGATCCTCAACAGATTGCTTCCGATGTTAAAGTCTCATTTTTTTGCAATATGAGAGTTGCTTGCTTTCCCTGAAAACTACCTATCTGGTCAAAAATATCTTCATCATTTTCAACATATCATTATCTTCATTGGAGGAGGAAGACAATGAATATCCAGCAGATTCTTCTTCATGTTCATCCATTTTCACACCCGATTGTGTATTATGGAATGATTTCCTCCAAATTTGAATCTCTTCAGTCAACCTAGAATTCTCACCTATGAGTCGATCATTTTCTTTTATCAATCTCATATTTTCCTCAAATAGTCTATCACTTTCAGCTATAATTGATTCCAAGCTATCTTTGATTGATTCATTTTTTTTCTCTTGTGTAACCTTTTTTAAAATATACTTATTCTCTACATCGCGAGACGCAAGTATTTCAATCACCTATAAAAATCAACATTGAAATCAATATCTTACAAGTCTCAAAGTTATATTGACTTTAAAATACATATAATATTGAATAATAAACAAGCTAATATTAATAAACACTTACTTGGAAGTCTTTCATCTCCTCAATTAGCTTAGCCGTTGAATTTTTTTGATGATGTTTGATTGATTCCCACTTAAAGGTCGTGGCACTTTATGGACTTAGGTTTCACAATATTGCTATGCTCAAAGAAGAATACCTGTCAAAATAAGAATTTAATTATTATAAATGTACATGCTTGATGTATTATATTCTAAGAATTGATGACTTATATTGATGAGAATGACACACCCATTGATATATCTGGCGCTTTCACTTTTTCCTCTTTTTTTGCACCTTACCCGATCAGACGCATTAGGTAAGTGCTTTATTAAAAATCTATGTATATCATCCATCCATGCATAGTCTTCTAGTCTGTCTATCTCATCAACATATCTCAGCAACTAAATTTGTTTCGGGAAAGAGAAAAACAATGGAAAATAATAAAAGAACCATCATCTTTGTGCAATCTTCTAATGACTCGCCAAAGTCATACAACATTAGTCGTTAGAGATGCTTTACAATACAATTTGTTGTTGGAATAGATTTATCAAAAAATCTTTTTTGAAATTATGTATAATCACCACCCTTTTCAAAGTCAACAATTTCTCCATGACAAATCGACCCTAGGATTAATGCACAATCGGAGACTTTGAAGTGGATGATTGAATTTCCTAATTTAAATCCTTTCTTCCTTTCTCCCATAGTCCACAATATTCCTCCAAGATTGTTCTCAAACACAAAAGATTGGACATCTTAAACCCAAATAGTGTTTTATCAATTGTCTTTGTATGTCGATTTTGGAGTTCTAGCTTTTTAACAATCTTCAAAAATTTGGTAAGATAACATCTCATATTAAGTGTATTTTGACCGTTTTTCACTGTATCCTGTCAAATTGTTTAAAAATATAATAATAGGAAATACAAATAGTTCATGCAATATAATAAGAGTATCAAGTATAAAGAATGTATTCATCCTAATTTAAATTTTCTTTTGATTTGTGTTTGTTTGTATGGGATCTCAAATTCTTCGAAATTATTTTTTCTAGATAATTTTGTCGATGAAGGCTTTGTAGATTGTTTGGCTCTCTTCAATGGTTGGGATTGTTTTTCCTTTTCCAAAGTTGCAGGCCTTCTATGTTGAGCCATATATGAAAAATCAAAATAAAATAATAAGAGAAAGGAATTAAAAACAATCCTTGTTTGTGAAAGGAGCATGAGAGTCTTGAGTTCTGAATCACCAAAAAAATGAGAGAACATGAGAGTCTTTTTACATATTTATATGCAATGTTCATAAAGAACAACTTGGCTAAAAAAAAAAAAACATTAACACACATATAAAACTCAGAAAACAAAGGGGCTAAACATTATCACACACATAAAACTCATATTGGAAAGGAAACTATTCAGGGGGACACAGAGGAGTGCAAGACAACATGGACATTCTCATATTTAGGGTTTCATCTTCTTTGGCATTTTCACCGTTTATCCAAATGTGAATCATACCAAACAATGAAGTACATCAGCATGAGAATGTGGAAATTAGATGTCTTTCACTTGAGACAAGCAATAAAGAACATCAAGTTCTATTGAGTTTTTATTTTCGTTCAACAAACAATCTCCATCTCTTATTCTTCCATTTCAAATGCATAAAGCATTGCATATACAATGAAGTTCCATAGCATAAACCATTGCATAAAGTAACCAATTCCATTGCATAAATAATAGCATAAAGTAAACATTTCAATTGCATAAACCATTGTGTGTTTTAAAAATTTTTAGAGAAAAAAATTGATGGATTCTATTAAAATGAAGAAAGGATACATGGCAGAAATTTGAAATTAGCACAGTAGTAGGTGTATTAAGTGATCATGGAGCAAGGAGGGTGTCATAATTAAATCTTGGATATAATCATCATATCGAGTATATGTTATTATTAGAAGTATATGCAGTCTCTTTGGATTTTAAAAATAATAATTCAATCTGCATCATGATGGATGACAATTTCCAGTTTTCATATATGGGGTTGCACTAAAGAAAGTATCTGCATAAATGAAATCAATAGAACCAAATGCCTTCATAATTACCAATTCACTATTTCCAAAAAATGTTGGTTATTTAGGCTATATACACAGAAAGTAAGCACAATGCACCATCCTTGGTCAATAGTCGCAGCAAAATTACACTTAGTCATTCAAGAATCAGCTAGTCATTACAAGAATCAGGCACAATCATTATAGAAAAGGAAAGCAAAAGAAAACTAATATGAGTGAAAGAACTCACAAGAATAGGCTCATTGGCATAAATTATTGCATAAAGTAACTAAATCCATTGCAAAAATCATGGCATAAAGTAACCATTTCAATTGCATAGACCATTGTGCGTTTTAAATTTTTTTAGAGAAAAAAATTGATGGATTCTATTAAAATGATGAAAGGATGGATGGCAGAATTTTAAAATTAGCACAACAGTAGGTGTATTTAAGTGATCATGGAACAAGGAGGCTGCCATAATTAAATCTTGGATATAATCATCATATCAAGTATGCGTTATTATTAAGAAGTAGTTGCAGTCTCTTTGGATTTTTAAAATAAAGATTCAATATGTATCATGGTGGATGACAATTTCAAGTTTTCATATATGGAGTTTCACTATAGAAAATATCTACATACATGAAATCTATAGAACCAAGTGCCTTCATAATTAGCAATACACTATTTCCAAAAATTGTTGGTTAATCAAGCCATATACACATAAAATAAGCACAATGCACCATCCTCGGTCAACAATGGCCGAGTTTTGAACAAGGTGCATGTAACTTAGTGGATAAAATCATGCTACCTCAACAGAAAACGCAAGCAGAATTTTCTATTAGGAGTTTATCAATTGCTCTGCTTCAAGCGGTCAAGTAACTGTAAGGAATTTCAATGGAACCAACTGTAAAATTATAGGGGCACCAGTAAAGAAAACTACTTAAAGCATGAATGGTGCACAGGTGCCATCCAATAAATGGAGAATATAGCAGCCATCCCACCACTGGAATCTGATACAGGACAACCTTCATACATGGCCAAAATACATTGAAAAAAATACATCAGACAACATAAAATTTGTGCACTGTTGGTAGATATAGAAGTGATTTAAGGCCAAGATATCTACCTGAAGAGAACAATTGAACCTTAAATTTCAAAGATGATACCAGCAATAGGCCATTGGACGAATATGAGAAATATTCCTACAAGAAAAGGCACAGAACCCTACAAAGAAATATCAAGTGCAAGAGTGGAAGATGCAGAATGTATCATCAAAAGGAATAAATATTTTATAACAAATTGAACCATCCTACAACAATTTAACATAATGACCAGGTAATGCATAGTTAAATGGGTGGTGATTAATTCATTGCTATGGAATGCGACACATTATTGATTAATTCATGCATTAAATGTGCATTTCTCAACAAAATTATCATCCCCATTTAAATCATGAATAGATTATAATTCACACATTAATTATTATACATATTAAAAGCATTTTCAACAAGAATTAATGAATGATTTTAGTAGTTTACATACAAGATCAGCAACCCAAAAATTACAAACCCTTCAAGAACAAAACATAGGAACCCTTAGGGAAAAAAAACACAAAACTTGGAAACCCTTAAAAAAAAATAAAACCCTAAACCCTAACTCATCAATGTAAATCAAAGAAAGTAAATAAAATCTTATAGTGTATGAGGGTGTTGATGTCGGTGCCGGTGAAGGGGATGCCGGAAGGGGATGTCGGGGTTAGGACGGGTGCCTTAGAGGGGTGGAGAAAGGGAAGGAGATGTTGGGTTAGGACGGGTGCCTTCGAGGGGTGTAGGAAATGAAGGGGATGCCAGGCGGGGACACATGCGATCGAGGGACGATGCCGGTGCAGGCAGTTGGCGGTGTCTGAAAGGGACGATTTCTAGACGATGCCGGGGGATGGGTTGCCAGATGGAGGTGTCGGAGGGGAGACGTCGGTGTGATTTTGGGAAGATTTTCAATAGAGAAGAAGAAAAAGAAAAAAAGAGGCAAATTTGGTGGAGGAGAAGAAGAAAAAAAGAGTCGTACGAAGAGAGAGGGATTTGATGAGTTGAATGATATTTAAGGGCGGGTAGAATGGGAAAACAAAAAAAATGGTTTTTTTTAATCGGCCATTCGATCGATGGACCGCGATCGAACGGCCGAAGCCGAATCCCGCACAAAACAACGCAGGCGCACGTCCCACAGCTTATCAACTGCCATATATGTACACCTATAAAGAGTGAGGGATGTCGACAAAAGTTTTCACCTAGACACTCAGGTTAACGAATCATGTTACCGCGGAACTAATCGGCCATTTATAGATAGTCTCCCATATCCCTCTTATTTATGAACAGGTCTCTAAAAAATCGGTCAACTTTATCCTTTTCTGTGGTTATTTGTAGATAGGCCTCCAAGTCCCTAATATTTATTATTAGGCCCCTAACAACTCTTTTTGGGAGATCTTTGAGGTTTCATCTTCGGTTTGTAACAGTTTTATACCTATTTCGTTGGTAGTTAAGAATATTATTGCTTTTGCAACATTAATTTTTGAGATGTGTCACATTCCATGGTACTGATAGGAAAAAGGAATCAACATACTCACTGAATCCCAAGTTTCAGGGGAATATCCAAAAATACTTAATTAGTATAGCATTTGTTCAAGTTCCTAATTGTCACTAAATTTCGTGATTGCTTCTTATCATATTCAAATGAGCTATTAAATTTGCATGTGTTCAAATTTCCTTTTATCTTTATTAATTTTCTCATGCCATCTATTATCTCATGTAATGCTCCAACAACGGGATTTTGTCCTCTAAAATTCTATATTTTAAATTGCAGTCAAAATTTACCGAGGTAACCAATGCATTGTAACATAACTGTGAGATTGCTAACCTTGGAGGAACTAGAAACCTATGCACTTCATTAAAAGTTGGTTTGTTTAACAATGTGAATTATATTTGTATGATTTATCTCCCAGGGTGTTCAGTTGTCTTTTATTTTATTTCCTTCATCTGCATGACAATTGATGGATGAGTGTGACTTACTATGCATCCATCTATTCAGTCTCAAATAACATTTTAGTGGATGCACAAATAGCTAATTTGATTGAAGTTCCAATGATTCCAATTTCTTTTTTTTGGAAAAGTTCAGGTGTTGGTGTTTTTTTTCTCTCTTTTGACGTAATGTATTCACTAGATATAACAGCTTTACTGGTGTATAACCTGAACCAAAATGCACATCTGACACATCTAGAAAAAATATCCAAGTATGGATCGAGATCCGCTCTTTTCTTTTCCATTATCAAGTAATTTATGATCTTATATGTAGTATATATTTCATGTTACGTGTAGTTTTTTTTATTGTTAATAATATTTGTATTGTTGTATGTAAAGGAACTTTACAAAAATACTATGGACTTTTACAAAATGGAGTTCAATTAGAAGGTCATAGTTCATAGGAGGGAAGCCCGATCCAGGTCGGACTGCATCCCCATGCACTAAGAACACTCCCATTGAACCCAAATCAAAATATAACAAATTTCATAATATCAGCTTCTAGTGCGGGTATAAGGCACTCCAGATTGATCTAGGGCAAGAGCTCTACCTAATTCAAGCCATAGAGCAAATGGTAAAATGATGGATTCTCCTCGGGCTGAACGGAAAGAGGCTAGGATATCCGCTGGTGCATAGCCTTTGCGAAGAATATGTGATACCTCCCAATCAAGTAGATAGTCTAATCCTCGTAGAATACTTCACAGAAGCCGAATAGAACTCCATGGTCTGTTGCATTTTCCTTTGATCCCGGAAATTTCTGTCTTAGAGTCTGATTCAATCCATAACTTGGAGCATCCAGAATTAATGGCTAGCCAAATTCCCACTTCAATAGCCTTTAGTTCCAAGATGTTGATAGAGGGGAGATCCATACGTCCTGCAAGATCTCGAAGAAAATTAGCATTCTCATCACGCAATAGAGCTCCATAACCTCCCCTGTTGTCGGATAGGGAGCCATCAGCATTAAGCTTCAGCCATTCGTTGCGTGGAGGAGACCATAGTACTTGAACAGAGGAAGTGGGCTTTTCGAAGACCTTGATATCATAAAACTGTGCAATAGAAAGGACTTCCGGAGATAAGATGGAAGGTAAGTGTACTGAGTGGAATCTTGCCTTGATTTGTATCCTGATCGCCTGAAGAACAATGGACTTGTGACTAAATTTCCCTTTAAAAATCCTAGTGTCTCTCTCCATCCAAAGATGCCCAAAAATAGAGGTAATGATTGCCTCTAGGATGGTTTTTTGCATAGGTATTACTGCTGCAGAAGATAGCCACTGGGGAAGCAATGACATAGAGCAGGGAAGAGGTTTGGTAATACACAACCCTTTGAGGAGGTTACACCATATAAATTTTACATATGAGCAATTGATCTACATCCTCATTTGCCGAGTGGCATAAAAGGCATGAAGCATCACATAGAAGACCTTTTTCTGAAGTCGGAGGCGGGTAAACTGTTTGTTTTGAAAGGCGAGCCACGCACATACAGAATGCCTTGGTAACTGGAGAGGAAGCCATATCCAAGCAGATCATAGAGTAGGAGCAGAAGGTATTCGAACCGATTGCCATGCAGAGGAGAGTGTAAGAGACCCTGATTTGCATGGAGGTCATATAAGGACATCTTCACCATGCCCCCCAACCTCCAATTCTTCTATTGCAGCCCATGTCGAGTCCAATAAAGAGGGCCACCTTGAAGGTTTTGTCCAATGGCCATTGTTGATTAAAATGTTGAGTGTGACGGATTTCGAAGGACCCCAAATATAAGAAATACGATCAAGAAAATATTTGAGTCCGTGCCCATTTAGCCAAGGATCATGCCACAAGTTGATGGACTTTCCCTCAAAAATAATATATTTGATTTTAGGCGAGATCCAGTCTCTCGCTTTCAGGATGGTAGACCAGGAGCTAGTGCATCCGCTCAGGGGATATGCAAACCATACATTATGATTTTTGAGATATCGCTTGTAGATCCAGTAAGTCCAAACAGATGCCATTTTAGTGACAATTTCCCAATACCTTACATCTGCTGCCCCCATGTTCCAATCTCGGATGGTTTTTATACCAAGTCCTCCTTCCAAGATATCATTTTCCAGGTGGGAATAGACTTCATATACCACATTTTAAATGTCATTGCAAGTATGTTTTCATATTTAGTATTTTATTAACTCGCACAAATGCGCGTACACGAAAACTAGTGTGTGTATATATATATATAGTCGAGTGAAATCGTGCGGCGTCCCGCACGGTGCGGGAACGACGTCATTCGTCCGATCGCGGGTCCATCGCATGTCGATGTGAATCGCACCCGACCGTCCGATGCGATGGACCCGCGATGGACCCGTGATCGACGGCCCGTGGTCGTTCGCGCACGTTCCCGCATCGCGCACCGTATATATATATAGGACGTACCACGGGCCGTCGATCACGGGTCCATCGCGGGTCCATCGCATCGGACGGTCGGGTGCGATTCACATCGACCGTTGGATGCGATGGACCCGCGATCGGACGAACGACGTCGTTGTGATATCACTCGTATATATATATATATATATATATATATATATATAGGAAACCGATACGGTACGGCGTGCGGACAGGTGCGGCGTCGACCACGGGCCGTCCGATCACGGGTCCATCGCATCCGACGGTCGATGTGAATCGCACATCGACCGTCGGATGCGATGGACCCGTGATCGGACGGCCCGTGGTCGACGCCGCACCTGTCCGCACGCCGCACCTAATCGTTTCACTATATATATATAACACACACACACACACTTATGATCAGAAAAGATATGGCAGGATCCGAGAGAACTCAGCGGAGTGTAGTAGGGTACTGTGGGATGTTGACATATAGAACGGAATTCTATAGGATCTTAATAGGTTACGATTAAGCCTGTCAATTATCCGAAAAAATATTCGTATCCAATCCGAATTCGTATCCATAGATGCAGAAAATATCCGATATCCGAAAATCCGTATCCGCATCCGAAAATTTTCGGATCGGATCGGATATAAGCAATATCCGATTCGAACAATATCCGTATCCGAACTGTTATTTTATTTATATATGTTAGAATTAGTTTCAACCCGATGAAAATCAAATGACTTTTGATATATGATAAAACACAAACCTATTTAACTATGTTGGATACTTGTTTTGTTAGAGTAATGTTCTAAAAGCCATGACTTATGTAATAAACTCTATTATTAAGATGGTCTTAGCATTTTGATGAGAATTATTATTGGTAAATGCTTGCATTATATTGTTTAAAATATTGTGCTTGTTTTTAATTTAATCATTTAATTTACACTGTAGATAATCTAGTGTGTAGAGTTTGGCTTACACACAGAAGATCAAATTATCGGTTCCCTGTGAATTATAAGTTGAGGTTCACAACCTTAGATGGACTTGGATAATCCATTGGATAAAGGTTGTAGTGCAGTTCATCTTACGTAGTTTATCTTGACTATAAAAGACCGGTTGATAGGTTTTGGGTGATTGTACTAGTACACCTTGTGTGTATTGAACGGACCAAGTTGGGGTAATTATTTTTTCTACTGACTAGATAAAATAATTTACACCCCATATTTATTATGATTGCTTATGCTCTTAATCCTAAAATTGTTCTTAAACATGTGCATTTGTTATTTGTCATTTTGATTTATTAAATAGTGAGATTCTACTATGGATCAATAGGCTCGGTAAGTTGGGTGACAATAACACTTGTATGATGAATATTTGCTACTGATGGAATCCACGTTTCCAATAGGAGGTTGATGATACTCTCTTGAGGATGCTTATAAGTTTTGATTATGTCTAACCCGACCGGTGGATTTAATTATTCGACATATCAAATATGTTAAGCGGAAGATTTCAAGGAAAAATAAGATGTTATGAAATAATATTGTCAGTAATAATTATTCCATAACGAGTATTGGAATCTTAGCGTGGGGAGATATTAAGCATATAATATAAGGAGCTCGAAATATTATTTTGAGATTAGTATATTTGGAGTGCAGTCATAATTCTTTAGTGGATTGAATTATGACTTATGGGCTTTTAATTTTTAATTCTAGGTTGAGTTATGGTACCCAAGCCCATAGGAGCCAATTACTTATTTCTCCTTTACGTCCCTGCCTTAGCCTATAAATACGTGGCTTCCTCTCTCTCTCAAATGTATATGATTTCTGTCGAAATCAGAACCCTAACCCTAGAAACCCTATAGGATCGCTGGATCCAGAAAGGGTGAGGAAAGAAGAGAAGGAGAGCGAAGAGATTCGCAGCTACCGTTCGAAGCAAGAAGGAGACCACACTCCACCACGGATCTGCAACATAGAAAGGACATACGGCAGAAGATTTGAAGGTTCCGATCGAGCGATACATCGTCGTCCATCAGATTCGATCTTCCTCTTCGGCAGAACTCTGATCTGAGTTCTGAAGGTAAACCCTAATTCCGCATTGTGTAAAAAGATTTAATAAATTTTTTTGTTATCTGATCTATACCTCGATCAACGGATCTTGGCAGTCGGAAAATATTTTTTCAACATGTTTAACTATATTAGGATTTGTGTTTTTATGTCTCTGGGGGATACCTATTTGACCATGTTAGAACTTAAGATTTTATAAATTCTTTAAATTTTTTTCTGGTTCGGATATTTCGGATATTATCTGAATCCGTATCCGGATTTTCGAATCAGATACGAATATGTGTTTTAGAATATCCGTCGGATATCGGATACAGATATTTTTTCAGATATTCAATTCGGATACGGATACGGATATGGGTCTATCCGATCCGTATCTGTCCGATTGACAGGCTTAATTACGATCAAAATCCATCAGGTCATCAATTACACGTGTCACCATGTTGATGGCGCCACATATTGGACTTTAATCAGTCATCTCGTGGGACATTTGACGGGCAGGCATTTGAGGTCCATAAAAATGGCTCTCAAACTTATGAAAGGACATCAAGTGGGAACCCCCTACCCTCATTGTGCCTATCTATTCTGCCTCTACTCTTCCTCTTTAAGTATTCCACATTTTCCACCTGGCTTTTCAATCTCCTCTACCCCGACCTCTCTCTCCTTGTCTGCCTTCTTTTCAATCTCCTCTACCCCTACCTTTCAGATTCAATCACTTCTTCTTAGTTTTCGGTGTGGGTTGATACATAAAATAAAATAATGTTGGTACACACAATCCTTTTTACTGTTTCAATTTCCCTCTCATATGCTTCGTGAGCACCATATACTCACATTAATAAAATATATATTTTAATAATAAAAATTTATATTTTTAACAAACGCATTCCACGTCAATATTGTCTGTCATGGTGTTTGGACCTGTCTTTCTATTAGTCAAATACACTCATGTTCACGGGAAATGAACCCTTTGAAAACCCCGCGAGCCCATCACCACTCTTGGAAAGTTCTGTTTGATGAGATCACCTGTTCAGAATGCTTTTTGTACAAGACTTCTCTTTTGGGATAATAATTTAATGGGTGAATTCTCCAAATACCCGTGGTCCGATGTCCACATTTTATATATCCCTTGACTTTTTTTATTTTTTCTTTACCTCTGTAGTGCTGTCCAATTTTTCTTTTACCCCTCACTTTTCTTAATACCTAAAATATCCCTCTATAGTGTTTGAATATTCCTTCTCAAAAGGGTCGGTGCTGCATAAAAGCTGATCTTCGTAAGGCTTTTGACAGTGTTCGCTGGGACTATCTCCATGAGGTATTGCAGAGCCATAATTTTCCTCCTTTTTGGACTAATCTTGTACTTCAGTGTGTGCAGACAGCATCATTCTCTATATTGGTCAATGGAAGCCCTATTGGATTCTTCAATTCATCGTGTGGTCTTCGACAAGGAGACCCACTCTCCCCCCTTCTCTTTGTACTAGTGATGAACTCATTATCTCTCTCATTAGAAGAAGCTGTTACAAGAGGGACCATTGGACGATACATTGCTACTCATTACAATGTTTCACATCTTTCTTTTGCTGATGACCTTATGATTTTCACTGATTGCTCTCCTTCTTCTGTGAGGGGCATTCTCTAAATTATGAATGAATTCTCCAACAATTCGGGCCTAATCTTAAATCCAACTAAGAGCCAGCTTTTCTGCACTTTAAACAAGGTTGTAATTCAAGACATATTTGGTATTCCCTCCTATGACTTGCCAGTCAAATACCTTGGCCTCCCTTTACTAGCTGGTAATCTTTCAAATGCAGCCTGTGCTCCTTTGGTTGACAAGGTTCAAAGGAGACTGCAAACCTGGACTGGACTGTATTTATCAAAGGCAGGACGAATGGAATTGATCAAAATTATCCTTTTCAGTTTTAGTCACTATTGGACTACAGGTTTTGCCCTGCCAAAGAAAACAATCAAAACCATTCACAAGATCCTTAGGAGATTTCTCTGGTCAGGGGACTCGGTCACCAACAAACAGTGTGCTGTAAATTGGGGATCAGTTGCTCTCCTAAATCTGAAGGGGGTCTTGGTCTTAAATGTCTTTTAGCTTGGAATTCTGCTTCTCTTGGGGAACAATTTTGGGAAATAGCTTCAAATAATCCCTCTCTATGGTCTCAATGGATCCGTCTCAGATATCTAAAGAAGGAGAATCTTTGGAACCTCTCGCCAGTTTCCTCAAGTTCTAGTCTGTGGAGGAGAATTCTTAGCTCTAAATCCTGGGTTCGTCCTCTAACTCGATTTATCATCTTTGAGGGACACTCTATAAATATTTGGGATGATCCTTGGCTCCAAGGTTACAGACTTCGCCATCATTTCCATAATCAAGCTCTCCTTTCTTGGGGTCCTATTGATCAAGCAAAGGTTAGTCTCTTTATAAAGGATGGTAGATGGGTTAAACCTGACCGTTGGCGGCCAATAGAATTCAATGATGTTTGGAATTCTATTATCGAAATGGACATTGGCGGATCAGGTCCAGACATTTTAATTTGGATAGACCACAAAACTGGACAGATCACCACCCCTGCAGCCTGGAATCATGTTCGCAAGCATCACCCACCTCTTGTGTGGACCTCCGAGGTTTGGAACTCTATTCAGCCTCCTCGATATAGCTTTCTTCTTTGGCAGGCAGCCCTAAATCGACTCCCTACCAAAGATAGACTATGGAAAAGGCAGGTTATCTCATCCAACCAATGTTCTCTTTGCTCATCAGCCGAGGAATCAATTCTTCATCTCTTTAGTGACTGCCAATTCTCTTCTAATGTCTGGTCATCTATCCACAAATTACTCAAACTATAGCGATTGCGATTTCCAAACTTGGGTGAATTATATTATGGTTTTATGAAGTTTGCCACCTCAATAGATGAAAAGCAGATTTTGCATTTCATTCTCTCTCAGACTATTTGGCTTATTTGGAAGGCCCGCAACGAAAAGATATTCAAAGGTTCTATCACTCCGAAGAAGAAGCTAGTATACCAAATCATTCACTCTGCCAAATTCAGGTTCTCAGGTGAAGTGATCGAAGGTGACTCTCCTCTCTCTAAAGTTCTTAGCAATCTCCTCAATCTCTTTTTGATTCAAAAACAAGAGTCCACACTGAGGTCACATGGGAACCTCCTCCTCTTGGGTGGGTTAAAATAAACTCAGATGGTTCATTGAGAGATGATCGTTCTGCATTTGGTGCTGTCATTCGGGATCCCTCGGGCGACTACATAATGGCACTGGCAGCACGCACTCGGCCTGCTTCCATATATGTGTTGGAATTGAAAGGCATTGCTGAAGGTCTCAAACTGTGTCTTCAACTGGAAAATCTAAACCATTTAAAGGTTTGGTCTGAGTCAGATTCTACCACGGCCATTGCATGGGCCCAAGGAAAAGGAGTTATCCCTTGGACTGCTCTACGTGATATCCGTCTCATCCATCGCATAACTAGTCAACTTGCCGAGTGGAAAGCATCACATGTCTATCGGGAAGGGAACAAAGTAGCAGACTGTTTGGCCTCACTGCAATCTACTATGGGTATCTCTGTTTTTCAGCCAACTCAACTCTCTTCAACAGTGTTATCTTAAATGATTGAAGACAAATCTGGAGCCCCCCAGATCAGAAAATCTTGACAACAATAGGAGAACTTGTTTTAACCTTTTATAGTACCTTTCCCCTGCTTATCAATCCATTTTTGCTAGCCCACTCATGTGTATCCATGTATCCTACGGCCTCTCTATATGGTCCTAGTTCCCTTTTCCTTTTCTAAAATACATATATAACTTTATTTTATATTAATGATATCATCAATTATCAAGCAAAAAAAAAAAATTATCCCTTTTTAAAAATAACTACACCCCATATGTCCCCTTCTTCTTAATCAAATATATCGCCCCTTATTTTCATTGTCAAATCCATCGCCGCCAGCCACGACACACCTTCATATCATCGCCGCTCGTCTATCCGTTGTCACATTGCCACCATGACACCAATCGCATATCGATCCACCGCCGTTCACTCCGCCGCTCACCAATCCACCGTCACTTTGCCGTCACAACACCAACTGCATATTGATCCGCCATCACATTGCTGCCACCACACCAACCGCATACTGATCCACCACCGTTCAAACTGCCGCCGCGACACCGTGGACGACACTATCCATTTTCATCATTCATTTGATTTCCAGTCTGTTACTGTAATTTAGTTCTTGAAAACTGTATTTTATAATTTTTTTCTTCATGTATGTTATATATATTAGTGGACTTTAAACTGTAGGTGAGAAGAAATCAATGTTTACGATTCTATAATTTATTGAACAATAATGGTATGTTATGTAATTCAACATATATCAATACTTATAGTATTAACACTTAATCCTCGTTTGGATAGCAGAATTGAGTTATTCTAGATAGATAACTATGCCAGTATAGATAATAAATCTACAAGAATAAGAGATTTTCTGTTTGGTTGTATTTTTTTATTCTCATTAGAAAACGTAAGAATAAATGTTGAGTTGTTTGGTTGATAAAGAATAAAATATAAGTAAAGTGTAAAAAAAATTAATTTGATATGTGGGCCATTTGATGTATAATAGGTGTTAATAGCTGATTTGATGTGATAAAGTGTAAAAAGTTCATTTGACATGTGGGCCCATGGGAATAGATAAACTGAATATAGCTTATACTAGGGGTTACTTAGAATTGTTATACTCTTTTATACTCGTTTAAATTGGCTTAGTAATACTAAGTTATACCCTGCAAACAAACAACCATTTTTCCTATCCATTCTTATACCACCCTTATACTACCCTTATATTCGCTTAATCAGTTTCCCAAACAGGGGGTTAGAGTGTTTCCTGCAGTCAATTTGTAAAAGTACTATGTGTATTTTCATGTGTTCTTTTGTAAGCTGCTTATAAATTTTAATTTCCAATCCCCTTATCCAATTATAGAAAAATGATACATTAGTTACATAAATTTATGTACTTGTTAAAGTAACTAGCATATGTATTTAAAGAAAGAGTTACAAAAATACAAAATGATACACATAGTTACAAATATGTAATAGTTACCTATGGAGAGTATTCAATGTACGCAAAAATGGTTAAACAAAAATGGTTATACATACATTTCCAGAGTGTTTACAATATATTTTAGAACTGTAAGTCATGCATGCATAAAAAATGGTCAAACCCAAACGTACACAAAATATATACATCAAATGTTCGAATTAAGGCTTTGCATATCCGAATAAATTCACTAGTCGTTCTATCCCCTTATCATTTTCATGTCCTCCTTTCTGAAATCGAGCCTAGTGAAAGGCCTTCGAATGAAGCAATCAATGTACTTCAAAATGGAGATCGGGCAGTCCAAGCTACATTAAACATGAAACAATCAATTAAACACTGAAAGAAATTTTCTTTTAGAAATATGAACAACATTAAGAACCATAAATTCCTGCATCCCTGTTGGGGTCGACCAATCACCCAATTAAATTGTCATTTACAAATATCGACAACAACAATTTTTTTGTGAAAGCACTTCTTGATCCATGTCACCCACTGAAACACATGTTTCTTATAATGAACATGTAATAAGGAGTTGTAGAACATGAAGCACTCTTCTATGAAATCCAACACCACCAAATGCAAATGCAAATTATTGTTGAGGACAACAAAATAACTCTAGAGAACTTAAATGTACACGTCGCAAAAATTTTGTCTGACTCATAACAGCGACAATTTTTTTTCTACAAGGTGCACCTCGCGATGGATGTCTGGCATATGCAATAGATTGCATAATGGAGTCTTTGTAAGAAGGAACAAATGGCCAGTGTTAGGTCTGACCATGGCCAACATGTCTCTCAAATTTTTTATGTAACACGTGGTTGACCTCCTTTGCAAGAGATATATACACATCACATTAGTACAAAACTATAATGCCCAATCATATAAATATAATTACAATTTACAGAACTGTACTAATAAATTATAGAGACTACCATTTACATAATAGAAACTATCATTTACACACTACAAGAAAAACAACCTTTAGTGAAGCCTATTATCGACGGCCATAAGAATAACCATCGCTAATATGAATCCAGAAGTTGGATTTTATTTTTACGAGGGTATTACGAATGGCCAAAGTTTGACCATCGCTAAAGATCTCTTAGAATAACCACACAGTACATAATTGTGTGACTATTAGTGGCGGCAAGTTTTTGGCCGTCGCTAATAGTGTGGTTAACAAAAAGTTATCACAATTTTTATTTTTATATTTTTTTACAAAAACCTAACTATTGCCGACTCTCACTTTTCACCCGACCCCTCCCTCGCCCGATCGGCCGTCGCCTCACCTAGATCGGCCGCCGCCTTGCCTGATCCGTCGTCGCCTATCCACGATCCACCTCCGCCTTGCCAGGTTAGGGATAACAAAAAGTTACCATTTACATAGCAGAAGCAATCAAACTACAAAGATTACCAAGAACAAAAACTATCAATTATAAGAACTACTAACATTATATATCCAATGTAACAATTACAATATGAAAACTACCAACATAATGTCCAATTATAACAAAAATGTCATTCACAAAATATAATACCACAACTACAATATAATTACACGAAAGACATCATGTAATGCCACAATCACAATTACATTAAGGGTATCATGTTGAAAAATTATTTTAAAAGAAGGGCAATGCCAAAAAACCTAGTAAAGCTATATATTCAAACCAATATGAAAACACTGCAAAATATTCTGCAAACAAATAATAGAGGATTAGAAAAACATATCAGTTTTGGTGGAAGCGAGCAGAGACGCTCTGTCATCGGTGAATAAGGCCCCCTCATGCACATGGTTGAACGGCTCCTACCACTGAGAGATACAACCACCAGGGTTATGCCTCCTCGGGGTGCGAGCTACGAGGAGACCACAATGAATAGCCACGATCCTTTCAGACGCTCAGATTAGAGTAAGAGAACGAAGAAGGTGGAAAAGAAAACTCCTCTGTAAAGGCTAAACAAAAACATAAGAACACTGAAACACTAGTTATAGGTGGGCTGTGGACTTGTGATTTTCGTTGATGATGAATGGACCAATATAATACCTTTATATAAGCACTACAACAACGTTCGAAAACGTTTAAAAGGAAAATCGACCAATTAAACACGCACATTAAAACTGTCGACCAATTAATTGCGCGCATTAAAATTGTAACCCGACCACTTAATTGCTCTCATTAAACAAATTAATTCACGCAACCGACCACGCACGCATTTTGAAATTTGAAATAATAGTTACCACAGAAACGTTTTTGGACAGTTTTAGAAAGATTTTGAAATTTGAAATTAAAAATAATAGATGTTGTGTTTGACAAAAAGAAACCCACGTGCATGCTGGCCAAGCCAGCGGAAAGGGCCCAGTGTGGCCCAAGGAGAGGGATTTTCACACCCCCTGTGCACGCATGCGGGCGTGCCCATGTGTGGCCCGCAGCCCGACCGGGCCCGGCCCGCCTCGTGCGAGCACGCACGCCCGATTAACTAGTTTTCCAACAGTATTCCAAGCCCATGGGTTGATGGGTTGGGCCTCGTGTGCACGCGCATAGGGGTTTGGCCCAACAAGTCTCAACAATGGAATGGCTTGTCTCTATGTATAAGGTGAAAAAACTAAGTGGTTTTAACCGATGTGGGACTAAAGTGTTGGGAAGGGAAATGAGAATACACAATTTTTGGTTAACCAAAAATGGGCCATTCAAATGGGCCCAACACTAACATATCATGTAATGCCCAAATTATAAAATAGGGATATCAGTTTATGGAATTAAATTAATCCCTAACACAACACATTTATATAATGTAATGTTCAATGTAACAACTACAATATAACAACTACTAATGTAACACCATCTATCATTCACATAACAACTATAACACAATTACAGAATGTAATACTCAATGTAACACCTACAATGTAATATCCTATTACATAATTAAATTAACTATTTACAGATATGTAAATGATCGAGGTCTACATAAATTTACATAAATGTAATAACCATGTACATATATAAAGTATCAAATTACATAAACTTGATAAACACTTATAGAATTTAATTATTGTTTTACTGAAAACATTCATATGACAAGACTTACAGAATGGAATGTAAAGCAAACCAAGGAGTATAAACTCTGATCAACAAAGTATATTAGCTACTGTCTCTTAAAGATTTTCTAAATCGTCCTCATGTAAAATACACTAAGAAGAGGAAGAATATCAACGACAACTGATTCAACTGGCATTAGTAAATTATTTATTACCTATACAAAATAAAATGCATAAAATTCATACTTCACATCAAAAATAAAATGTGAACTTTATTGCTATCTTCAGCTCTCATTCAAGTTGATTATATTGAAAGTTTGATCTAAATACAATAATTAATGCCAAATATCCTTTACTAATTCCAAAAAAAAAGTATCCCAAAATCCCGCAACACATTAAAAATCCATTTTTTCGTCAAACTATGATTCACATAACCCAAAAGAAAATGAAATTTAAACAACCCATATAGAAAGAGGGATTACCTTTTTGGTAAAAATCTGGTCCCCGACATCCAGGGGTACATAGAGAGGGAAGGTATGAACCTCAGCTCAGCCACGAACGATCAGAAGGCATTCGAGATCGCCAAAGCCATGAACACTGTCTTCGTGTCATCTCTCGTGATGTAAGCAACTTTGCAAAGAACAAGATGAGCTCTTCTTCTCTTCTCCATCGCCGCCATCACTGACCGTGCTTGAGTCTCGGAGAATGGGGTCCCCGGCGGAAGAGAAAGAACTCAAGAAAGGTGGGTCATTTGAAGGAAGGGGTGAAATGGGTGAGATCAAAATTGGGGAAATGATAGTTTAGGTAGTGAAATATGAGGTGGCATTGCTAAGGGATAAAATAAAAATGGGACAGCTCTACAGGAGTAAAGAAAAAATGAGAAAAAATCTAGGGGCACAATAAAAATGAGATAGTCTGTCAAAGGGTATTTGGGCAATTCCCCCTAATTTAATTTTATGGTGAATTGAAGTGGTATCCACTTCAACTTGTCTTTGTACTTTTAATTCATTGTTTGTACCTTTTTTTTTGGCTAGGTTTTAGAGAAAAGAAATGATGTAAAATATTGATCATGCACTTAACAGTACTTTATTATACAAAATTTACTATTAATACATTGATATATTAAATATTGTGGTATGCTTTCCCGTCATTCTGAAAAATGGGATGTCCTACACAACTTTTAAGACAAAACTATCATCTATAAATACACTGTAATTTTTTCAATCTTTCATTGTGACACTAAGGGCCCGTTTGGATAGAGACATAAGCTATTCTGGGGTTTATACCTATTCTAGGAATTGTTGACTTTATCAGTAGAATAAGTGATTTTCTGTTTGGTTGTGTTTTAAATTATTCTCATTGGAAAACGTAATAATAAAGTGAATGTGTTTGGTTGATGAAGAATAAAATGTGAATAAAGTGTAAAAAGTTGATTTGACATGTGGGCCCCATTGATGTATAAGAGGTGTTGACAGGTGATTTGAAATGAATGATGAAAAAAAACAGTGGGACCCACTTATGATTATTGTTGGAATAGGCTAATTCCATGAAAAATGAAGGATTACTATACCCCTTTATTATTTGTTATTCCAGCATCCAAATACCACCTTATTCCCCTCACACAAACACCTTTTTTTCCCTATTCCCTGCCTATTCCCACCTATTCCTTCCCTAACCCTCTACCCAAACAGCCCCTAAAAGTTTTTCTCACCAACCACCAATTAAGTTCGTGTTTATGGGTTTATTTTGGATCCAATTTCTCACTGAACACTAACATTCTTAGGAGAACGCAATCCAATGGTTAACCACTATAAATGATTAGTAGAACCCAAAATTATTTTGTTCCCAAAGTATCCAAGTTTACGACAAGAAATTCAAATTTGATATCTCATTTTAGTTTTATTTATTGCTAGATCTCATTTAATGATAAAATAGATGATGAAAATATACTCAGCACACACTCTTAGGGGTTGTTTCCCATTTGAAAAGGGATTTATTAAATAAAATAGCTTAATAAAAATTGATTCTTAGAAAGCTCATTTTTGCTTTTTAAAAAGTATATCTTTTATACTAAAAGTTGAGACAAACTATTTAATTATCTTTTCCTGAATCGATTGGCAACATGTTTAGGTTTTTTTATTTCTACAAAAGAAAATGTCCTAATGATTTTTCAAATCAACCCTTAATTTTGGTCTAAATCCTATCATTTGCTTGTAGAATACATTCACCCATGAAATTAAGTTTATATGTTCACTAATTTTTAAATTTAAACCTATGTTTGAGGTGAGGCATTCCATGGAATAAATGGGAATAAGAAAAAAATATCTGTTATGGACCGTCACATTATGTCTAGCTAAATTAGGAATAGACCCGATAACTACTCTAAGATGCTAAAATTGGTTAAGAGGGCTAATCCATGCCGATGGATAAAAAATTAATTTCTATCTCATATTAAACACACATCTCATAAATATGTCACATCTATCATACCACACACATATATATGATATTTATTCCCAAACAAAAATAACTACATGGTTGTAGATACCCCAATTTTGACCGTCCAGAGAGACAGAAAATACTTCAAGTAACACACGAAAATATCCCACATTTGGACATCTAGTGGAGAACCAAAGTTCAGGAAACCAGAAACCCTAACCCTAGCCCCGGACCTAAATCTAAAACCCTAAACCTAGCCCCGGACCTAAACCTAAACCCTAACCCTAGCCCCGGACCTAAGCCTAAACCCTAACCCTAGCCCCGGACCTAAGCCTAAACCCTAAACCTAGCCCCAAGCCCAAACCTAAAACCCTAACCCTTAAAACCCTACCCTAAACCAGACCCTGGCCCAAACCAGAACCCCACCTAGGAAAAACCCTAAAACCCAAAAAACCCTGAGTACCTGGCAAGGGGCGGCTAGACCTAACTAGCCGCCCCATACCAGGCGGCTAGTTAGCACTAGCCGCCCCCCTGGCCGACTTTGGACCAGTTCCCTGGATGGGACATAAAGCAATATTAAATGCTGATCATTGCGGCGGGTCATGACCTTCAGCCGCCCAACCTTGGCCGGATCAACCCAAGTAACCGACCCAAGCCACCGCCTGTCAGAGATGGGACGTTTGGCAGGTTATGATAGGGGCGGCTACCAGGAAGTAGCCGCCCCATCCTGGGCAGCTAGTTAGCACTAGCCGCCCTTCACCTGGTCTCTGACAAAAGAACCAGAGAATTAATGAGGGGTCTAATAGAAGCCAACCCACTCTATTACCCCCTGGGCATTCCCCTACCTCTCTTTTACTATAAATAAAGGAGGTCCCCAGCCTTTATACAACATCACCAATTCAAAACAACCATTCAACACCAACATCCCACAATCCACACCTACTAGCCGCCCTCCCCCCCCCCCATATACACATCCCACTTACACCCCCTATGTCTCAAGACTCCTTTAGTCAAGCGACAAAAGAAGAATAGGATTACCTGTTTTTCACCTCTGTGTACAGTATATCCATGTCTTAGAGCGGAGACCCCACAAACTCACCACGTAGGCGATCAAATCCAACCTCACCCCTTTTCCTGCTTTTTAGAAAAAGCAGGTGGCGATCACACAAACCCCTGAATCCTCTTGAGCTGCTATCAAGCGCCTCAACCAGGAACGACACCCCTCACCCTTCCGACAATACGATCTGACCGAGCCCGCCAGGGCACGCATCCGATCCGAATCCCCAAAGAACCCCCACACACGCACGCGGCCATTCGGAGACCCTTTCCGAAAGCACCGACAACACAAACGCGGCCATTCGGAGGCCTTCCCGACGACACCGAGAAATCTGGCGATCACGGTGGGACCCCACTCGTGAAAAACAACAAAAGGTAATCCTCTTCTGCCCCCTTTTACAAGCTTGACTAGAATGCTATCAACCCTTTAGGAAGGTTAGAGTTTCTCACCCCTCGAATCGGTTCCTCCTCTAATTCACATCACAGCATCATTTACTGCTTTGTAAGCCGCACACCGCTGCACAATCCTTTACTGCTTTGTAAGCCGCACACCGCTGCGCAATCCTTTACTGCTTTGTAAGCCGCACACCGCTGTGCAATCCTTTACCGCTTTATTTACTGTTTTATATCTGCATTCATTCCCTTAAAACATTTCACACGCATCATGGAATCCCGCGTAGAGGAGGAGATACTAGAGGAAAGAATCCACCAAGAGAGTTCAGGCCACGCAATTCCTGACCCATCTAGAGGAAAAGATGGCCAGTCTAAGATACCAATCTGTAGAGGACATGTTTCATGACCTCGCTGACTACCGCCAGGTCAAAACCCTAAGACAGGAGGCCCCTGTCGAAACCCCTAAGGCCATTCCCAAGACCCCATTCACGCCTAGTCACTCGGTCAACCCGAGCGTCTTTTCGTTCACCCCCCTTTCCCCTGCAAATCCAATATTCCCAGCCATTTCCACCCCAGGCCCTTACCAGGCCACCCCAAACCCGGGACCGCTAGGCAGCCCTCCCAGGGGAGAAACACTGGATGAAACCATCCGTAGAATCCTCTCCGAGACTGGTCCCTCACTCCCCAAACACATGTCTCTACATAACCTGAGACAAATCCCGTCAGTCCACCTACCGGAGGGATTCAAAATCCCCAAATTCCGTCGGTATAACGGTCGTGGAGACCCAGACATTCATTTAACTGCCTTTTATCTAGATGCACGCCCGTTTCTAGATAATCAACATCTGCTAGTCTTCCTCTTTCAGAAATCATTGGAAGGAGAAGCACTACAATGGTTCTCCACCCCCCTGTAGATCAGTTGTCGAATTTCTTGGCTGTAAGCGAGAAATTCTTGGGCTGCTACGGTTATCAGAGGATTAGAACCCCCTCTATTTCGGATTTAACCGTAGAGAGAATGAGGCCTAGGGAGGAATTTGAGCAATACGTGTCTCGGTGGCGCACACTTTTTCACCGAACCGGCCTGCAACTCACAGAATGTCAAGAAATTGACATGATGTTACAGAGCCTGAGTCCAGAACTTCGTACGAGCCTTTCGTATGGAGACTGTACTACGTATCAGCTTCTAATTGACCGCCACAACAGGATTTTCCGTTGTGCAGCCCCAGTAATCCAAACCCAGTCCCCACCTATCAGCCATAGGGTTGGACAACCGCCTCGTAAGGCACAAACCCCCACGGTAGAGGGGATTATTACACAAGTATCGGCACTCTACCCGAACGGAGCACGAGTTCCTGATCGAGGAACGGCTCCGAGACAGTACACGTCCGGTTCATCCGGGTATGCGCCGCCTCGACCAATCAACCAAAACTTCATTACTCGATCAGTACCCGTCCCCGTGCCGACACAACAAAACCCGGTAATCCAAAGTTCCCCGGTCCAAAGCCCTGTAATTTCTAGACAAGGCCAGCCTAGGACCCCTTTTTATTCTAGCTTCTTAAGAAGTCAGAACCTAAATCCTAGGCAGCCCTCCCAAAATTCTTATAATGAGGTCTCCCCCCCGACATCCTATGATCAGAGACGAATGGGAAAGAGGGACTCTTACCCTCCCCTCCCAGAAACACTAACTAGGATTTTTAGGGTATTAATGGACACGAATAGTATCTCCCTCCCAGCTGCTAAACCTCCACTCCCCGGGGCCAGCAGACTGCGTTACTGTCAATACCACCAACAGCATGGTCATACTGTAGAACAATACATTGTTTTTCAGGATTTTATTTATGATTTAAATGATGACAGGCGCCTTGATTGGGCCATGATCAAAAGCCACTTAAACCAGGGCAATTCTCGAGCCTCCAAGCCACTTGGCATTTTTACTGACCCATTGCCAGGTCACAACCATGCATCCACATCTGGAGCCCACATGGTAAACATGGTCAGGAGAGGGAGACAACCATCACCACAACCAGATGGCTCAAACCTACTAGCCGCCCTCTCCCCCATATGCACATCCCACTTACACCCCCTATGTCCCAAGACTCCTTTAGTCAAGCTACAGAAACAGAATAGGATTACCTGTTTTTCACCTCTGTGTACTTTATATCCGTGTCTCAGAGCGGAGAACCCACAAACTCCCCACATAGGCGATCAAATCCAACCCCACCCCTTTTCCTGCTTTTTAGAAAAAGTAGGTGGCGATCACACAAACCCCTGAATCCTCTTGAGCCGCTATCGGGCGCCTCAACCAGGAACGACACCCCTCACCCTTCCGAGAAGACGATCCGACCGAGCCCGCCAGGGCACGCATCCGATCTGAATCCCTGAAGAACCCCCACACACGCACGCGCACCCCCGCACCGCCGGGACCTTTTCCGAAAGCACCGACAACACAAACGCGGCCATTCGGAGGCCTTCCCGACGACACCGACAATGGTGTAGTTATCATTTAAAAGGAGTGTTGTTACACTCAGTTTTTTTACAATTCAAATTACAGTCATATATATACCTCGTTATAAATTCAGTGAAATAAATACCTCGTTAGATAGTGTATATACGTTGTTAATTTTTTTTGCACTTATTAATAATAGGTTCATTCAACTCGAAATTAATCGATATACACTTTTTATTAAAGCATATACCTCAATAGGTGATGTTTACTTTTTAAAAAAATAAAAACATGTGTGGTCTGAATTTTGGTTGATAAAAATGATTGAGTCTAACATTTTCCTTTAAAAAGTCATAAATTTTTATACATCTTTTATCCATCACTTATATTCACTTTATCATCTTTTTTTTGGAAGAATGGTTTTCCCCACGATTTGATTCCTTGACCTCTTCCACAGATGTTGGAGGTGTTTGCCAACTTAACCGTAACTCGGTTCGCTTATTCAATGATGTAACGTGATCATAGACCGTTCAATCGATATTGAAGACCACCAAATGGATGATGATGATTGATTTATAATTTTAATCATTTTTTAGTTTGTTAGGATGTTATGCATTTGTTAGGATTTGACTCATTTATTTAGTTACTATATTTATATCTGAATTTTAAATCATATATTTGAATTCAAATTTAAATACTGATTAGGAGGTTTGTTTGTTAGGTTTAAGATTTATATAATTAGTTGAGATCCTAGTTTGTTGGGATTCTCCACTCTATAAATAAGCATGTAAACCAATTGGCAATGCAGAGATTATTGATTAGTGAAGTTTATTTTATTTATCTATTGTATTTTATTAGGAGTATTAACATTTATATAGAACCACTAAATATCTGGTATTTCTTAGGAAATCAACAGGTATTTGAAGCCTAACATCCCTGATATTCTGCTTGAAGAATCAACAGCATTGTTAGAGCTTGCAAATTCGTTCCTATGATCGAATTAGCAGAAGAGCATGATCTCACGCTGCATCAGTTGGTATCAGAGCTTACGTCGATATTCAACGCATCAGAGAAGACGACCTCTTAGCAATGCCTACGACCGTGAGGAGTTACAACAAACCATCGCTGCAGCTACAACAGCAACTAATAGGTGCATGGATGAAAAATTCAAGGCCATCACGCGCCAGATGGAGGTGATGATTGCGTTTATACAACGCTATGAACGATCTCCAACTTCATGACCTCGATCGCCTATTGATGGTGCTTTCGACAACTCGTTCGAAGAGGCGAATCTTTCACCTATCTTCAATGAAGAAATTGATGATGTGGACCTTCCACCTATCTTCCATGAAGAGATTGAAGTGGTGAACCTTTCACCTATCTGCGATGAGGAGATTGAAGAGGTGAATCTTCCACCAATCTTTGATGAAGAAATTGAGGAAACATACGTTCCATAGATCTTCGATTAAGAGATGGAGGAGTCCGAGGAGTCCAAGCCCAAGAACTCTGCTCAAATATTTGATCTTGTTCAATTCACAGAAGAAGCATTTCACACGTGCGACCATCATTTTGAGGATCCAATCTTTTCAGAAATCATGATTACTCAATTATCTACATCAAAATCGTACAAGGAGCGTTTGCCACGAGCGCACGAGGTAGAACCTAGTTGCATAAAAGTCAGTGAATCACGTCATCAAATGCTTGGATTACATCACCAACTCTTTAAACCAAACTCGAGGTTGAGTTTTTCTCAAGAGGGAGGTAATGATGTAGCACAATCATGGACCGTTCAATCGGCATTGAAGACCACTAAATGGATGATGATGATTGATTTATAATTTTAATATTTTTTAGTTTTTTAGGATTTTATGCATTTGTTAGGATTTATCTCATTTATTTAATTACTATATTTAGATTTGAATTTCAAATCATATATTTGAATTCAAATTTAAATATTGATTATGAGGTTTGTTTGTTAGGTTTAAGATTTATATAATTAGGAGATCCTAGTTTGTTGAGATTCTCCACTCTATAAATAAGCATGTAAACCAATTGGCAATGCAGAGATTATTGATTAGTGAAGTTCATTTTATTTATCTATTGTATTTTGTTAGGAGTACTAACATTTACATAGAACCACTAAATATCTAGTATTTCTTAAGATATCAATAGGTCTTTGAAGCCCAACATCCCTGGTATTCTGTTTGAAGAATCAACATCCTTGTTGGAGTTTGCAAATTCGTTCCTAGATCGAATTAGCAGAAGAGCGTGATCCCACGCTGCATCATCCAAGGTTTATCAAACAATAAAAAACTAACTTTTACTCGTTTACAAAATAATTCTCACACCCAAGGGATACGAATCTTACCACAGCAATGGGTATGGGTAGGTGTTGATAAGATGGAAAGAATCTTAGCATAATGTCTAGTGGTAGTGCTGGAAGAAGAGAATAAGAGAGGCATCTATGCAGTCTAAGTGGAATGTGATCTGCAAACCTCTGCAGGACGGAGGACTTGGACACCATTCTTTGCGGGAATGGAATAGTGAAGTGATCTTACAAAGAGAAAGCAGAGAAACAAAGAAAAGGGAAAAAGAGAGACAAAAGAATTTCTTTAAAATTGAAGGTACTTTATTTTTTCATTTCAGAATATTTTAACACTACACAGATGGTTTTTTTTATAGCCATTACAAGGTAAACAGTCAAAGAAGATTTTTTTAACTCTCCATACAATGTTTCTTCTTTCAATACATTAAATGCTATAAATGCAAAGTACATTTCAATGTAATGTTTAATTTTTCCATGGACAGATTTGATGGTTGTTTATTCTCCAAAGCAATGAATAGAAATTTGGTTTAATTTCCCAACAATGCCTCTCGGAAACCAAATTTGTTTTTTCACACCCAAACTTACTACATCTCTTTTGAAGATTTGTTCACCAAGTGGTTTTCTGAAACTATCTGCCATTTGTTCTTCAGTTTTGCAATACTCGACATGAATAATTTCTTCTTCGACAAGCTCCCTTTGAAAATGATATTGAATCTGACTATGCTTTGTTCGCCCATGATGAACAGGATCCTTGGCCACCGAAATAGTAGAACTACTGACACAAAATAAAATTGTTGGACAATTTCGTTTTTGTTTAAGGCCTTATTTGGTAACACGATTGGAGAGTGATTCTGCTTTTAATTAAGCAGAAATCTCAAATGTGTTATCAAATGGGTTTCATAAAACCACTTTATTCAAAATCTTATTTTTCAAACATATTTCCAAGCGGGCCCTAAGGCTTTTATGAATTCCTTGAAGCTAAAGAATCCGACATCCTATAGAAGAGGCAGCGATGTATTTAGCCTCCATTGTAGAGACAGCAACCACTTGTTTTTTAGAACTCCATGATATAGGTCCACTTCCAAGATTGAAAACATAACTGGAGGTGCTTTTGTTGTCATCAATACTTTCAGCCAAATCACTGTCGGTGTAGCCAACAAGATTAATGGGAATATTTGTTAAGTGCTCTTCCTAGCCATTGTCAAATTCTCTGAAGTTGGTCCCACCAAATGCCAGAACTACTCTTTAATTGAAATGCCATCAATTTGACCATCTTTTCCTCCTGAATCTCCATTATCTCAAAGAATATCTAGACCTCTGAGATCCTGTCAAGGAAATCATCAATTTACTTGTTTCCATTGAAATTTGGAATCTCTAATTTCATTCGATAATCTTAGGATTCCGTTCGCTGCCTCCTCGGTTGATATCCGTGAAGTCCAGCACCTCCGTCATTTGAATCACCCTCATCATCAGATTGATAATGAAAAGGACATCGAATCACATTCGGAGCAACAAGTTGGCTTTGGGCAAATCCCTCAGCGTCTCCTATCACCTTCAGGATGCCTATTGTTAGCGTTGAAATTCGGGCCAAAAATCATCTCACGGATCTCTCGTAGTTGCTCACATTGTTCCTCGATCACTTTTCACATGTCCTTCCACGTTATTTGCCATTGAAGGCAAATTTTTGTTCTGATACCACCTAATGCATCATAAAGTGATATAAAAGATCCAATTAATGTTGAAATCTCATAAGCTCCTGAATCCACAATGACAAAACCCCAAAAGTTTGGTAGAAAATTCAGAATATTGTTGATAACAAACTCGTTTCCTTAGTATACAAGTCTCCTATTTATACTAATAACCGAAAATAAAAAAAATTACTAAAAATAGTAAAGTTAGAAAACTAACTTTATTGATTCTATGAGATCATAAGTAATCATAGGAATTGATAGAGATCAATTCTTATTGATTATGAGAGAGAAATCTTAAATTAAAAAATTACTAAAAATAGTAAAATTGCTAATTTGAAGTTCTAGCTAAATAAAGGAATTTTTTAAAACTAAGCATTGATAGTTGTACAACAACTTGTCCAGAATATATTATCGTTATCTTTCTCTATGTAAAATTTCGTACAAATTCCAAAATCTTAACCCTTGATTTCTATAACTGGTATTTTCATAATTTATTTGATGGACCTCTTCTGGTATTCCTTTTGCATCAAAATATGTCCTACTTTACATTTACATTACATGTGTGATCCTCACTAATATAAGCAATCTCGTGGGAGGGTTCTCTAATATGGAGAATTATACCGGATAATTAGTTGTCAAACTAAGACGATAGTCCACCAATAATGAGCACCCCCATTATATTGGAGATGCCAGATTTTGAAGCCTTGGAGTGCAACTCGGGCGGGTTGAATCGGGTTGAATGCCTATCCAAACTAACCCGAGATGCACAGAGCCTAACCCGAACTCGACCTCAACCCGAACGGTTCAACCCGAGCCCAAACCCAACCTCAAACTACAGGTTCGGCTCGGGTTCGGGTTGAACCCGGGCTCGGGTTGGGCTCAGGTCGGGTTCGGGTTTTACTAGTTAAACATGCATTGAGAAAGCAAAACAATGAATGCATATGGAACATACATTACCTTTGTTAAAAAAAAACACGAGTATTTTGTAAAAAAAAAAGAGAGAAAAATTCATCTTCATTTAGGCTTATGTAAAAAAAATAAAAAATTACATTCATGAATCCTAAATAAATAAAGCAACAAATCAAGTGAACAAGTGACCCAACAACAATCAAGTGAACATACCACCATCTCTGTGATGATGGCCTGATGGTCAGCGAGGGGTCGGATCGGAAGGTCGGTGATGGTTGGCGAGGGTCGGACAGTCGGTGATGATCGGCGAGGGTTGGACGGTCATTGATGATCGGCGAGGGTTGGATGGTCGGTGATCATCGGCAAGGATCGGTGATGGTAGCCGATTCACATATTGTGTTGTCGGATTGGATGGTCGGAGAGCTTTCTCTTTATTTTTTAGTGTTCGTGAGTCGTGACGGCAAAGAATGAGTAAAGGGTGAGGAGGGAGTTCATTAGGGTTAGGTTTAGGCTGTAATGAATGGTTGTGATGTTCTTTTGATAAGTGGATGGTCCAGATTTGTTATTAAATTGTCCAAATTTGATAAAGAATGAATGGTCCAGTCGGGTGGTCCAGTCGGGTTCAGCCCATGATCCATTTTTACTTCGGGTTCGGGTTCAACCCGATCAACCCGAGACCCCAACCTGAACCCAACCCGAAATAGGTTCGGGTTTGGGTCGGGTTGAACCCGACTGGAAAAAATCCCAACCCGAACCCGCCCACGAGTCGGGTTGGATCGGGTTCAACCCGCCCAAGTTGCACCCCTATTTAAAGGCGCTGATGAATTGATACTTCTATCACTATGAGAGCATCCGATGCAGATGTCTTGGTGACTATGAGAGTGGTCAACTCCAAATACCCTCACCACTATGATGTATATACAATATCTGAAATCCCTATTGATCAAAGATACAATGCCTGATGGGATCCTGATGGAGAACAGGTGGTCGACCTGTTCATGAAGCGATGAACTCGAAAGGGTTCATTTTTAAGATTTTCAAATAATTATAAAAAAACTGGTTAGTAGAAATCAAGTGTCCCAAACTCGGAATCACTTGAAATTTTTACAAGAGATGGATATCAAGTAGATCTTCAAAAATTATCATAACAAGCGTTGAGATCCTTCAACAAACCCACAATTCTCAGAAGAGAAATAAAACTCAAAAATATATTAATCAAAGTTGAAAATCTTAAATTACAAACCTCTCTTTTACAGTAATTAAAAATGACTAAAAATAGTAAAAACGGAAGATTGTTGTAAATAATTCTGCAGAATCCTAGGAGATCCTCGGATTTGATAGAGATCAAATCCGAGTTGTTATGATAATGTATTCGAAATCTAAAATGTTATAAAAAATAGCAAAAACGCTATTTTGAGGGCCAAAAACTAAAAAAAAATGGAAAAATAAGCCATGTTGTGGCATAGTGACAAATTTTGAAGATCTCCTCGATATCTAGCTCCAATAAAAAAATTTACGCGATTTTGAGTTTGGGGAACTTGATTTCTGCTAGCCATTTTTTTTGTAATTATTTGAAAATCTTAAAAGTAAATCATTGTGGTTTATCGCTCCAAGAACACGTCAGTCACCTGTTCTACATTAGTCCCTTCTACTCCGAAAGAACTTGAGCTCGAGTTAATATAAGAAAAGATAGAGAGGTTCTTCCACATGATACTCATACAAATCTGTCACATTGAAAGTCTGAGAAATCCCATGTCTGTTGTAGCTCAATGGCATATGCATTATCATTGATATTCTTCAAAACATTGTGTCAGTAGTGGATTTCAGAGGGGGTGCGCTCAGGAAGTGCCTTCTTGGCGCGTGTGTGGGGTTCTTCGGGGATTCAGATCTGTTGCGCGCCTTGCGAGCCCGGTCTGATTGTCTCTCGAAAGGGGGAAAGGGTATGGTTCCTTGCTGAGGCGCCCGACAGCTCCTCAGGAGGATTCAGGGGATAGTTGTGATCTGCTGCATGGAACAACCCTATTGCAACCAATGAAAATGTGTCACACAGGGGCGAATCTAGGAAAATATTTTTTGGGTGGGCTACATTAAATATTAATGTAGAAGTTTTTTTGTTCTATTAAATATTTGATGTAATTATTTTATATGCCAAATAATGTGATATTCAAAAGACATATTTGTGATTTTTTATTATTATTATTAAAGTTGACTACATTGATTTTCTAAGAATAAAAATGAGATTTGAACTCATTTTACATTATATTATATATATATATATATATATATGATATCGTGCGAGTCGTGCGGCGTCGACCACGGGCCGTCGATCACGGGTCCATCGCGGGTCCATCGCATCAGACGGTCGGGGGCGATTCACATCGACCGTTGGATGCGATGGACCCGCGATCGGACGACGCACGTCGGATCCGCACGACCGCACCGACTGCATATTATCATCGACCTATATATATATATATCAATGATTAGGTGCGGTTGTGTGGTCGCGATCGCGGCCGTCCGATCGCGGGTTCATCGCATACAACGGTCGACGTGAATTGCACCCGACCGTCCAATGCGATGGACCCGTGATTGCGGCCGCACCGACCGCACGACCGCACCTAATCACGTCCCCATATATATATATATATATATATATATATATATATATATATATATATATATATATATATAGAGGAATGATACGGTGCGCGATGCGGGAACGTGCGCGAACGACCACGGGCCGTCGATCACGGGTCCATCGCGGGTCCATCGCATCGGACGGTCGGGTGCAATTCACATCGACCGTTGGATGCGATGGACCCGCGATCGGACGAACGACGTCGTTCCCGCGCCGTGCGGGACGCCGCATATTATCATCGACCTATATATATATACATATATATATATATATATATATATAACAAAATTTATATTTGAAAATATCAATTATTTTGCAATCATATACACTGTGATAATGTAGTATATTACTCCATATTATATGTATGGAATAAAAAAAATTAATTTTTTTACAATGAAAAAAAATACACTCATGTATCTCAGTATATATACATCATTTCATATTATACTTATATAGGGTAGTGCATAATTTTTTTTTATAAGAAAAATAACGTGTACTACAAATGGGGTTGAACATATGCACTTGCGAGGTATATGTTTCAATGAGCCGATATGTTTTTTTTATCGGCACATATACCTCGATAAGTGATGTATATACATGGTTCGCACCTATCACATGGCATCACTTAATCATGTCTCTATATATAAACACACACACACATCATTTATTCAGTACCTCCCAAGGAGCGGGAACTGCCAATCTAACTCTTCTCGGGGGATCTCACAGCTTTGGCAGATCGCTTAGCCCCGTTCAATGGCAACGTGAAAAATCTTCACCGTATTTGGGTTGGGACTGTTGCTCGTTCCAACGGCAACGAAAAATCTTCACCCTATATGGGCTTCTTTATAAGGGCAGATGTCTTTCGCCGTGGGTCCGGAGATTCCCGAATAGGTCAAAACTTATAATGGGATTCCAACTCGGCACCTTTTGAGATTTTGTATTTATATGTGTGTGTAATGGACACAGAAGTTTATGAACTCTGTTTCAATCAATCAGTTTCACAATTTTAAATGTGTTAGCTCTCTTTTGCTTACTATATATATATATATAGTCGAGTGATATCGTGCGGCGTCCCGCACGGTGCGGGAACGACGTCGTTCGTCCGATCGCGGGTCCATCGCATCCAACGGTCGATGTGAATCGCACCCGACCGTCGGATGCGATGGACCCGCGATGGACCCGTGATCGACGGCCCGTGGTCGTTCGCGCACGTTCCCGCATCGCGCACCGTATCATTCCTCTATATATATATATATACGGGGGCGATTAGATGCGGCGAACGGCAGGTGCGGCCGCGACGTGGGCCGTTCGATCGCGGGTCCATCGAATCCGACGGTCGACGTGAATCGCACCTGACCGTCCGATGCGATGGACCCGTGATCGACGGCCCACGATCGACGCCGCACCTGCCGTTCGCCGCACCTAATCGGCCCTCTATATATATATATATATATATATATTTCATAAGAATTTTTACATTTTTCATAAATAATATTATGCATTAAATTTATTGTAGTATATACTTCATTTTTTATAAAAGTATATATTCTATTAGATGAGGTATAACACAGTCGTGTTTGTCTTATTATTTAAAATATGCAAAAAAAAATTTGTTTTCATGTAGTGGAATACATTAAATCCATTCATTATATAAAACATGTATAATTAAGAAAAATCAAGCATGTGTAGACCGTAAACAAAGGTACAAGGGAAGTAAGTTATTTTTTTAATCATAAATGCAACAGTCACCTGTGTCGAAGCATATTTAACTTAGAAAATTTTTACATTTTCTATGACTGATACCATTCAATACATTAGAGTATATGTCTCACCTTTATAAAAGTATATAAGATGAGATGTATGATTTTTAAAATAATAGAAGCATGTATCCTATGTGTTTTGGAGTGAAAATGTACTTGAGTATAAATAAAGCTTGCTCCAAGGATCTTTTTGAAAAGCCCAACGATTCAGTAAACTCACCCACTTCAGCCCATCATGCCACATGGAAATGGGCCCTTTTTTTTTTTTTTTTGCTTGGTAAATAAATTTAATTGATATGAAATATTTACAAATATACATCTGAACAAAATAAAAGGAAATTAAGGAAGAAGATTAATGAGATCCCTCCCTTGAGCCTTTCACACATTGATGGCTAAGGATACAAGTGAAAAATCAGCCAAAATATTCAATGGGCCTCTTGATAGCTGCGCCAATGAGCTCAACTGGTTACTAATCCGTGAGCCAAATTCGGTTCATGCAATTATAGCAGCAATTATACATGCTCTGCTACAAACCATTTCAATGATGTCATGTTTTTCCCCCTTCTCTGTAGCTTGTTTAATGCTATGATTATCAGTTAGATTAAGGATTGATGTCTTCATTGCGCGATGCGGGAGATGTCCGTCAGAAAAACTAGGATAATTTATAAATAATGTGTTATATATATATATATATATATATATTTTTTGGTAGTAGCCCAGTGGGCCGAGGACTCCCTATTCAAGGGGTCGGACGGGGATCGAACCCCGGATACACCGCCCAAAGGCGGGTACACTCACCACCTCGGCGAACGAGGAGAGGTGTATAAATAAATAAATAAATAATGTGTTATTGAAATAACAAACCTGTGTGGCTAGAGACATACAATCACTGGAGAGGATTAAACAAAAGATTTCCAGCATTTATGAGAGAGAAGAGATAATTATTCATTATTTTTCTTGGCTAGAGACTCTGTATAAGGGGATACAAACTTGACTCTTTCTCTCAAACCCTAATAAATTTACCTACAGTAGTATAAGAAACAATAACCAAATAAAGAGTATATATAGCCTAGGTAGATTAACATAATCTTCTCATACATAAAACATGAATTGCAAAATTGCCACACTAGAAAATAAGTGAGAATAACCTTCACTACAGAGACTTAATAATGTAACAATCCGTTAATCCATACGCAATGACAAATAATATTTCGATCCTGGGCAACTGAGATATCCATAAAGTATGAAAGATCTTCTATGCTATTGTAATTATTTCTTGATATCCAGAAACTTGAATGCAAGACATAAAATTCAACAATAATCCTGTTATGTTCGATTAGAGACATAAACAAAATTCAACAATAATCTTGTTATGCAACAAGACATTGGCTGGCTAAAAAAAGTATGGGGAAAGCTCATAGGTGCAGAACAGGGCGCCTTCATAACAAATAGGCCAATACATGACCACTTACTGCTTGTCCAAGATGTGTGCTTCATGCCCTCCAACTGCGTATAGGCAAGAACGCACTCCTCGCTGCCAAAATTGACCTGGCAAGTGCATATGATTCAGTGGAAGAAGTACTGAGCATGCCTTTGACAGGTCATGTAGTTTTTACAATTCCCGCCTAGAAGGATAGCTTGGACCATGACCTGTGTGACTCGAGTGATGCTAGCAATATAATATTGGTTAATGACTCTCCAACACAGAGCCAGCCTTAGCCCTAAGCGACCAAGGAGGTCGCCCATGGGCCCCAAATACGGAGGCTAGGGCCCTTGAAAAAATTGTTATTTCCTATTTTGTAGGAATTTTTGTTTTCTTTCTTTTATATTTATATTTTGAAAAATGATTCACAAGCCCCATTACATAGGCTGTAAGCTACATGAGGTGGCATTGATGACATTACCCATAATACCCTTAAATTCAATTTGGTTAACATTTACCGTATTAATGAGACAGTTGGGCAAATGTAGAATTCCTTTTATACCCTCATAAGTCATCTACTACTTTAAAAAATCATTTCAGTCTGCATGTTTATCTCTGGTGACCAACATCACCACCTCTGGATTTCTCTCGTCACCCTCTATCATATGAGAGGTGGTTTGACTACCTTTCAAGCCTTCCTCCAGCCTCCACCTCCTGCAACCTCCATCTCTACCGTTTTTTTTAAATTCAGATACATTTCAAATGTATCTGACAAACCAATTGCTTAGTTTATGTGATATTTTTTCACATGTTTTTGTGATCTGATGTTTTGATGTTGAAGTTTGAATCGGATTGTTATTGTTAATATTTAATGTCAGTTACATATTCATAATTTTATTGAACTTATATACATTAATTTTTTAAAGATAATTACATTCCAAACTAATTTGTATATTTATACACTTTTTATAAATAGTTACATTTATGAATGTAACTGCTTTGTTTTATTAATATATCATAAAAGTTAGTTATATTCACAACTGTAATTAGCTTTTTTGTGTAATTTATCGATTTGGCTATCGTTTTCAATGTCTGTCGATTCATGTATAACATTTCTTATTGTTTTTTTTTTACATTTATTACAATTTTTTCTTGAATTTGGTGTTTCATATTAAATATAGTAGCCTTTGATATATCTTTTGGCTATAATTTTTTCTTTGAATCTAGTGTTTGATGTTAAATATGTTTTTTAAAAGATTTGATAGAGTTTTGATTTTATATTAGCATATGGTTGTGTTACATTTTCAAACTAATATGAACATTTATGCATTATTTTTGTAAGTCAATTATATATTTGAAATATAACAAATATTTACAAGCCTTAAATAATAAAATTCAGTTAACTGAACTATTTGTGCAATATATTTTGAAACTAAGTTATATGCACGAAATGTAACTGACTTTTTTATATGATATTAATGTTTTATTAAAAGTCAATTATATTCATCAAAAAATGAATATGAAGGTTGAAAAATGTGCAATACGGAGGAGGACCAAAAAGGTAGTCGAACCACCTCTCATATGATAGAGAGCGACGAAAGGAATTCAAAGATGATGACGCTGTTCAATGATGATGAATAGGTTGGCCGGAATAATTTTTTAAGTGGTGGATATATATTAGAAAAATTGGTTAGAAATAGGGGTAGTTCTGTACTTTGATTTTTTTCCTTTTTATAAATGATAACTAGACAGCCAGTAGAAATTTGACAACTTATGAGGCCTATGAGTGAGGCTTATCTAATGGGCCCTGTGTAGTAGAGCTCTTATATTTTAACTTATCATTTTTTTGTTTTGTTCGATATTTATTTAATTAATTGCTATTCTTATGGGATTTTATTTTATTTTTTATTTGATTTAAATTTTTTTTATCATATTGGATTAGTGTTTTTTCCTATTTTTATTCATTTTTTACTTTTGTGTATTTTTTATGATGCATTTTTTAAAATCATGTGATATTTTATGTATCAACTTGAAATTCTATTTCTTCTATACATTTCTCTTCTTATTTTTTTAGGATATGTTTTTATTTTATCTCAAAGAAGTATAATTTTAAAATAGTCATGCTGTATAGGCCCCATTAAAAAACTCAAATAGGTGTCATTATGTTTTCTGTTTGACTTTTTGAAAAGGTAAAAATGGCAAACAATATTATCGTTTCTTTAAATTTGAGTTTTTCGTTCCAAGCAAGGCAATCCCTCATTGATCACTAATATATAACCAACTCTCAATGCAATACTCCATCTTTTAAAAAATTTCTTTTTTACCCTCCTATGTCATCTACCACTTCAAAAATTTATTCCGACTGATCTCCTCATCTTCGGCGACCAGTGTCACTACCTTTAGATTTCTCTTGTCGCCATCTATCATATGAGAGATGGATCAACTACTTTATGAGCCCTCCTCCGACCTCCACCTCCTCAGACCTTCACCTCCAACTTTTTTCAGATATAACTACAAATAAAAATGAGTATATTAGAATTTTAGATACAAATACAAATGAGTATATTAATTTTTTTAGATACAAATACAAATACAAATTTAGATACAGTTTATGTATTAGTTTTTTTAGATAGAGATACAGATTTAGATACAGTCTTATATTAATTTTTTCAAATACAGATATATCTATTCAATTTTAGATACAAATATAAATACAAATAAATATATTAGTTTTTTCAGATTCATATATAGATACAGATTTAGATACAATCCTATATTAAATTTTTCAGATATAAATACATATATAGATTTAGATAGAGATGAAAAAATTTCAGATAAAATTTTTAGATATAGATACAGATGAGTTTTTTAGTTTTTTCAGATACTGATACAAATCTAGATACAACCCTATATTAGTTTTTTTCAGATAAACCATATATTAGTTTTTTCAAATACAGTGGAAATGTATATAAAATAAATGAATATGTATTAACATCTATAGTATTAACATCTATATGATAAAAATAAAAAAAATTTCAATGAGCCAAACCTAAAATGATCACCATCATTGAAATAACAATCACTCGGATCAAAAAAACAAAACTGAAAATAATTTTATGCAATGATGAAGGTTCAGGCGTTGCTACCTAAACTCTTTTTTAGTTTGAAACTGTCAATTAAGTACCACGTCTACATGTTTAATTTCCATACATCTTTTTCAACTTTTCCTCAAATAATAACATGATCCATTAAACGAGTTATTTAAATCAAATTCAAAACATATAGGGTTCATAAATGCATCAACAAACTGGAAACTGCAACTTATTTATTGTAAAAATAATTTTAAAATAAGTTTGTGGCATTTGATATGACGATTTTTTCAGATATGCCATTTTTTTAGGGGCTCAAAATTTGATATGGATTGTGGTTCATTAGTGTTTTATAATTACATGTATGATTTTTTTAAATCTTAATTAATAGTTCAGTCAAGCTTCTATGAGAAACTACGAGAGTTTACATCGAGAATACATCGAGAATATGCGGGACTGGGCTCAAGTTGGTGGGAACGCAAGGAGCTCGTGACGGCACTGTGGGGTATGTTCCGTAGGGGACCACTAACAAATGGATATCTTATCCACTCCCACATCGTTCCTTCCGCCTTATTATTTTATGTTTAGTCTTCAATTACTCTTTCGTTTTTTATGTATTCTCTTACCTCCATTTAGATCTGTACTAACCCTTTTCATCAATGAAATTGATTGATACCATGAATCTATCTTTTAAAAAAAAAAAAAAAACTTTTAGGAGAACCAGATATCATGGACGCTAATAATAAAAAATAATAAAAGATAAAGCAGTTGTAAAATAATAATAATAATAATAATAATAATAAATCCATCTTAAAAAAAAATCACATTGACCGAATGGTCTTACTTGGTTGGCACACTGACCGAATGGTCTTACTTGGTTGGCCGAGCAATATGATTTGACGTTATAAACAAAAAAGATTTATGGGAAAAATTTTCATATGCCCTTGGATCAAGCGCCTTATTTTTTTTATATCCCTTGACCTGGGGGAATTTTTTTTTTGCCCCTACTTTTTTATCCCCTTGTTTTTTTACCCCTCCCACTGCCACCTCACATTTTCCTTTCACATTTACCCTTTCCCTCCCACTGCTCTCTTTCTCTCCCATTTTTTCCCCAAATCACCTGAAAAAAAACCTAAATAAAAAAAACCCTCAAATCAAAAACTCCCCCAAATCAAAAACTCCCTCAAATCGGTAACACCGTTCCCTTCTTGTCTTCCCATCGAATCTGTTCGCTCATCGTTTCCACCGATCTCCCACAGACCTGATCCCTCACCTTCTCTCCCACCATCGCCACGCACAAACCCCCCACCATCGCCACTCACTGTTCAACCAACCACCGCCGTTCACCGATTGGACAGTCAGACCGGCCCAATCTGCCACCGCCTGATCTTACCATCCGATCTGTACAATATATACTGAGTGAATAAGTAGTTGCATATTTATAATAATCAATTACTAAAATAGAATAACCACTTATAGAAACCTACAAACCAATTACACAATAATATTATAGTAAACAACTAGAGAAATAAAACTAGGACTTCTTATACATAATATATCTTCACTTGAAAAGTTTTATAGATTTCATCTCTCAAAAAACTTCTAAATCATCATTTACTGACATACACTAAAAAAAATATAAACACTAAACATGAAAGTAAAAAGTGATTGGCAAATTATTTAAAGATTGATCAAGTGGCATTTGAAAACTATTTAAATAACCATCTCCACCTCCTTTGTGTAAGATATTTAAAGGAAATTAGTACACAAAAATATAATGGCTACATATACTGAGTGAATAAATAGTTACATATTTATAACAATCAATTACATGAATAGAATGACCACTTACAGGATATTACAAAACAATTACACAATAATACTTAATTGAACAATAACAGAAAGGAAACTAAGACTTTTTATACACAATTTATATTCAATTGAAAAGTTTCATGGATGTCTTCTCTCAAAGAACTTCTAAATCAAGACTTCTTATACACAATTTATATTCAATTGAAAAGTTTCATGAATGTCCTCTCTCAAAGAACTTCTAAACCATCTTTTACTAACATATACTCCTAGAAAGAGAATAAAAATTGAATAGAAAAGTAAATAATGATTGGCATATTATTTAAAGATGATTCAAGTGGCATTGAAAAACTATTTAAATAATCATCTCCACATCCTTTGTGTAAGATATATACAAAAAATTAGTACACAAAAATCTAATGACCACATATACTAAGTGAATAAATAATTATAGATTTAATTGTTAATAACCAATTACATAAATAGAATGACCACTTACAATATATATATTAAAAACCAATTACAGAATAATATTATAAATGACTTCTTATACATGATTTATATTCACTTGAAAAGTTTTATAGATGTCATCTCTCAAAGAACTTTTAAACTAATTGACATACACTTAGAAAAAGAGTATAAACACTGAACAAGAAAGTAAAGTGATTGGTAAATTATTTAAAGATGGTTTAAGTGACATTAGAAAACTATTTAAATAATCATCTCCACCTCCTCTGTGTAAGATATATACTGAAAATTAGTACACATAAATCTATTGACAACATACACTGAGTGAATAAATAGTTACATATACAGATTTATATTAATCAATTACATAGATAGAATGGCTATTTACATGATATTACAAATCAAATACACAAAACTACTATAAATGAACAACTGCTGAAAGTTAACAAGGACTTCTTATGCACAGTTTATATTCACTTAAAAAGTTTCATAGATGTCCCCTCTCAAAGAACTTCTAAACTAATTGACATATTAATGCAGACATCATAGCCGTACAATATATGGACGACCGAGATCAAATGAAACACAAAAAGAAAAGATATCTTCATGAATCGGGAGCACTGTGACTTCAAACGGCCATAACATTTGAACCGTAAATCAGAATCGCTATTATGATATGTCCACACGTTCATATCGACGAGCCCTACAAGAGAAGTGGCGATGCCACTATGCCATTTTTCAGAGCGTTCTGAGATCGTCTTCGAGGTCAAATCGACGGTTCAAAGTTATTTTTATTATTTTTAGGTTATTTTGAGGTTGTTAGGATTTTATGCCTTTGTTAGGATTTACTATATTTATATTTGAATTATAAATCATTATTTGAATTCAAATTTGAATTTTAGTTAGGATTAGATTAAGATCAATTAGATTTGTTTGTTAGTTTATAGATTTAGATAATTAGTTGAGATCCTAGTTTGTTAGGATTCTCTTCTATAAATAAGCTTGTGAACCCAATTAATTATTCAGATTAGTGATTATTTAAAGTTTATTTATTTTATCTATTGTATTTTGTTAGGAGTACTAACATTTACATAGAAATACTAAATTTCAGGCATTTCTTAAGAAATCAACAGATATTTGAATTCTATTGAAGAATCAACAGCCTTGTTGGAGCCTGCAGATCTCGCATCCCTGAAGGTCGATCAAGTCAGCAGAAGAGCGTGACCTCTCACGCTGCATCAGTTGGTATCAGAGCTTGCGTCGATCTTCGGCGCATCGTTCTAAAAAAAAAAGAACATGCCGCCAAGAAGACGTCCTCTTAGCGACGCCTACGACCGAGAGGAGCTACAACAAACCATCACAGCAGCTACAGCAGCAACTAATAGGCGCATGGATGAATGGTTTGAGACAATGAAGCACCAAATGGAGGAGATGATGGCATTGATGCAACGCCGAAAAGGGTCTCCAACTCGACGACAACGATCACCGGTTCCACAATCTCCAACCACGCGATTTGAGGCGGATGATTCCATTGGAGGAGATTTCGATAACTCGTTCGAAGAGACGATCCGTCCACCTATCTTCGATGAAGATGAAGATGATGAAGTTGAAGAAACAAAACCTATATTCGATGAAGATGAAGATGAAGAGATTGAAGAGGTAAAACCTATCTTCGATGAAGACGAAGGGGTTGAAGATGAGAACTTCCCACCTATTTTTGATGAGGAGATTGAAGATGGGAGACTTCCCCATATCTTTTATGCAAAGATCGATGAAAAAGACATTACACATGTCTTTGATGAAGAGATGGAGGAGATTGAGTCCAGGAGTCCCCCTCAAATATTTGCTAACAATGATCACATCCTTTCCTTATCTACTGCCTCTCATCATAGCCTTTTCACCACCAAAATCATCAACACCTACGTATTTTACGTGACTAGAGCTTCATCCAAATCATTCCCGCTAGACCCCTTTCAAATACCGCTTCATCATCGAAAAAGCTATCACATGAAATATTTCATCCACCCTACCATTATTTTGTAGATCCATTCTTTCCCTCCTTCATTTCATCTGATCCACCATCCCTTCTCAGAAAGTTATTGCTTGAAAGTTGAATTCGTGAGTATTGGTCTGATTGGATGGAGGTGATGCGGCACCCTAAAAGATTTGTTGTTAGAAAGAAATCCATATGTGAAGTTCATGGTGAAAGTTCTGACGAGGATCTGAATTCGAGGGCGAATTCTCTCCAGCCTGGGGAGGATGATGCAGACATCATAGCCGTACAATATATGGACGACCAAGATCAAATAGAACACAAGAAGAAAAGACTTTTTGATGAATCAGGAGCACCGTGATTTCAAACGGCCATAACTTTTGAACCGTAGATCAGAATCGCTATTATAATATGTCCACGCATTTGTATCGACGAGCCCTACAGGAGTAGTGGCACCACCATGTCATTTTTCAGAGCTTTCTGAGATCATCTTCGAGGTCAAATCGACGGTTCAAAATTATTTTTATTATTTTTAGGTTATTTTGAGGTTGTTAGGATTTTATGCCTCTGTTAGGATTTACTATATTTAGATTTGAATTCCAAATCATTATTTGAATTTTAGTTAGGATTAGATAAATATCTGTTAGATTTGTTTGTTAGTTTATAGATTTAGATAATTAGTTGAGATCCTAGTTTGTTAGGATTCTCTTTTATAAATAAGCTTATGAACCCAATTAATTATTCATATTAGTGATTATTTGAAGTTTATTTATTTTATCTATTGTATTTTGTTAGGAGTACTAACATTTACACAGAAATACCAAATTTCTTACATTTTTTTGGAAATCAACAGATATTTGAAGCCCAACATCCCTAGTATCCTTCTATTGAAGAATCAACAGCCTTGTTGGAGCCTGCAGATCTCGCATCCCTAAAGGTTGATCGAGTCAGCAGAAGAGCGTGACCCCTCACGCTGCATCACATACACTAAGAAAAATAGTATAAACATTGAACAAGAAAATAAAGAGTGATTGATAAATTATTTAAAGATAGTTCAAGTGGCATTGAAAAACTATTTAAATAACCATCTCCACCTCCTCTGTATAAGATATATACAAGAAATTAGTACACAGAAATATCATGACCACATGCACTGAGTGAATAAATAGTTACAGATTTATAATGATCAATTACATAGATAGAATGACCACTTACAAGATATTACAAACCAAATACAGAATATTACTATAAAGTAAAAATTATTGAAAGAAAACTGGAACTTCTTATACACAATTTATATTCACTTCAAAAATTTCATAGATGTCCTCTCTCAAAGAACTTTTAAACCATCATTTACTTGATAAATTGATTCAAATTGCACTGGAAAGTATGTTAGTTACTTGATAAACACAAAAACCATTAGCATAACAATACTTAGAAATTACAGAAATTTGTAGGTGGCTGATTTGAAGGTGGTCGGAGAGGTGGGACAGAGAAGCTGATCATTGGTGCAATGGGCGGAGAGGAAGAGATGGAGGTCAGTGATTATGGGTGTTGGGTTTCAATAAGAGGGTTTGTAGAATGAGAGGGTAAGACGGTTTAAGGGGATAGACGCCTCCGTTTCAAAAGAGGCGGTTTTGTAATCGCAATGACCACTGGAGAACAAGGAGATTCCGATGGGGGATTTTTGATTTGGGGGGCTTTTTTATTTGGGGTTTTTTCCAGGTGATTTGGGGGAGATATGGAAGGGAAAGGGAGCAGTGGGAAGGAAAGGGTAAATGTGAAAAGAAAATGTGAGGTGGTAGTCGGAGGGGTAAAAAAACAAAGGGACCAAAACGTAGGGGAAAAAGGTCAAGGGACATGGAAAAAATAGGGGCTTGATCCATGGGCATATGGATAATTTCCCAAGATTTATTGTATGTTCGTATAAGAATGAGATTTTGTCCACGAGTGGCATTGACATGTGTAATCTAGAAATTTTTTTTTGTCAGGTGAGACTCTGTCGTGAGACAACAGTCATATAACTAGAACAGACTTTCTTGACCAATTAAGCAAAAGCACACCTATAAATCGACCATGCATTACCATACAAACAATTCATCAGCACTTCTATTCATTACAACTCTGCATCCATTGGAATTGGAATATTTTCAAGCTTTGAAGAAGAAAACTGAAATGATGGATTCGATTCACACCTTCCTAAGAAGCCCAACCACCCTGTTAATCTTATCCTTGATCGTCTGGACGACATCTCCCTTAGTGGTGGAAGCGAGGGTACACCATCACAAGTGGGAGGTGAAGTACCAGTTCAAGTCCCCAGATTGCTTTCAAAAGCTGGCAGTCACCATCAATGGCATGACTCCTGGGCCGGCCATCTATGCACGACAGGGCGACACGGTTGTGGTTGAGGTTAAGAACAGCTTGTTCACCGAAAACGTCGCCATACACTGGCATGGCATTCGACAGGTAGGATTCATATATCTGGTTCATGCATGTTTAATGAAATCCATGCATGTTCACTTCGACTGTATATATCTTTATGATATTAAATGGTTGATTTGTATGTTCTCCGTGTTTAGATTGGTACCCCATGGAGCGACGGGACAGAAGGCGTGACGCAGTGCCCAATCTTGCCGGGCAACACTTTCACATACAAGTTCGTCTTTGATAGGGTAAGTCGAATACTCAAATCAATGAAGCTTAATATTGAAGAGAACATTTAAATGACAAACGAAATCGTGCAGTTTTACAGGATAATTACATTACGCAGTGTTTACTCCTATGTTTTTGTGACTGTAACCAATGTGGCTCACACAAATGCTGGTGCTAATTGCAGGCAGGGACCTACATCTATCATGCCCATTATGGGATGCAGCGATCGGCCGGGCTGAATGGAATGATCATAGTATCTGTTCCCGATGGAGTCACCGAACCCTTCTCATATGATTACGACCGGAGCATCCTTTTGAACGACTGGTGGCACAAAAGCACCTATGAACAAGCCGCGGGCCTCAATTCGGTGCCTTTTGTTTGGATTGGAGAGCCACAGGTACCCATTAAATTCAGTTGATCTTAATTATATAAATTAAACTGAGTTCTGCATCAGCTGATCCTCTATGAAGTTATTAATGGTCCTCTCAAATTTCTGCTTCAGTCTTTACTGATCAATGGGAGGGGAAACTTTAATTGTTCTTTGGCGGGAACCGGTGTGTGTAACGCAACAACTCCCGATTGCTCCCCATTTGTATTAACTATGGTCCCTGGAAAGACTTATCGTCTCCGGATCGCGAGCATCGGTTCTTTGTCAGCCTTCAATTTTGAATTAGAGGTAACATATATCACATATGCTAGTGGTCTTTGTATTGCTATGAACACATATAAATTAAATTTCAATTGAATTTGAATCTTCTTTCTCTAACTGAGATTCTGTTTGTTTCTTGTAGGGGCACAGCATGACCATTGTAGAGGCCGACGGGAATTACGTCGAACCTTTTGTGGTGAAGAATCTCAATATATACTCTGGCGAGACGTACTCTGTCATCGTTAAAGCTGATCAAAACCCTTCAAGGAACTACTGGGCAGCCTTAAATGTGATCACTCGTAAACCAGGGACACCAACCGGCTGGGGTATCATCAACTACTATCCAAACAGCTCCAAAAAGTCACCTCCAACAGTTCCTCCGAGCGGTCCAATCTGGGATGACACAATGTATTTCTTGAGACAAAGTCAAGCCATCAAAGCGCGTCAAGGTTATATATTTCCTCCCCCTCCCACCTCCGACAGAGTAATCACTCTGCTCAACACGCAGAACAAAATCGACGGCCGCATTAAATGGGCCATGAACAACATGTCTTTCACTCTCCCCGACACGCCATACTTGGTGGCTATGAAACAGAGGCTACACCATGTCTTCAACCAGAAACCAGCGCCGGAGACCTACGATTCAAAGAACTTCGACGTGTTTGGTGTCGCCAAGAATGCGAATGCGACTTCTGGAAACTCAATCTATAGGCTCAAGTTCAATTCGACGGTAGACATCATACTACAGAACGACGGCTAACAACAGCGAGACACACCCATGGCATCTACACGGCCACGACTTCTGGGTGTTGGGGTACGGAATTGGGAAGTTTGATCCGATGAACGACCCGAAGAAGTACAACCTGGTGGACCCGATCATGAAGAACACGGTGGCGCTACATCGATACGGGTGGACCGCATTGAGGTTCAGAGCAGACAATCCGGGGGTTTGGGCGTTCCATTGCCACATAGAGGCGCATTTCTTTATGGGGATGGGAGTGGTGTTCGAAGGAGTGGAGAAGGTCGGTAGGCTGCCTTTGTCGATCATGGGTTGCGGAGAGACAAAGCGTTTCCTAAAGCATTAATTAATGCATTTTTTTTAATCTTATGATTATAGGTTAACAGAGGTTGCATTTCTTCAGTTGTAATGTAATAAAAATTTGTTGAATTTAAATTATTCCAATTGCATCATGTTCAAGAGACAAAAAATAACGAACCGGATTTGGGTCGAGACGATTCGTCTACGGACTACAACAACAAAACTTCTCTATGGTGACAATTTTATTATAATGGTTTAAAAAAATTGTTTTTTTTTTTTTACCATACATGACTTATAGTAACATTTAAAATTAAATTGTTGCAAAATATATATATGAAGTCGGTGTGGAAAGCCCTTGGCAAGAGAATTTGACGCTATGTGAAATAGTTTTCGTAACGTTTATGCAAAATGTTACTATAAAATTTTAAAGTAACGGTTTTAAACAATAACAATAAATAGCATGGTAAAAGTAACCGTTTGAGAAGAATAATTAACATAATCGATCACATTGTTATTTTCCTTTTTTTTCTCCATCATGTCCCTTTTTCACCTCTTCTTATTCTCTCCATTATCATACATGTGTTCACCTTCTTCTTTGCATTGACATTTTTTTAAGATTGAATGAAATCATAAGATCCTCCCAACAGGTTTTTATTTTATTTTATATAAAATCAGTATTTTTGTTTGATATGTGAAACATTAATATGTGTTTGCTTCATTAATTTTCCTATTATGGTACTTCATTTTTATTTATTTTTTTCATTAGATTTGATTTGTTTCTTGATTTGATTGGAAAATCAAATTAGACTAGGGTGCATTTAGATGTGAGGATGAAACATTGAGATTCTTAAAATCTTATGTTCCAAACTCAACTTTTGAAAAACTATGTTTTATTATATTTTCAACTCCAAAATTTTTTGGCCTAAAAAGGAAGATTATAATTTGAAAAGTTAAAACGCTGAAAATGTGTTTGGATCTAAGTTTAAAAAATTTTAACTTTTTAAACGCAGAATCTACCTAAACTCATATCCAAACACATCAATATCTAATGTGTTTATGGTTTATAGGTTTTTTTTATTGGTAGGTATATTATCCTCAATACTAAAAAAAATCAACCCAAATATTATCTTTTTCCAATTCCAAATATGATAATATGATGGACCCTACCAAATGATACAATTGAAAATAGGGTGGTTGTTGTTGATATTATTTCTATTATTTTATTTAAGGATTTTTTAATTTTCAGTCTCTGTAAACATACCTATTTAGGGATCGATATCTCATTTCTTCACATTTTGATTTTAGTTCTCAGATTAAAAGATATGTTCCTTTTTAGTCTCTCCTAGGGACTAAAAATGAGCACATCCATTAAATCTAGGGACTAGAAGAATGAGGGACCGATCACCAAATCCTATAGTTTATAGGGACTTAAAAATAAAAAAAATCCCTTTATTTTGCATTTTCCCTTTTTTCTGCATCAATAAACTGAAACTATTGTCATTTAAAGATATTAAGGTGGTGCTTCTTAACCTTTGTAACTTTTTTATAATGGTTTGTTTCAATCCTCACCCAAAAAAAATATATGTTTGATTGGCTTATTAATAAAGAGATATCCATTTTTGTATGCATGATTTTTTTTTGGCATCGATTATGATCTTTTAGGCTTGGAACTTTTTTTCTGTTGAATATTGTCTGTATGAATTTTATTTTACAATTATTTGTGGGATTTTATTTTTAAAAACAATATAAATAAATTTCCAATATAAAACTTTGGTATGAATGGCTTGCTGAAAAGAAAAGAAAGAAGAGTTAGTATGAAGGGGACATTTACATACCACAATTATAAGAATTTAAATCTAAAACTTATTTCATATCACCAAACCACATAAATAGTGTTTTTTTTTAATTCCTAATTTGTTTAGATGTGTAATATATATGGAGAAAACCATACTACTATTATTGGGATTTATAACTATCACGTATCTTTCACATCTCTATATTCAAATAAATTCACCCAAAAAGAAAAATAACATCTGAATAAAAAAAATGACATTCATCATTTTTTTAAAATTTAAATCTAAACATTTTTTATTTAGATTATTAAAGTTTAAGGCATGAATTCTAATTTTATGGCTAATTTATATCTTTGTTGACTTTTTTTTAATAGCTTGGTTGTTATAGTTGTTAGAAAAAACAGGAATGTTTTTTGGTGTGGATTATTAACATATACTAAATAATAAATGAGCAAGATTATATAAGATATAACATTATATAAACTCTCCACTCATTTGAAAAACTCTCCTTAAGCCTAGTTTGGCATGGGATAAGGGGTTGGGATAAAAAACAAATTGGGTTAAATAATTTGTTATCCTATCTGGCATAAAAAAGTGGACAATTATCTACATTTTGAGATAAAAAATGAGGATAGTTTGTTCTGGATAAAAGGTGTAACAGACTTTATCCTAATTTTTTATTCCTATTTTATAAAATTGGGATAACATTTATGACTACTCTTGCAAAAAAAAAAAAAAGTGTTTCACTAAACAACATTAATGCCCAATTAATAGGAATGATATATTTAGTATTTTTTAAAAAAATTAAAATTATCCCATATCCGATCCAAATGCAAGATTGGGGATAAGAACATAAAAAATGAGGATCATAAAAAAACATTAACAAATGCAAATCTGGATAAAAATAGTGGATTTTTTATCATTATAAATTAGGCTAACTTATCCTAAAATTTATCTATTTACCAAACTAGGCCATAAAGTATCACGTGTATAAATGCTTATTCCACTTAATTAACCACCAATAATTGCTAATATTGGTTTTTTAGATAATAGAAACTAAATTTTTAACCATGTTATATTGGTTGGCAATTACAATTACACTGGCAGAGAATTACATTTTTAATTTAGTGTTATCTGGTCGGCACTTACATATTGTGATTCAATTGCATATTTATCTTTTAGTTTACAAAAAAAAAAAAAAATTGCACAATAAATTTTTATTTTTTATTTTGGAGGGGGACGAGGCCACTCACGTGGTTTTGGTGGTACATCGAGCCATTTACGGGAATAAATAAGACAAATACAATAACTGATGGAACAATAAATGCAACAGAAAGTTCAACACTTGAGAAGCAGATAGAACAATAAATGCAAGAGGGATTTATAGTCAACATCAGATGATGTATATTTTATTTTTAAGGTTTTATAACGTTCGTAATGTTGGCTTGGATATTGTTGTAATGTTTGCTTTTAAATAATATTTAGATTTTATTTCTTGTTTATGAAAATATATATGAAATTAAAATTTTTATGAAAAGTGAAACTTTTGTTATTTCTAACCATGGTTTACAAGTGTCCCTAGAACACTTCATTGTCACGTTGCATTGATATAGTAACAGTTTTATATCAGTTACTATATGTTTTCACATATTTGGATATAATATAGTAATGTTAATAAACTGTTACTATTTAATTTACAGTCACAGTTAAAAAACCGTCAAGATTTGAATTCTAAAACCATGACAAAAAATAGTGTAAACCTGTGTAGATAACATGACCCCATCTATGTTAACTAATATTCAACTGTTAACATAATTTTGATAACGATTATTGACTTATAACAATGGTTTAAAACTACCATAAACTGCTTTTCTTGTAGTGGACGCTTCTTCCGACGGCTTCTGCTGGATCGCCGGCGATCCTCCTCGTCAAACGTCGTTGGAAACAAGGTTGTGAGTGACCTGCTGAAGATCCTCCGATACTCAAGTCAATCAATGCACAATTTAGGATTTTTGTAAAAAGAATTTTTCACGTACCTCAATAGGGAGAACTGGTTCCATATTTGTAATATTTTGGTGGATGCCTTAGAATCAATGATATATATTTCTCACATCCGGCAGATGGGGAGAGACCCGAGATTTAAGGATTAATTATATGTATTTAGAGGGATTTGCAAGATCAGATATTAAATACACACAATTTGTTGGGATCTTGTGAATCAATTAATGATGTTTATAAATCAATGATATATTATTGTGATCTCAGATAATCTGTTTAATGATAGCTCTATATTTAATATATTCTATTAAGATTTAAAGAATCAGTAATTGATGATCCCTTAATTATAATCAGAAATTGAATGTAAAATATTGACTTGATTATGTGCCATTCATCTGGTATAGAGTGTTCGACGGATGGGATCCATGTTCAGTGGGTTATTCGGGTCGTGGACCGTTCTTAATCGGGTCTTAGACCTCCAATACGTGGAGCATAGTTAATGAGTCTGAATTTTGCCCCTACACCTATATAACCTATTTAATGGAATTGTTATAATATTAAATGATCATTCGTTTTACACTATAGTTGTTGACTGATTTCATATTTCTATTTTTGTTTTCCACAAAAAAATGAGTCACAAATACAGGAGCCCTGTTAGGCCAAGAACAGCATAAACATTAAACAAGGCCCCTCGTCACTCCTCAGAAGCTCCCCCCCTCCCTCGGGCAGTACTCCTCCCTCCTCTCAAGCTTCTCACTCTGCTTCTTCTAATGGCAACACACGTACAGGCCCCTCGCGCTTGAAGACTCACCTCCCGTCAAGCTAGGCAAGCAGTGGTGGTGACAAGGTGGCCGGGTTGGGACCCATGTCCCCCATGCCATGGTTCAAGCCTCAAACAGATGGTATATATTTAATTTTTTCAAGCTTCATTTCGGTTCTATTTTTGTGATGGGAAATAAAGATTTCAAGAATTTGTTTCTGGTATCTTTTATGATGGGAATTAGCATGGGAGCCTTTATTTTCACCCCTTCAAGTATTCAACCCACCCCTAAAAAACTTAAATTTTTATTTTATTTTATTAGAGAAACCCACCCCAAGACCCTTCTCTTGCTGGTCTTTCGCTGGAAGCTCCTCGATGCCATGAGCTGTGGCGCCTCCCGCCAGTGGAGGGACGAGATTCCAGAGGAGAAGCAATGGAGACAGGAATTAGAGATTTTGCAGCCGCGGATGGAGGTGGAGAGGGCGAAGACGAAGTGGAGGAATTGGCAGCCGGCGGAGGTGGGGGGAGGGGGGATGGGGAGGGGTTGGGGACGGGGGTGAGGATGACCACCTGAGTATTTGGGGGAGGGTTGTTTATGACGCGTGTGTGCTTTGATTGGGTGGTAGACAGGCGGAGGAGAGGACAGGTCGTTCCATGGAGGGAGAGATTTGGATGTGGTGGTGGTGGTGGTGGTGGGAGAGGAGGAGGAGTGGTTGCCTCAACGAAGGCAGATGATGGAGGGGCGCGCGGTGGTGATTGGGGATTTGAATCTACGGTGGCTGTAGCAAAGGCGGCCTCTCCTCGGGGATCTCGTCCCTCCTAGCGGTGGGAGGCGCCGCAGATCATGGCATTGAGAAGTTTTCGGCGGAAGGCCGACAGGAGAAGACGTACGGTGTGGCTCCTCTCTAACAAAAAAAATAAAATAAAATTTTAATTCTTTGGGGGTGGGGTTGAACAGTTTAAAGCGTGGAAATAAATGCCCCCAATTAACATAGGAAACCCTTGCATCTCTTTAACACAGAGAATCGCATAACCATTAGTCACGGACTTTATCACCAACTACATTAGATTGATTACATGACATGACTCTTTTTTTCTCACAGCGATGCTGTGTTTCAAGGAGCTACAATATATTTGGAAAACATGCGGAAACTCTTTTGGTCTTGCCTCCAAGATTGGGGATGCAATGTCATGGGGGTAAGGAGGGTGACTCTTCACAGGGAAGTCTTATTCATCGAGGAGTAGATAGGCGAGGGGCCAACGGCTTTCCCCATTAGATCTTTCTTCTAAGCCAGGGGACATTTCAATTATTTGTTTTTCTATAGTCATTATCTTAGTCAACATGTCAGCTAGATTTTTGACTATCCTAGATCTTCTCAAGCAATAGACTCCCATCTTCCGAAAGAGTCCCGATGGAGTGACAATGAAACCTATGTGCTTAGTCCTTGAATTAAATGTTGAATTTTTTACCAAGTGAATTGCGCTTTAACTATCACTATGCAAAACATTCTTTGTTTTTCTAAATCAAAACTCTATCAACATGCCTTATGACCAGATCATCTCTTTGCTAGCCTCTGTCAGAGCTGCATATTTTACCTCTGCAGTGGATAAAGCAACAATCTTTTGTATTTGTGAAATCCAAAACTAACAGTGGTAGTACCTACTGTAAAGACACAACCAATAGTTATCCTCCTCTGATCGACCTCACCAGCACTGTCTGCATTCACAAATCCCTGTAGCCTCAACTCGCCTTTGTTGAAGCATAAACATATATAATTAGTACCTCGTAAGTATCTTAATACCTACCTCACTATTTCTCAGTGTTACTTGCCTAGATCTGACATGAATCTGCTCACATCTCCCACTGCATAGGCTATATCTAATCTCATGCTAACCATGACATACATCAAACTTTCAATCGTTCAGGTATATGGAACCTTAGCCATGAAGCTTCTCTCCTACTCCATCTTGGGACTCTAATCCTTGGACAGTCTAAAATGACTAGCAAAAAGTGTGCTAACTGTCTTAGCATTGGACATGCTAAATCTTTGCAAAATGCGATCAATGTATTCAGCCTGAGAGAAGTGCAAAGTACATCTCTGCTTGTCCCTCGTGATCCTCATCCCAAAAATCTTCTTCGTTGAACCTAGATCATTCATATCAAACTCAGTTAACAATTGCTTCTTCAAATTTCTGATTTCATCCATATCTGAACCAGCTACTCACATGTCATCAACATAAAGTACAAAATAATTAACTGGAATCAAACCTCTTGTAGTAGCAACAATGGTCAGCATTGCACTGCTGATAGCTAGTTCTCTGCATAAAGACATCAAATTTCTTGTATCACTGTCTTGGAGCACGTTTTAAGCCATATAAACTCTTCTTTAACCTGCACACGAGTTTTTCCTTACCCTTCACTAAGACAAGTTCGACCCCCGTTCAACTTTGCATAGCATGAATAATCATCTGCACACATTATCAGGCTCCATAATATAGCAGATTGTACTGGTTTCATTGTCGTACAATAGACCACATCATGTGTACATGTCCAACATATGGATCATGCCCCTTCCACCTGTAATTTTTGGAGAGTAATGCAGTTAAGGGTAGTAAACGAGCCGAACGAGTCGAGCTTTAACATGTTCAAGCTCGACTCATTTATAAACGAGTCGAGTCAAGTCGAGCCGAGCCGAGCCGAGCTTACGAGCCTCAACGAGCCTAGCGTTCTTCTTCATTTTAGGGTTTTTAGGAATTAAAAATAAAATTTTAGCCTAAATGAGCCAAGTTCATGAGCTTAGACAAGTATAGCTTTGTATTAATTTAATGTTATGATTTTATAAAGGAGTTTAATCAAGCTTCAGTTAAGTTTTTCTAACACAAATGAGTCGAATTTGAACACAAAATGAAGCTCGATCCAGGTCCCGAGCCTAACCAAGCTTTAAAACTTGTTCAAGCTCGCTCATTTGTCTAAATGAACAAGCCTGAACGAGCTCAAACCGAGTTGAGCCCGAGCCGCTTAGTTCATTTACCAGCCCTAATTGCAGTGCAGTCAATAACACTTTTGTACACCTGTCAAACCAGTCCAATAATGGTCAGATATATTATATCAATATTCTATTAAAATTATGTGAATATACATTAACGGCCTGGTCATGTATCCTCAATGAACAACAACCAACAAATGCACAAGTAGGAGAAACTTACAAGATCTGTTACTTAACAAAGTTGGTTAAGTCATCATCTTCTGCAATCTCATCATGCAAAGATCCTTTATTACACTATTCAGCACTAATTCCATTCAAAATCACATGTTTCATTTCATGGGTATGTAAATTAATTTTAGAAAAGTTGAACTATATGAAACCCACTATAAATGTACGCATCCAATCTGAAAAATATGCAAAGAACCCAACAACTAATATGTTTTAAAAAATTCATCAATCAATGATAAATAACCCATTCCCACCACAATCACTATCTTCGAAAATAAAAGAAAACAAAAACCCAACAAATCAATAAAAAAAAAACCAAACATATCCCAAAGCTTACTTTGAGCATGAATCACCTCCTACAAATCCCTCACCGTAGCCTGCCAAAAAATCCCAAAACCCACATCAGATTTCACAAAAAAAACCAAACTTTAGTAACAAATCCACAAAAAGAGGGACACCCACAGAGTCACCGAGATGAACTATCCCTCCAAACCCACGTCAACTTCTTTCTATTTCAGAGGGCGGGAATGATGAGGCTTGGTATTTTAGGTGGAGATGAAAGTTTTCACTTTCAGTTGGAGGAGATTTGGTGGGGACGAAGTGTGGGGACAAAGGACTTTAGGGATTTGGTAGGGATGAAAGGTTATTTTAGGGCTAAGGTAGTTTTAGTATTTCAAAGTTCTGTTAACCTCTTTTAGACGGAAATATATTGTAGGGATTAAAAGAGTAAGTGCCTTTTGAATGTGGGGATTTAAAAAGAAATTGAAAGAATGCAAGGATCGATAGTTAAATAGAACAGTTTACAGAGACTTAAAACTAAAAAATCAATAATATCATAATTAAAATTAAGATTAAGATTTCAGGGATTATTCTCATTCAAAATATATATATATATATATATATATATATATATATATATATATATATATATATATAACATACAATAATTATTAGTGTAATTGTGAGTAATTATACAAGAGAATGGATATCAATAGTAAATTGTAGAAACATTTTATGATATATGTGAGATTCAGATATTTTTTGAATCAGATATTGATATCCATATCCACACTGTGAGTATTCAAATATCGTTTTTTAAGATATAGATTCAAAACATAAACATATATTTTTTGTAAAGCCCCTTGAGCTCATCTCAAAACATAAACATATATTTTTTGTAAAGCCCCTTGAGCTCATCTCTTTCTGGTGGATTATTGACAGGCTTACTTCCCAAGCATATGGAATTGAAGGAAGGTTTCAAGTACTCACTTCACCTAAAACCTTCAAAATCAAATCCACATGTCTCTCTAATTTATCCCTCCTTCAATTTCCTACAAAACAAAACAATACTTGTGGGGGCAACTCTGAATATTCCTTATCCATTGAAATGCATACTGTTATAAAAAAGTAAAATATATACACATTAAGTTACACTAGTATTTTTTTTTTAATTTTAATATTGTAATAGTATAGCAATACAATATGATAGCGTAATGTATGTTGCACTAATGTAGTGAATAAACAGCCAGGGGACCCATTCTAGATTGTAGACAGAGAGACAAAATACACTGAGTGTATCGATGCTCTTACATTAATACTTGAGCTAGGGTGTTAAATTGAGCTGGGATAAATAATCTTGAAAAAAATTCATAAGATAAAGTGTTGATGACTACAAGAGCGAAAAAGTACCTAACATTTTTTTATATCACATTGGATTGGAGAAAAAGCACTACACGTATGATCTTCCCAATTATTATTTTTAAATGAAAAAAATTTAGATATTTCAATCCATGTTTTCGTACATATAATTTGGTGTTATCCAGTCCTATAATTTGGTGTATCTAAATATTTAATAATTTTATTTCTTCACAATTATTTACAAAGCTGAGATTTTCAGTTGAGTCCACCCTCATTTCCATTTCCCTGGAGTCCAAAAAGCACCACATTGAAACTTGTAATAATCTGCAGCCTAATTTTCTCTAAAATTCATATAGCTGATGTCCATCATTTAACATACAAAGTTAACAAATAATAGTATAAAAAATAAGTGATTTTTAAATGAATGCAACACACTAACGTTACCATTAACAAAAAATCAGTACAAATATGTGATAATGCAGTACAAATATGAATCCATAAAACTATATATCTTTAATTTCTTATAATATCCAATTAATTTTTTTTTTTAAATCTAAAATTAATGAAACCAATTTGTCCCCATACCACCCCCTATATATGTCCAAAACCTTCTCTGAAAAAATGACAAGAAAGTTAGAGAAGATAGAAAATGTTACCAAACGCCCGGTGACCTTCTCAAAGCGTAGGAATGGACTCATGAAGAAGGCCCTCGAAATTCAATACTCTGCGGCGCAGAAATCGCAGTGATTAGCTTCTCTCCTTCGGGTCGGCTTAGCCAGTTTAGCTCGAACAACAAAAGGTGATCATCATATACGTGTTCTACAAGAGGAAAGCAATTAACATATTCATGATTTCTTTTCAACAATGCTTAATTAATTTTCTTTCTTATGTTTCTCAACTGATTAATATATATTTGGGCTTCTTTCATTGTTTTACAGGATTGAGAAGATATTTGAACGTTTTGCTAGTCTACCAAGCTATATGAGAGAGTGGTCTGTTATACGATGGATCTTCTATTCACTTATACAACTTCTATTCAGATTTTTTTTCCCGTTTTGCATATCCTTATTGAAACGTCAATTCCTTGATTTGTTTTCTTAATTTATTTCTCTTTGATTGAAGCTCAAACCTCAGCGATGTCAATGATCCGGAGGTAAAATAGTTTATATGGATCAAGAAGTCTGAATAATATGAGAATCTATAAAGTTTTTTTCCCCTCCCACCCCCCCCCCCCCCCCCTCTCTCTCTCTCTCTGATTTTTCATTTTGAATAACATTCATATATGCAGGTTGTACTTAGAGTTGTCAGAGAAGTCACAAAAAAAGTGGATTCTTCGGCCACAGACAATGCCGAGTTTGTTCCTTCTATCCCTCTACCACCATATTGAATTAACCTTATATTCCTATTATGTAATAATCAACCATAACATAGTCGATTAGTCTCTTGTTCTAGTTGCAACACGCGCGATATATAATTATCCATGCTTATGTTTTTTTTAATTGTATTATTTGAAAAGCCATTTCTTGTAAAAGTTGATTTTTGTACTATAAGAGGAGAAATTTGTAAATTAAGTAGTTATGAATCGCGAAAGTACAATGATCGCCCCGTAGCTTGATCTACCTCTACGGGAGATGCTAGTTCTTCTTTTGCAGATTTTTTTTATCTAATTATTATATTTCTTTCTATTATTACCACTCGCGTGCCTACCGTTAAACTTGGCAAGAACAATGATCGACATTATTCGAATCTTAGATGATTAAAAGACACAAATGTATAACATCAAAAATGGAATTGGAAAAAACTGAGTTGCTTTCCTTTACAATTAAATCCACTCTATATAAAATAGTGTTTTTGCCTGTCTTATTAGTTGTTTTAAACATATTCTTACTAACAATGCCTGCCACTTCTGATGGATTTCATTCAGTTCTTCTGCTCAACCTGAATTGGTCTCCAGTACTGTACAGGTAACTAGATTCAGATTTATATTCATAAACCACCTTGTGATAAACATATAACTATTTTGGTTTGTGATGGTAGTTATATTATATAACAAAATGGTGCACCATTACAAGATTACTAAGTAATATCAATATGTAATGTAACAAAAATTTCTTTTATTTGTGGTATCAGAGTGCTAGAGATGAACTCAATAAGTTAAAGGAGGAAATGCAGGAGGCACTGACTCGATTGAGGTACAACATATAAAATCATGTAAAAGTGAAAGTTTCTCAATTACTTAATCTTTTGTTTAACTAAAATATTTTTAAGTAAACTATGAAAACTCTTATTGTTTTTCTTCTTTATTTCTACTTGTATCATTAATTACCTTGGGATCATGCTCTACAGGATGTATGAACCTGTTATAGAGGAGATTAAGAGTAGGGAGGATGCTGAGTCCACTGCTGAATTCATTCGAGGACTTCTCCACAAAGTTAGGGAAAGAAAGGTAATAAATAACTATGCTTTTAACTGTGTAGTCTTTATTTCTTAATTATTAATGCATGGATTCAGTGGTTCACTATGAGAAGTTAAACTGAAATAATATATATTATTTTTGTTTTGAATTTTTTTTCTAAAAAAATTAAATTTGGAATATAAAACTACCTAAATTAATCAAGTAATATCCACAATGAGATGGGCGGTAATTAAATCAAGTAATAAGAAGTGGCATGTTTTGATGATTTTTTCAAATGGGTATATTGCGTTCGGTCTGCTAAAGTTTTTAAAACCTACATAAACATCTCTTAAAGTTCTAAAACATACATTTACACCCCCTGCTGTTAAATTTTCTATTAAGATGAGACAAAAGTATGGTTTTACCCTTTTGTGTGAGTTAATTAAATCGTTATCGTATTTTCACATTTTAATTTACCCTTTTAATTAAATCGTATTCCCTATCAACTTTCCATATATCAAAATTTAACAACCATAGGAAATATTAAGGCATAGGATTCCAAAATTCTTGTGCTTTCTACATGGACCTGTTTCAGGGGGAAAATAAAAAATACTTGCATTGAAAAGTGGGAATCTATCCACATGAGAAGGATGGAGTCATGGGAGAAAGCTGACAAGATATATAACAAACTGAAGTTCAGTATGATTACTGATAAAATACCTGAAATTTTCAACTAATGGCATTCATGAATGAATATTATGTTTCCTTAAATCTTCTTCTTAGCTAATTAAATTTGTTGTTTTCAGCTGAATTTATCACATTTAATATTTTTCCTTAAATAGGTTTCAGGAATGCCTTCTTAATCAATTAAGCCAAGGTAATACATTTGACATCAATAGAGGCATTCCTCTTTATGGCATGATCCAAAGGAACAATGGACCATATCCTCCAAATGCCCCAAATGTTCAAGGTAATACATTTGACATCAATAGAGGCATTCCTCTTCATGGCATGATCCAAAGGAACAGTGGGCCATATCCTCCAAATGCCCCAAATGTTCCACACTTCTTTCATGGCTCCTCATCTAGGAATCCTGTGGTGAATGACACGGCTGTAGAACCTATATTCGAGGTTTCAATCCTGCTCTACAGAACCTATTATTTTGATGTCATTTTCTACATATAGTTATAGAAAGAATTTATATGTATTGTGATTTTCTATGTTTATCAATGTATCAAAATGATATTACAAGAATAATACATCTTAGATGACACAATTATTTATTTACAAGTTACATCACCATTCACAACAGTTGGAATTGCATGGTTAGAAAGCTTAATTTCCATAAACATCACAATGTTCCATGCAGCAACAGAGCATGGAGCGTGGACTAATGAAGCTCTCAATATATGAGCAAGGGGAGTCCTCAGCGAGTGGATCAAGGGTATGGCATTCTTTTGATATAAATAATTCTGATTCATGTTTTGAGATTTTGGAATCCCAGGAGAAGCCCCATTTAATTTTTCCTCCATTCAATCCAATTACATAGATCGACGTATTTTCTTCGGTAGTCACATAGAGACACGGGTGTAGTTCTAAAAACAAGCAAATATTAAGTATCCAAAAAAATAGTTAAATTTTGCACAATTAATGTATGTTAGTATGTCATTCACAGATGAATCAGGGCAATACAATCCACCAGTTCCTGAGCAAGATAATGTGCAACCTCAAATGGTGCAGAGCCACAACCAAACATATCTGCCATAGTAAGTGTTCTTACCATATTAGTTGACTCTTCAAGAATGTTGTTAAATGTGACATATTACAAGGATTTCCTGTAAAAATCTTCATTACATATAGCTTTTGAACTCATATACCGTCTACGAAAAAACGTGCCCTTGGAAGGTTTCAAGGGGTCTCAGCAACCCAAAGAAAATGTAACAAGAACTTACTGATATGTATGTTCAATTGTACAGTTGGATCAACTCACAAGATGCTTCGGGGTCGTACTATCATCATGTCAGTCAAGTGGAAGCATCCATCAGAGCTCCAAGTATAGCTCCTTTGATTGTTAATATGTCCACTTAATTTGTAGATCATATTTGAATCCTACTTTTTTTTTGCTTGGTAAATAAAGCTTTTTCATTCAAATATATATAACTTTACAAATGAGCAACATATCTTACAAAATGGGATGGAGGCCATTAAAAATGACAGTCCCCCCTTAACCGGATAACTGATGATTTACATAGGCTTAGGAGAATGATTTCCATTAGGAAGGATTACAGGTTTGCAGATAGGGACAGGAAACTCGTTGTTGTACACTACAAAAAAATAGAGTTTTGATGACCGGAGGAAATTGTCACCAAAACCCTTATGTCTGTCACGAAAAACTTATAGTGACATTTGGACGTGCGTCGCAGCTGAACCAGTCACCATAGGTTTTCGTGACGGTCAAAGCTTATTGGTCACCGTACGTGTCATATGGTGATCGACAGACACACCATCACCATAGGTCGACAATAGGTAACAGACACAAATGTCTGTCATCATTGACTGACATTTAGTGACAGGCGATACATAAGTTTCAATGACGGTTGACTCTTGATTGTCACCATAGGCAGTATATGGTGACAGACATATCTGTCACCGTAAGCCGATAAATAACAGATTGATGGTTAATGTCAGTTACCTTTTGTAGACATTTATCACTATTATTATAGAATATATAATTTGTGATTGTCAATTGCTATATCAATAATAAAACATTTTGATATAATAATTTATAAATAATTATTTTACTAAAAAAATATAATCATAATTTGTACAATCACAAATTAAAATGTAAACATATTCAAATTTTTTCATATATAAGAGAATCTCAACAATTCATTACATTATTTCAATCAATATTCCACTACATTATTGTAAGACTTCCAATGTCCAAAAATAAAATTTCAACGTCCTTCAAGAATATTGTTCCTCTTCACTTTCGTCCAATCTATCTCCACCTACAAAAATATTGATTACAAAAAATTGATTAATGAAACATTAATTAATTAAGATAAAATAAAAAATTAATACACGCTTACAAATGCTCGAGGCCATGCGATATGGTGTCCAATAACATCCTTGATGGTTGAAGTGTTCTATGCCGCTTTATCAATTTTCTTGTAGAATACATTATTTCAATCAATATTCCACTACATTATTGTAAGACTTCCAATGTCCAAAAATAAAATTTCAACGTCCTTCAAGAATATTGTTCCTCTTCACTTTCGTCCAATCTATCTCCATCTACAAAAATATTGATTACAAAAAATTGATTAATGAAACATTAATTAATTAAGATAAAATAAAAAATTAATACACGCTTACAAATGCTCGAGGCCATGCGATATGGTGTCCAATAACATCCTTGATGGTTGAAGTGTTCTATGCCGCTTTATCAATTTTCTTGTAGAATCTAATAGAGATTTGACCATTACTTCACACCATCCATCACCCAATGATGTTCCTCCAACAATTTTGGTTGGTTGTTTGCTATGCAACATCCCATTTGTCAATAGTTTCTCCTCGCAACTATTATACATGTCATAAAAAATCACAAAAGTTAGTAAATAACTATTGCATGTATATATAAAAATTCACAAAATAAAAATAGAACAATCTTATTAATGGATGTTTTCAACAAATAAAATAAAGGGGAGAGAGGGGGAGAACCTCGTGGTAGTTTGGCCGTGCGGGATTAGTGGTTGTAGACGAGATGATGGAGAAGGGTTGGAGGACACAGAGGAGATGATGAAGGGCTGATGTAGAGGAGATGTAAAGGTGATGATGGAGAGGGGAGGTTTTTAATTTCAAATTTGGTGGTGCAACAATATAAAACGTAGAGACCAGCCTTTTTTTTTTCTTTATGGGGGAGTAATAATGGGGAATTGTAGTAATTAAATATGGGGAAGATATGGCTGATTTTTTGGATATCTTGATTGTCATATATTTGTAAGATTTAGAATTACAATATAATTATAGGGATACTAAATATAGTTTTCAAATTTAATTGTATAATATGTTTTTTGTGTCATTCCATTAGTGTGTGTCACCTAATCAATATAAATGGTAACATTCTAATAATGTTTGTCATCTAATAAATTTCATTTGTGACAATTTTAACATGTGTGTCACGATAAGTTGTATTTATGTGACAGACATTTTAAGCAAATGTCACATAAATAGAATTTTGTGACAAACAAACATAACAGTCACCAAAACTATGTTTTTTATGACATACTTTCTTGACTGTCACCTTATAATAGTTTTAGGTGATAGCTATTCAAAATGTCTGTCATCAAAAGTCTGTTTTGTTGTAGTGGTAGTTGGCCCTCCTTGTCTTCGAGAATAAGCTTTTGAAGATTTGAATCCAATTGGCTTGCGCTGAGACACCAATGGATGACCGTCAATGTGCTAAAGCGTCGGTGACTTGATTTCCCTCCCGAAAAACATGGGAGACTTTCCAGTCCGGAAGCAGAGAGACCAGTTGATACAATTCACGAATATCACGTAGAGCGGTCCACTGTATAATCCCCTTTTCTTTAGCCCATGCCACCACAGTAGTCGAATCAGATTCGGACCAAACTTTCAATCCAAACTCTTTGCAAAGTCTAAGGCCAGCAAGAATACCTTTCAATTCAAGAATATTGATCGAAGCTGCTCTAGATCGTGCAGCTATGGCTTGCTTACAATCACCGGAGGGACCTCTAACAATTGCACCAAACCCATATCGATCATCCGACACCAATCCATCTGAATTAGCTTTTACCCAACCCACAGGAGGGGGTGTCCATATTACCAAAGCCACTGCAGAAATTTTAGGGACCAAGCAAACCCCGAACAAATCCCTGCAAACTTTAGAAAGATTGGAGTCTGAGTCTTCCATCAAATGGCCATAGAACCTTGCTTTTATATCCGAGAGAATCAAGCGCACCTGAATAATCTTATTGGTGACAGATTGGCTGAAAATCAAATCATTTCGAGTGGTCCAAATAGACCATAAGGTTAGGACTATAATCCATTGAAGAATTTGTTTCTTATCATCAGTGGTTGCACATTTAGTGAACCAAACATAAAAATCCCCCAAAGAATATCAACTTTCCCTCTGGATCCGTAAAGAGTTTAAGATGGCATTCCAACTGAATCCTAAAAAGGAGCAGTGAAGAAATAGATGGACAGCAGATTCTTCAGTGGAGTTTTTTTTTTATGGGTAAAAAAGAATTTGTATTGCTATATTTTGTTAGTTACATCCAAAAAGATTACATGTTCCACTAAAAAGAAAGAAAATATGTACCCAGCTTGTACAATTTTCACAAGGAAGGGTGCAATGCTATAGACCTTAAGACCTGAGGTGAGTAGGCATTATCTTCTGATAGATCTGATGTTTATTACACCCACTGTGTCCTTATCGAAGATCTTCTGCATAGCCTCATCAAACTGATCCGACTGCAATAGAGACAAACCAAGAATGACCCTCCAAGAAGCTAAAAAATCAGCAGCCTGATTTCCTTCGCAAAAGGTGTGTGAAACCTGCCACGAAGTTAGAGAAGCTAGGAGTGCAGTCAATTCATTCTTTACACGGAGAAGCTGCCAAGGGAGACACCCCTTCCCTTTAAACCATGCCACAGCTGTAGTAGAGTTGCTCTCGAGGTGTACGTGCGTTAAGCACAGCTTCTTACAAATTCTGAGTCCTGCAAGTATAGCTTTATATTCTAGGATATTTATAGAGCTAAGGTGTCGTTCCTGAACTGCCACAGCACGTAGTGCTTCGCCCTTCCAATTTCTGACGAGTGCTCCAAAGCCTGCCCGATCTGAGGATAGGGGGACCCATCAGAATTTGATTTGAACCATCCCTCCACAGGTGGTAGCCAAGAGACCTCCAACCGATGGGTTTCCCGCGTAGTGATGCTAATCTCCCAATTATTTGCCATAGTTTGGACCATGTGTGAATTTTCCTCTATCAATGTCCTTCCATGAAAGCATTGTGTGACAAAGGAGCAAATAGATTTAAAAACTTGTAGTTTATGTGTGTCAGTCCCTTTGAAAAGGCGAGTGCATCATTCTTTCCATAATCCCCGCATTGTAGAGACAAAAACAACTTGCATGACATGACGTGGTGCACCAACGGGGAAAGATTTTTCCAGCCACTCCACAAACTATCTCAATCTAGTTAGCTTGGGTCTTCGAACACCCATCTTTTGAGCCACTAATGCCCATATAAAACCTGCATAGGAACATTGTAGATATAGATTCTCAACTATTTCCACCCCTGATTTGCACATGGGGCATGAAGCATCAAGGACAAGGTCCTTCCTTTGTAGGCTGGAGAGGGTAGGGGCTTTGTCAAGCATGGCCAACCAAACACAATATGAAAAGAGAGGGGGTTGAAATTTCTGCCATACCCACTTCTACCATTTAGGTTTTTTGCGTGTCTGCAGAAGGAAATTCCAAGCTGATGGTGTAGAAAAGGCCCCATTTGTGGAGTGAGGCCATATCAAAGTGTCAGCACCTGTTCCACCACAATCTAAGTCAGCAATTTCTGTCCAGATTGCATCCCACTCCCTTGGCCACCATGATGGTTTAACCCAATTTTGAGCTGTGATGAATTGAGCCATCGAAATGTCATGGTCGGGCAGCCACTGTTGGAGGAGGTGTTGGGTGCGGTCTCGAAGGGAATCACCATGGATCCAAGGGTCTTTCCACGCCTTTATCTCCCTCCCAGAGAAAATGACATTGCACTTCAGGTTTTATCCAACTGCGTGAAGCAAGAATCTTGGGCCAGATCCAAGAGCCTGCTGTAGATGGATGCACTTCCCAGATGTTTTGTTTACTCAAATACCTCCTGGTACCCCATTTTACCCAAAGAGAGGTTGAGCTTATGGCAATTTCCCAGAATCTAGTGCCCAGAACAACCTTCATCCACTCCCCAATTTGTTTCTAACCGAGGCCCCCTTCATCCTTTGGAGAACAAACAAGTTCCCAATTGACATGGTGGACTGTTCTTTTCAACGAAGGACTCCCCAAAGGAAGGAGCGTATTATTTTCTCCAAAGCCTTTATGGTTGTCCAAGGGAGTGGAAAAGCTGATGACCAATAGATATGGAGACTAAGGAGGACAGATTTAGCTAGCTCTAATCTACATGTTAGAGAGAGCAAATGTCCATGCCAAAGTTGATGTCGTTTCCGGAGCTTATCAACCAATGGTAGGTAGAGTCGAGGGGTTAAAGCCCCAGTGAAGAGTGGTAAACCCAAGAACGTGACAGGCAGATTACTCTTTGGGATACCCAATGCTTCCACGAATTGATCATGTTGGGTTGTCCGACCTCCACAGAACACTTGTGACTTACCCCTGTTTAACTCCAAGCCAGAGCATAGAGCAAACCTTTGAAGGAGCTCTTTAAGGCCACATCCTGAAGAAGTAGAGGTATCCGAGAAGATGATAAGATCGTCCACAAAGAGAAGGTGGCTGACAGAGGTAGCCTTCTTCATGAAAGGACCAATCTTCTTGTTTAGCAAAGCTTCATCTAGCCATTGGGATAAAATTTTCATGCTCAGCACGAACAATAAAGGGGAAATAGGGTCCCCCTGCCTGAGTTCCAAGGAGCTTTCAAAAAACCCAAATGGAGAACCATTAATTAGAACAGAGAATCTAGGAGATTGGATGCATGCCATGACCCAATTAATCCAAACATTGCTGAAATTCATCGCCTCCATTACCTCTTTGATGAAGGGCCACCGGATTGAGTCGAAAGCCTTTCAAATATCGATTTTGATTACTGCTCGTCCCTTGCCAGACGCCTTGGATAAGTACCGGACCAGTTCGTGCGCAAGTAGTATGCTATGAGAAATTTTCCTGCCCTTAATAAATGCAATTTGGTTGGGGCTAATTAAGAGTGGAAGGACCTTTTGGAGCTTCAAAGTAAAGATCTTGGTGATCAATTTGTAGACTGTGCCACATAATGAGATGGGCCTGAATTGGTCCAAGGTGCTTGCATTCGAGGTTTTTGGAATCAGTGTAATGAAAGAGGCATTGAGTTGCCTGAGTAGCTTGCCACTACAAAAAAAACTTTTGCACTACTGAAGTGAGGTCCTCTTTAACGACCTAGTCCCAACAATGTTGAAAGAAACTAACCGTGAAGCCGTCCGGGCCTGAGCTTCCATCGCTTTTCATGTGCTTGAGATTTTCTTCTATTTCCTCCACCGTAACTTCTGCACAAAGAAATTGGTTGTCCACATACTTCAGCCTATTGGCTGCTAAGATCTGAGGAATGGGATGATGAGTTTCTATGTTAAGGAGGGCCTTGTAGTACTCCATAGTGTGGTGCTGGACTTGACTTGGAACCGATAGTTCCATGCCATCTGGAAGAATGACCTTTCGCAAAGTGTTTGGGATTTTCTGGAAGCAAATTGAGTATAAAAAAACTTAGAGCAGCGGTCCCCTCTTGAAGCCAATTTAGGTGAGCCTTTTATTGAATGATATCCTCTTCACATTTCAAGAACTCTCTATATTGGTGCCGCCTCTCCTTTTCCTCTGCAATGGGTTGATAGTTCAAAGGATCCTGTTGGAGAGAAGACTAGATAGCGTGCAACTACTCATGGGAAAATAGTACATGATCCTAAGCTCTCCCGATATGTTGTACATTCCAAACCATAAGAATCTGCTTTGTATTTGTAGTTTTCGAGCAAGCTTGAACATAGTAGTTCCATGGAAGTCAACGCTCCAAGCCTGCTGCAGAGTAGTCATGAAAATGGTGTGCCTCAACCATGCATTAAAGAACTTGAAAGGTTTCAGGTGGCTTTGTAGATAGGAGGCTCAACAATGAGACGCATAGCTGCATGATCAGACAAGCTCCCAGGCAAATAATTAGTAAACGCTTCCGAGAAGCATGAGAGCCACTTGGAGTTGGCAATAAGTTTGTCGAGGCGGCATGAGATGCGATTATCTTGTTGGTTGTTCCAGGAGAAAGTGTTTCCTGTTGCATGGACATAAAAAAGATTACAATGTTCAATGCATGAGTTGAATTTCATGAGCCTACTCGTTTGAAGTGCTTGACCACCCATTTTTTCACTAGTAAAGCGCACTTTGTTGAAATCTCCGCCAACTAGCCAAGGCATTGAAAGATTTGGAGAAAGCTGCATGAGATCCTCCCTCAGAATTTGCCTATCAAAGAAAGAATTGGAACCATACACAATAGTGAGGAGAAAACTGAATCCCGAGCTTATGAGAGCCACCTCACAATGCATGTACTGATCAGAATTATTGAGGATGGTTATGCGAAGGTGATTAGATAGCCAGAACAGCCATATCTTGTCCCTTCCATCATGGAAGTCAAAGCAGGTTGTCGTGCACCGCCCCATTATTCTCTTTTTTACTAGCACCACCTCTGAAGGATCAATTTGTTTTCTAACAGAGCCACAAAAGGGGTTTGTTGGTCCTACAAGAAATTTGCAATATCTAATTGTTTAACTTTATTATTTAGACCTCTTATATTTCATAGGAGACAATCCATAAAACAATGTAGAGAGAGGATGAGGCTTAGATAACGTATCTGTTACGAACTCAAGCCCAGTTTGGCGCCGGACTTGATCATTTGGTTTCTGGTCCGTCTTTTTGTGGTTGGAGGCACTTTCATATTGGGAGGACGATCCTTTTGTCTATGCTCCTTATCAAGGGGAAAACCTCAGAGGATGGACCATCCTGAGTATGGAGAGGAAACAATACATATAGGTCCGTTGCCTCTTCCACTCTCTCTGCTGACTTTTGTGTGTTGTGTGGAGGATGTGTGGTTTGTGGATCAGGCGCACCAGCTAAAAGTTGATGGATGCTCCCTTGTAGAGCTGTAGCTCGATACTTCACGGGATTGATTCCCTCAGGTCCTTGGTTTGGAGCAGCATCCTCCACTTCTTCAATAGTTGGTGGCTGTTTGTGAGGGACAGTATTCTCTGATACTACAGAGCTAAGATCTTGATTTTGAGTAGTCACGTGAATTTCAGTTGCAACCGCTATCATTGCTTCAATTTCCTTTGTTGGTATGGTGCCTTCGATCTGCTGAACCTCAAAGGCATCCGGGATGGAGTCTGAATCCTCCGTGTTTATGAGGAGTGCAAACTGGTTTTCATTTGCCATTGTGGTAGATGCCGGTTGATTTGCTAGTGGTGTGCCTTGTTGTTTCTTGGTTCTTTGGACTTCCTGCCAGACTTGAGTGACCTGTTTGTCCTTGTCCACCATATTAGTTGTTGAGAATTGTTAGGTCTTTTACAACACATTGCATCGTCATGGCCAAATGTATTGCAGTGTGAATTGTTGCCCCTTAATTTCTGAGTTGACCATAATAGAATCTAGCAGTGGCTTCCTTGCTTCAATTTCAACACATACTCAAGCGAAGGAGACGCGAGTGCCATGCCGAGTAGCCCTGTCTCGGTACATTGGTTTACCTATCCCACTTGCAATCTTGCTCAAGCATTATAATGACCACTTGTGCAATGGAAGATCTGGGAACTTTACCCAAATAGGAATGGAAGTTAATCTTTCGAGTTGCGAAGCCTACATTGATTGGATTGTGTCAAATGCCATTTAAATAATCGATCACAAATTGAAAGCTTATTCAATGCAGCTTGCCAGCAAAGAAGACTCCTCCTGGGGGAATGGATTGGATTCCAAATGGATTTTGTCCAGTCAAGAGAGGTACTCGACCTCCTTACTATATTCCAAGCTACAGAACAAGTAACTGTTCCTGTCTTGCATCCTGTCAATACTAGAATATTGTAGCCCGTTCCTCTTGTTTGCAATTGGGATATATCTTCCCAGATACTATCAAATCCTAGTGGCCTACCTAGGAAGTTTGCACCATTTTTCATCCTTAATCAGTGAACTGACAGTAGTTTCTGTAGGAGGATCCCATAGCAGAAGGGCTTGGCTGTTAAATTGTTCTTTAAACCCCAACCCTTTAACCAAGGGTTTGTCCAAAAATTTATGAATTTCCCCTCAAATATAATATATGTGACCTGGTCTCTTAACCATTAAACTGAATATAATATCTTTCGCCAAAGAGAGGAGCCGACTGAGGAAGGATCTAGGTCGCAGACAGAGGATTTTTTGCAATACCTTTCATTCATCCATGAGGCCCAAAGGGAAGGGTGATGGGTGGAAATCTCCCATAGACAAATCCCCATTTGCTGCTGCCTTCCAGTCTGCAATCCTTTTGACCCCAAGCCCTCCCTCTGCCTTTGGCAGGCAGATTGTGGACCAACTCACCACATTTAGTTTGGCTTTTCCTTCATCCCCTGCCCAAAAAAACCTTCTGTAAATTTGTTCAAGAGTTTTAATAGTTTTCTGTGGCAAGGTAAAGCCGTCTGTCCAGTAATGACACAAGTTTAACAACACCGATTTTATGAGTTCTAGCCTTCGTGCCTTTGAAAGCAAGTGACTTGTTCAGTACTGAAGCATATCCCTCACCGTGTCTACTAAAGGAGCACACACGGCATTTGAGATGTACCCCGTTTGCAAAGACAGGCCTAGGTGCTTAACCGGTAGTGATCCAACAAGAATGCAGAAACAATTTGATAGCAAAGATTGATTTGCATTGCAGAAAAGTTGACTCTTTTGGGGACTAAGGTATAGCCCCGATGCCTTGGAAAAGTTATCAAGTAGGCTCTCTTGCGGAGGATAAGGTGCAATCTGTGATGATAAGTAGATCATATGCGAAAGATAGATGGGTGACATTGTCAGCAGAGGAGATAAACTGTCCCACCTCCCAGTGGAAACCGCATCCTCCAAAGAATGTGAAAATGAATTCATAACAAGAATGAAAAGGATAGGGGATGGTGGATCTCCTTGTCGCAATCCGCTAGTGGCTATGAAGAAAACTGAAGAGCTGCCATTAATAAGAACTGAGAAAGATGCAATAGATACACATTGGAGGATCATGTGAGTCTAAAATTCTGGAAAATTCAAGCTTCTTAAAACTCCCTGCAGATAGTCCCATCTCACACTGTCAAAAGCTTTTGCGCAGATCCACCTTGATGCAAGATCGGCCCTTTGTGGTGGGAATAGCCAAATATATAAGAAGTTCATGAGGTAGCATGGTATTATGGACAATGCTCCTACCTTTCACAAAGGTCGATTGGTTGGGGAGTATGATTTTGGGGAGGACAACTTGAATCTGAACAACCAGGATCTTAGTGATTGTTTTATATATCGAATTGCATAAACAGATCAGGTGGAAGTTGTCAAACGAGTCTGCATGCTTAGCTTTCGGAATTAAGGAGATGAAGGAGTGGTTAAGTTGCCGAAGAAGAAAACCTAAGGCAAAGAAAAACTTAATTCCCCGTAGGAAGTCACCATTGACAAGGTATCAGAATAATTGAAAGAACCAAGTCAGAAAGCCATCAGGGCCTGGACTACCGAGGGGCTTAGCTAGGAAAAGAGCTGAGTTGATCTCTGCATCAAAAACAGGCTTGGTGACTGAGGATATATCGTCATCATTGAGTTGAACCAAAGAGTGAAGGGAAGGGAGTGGATCCATGGAAGGCCTGTTAAGAATGGACTGAAAATACTCAACTGCATGACTCTTTATCACCATTGGATCTGATGAGAAAGAACCATATGTAAGTTTCACTTTCCGAATGGAGTTATAGGCTGCTCAATCTTTTATAGATGAGTAGAAAAATTTTGAGTTGCTATCCCCTTCTTTGAGCCACAATTGTCTAGATTTTTGGCGACGATGGCCTTCCTCCCTTCTGAGAACCTCAAGGTATGCCGTCCTAGCTAATTTCTCTTTTAGGATCATCGCTGCAATGAGAGGATCAAGAAGAGATGCAACTTGTATTTTGTCTAGCCTGCATCGAGAGGAAGCAAGCTGATCATGAATGTTCCCAAAGTAATCCTTGTTCCATGTCTTAAGAACCCCTTTCAAGTTTTGCAATTTCTTGACAAGAACAAATAATAGGGAGCCAACAATTGAGCAGTTCAAGGCTGAGGAGACAACGTGTCCAAAGTCGGGGTGAGGTTCCCAAGCTTGCATGTACTTGAAAGGCCTAGGCCCTGATGGAATATCAGGGATAACAGAAATCTGAAACGCAGTATGGTCTGAAAGACCAGGGGCCAAAGACTGATAAAAATTGTCGATGTGAGTTAGCATCCATGAAGAATTTACCAAGACACGGTCCAATTTGCAAGCAATTCGAGCTTCTTGATTATTACACCATGAAAAAGGAGAACTTAGAGACCACAGGTCCTGCAGATAACAATTTGAAATACAATTGTTGAATCTGTTTATCCTTTGAGAGTGAGGAGAGCGTCCACCCATTTTCTCGCTTGCATATCGGACTTCATTGAAATCACCCCCAACTATCCAATTTTGAGAATTTATAGTTACTGCAATGGACTTCACATCTTGCTATAGAGTAAGCCTTTCAGAAGAAGAATTAGATGCATAAACAGAGGTAATGTAGTAAGGTGAGATACTACAGTTGATTGGGGTGATTTGACAGTGCAAATATTGATCAAAGAAGGAGATTAACTCGACATGTACAAGGGTATTGTTCCAAATTAACCAGATACGGCCCCCCGGAGAGGGATTCAAAAGTTGGTAATGAGGTAAAATATTTCTACAAATCAGGGAAGCATGTGGAATGTCTACCTTGGTCACTACCAGAGAGATAATAGGGGTGGAATGCTTTGACAAAAAGTTTTTAACATCCATATGTTTTTCTCTACTATTTAAGCCACAAATGTTCCGAAAAAACACGGTCCATCAAAAAGATTTTATTTTGGAAGGTGAGAGATACCTAGGCTGAAGTCTTTGAATGTCCAAAATAGGACATCCCCTTCTTCTTTTTATTCTTCTTAGCCTTTGAGGGAAGCCTGAGAGGAACCAAAATTCCAGGCTGAAGCATACTTTTTGCAAGACCTATCTTCTTTGCTGATTTTGGAGCCTTGGCCATAATAATATGTTGAAGATGGAGCAGAACTTCAAGTATAGGGTCTTCCGGATTTGATGCTGCTGTCGGAGAACTAAAAAGAGTGGCCAGAGATATAAAAGGACTAGTTTCTTTCGAAGAGGTACTATCTTCTATTAAGAGGGGAACCATGACCTGATTTCCTGAGGGAACCTCTGCCATCACCTTATTTGTTTCCGGGTGGGAAGCCAAAACTGTGGAACTTGTGGGAACCACTGTGGACTCCAGAACCAAATCTAGTTGAGAATTCAAAGGTGGAATCCCTTTAGGAACCTCTAAGGACACCAAAATAGCAGCTCAATTGGAGCCCACTTCCAATTTGACAATTGGGACCTCCACTGGGCTCTTGGCAGCTTCAGTTGGAGAGGGTAAGACCGAGGCTCCATTAGAAGTAGTATGAGAGATTCGAGACTTTTTGCAACATAAGTCTTCTTCATATATGCCCAAAAATCTTACAATGTTTGCAAGCTTGAGGCTTCCAATCATAGGTCACACGAAGTGCTTCTCTGTCCCCATCTCGTATTTGAACGAACACTTCATCTGGAAGTTCATTTCCAGCCTCAATTTCACACAAACTCGGGCGAAGGCAGTGCAAGAACGATTTGCTGTGGGCGTATCCATATACAGTGGTGTACCAACTAAACTGGCTATCTTTCCAATGCATGTTCGAGACCAGAAATGGAGAGGCAAATAAGGAAATTTGATCCATATAGGGATCGAAGAGAGTCTCTCCCGCTCCATTCTCGTATTTCTATTTAGTTTCTAGATCACAAAGGGCCAGTTGTCCATTGACCATGCCCCCCCCCCCTCAAGAGCATGAGTAAGATCATCCTCTAAAGAGAAAGAGACCATAAAAAACCCGCTGCCTTGAAGGGAGAGGGTGAGCTCACCCTTTGGTCTCCAGAGGTTCTTGATAAAATGTAAAAAAGGGGTGTAAACTGGGTTTTTGCCCCATACATATCCCACAAGGATAAAACCCCAAGCATCCGCTGCAGTTCGACTCCGGTGGAAAGAAATCCATGCTGGTCAGAGGTCCCTTTGTGCATGACGAAGAGAGAAGGCTAGCCCAGGTCTTGGATTCAACATTCACCTCCGGAAGAGGCAGATTAACTTTGAAATTCATTGGCTGTGGAGCGCTAGATCTCAGAATAGGACCCGAACTAGAAAGGGGTTTGGTAGAAGGGGTTGACAGAACCTTTGGAAGAGCCCCCAAGACGAACAGAGGGAGGCTACGCCAATGAGGAAGAGGGGCCATGGACAGCCACCATCCCTGCTGAAGAAGAGGGGCCAAGAGCATCCTCCATCCCGCCCGAAGAAGAGGGACCAGGAGCAGTCGCCTTCCCAACCGAGGAAGGTACCGATGCAGGATCCACCGAGGGAGAGGGGACTACACCAACAAAAACAGAAGGAAGAGAAGGTGCAGGCCCAGGGGGCCCTAGATTCGGAAGGGCATTGAGAGTGGAGGAAGGGGGAGGGGAACTAAGGTTTTATCTGGTGGTACGGACGGGAGAGGGAGTCCCGTCACAGAGGGCCAGACCGGCATAGCCGGGCGACCACCTGAGAGGAGGCGGGGAACCAAAGTCGGGCCAGGGGGGGTCTCAAAAGATGACAGTTAAAAAGAAACTATAAGCATTGCATTAGTAACAGTAGTTCTAACAACATTATCTTGATTGATTTTTCTGTTTTTGGTGGGTGTAGGTGTTCAAGTTGAAGATGCACAACCAACAGTTCCAGGTAGGGGTGGTAAACGAGCCGAACGAGCCGAGCTTTGACCTGCTCAGGCTCGGCTCGTTTAGCAGCAGGCTCGGCTCGGGAACGAGCTTCATTTCGTGTTCAAGCTCGGCTCGTGAAAAGCTCGGTTAAAGCTCGGCTCGGCTCGTTTGTTAAATAAGTCAAGCCGAAGCTCGAATCAAGGCTCGGCTCGGACTCGTTTAGCTAAAAAAAACCTTTTTAACATTTGAAAAGTCACATTTTACAAATCATAACAACTTATACATGTGAAAATAACATAAATTCAGGCTCGACTCGGCTCGGGCTCGGCTCGGGCTCGGTTCGGGCTCGGCTCAGTTCGGGCTCGGCTCGTTTCCCTTTTTTCTATTAAGTAAACGAGCTCATCCAGGCTCGGGCTCGGCTCGGCTCGGCTCGTTTACAAACCGAGCTATAAAAATTGTTCAAGCTCGGCTCGTTTATCTAATCGAACGAGCCCGAACGAGCTTTAATCGAGCCGAGCCCGAGCTGCTCGGCTCGTTTACCAGCCCTAGTTCCAGGTGGAGGAAATGAGGGGGGTTTCTAAACTGAACAAGTATTTGGAGTACTGCTCAATTAACAGATGAAAATGAACTTCTTTCCTAATAAAATTTCCATCAAAGATTGCACATTGCTGCTGATCTTATGGTGAGAGTGAGAACTTCTGTGGAATTTTAAAAACATTAATATGTCTAGTTAATAAATTGCATGTGGTGGCATCTTCTATGATCTCTGAACAATATCATGAGTTCTTGAAGATGCCGGATAACTGTGCTTTATCTACTGATCGCTATTTATTATACATCTGGGTTCTATACAGATTTGCTTATGGTTATTGGTTATTTCCTTCTTCTTTTTTTTTCGCTTGGTAAACATTTATATTGCTAAAATTAGTAAAATGTACAAAGCTGTAAAGTCAGCCGTTGTGAAAAGGAAACAAAAGAAGTCTATGGATTGATGTCTGAATATCAACCCATTGTTTTACAAGAAAACTAGCAGGTCAAAAGATCAAGCTTACAAAATCATGTTAAAGACCATTCCTTTAGCAAGTACGGAGGTGGGTAGTACCCGTTTTGTCTTCATGGAGTCTTAATTTATGGTTATTAGTTGTTGGTTTTTTTTTTCTAGTAGTTAAGAAGTACCTAGATTTGTCTAGAAGAATAAATTAAGGCTACTTATGCCTTAGATGTCTATCACTGGCATTGCCCGAGCAGTCTCAATTTTCAGTGTGACGGTCACTAAGAATTCATTATTGTCCACACATATATATTTTTTAGGACCGGATCCTCTGCGGTTTTTTTATTTTTGCTATGATCTTGTTATACCTTAGACCACAAGATGTTAAGTGTCATAAAAAAAATTGAATTTGTAGATTTTGTTTGTGTGGTACGGTGGAACACCCCCACTTTTTCCCTTTTTCTTCTTTACAATGGACCAACCCAAATAAATGCTTTTTATTTGTCTTTCTTTCTTTTCACATTATTATTTTATTATTTAGCCCAGGAAGGCCACTTGGGTTTTTTTTTTTCATTTTAAAAATGTTCTTTATATTTGGGGTTTTTCAGAAGAAATGTAAAGTAAAATTAAATTATACCATTAGTGATATTTTGAATCCCGTGTTTCAATTGATAAAAGTGAGTTACATCTCATTACTAATATTTAGCAAAGTCAAACTATATTAGCAACAACATATTTGAATTTAAAATATAAAATGAGAACATAATACATAATATATTAAAAGATAGATGAGGAGTTCCAAAACATTATATAAAAAAGCATCTTATACAAAAATGTTACTTGAACATCCCATTTTTTTCTTGAGATTCTTTGTCTACGTATATTCAACAATAGCATTATTCGAAGCTTGCTAGTCCTATTGTGCGAAATTAAAATGTTGAGATAATGAGTTTGATTGAAATAATGATAAGAAACTAGTATGTTGGATTTCTCCATAGGACACCAATGATGATGAATTAGATATGTACCCACGGTTGTATCATCAAGTAATTTCACTAACAAACAAAATATCAATGAACATATTATTCGAAATGAGTTAAAAAATAACACTCACTTGATATGTATGGTACATCAATGGTGGATATTGGCTATTGCCACCCATATAAAAAGTGTGGGGAGGTATTTGTACACCCTAATAAAGATACATATTAATTTAAATAAACAAATCAATTGATTAATTTAATTCAATATTAAATATAAATTTAATATTACCTGAAAATATAATATAAATATAAATTTAATATTAAATATAAAAAAATTAATTGATTTTAATTTAATTCAATATTATATATTAAATATAAACATATTTGAAATTTAAATTTTTCCTACCTGAACTAGCATAATAACAAGTACTTTTTCCTTAGGCAATTTTTGACACAACGCGTACTCCGCCTCCAACTCCTTATATCGATTATCATTTAGCACCCTCTCAAAATACATGAAAAATTGCATAACATCATGACTTGATTTCATAAAATTTTACAATTTAGCATTGAAACTCTCATTAAGTTGGGTCCTTCTTATTCCTGCTTACTAACCTGACATAGCAGTGAGCTCATTTCTATCTAAAACCAAATATCATGCTTAATTAATTGTTGTCATGCACATTATATTCTTCTAGCATGTCTTGCCAAGCTAAAAAACTCATCTTCATCGTCATATTTGTCTATAAATTTTGATACAACACTTTGAACTCCAGGGGTACCCTTGAACACATTATTTACGTGATTAATTGCATTTTGCATCATATGCCATGTACAAAGCCTATGGTATGTGTTGAGCATCACATTCAAAATAGCTTTAGGCTTTGATTTGTAAAAATGATTTTTTGAGCTTTGTTTGACATTGCTTCCAAAACCGTATGAAACAACCAAATAAATGATTCCGCTGTCTCATCGTACATCAAAACAGACCCAAATACAACAGTTTCTCAATGATGATTAAATCTAACAAATACACTAAATGGTCGATTCTCTTTATTGATTTTATAGGTGGAATTAAAACATACAACATCACCAAATTGACTATAGTCGATTATCATTCTAGGATTGGCCCAAAATATATTTGTGATCCGTTCTTCATTATCCAATTGGAAAGAATAAACAAATGATGGATTTTCTATTTTTGACTCTCAAAATATTTCAAGACACTTACAACTTCTCCACTTCTCCATAATCCAATTTCCTTTGCCTCTTTGATTTGAGAAAATTCATTTTATCTTGTTTTGTAAATCCAAGAGACTCCCTTCCACCATCTTGTCTACCCATCAGCTCATATACCGAACTAAGAGGAATTCCAAATTCTTTAGCAAATTCTACTTCAATGGCATTCATTTGGGTTGGTCCACTGTAAAGGAAGAAAGAAGCCGGAAATGTGGGGTTGGTCCACCACATAAATAAAATCTACCCATTCAATTTTTTAGATGACACTTGTCATCTTGTGGTTCAAAGCATACCAAAATCATAACAAAAAAAAATTGTAAAGGATCATGTCCCTAATTTTTGGGCCCGATCAACACATTATTTCATTGAGTCCAAACTATTGATTGGTGACCATTTTTTTAGGTTAAATTTTTAAAATTCATGGATTTTATCATATGAGTTAGGGTCCATTTGGCATCAAGGTTTGAAATTCTACATTTGGAAACTCAAGATGATTTATAGAAGTTGTATTTCTATGCGTAGTTAAACGCGAAAAAATGTCATTCACAGCTACTACCCACTTTGTAACGATAATGTACAATTTCTGTTTGGATGTAACACTAAAATTTAATTTCCATTTGGATGGGAGATAGAGTTTCACTGTGTTTTTCAGCACAAAAACTCAACAGTAATACAGTTCCATTTGGATGGAACTAATACAGTTTCAAATGGACCTTTAGAATATAAAAAACATTTACGAAAATATTTAAGATTATGTTCAAATAAACAACAACGGATTTAATCCAACGTTAACATCGGGTATTTTCGTATTAGTACAAGTTTATAATTTTCGACTTCAATATTTTACATTACATAAATAATCATACACGTTCGCTGAAGAAAGAATTGGACTGTGATCATTCCACGTGCAAATCATCCACGTTGCCTCCCTCGAACGACGCGCCGTCATCGTTAGCCGCTGTCGTCACGCGCGAGCAAGCTCGGCTTGGTCCCATCCTGCTCACGTGGCTCCATCTCGGTCATATCAGCCCCTCCCATCGTCTGGTGCTACATAAATCATCCAAATCAAACCCAACAATACAAGAAAAAGATAAAAATCCATATAACCCCCTCAATTTCCCCCGGAACCATACAAGGATGTGAGAATATTTATGAAAATTTAAATAGTCTTTAAATTAAATTTTTGTTAATAAAAGATGAATACTCTACGAAACTGAAAACACTACAGTATATTAAAAACTCATACAATATGTATTAAAAATGTGAAAACCCTACTTTCATTGATGATTTTAACTATCCTGATAAGAGTTTATAATCTATTCAGATAGTTAAAATTGTTATTTACATATATTTTCTGCATTTTTAACACATTTTAGTCAGAGTTAATCAAACAGAATATTTACATAATATTTTGCATCACTGTTAAGTTGTTAACAAAAGTTTAATTCAGAAGGTTAAGGATAAGTGAAGGGGATATTTGAATTTTTTCAAAAAACATAAAATAAATAAATAAATTAACGGCTGTGATTTGTAGTTTACAACAGACCTGCATGACGTTTTCGTGCATGGGCTCGGGGGGAGGCAGGAACACCGAGAGCAGCTCGGCCGAGGTGAAGCCGTGATGCCACGTCGGCAAGGAATGGTCGGTGACGTGGCAGTCCACGTGGAATCCCGCGCTTTGCGAGATGGGGTTGTAGATCTCGCATGTTTGGTCCCTGAAACCATTTACGTAATTTTATTAGCTTACACGTTTATTATGATCCAACGGCTTGCAATAGTTTGGTTCAACCTTAGAGGAATGAACGGTTCTGATGGAGCCATGAAGAGCTGATTAGGGTGGCCGTGGACGGCCTCCGGAAGCCAAGATACGATGTCAGCATCGAAAGTGCTCGGCATTGCCTCTTGTGACTCCAAATACATCTGGGGATCCATGTGTTTAGTGATGATATAATTGGGAGTTCTTATTCATTATATTGAATGCATTGATGATGTAATTATTATTACATATCAATTGCAATCTTAAACTCAATCAGCTCACGTTTTCATTATTTTTTTAAAAAATTATATAACTCATGAAATATATATTTTTATAAAATATAAAATATATATTTTAATTAATCCAATAATATCATCATTTATAATAAACGTGAAAAAATTTCAACTAAACATATATACGTTACATTGAGTGGATGAAACTAATGAAAGAAATAAGCAAGACTATCAAAATAAGTCAGTATAACAATGCTCTTGTAATTATGCATGTGTACTTGTTTACCTGAAAACTACTGGAGCGTTCATAGGATGAGAGATGGTTGCTTAATAAGCACTTCTGAAGTGGGGCAAAAGAATGGAAAAATAGTTAGCAATTAATAGAAACATTTTATCATTATTAAAAGTTCTTCTGTGGAAAATTATATAGTTTCAATTATGATTATAGTTGATGTTGTGGCTAAAGTACATACCTTCCTTTGCATGACGCGCGCCAATGCCTCTATGATGACTTTCTCAGAGTTCTCCAATTCCCCCATGCAATTCATGCTCAAGGGGTCTGGCTCAAAGATCCTGTTTTCCATTTTAAATTTTCAAATTATGGCATTGTTAATTATCAAAATTTACAACACCATGCAAATTGGAGATTTGGTGAATAACCTTAGACGTTCCTCGGCCATCTGCAACTGGTTTTGAACTTGGGTAATCTCTTGTTGGAGTTCCTAAAGGAGAAAAATCATTATAGAAGAAATAGATTAAGGTATGAAATTGATAGCAAGGTTTAGTGATCAATCAAAATGGTGCTCAATAATTTTACCTCCACGTTAGGGTTCACTGCGCCTGGACTGGATTAAAAGCTTGAGCATGTCACGTTAATGATGGATTCAAATCAAAATAACATGCATTTATAGTCACACACACACACAAACACACACACATATAGAGAGAGAGAGAGAGGACCAACTTGGCTATTTGGGCAATTAGGTCGTTTTGGTACTTCAGTTTTTTAAGCATCCTGATCAAAATCTGCGTGCATGGTTACATGCAAAATCAAATTCATCCATTAATTTTTTCTCCAATTGTAGAAAAACAAATTAAAACTTTGGTCACAATTTTTGAGTTACTAAGAATGTAAAGGGATACGAAAAAAATAGTACCAACCTCTTGATTTTGAAAAGTGCTGCACAATTATGTAGTAACCCATTAGATAAATATACAATATGGATAAAATAAATCAAACATGACGTAACTATATATTTAAATTACAAAACCAACATACCCTCCTCTATCATGGTCAGGGAGATCAACGTAACGCATAAGGACATCTTCAATCCTATACATTAAAAATAAAATCTGATCAAGGGATGCCTAGCTCCAAAAAAAAAAAATGATATAATCCACTCAATTGGATTCTCCGAACCTTCTCTTTCCGGAGAAATGGCTGAGGCGGCCGGAGGGAGAGAACATGATGAGAGCGATGTCGATGTCGCAGAGGATCGATAGCTCGTAAGCCTTCTTGATGAGTCCATTCCTGCGCTTGGAGAAGGTGACCTGCCTGTTGGTGTTGTTCTCTATTCTCTTTATTTGGAGCTTAACACGACCCATTAAAAATCCAAATCAACACAAACCAAAAGAGAGGAAAGAGAAGAAAAGAGAGGAAAGAGAAAAACAGAAAAAAAAAAAAAGAACAATGTAAGAGGTCTTATTTTGGCAGAACAAAAACAGATGCCAAGGAAGAGGAGAGATCTGATGGTGGACCGGATTTTACTCATTTTAATAGAGTTGGATTTTTGTGGTCCTCCCGGTCTCCTTTTCTCTGGGTTCTCATTTTCTTCCTCACGTAGTCCACTCATCAGATGGTCCTGCATATTTGATTGATTTGAGATCTACGGTTGGTGTTTTTTATTTTTATTTTTTTGTTATTATGTCAATTCGGTTTACAGAGAGTTTTCTTGTAAAAACCTATTTTTTTGGTGGGGAGTGTTCATAGTAGATCCCAAATAGATACATTTGAACTCCAGCTTCTGAATATTTTAATTTCTTTTGGTGGGGGATAATAGATTACTACTGCGTTTGAGTGTAATGTCGAAACGTTAAAATTCTTAAAATTTTATATTTGAAACTTAGCTTTTAAAAAACTATGTTTTATTAGATTTTTAACTGTAAAATTTTTTATACCTAAAAAGGAAGATGGTTGTTTGAAAAGTCAAAAAACTGAAAATGTATTTGAATATGAATTTGAAAATTTGTAGCTTTTAAAACGCATAATCTATTAAAACTCATATCCAAACGGGGCCTACAAGTAGGTATTTTTGAACTCACTTCCAGATATTTTAATCTCTAAATTGCAAATTGGTTTCAAATTTGTTATCATGGGATTTTTTGGGGTCGGTTTGTTCTATGAGACCACGCAATTAGCTAGGGTTTTCAATGGATTGAGGATCAATTGTGGTATTGACCGTTTCATGTAATCTTGACCGTTCATTTCTTCTTCCTTCGCTTATTATGTGAATTGATTTTATATAATTATAGTTGTTTACATTTTGATGATTCAACTCTTAATTTTCATGGTTTTACAAGATTGTTCATGTGTTTTTTAAAAGGAGAATGATATGTTCAACACATTGTACAACCTCATTCACAGTCACACACAATATTTTTTTCAATCATACACTCTCTTGACATATATATTGTTATATGAAATAATGTATATACCAACACACATGTATGTTTTTTTTTCATTGTGAAAAAATAAATTTTATTTTATGTCATACACACTATGATTGATAGAACCTCGTACACTGTGATATCGCAGTATATACTATGCTATCATAGTATATGGTGATTCAAAATATGCTACAATATCAGCACACTTTTAAAATAAGGGTGCTGTTACACTCAGTTTTTTTCACATTTAAAAAATACAGTTATATATAACTCATTAGAAACTTGGTGATAGCATACACCTCGTTAGACGATGTATATACCTCATTAAATATTTTCGTACACTTACTAAAAATGACTTCATTCAACTCGAAATGGAATGATATACATTTTTTTAATCAAATTATATGTAACTAGATAATGTTTACTATTTAAAAAAAATAAAAACATGTGTGGTATAAGTTTCAATTGGTTGATAAAAATGACCAAATTTAACATTTTCTTTAAAATAATGATATTTGCATACACAGCGATAACTTATTGTTAGAACTAAGTCGGTATGGGCCAACAAGGGCCCATGACCACGATGGGTTAAAACTTACAAAACCCAACCTAGAGTGTTTGTATATAGCATTTTATATAAGGGAAATGTTAGACTTGATTTTTTTTACACTCCAAAACACAAACCACACATGTTTACATTTTTGTAAAATAACAAACATTATCTAATAATTGTATTTTGGACTATACAAAAAAAGAGTGCAACATCGCTCTTTCCACAATTGCTTGTGACATGCGGCATCCCATTCCTCTCGACCAAAGGCTGTGGGAGTATTGAAAGATTCGAAGTTGTGAAGAAAAGTTTTCAAGTGAAATATAAGTTTTCAAGTGAAATATGCGTAACTAAACATACAACTCCTTAAAACCACATCCCATGTAATTGGAGAAGATGTGTGTGGTCAAATAGTAAGATATCACATGAAGCGGCTATTTTCAATGTGTAACAATAAATCGATATGAGAAATATCATTAAAAAGGCCAATAAATATATGCTTGTAAGACTGGTAATATGCAACCATATAAAAGAGGTATATATGACGTAATGATTGTAAACATCAAGACATCTTCATGGTCATAACTAGTATGTTTTAACCAAATGTGACACCATCAAGACTCCCGCCTATTCTTCCTAAGAACATTGTAATCATCATCTGCAAGCCATCGTTTGACAGAGATTTCTTTTTCAATCAAGAAGGATTCCTCTTTCCAAAGAAGAAGTACAAGACATCCCTCCTTAATTTGCAGTTGTTTCAGCAGCAATATTTAAGAAAGAATTGAGTGGATCCGATCGAAGAGTTAGTTGGGCTGCTGCCAACTTAGTGTGACTTTGCAGAGGACTGAGTGAACTGAGCCTGACAATCTTGTTGTGGAGGAGTATACAGGGAAGATGCCCCCCCCCCCCCCCTGGACCTCGAAGCTCTCTTGATCTACGCAGGCCAGATAGAAGCCGGTAGGATCACTTTTCCATTATCCTTGCTGATAATGGAATTTCTTAGTTTCTTTGGCCTTCACCCCCTCCACTTGTCCCAAGCGCCTACTGTATCCTTTCGGCCGTTTCTGCCCTCAACCGCGTCTTTGGTATCAACCTCGGGCTGAATGAAGTGTAGAGCTTCTACATTCTAAAGCTCCTCAATGGAGGGGGCAAGATGTTCTATCTGGCCTAAAGGTCGGCATTGCAGGTGCTAATAATGGATGCCCAGGAATTTGTCTATGATTGGCACTCCAAAGTTCTTCGGATTCAGGGCGCTTGGATACCTGAAAACTACGTGGTTCGGATTCCTCTTCAATGGAGGGACTCGCCATTGGGATCGAGGTGGTCCCTCTTTTCTACGATGGTTGCTATTTTTCCTTTTCCTGTTAGGGATGATTTTCCTTTTGTAACATCGTTTCTTTCTAGGCGTGTCGTCCCTCAATGCGTGTCCCCCTCCAGAAGTTCTCCGCATAGAGGACGTGGACCGTGCCTTGGGCTTCGAGGATAGGAGTTGGAAGACCTTGATGGTCAGTGCCACCCCGAATCCTCAAGTTCCTCCTTCTCCGGCTTCTGGACCGTCCACAAGTCGGGCGGCTTGCCAAGGCGCTTCTTCTTCTTCCTGAGGCAAGGCCTCAGGCTCTGCTTCTGGTGTTGGAGGAGCTTTGAGGAGGTCCCATCGTCACAAAGTCGCCGTGAGGTCGGCCGTGCCCTACAACCCCCGATTGAAATCGGAGACGACGAAGAAGAGGAGGTCTACTCCGGAAGTGGTCGCTCCTTGGATCATCCAGTTCCCCCTTCACCATTGAACCGGCAGTCTCCCCCGGCTGTGGTCCTCAGAGGACAGGAATAGGAAGAGGGAGAACTTCCTGGTGGTGAACCTCCTTTGCATAGGCGGGTGCCCCCTTCTCCCCCTCCCGTGGATTTCCTCGACTGCTACCCTCAGTTAGAGGGTTTTGCGTAGTTCCTCCAGGGCTTTCCAGCGGCTGAAGGGGGTACTAGGGCGCCGACTCCAGTTACTTCATCTCCTTCCAATTGCTCGATCAAGTTCACCGTTCAAGCCCTCGGCGAATTGCGACCGACGGCCAGTTTGTGATGCCCCCGGCTCTTCCTCGCAAGGCCAGACTCATGGCTTTGGAACACGTCACCGCCGCCGGGAAGGAGCTCAAGAAGCTGAGGCACCTTATCGACTCAGCGACTTCTCTGCCGGTTCTTAGGCCAGGTACATGGCCAGTCGAGAAAGGGATGTCTTTCCCTCATCGGCCCAATTGAAGGATATCTATGACCTCTCTCTCTACGAGAGGCATTTGGCCGCTTTGCGGAGGATGTTCCGAGTACTTCTACTCGGTCAGATCCATCTTCTTCCCGCCCTCATCTCTCTATGCCTCTTTTTCCCGTGTCAAAACAATTTTTGGTTTTTACATGGTATTTATCTGGGCTGCGTCACGCGTGTAATTTATCCTTTTATTGTGACTAAACTTTATTATCCTATTTTTATGATGAATGTCTTTTGCCTATCCTATATGATTGTGCACTGAATGTTTTTCCTTATAATTTTCCTGTCTCTTTATTAATTCTACTGAGAACTCCGGCTGTTGAGTTCTTTCCTTGAGTCAAAGGTGGATAGATACGCCCCATTATGGTGCGAATGACTCCTCGTGTTTGACAAGTCTCGATTCATCTTTCGAGGAGGCCGGAGTGACTTTGAATTTATAATTAATGCTCGGGTGTAGCTATATAAGTCCACTTGTTATAACTATGATGTTTACTTTTCCGAATTCTCTTTCAGTTTCTTATTTTAGTCATCATGTCTCTCATTTCTGAGCATTTCAATAGAGCAGTATCAAGGTGGGATGCCCCCAACTCCTGACCCATCATCCTGCATCCTATACAATAGTTGGGCGCTTCCTTGAGTTTGTACTTTCATCTGCCTGACTTGGTTGGGCGCTTCCTTGAGTTTTTCAGACTCCACCCACTCCAATTGGTCCCTGGTGGCTACAGGATCCTGATGAGTGTGATAACGCTTTGCTTTTCAGCCAGGGTTTGGCTTGGGTTGAAGGAAATCCGCCGATTCTATCAAATCAAGCCTCTGCTAAGGGAAGAGGGCACTTACTATCTTGCCAGGCACTTGAACGCCCCCCCCCCCTCTGATCTTAGACACTAGGGATGCCATTATAGGCTAGAAGACTTGGCCAATGAAGGTGTCTAGTGCATGAAAACCTGCCGGGTCTACATGGCAGCCTCGGTCTTCATGAGCACTCCACTTGGTAACAATTCCTTGTTTGATGCAGGGGATGGCTCGAACTGTTAGGAATGCCCTTCTGACTGCGAGTTGAGGTTGGACAATATAGCCAAGGTGTTAGCCTTCCGAGAGCGAAGCTGGATAAGTTTGTTCGGGGATGCCTCTCAGCGATTGGAGCTGATGAATGCTCTTCTCGTGAGGCCTTTTCCTCTGGCAACCCCCACTGTTAGGGGAGATGAGACATCTGCATCTCGCGCCTTTCCTTATCTTTCACCTCCGTAGGGACCTTCTCGTCCCGCTTCACGGCCATCATGCTCTAAGAGAAAGAGGAGCTCGGATTGCGGCAGGACAAGGGCAGATGATCCTATCCCTGTTTTTCCCTTGCGTGCAGGGAAATAAGCATTCCATTTGAGATGGTAGAAACCTCTCTTGCAATGGAGGAGCAAATGACTAAGTTTTACCGACTTGCTCAAGACCTGGAGGATGAAAGAGCGAAAGACTATGCCTCTGGATATCATGTTGGCTTTGAGGATGGCAAGTCTGGGAGCGTTTTCCCGTCTAGTCGTAAGCTAGACGAGTCTTACCGTTTGTCTCTGAGGCGTCGTCGCGCCGTAGCTCGTGCTAATGAGGGGGCCACAACAACGCCTCAGGCCCCAAGCACCCGGCCATCCTGAATGCAATCGATTACACCTTTTTTTTTGTTTCTTCTGTTGTGGTTCTATTTGTGTAACAGATGTTTTCATCAACTTTATGTAATTGAAAATTTTACAATGGACTTGATTCACGTCCCGGGGTATCATCCTTGCATGCCACTGTTTTGTCTTCTTTAACTTTGTAAGTCGGCTTCTAGGTATGTCGGTCTCTTAGGCAAGTTGGACCTTTTAGGTTAGGCCTTGGGCTAACTAGCTTCCTCTGGTCGGATTTAAAGTGAGTTAGCCTTTTCTGGTCGGGCTTAACCGACTTTACTTTTTCTTTTAAACCGACTTCTATAGGTTACCTTTTTAGCGCTAGGCTCAGGTAAGTTAGACTCACACTCGTTTGATTATCCAGCTCATCAGAGTGGTCTGCTCACGTGGTCATGCATGACCTGGCCCCAGTGATTCTGTGTATCTTCTTATGTCAGAAGTCTGCAGACACCTTTACACGTGGCGTTTCAAGAAGGAAAAATGACAACCCCAGACCACACAAATAGGAAGGCCTATTCCACTTCTTCAAGATTTCCTTTGTGAATTTGAGCTTTTTGGCTAGCTATCTTAAAACGAAGAGGTATAAACCATAATATTCTGCTCATACATAAACTAATAGAGTTCATAAATCATCAGGACAAATAATCAGAGACATGCATATGCTATGTGTGGAGCTACTTGAAAGAAGTTCTATGATCTTGCAAGCTAAATGAGCATTAGAATTTTCCTCTATGTTAAATACATTTCATCTGACATTCTTTTTTGTCAATGGCGCACCAGGATCGCCCGTGAGATTAGTGAATTTAGATGGGGCACTAGACCAACTTATAAAATGGGGCTCCAATACATTTACATTAAAAACAATTTGAATTGTAAAAAAAACATTTTCTACAATGTTAAAACAAAAATCTCTAATAAAAAATGAAGAATAACAAACTTAAAAAACTTATGCTTCAAAAAAATAAAAAATAAACGAAAAGACAAAAAAAAAATAATAATAAAGCAAAAATTGAAAATCTAAACCGTATTCAAAGAAGAAAGCTCTTTTTTTCCTCTTTAGAAAAAGAATAAAAAATCCTTAAATTAGGGATTTGTTGTTAAAGAAATTATTTTTTATAAATAGATAAATAAATCCTACAAAAGAGTAATAAAAAATATGGATAAGATTTTTAAAAATTAAAAAAAATTAAGTAGATGACTGGATATGTTTAAATTAAAAAAAAATTAAGTTTATATAAAAATGCTTAATATACAAAAAAAATAATATCCCAGATTTTGGGGTCTTTTTTAGGGAGGATGATCTCAGCAGTTGCCTTGGTGGCCTCTGCCCATGGTTGACCTTGTGGCGCACCAAGTGGTCATGCTGAATTAGTAACCCATTTTTCCCTCTTCTTTTAATCAATCTTGGTTATTGAATAATTTTCTTATCAGCTAAACAGATGAATTAGGCGTGCGGATCGTAAATGTGTATATATATATATATATATATATATACGCTCGCGATTAGGTGCGGCGAATGGCGGTGCGGCCGCGACGTGGGCCGTTCGATCACGGGTCCATCGCATCCGACGGTCGATGTGAATCGCACCCGACCGTCCGATGCGATGGACCCGTGATCGTCGGCCCGTGATCACTGCCGCACCCTTCGTTCGCCGCACCTAATCGGTTCCCTATATATATATATATATATATATATATATATATATATATATATATATATATATATATATATATATATAGATTTCCGATAATATGCGGTCGGTGCGGTCGTGCGGATTCGACGTGCGTCGTCCGATCGCGGGTCCATCGCATCCAACGGTCGACGTGAATCGCACCGGACCGTCCGATGCGATGGACCCGTGATCGACGGCCCGTGAATCGCGACCGCACGACCGTATAATATCACGACTCTATATATATATATATATATATATATATATATATATATATATATATATAATTACTATTTATTATGGAGCATGATGATGTGCACAGAGAATTGTTACGCACCACCCCGCATGGAAAAGTTCACCATAGGGTATCCACCAAAAGAAATTCAGCCCATCTTATAAATCCTCCATACTTTTTTTTCAACAACTGATATGGGACTATAGCTTCTTTTTTTTCCCAATCACCAACCACTTTCATCATGTTATTGTGAAAACTTTGGATCCAATTTTCTCATTCACCCAAAATTGATTTTGGGAATGTAAATATACTACGTTCATTTCCTCGACATGAACATAATTCAATGGGTTTTCACTAAAAAAAATTAGTGGAACCCAAACTCATTTTAACCAAGAAATGATCAAAATCCAAGCCCTAGTTTTTCCGACATTGACAAATCGTACTACTATGTTATTCCAAGTCGGCTGAAGTGTGTATTCCGGCAAGCTGATTTTCCTACAATGCGGTTTAAATAACTTAAACATGAAATCTCATCCCCTATTTTATCTTTTTTTTATTAAGATTTTTATTTTAAATAAAAAAAAGAAAAGAAAAGGTGAGAGTCACTGAACGGAGGATTGCAGAAGTGGTGGAGGTGAGCAAAAGAAGTGACGATAACTGGGGTGTTGTGAAAAGCCAACAACAAACACGAGATCCCACACAAAAATGAAACACGACTTTGACTTCCTTGAACATTACCAGCCTTCAAGTTGCTATCACAACTCAATTTGTGCACTAGACCCGTCCCGCGGAACTCCACCTTGAATGGATTTTAGAAACTTCTTTCTCCGGACGTCTGCATCTCCCAATTTTCAAGTTAATATCTTCTTCCCCCCGCACAAACACCTTGCATTTCACTTCGTGTCTCCTCACGTGTATCGACGCCCTTGACACTCCCACACCTCGGTGGACCTTGGACCCGCAGCATCTCCACGCCATTGGACTACCAAATAGGTGTGCTGCCTACACCACCAAGAGCTCCATGCATCCTTGCATGATTTTTTTTTCCCTTCTTCTTCACGTGATACCCGGTACGATACACCGATGTTGGAGTTTCCAATAGTAAACCCATCGATGATACTGCTCGTTCTTCAGGTCAAGTCCTCCTAGGTCGGAACTTAGAGCTCTGATGCCACTGTTATGAAACAGATACGTGGAAGCCAACAACAACCAAAACATCACACACAATAGCCATGTAAATATGTAATCCATGTCCATCGAATATTTCTTGTGATATTCAAATCCAAAATAAATTGTTCGGAATTAGGAAATGATATATATACATATATATATCCCATCGTATCCGAGAATCAATAAATTCGACTCCACATTGTTCACAAAATTTGGACTCTTCTTTTTGAGTGCCAATTACTTCATAATTTCCACAGAGCAAATTTCATTTTTTATAGGTCCAAAGATTCTTTCACAAAATAATCCATATTTTCGGTTTATATATAATGGGGAGTTATTGCGTGCGGCGAACGGCAGGTGCGGTAGCGACTATTGACCGTCGATCATGGGTCCATCGCATCGGACGGTCGGGTACGAATCACGTTGACCATTGGATGCGATGGACCCGCGATCGAACGGCCCACGTCGCGGCCGTACCTGTCGTTCGCCGCACGTAATAATCTTCGTAGGTTACGAACAAAATCCATCAGGTTGTCAATTACATGTGTAACCATGTTGATCGCGCCACATATTGGACATTAATCGATCATCTCCTGAGACATGTGACGAGACATGTGACAGGTAGTCGTTGAGGTCCATAAAAATGGCTCCCCTCACTTATGAACCGCCTAGGCTCACCGTGGCCATTCATTCTACCTCTACTCTTCCTCTCACTACTACAAAAAAAAAAATCAAAGATCACGGATAAAAACCGTGATCAAAAGTAATAAATAAATCATGACAAACCGTGATCTACTAAGCTGTAGTCTTTTGTTGATGATCGTGAACTTTAGATTGATGATTTTATCACAGTAGATAACCGTGATTGTTTGTTGGTAAATATCACGGTTTAACTAACGACCGTGATCTTTTGTTAGGCAATGATTATGTTTTTAAGCTACTCCGTGATTGTTAGTTGATTAACTATCACAGTATTTATGTAAACCATGATTGTATCCTTAGTAATAATCACAGTTTATTATTCGACCGTGATCATTTAGCATACAAACCATGACCTATAAGTATGTATAAATTGCATTTCTTACGCAACCGTAATCTTTTGTTGGGCAACAATTACAGTTTTAGGCTACACCGTGTTTGATAGTTGGTTAACTATCACGGTGGTTATGAGAATCGTGATTGTTTCCTTAGTAAGGATCACGGTTTATTTGGTGACCGTGATAATTTACAATATGAAAATATTACATTTACATTTGAACCGTGATCTTCTTCTCGAAACTGCATATATATTTAATATTATTCATGAATAAAACAACCTCATCATACTCAAAAAATCATTTCAATACAAAACAATTTCCATACAATTGTTCCAATACATCCACCTATTTTCATGCAAATACAAGCTGAAAATATCCAAAATAAATCTTGCATATGAATTAAACTCATCAAAAATATCATGTTGAGCCTCAACTACTCAATAGTTGCACCAATTTCAAAATAAAAAACTACAATATAATAAAAAAAACAGCAATTGTACTCACAATATTCAACTATATATATAAAATTTTGAATTATGTTGCATCACATTTCTCAATTTAGTTATTTCATCTTCTGTGTAGGAGACTATTCCTTCGAACTGCATATACAACATAATTATGATATTAATTAGCCAATAGACTTAATTAAATATATCAACCCAAACAAAAAATAAAGATCTTATCTTTTGAAAAATGTAAATTTTTGGGTTTTCGATATTGATATCTTTCATAAACTTCTTACAATATAACCACATCTGATATTTCCTCTTTTCTTTGGGCACTACAAATATAAGTAAATCATAAATTCACCGACAAAAATTTAAATAACATCAAAGATATAATTTTCAATAGTTCACAATGACTTGCAAATATTTGGGAGCAAACATAATGCATTGCCACAAGAAACAAAAAGCTTTGATCCAATGACTAAATTGTATTAACACTTAGCTATCATTTTAGAAGCCAAATATGCTATCTCACATTATTAGCAAATTAAATTTAAATAATTAGAACTGTGCAAAAGGGAATAAAAAAAGACATTCTCAATCTTTATGGACTTATATATATAAAAGGAATGAAAGATTGTAACAATATAAACATTAAAAACAACTAAAGAGCACAAGCCTTCTATGTTCCAACATTTAGCTCCGTTAATTTCCGGTATAACCCCCTGATAACCCCGGATAAGAATTTTAGAGTGTTTGTTTACTCCGAATAACCCCAGATAAAGTATGCCCGAATAAACCCTGATAAAGTGGTATATGGATCCCACTAAACCTCTGGAATTAAATTTATCCAAGATTATTCCACCCAAAGAATATGTGGGTGCACTATCAAATCAACTGTCATCACCTCTTATAAATCACATGTCAAATCAACTTTTTTTTTTTACCTTTTATAAATCTTTATCCATATTTTATTCACATTTTATTCAAACAACAAAACATTTATTCTTACGTTTACCAACGAGAATAATTCAAAACACAACTAAACAGGAAATCATTTTATCCTTATTTATACCCACTTATGCTTGGATAAATGTATACCCTAGAATAAAATCTATCCTCGTTCCTAACGGGAGCTTAAATATGTCCAAACTCATGAGCCAATGACTATAACAATAACCTAACTTTTTGCATCCCACCATTCTTCTCCCATTTTCATTATTGTTTTTGGTATGCACGTCTTTGGCTTTCTCAAGCACAAATTGTTTAAAGAAAAAAAACATAAATCTTAATTCTTTGTGTGATTAAGTTTTTTTTTTAAAAAAAAAAGAAGATACATGCATATATGATTCCAAGTGTCATACTTAATATAAGATCTTTAAGTGTTCAACATTTTCCGCCTGGCCTTCTTTTCAATCTCCTCTACCCTCACCTCTCTATCCTTGTTTGCCTTCCTAGGTAATATAAGACTCGCGCATATAAATTGTGAAAAAAAATGAGATTCAATCACTTCGTAGTTTTTAGTGTGGGGTTGATACATAAAACAAAACAGTGTTGTTACAGATAGTCTTTTTTACAGCCTCAATTTCATTCTCATATGTTTCGTTAGCAATGTATACTCACGTTAACAAAATATATACTTCAATAATAAAATAATTACCTTATCAAGCTGCAGTGTGAGGAGTCATTCCTAAGGCAAAAATCCCGCCAATTATGGCTCTCAGAGGGCGACAGGAACTCCAAGTTCTTCTACTCTTCCATAAAATCCAGAATAGCCAAAAACACCATTCGTAAGGTGTTGCTTTCTGATGGTACGGCTTCTGAAGATCCTAGCTTCATAAATTTTTATGTAGTGGAGTATTACAAAAAGCTTTTAAATACATCAGCTCCCTTTCCAATTCCTAAATTGGAAAACTTGGTTCCTCTCTCCCGAGTAGAAGGGGAAGCTTTGTGTGCTCCTGTCTCCATATCTGAAGTAAAACAAGCCCTTTTCTCAATGAAGCCGGAAGGTAGCCCTGGACCTAATGGCTTCTCAGCCCATTTTTCCAGAAATTCTGGTTTGTTGTGAAGCAAGACTTCATCGATGATGTTCTCTCTTTCTTTCGCTCAGGAAATCTGCTGAAACAACTGAATCATACTTTCATCTCCCTCATTCCAAAAGTCAAGCATGCCGAATCCTTTGATAACTTTCGACCCATTTCACTATGTAATGTGGTCTACAAGACCATTACCAAAATCATGGCTGAGAGGCTTCAACAGGTTCTCCCCAGGCTCATTAGTCTGAACTAGTCGGCTTTTGTTAGAGGAAGAAACATCGTTCATAGCACTCTTCTAGCTCATGAACTAACCCGTGCTTTGAACTATCCAACCATTAAAGGAAGGACCTGTATCAAAATTGACCTCCGAAAAGCCTTTGACAGTGTGAGGTTTGATTTCTTAGAGGAGGTACTGAAAGGAATGCACTTTCCAGCTCAATGGATTCAACTTGTACTTCAATGTGTTGGAACAGTGTCCTTCTCTGTCTTAATCAATGGCAGCCCACAAGGTTTCTTCAACGCCTATTGTGGCCTAAGACAAGGAGATCCCCTATCCCCGTTGCTTTTTGCTATCACTATGCAGGCTCTCTCAGTGCAAATTGAACAATGCTACGGGATCAGTTGGACTATACCTCAGGGCCGAACTGAACATCTCTCATCTCTTGTTCGCAGATGACCTGATCATATTTACTGATGGTGAACCCTCCTCAGCATATGGATTGCGGTCCCTCCTCCAATCATTCTCCAAGATGTCAGGTCTTCAGCTTAATCCACATAAAAGTCAGTTGTTCTCTTCCAAAAATACTTGTGATCTCGAGAAAATTCTGGGGATTCCCTTGTGCCTTCTGCCCGTTAAGCATCTCGGGCTGCCGCTGACACAAAAATCCCTGACTCACTCATTATGCATGCCTCTCATTGACAAAATGCGCAAAAAGATCCATTCCTGGTCATCTTCACTCCTTTCAAAGGCTGGCAGATTTGAGTTAGTTCACACGGTGCTTCAGAGCTATAGTTACTACTGGACTGCAGGTTTTTCTCTCTCGAAAAAGACTCACAAGGTAATAGAGCAAATTCTTCGAAATTTCCTATGGGCAGGAGATAGCAATAATTCCAAACAATGCGCTGTGAGATGGTCGCAAGTTTGTCTCCCCAAAAATGAAGGAGGCTTAGGCCTCAGACGCTTGAGAGGTTGGAACGAAGCTGCCATGGGAGTTCGTTTCTGGGAGATTGCTTCTGACCATCACTCCCTTTGGGCTGCCTGGATGCGGAAAAAATATCTTTCAAAAATAAATATCTGGTCTACCTCACCACGATCCATAGCATCGAGTGTTTGGAAGTCAATCCTTTCTGCAGGAACTTGGATTCGAGGATCCACACAGTACATCATCTTCTCAGGGGATACAATTAAACTCTGGTCCAACCCTTGGCTCCATGGTTTAGGTCTCAAACATCATCTTCACGGTCCTCCTCTTCTTTGTTGGGGACTTCCCAAGGAGGTATTGCTTAACACCCTGATTCGAGATGGGAAATGGCACAAACCACATAGATGGCCATCCGAGATTGATGCATTGTGGAATGACATTGCTGAGCTTGAAGTTGGAGGAGGGGGGAAGGACATACTTGTCTGGACGGGTTCAAAAACAGGGCAAATCTCCTACTCCTCTGCCTGGGAATTCATTCAAAAAAAAGTGCCATCTACTCCATGGACGAGAGCACTTTGGAATCCGATACAACCACCAAGACGAAGTCTACTTTACTGGCAAGCAGCTCTCGACAGACTCCCCTCCCTCCACAGACTTTTCAGACACCAATTGGTGCAGAATAACACTTGCCCTCTCTGATCATTGGGATTGGAAAGTACTGTGCACTTGTTTTTGCTATGCCCCTTCTCAAAATATATCTGGAGAGCCATCACAAAGTCCTTTGGCTCTTCACATGGTAGACATCAAGTCTTGACAGACCACTTCTCATGGTTTATATCTTTGGGAGTTACCAAAATAGAAAAAACAGTTCTTCATTTCCTTCTAACACAAATCATGTGGTCCATTTGGCTCGAGCGAAATGACCGGCTGTTTTGAAACAAACAATGCTGCAAATCCCTGATAGTTCATCGAATCTTATCGGCAACGAGAGCAACCTTTTTGGGAAAAAGCTATGAGGATGACATCTCCTCAATCACAACCAAAATGTGTCACTTGTTCAGTTTTTCAGTCCAGGCCAAACAAAAACTAGAAAAGGAAGTTATATGGGAACCTCCACAGATCGGATGGGTAAAACTTAACTCAGATGGCTCTAAAACAGATGACCGTTTTGCATATGGTGCTCTCATTCGAGATAGCTCAGGCAACTGTTTAAAAGCCTTGTCGGCCAGAGTCCGGGCTGCTTCTATAAATCTCCTTGAACTAAAGGGATTGGTAGAAGGTCTACGACTATGCTCTTCTATAAAAGCTTCACGGGTTTGGCTTGAATCTGACTCTACCACTGTCATTGCATGGGTTCACGGCCGTGGCACTATCCCATGGACAACATTGAGAGGCTTACGTACCTTCTCCACTCTCACCTCACACCTCGATGAATGGAAACTCACCCATGTGTATAGAGAAGGAAACCAGGCCGCTGACCACCTGGCAGCCTATCAATCAACCATGGGTAGCTCAATTTATGATCCTCCAAACTTCTGGCCCGAGCTCCTTTAGCTCTTAAAAGAGGATGCGGAAGGCAGGGTGTCCACTCGATCGAGATAAAGCTAGTTGAAATTGATCTTTGTTTCACAACAACAGTTGTCTAATTTGGATTTATTTTGTAAGCAATGGGGCTGACTATTTTGTAGTCCCTTTGTTCCTTTTCTTTTGCTCTTCCCCATTGTAAATATTAATGTTAAATACACTCATGTCCAGTGGAGATGCACCCTTTGAAAACCCTACGAGCCCATCAACCTATCTTGGAAAATTCTGTTTGATGAGACCACCGGTTCAGAATGCTTTTTGTAAAGGATTTCCCATGTGGGATAATAATTTAATTTGAAGGTGAATTGAAGTGGTGTCCATTTCAACTTGTGTTTGTACTTTTAATTCACTATTTGTCCTTTTTTTCTCTTTTTTTTGCCAAGTTTTAAAGAAAAGAAATGATGGACAATATTTATTATGCATTGCACTGTACTTTACTGTTAATACATTGTTATATTAAATATTGTGGTATGTCTTCCCCTCTTTCTAAAAAATGCAATGCTCTGCACAACTTTAAGAAAAAATTATCATGTATAAATACACTATAATTTTTTCAATTTTTCAGAGTGAGAGTAAAAAATTTTCTCCTCAACCATCAATCAAGTTCATCTTTATTATGGGTTTATTTTGGATCCAATTTCTCATTCAACATTAATCTTTTGAACAAGGAGAACGCAATCCAATGGTTAACCACTTTAAATGATTGGTAGAACCCAAAGTTATTTTGTTCTCAAACTATCCAAGTTTACAACAAGAAATTCAAATTTGACTTCTCATTTTAGTGTTTATTTATTTCTAGATCTCATTTCTTGATAAAATAATGATGAAAATTTATTCATCAAATATTCTTAGGGGTTGTTTCCCATTTGAAAAGGGATTTGTTGTATAAAATAGCTTAATAAAACGTTATTCTTAAAAAGCTCATTTTTTACTTTTTAAAATGTATATCTTTTGTTAAATTGAAACAAACTTTTTAATTAAGTATTTTTTTCAGAATCATTTGGCAACATGCGTGTTTATATTTTTTTTATTTCTACAAAAACAAATGTCCAAATGATTTTTCAAATCACCCCTTAATTTTGGTCTAAATCATATCCTTTGCTTGTAGAATACATTCACCCATGAAATTAAGTTTATATGTTCACCAATTTTTGAATTTAAACCACTATTTGAGGTGAGGCAGTCTAGGGAATAAATGGGAATAGGAAAAAAATGTTTGTTCTGGAAAAATAAACCCTCGTAATTATGTCTGGCTAAGTTAGGAATAGACCCAATAACTACTCTAGGGATGCTAAAATTGGTTATGAGAGTTTATCCATGCCAATGGATAAAAATATTCTTCTATCTGATTTTAAGAAAATTATCTCATTCAACACTCTCACACATCTCATAAGCATGTCACATCTATCATATCACACGCACATATCTCATATTTATTCCAAAATAAAAATAATAACAGGAGTATAGTTATCATTTAAAAAGTCACAAATTCTTATAGATCTTTTATCTATCACTTATATTCACTATATCCTTCTTCTTGTTTTTTTTGAAGAATTGTGCTCTCTAGGATTTGATCTTTTGGCCTCTTTTGTGGGAGGTGTTTGTCAATTTAACCAAAACCCGGTTTACTTATCCATGGTTAACCAAACAATAACAAACTCACTTTTATGTTTACTAATGAGAATTATAGAAAGTTAACCATACAAAAATATGTTTACCCTATATTATTATATAGGGAAAAATCCATATAACCCCCTATAATATGTCCGATATTCACATAACCCTCTGATTTTTCAATAAACCCATATAACCCCCTATAAACATATGCATAAATCCATATTGCCCCTTCTGTCAGTAAACCAAACCATATGTTAACCCCCACATGTTAAATGTCAATTCTACCCCTCGTAATAAAACTTCTTTCGAGTGCATATTCCATTCGAGTGCATACAACTAAGCACATATATATCACTGTTACGATGAGAGAATGGAATAATGGGAATCCTTGTATTCCACTTAGGGTTGTATCCCTTTATATAGATAAATGAATAGGAGTTACACGTGTAATGTACTACACACATAATGAGATAACACATATAATCTAACAGCCCCCCTCAAACTCACGGTGGATCATACAAAGTGAGTTTGCGAAGGAGAAACTGAAATCGAGGAACTGGATGTGACTTCGTAAAGAAATCAGCAAGCTGCTCGGCAGAGGAGATGTGCGGAAGCGATAATGTCTCTGCAAGAAATTGCTGACGAACGAAGTGACAATCGATCTCAGTGTGTTTGGTCCCCTCGTGAAAAACCGGATTACTGGCAATCTGAATAGCAGAGCGGTTATCACAATGAAGAGGAGTAGGACCAGTCATAGTAACTCCTAGGTCCACCAAGAGACGTCTAAGATGAACAATCTCCTTGGTGGTGATGGCCATGGCTCGATACTCAGCCTCAGTGCTGGATAGTGAAACAACCTCCTGTTTCTTGCTGCGCCAAGAAATGATGGAATCTCCAAGAAATATGCAGAACCCAGTGGTGGAGCGTCTAGTGGTCGGATCTCCAGCCCAATCAGCATCAGTGTAGGCCCTGAGAACCAGAGGTGAAGAGGATGACAGATAGATCGATCTGGTGATAGTACCGCGTAAATATCTGAGAATACGCATAAGAGCACCATAATGCACTGATCGAGGAGCTGAGACAAACTGACTAACAATACTGACGGCATGAGCTATGTCAGGTCTAGTGATGCAAAGATACACGAGTTGACCAACAATCTGTCTGTACCGAGTCGGGTCTGGAAGGAGCTCACCATCTGTAGGACGAAGCTTCACATGAAGCTCAAGAGGAGTATCTGCACTGCGAGTATCTGAGAGGGCAGCGCGCTCGAGAATGTCAGCCGTATACTTCTGTTGAGAGAGCAGAATCCCACGATCACTCTGTGCAATCTCGAGACCAAGGAAGTAGCGAAGAGTGCCGAGATCTTTCATCTGAAACTGTCGACTGAGGTGATTCTTGACCAGAGTAATACCGGCGGAGTCATCGCCAGTGATAATCATGTCGTCAACATATAGAAGAAGGATAACCCGGCCCTGCGATGAGGATCGCACAAACATAGAGTGGTCCTGAAAACTCTCAACAAAACCAGCTGCCAGAATAACGCTGCGAAAACGCTCAAACCAGGCGCGAGGAGCCTGTTTGAGACCATATATAGCCCGCCGAAGACGACAGACATGCTGAGGAGGAGTGCTGAGACCTGGAGGTGGTTGCATATAAACAACCTCAGATAAATCACCATGAAGAAAGGCATTCTTCACGTCCATCTGAAAGAGAGGCCAACGACGAACAGCAGCAACTGCAAGAAGGGTGCGGACAGTAGTCATCTGGGCAACGGGAGCGAAGGTCTCCTCATAGTCAATGCCATACTCCTGTGTGAAACCTCGAGCAACAAGACGAGCCTTATGTCGTTCAATGGATCCATCAGGTCGATGTTTGATCTTGAAGATCCATTTACAACTGATAGGTGTAACGCCATCCGGAAGTGGAACAACATCCCAGGTCTGTGTATGCTCAAACGCCTGAAACTCCTCATTCATGGCCTGCTGCCACTCAGGGTACTCAACTGCCTCTCGATAGGATCTGGGCTCACGATGGACATGGATAGCGGTGAGATAAGCCTGGAATTGTGGAGAATAGGTACTCACTGAAGCAAAGCCATATTGATCAGGTGGTCCAGAGTCAAAACTGAAGCGAGCAGGTGGATGACGCTCACGCTGAGGGTAGCGAGACGAGGGACGAGGATCCACATCAGAGGGAGGTGCGTCAGCCGTGAAAGTCGGAGGACCAGTGGAAGTATCTTCAACAGGGGCAATAGGAGACACACTGGTAGGAGAGGGTGGATTATCTGTAGTAGTGGCAGGTTGAGGCGCTGGAGTAGGAACAGACTCTAGTGCAACAGGTAGTCCAGGAAAAATAGGAGAAGGCACAGGAGGAGAGACCTGAACTGGAGAAGGCACAGGAGGAGGGGATGAAGCAGATGACGAAGAAAAATAGGGAACATCCTCAACAAAGGACACATGACGAGCGATCCAAAAACGATCTCCAATAGGATCATAGCAGCGATATCCCTTGTGTTCGAAGCTAATTCCCAAGTATACACACTTTACTGACCGAGCGGCCAACTTGGTGCGTTGATGAGGAGGGAGAAGCACAAAACACGTACATCCAAATGTGCGAAGTCTGCTATAATCAGGGTGAGAAGAGTAAAGACGCTCATGAGGAGTCATACCAGAGAGGACAGAGGAGGGGGTGATATTGATAAGATGGACTGAAAGAAGAGCAGCTTCAGCCCAGAATGTACTAGGGACTGAAGAGGAAAGTAAAAGAGCACGAGTCGTCTCAAGAATATGACGATGTTTACGTTCAGCAACCCCATTTTGCTCATGAGTATAGGGGCATGATTGCTGAAAGAGGGTGCCATGAGAATGAAGAAGAGAACGCATCGTAGAAGAGATGTATTCTCGAGCACAATCAGACCTAAAGGTTTTGATACGAGCATGAAATTGGGTATAAATCATATTGGTAAAAACCTCATAAATTTTAGGAACCTCAGAGCGATGACGTAATAAATAAATCCAAGTAAAACGAGAGAAGTCATCAATAAAACTAATATAATAAGAAAAACCACTCTTTGAGGTTACATGAGAGGGGCCCCAAATGTCAGAATGAACAAGCTCAAATGGACTAGAGGACTGATTATTACTAGGACTAAAAGGAGTAGCCACAGGTTTGGCTAATTTACAGCCCTCGCAAATAGAAAGTGAAGAAAAAGCAACACGACCTAAGACACCAGACTGAAAGAGTTCTTTGAGACGAGACTCAGACACATGACCTAACCTTCGATGCCACAAGTCGACATCAGAGGTGACACTACCACAGAAAACAGATGGATTGGGAACGGGAAGACGAAGATACTCCACGTAATAAAGTCCACCGATTCTACGTCCAACGCCAATCCTCTGCCCTGATCGTGGATCCTGCACAAGACAACCAGAGGTGGTAAATGTAACAGTGAGACCAGAATCACACAATCGACTAATAGATATGAGATTCATGCAAAGGTCAGGGGCATGCAAAACAAATGGCAATGAAAGGCGTCCTGTAGAATCAGAGGTGGTAGTGATCGATCCACACTGAGTGATGACTAAGGGAGAGCCATCAGCAGTATGAATTGTGGGTAGGTGTGAAGGGGCCGGTGAGCATGCAGTGAGGACAGAACTGTCCGGTGTCATGTGATGTGAAGCACCAGAATCAAAAATCCAATGAACAGGAGTACCCGAAGTAGTAGAAAAAGCAGAGGGAGTAGAAGAACCAGGAGGAGGATGCTGCACGATCAGCTGATCAAGACTCTCTCGGATGCGTCCGAGCTGATCTGTGTAGGAAGGCGGAGCGTCAGTAGCAACAGCAGCAGAAGTATAGGGATCAATAGGACGACGCTGTCCTCGTCCTTTAGGTCCAAAGCGCTTTTCAGGATGAAGTTTCCAACAGTCAGCGATCGGGTGACCAGGCTTCTTGCAGTGGGTACAGATGGTGTTCTTTCGAGAAGAGCCTCTGACAGACGTAGAAGGAGTAGCTGCCAAAACACCATCATAAGTGGAAGGTGGAGTGGACTGACGTAGCGCAATGGAACGAAGACGAGTCTCCTCAGCGACAACTTCAGCGACAGCAGATTCCAGTCGAGGAAGCGGATCCCGATGGATGAGTTGACCAGCCAATGCGGAAAACTCTGGACGAAGAGCCATCAGATACTGGTACAACTCACGACGATCTCGGAAGGCCTCTCGCTCGGCAGGAGTAGCCATCGGTCCAGGCTCAAGTGCACGAAGCTCCCTGAAGTTCGCCCTCATGCGGCCATATAGAGTCTGAGCAGAGAGATCACCTTGAGTAGCAGTTTGAGTCTCAATCAGAAGCTGATATTCACGAGCACCGCTTTTCTCGACAAAGCGATCACAAAGATGACTCCATAGTGCAGCGGATGACGTGAAATCAGTGAGATCTGCACGGATCGAACGATCAACAGAATTGATCAAATAAGAGCGTACGCGTCTGTCTCGTGTGCGCCAGGTGACATATGTCGAGTCTCGATCAGAGGGTTGCACAGCAGAACCATCAATATAACCAACAAGATCACAACGATCGAGAGCACTCTACACTGTAATGTGCCAGGGTGACTAGTCTTCCTTAGAACTGAGAAGGAAATCCGTCGCGTTCGGAAGATTTTCCAAAAATTCTCAAAACATGCCATCTGAGATAGAGTAGCTGCCGAAGAGAGATTTGATATCATAGCAGCTGGAGGAGGATCATGTACCTTCGAAGTAGGTAATGGAGGAGGAAGGTCGTCGTTGGTTTCTGACATTGTGCAGGACCACTCGGATGAGGATCAGAAGCAAACGAGGACGTAGAGCACGAAAAATTGAACAAAATGGACTCCTGGAACACCTGAATCGGACTTCCGGAGAGGAAGTTATAGCCGATTTAGTGATTTAGAGTCACAAGGAGGTGCCGGACGGCGGCGATGGGCGGCCAGTGGCGGCAGAGGGCCGCCGGAGGAGCCGGAGGGCCGGCGGAAGGCGGCGGCCGGCAAGCGGCGGCGGCAGTGGCCGGCGGCGGTGGCCGGCGGTGCCGGCGGTCGGCGGCGGTGGTTGGCGGTGGCCGGCGGTGTCCGGCGGTCGGCGGCGGAGGCCGGCGGTGGCGGCAGTGGTCGGTGCACCGTGGCTGAGGGCGGCTGGCCGCGGTGGGTGCGCGCGGACACTAGCCCGGGTGCTGTCACTCGGTGCTGGTGACGCTCCCGGGTGATGTGGGGAACACGCACGAGGCCAGATCCGCGGCAGGGGGCGCGTGGGCAGGGGAGCGGCAGGGGGCGCGCGGGCAGGGGCGGAGCGGGCCGAGGCGGCGCGGCGTGGGCGGCGCGCAGCGATGAAGGATTCCAAAAAAAAAAAATGTAGGGTTTGTGAGGTGGTGGCTCTCATACCATGTTACGATGAGAGAATTGAATAATGGGAATCCTTGTATTCCACTTAGGTTTGTATCCCTTTATATAGACAAATGAATATGAGTTACACGTGTAATGTACTACATACATAATGAGATAACACATATAATCTAACAATCACATCTTTAATATTTTTATTTTTCCGGTTAAATACATTTTTATCAACTGAGTTAAAGACCCAAATCCAGAACACGTCTGCAAAGAAGGGGTATTTCATGGGCTCGAAAAATAATTTCCCAATACACTGAAATAATTTTCTATTTATTTCTATTTCCCATATGGTACTGTAGGGGGAGTCGAGAAGATCCCCAGCTCGACAACAAAGCATTGAGGTGACTAATATTCCCTCACAAAGGAATGAAAAACTGCAAATGAACTAAAGCTGACACAGATGGGGGCACGGATAAACTTGTCCATTATCCAAAATAGATTTGAATCCAATTTGAATTCGTATCTAAAAAATTAGATATATCCGATATTTAAATATCCAGAGTATGGATATGGATATCAGTCTATCCAATTAAAAAAATATCAGTATCCGACATATATTATAAAGATATATATTTGTAATATATATTACTCATATTGTTATGTTGTATGATTCATCATAATGATAATATATTATAATATTATTAAATTTTAAATATAAAACAGATATGAATAATATCTAAATATTTATTAATCATAATTATCCAAAAAAGACATAATAAACCTAACAAATAAAACTAAGTTACTAAAGTTACAAATCATCTATAATAGCTCATTTGGTCGTCTTCAACGTTGATCAAATGGTTCATGATCGCGCTTTATCAATTATGAGGGTTAATATATACTAATTGATAAAAATATCTTCTCTGTTATTTTAAGAAAATTATCTAATTTAACACTCACACATATCTTAGATATATGTCACATCTATCGTTCCACGCACATATATCTCACGCTTATTCCCAAACAAAAATAATTACATAGATATAATTATCATTTAAAAAATTATAAATTCTTGTACATCATTTTTTTGTCACTTATACTTACTTTATGAAAGGTTAATCAAACAATAAAAAACTCACTTTTATGTTTCGTAATGAAAATTATAGGAAGGCAAACATACAAAAACTATTCATCCTACATTATTATATACCATTTAATAAATATTAGAATGTCCCACCCAGACAAGGGATAAGAATCTTACCATACATGTGTGCAGGTTTCGATAAGATGGAAATTATCTTAGTATAATATCCACGGGTAAGAGAAGAGAATAAGAGAGGCATTTATGCAGCCCAAGGGCACCTACAACCATGCTCTATTTCTCAAAAACGGAGCATGGTTGGGTGATAATATTGCTTAAACTGTCCTGCTCTATTTCTCTAAAACGGAGCATGGTTGGGTGATAATATTGCTCAAACTGTCCGTCAAAATCTTCCTCCATTTTGGTTGATGATTTCTGAGACGACTCCAAATATGGAGGTTAGACTTTATCAATTGTTTTTTAAATGTTTTAACTTCTTTTATATAGCTTCAATTTTTATAGAATTTTTACCATAGGATAGATGTCGATTCAAATGAATCTATTATTGAATATGTTTTAACATATATTTAAAAAAAAAAATTAATAATATTTTTTTATTTTTCATTTATATTAATATTAATTTTATTCTATTAATTATTATTTGCACTTATATACTACAATATCATTTATTATAATAAAAAAAATATAGTTCAACAAAAGAAAGTAAATGAAAAATTAAATAAAACACAACAACACAAAATAAACAACATCTAGATCCACCTTGAAGTCAAACATGTTTGTAAGCCACTTGCAAAAACCAATGTTACTTACAAAATCAATTATCTTTCTACCGGATCTACTCCAGCAACTTTAATAAACACTTAAAAGAGGTTGGTGCCGAGGTTTGATCATGGTAACACTTGCTTAATCATCAAAGTTGTTGTCGGGGTTGGTTCGCGTTCACTTTGCGGTTGCCTAATCACTGTCTTCGTTGGATGTATTATTTTTATGGTAATGATAGGTGGATGCTTGGCAGACCATATCATGAAAAGATGATAAAAGTGTCTGCTGCAGGGGAAGCTCACTGGTTTTATGAGGGGAGAAGAAAGTGACCGTTGGAGAGGAGAATGCATGTATTTGTTGGAAAGGCATCAACCACTTTAAATGGATGAAGGATAGTCTGGGTAATTTTTTAAATTTAAAACTTAAAATATTCGCTGAATATGCTCGCGAAGATATGAAAATGGACTAATAACCAAACAATCATTAAAAGTTGGGTACTTAGAAAGAAATATGAAGAACATATGAATCGATCACTAAATCCCATAGTTTCCAGGGATTTAATACTAAAATTCTCTTTAAACAAAAGTATATACCCAAAAGTTTAAAAGCAATGCTAAAAAATGAACATGTTATTTTTTTATTTATCCTTTATAAATTCTTATTCATATTTTATTTATATTTTATGTACAATTTATTCATAGTCAATTAAATAACAAAACTGCATAATTATATTTCTTAAACTAGAATAGATAAAAACACAATAAAACGTAAAATAATTTATTTTTTATTGTTAGAATAATTATTTATTTTAAAATAACTTATGTTGTTATTCCAAGAAGAGTGGTTTAAAATTTCCGAGTTTGAAAACAATAGTTCACAGTTCAATTATTTCTATGATCAAAGATAGTTTAGTTATTTGGATGTACCAACCAACCATGTTTGATGTAGATGTACAAACTTTTCTATGTACGAGGGGATCCATGTTTATAGATCCATATTTATCTTTCTCTTGCATTATTGAGTCAGTATGTGATCCTTGGTATGTGGACCCCACAGCGTTCACATGCAATCTCCACCTGCACACAAATCCAAACTTATAGGTGCAGTTGTAGGCTGATACAATAGACTGCTCCATCCCAAAAAGATATAGATAAAAAATTATTTAAATAGGGATATGTGTAATATAGTGATTGAAATTGAAGCATCTTTTGAATCTTCTAGTAGGGCCCTACTCACACTGTGAGTTCAATCAATCCTTTCTCGTGCTTCCACAGTTTAAAGCAACCCCCAAAAAAATGCTTCAAAGTGTCATATAACTATCACTTCCAATTGCCAGAAAAATAAACAATTCCTACACTCTTCCCCCAAAAAACAATACTTTATTCATTCAAACTCCTCCAACAAAATATGAAAAGAGTGTGTGAGCCTCTTATTATTGGGAGGGTGGTTGGAGAGGTGCTTGATTCATTCACCCAAGCACAGGACATGGAGGTTACATACAACCATGACAAACACGTCTTCAATGGTCGCCAGTTCTTCCCCTCTGTCGTTGCTTCCAAACCTAAGGTCAACGTCCTTAGTGGTGACCTTAGGTCCTTCTTCACCTTGGTATATACGCACTCATGTTTCTCTATATCCATCCATCTATAAACTATTTCATCTGTACTTGCATTTTCAATTGTTTCTCTATATCCATCCATCTATAGTACTATTCATCTGTACATGCATTTTCAATTGTAGGTTATGACAGATCCAGACTCTCCTGGGCCAAGTGATCCATACCTCAGGGAGCACCTGCATTGGTAACTTATAATAAAAGGAAAATATTACACCCAGGTCCATTAATTTCACAGTCCAAAACTCAAACAGCATAAGTTTTTTGTTTTTATTTTAAAAATCATAATATCTCATCCGATGAGAATCAGAGGTATAAAAAAAAGCTAAACTTCTTAGCTAGACTTGTGTTCATGCAAGTTGACAGCATTATGTTTTTTATTAATATTACAGGCTGGTGACTGACATCCCAGGCTCTACTGATGCATCATTCGGTGGGTCACTCTCAGAAAACACTTTTTTTTGTTCTCTATATTAGATGTGAAAGTGAGATTAAGAGATGTTCTTCTACAATGGCATGCATTGGTCAATAACTTGAGCAGGTAAAGAAGAGGTTGTGTACGAGGCGCCTCTGCCCAACATTGGCATCCACAGGTTTGTGTTTGCGCTGTTCATGCAGAGGGCGCGGCGGACGGTGGTGGCGCTTCCTACGGCGAGGGACCGATTCAACACGAGACGGTTTGCGGACGAAAACGGGCTCGGCGTACCCGTCGCGGCCGTCTACTTCAACTCGCAGAAGGAGACCGCCGCGAGGAGGCGTAGAATGGTTTAATTAATTGCATGAGTGAATTAAGAGTTTGGGTTAGTTGAATTAATGTACGTACGTACTCTGTATAATATGCGTTTTCTTTTTATCTTTTGCGCGCGTCCTTGTTGTTGTACTAATCTGTTTTCCCTCCCTTGATTGGTACCATAGTATGAATGAATCAATGGAAATCCCTTTTTAATGTTTTGCATGTTTCAGACCCTGTTTGTCTCACTTCGGTTTCCCCCTTTTTTTTTTTTTTATTGGTAATCAATTTTTTATATTTCTATATGAAAATTTTACAAAGAGTATGTGCAAAAAGATATATAAAATAGAGTTCATAAGGAAGAAATAAATAATAGCCAAGGAGGGAAGAACGAACCAAGTCGACCTGCATCTCTCAACTATTGGTAGAACTTCCCTAAGAATCCATTAACTATTCAAGCACTGAAGAGAATCATTGAGTTCTTATGCGACTAAATGGAATTCTTGAATTATCTGATTCCAGCGCTAAACGCAAGCTCGACCAGATGCCCGACTCATAGATCATGGTTTCCCCACGGGCCGATTGAAGCGAGGCTAAGAGGTCAGCAGGGGAATTACCTTCCCTGTATATGTGTGTGGCTACCCAATCCTCAAGAGTTGCCAAAGATTGATGGATGTTGCACAAGCTATGAATTGCACTCCATGGGCGTGTTCCGCTACCTTTTACCCAGGCAATCGCGGTAGTGGAATCCGATTCAATCCACAGTTTTTGTGCTTTAGTAGAGATGGCCAGAGAAATGCCAACCTCAATGGCCTTTAATGAATTTTGGTTCAACGGAAGTACTCTTAGTGCATGGGGATGCAATCCGACCTGGATCGGGCTTCCCTCCTATGAGTTAAGAACTTCTAATTGAATTCCATATTGTAAAGAACGGAGACTTTTGTAAAGTTGTTTTCTATACAGAAATACAAACCTTGATTCACAATAAAAAAAAATATGACACTTTGGAAAAAATGTTATGGTTAGTCCTTTTAACAAGTCCTTTGTAGCCCACATGCACATGTTTTGTTTAAAATATATATTTGCCTAATGAAATATAGTTTTTTTTTTAAAAAAAAGTGAAGTACATACTCATATAAAATTGTTGCATATGTTTATACTTTTTTATAACTGAATATATATTGACACAATTGAGATTTACAGCTTTATGTGATTTTACATATTGCATTAGTCAAATGGTAATAAGCCTGTCAACGAAGCGGATAGGCTTATATCCATATTCGAATTAGATATTCGAAAAAATTTACGTATCCGATATTTGATAGATATTTAAATCAAGCATTTGTATCTGTATCCAATAAAAAAAAATCTAGATTCAGATTCGAATAACTATTCGAAATAACTGAAAAATCTAACTGAGTACGAATATGATTCAAATATCTGAAGATTTAATATCCAAAAATACAAATCATATATGCAATATCTGAAATATGTAAAAAAAAATCCAATAATGAACAATTATTGAATATAAAATTATATGTTTACACATAACATTACCTGGTTGAAGGTAAAAAATTCATATTAATCCTAAAAATATAAATGTATTAATATAGAAAATAATAATATATTAATATTACAGACACAAATATTTTATTTCAGATATGTACTCAGATTTCATATATATAATATTTTTAAATTTTTGGATACAAATTCATATGGAATTAGAATATTTTTAAAATAATGTAAAAGCATACATGGAAACTATAAAACAGACAAATTGTATCAACATGTACTACGTCAGTGATGTAGTAATTACAAACATAGTCTGTAAAATGAACTGTGCATTAGCACGCACATCATAATTAATTGTCAAAACTAGTTGGAGGTAATAAAGATAGCTAAGGAGTGAAAAAAAAATACAAAGGGATTTAACTGATTTTCTGAGATGGGAGCTTAACCAGATTGTGAACCCAATCAAATTTGAAAGATTTTTTTATATATATAGAAAAGATGGGTCTTGTTACTAGCATTTTCATTAATAAAAATGAAATTGAAAGTGTGACAATATATATTTTATTAAATTATCAAAATTTATATTTTGAGTAAAGACATTCCACGTTAATACTGCCTTTTGGTCAAATACACTCACGTCTAGAGGAGATGCACCCTTTGAAAACACCGGGAGCCCATCAAATTATATTGAAAAGTTCTGTTTCATGATACCACATGTTCAGAATTGTTTTTGTAAAACACTTCTCTTTTGGGATAATAATTTAATTTGATGGTGAATTGAAGTGGTGTTCACTTCAACTTGTATTTGTACTTTCAATTCACTATTTGTCCTTTTTTTCCTTTTTTGCCGGGTTTTAGAGAAAAGAAATGACGGAAAATATTGATTATGCATTGATATATTAAATATTGTGGTATGTCTTTCCCTCTTTTTGAAAAATGTGTTGTCCCCTGCACAATTTTTAAGAAAATACTATCATTTATAAATAGAATATAAACATAATATCTCATCACATGAGATTCAAAGGTATATAAAAAATAAAATAAAAAACTAAATTTCTTAATTAGACTTGTGTTCATGCAAGTTGGCAGCATTATATGTTTTTTTTTTTTAATATTACAGGCTGGTGACTGACATCCCAGGCTCTACTGACGCATCATTCGGTGGGTCACTCTCAAAAAACACTCTTTTTTGTTCTCTATATTAGATGTGAAAGTGAGATGAAGAGATGTTCTTCTACAATGGCATATGCATGCATTGGTCAATAACTTGAGCAGGTAAAGAAGAGCTTGTGTACGAGGCGCCTCTGCCCAACATTGGCATCCACAGGTTTGTGTTTGCGCTGTTCATGCAGAGGGCGCGGCGGACGGTGGTGGCGCTTCCTACGGCGAGGGACCGATTCAACACGAGACGGTTTGCGGACGAAAACGGGCTTGGCGTACCCGTCGCGGCCGTCTACTTCAACTCGCAGAAGGAGACCACCGCGAGGAGGCTTAGAATGGCTTAATTAATTGCATGAGTGAATTAAGAGTTTGGGTTAGTTGAATTAATGTAGTACGTACTTTGTATAATATGCGTTTTCTTTTTATCTTTTGCGCGCGTCCTTGTTGTGGTACTAATCGGTTTTCCCTCCCTTGATTGGTACCATAGTATGAATGAATCAATGGAAATCCCTTTTTAATGTTTTGCATGTTTCAGACTCCTGTTTGTCTCACTTCCGATTTTTTTTTTTTTTTTTTTTTTGCTTGGTAATAAGATTTTGTATTGAAAAAGAGGAATGTACAACTTTACAAAAACAGGGGTACTGTTAACAAACAGAGGATGATTTTTCAAAATATAATAAGGTTGGTTGGGTAAGTTGAATCTCCAGACTCACCCACCATGAAAATGTTAAAATTGGGTCAGGGGTACCATGCCTGAGAGGGAGCAGCAGAGGTGAAGTACACTGGTGTTTGATCGCCCTTCTTTGTCATCCCACAAATGATTTTGAATATCACCCCATAGTTCAGATGAAGTAAAGATGGTCGTCCCCATTGTAGATTGAGTTGTCGCAAGGAGATCCACAACCGTGTTTGCTTCACGATAAACATGGGTGATTCGCCATTCACTGAGCTGTTGCACTATGGAGTGAAGCTTCCGCAAATCTCTAAAAGCAGTCCAAGGTATGTGACCTCGACCCTTTGCCCAGAGACAACTGTGGTGGAATCAGTTTCGCTCCAAACCCTTTGCGCTCCAACGGAAGAGCATAAGCTGAGACCAGCTACAACACCTTGAAGTTCCAAGATGTTGATGGAGGATGCACAAGTCCTACTCGCCAGAGCGCGGAGACAGTTAGCATGATGGTCACGAACGATAGCCCCAAAACCAAACCGATCATCAGAACGTGAACCATCCGAACGTAACCTGTTTAGTTTGGAGCCGCTGTTCAACGAAGCGAACATGAAACTTTTGATAGATTTTCTCTAAAACCGGAGTTCGCACATCATATAGGGCAGCTTCCTTAAATCTAGCTTTGATGGCCGTTAGGATAAGCTTTACTACCACTTGTTTGTGGTTGGAAGTAGCTCGAAAGATCCTCTCATTGCATTCAGCCCAAATGGCCCAAAATGTTTGAGTTAGCATGAAAAGCATCACCTTCTTTTCAGAGTGTGAGTGGGCTTCATGATAACCTTTTTTACTATATATCTTGAGATCAACTTGATTTATTTTTTTTAATTGAAATATAGATATGTTTTAGTTGTATACTCACTAATGAAGTGCATTTTATTACTATTACGGTGGCTGCAAACGGAACAGCAAAACTAATTCAGTGTGATACATCATCCAATCGAAGCATGATTTTTATGAGAACTATCATTTCTGCAATATACATCATCCAATCCAATCAAAGTGTTCTTGCATTGAAAGACCATCCACGGTCGCATCAGTAAGCCGACCCAATCTACTTGTTCGGAAATTAAACAAAATTTATATTCATCGCTTTGGAGAGTGAAGAACCATCAAACATGTTCATGGAAAAAACAAACATCACATTGGAATGTACATTACATTTATAGCATTTAATGTATTAAAAAAAAACATTGTATGGAGAGTTAAAGAAGTCTTGTTGATTGTTGCCTTGTAATGGCTATAAAAAAATCATTTGTGCCGTGTTGAATATGCTAAAAAGAAAAAGAGAGTAAATTTTCTTTCTCTTGCTTGCTCTCTGTTTTCTCCATGTAAGATTAGCATCACTATTCCATTCCCGCACAGAACGGTTTTCAAGTCCTCTATCCTTGAGAGGTTTGCATATCACATTCCACTAAGAGTGCATAAATGCATCTCTTATTCTCTTATCCTACCACTAGATATTATGCTAAGATTCTTTCCATCTTATCAAAACCTACCCACGGGGTAAGACTCTTATCCTTCTATGTGTGACATAATTATTTTCCTTGATAGTTAAATCAGGATATATAATAATACAGGATAAATATATTTTTGTATGGTTGTCTTCCAATAATTCTTATTAGTAAACATAAAAGTGAAATTTATATTGTTTGATTAACCGTGGATAACTGAACTGAGTTTCGGTTAAGTTAGCAAATGCCTCCGAAAAATAGGTCAATAGATCAAATCTTAGGAGTACAATTCAATCGGTTTGGTTCAGTTTTTTGCAAACCCATATTGAACCAAACTATAACTACATGAAAATCGAAAACCGAAAACCGAACCAAACCTACCAATTTGGGTTGGTTAGAGTTTTTTTAGGGGTTGGTTACAACTTTATATAAATATCAAAAGACTAAGATTGATGGTATAAATTTATATTTATTTGTTATGAATATTAATGGTATAAAACAATATAATTTTTAATATAAAAAGAATTATATAATCATATTTATTATGAATAATCATGTTTTTAAATTTAATTCGGTTTGGTTCGATTCGGTTAATTTAGTTTTTTTTTACATAAAATCAAACACAAACCAAAGTAGATCGATTTATTAATATTTCAATTTATACTCAAACCAAACAAAAAATTTATTAACCCAAACCCGTAAAAAAATCGGTTCGGATCAATTCAGATTCGACTTAATTGACCAAAGTTGCACCCCTATCAAATCCTAGGGAGCACTATTTTCAAAAAAAAATAAAAGTAAAGGATATAGAAAGTATAAGTGATGGATAAAAGGTGTATAAGAATTTAAGACTTTTTAAATGATAACTACACCCCTGTAATTTTTTCTGTTTATGAAAAATTTGAGATATATGTGTATGGTATGATAAATGCGACATACTTATGAGATGTGTGAGTGTTGAATGAGATAATTTTCTTAAAATGAGATAGAAGAATATTTTTATCTAATGGCATAGATAAGCCCACATAACCAATTTTACCACCCTTAGAGTAGTTATCGGGTCTATTCCTAATTTAGCTAAACATAATTATGAGGGTTTATTTTTCCATAACAAACATTTTTTTCTTATTCCCATTTATTCCCGCCTAGACTGCCTCACCACAAAGAGGTTTAAATTCAATAACTTAATTTCATGGGTGAATGTATTCTACAAGGAAAGTATAGGATTTAGACCAAAATTAACGGGTGATTTGTATAATCATTTGGACATTGGCTTTTGTAGAAATAAAAAAAGAAAAAGTTAAACATGTTGCCAAACGATTCTGAAAAAAATATTAATTAAAAATTTGTTTATACTTAAAATTTTAAACAAGTAAAAAATGAGCTTTCTAATTATCAAGTTTTATTAAACTATTTTATACAATAAATCTGTTTTCAAATGGGAAACAACCCCTGAGGATGTCTGATGAATAAATTTCATCATCTATTTTATCATTAAATGAGATCTAGAAATAAATAAACACTAAAATGAGAAATCAAATTTGTACTTCTTGTTGTAAACTTGGATACTTTGGAAATAAAATAACTTTAGGTTCTACTAATCATTTAAAGTGGTTAACCATTGGATTGCATTCTCTTTGTTGAAAATATTAACGTTGAATGAGAAATTAGATAAAAAATAAACCCATAAAGGTGAACTTAATTGATGGTTGAGAAGAAAAAAATTTAGTCTCACATTGAATGATTGAATAAATTATAGTCTAATTATACATGATAGTTTTTTCTTAAAAGTTGTACAGGGCGTCCTATTTTTCAAAAAGAGGGAAATATATACCACAATATTTAATATAACAATGTATTAATAGTAAAGTACAATATTTTCCATCATTTCTTTTCTCTAAAATCTCGCCAAAAAAATGAAAAAAGAAAGTAAAAACAGTGAATTAAAAGTACAAACACAAGTTGAAGTGGACACCACTTCAATTCACCATCAAATTAAATTATTATCCCAAAAGAAAAATTATTTACAAAAATAATTTGGCACAGGTGGTCTCACCAAACATAACTTTCCAATATAGGTTGATGGGCTCGCGGTGTTTTCAAAGGGTACATCTGCCCTAGACAAGAGTGTATTTGACCAAAAGACAGACAAATCCAAACCCCCATGCGTGGTAATGTGATTACTCAAAATATAAATTTTGATGATATATGACAAGCAGTATTAGCGTGGCATGTATTTACCCAAAATATAAATTTTTATGATTTAAACATGTATCTTGATAATGTGAATATATGATACTAACAAAACATATATCATCACACTTCCAATTCGAACATGTGATCTAATTTTTATTATGAAAATGCTAGTATTCCAAATTTGGTTGGGTTCACAATCTGGTTGACCATTAAGCTCCCATCTCAGAAAATCAGTTAAATCCCCTTGTATCTTTTTTTTTCACTCCCTAGCTATCCTTATTACCTCCCAACTAGTTTTGAAAATTAATTATGATGGGTAAGCTGATGTGCACAGTTCATTTTACGACTATGTTTAGAATTACTACATCACTAACATAGTACATGTAGATACACTTTGTCTGTTTTATAGTCCGTTTATAGTTGCCATGTAAGCTTTTTAATTATCCGAAAATATCTGAATCCCATATGAATCCATATCTAAAAATTTAAAAAATATTCTATAGCTGAAATCTGAATACGTATCTGAAATAAATATTTGTATCCGAAATATTTATAACGCAGTATTATTATGATGGTATCCGATCTAAAAACTATTCATATCTGAAATATTAATATATTGTTATTTTTTATATTAATGCATTTATATTTTTAGGATTAATATCATTTTTTTACCTTCAACCATGTAATGTTTTGTTTGTATATATAATTTTATATTCAATACGTGTTATTTTATTTTTTTTACATATTTCAGATGTTAGATATATGACTTTTATTTTTAGATATTAGATCTTCAGATATTTGAATCATATTTATATTCACTTAGATATTTCGATTATTTCGGATAATAATTTGAATCTGCATCTAGATTTTCATATCGGATACAGTTACAAATGCTTGTTCTAAATATCTATCAAATATCGGATACTTAATTTTTTTCAAATATCTAGTTCAAATGCGGATATGAGCCTACCCGCTCCGTTGATATACTAATAAAAAAATAATAATTTTTTTCTAACTTCTTTTCGAATCAGAACATGCTAGAGAAGTCTGGATACAGGATTAGATTTAAGAAAATTTGTACAAATGTGATAACCATGATATAACACAAACTCAGTATGTAAAGTAATGCATCCTTCTATGATAATAATACTACTGTGTATGGGAATCGAATAAATATGTCTTTTATATTCCCATATAATGGAAAAATCAAAATATGTAAAGAGTGGAATATATTGTCAACCAGTCTAGCCTCTGAAGTCATAATAATTTCTGAAACTCATGAATTTTTTTTTTAAGAAACAGTAGAGAAACAATTTTTAAAATTTTATAAATTATAAAGGGTTGTTCAATACAAAACATAGAAAAGTTACATAAAAGACCCGCCGAAAAGGACTCTACTGCAGGAGGCCCCCCGGCACCACCACTAATTACTCATGAATCTTAGGGGCCGTTTGGTTCAGCGAAAAGCTGATTTTAAAGTCTTGATTTATAAGTGCAGATTATATAAGTTCTGATAAGTTTTAATCAGTTTGAAAAAAAAAAGCGTTTGGTTCAGCGAAAATTATAAACACTTATGAAGATAAGTGTGTTTGGTTCACCACTGAACAGTAGAGCTTATTAGAAGGGTATTTTGGTCCATTCAATAAGTGTTGAATGTTATTTGATGTTTAGTTGAAAACTGAATCTTTTCTTATTTTTTCTTTTTAATTTAAAGAGACACAATCATGTTTGGGTATTTATAAAAAACAAATTGATCTTTAAAGGATTTTTTGCAGCTCTGTATGCTACGATGACGGAGTACATACTGCATTATCATGTATATACTCAAGAATGTTATAAGAGAATATATTTGCACTTCATGATCTTTCTATTGAACAAATCAGTCATAAAAGCAGTGATTTCACAAAACCCCACTTTCATTAGAGGTCAATCCATTCTCTTCCGTGTGTCAAAGTTCAGCTCATTCAACCTCACAAACTGACATCATAAAATCCCAAATCCAGGAATCATAGCTTGTCGAAGTTGTTTTTGGCGGAGGAACAGCAACAGGAGGTCCTCATGGAGGGCGTAGAGGAGCTCCGTCCAGCGTCAACTGGTACCCCACAGATTCCGCATCTGCTGCCCCTCCAACGCCGCCGCATCGGCCGCGTCCGATGCGGGGAGGCGGATTCGATCGTCCAAGAGCTTGATCTATACGTTGAGGGTGTCGATCTTCGCCTCCTCAACGCAGATGGATGAGCTGATGCTGTGGTGGTCAGAGAAGACCTTCTTGATCTCGTACTCTATAGGGTTTTCGTCCACCTCGTTCAACTGAAAGAGGCGTTTTCGACGAATAAAATGGAGGAGAGAGAGAGGGACACTAACGCGAAGTTGGGTTTAAATATCCGAGTAATTATCAAAAAATCCAGGGGCAATGTGTTTCGCGAATGAATAAGTGGGGTGTATTTGGCTGAAAATTTTGGGCTAAAAAGGACTGAAAGAGGATAGTAATCAGTGTTTATGGGATGTCTAATCAAACAGACTTAACACTAAAATCCAGCTTTAAGCTGAATAAGTCATGAAAATAAGTGCAACCAAACACTCCCTTAAACTTATCCCCTGCCATCTCAAACTCAAGATACTACATTATTGATATTTGTGATGGGCACCATTAATATGCCTAATTATCATCTGAAAATTAAATATCATGGTCCCCCCCCCCCCCCCCCATACAGATGACGTAAATAACCCCCAGATGATGTAATGGCCTAACAAAGGGCGAGGGCCCTACTCACACTATGAGTTCAATGAATCCTTTCTCATGCTTCCACAGTTTAAAGCAACCCCCCAAAAAAATGCTTCAAAGTGTCATATAACTATCACTTCCAATTGCCCAAAAAAAAAAAAAGATTCTCCCAAAAAACAATACTTCATTCATTCAAACTCCTCCAACAAAATATGAAAAGAGTGTGTGAGCCTCTTATAGTTGGGAGGGTGGTTGGAGAGGTGCTTGATTCATTCACCCAAGCACAGGATATGGAGGTTATGTACAACCATGACAAACACGTCTTCAATGGTCGCCAGTTCTTCCCCTCTGTCGTTGCTTCCAAACCTAAGGTCAACGTCCTTGGTGGTGACCTTAGGTCCTTCTTCACCTTGGTATATACGCACTCACGTGTTTCTCTATATCCATCTATCTATAGTACTATTTCATCTGTACTTACATGCATTTTCAAATGTATATAGGTTATGACAGATCCAGACTCTCCTGGGCCAAGTGATCCATACCTCAGGGAGCACCTGCACTGGTAACTTATAGAAAAAGGAAAATATTACACCTAGGTTCATTAATTTCACAGTCCAAAACACAAAATACATATTGCATATTTTTGTTTTTATTTTAAAAAAATCTCATCTAATGGGATTCACAGGTATATATAAATAAATAAAAAAAGTTAAAAACTAAACTTTTTAGCTAGACTTGTGTTCATGCAGGTTGGCAGCATTACATGTTTTTTTTTTATATAATATTACAGGCTGGTGACTGACATCCCAGGCTCCACTGACCACTGATGCATCATTCGGTGGGTCACTCTAAAAAAAACACTCTTTTTTGTTCTCTATATTAGATGTGAAAGTGAGATTAAGAAATGTTCTTCTACAATGCCATGCATTGGTCAATAATTTGAGCAGGTAAAGAAGAAATTGTGCACGAGGCGCCTCTGCCCAACATAGGCATCCACAGGTTTGAGTATGCGCTGTTCATGCAAAGGGCGCGGCGGACGGTGGTGGCGCTTCCAACGTCGAGGGACGAGACAGTTTGCTGATGAAAACGGGCTCGGCGTACCCGTCGCGGCCGTCAACTTCAACTCGCAGAAGGAGACCGCCGTGAGGAGGCGTAGAATGGTTTAATTAATTGCATGAGTGAATTAAGAGTTTGGATTAGTTGAATTAATGTACGTACGTACTTTGTATAATATGCGTTTTCTTTTTATCTTTTGCGCGCGTCCTTGTTGTGGTACTAATCCGTTTTCCCTCCCTTGATTGGCACCACAGTATGAATGAATCAATGGAAATCCCTTTTTAATGTTTTTTTTTTTCGCTTGGTAAACATTTGTATTGCTAAAATTAGTGAGATGTACAAAGCTGTAAAGTCAGCAGTTGTGAAAAGGGAAACAAAAGGAAGTCAATGGACCAACCTTTTTAATGTTTTGCTTGTTTCAGACTCCTGTTTGTCTCACTTCCAGTTTCCTTTTTTTGGCTTCATGATGACAGTTTTGACCATATATCTATCTTAAATGAAGGATGAGATCTTGAGATCAACATTTTTTTTTATACTTGAAATCATTGTCAGAAATGGTTTATAGTTTTTTCTGGGGTCCGTTTGACAAAGAGTCGGGCCGGCTACTTCGGTGGAAGAAAGGTTGAACATGAGAAGCAATTTTACGCTGCATCAAGGTGGTGAGGAAAATTACGCGTAAAACTTCAGGGGATGAGTTGAAACGCAAAAAAAGGAAAACCCGTTTGATTGGAGGTCCTGCGTCCAGGGGATGCGATCACATGTCATCCAATCTAAGCATGATTTTTATGAGAACTATCATTTCCTTAATATCATTTATAGCCCTCCACATGTTTAGTTTATTTAAAGTATTAATTGTCTTTTTTAATTAGTAAAAGTGTGACAGAGATTACCAAACTCAATCAACATACATCCCCTCCTAAAAATATCTACTAAAAAACTTGAAAAAAAAAGATACAAAGATATTATTCTCCACGGGTCAACCAAAGAGTAAGGGAGGGAAACCAGTTCAAAACTTAATGCATATATCCATATATCCCTATGCCCCTTGATTGACAAATGGACTCACCATTCTCCAATAAGCGCATGTGCTAATTAGATACTTGAAGCAGTGTATTGTTAATTAGCAGCAAAGTGGAGTCCTTCCTTCTTGAGTGGATTTTTTTTCCAGCTATGTAATATGTATATTTCGCATAAATCCACCGCGTATCCATAAAGTGTTCTTGCATTGAATGACCTCCCACGTTCGCATCAGTAAGCCGGCCCGATCTATTTGTTCAAAAATTAAACAAAATTTATACTATGATGAAGAAGCGTCAAACCAGTTCATGGACAAATCAAACATCACATTTCTATTTATAGCATTTAATGTATTAAAAAAAACATTGAATGGAGAGTAGAAGAAGTCTTGTTGACTGTTATATTGTAATGGCTATAAAAAATCATTTGTGTAGTGTTGAATATGCTGAAATGAAAAAAAAGAGTACATTAGATTTAAAGAAATTTTATCTCTCTTGCTTGTTCTCCGTTTTCTCCTTCTAAGATTAGCATCATATTTCATTCCCGCAAAGAACGGTTTTCAAGTACCCTGTCCTTGAGAGGTTTGCATATCACATTCCACTAAAACTGCATAAATACATATCTTATTCTCTTCTCCTACCATTAGATATTATGCTATGATTCTTTCCATCTAATCAACACCTACCCACAGGGTAAGATTCTTATCCCTCTAGGAGTAATAGAAATATTTTTCCTTTATAGTTAAATCAGATATATAATAATACAGGATAAACATATTTTTGTATGGTTGCCTTTCTATAATTTTCATTAGTAAATATAAAAGTGAATTTTTTTATTGTTTGGTTAACCTTAGATAAACGAACAGAGTCTCAGGGAAGCTGACAAACACCTCCCAAAAACATGTCAAGGGATCAAATTCTAGTAGTGCAATTGTTTTTGACAAACCCATATTTAATCAAACTATAACTACATGAAAACCAAACCGAACCGAACTTACCAATTTGGGTTAGTTAGAGTTCTTTTAGGGGTTGGTTACAACTTTATATAAATATCTAAAGTCTAGGGTTGATGGTATAAATTTATATTTATTTGTTATAAATATCAATGGTATAAAACAATATAGTGTTTAATGTAAAAAGAATTATTTAATCATATTTATTATGAATGATCATGTGTTTAAATTTAATTCAGTTTGGTTCAATTAAGTTAATTTATTTTTTTTTACATAAAATCAAACTCAAACCAAAATAGATCGATTATATTTATTAATTTTTCAATCCATGCCCAAACTAAACCAAAAATCTATTGACCAAAACCAGTAAAAAAATCGGTTTGGATTGGTTCGGATTCGATTTAACGGACCAAAGTTACACCCCTATGAAATCCTAGGGAGCACCATTTTTTAAAAAAAGAAAAGAAAATGATATAGTGAGTATAAGTGATGGATAAAAAGTGTATAAGAATTTATGACTTTTTAAATGTTAACTACACCTCTGTAATTTTTTCTGTTTAGAAACAAATGTGAAATACATGTGTGTGGTATGATAGATGTGACATGCTTATGAGATGTGTGAGAGTGTTGAATGAGATAATTTTCTTAAAATGAGATATAAAAATATCTTTATCCATTGGCATAAATAAGACCTCATAACCAATTTTAGCACTCCTAGAGTAGTTATCGGGTCTATTCCTAATTTAGCAAGATATAATTACGAGGGTTTATTTTTCGATAACAAACATTTTTTTCTTATTCCCATTTATTCCCGCCTAGACTGCCTCACCTCAAATAGAGGTTTAAATTCCAAAACTTAATTTCATGGATGCAAGCAAAGGATACGATTTAGACCAAAATTAATGGGTGATTTGAACAATCATTTAGACATTTGCTTTTGCAGAAATAAAAATGCTAACCATGTGGCCAAACGATTCTAAAAAAATACTTAATTAAAAGTTTGTTTCTACTTAACAAAAGATATACTTTTTAACAAGTAACAAAATAAACTTTTTAAGAATCAAGTTTTATTAAGCTATTTTATACAATAAAACTGTTTTCAAATGGGAAACAACCCCTGAGAATGTCTTATGAGTAGATTTTCATCATCTATTTTATCATTAAATGAGATCTAGAAATAAATAAACATTTAAATGAGAAATCAAATTTGAATTTCTTGTTGTAAACTTGGAGGGATAACTTTGGGTTCTACTAATCATTTAAAATGGTTAACCATTGGATTGCATTCTCTTTGTTGAAAAGATTAACGTTGAATGAGAAATTAGATAAAAAAATAAACTCATAAAGGTGAACTTAATTGATGGTTGAAGGGAAAAAATTCAGTCTCACATTGAAAAATTGAAATAATTATAGTCTATTTATACATGATAGTTTTTTCTTAAAAATTGTACGTGGCATTCCATTGTTCAAAAAGAAGGGACACACCATAGTATTTAATATAACAATGTATTGAGAGTAAAAGACTGTTAAGTGCATAATCAATATTTTCCATCATTTCTTTTCTCTATAACTTAACCAAAAAAGAAAAAAAGAAAAAAAAGGACAAACAGTGAATTAAATGTACAAAGACAAGTTGAAGTGGACACCACTTCACTTCACCATCAAATTAAATTATTATCCCAAAAGAAAAATCCTTTGCAAAAACAATTCTGCACAGGTGGTCTCACCCAACATAACTTTTCAATATAGGTTGATGGGCTCGCGGTGTTTTCAAATGGTACATCTCCCTTATACTTGAGTGTATTTGACCAAAAGACGGATAGATCCAAACCCCATAACAGGCAGTATTAACGTGGAATGAATTTACTAAAAATATAAATTTTGATAATTTAAACATGTATCTTATTAATGTGAATATATAATGCTAACAAAACATATATCGTCACACTTTCAATTCGAACATGTAATCTCATTTTTATTAATGAAAATAATGGTAACGAAACATTATCAACACCTTCCCACGGGGTAAGATTTTTATCCCTCTAGGTGTGACATAATTATTTTTCCTTGATAGTTAAATCAGGATATATAATAATACAGGATAAACATTTTTTTGTATGGTTGCCTTCTTATAATTCTCATTAATAAACATAAAAGTAAACTTTTTATTGTTTGGTTAACCCTGGATAAGTGAACCGAGTTTTGGTTAAGTTGGCAAACGCTTCTCAAAAGGAGATCAATGGATCAAATCCTAGGAGTGCAATTCGATCAGTTTGGTTTGGTTTTTGATAGACCCTCACTGAACCAAACTATAACTACATGCATGAAAATCGAAAACCAAACCAAATCAAAAACCAAAAACCGAACCAAACCGAACCAACCAATTTGGGTTGGTTAGAGATTTTTCAGGGGTTGGTAACAATTTTATATAAATATGATGGTATAAATTTATATTTATTTGTTATGAATATTAATGGTAGAAAACAATATAATTTTTCATATGAAAAGAATTATCTAATCATATTTATTATGAATAATCATGTGTTTAAATTTAATTCGGTTCGATTTGGTTCAGTTAATTATTTTTTTACATAAAACCAAACCCAAACCAAAGTAGATCGGCTTATTAATTTTTCAATCCATACCCAAACCAAACCACAAATTTGTTGACCCAAACCTGTAAAAAAACCTGTTTCGATCGGTTCGGATTCGATTTAATTGATCAAAGTTGCACCCCTATCAAATCCTAGGGAGCACCATTTTTCCAAAAAATATAAAAGAAAAGGATATAATGAGTATAAGTAATGAATAATAGGTGTATAAGAATTTATGACTTTCTAATTAAATGATAACTTGTGATTTTTTCTGTTTAAGAATAAATGTGAGATATATGTATGTGGTATGATGGATGTGACATATTTATGAGATGTGTGTGAGAGTGTTGAATGAGATAATTTTCTTAAAATGAGGTAGAAGAGTATTTTTATCCAGTGGCATAGATAAGCCCTCATAACTAATTTTAGCACCCCTAGAATAATTATCAGGTCTATTCCTGGCTTAGCTAGACATAATTATGAGGGTTTATTTTTCCATAACAAACATTTTTTTCTTAATCCCATTTATACCCGTGTAAACTGTCTCACCTCAAATAGAGGTTTAAATTCAAAAACTTAATTTCATGGGTGAATGTATTCTACAAGCAAAGGATAGGATTTAGACCAAAATTAAAGGGTGATTTGAACAATCATTTGAGGATAGGATTTAGACCAAAATTAAAGGGGGATTTGAACAATCATTTGGACATTTGCTTTAGCATAAATAAAAAATGCTAAACATGTTGCTAAATGATTCTGAAAAAATACTTAATTAAAAAGTTTGCTTCAACTTAACAAAAAAATATACTTTTTAACAAGTAGAAAATGAATTTTCTAAGAAACAAGTTTTATTGTACTATTTTATACAATAAATATGTTTTGAAATCGGAAACAACCCTTGAGAATGTCATATGAGTAAATTTTCATCATCTATTTTATCATTAAATGAGATCTAGAAATAAATAAACACTAAAATGAGAAATCAAATTTGAATTTTTTGTTGTAAACTTGGATACTTTTCAGAACAAAATAATTTTGGGTTCTACTAATCATTTAAAGTGGTTAACCATCTGGATTGCGTTCTCCTTGTTGAAAAGATAAACGTTGAATGAGAATAAACCTTATAAAGGTGAACTTAATTGATGGGTGGGGAGAAATTTTTTTAATCTCATGCCATAGCCCCCGTTTGGATATGGAATAGTCCAGAGAATAGTTGAGAATAAAGTAGAATAACTTTTTTTTTGTTTGGATGCAGTGAATACCCAGGGATAAATTACATCAGAATAAGCTGGTATAAAATGGTATATACATTCCAACTAACCTCTGGAATTAAAGTTATTTCAGGTTATTACACTAATGCCCTATTTGGATAACGGAATAAACGAGTATAAAGGTAGTATAAGGGTGGTATAAGAATGGATAAGGAAAATGGTTGTTTGTTTGCAGGGTATAACTTGGTATTATTAAGCCAGTTTAAACGAGTATAAGAGAGTATAGGATAAGCTATACTCACTTTATCTATTTTCATGTGCCCACATGTCAAATCAACTTTTACACCTTATCACATCAAATCACCTATCAACACCTCTTATACATCAAAGGGCCCACATGTCAAATCAACTTTTTTACACTTTATTTATATTTTATTCTTTATCAACCAAACAACTCAACCTTTATTCTTACGTTTCCCAATGAGAATAGAAAAAAAACACAACCAAACATAAAATCTCTTATTCTTGTAGATGTATTATTTATACTGGCATAGTTATCTATCTAGAATAACTCAATTCCGCTATCCAGACGGGGGGTAACAGAATATGTGAGTCCACTGTCAAATCAACTGTCATCAAATCTAATAAATCACATTTCTAATCAACTATTGTTATATTTTCACATTTTATAAATATTTATAGACACTTTATTGACATTTTACACAAAGAACATAAAATTTATTATTACTTTTCTCAACAGGAATAATTTAAAACACAATCAAACACAAAATTATTTTATCATTATTTATATTCACTTATGCTGGAATAATTATATACCCATGTATACGTCATATTTTGTATTCATACGGGGGGCTAAAAGATGAAAAAAATTATATTCTGTTTATACATGATAGTTTTTTCTTAAAAGTTGTGCAGGGGGCATCCCATTTTTCAAAAAGATAGGTAGACATACCACAATATTTAATATATCAATGTATTAAGAGTAAAGTACAGTTCAGTGCATAATCAATATTTTCCATCATTTCTTTTCTCTAGAACCCGGTAAAAAAGGAAAAATGAAAAAAAAGACAAATATAGTGAATTAAAAGTACAAACACAAGTTGAAGTGGACACCACTTCAATTCACCACCAAATTAAATTATTATCCCAAAAGAGAAGAGTTTTACAAAAACAATTCTGAACAGGTGGTATCATCAAACAGAACTTTTCAATATAATTTGATGGACTCCAGGTGTTTTCAAAGGGTGCATCTCCTCTAGACATGAGTGTATTTGAACAAAAGGCAGACAGATCCAAACCCCCTGACAGGCAGTATTAACGTGGAATGCCTTTACTCAAAATATAAATTTTGATCATTTAATAAATTTTCAATTCGAACATGTAATCTTATTTTTATTAATGAAAATGCTAGTAACAAGACGTGCATGTGGGCTACAAAGGACTTGTTAAAAGGACTAACCATAACATTTTCCTAAGTGTCATTTTTTTATTGTGAATCAAGGTTTGTATTGCTGTATGGAAAAGAACTTTATAAAAGTATCCAGTTCTTTACAATATGGAATTCAATTAGAAGTTCTTAGCTCATAGGAGGGAAGCCCGATCCAGGTCGGACTGCATCCCCATGCACTAAGGGTACTTCCGTTGAACCAAAATTCATTAAGGGCCATTGAGGTTGGCATTTCTCTGGCCATCATTGCTATAGCTCAAAAACTGTGGATTGAATCAGATTCCACTACCGCGATGGCCTGGGTAAAAGGTAGCGGAACAAGTCCATGGAGTGCGATTCATAGCTTGCGCAACATCCATCAATCTTTGGCAACTCTTGAGGATTGGGTAGCTACACACATACATAGGGAAGGTAATTGCCCTACTGACCTCTTAGCCTCGCTTCAATCGGCCCATGGGGAAACCATGATCTATGAGTCGGGCATCTGGTCGAGCTTGCGATTAGCGATGGAAGCAAATAATTTAGGAATTCCTCTTAGTCGCATCAGAACTCAATGATTCTCTTCAGTGCTTGAATAGTTAATGGATTCTTAGGGAAGTTCTACTAATAGTAGAGGGATGCAGGTCGACTTGGTTCGTTCTTCCCTTCTTGACTATTATCTATTTCTTCCTCATGAACTCTATTATGTATATCTTTTTGTCCATACTCTTTGTAAAATTTTCATATAAAAATATAAAAAACTGATTACTAATAAAAAAAAATATTGGAAACCGGAAGTGAGACAAACAGGAGTCTGAAACATGCAAAACATTAAAAAGGGATTTCCATTGATTCATTCCTACTATGGTACCAATCAAGGGAGGGAAAACGGATTAGTACCACAACAAGGAGCGAGCAAAAGATAAAAAGAAAACGCATATTATACAAAGTACGTACGTACATTAATTCAACTAACCCAAACTCTTAATTCACTCATGCAATTAATTAAGCCATTCTACGCCTCCTCGCGGCGGTCTCCTTCTGCGAGTTGAAGTAGACGGCCGCGACGGGTACGCCGAGCCCGTTTTCATCCGCAAACCATCTCGTGTTGAATCGGTCCCTCGCCGTAGGAAGCGCCACCACCGTCCGCCGCGCCCTCTGCATGAACAACGCAAACACAAACCTGTGGATGCCAATGTTGGGCAGAGGCGCCTCGTACACAACCTCTTCTTTACCTGCTCAAGTTATTGACCAATGCATGCCATTGTAGAAGAACATCTCTTAATCTCACGTTCACATCTACTATAGAGAACAAAAAAGTGTATTTTTTGAGAGTGACCCACCGAATGATGCGTCAGTAGAGCCTGGGATGTCAGTCACCAGCCTGTAATATTAAAAAAAAAACATATAATGCTGCTAACTTGCATGAACACAAGTCTAGCTGAGAAATTTATATACCTCTGAATCTCATTAGATGAGTTATTATGATTTTTAATATAAAAATAAAAACATATGTTCTCTGTATTTTGGACTATGAAATTAATGGATTTGGGTATAACATTTTCCTTTTTTTATAAGTTACCAGTGCAGGTGCTCCCTGAGGTATGGATCACTTGGCCCAGGAGAGTCTGGATCTGTCATAACCTATATACAATTAAAAATGCATGTAAGTACAGATGAAAAGTACTATAGATGGATGGATATAGAGAAACATGTGAGTGCATATATACCAAGGTGAAGAAGGACCTAAGGTCACCACCAAGGACGTTGACCTTAGGTTTGGAAGCAACGACAGGGGGGAAGAACTGGCGACCATTGAAGACGTGTTTGTCATGGTTGTATATAACCTCCATATCCTGTGCTTGGGTGAATGAATCAAGCACCTCTCCAACCACCCTCCCAACTATAAGAGGCTCACACACTCTTTTCATATTTTGTTGGAGTTTGAATGAATAAAGTATTTTTTTTGGGGGGGGAGAGTGAGGAATCATTTGTTTTTCTGGCAATTGGAAGTGATAGTTATATGACACTTTGAAGCATTTTTATTTTTTTTTGGGGGAGGGTTGCTTTAAACTGTGGAAGCACGAGAAAGGATTGACTGACACCTAAAAATCTAAAATATTCAGTTTGCAGCTTTAAGGGAGACTGAATTGTAATATCCTGTTTTGAACATTTCAGCAGATTTTCCATGTTCCAACAGGCTTCATAAATACTTTAAGTCATCTGATTCGGGTTTATAAAGTTTTGGCAATTAGGTACAGATGAAAATATTTGAAGCTTTCAGCTTTGTTTTTTTTTATTCTTTGTAAATTTCATTAAAGGGTGATAATGTCAGTGAATTTTCAACCATACGTGACTGACACCATGTTTGTGTTGGAATTAATTTTTTAATTTAATTTTTTAGCAAGTAAATTGTATATTCCACTCTTTATATATTTTGGATTTTCCGTTATATGATGGATATAAAGGACATATATTCGATCCCCATATACTGTAGTACTACTATCGTAAAAGTTTATGTTATATCATGGTGATCACAACATGAATTTATTTAAAACTAATCTTGTATCCAAACTCTTCTGGCATGTTCTTATTCGAGAAGAAGTTTGAACAAAATAAATATATATACCATATATATATATATATATGGTATATATATATATATACCATGTTCTCATTGGCTATGTTGAATGTAATTTGTAACCCCTAGCTTGTTTTGGATTTACTGATAAAAATACAATACAATATATTATATATATTGTATTGTATTGTATTGTATTTTTATAAGTAAATCCAAAACAAGCTAGGTGTTACAAATTACATTCAACATAGCCAATGATATATATATATCTTGTATTGTATTTTTATCAGTAAATCCAAAACAAGCTAGGGGTTATAAATTACATTCAACATAGCTAATGAGAACATGGTCAGGACCTAAAAATCTAAAATATTCAGTTTGCAGCTTTAAGGGATACTGTGTATTGTGATATCCTGTTTTGATCATTTCAGCAGATTTTCCATGTTCCAACAGGCTTCATAAATACTTAAGTCATCTGATTCGGGTCCTCTATATTTTTTTCGTTGATCCTGAATGCCTGAATGCATTCTAGGTAATGGAACTGGGTAGACTAATTACATTTGAAATTTATAATCTTTCGGCTAACCTAGCCTCCTCCGTCCCTCGGGACCAACAGATGAAAATTTTTGGGGCTTTCAGCTTTGTTTTTTTTCTTCTTTGTAAATTTCATTAAAAGCTGATAACGTCAGTGAATTTTCAACCATATGTGACTGACACCATGTTTGTGTTGGAATTAATATTTTATTTTATTTTTTTAGTAAGTAAAATGTATTGCTCAAATTGGTTGCATACACACAAAGTTAGGGCACATTGAGATTTACAAAAATGAAGAGAGGATCACAGGTGTAGAGACTTCAAGGTTGACGGTCTCTGAAAAATTTTGTATTTCTCAAAAAATTGCAAATGTACAAGGTATAAGAGCTGTGATAGAGGGATTGCAATGGGCTTAAAACACAAAAAAATTAAAACCATTGCATAATGTTTACACATTCACCAAAATTAAAGTAAAAGAGGCAGGACTCTCATTTGGTAGACCTTTGAGTGACTTGCCCATCTTTGTCCTCCTGCAGAATCCGGAGGAATTCATCCAAAATTCAGATGGACAAATGAATTTTGCAACCCATAGGAAATTGGAATGCAGCAAGGTGATCCGCCGCACTATTTTCTTTCTTGTATACATGCGTAGCCATCCATTCAAGAGAGGAATCCAACTGGGCATGGTCGGAGCGCAAATCCTAAATGGCAGGCTAAGGAATGTTATAGCTTGAATTCATGGCTGAGTCCGTTTCTAACCAAACCTGAGATGCTTTCAGAAAACAGCAAAGGTGAAGACTATCAACAAGGCCTTTTAACTCAAGGATATTGATAGAGGCTGCTCGCACTCTAGCTGTCAAAGCTTTGAGACAATCTCCATAACAGTTCATCATCACTAATGCACCATAAGCAAATCAATCATCTGCTCAAGTGTAGAGCCTGAAAATATCCACAACAAGGATGGTGACATGTCCTTTCTCGAGTGTTCCATATAGCACCGGAAAATTACATACTACTTCGGGCTTACCGCAATATTGATGGCATCCAAAACTATAATCAGTTTGTTTATAAAGTATTCAATCCTGTAATTTAACTCGCCACATGACTTGAAAGAATTTCCACTTATCTGCATCTTCATATTGATCTATGTCAAAATATTTTGTCTTCAATCACAAAATGTGTAGCCATTGTTCTTTAATTTTCTTGCTTGAAATTTCTGATGCCTTCTACTTAAACTACTCTCTTGTAAACTCAATTGTATACTCTCACTGAGCCTCTGTTTGAATAGAGAATTAAGTTATTATGAGGTTTATGATTATTCTAGTATAGATAAAAAATAAGTGATGTTATTATGAGGTTATGATTATTCTAGTATACATAAGAAATAAGTGATTTTTTTGTTTGCTTTCGTTATGAAACATAATGATAAATATTTTATCATTTGATTGACCATGGATAAATTGTTGATAAAAAATGAATAAAGTGTCAATAAGAATTTATAAAAAATGAAGAAAAAAAAATCTGACATATGGGCTCCATATTAATAAGAGTTCATGGCAGTTGGTTTGACAGTGGAGTCCATATATTCAAATGAGTTGAATAACTTATAATAATTTAATTTCATGAGATAACATAAATAATTATACAATTTTATATCAGTCAATTCTAACATAAAAATTCTTATTTATTTTAGTTTTCTAAACATTCACTTTATCAATATTTTATCATATTCCTGTTTATTTCACCGGAGTGAATAAATATATAAAATATTATTCATTAATTAGGATAAAAATGGCCATTGAGTGAATATGGAAATTTATATCCAATGCTACCAGAAGATTCAAAATGTGCTTCAATTTCAATCACTATATTACACATATCCCTATTTAAATCATTTTTTACTTATATCTTTTTGAGATGGAACAGTCTATTGTATCAGCCTACAACTGCACCTATAGGTTTGGATTTGTGTGCAGGGGAAGATTGCATGTGAACATTGTGGGGTCCAGATACCAAGGATCACATGCTGACTCAATAATGCAAGAGAAAGATAAACATGGAGCCCGTCGTACATTGAAAAGTTTGTACATGTACATCAATCATGGTTGGTTGTTTGGTTGGTACATCCAAATAACAAAACTATATTTGATCATTTTTAAAGACTTTGTAAAAATGGTTGGTTTGTACATCCAAATAATAAACTATATTTTGATCATAGTTGTTTTCAAATTGTGAAAATTTTAAACCACTCTCCTTGGAACATCAGCGTAAGCTATGGTAGAATAAATAATTATTCTAATAATAAAAAATAAATTATTTTTTATTTTGTTGTGTTTTTATTTATTATAATTTGAGAAATATAATTATGAAGTTTTGTTATTTAATTGACAATGAATATGTTATAGATAAAATATGAATAAAATGTTAATAAAAATTTATAAAGGATAAATAAAAAAATGGCATACTCATTTTTTATCATCTCTTTTAAACTTTTGCATATATACTTTTGTTTAAGAGGTATGGAACCCATTATAATTTCATATACCTCTCATGTAAGGGCCTGTCTAGCCCCACCTACCATCTTTCTTACCTGACCAATCAATTAAAAAAAAATCGGTGTTTTGCTATCCCCACCGATCCGGCCAGTTCGATCAAATTTGGTCGTCATTTCAGGTTTTGGGGGACCGGACTTGGTCGCCATTCAGATTTTGAGCGACTGAATTTGATCGTCATTTCAGGTTTAGGGTGACCGAACCTGGTCGAACAAGATTTATAATAAAGTTTATAATTTTTTTTCTTCAAAAACATAATTCCACGACGTATATCCTCCTTCATTTCTTCATATAACCCAAGTCTGAGTTATAATATAAGGAGAATAAATCATTATTCTTAAATATAGAATATAAGAATAATTTTTTTTACATAAGTTACAGACAAATTTCAAAAACCAAATATAAAATGTATTTGGATCAACTGGTAGGTTTTTTTGTTTTCAAACAAACAATCATCTTAACTACGAATTCAAACGAAGCTTAAAAATTATATATATTTGTCTAATAAAATATTTTTCTATAAAAATTTGAATTATAGAAATATTTAATTTATGTTACAATCAATCCTCAAAACCTCTAAGCACAACCCCTCTTCCCCCGCACACAAAAAAAAAAAGCGAAGAAATAAAAAGGTAAATAAAGCCATAAAAATTCAAACATAGAATTACATTCAAATAAGACCGACCCAAAGAAAGACAACCTCTTCTTTTCTTTCCTTTAAAACCTTTTGTCATATGAGACCTCATTAAAAACCTGCTCATAAAAGGGTAAAGGAGATTTAAAAAAAAACAAACAAACAAACTCTTAAAGCTGCCAACCTCACATGACAGAGCATGCGTTAGGGTTGTCATCACTGAACATGCTAGTGATCTGATCTTCTTGTTTGTATGTAGTGCCTGAGATGGTCGCAGACTCAATATTCCTAACATATCCAGTGGTGCCTTCTTGTCATAAGCCTGGGCTATGTAAGGGTGGCTAACCAGATTGTATGGCACATACGGCCAAATCTCAGCCTTCTTTCCTGTGGACTTGGCCTTCTTGAGGACCTTGTTTGCTTCGACATAACCAGTCACAGTCACCTTCTGTTGTTTCTTGTTTATGTCCACTGATTGAACTCCTGCAAAAGATTCAACTTACACAAACAAAAACAGAACAAGCTAGAGATTGAAAATAATAATAAAGCAAGATTTTCAAACCTTTCATTGAGGAGAGGGCATTCTTCACTTTGAGTTCACACCCATCACAATCCATCCTCACTTTGAGCTCCACTGTCTGCAACTGCTTCTTCTTCTTCTTCTTGTGTTTGTGTCCACTGCCCAAAATACCTGATATGTACTCTAAAGTGCCTCCCATTGCAGTTCCCACTGTTTTTCTTTCTTTTTTTTTGTTTGAAAGTTGGGTCTGCAGAAGAAAGTCTCTCATAACATTATAAAAATATCAAGTTGGTTCAAATGAGAACATGAGAAGAGATGGGCATTGGGAATATATAACTGAGAAGACTATATATAGAGAGTTATGAAGATTTATGTTGTGGGTTATCCCTCTAGAAAATCTAAAATACGTTTATATGATACCTTACCTTAAAACGAAGTCCTAACAGTGATGATCCCTTACTTTTCTCTGTGGCTCAAGACACCTTTGCTTCCTACACAACTTGTTAAATGAACCTTCCTTATATAGGGGCTTTTTCAAAAAGAAAGGAAGAACCATAAAAGCATTTAATACCCAAAGTTCAGACGGGAAAAAAAAGGTGGTTCAAAAAGCTGGTCCACTATAGTCTATCAAGCAAATATATATATTCATATAGAAAAGAAAAGCAGAACAATTGAAGAGAGCGATATATCTTTTGGTTGGAACTCTGCCCCTCATTATATAATATGAGGTTTGTGTGTGACAGGGGGAAACTTGATCCTTGTGGTCCTGTGGAGCAAGAAAACTGTTGAGGCTACAGTGATTTTGGAGCTCTGCATTGAAAAGGACCATTTCATGGTAGTAAAAAAGGGTGAAATTTATTTTTAATGTTTTTTGACCTCATAAAATAATCATTGATAAAATACCCTTACAAAAAAAATTCTTCCAATATATTTTTTAACATCTTTAAGATATTATATTTATATGGCCCTAATATTATCTCATGTTTGACTTAATTCATCTGACTGATCTATAGTGGATGCCAAATTAATGTCTAAAGTTTTAAAAATTGCTAGAGCTCAAGTAGGTTATTGTTGGTCCTTGCCCAAAAACTATTCATTTAATAATATAAATTATTTTGAGGTGTATATCAATAAAAAAAAAAATTAAAGTCACTGAAAATACAATTTTGGGTTATGTAAGTGATGTCATGCATGAATAAAATTGTATAAAAGCTTTGTAGAGAGTTAATACAAATTTCATAATTATACAAAATATTATAGTTATTGTAGAAAGTTTGTATAGGATTACATAATTTTTTATAACGAGATTTTGTATGTGCATGTAAACAAGAAGAAAAAAAATTGTATACCTAGTCATTCATATAATCATTTTTTTTAAAGTGTATATACGTTTGTCTGACAAAATACGGGTCTTCCAAGATAAAATAAAATACATTTGAATGCACATTAATACGTAAACACACACACGTATATATAATTAAATTAATATATATAAAATAATAATTTTTTATTGTGTTAATGACTGGAAAATGTGAGAGTAAAACTTGACAAAGATTGGCTGAACTTCGAATGACATTGGGATTCAGCCACGTGTAAAAATGAGAAATGAAACAGGTGGCACACCTGTCAGAGTGGTGGGAGTGAAAGGTTGTAATCAAGCTGTTGCTTTCTGATTGGGGTTTATAGTTTTGTTTAAATATTATAATAATATTAATAATAAGATGTCTTCTGAAAGACTGACTAGTGGTGGCCATTAGATCAAAAGAAAAAAAGAAAAAAAATATAATTTTACTGCAACAAGGCTATTTAGATTTTGTCTTCACAGGTGTCAGAAATATGTGGGCGGAAAGCTCAACCTGTCCAGTTCAAAAGGCTCAAAAAAAAAATCCCACAAACATCCAAACTTTGTCTGTTTCTAGCCCACAAAAGTACTTTTTCCATTTGAAAGTATCTTGGCAGGCTTCAAATTATTTTGATTTGATTTGATATGGGTTTTTTTTTTTACATGCCCACCCCTACATTCCACTCTACACATTGCACCCCCCAATGTATCCTATAATCAAAAGCTCACCTCCAATATTAAATCTCTCTCCTGCCCCCCTTTTCTTCTCGCCCGCCATTTCTCTTCCCCGTCAGTGGCTTCTTCATCAGGCGAACTCGTGGTGAACCGTGTTCATTCCTCCATCACCGTCAAGAACTCCCACAACCACTGTGTCATCCTCACATGGAACCCTAGCTCGAATCAAAGGCCCTACTGGAAGTAGGTAATAGTTTTTCTTGTTTAAATTTTTTTGGTTTGTGTATTTGATTGAAATAGATGTGGCAGTAGTGGTGATGGTGTTGGTGATGATTTTTGTAAGATTGTTGGTGTTTGTTGTGATCATAGGGTTTGTTGTAGTTATTTTTTTTTTATCTTTGTGATCAAAGATTGAATCACAGTCTAGCTTGAATCAAAGGCCAATGTTAAGGTTTGTGGTGGTGATTTTTTTTTGTATTGGTCCACCAATTGTGTATGGTGGTGACATTGGTGTGACCCCTGTTTAATCCTCTATCACCGGTGACAAGTGTGGTGGTTGTGGTGTGGGAAGTAGTGATTCTATGGATGATTTTGGTGTTGTTCATTGTCACTTGTTTTGTATTAATTGTTTGTGTCATCCATATTATGAATAATGTAGTTTCTTTTTGGTTTTCCTAGTTGTGTTCATAGTAGTGTTAGCATTGTTGTTAGAGTTTCTTGTGTTTGAGTGATGGTGGTGGTTGGTGGCGATGAATTTGGTGTTTCTGGTGTATGTTAACTTCCACCGTGGTATCACTTATGATATCTAAAATGCATATATTTTACTTGTAATCTAATGAGTGACTTTCTTTCATAGGCATTGTCAATTTTCTTGGTTGTCATACATTGAAAGTTTGACATATATTGAAAATAATGGATAATGAGGTTTGTTATTGTGCACCATTTATTGTTGTTATAAAGAATAACAATTCTTACATATTAATGACATTTTTTTATTTTCATTATAGAATTTTATGATTCCATTCCCCCCAAATGATGAGGAGTCCGATGAGAATATCTATACCACAGAATACTTCACCACTCCATTGGTAATTAACTCTCCTATTTGTATGTGTGGACATCACAATTAGAACCTGACTAACTAATATTTGATGTATTCATCTGTTTAGGTCTTTGACAATCGGAAAGATCTAATCGAGTGGGTAAAAAGGGTCGGGCGAAACATCTGTGTCATTGTTGTCATTGGTAGGTCGGATGTTTCGGACCCTAAAACATCACCCCGCGTCCTCCTTATTTGTGAAAGGGGGGAGGGATACGATTGTCGTCCAAGGAAGAATGACAAGGGCCAAAAACATCAAACAGGAACAAAAAAATGTGAATGCTCATTCAAGATGCGTGCTTCTGAGATGGACGGTAAATGGAGGCTACAAGTTTTGTGTGGCCTACACAACCATCATTTGATCATGAATTTTGAAGGACACTCGTACGCCGGAAAATTGCTCAAGGATGAGGTTGAGGTCTTGACAGGAATGACAAAAAGCGGCATGCGCCCTCGAGATATTCTAACTCATTTGAAGAGCAAAGACCTAACCAATGTCAGTTCAATAAGGAATATATACAATGCTCGAAAGAAGATGCGTATCATGGAGACTAGTGGGCGAACTCATATGCAACAATTAATGAAACTAGCCTATGAGCATGAATACATCGAGTATCATCGAGTAGACCCTAATGGTGACATTTTGTTGGAGTTATTCTTTGCCCATCCAGCTTCCCTAAAAATGGTGAAGGTGTTCCCCATTGTTTTCATGATGGATTGCACATACAAAATCAACAAATACAGATTGCCATTGTTGGAGATTGTTGGAATCACATCGACGGGGAAGACTTTTGCTGCTGCATTTGCTTACTTGCACCCTGAGAGGGAAGAGAGCTACATATGGGCTCTTGAGTGCTTTAAAGAGCTTTTTGATGGGAACACCTTGCCGAAGGTTATCATCACCGATCATGAACTTGGATTAATGAATGCTTTATCCATTGTCTTCCCTACATGTACCAATTTCTTGTGTCAAGTACATATTGAGAAGAATGTGTTGAAGAATTGTCAAAAAACTTTCGATGATGTAGAGATGTGGGATGAATTTATGGGTGCATGGGCTGAATTGATGAGGGCTCGGACTGAAAAATAATATGTGTTGCGGTTACACCGGTTGGAAATGGAGTTCTAAAGGTATCAGAAGGTGATTGAATATCTGCATATTTCATGGTTGGCGAAACACAAAGAAAGGTTTATTTGCTCTTGGATCGACCAACACATGCACCTTGGGAACACTTCCACCAACCGGGTTGAGAGTCACCACTCCAAGTTAAAGAGGTATTTGCAGACTTCTATCCAGAATTTCGTGAGTTCTTGGCATACTATCCACAACTTGTTAGAATTGGATATTTGTGAAATCAAATCCTCATTTGAAGAGAGTTTGATCAAGATCCCTCACAAGTTCAGGGGCTTTCTCTTTCGAGGACTGGTTTGGTTCGTCTCCATTTACGCCATGCAGAAGATTGAAGTCGAAGTGACTGTAAGCGAGTCGGTTGGTCCCTACACAGATTTGTGCGATCATGTAGCACAGGTCACATGTGGATTGCCGTGTGCCCACATCATTGCGGAGTGTAAACGCGAAGGTGCTCCCATCCCTTTGTCTGTCATTCATCCTTTTTGGCGGAAACTTAATTGCAACACACCTTTACTTGAGGACCATACGGAGGCGGTTGACATTGGTCCAGAAATTGAACTTCTACTAAACATATTTAATTATGTAAATGTAGCTCAACAAAAGAAAATAAAAAAATACCTTAAAAAATTGAGCGATCCGGCTTGTAATCTTCTGTAGGATCCCACCGTGAAGGTTCAAATGAAGGGTCGAAAGAGGAGTGGTAAGAAATGGGCTAAGGCTCTCGCTAATGCGTCGACTAAAAGAGATAAATCTGAATTTGAGTATATGCTTGACTCCATCAAGAAATCAGAGCAGCAGTATGTCCCCATTTCAACTCAAAGTTCTCAAGATCTCATCCCTCAATGGTCGAAAATGCCGAAGATGAATGTTCAAAGGTCAAAGATCCTCAGGAACAAGAGGGTGGATAGCAAAGCATACTTAAATGAACTTCCACCTATCATGACACCATATATCAATAATATTATTGATGTTCTAGGTGATGGTCACTGTGGACATCGAGTGGTGGCAGGATTCCTTGGACTGGCAGATGATGGTTGGAGAGGTGAGAAATGACCTATTATGCGAGATTGAACAGCATGCCGATGAATACTTAAGAGTCTTCTATGGACTTGATCGTATGGAGGAGTTAAAAAGAGGTCTTCAATGTCAATCTTCTTATGCTAAGAGGTCACATTGGATGACGATGCCCGACATGGGATGCGTCATTGCTTCATGTTACAAGATTGGCGTGGTTCACATCTCCAAACTCCAAGGTCTTACATTCTTCCCATTGCGAGATCCTCCGTCCCCGATGCATGCACATAGAATCTTTTGCATTGGGTATGTGAATGGATGTCACTACATTAGATTGGAATTCACTCCAGTGGCCCCATTACCACCCACATCGAGCCACTACAACAAATTTAGTTATTAGCTACGAACTTTTAGCTGTGAAATTGAGTTTCGCAGCTAAACGGGACTTTTACTGCGAAAAATGATTTCGTAAGGAATAGTTTAACCTTTCTCTACGGAATCAAATTTCGTTGCAAAAGGTGTAACTTTTCACTGCGAAATTAAAATTTCGTAACAAAATATGACTTTTAGCTGCGAAATTTAATTTCGTAGCAAATGATCGGACGTTGTAGCTACGAAAGTGGATTTCGTAGCAATAGATGTAATTTGTCGCTGCAAAATTGTATTTTGTAGCTAAAGATTTGTCTTTTAGCTGCGAAAGTAATTGTCGTAGCAAAAGACTTAACTTTTAACTGTGAAATGCTTGACTTGTTGCTGCAAAATTGAATTTCGTTGCAAAATTTGTAGGGATTTTCGAAAGATGTAATTTGTTACAATATCAAAATATGGTCTACACTACATCACTATCCGACTGAGATCTTTTTTGCTATAAATACTTTCTATAATTTGGTTCCAAACATGAATAATAAAATTAAAATATTATTTATTATACTGGACAAAGAGAGAGGTCATTTTTCATATACATATTTTTCTATTTATTTAGATATGTATAAATAGAAAAAATGGATAAAAAATAGTATATTCAATCTAGATATATACTTTATTTTCTACACTAGTCCATCATCAAATTAGATGATTTATTATATTAATTGTGTTTATCATAGTTAAATATTAGAAAGGACATTTGAATATGGATCATGCATGTGCTTGATGAACTCCTTTTCAGATGACATTATGTAATTGATTAAGGTTCGTTGATATCAAATTTGAGTATATTCATTTTGACAATACATACAATTAGCTAGTTCTTGTCTTTATTGAGTTCAATGTCAAATTAGATTTTTAGTCGTCGCCTATATATATATATATATATATATATATATATATATATATATATATATATATATATATATATATATATATCTGTGGAAGTGATTCGGTGCGGGAATGCGGGAAGCGATCACGGGCCGTCGATCACGGGCCCATCGCATCGGACTGTCGGTTGCGATTCACATCGACCGTTGGATGCGATGGACCCGCGATCGAACGACCGACGTCGTTTTCCGCATTCCCGCACTGAATCACTCGACTATATATATATATATATATATATATATATATATATATATATATATGAAACAATTAGGTGCGGCGAACGGCGGGTGCGGCCGCGATACGGGCCGTCTGATCACGGGTCCATCGCATCCGACGGTCGATGTGAATCCATCGCATCCGATGGTCGGATGCGATGGACCCGTGATCGACGGCCCGTGATCACTGCTGCACCCGCCGTTCGCCGCATGTAATCGGCCCTCTATATATATATATATATAATGTGTATATATAGGAGCAAGCACAAACAATATCTAGCACAAATTTATAAAAATCCAAATCAAAAGCCCAAACCAAATAAAAACTTAACCCATGTTTTTTTTATTGGTAATTGTGATTCATATTTCTATAATTGGGGGAATGTGTATAGAGAACAAAACAAACACATTTTATTTATGAGATTGCATCAGAAGAGCAGAGAATCAAAACAAACCCGTGTTTGTTGTGTGAATAAAAAGGTGAATAAGGGAAAAATAAGCATTTTATATTACCTTTCAGCGATCGATGTTTATTCCAAACCAAATAAACACTAAAATAATAAAAAGTATGAAACAAATCCCTGTCATGATAAAAAAAAGTCCTTGAAATCCTCTTAAAATAATAAAAAGTCCTGTAAAATCACAAAATGTTGGGTACATGCGGGGGGTTTATTCGATACTTTTTAAAAACACGGGGATGCACGGTGATTTTTCAATTTTATAAGGACTTTTGTGATTTTGAGAGGATTTCAGAAAGTTTAAATGATTTTTCCCATATAAAGAATAGATACTTTATCTATATATATATATATATATATATATATATATATATATATATATATATATATATATAAACACTATACAAGGAAAACATCATTAACCGTCCGATCTGTGGTCCTCAGTTCGGACGGTTCACATATGTTTGTAGAAAATACCGATTACCAAAACATACCATTTTTTGGTTTCCCTTGTTTTCACTATCTCTGAAAAACAATACACACCGCCAAAACAATTTAGGTTTCTCTCCAAAATAATTTAGGGTTTCTCTCCCCCTCATTTCACTCTCTCCAAACAACCCCCCTTCAACCCCGTCGTCGTCCACTTCCATCATCGGCCACGCCAGCCGCGGTCTCTCTCTCTCTCTTTGATTCTTTGATCTGGGTCTCCCCCTCAATTGTATGTTTCTTGTAGAAAGTGCACAAATCTCTCCTAGATTTTTGCAAGTCAATTTTGCAACCTGGATGGGCATTGCCTTGTGGAATGCCCACTTTATCCAGATCAATCTTTTCCCACACACCATCAAGAATTAGTAGAATCTTCTTCTCCTTCTTCAGTCTTTCGAACAACCAAATTGCAGTTAAATTTCATTACAAATTTACAATTCTGAAGCAAGAATAAGACAATAGAAATGGAGTGGAAGATCAAGCAGAGGAAAAGCAAACATAAATAAATATGGAATCAACCAAAAGAAAATTAAACAAAGAATAAAGATCTAAGTATTCAAATATGCATTTATAAACATAACATCCATCATAGCTGAAGCACAAATACATGCCACACTTAAACAATATGAAATACATGCATCAAAACCAGAATTCTATAAAAAAAACTTTTTGTTGTATTATAACTTTTTGTTGTATTGTCTCCTTTTGTTGTATTATAACTTTTTGTATTATAATTTCTTTTGACTTGTATTATAACTTTTGTTATTATAATTTCTTTTAACTTGTATTATAACTTTTTGTATTATAATTTCTTTTGACTTGTATTATAACATTTTATAATATACACAATTAGTTTTAATGCTTTTATCATTATTATTATCATAATTAGATGTTTATTTAATTCAAGTTATATAGTTTTAGCTTAAAAAAATGTTTTTGAAAAATATGACCTTTTCCTGTGAAATAATTCACAGGGGAGGGTTTTTTTGTTTTTTTTATTCACTTGATATACTATTAGCTGCGAAATATTTTCATTGCTAAAAGTCTCTTTTGCTACGATAACATGTTTTTGTAGCTAAAATGTTCCTTTTCTAAGAACAATATTTCATAGCTAAAGGTAACTTTTTGCTACAAACATAATTTCGTAACAAAAGTGGAGTTTCAGCTGCGAAAAAATTTTCATAGCAAAATATCACCTTTTGCTACGCAATATATTACGTAGCAAAAGATATTTTTTGGCTACGATATCAATTTGTAGCAAATACCACCTTTTTCTACAAAATAAATTTGTAGCAAATACATTTTATTGCGAAATATTATTCGTAGCAAAATAGTAGCTTTTGCTACGAATTAAAATTTTTGTAGCAAAAGGTATTCCGTTACATGGTTTTTGCAATGATAATTGCAATGAACTCATGTCGTCAAGAAAGGTTTTTAGCTATGAAAATTGAGGTTTTTGTTACGAAATATTTCGCAGCTAATGCTCGAATTTCTTGTAGTGAGCACATGGAAAAAATTCTGTTCCAATACCGTATCTAGTTGGGTACACCCTATGTTTATCGAATGACACATTTCAAAAGTATCACTAATGGAGACGTCGCTGTAGATACCCTAATTTTGACTGTCCAAATAAAAGAAATTTACTTCAAGTAATATTGGAAAACAACCACATTTGGACACTTAATAGAAAACAATTTTAGAAGAGAAAAAACCAAAATTGGAAACCCTGACCCAACACTTAGGAAAAACTGAAAACCCTGGACAGGGGTGGCTACTTGGACGTAGTCGCCTCATCCCGGGCGGCTAATTTCAACTAGCCGCCCCTTTAATCGGCCGCAAGCTACTTCCCTGGATGGGACATAAAGCAGCAATAAATGCTGATCATTGCGGCTGGTTGTGACATTTGGCCACCCCATCTCGCCCGATTCATCCCTAGTGACCGACCCAAGCCACCGCTTGTCAGAGATGGGATGGTTGACAGATCATGATGGGGCGGCTACCAGGATGTAGCCGCCCGATCTTGGGCAGCTAATTTCAACTAGCCACCCCGCACCTGGTCCCTGACATAAGAACAAAGGTTTAATGGAGGGCCAAATCAATCACCTTATTACCCAAATCGTTCTATTACCCACTGGACACTCCCCTGCTTCCCTTTTACTATAAATAGAGGGGGTCCAAAACATTTCTAACACATCCAATAATCATCTTCATTCCCATTTACAATTCACAATCCTTCAACACAACCAACACCCACTACTTAAAATCCTTGGAGAGAGAGAGAAAGAGAGTTCTATTTGTGAAGAGAAACGTATTCCCTACACAAATCCATCCTCCCAATCCACTCTCCAAGACCCGGGTTAAACCAGGTTTAACCTTTGTCAAAGCCAAATCTCATTCCTACCTAGGTTCTGCCCAAGTTGACCTAGGCCTTAGGCGGCTAACCCTAACTAGCCGCCCTATATCCGATGGCTAAGACCCACTAGCTGCCCCCCACCTACACCCCACTTGAACCAAGACTCCTCTAGTCAGCCCAGAAGCATAATAGGATACATATTTTTCACCTGTGTACGGTATATCCATGTCCCAGAGCGGAGACCCCACAAACTCCCTACGAAGGCGATCAAATCCGACCCAACTTTTCCTGCTTTCTGATAAAGCAGGTGGCGATTACAACCACCCCTAAATCCTCTTGAGCCGCTGTCGGGCGCCTCAACCAAGAACGACACCTCACCACCCTTCCGAGAGACGATTTGACCGAGCCCCCCAAGGCCCGTACCGAATCTGAATCCCCAAAGAACCTCCACACACGCGGATTTTTTTTCTCACACCGACAGTCGCTATCGTCAACATTGTGGATTCTCACTAGTTCAGCTTGTAAGACTTTGAATTTTTGGTAAGTCTTACTCAAAGTGCCTAAGTAATTTCCATGTGCAGGTGGCCGTTTATGGAGGATGGAAGTCGTTTTTCTTTTTTTGTAAATCATGTTATATAGACAAGATGTAGATGATGATTATTGTAAATGGAGGCTAAGAGAATTTTTTGTAAATCTTGTGATATATATAGACAAGATACAGGTGCAGATGGCTGTAAAAAATCTAATTGCAGTCGATTTTTTTGTAAATCTTGTTATATAGACAAGAAGTAGATGCTGATGTGAAAAAATGAAAAGTTTGTAATAGGTATTTTTTTGCAAGTCTTTATCCAGATGTTGAATGTTTTCATCAGTTTTTTTATATGAATCCAAATTTTGAATGTTGACTTCCAGGTCTTGTGTTTGTTGTGTAATTGGAAAGAGAGAGGTTTAGTCAATATATGTGTTGTAATCTTTAATGTGTACATGGTTGGCCTTACAAGAATTGTTATAAAATTGGTACAGGTTACATGTTCTGAAACTCCAATAATTTGATAGAGATGGAGAGGCTACCTCCCTCACCCAAATGCATGAATTATGGTAATATTGTTAACATGCAAGAATAATTTCAATCGTTTTTATTGAAAGTGTATAAAAAATGCTACATGTGGTACCATAGATGGGAGGGGGAGGGGGGTAGTAGTTAGTAACTCCAGTCAGAGAGGAAACATTTTTCACCCCTTCTTTTTATATTGATAGTGCATAAACCATACACTATCTCAAAAAATACATAACTAGGCTCTGTTCAAAACCAGAAAATGTCTTCTCCATGTCACTGGGATGTCCCATCTCTCGCACCTCCTCTCCATCTACATCAACCTCTCTTACATCCTCCCTGACGACCTCTTGTTCAACAAATGGAACTTTGTGCCCCATCTCTCGCAGCTGGTCTTTTAGATTGATGTCTTCAAAGTGAAGCAGATTGTGAAACAAAAAACCTAGGAACAATTTATTCTCATTCATTCAAAAGTGTTCAATAAATACTTTTTTTCATAAATAATCAACCATTGATTCCTAATGAAGGAAGAATGTAGAATAAAAAAAAATCAAAATCCTGACCAATGGTTATCATTCAATGAAGAATGTTCAATGAAAAATTGTATTTCATACTCAACCATTATACAACTCATAATACATCAAAGAATTCAAATCAACATTGTAAAAACATAATTCACCAACAATCTGTCCTCCTCCACTGACATAGCTGAGTGTGTTGCAAATGATGCCATCATCCAAGCTCCCCAGTCTTATTAGCGGGATGTAATCAGTCCAACGTCCTCACTCAGTCTGAGCCCGGTAAAAAGGGAGGAACAAAGAAGAGTAAGCAGGCACCAAATGGCAAGAAGGCTAAAGCAAAGCAAAAAAAGTGAAGGACAATAAAAATGACTTGATCAAGGAGTTCTTTAGGGACTTGGCAGATAATTCTTAACTGTCCAATGTGGACTCAACCCTTATTTTGGTTTTCCATGCAAAGTATCTTCTAGAATGTATAGAATCAAATGGGAAGCGAGAAATTGGTTTTGCAACAGTTTATTGGGCTCACAAACTAGCTTTTATGTGCCTCACATAAACTAAGCTGACTAACACTTCCGCCAGATCACTTTTGTCCGGCTCTTGCAACAACTTTTGAGTAGGAAAAACATATGGGAGGATTTAAGAGTGAGGTAAACAGAGGACCTTCAATGGCTTTTTGGTTCTTTGATGAAAAATAGGGGATATGATCTAGTCTAAGGGATGCTAATTTTGAAGCATTCTAGGGACTTTCTTTCCCATTTTGTTTCACTGAAAAGAACTATGATTTGTATAAATTTTCAACGTATAGCAATACAACTTTTGATTATCAATAATAAAAACATTGTTCAAAAACATGTCTCCCAAGTCCCAAGTCCCAAGTCCCAACCAATGCAGAAACAATTTTCCATCAAACGGTTCATATCAACAATAATGCGAACAACCTTCCATCAAATAATTCATATCAAGATGGATAAACTAGGGTTAGCTTGAAAAACTAAGGTTTCTAAGAAAACTAGGGTTTGCCATACCTAGGGTTTATAAGATTAAATGAAACAATAGGAAAATAAAAAAGAGTTGCTAACCTTAGAGAATGATGTTCTTGGTGTGGAAAGAGGCGACAGCACGGAATCTGAACGGGGGCGGGGGAGGAGGCGACGGAGCGGAGACTGAGTTGATGGAGCTTGATGTCGAGGGGTAGTTCGGTTGGGGGAGGGAGAAGGATATCAGGGAGAGAAAGCAAGTGGGACAATGAAGATGCTTGCAGGCAGAGGGAGAGCGGAAGGAGGAAAATCGATGAGGGGGAGAGAGGAAGAAGACGATGGAGAGAGGAAGAAGAGAAATGATTGGGGTGGGTAAGCATAGTGCATAACCAAGTATAAATGGAGGGGTGGATTTTTGAAAAATCAAAAAGTTGTTTGGTTGGGTGGATAACGGGGTGGGCTGCGTAATTAGAGGGGTTGAAATAACCGCCCCCAAAGTTGAATCAGTCAATACATGCCTGTAACATTATTAATATAATATATAAAAAAAATACATCAAGTATACCATATATGTTATTATAAAGAACTACATCAAGTATACCCATATATGAAATGATGGGTTTACTTGATATAGTTCCTTATATATTATATCAATAATGTTACAAACCTGTATTGACTGACTTATTTGTAACATTATTAATATATATATAAAGAGGGAGAGCTACAAGCAAAATTAAATCAGTCAATACAAATTTATAACATGATTAATATAATATATAAGGAACTACATCAAGTTTACCCATCATTCTATATATATATATATATATATATATATATATATATATATATTCACATACTCTATCTTATATATCTCATATATAAGTCTCATGAGGTGGTATAAGTGGTAATACAAGTTTTATCCTTTCTGCATGCGTTTTTCAGTAACTAGTCCCCATAATCAAGGAGTTGATTATAATTATTACTGATGTAGCATGATTTTATAAAATATGGTTTGTTATTTTGAAGATTTAAATAGATTTAAATTTTTTGAATGGACAGTGGATTGTTTTTTTGAATTACATGTGATATGTGATATCAATGTGTAGTACATCTTGGCTTCCAGGGTTCTAACAGCTGGTATTCGATTTAATATCAAATCCTCCATCATGGGCAGTAACTTTAAAATTAAAACTTTTACTTGGTATATTCAAAGCCTTCTTTTTCGTTATGTAACTAGGATTTACATCTAAAATCCTCTAATGCAAACGTACCCTAAAATTTACTTGCTTTAATAAATACAGTACACCATGTAAAAAGTTTAAATGATGCTGCTATGAAACCACTAAGGATTTATTTGGAAAAAAATATGTTAGTTTTTTGTTTGTTTAATATCAAAAATATATAAACACTGAATGTTGTGGGCTGTGGGGAAACAAAGTTAAAAAGTGCACAAAAAAAATTAAAAAACAAAAGAAGAATCCCATTGAAATGCATTGGCTATTCACATCATATGTGACAATGTAGAAATGTAAATTTTAAGGTATATATAAAATGGCAATGGTGGTGAGGGGTCCTAATGTAGCGTGAGGATCACGCTCTTCTGTTGATCCGATCAAAGATGCAAGATCTGCAGGCTCTAACGACGCTATTGATTCTTTAAAAGAATGTCATGACAATGGGCTTCAACAATATGTTGATTCCTAAGAATACTAGAATGATAGATTTCTATTAATCTGTCATTCTACCAAGAACAACAAAGACAATAGGAGAATTTTAATAAAGAGAATAATCTCAAATTTTCAAAAATTTAATCTCTGCAAAATCAATTGGTTTACAAATCTATTTATAGACTAGAGAATCATTAACAGATTAGGATCTCAACTAATTATCTAAATCTATAAACTATGATCCTAACAGATTAACTAAATCTGCAAAAATAACAATTACATCTTTATTTCATCCTAACTAATATTCAAATATGAATTTAAATTCAAAATTCAAATTCAAATCCTAAATAAAAATTTTAAAAAATCATATCTGAATGATATCTGAATATTAAATAATCCTAATTATCCAGAAAAGATATGATAAATCTAACAAATAAAATTAAAATACTAATAAATATAAATCATTCATAATCCTCCATTTGATAGTCCTCAACATTGATCGAATGGTCCATGATTATGCTACATCAGTCTCTCCCTCTTCAGAAAAACTCGCCCTCAAGTTTGGTTGAAGGAGTTGGTAATGAAGTCCGAGCAATTGATGACGTCATCCACTGCATTGTGTTCTATGGCTTTAAGGGCATTCAATGAATCGATGTTTGCATTCTTTCGATCTCCGGTAGTCATGGGATTTTTTTTAAAATCTATATTGGACTAGAAAAAGAATATGGGTGAATTTGGGTATGAGGGTTTTTTTTTTTGGGGGGGGGGGGGGGGGGGGGGTTGGCTGGGATTTGAAGGATAATGGACACATGGCCTTTTTTTTAATAAAAGGGAGCACGAGGAGATAATACGGACTGATTGTGATAGAGTTGGGTTTTGATTTTTTTTTTTTTTTTTTTTTGAATGGGATGTAACGGGAAGGGTAAAGATAAATGGGATATGGGTTCAACAGTGGCAACAGCTCAGGATGACAGCGGCGGTGCTCAGAGGCAGCGGCTCTCAACGGCAACAGTAGCTCGCAGTGGTGGTCGAACCTGGCTCTGATACCAACTGATGTAGCGTGAGGATCACGCTCTTTAGCTGATCCGATCAAATATGCAAGATCTGCAGGCTCCAACGACGCTGTTGATTCTTTAGAAGAATGCCAGGACGATGGGCCTCAATAATATATTGATTCCAAAGAATATCAGAATGATAGACTTCTATGAATCTGCTATTCTACCAAGAACAACAAAGACAATAGGAGATTTTTAATAAAGAGAATAATCTCAAATTTTTAAAAATCTAATCTCTGCATAATCAATTGGTTTACAAGTCTATTTATAGACTAGAGAATCTTTAACAAATGAGGATCTCAATTAATTATCTAAATCTGTATATGATCCTAACAGATTAACTAAATCTGCAAAAATAACAATTACATCTTTATTTAATCCTAACTAATATTCAAATTTGAATTTAAATTTAAAATTCAAATTCAAATCCTAACTAAAAATTAAAAAAAATCATATCTGAATTATATCTGAATATTAAATAATCCTAATTATTCAGAAAAGATATGATAAATCTAGCTAATAAATAAAATTAACATACTAATAAATACAAATCATCCATAATCATCCATTTGATAGTCATCAACATTGATCGAATGGTCCATGATTGTACTGCATCATATCCTCATATTCATAAATAATAACACCACCGATTTGTTTGTTATCATAGGCACTATTTTCTCTAAAAAAAAAATTTTATCAATTATGGGGCCTATGTGAACAAAAGTGACCTTTGGAACCTCCCATTTTCTACCAGGGTATGCTTTTTTTATGCTTTTTTCTTTTTATCTGTTCCCCTTCTAAAGTCTATGGGTGGAGTAGGTGATGAGTCCCACCACAATTAAATTATTTATGCACATTTGTCAATTATTGTTCCCCACCTGAACAATACCAAATTTAGGTTCATAAAAATTCATCCAAATTAGATGTCATCACGTGGATAAAGCATAAAATAGGATTTGTCAGGTACGACAACAAATGCATGGGATTGAATATGTTGATCTACAAAGATGTAAAAGATATATGAAAGAACACAATTTTTAAATATATACCAAGCAAAAAAAAATTTTAATATATTTATTATTAAATCCTTACTAACTTGATCGTCAGATAATTAGGTCCTCCATCGCCTCCACTCCGGTCAGAGTCATCAGTAACTGCGGGTTACGTTCTCTGATAAGTTAAAAAGAAAAATCAATCAAAACCTGAATTAGGACATCATTCTAAGCAATGTATAATGAGTAATATCTTTTGATGGATACATGCACCAAAAATAAGAGTCAAGTGGTTGATGCAGTGTCCAGATTTTGTTCAATGGATCAAGATCAGACTGTCATTGGATCGATTCATATCTGAAAGTGCATTCAGATTAGTTTAATCCACCACATACATTTAATATCCAAAGATTCAGTTATGCGTGCATGCCCTCGCCTAGCGAGGTGGACGAGTTGCACGAGTCCCTCGTGGACAACCCGGGTTCGAGCCCGGTGTGTATCCCCCTCTTATGGGTTGTGTTCAGGACTTGCACCCTATGTGTACTTACCCTCTATGAGCCTTGTTGCCAAAAAAAAAAAAAAAAAAAAAATTATGCCAACAAAAACAAATCAAAATCCAAGAGACCAGCTACTCATTATAATGTCATTATTACATATATAAATATAATATATGAAACCCTTGTATAAATAATGAAACCTTTAAGATATTTATACGACTACTGCTGCCTAACAACCTGGGTCTTCCTAAGCTGCCTACAGAATTCCATAACATGTTGGTAACCTGTAATTATTTTAATGTGACCAGGTGGTTGTCAGACTTTATTAATCAAAATACAAAGAGAGAATCTGAACTCCCTGTGCTTTAATGTCTGGTGAGGTGTCCCCCAGAAAGAAAAGGATTTGTCAACCTCTCATCAATAATTTACTTCCAGACAAACAACTATAACTGGACAGCAAATGATGACCCCAACTCAGAGCATTGTATGGCCTGCCACCACTTTTTTTTTTTGTTTATATAGTAAGAAAAGCAGGATAAAATCATCATGTGTTCCAATAGTTGGACAACCAGATATGCTGTGGGTCTTCAATTGTTGGGGGTTTACTGGGTTGGGGGTTTACTGGGTGTCACAGTAGTCCTGTTGCTTTTTTTTTTTTTTTTGTTGGGGGGGGGGGGGGGGGGGGGGGGGGGGGGGGGGGTGTGTGTGTGTGTTTGTTTTTATTGTTTATCAAGATTTTATATTATTGTAAGAACGTGGACTTTACAAAATTCACAGCTCTTACATTAAGAAAAGAGAAAAAGAGAGATTCAAAATAGGTGGAGTGTGCACCAATAAACAGCCTATACCTGTTCTATTTAGCCACATCAAAAATTTGAAATCTGCCATATTTAACCACATCAAAATGATGAAATCTGCATAAATGCATATAAACACGAAATTAACTTATCCGCCAATATCCCTTCAGTGGCTTATCCTCCTCCAACACTGCATTTAACTCAGACCAACTATGACTTGGAGAGAATAAATGTTAACCCCTCACAGACAAAAAGGTTGCAAGAAATTCTGTGGGAGAATTTCCTTCCTGATGAATATATGTGGCCTTCCAGTAATCCATGAGCTCCAATGTTGGTGGATAAGTCAAAGGGATCGAAGGCACTCCATGGGATTCGACCCTTACCAAGCACCCAAGCAATTGCAGTTGTAAAGTCATATTTGATCCAAAGATTGGTGGCAGCAATTGATAGACCCAAATCTACACCCTTCTCAATCGCTTTTAGCTCTATGGATTTATGGAGGGGAGATCGAGACACCCGACCAGTCCAATAAGAAATTCAACGTGCACAGAGCCGAGTCGGGTCGGGTTTTCGGGTCGGGTCCCGGAACTGGGTCCAGTGCTAGTACCGGGTCAGGTCCTATAGTCGGGCGCGTGCGGACTCGGGACGAATTCCCGGGAGAACCGGGATGCTGTCCGGGACAAATTCTCGAAGATCCGGGATGCTGTCCGGGACGAATTCCCGGGAGATCCGGGAAGAACTGCATGGATCTGCACTGATCAGGCGACCCGGGCGAGACGCGGACGACGCGCGGGCAGGCTCCGGGTGACGCGTGGGCAGGCTACGGACGGGGCACCGACAGGGCACGGATGGTGCTCGCGCGCGGACGGGACACGGACAGGCTAGGCAGCGCGCGAACAACGGCAGGGCGGGGCGGGGCGGGGCGGCGCGGCAGGGCAGCGCAACAGCAGCACAGCAGCGCGATGGCGGGGCAGCGACGGGTCTGCGGGGGGCAGCGACGGGTCTGCGCGGGGCAAGGACGGGGCTGTGTGGGGTAGCGACAGGACTGCGCGGGGGTGACACGGATGGCGAAGCGTCGACGATCTCGCGAACGGAGAGTAACGCTAATAGAAAATCAAAGAAAAAAATTTGGATTCAAGCTTTAATACCATGTTAGAATTAATTGAAGAGAATGAACCAAAAATATTATTAGGGTTTGTATCAATATTTATAGTACAAAAGGAGAAACGGAAAAAAAATTGATCTACCCTTAACCCTAACATATATACATTTAACAATTATTAAAAATTAGCGCACCATAACATCCTCTATCATCAATTAGTGATCCATCCGTATTTAGCTTAAACCGGAGAGTCTGAAGCATGGAAGACCTTTAACATTGTCCTCTCCTGAATGTTGACCTTAATTTTGTACTACAAAGATGATTTCTGCTAAGATTTCTTTGAAAAGATTATGCTATTTCACATAAGCCATATGAACCAGATTGTGGTTGTGACAACCAAGAAAGTAAGCTCTTTCCAAAAGGGGTCAGCCAAGAGGGAATCTAACAAGAAGGGAAGAGCCTCCAAATGATGAGGAAGAGCTGTTAGACGAGGAGCCTCGAAACGGACTTGAGTGTATATATAAAATGCAAACTCTTCTGCACTTCAGACTGTAAAGTTCTTGTTTACTTCATGATTAGCTCGGTGATTTACAAAGATCTTGTCATGACAAAGTGAAGCAAATTGTCATTTATTTAGGTAGCGGTTACGACTCACTGAAAAAGATTTAAATAACTTTCACAAAACATGGTTTTGTAGGTTCATATAAAATGGTTTTTATAACTAGAACAGGTTTAGATGTTGAGAGTGATTATTTTCCCACTTATTTTCAAACCCACCACCTAAAAAAATTGGATGGTGGTTTTAGAAAAAAATGAGAGAGGGGAGGGGAGGGGAGGGGGAGGGGGAGAGGGAGAGGGGAGGGTGGTAACCATAGGAGGCGGCGGAGCAGAGGCAATGACGGTGGGAAAACATTGGAGATTAGGCGGGGGAGAGAGAAAGGAAGAGAGAGGAGAGAGAGGGTGTAGGGCGGGCCGGGCAAAGGTCAACGGGTCCTCTCTCTGCCTCTCTCTCCCTCTAACCCAACCCCTCTTCAACGTCCTCCAGCCACTGCCTGACCACCACCCTCCTCTCTTTCTTTCTCTCTCCCTCCTCCTCTTTCTCTCCCCCTCCCCACTCATTTTTTTAAACCCGTCACCCAAATTTTTTTTTGTGATGGGTTTGAAAATAAAGGTTTAGGGATTAACTTTCAAAAAAATAAAATTATGTTTCTTCAAAAGTTAAGATCCCTGAGAGTGTTTATATATTAGTTTGAATTAAGTACTCCTAATTAAGCACTTCCTTAGAGAGGATCCATAACGTAACACATAACACCACCGCAGATCCTAATGTATTTTAGGTGTTCCCAGGCTTTCTTTTCTTTTTGCCTCCTAACCACCCAAATCAAGCTACAAATTAGATTCTCACTTTTATCAACATAAAATTGCAGGTTACAACATTACAGCTAGACTGCGACAATTAAAACAACAATAACAAGAAAAACCTCCTTTTTTATGTTGTATTGTTTCATTTGCATTTTAGTTGTTTTTCTTGTGTTGTATTGTTTCATTTACATTTTATTGCATTTTAAAACAACAATAACAAGAAATACCACTAAAATGCAAATGAAACAATACAACGTAAAAAAAAAGGGGCACGTAAAAAAATACACAGAAGACTCCATGCCCTAACAGCCAAACATATCCAATGAACTCAATTTCAAAAAAAATAAAAATAAATAAAAACATTTGATGACAGAATCCCTTTGATTTACAAGATTACAAAAAAGATACCCAGAGATCATTAAAGGGTTTTAGCCGGGAGTGATCACTGAAAAGGCAAAGAACAGGAGCAAAAAATACATCCAGGTACTAAGACAGAAGGCGAGCTGTGGAGGCGCAAATGAAGGGTTGGGCGGAGCTCTTCCCGCAACTGCTGGCGAGACGGCTCTTCCAGGGGAATTCTGCTGCTCATTCGTCGGCAGGGGATTCTCAGGTCTATCTTCAGCAGGCGGTGTTATGGGTACTCTTGTACTGTTGTCCAGTTCATTACCTGTCATTTCACAATTATGGTGTGATAACAAGAACAAGTGGTTAAATCGGTTGTCAGGGATTCTGTCTGGTAAAAGTACGGTATAAGTATGGAAACTATTTTCTACATATATGCTGATCATTGGTATGAGAATTACATGTAAGAACTTCTAAGTTCTAGATCAGGTGTGAAGGAAGCAAGAATAGTTTTTTTTAAATTAGGAAGAATGTGATGGTCCATCGGAATATTTTTCCAACATTCGGAAAAGTTTGGAGTACTTTGTAACCATGGTTGTCAACTTGTCGTAAGTTGTTGCGGCGAGTTATTCAGGACACTTTTTGTAACAGCAGAAGCACTCGGCTAGTGTTTGATGTGTTAAATTATGGCCCACAAATTAAGGATTTGTGGACACATTATCACAATTCACAAACCCAAGTCAGTGTCATCCATGGCAGTTCACAAGCTATACCACTTATCTCAGGAACACACAGGGAGAAGGAAAATTCACTGCTACTCACAATTCGATCGTGACCAACCGAGCTTTAAGTTCTCCCTATCGAACACCATGCGATAACCCATCATGAAATTCTCTGCATTGGGAAAGGTGAAGATTCTGCATTCAGAATACAAGAAGCAGATGCAGTGGAAAAACAAAAGGAAAAAAAAAAGCAACAGAAGATGATAGAGAGCAAGAACACTCACGTCCAATTGTCCCAACATTTTCTCCTGACGTTTGTAGAGCTAAACAAAATCCAGCAAGATCACCCTACACCACCAATTGTATAATCATCTCAGATTTTCTAGTTCAACCAAAAAAAAAAAAAAAAAAAATCCACTTCCTCAACTCAACCTAGGACATTCATGTATGTAATTTTTGGGTTATTTGCCAGAAGAAAAAAAAAAAAAAAAAAACACCGTAAAAATCCCTTATAAAAATGTATATCAAAAGCTCCCATATACTTTCACATCTTTTGCAACCAAAAAAGAGCTCTTCAAAACATACTTAAGAACAATTCCACAATTTTTTTAACTAAAAATACCCATATATATTTGTAAAAACTTGAGACCTCATTTATTCATAAATTCCAAAAATAGATTTCATTTAAAATTCCAAAATATCCTTGTACGGGTATAAAAATAACATTTCAAATTCAAAATATTGTTGATATTATAAAAAAAAATCTAATTTTTATTATTTACTAATAAAATGAGAGAGAACATAATGTTCTAGAAAATATTCCTCATCAGAACTTTAGGGAAATTTTCAGATATATGTTTTAGTGGGTGAGTTTTCAAATGAAAAAAATTCTTTTGAGGATTTCTCGCAAAAAACTCTTTTTTTTTTTCTTTCCATCTGAGGATTTCATTTGAGTATTTCAAAACACAATATGACCAAATGGTCATAATAGCAAAAGGTGACTAGATTTTGAAAAGGGATACAAACCTTACAATGCTCATATTCACCTGAGAAGAATGCATGTATGGATCAGGTTTAACGGGGATATTTTTGTTATGCAACAATGAACCATTTTTTGGCTAACAGCATAAAGTGTGAGTGCAAGTCCTGCAAGTCGTTACATTGTGCAAAAATAATTTGCTTTATTTTTTTCATTAAAGTAAAAGAATAGATAAGAATTGCATGCATATATTTTGACCACACTAATTAGACAGGGAACAGTATCAAACTGACCTCTTTCCCATAGTAGTTGAAAATGGGATTGTTGACTACAAATGTCTTGTTCATAGAAAGCATTATAGTCACCTTCGGAATATCAGGCATCTCCAGAGAACTATTGCAACATAAACATTCTTTCAGCTAAATCCCATGCAGATCAGACATGGAAAGGCTACTTTAAAGTTTCACTTATTGTGTGCCACATCACCTGGCTTTATAGCAATATTCCCAGGGGTACCCATCGTAAACAGACCTTGAAGCATTCATTCTTTTGTCAAACTAAAATAAAATTACAATCACTTTTTTCAGGTGGAAGCAAACAAATAACAATTAATTTTATTATTCCAGCATGATAGAGGTACCTCAGCGGTGACTCCCTTATAGACACCATCCGGGAGGAAAGTGAAGGATGAGCCACTATCTACCAGTGCTTCAAATCCAGTTTGTCCAAGACAAGCAGTTCCAATACAGAAACGTTCCACGTCAACAATATATGTGGGGCTGTTAACAAAAGCCACATATCAAGGCCACAAATCAGTTAATGCATCATCCTAGTTTTGATTTTTTCCCCTTCTCTTCATCTAATAAACAATGCATCCCCAATGGTAATTGATGAACATGTAGGACGTAAATAAATTAATGAATGTTAAATATATAACTCAATACATGAATGCCAATATAAAGGAATCATTGTTCTAGAAAACAAAACCAATGTGCTTTAGTCTTTTAGATGACTCACTATCTTCCATCATAAGTCAGGAAAGGTGTGGATTGCTGATTAGCAGTTCCATTATCACCAAACAAGATTGTCCCAGAATTATCTTCTCCAAAGCACATCGAGAAAGAATTACGGATCAATCCCGCTTTTGCAAGGACACTTGGAACAGAAATGTCCCCAAAACCCAATCCCATGAGGCCATCAGGAGCAATACCTTCCAAATAACCCCCACTTTGCTTTCTACCGCAGCTGCATTGTCCGAAAAAAGAAATAAATAAATAAAAACTCATATATTTGAAAATTAATGAAACAGAATTCAGCAATAATAGGAATGAAGGTAAATGGAGATCAATGACAATAAAGCCCACCCTAAAATGACAGATGCCTGAACAGAACTTTTACTAGCATGGCTGTTACTGGAGGTGAGATATAGGGTGTCCTCTATTAAAATTCCAGAACTTGTTGTATTCTCTGAATAGTAACTGACTCTGTAAGGACAGGTCTGCTTCGGGCTTTCGCAGTTAGGACCCAAGGCACACAGTTCATGACTGCAATATAAATTCTTGCTGGAGCTTGAATCAGCAGGGTTGTACATGCTCAGATCCTTATCCTGCATAATAGAAGCTCCCATATATCAGGGAGCACCTGCCAATCAATCATTCGAAATAAGTGCTAAACCTGTCGCCAAGTATTAGCAGTATATTATCATTTCTGTTCCCTCTTTTTTCATGTTCACATTACATGTAGTAGTGGAAATAAATTGCATGTTCAAACGCTCTAAATAAAACAAATCATTAGTCCATGCCTCCAAGGTAACCCTTACAAAAGCAACCACAAAGTATAGCTTTAACGAAGTTAATTACGCATACAATAGATTGTTTCCATATTTTCCAAATGTATTCCATATAACAGAGGTCTATCCAAAGAAAAATGCAACCAAAAATCACAGTCAGACTTAAACAAGATGAAAATCAAATCAGGATCAGTTACTTACCAAACTATTGTAACGACCAGAGAGCGGAGCACATTGTAAGCAATCACATGGAAGCCAAAGTAAATCACTGCCAGCATCCAGAGCAACGAGAAAAGAAACATTTGGGGTCCCTATATCAATCCACGTATAATGCAGCCTGTATATCAAAACATTACAGGAAATATCAACCTCCAAATTTGATATAAATCGTGCATTCACATGATATAGAACAAGAAATTACAAGTTTAGAGAGAGAATCCATCACTCATTTTGCAAAGTACCCACCATGTCAGTGAATGAGTGAATCCATTACATTAACCATAGTAATACCATTTGAACTAAACCCAATTAACAATAACAGTAAAAAAAAACATCTCAGAAGCTCAAAATCACAATTTTCCACACGCATTCGAACATAAGTGCATGTATATTCCCGCTTTAATATAGTCATCGTCATCAACAGAGCATTTAATAACAGATTCCATCCAAATGGACACACAAAGCATGATAAAAATTCGATCTTTACACAATGTAGGTCATCATTCCACATCAAAATTTGACTCGAACGAGAAATCCGAATCACTTACCACCCGAAGTCGTTCCCGAGCGCCGCAGTCTCGCTCCCCTCAGATGGGAAGAGAACGTCGTACCTCCCTCCCCGGCCGAGCTTCGACGATCTCAGCCTGTGGACGTCGTTCCGCACAAGTGCCCCATAGTATTCCATGCTCCCCCGCCTCGGCCAGTCTCCGACTCCTTGAAGCGAAACACCAGAAACCACCCTCGCCTCGTCGGAGAACCGGTGTATGAGCCTCGACGAGAATGTCTTCGCCGACGACCCCCGGAAATGGAGGCAGAGCACTAACAACAAATAGACCAAAATGCGGCTCCTACTCGCCGCCGCCGTCACCGCCGGTTCCATGGATACGAAGCTGAGGTTGCTTCTGCTCAATCGAAGGAACGGATCTTGTGGAGAGAGAGAGAGATCCAGGATTTCTCAAATGGGGGAAGAAGAGGAGATAAAAAGTTTGTGAAGACTGAAGTGAAGCAGAGAAGGAAAAACCAGTGTCCGTGTTTGTGTTTTTTTTTTTAATGTTTTTATTTATTTTTAATTATATCTTTGAAAAAGACTGACAGGAAGACCATCTGTTGGACGGGTGTGATAAATGGATATATTGATCAGACGGTTTGTAAATGCACACGTTGTGGAGATGGCACTTGGTGGGTTGGCAGTGTCTGGTCTGACGGGTGTCCTCCACTTTCTTTTCTTTTTTTTAATTTAATAATTAATTCGTTCTGTTTTTAAATGGATTTTTTTTTCTTTAATTTTTTTTGGGGGGTTGGGGAGTTGGTGGCAGTTAGATTTGGGGGTCAAGGAGTTTGTTTTAATTATTTTATATCTATTATTTATTTATTAAAAAGATTTTGTGCCTCAGTATTTTTATTTTTTATTTTATTTTTTAAACAATTTATTAATTAATAATGTATTTATTAGTTTAAATTTTAAAATATATAATAAATAACTACATGATAGATATACATAGATTATAAGTCATTTCCTTTTTATCCTTTAATAATTTATTTAATTACTAAATTTAAAATTATTCAATGATATAGTCTTATTTAATAAGATTAATGATCAATAATTTAAATTTTTTAAATTTAAATTATTCAATGATAGTCTTATCTAATAAGATTATTAAAAAAATTTAAATTTTAAATTATTCAATGATACAATCTATCTTATAAGATTATTTAAATTTTTAAAATTATAAATTATTCAATGATATAGTCTTATCTAATAAGATTATGATACTAAATAAATTTATTTAAATTTTAAAATTATTCAATGATATCTGATCTAATAAGAATATAATTTATTTAATTAATAATAATGATCTATTACTTCTATTATCTATTTTATTTCAATTACTTATTAAAATATTTCTTTTACTTATTAAAAGGATTATGTGATTCAATATTTTCATTTCCCAATTCATCATTTAATCAATTATTTAATTACTAATAGTAGTAAATTTACTTAAATTTTAAAATTACTCATTGATACAATCTAATCTATCTAATAAGATTGTTATGATATGTTAGGATATGAAAATATAGGTTTGACTAAGTTTGATTTAAGAAAAACTTATTTATTTTTTAATATTAATTTATGGATCAAAATTATCCCTTGATTTTCTAAAAATACTCTAATTTAAGATAATATTAGATGTTCATACAGGAATACTATTTAAATCACATATGATTGGGTTTTTTTTAGAGCAAGAAGTTTTTTTCCAAAATAAAACGAGTATCTTCCTTTTTATGTTTTTTTAATTATTATGATCTCTTTTTTTAATTGAAGAGATATTTTTTATCTTTTTATTATTGTGACCTTTCATTTTATTATATTTTTTTATTTTTTCAGATGAAGGAATTGAAATACATAATTCATGAAGATAAGTACGGCTTCAATAAAAAAAATGAAGGTAAAAAGAAATAAAAAATAAAATTATTTTTTATGTTTTGTTTATAATATTATTGAATATTTTTATGTTGGTGCTGATTATTAATTATTTTATTTTTAAATAATTTTTCAATAAATCATTTTGTTCAATTATGCTACATGGAAAACCCGTAACTATTAATATGTGTTTCATTTTAATTTATTCGAATTATGTTTTATGATTTCATAAAGATAAAAGTTCTTTAATAATTTTTTTTATGTTTTTATTACTATGATCTTTTATTTTATTGTACTTTTTTAATTGAAGGGATTGAGGAACGTTCATGAAAAGAACTACCACTTTAATAAGAAATGAAGATAAAAAGAAAAACAAACTAATTTTTTTTTTTTTTTATAATATTATTTGAATATTTTTATGTGGGTGCCGATTATTAATTATTTTATTTAAATAATTTTTAATGAATAATTTGTTCGGTTATGCTACAATGAAAAACCCATAACTATTATTATGTGTTTTATTTTAATTTATTTGAATTATGTTTTAGGATTGCATAAAGATAAAAGTGTTTCAATCATTTGATCGATATATATAGGAGTTATATACTTGATGAATTAATTCGTGGCTATAGGAGTTCTATGCTTCAAAATGTACATAAATGGGTGTAAGTGTGTATGTGTGTTTTGTTATTTTATGTTCTTCTTTTAATTGCATGACTTATTTTATTCCAAGTGTTTCGTAATTTTCAACTAATTAAATATCAGTTATTACATGGATCATCGTTTATTCTTGAAGATTACAACATTTCTATGACAGATTTTTATTTTCAAACAAATATTCTTTGCCCACATATCATTAGATTAGTTTTTGTTTTTATTTTCATTTAATTAATTTTTTTTGAAAACTTAATTTAAATGATCCATACAGATTTGGAGCACACATCAACATTGTTATGTATTAGTTTGGTTTATTTTTTCATTATCTAATCTAATAAGATAATCTGATACCAATTTGATATAAAGTTTAAAATTATTCAATGATACATAAGATTTGAATAATATTATTTGTTAGATATCTATGATATTTCGAATTGATAGATGCACTAAATTTTTATTAGTATTAATATTTTTAGTATTCTTCTACCTTAAAAATATTGATGAGTCTTTATTTATTATATTAGTGATTGAATTTATTAGTATTTGATACAATAAATCAGTGTGTCCAATGTTTTTCTTCTTTTAATGAGAACTTGTGATTGATATTTCATTTATGATATATACGCATGTTATTATCTTTGTACATATTAAATAAAATAGATAACATTTTACATTGTTTTTATAAACGCATTATATATAATGTTTTATATAAATTTATGTAATATCATTATTTTTTATTTATATATATTTTGTGAATGTTATACCACGTGCTTTGGCACATGCATGAAAACTAGTATAATATAATTAATATAATAAAATTAATAAACTTTTGGTGGCCTCTATAATTAAGCATGTCAATCGGACGGATACGGTTCGGATATGCTAATATCCATATCCTAACTTTCGGATTCGGATACGATATTAATTTTCAGATTCGGATCCTTCGGATACAGATCGGATACGAATATTTTTCGGATAATATACATGTTTGAATATTAATATTAATTTGGATAATCAAGTAATATTTTATAGAGAAATCAAAATTAAAATTGAGATTTTAAAGCTTATTCTCTCTTTTAAATATCAAACATTAAAAATTTAATAGTATTATAATATATTATCAGTATAATTAATCATACAAGATAGCAATATGAATAATATATAATACCAATATATATATTTTTATAATATATGTCGGATATGGATATTTTTCGGATCGGATAGACAGATATTCATATTCGCACTCTGAATCTTCGAATATCGATATTTCTGATTTTTCGGATACGAATTCGGATCGGATTCGGATTTTTTCAGATAATTGACAGGCTTATCTATAATGGACCAATCACGTGATGGTGGAGAGATTTGGGCTCTTTATTATTGTTTTTCTTATTTAAAAATATTTATATAATTGTGACCCCAAGTACATTCATTTTTAATCTCGTTTATAGAATTACAATGGCCATGTTTGTTTCAGCTTAAATTTACAGATTATAGATTATAACTTATAGATTATATATTATAGTTTTTCTGATAAATTGTGGACATGTTTGTTATAACTATTTAAAAGAACTAAATAAGTAGTAGTTAATGTTTCTTTAATAAGTTGTAAAATAGCTTTTTGATAAACAATTGTCAAAAATAACCCTACACTATAGAAGTAAAAAATTGATTTATGTTTGATTAAATAAGTTAATTTTTACATATAAATATAATTTTATAAATATTTAAAAGAAAATTAAATTAACATAAATAATATTTCAAAATCACTACAAAAAATTTCAATATTACATTCTAAAATTTTAATAAATTGAGTGACAATTGAAATTATAAAAAAAATTGATAATGTATTTTTTGTAAAGGTAAAAAAATTGAGAAGATGAAAGATGGTTTAGTGATTTTTGATGTAATAGGAAAAAAATAGATACATATATTATTACTAAAATGGATTAAGGGCATAAGTGTCCAAAAAAAAAATTAATGCCTTTTATAATCTATAATCTCAAAACCATTTATTTTCAGCTTAGATATTATGACTTTTTTAAGCTGTTTTTAACTTAAATAAGTTCTAATAAATTTAAACAAATATACAATAAATGCTTATTTTATGTTAAAAGCTATAATCTGCAACTTATAAGTTTTAATAAACATGTACAGTATGTTACTGTAGTGATCAATATGTTTCTTACAAATTTTAAATGAAATGATATGTTCGGAGAGCAATTAATATATAAGAAAATATGGGTACAACCCAGATCTATTTAACCCTTTGATCCTCGATCTCCATTCAAAAGTTTTTCGAGAATTACTACTTCAAGGATTTTACAAATTTGGTGAAAATCTAAAAGAAAAAAGAAGCTTGCGGTGTGTGATCCTTCATGCTTTTTGGGCCTTATTGTTTACGACTAGTGGGCTCTCTTCACCCTTCTCGAATTTCTTAACTTAGGATTTGATTTGAAGTCACTTTTTTTTTATATTCTCTTTTCTGAACTTTCTCATTTGTGAACAGAGCGAAGTTGTTCTTCAAAAGAATTTGGAATCCTTGGAGATTTTATATTTCTCCCACTTGGATTTTCTCTACTTCTTCTTCTTTTTCTTTGAGTGTGAGTGAACTTCTCTCTTTATTTTTTTTGTGAGTGAACTTCTCTCTCCTCTATTGTTGTTTTCATCTCTCCCCCCCTCCTATTTATAGAGGAATGAGGTAGTAGGTAGTTATAAGATGAATGGGTGGTTATGAGAAAGTGTGGGTGGTTATTAAAAGAATGGATGGTTATGAGAAAGAGTGAGTGGTTATAAGAAGAATGAACCCCCCTCTCTCAAAACAAAAGATTTAATATAACTTGACTTTTTCTTGGTTTTTCTTGTTTAATTTGATTTAATTTAAATTTAAATTAATTGATTTTTTAAGGCCCTGCTATGCAAGGCTGAACTGGCTTAGCAAAGTCATTCTTATTTACAAGGCCATTCTGGCTCAGCAGGGTTGTTCTAGTTTACAGAGCCATTTTAGCTCAGCAAGGTCGTTCTCGTTCTGGTTTACAGTGCCGTTCTAGCTCAGCAGAGCCATTCTGATTGACAAGACCATTCTAGCTCAGCAGGGCTGTTCTGACCCAACAGCATGTTTGACTTTGACTTGACCTTTTTTGTCTGTCTACAAATTGCCCCCTAAAGGATGGATAAAAAAGTCCAAGGGCGAATTTTATCATCCTTGATTAATTAGGTTAAGCTAAGGATTGATTTTTTTTTACCTTTGATGAATCCTCATCGCTTTTGTAAAAGAAAGCTTCTGCTGTAACTCTTCTTTCTAAAATATCTCACCTCCATTAGCGAGGGAAATATAGAGTATGTTTGTCTCCATTCTGATGCTTGGATTGTGAAGAGGTGGTCAAAGGGATAACATATTTACTTTTTCCTGACACAAAGATTGCTCAGCACGGGGCAACATGACTTTGAGCAAGACATCCCTGGATCTCCACCCTTAATAGATTATGTTGTTCTTCACGGACTATTCAGTTCTTCATGACTTTTGTTTTTAGAAGGAATAGATTGAGCTAGTTTACAATGTTGGGCATTTTGGTAGGCTCAAAAGAATGCACTTTCTATGGAGTATGACGAATGGTTCCATGAGAAGAAGTTCCTTATGTGAAGGAGAGTTTTTTTTTAACTCCACCCAAACACATGTCTGATGTTGGTCTACTCTGACATTGGTCTACCCATTCCCTGGGATAATCTAGACAATATTGGCTTGGATGATTGGAATGAAGACCGTATTGATCATTTTGGAGAAAGGAGCCTTTTTATATTACTAAACTTCATGGAGGAGAGCGATGTGGGAGGTAGATCAAAGGCTGCTGCTAATGCAATCGAAGTTGAGTACCAGACAGTACATGCTGAAGTTCAATTCAGTGTATCTAAATCGGTTGAGGAGATTTGGCCAAAAATTTTAGTGGTGATGAGGTGTAATCCATGTACAAGAGAAGATTTTAGGTGCTCTACAGCACCCTTGATGCTTGAATATTGTCGTCAGTTTATTGCCACTACCTTTGAACCTTACTTGAATACTGGATTCACTACTTTACAGAGTTGGTGGAGCTTGATGTGATTTTTTTTTAACAACTCCAGAAGTTTGATGTGGACGATCGCACTTTTGCTACTCACATGGAGTTGTTCCTTTCTAACTGTGATGTTTATCGTGCCGCTTGAGCTATGTTGACTACGAATGTTGTTTCAGACACAGATAGCCTACTTTCCTCCATTAATGAGAAGATTAAAACTGTAATTGAGCGTCGTGATGCACACATGGCTGATCTTGTTATTACCAAATCAGAGGAAGTGGTAGCCCAAGCTTTACTTGAAGAGGCCACCATTGCCTTACATGCAGTTGAGGTTTGTCTCACTACTACGTCCAATATTATTTCCATGAAGAACAACGCAATAGATTCTTCAAGTATCGCTTTGACTGATAAACAAAATAAAAGAGGCCATCTTCGACGATTGTATTAGCTGTTTTTCCCTTGTATATACTTGCTTGCTTTAGATTTTTAATAGAGACTTAGTGGATGAGTGATTTCTCCTTGTTCGGATTGAACCTGATATAATTTCTCAGCTATTTGCATTTATATTAAAGATAAAGATTTGGTGTATGATGATTTATGATGATTTTTTTTCTGGACTGAACCTGATGTAACTTCTCAACTGTCTATGTATCCTTATTTAAGGGATCAAATCACACGTAGTTCCTTTTTCTGTTATGGTCCTTCTAACATGGCTCTTCAGGCTAAAGCCAAGCCGGGCCGGACCCTATTCATTTCTTTTTATGGATAGTACCTTTTGAGGAACTTTCCATTGATCGGTTCAGTTGAGTCCCTTTAGGAGTAGTCAATTGGTAAGCATCATTGGAGTAGACTTCTTTGACAATATGCAGGTCATCCCATTTAACATCGAATTTCTTCCTTGCCATGTGGGACATGATGATGGAACATTTAACCTCCAACACAAGATCGTCCATTTGGAAGGACCAAGGATGTACCCTCTTATTCAATGTGCGAGAAAGACGTGTCGCTTTTCATCTAAAGCTTCCAGTTCTGCTATATGAAGTCGGACATTGCCATCTTGAGTAAGTCCTTCTTGAATAGCGATTCTTAATGAACGAATTTGAAGCTGGAGAGAAGAATGACTTCCACTCCGTATACAAGAGAATATGGAGCCACTTTTGTAGGAGTTCGGAATGATGTACGGTAAGCCCAAGGACTTCATCCATATGTTCGTGTCAATCCTTTTTTTACTTGGAAACTACCTTTTGTAGTAGCTTGCACAAGGTCTTGTTGAATGCTTCCACTAATCCATTGGCTAAAGCATTGTACATCGTCGAGGGCTTTTGTATGTTCTTGAATTTGGCACAGAATTGGTCCATGGCAGAATTTTTGAACTGTTTACCATTGTCTGTTACAATGAAGCGTGGAAAGTCATACCGAAAAATAATATTATCTTGAATAAAGTTAATAACAGAATTCTGATTGATTTCTTTGAGAGAAACCACTTCAGCACATTTAGAGAAGTAATCTGTTGTGGCTAGGATATAGCAATGTTGTTTAGATGACTTCAATAGGGGTCCGACTTTGTCGAGCCCCCAACTATCGAATGGCCATGAAGCAACAGTAGGATGTAGAGACTCCGAGTCTAATGAATATAGTCCCCATGGAACTGGTAAGCTTGACACCCTTTCAAAAATTCCATGCAGTTTTTAACCAAAGTAGGCCAATAATAACACATTCTTTTGATATGAAGATGTAGCTTTGGCCTAGATTGATGTGTGTCATAGATACCAGAATGTGCTTCTTTGAGAGTTGTTTCTACTTCTTCAAGCCTTAAACATCTCATCAAAATACCATCATAGCTATGACGATATAACTCATCATTAAAATGAAGGAACCTTGATGCACGATGATGAAGATCAATTATGTGCTTTGCATCATCTGAAAACCTGCCGTGAATAAGATAATTTATCATTGGCTGCCTCCAATCTTGTTCTTCTATCATAAATACACGAACCACATCTGTTTGTACTACAATCTGATTGCTTGTATCATCTACGACAACCACCCACTTGCGATAAAGTGGGATGACTAAACAGTTAGTGTCCGGGAGAGTGAGAGTGGTAGCTAAGTTTGTCAAAGCATATGCTTGTCAATTGAAACCCCTTGGAACATGTTGAATACTAGCATCATCAATAGTGTGGAATAATGCCAATGCACTTGTATGATATGGTATCAAGTCTTCTTTATTAACTTGATACTCTCCCATAATCTGAAAAATAACAAGCTTTGAATCACCATGAATCTGGAGTCCTTAAAGGCCATATCAATGGCGAATTCGAGGTCAATGATCAATGCTTGATATTCTGCCATACTATTAGAACATGGTTTGGATAAGACGAAAAAGAATGGGAGAACTTCCTCTTTAGGTATGATGAAGACAATTCCTGCTCTTGCGGCTTCACGTCTTGCAGCGCCATCAAATAACATCTTCCAAGATGGAACTATGTCAATATAGAGCACTTCTTCATCTTGTAAATTTTTAGTTAATTCCCATTTAGTAGGGATCGGATAGTCTGCTAGAAAATCTGTCAATACTTGTCATTTGATAGCCTTTTGAGAAAAAAAGATGATTTTGAACTCACTTAGAAGGAGAGCCCATTTCACTAGCTGTCCTGAGATGACTGGCCTGGACATAATATATTTGAGAGGATTTGCATTATAAATAAGTCTGATGTGTGTCCAAGCATATAATGTCAAAGTTTATTCGTGGCAAAAATAAGTGCCAGACACATCTTCTCAATCGGTGAATAATTTAATTCGGCACCAATGAGAGTACGACTGAGATAATTACATGCCACTTCTTTACCGAAGTAATTTTTCTGAGCAAGGAGTGCTCCGATAGGGTATTCTTGAGCACTGATATAGTGAATAAGGGGCACACCAGGAATTGGAGCAGATAGATGTGGTTGGCTTCAATAAATATTGTTTGATACTACCATCCCATTTGAAGATGGTGTCATTCTTCATGAATCGGCTAAAGGGGTGACAGTTTTCAGCTAAATTTGAAATAAACCTTCTGATGTAAGTCAAGCGACCTTGTAGACTTCTAAGGTCATGCAATGATTTTGGTTTGGACATGTTGAGGGTAGCATAAATTTTCTATTGATTTATCTCAATGCCACGATGTCTAACAATGAAGACAAAAAAATTTTCAAAGCGACTCCAAATGCGGATTTGAGCGGGTTCATTCGAAGTTGGTATCTTAGTAAACAATCAGAAATATGTTGAAGATCATCAAGGTCAGAGATCATTTTCTTAGACTTCATGATGAGATCATCAACATAGCATTCACCCTTTTGATAGAGAATGTCATTAATGATCTTCTGCATGGCACGTTGGTAAGTGGCACCTACATTCTTCAAACCAAATGGCATCACTTTATACAAATAGATGCCTTTTGGAGTACGAAAAGCTGTGAGTTCTTCATCTTTGGGTGTTATTCGAATCTGGTTATAACCATAAGATCCATCCATGAATGCTAGTGCTTCATGACTAGTTGTTGCATCCATCATAAGTTTAGTAATTGATAATGGAAAATCATCTTTAGAGCACGCATTGTTCAGATCTCTGAAATCTACGCATACCCTCATTTGTCTATTCTTCTTTCTTACTGGGACAATTCTCGAAATCCAAGTAGGATATTTGACCTCTTGGATGAAGCCGACTTCAATTAGCTTGTTGACTTCATTTTCGATTTGTGGGATCAACTCGGAGAGGTAGCATCTTTACCCTTGTTTAATAGGATTCGCGCCATGCCGAACAGCAAGTTGGTGAACAATAATTTTTTGATCCAATCCTAGCATCTCTTTGTAAAACATGCAAAGATGTCTTTGTACTCCTTAAGGAGTTTAACATATACAACTTCTTCTTCTAGAGTTAGAAGTGCACTAAGAAAGGTTGGACGTGGATCTTCTTCAGTGCCCAAATTGACTTCTTTTAAGTCGTCTATGGTAGATGTTCTTCTTCATCAAGAACAGGAGGTGCGTCCTACAATCCATCGTTCGAATGAGAAGCATCCTCAATGTTTGGCCGCCAAGAAGGGAATTGAGGTTGATGGAGACGACAATGGATGTAAAAGAATTACCCTTGGGAGCATCAGAAGGCTTGATAATATTTGAAGCATTGGTGCCAAGTAGAGACCACTAACCATTATTATGTAGTCATGGCCTCCCCAATAGAAGACGATAAGAAGTTCTTTAATCAATGACATGGAAGAGATTCATTGCATCAAGTTCACCAATTCAGAGCTTCATGCGTATAATGTCAATAGTAGATTGTCCAATTTGGTTGAACCCTTGAATAACCAATTGGCTTTGAGAAAGCTCACTGGTTGTGATGCTCAATCGCTCCATGGTCTGAACAGCATGATGTTAACAGCGGACCCGCAATCTAGCAATATGCGAGTTATTTGCTTCTCTCTGATGTATCCTAACACATAGAGGGGCCTATTATGTAGGCGGATTCAAGTTACAGATATTCATCAAGAAAGATATGGTGAAGTTGCAAGACGCCCCCTTTTCTTGATTGGCTTTAGACTTTCCCTTTTAATCATCAGGGTTGGTCAAGACAGCTACCATGGTGGGGCGTGCTCCTTCCGAGAGGTGTAACGCTTCATGAGAGGTAGATGAAGAATAGCCTCCTGATAGGAAGCAGAATGGTCCTTGGTAGTTTATGGGTTAATGAGTGCATTTTCATCATTGGAATTGTCGACGTCGAAAGACTCCGCCGAGCTAAGGTAGTAGAGAGTGTTAGAGTTTCAACACTCTTTATCTCCGAATCATGGACCTCCACCATATAACAAGTCGTTGTGGAAGAGGTTGAAAAAGAATTGGAAGAAGAGAGTTTTTCAAGGACGTTGTCTACGATGAAATCTACCAGAGTAAGGGTGTGTTTGGCAACTGCTCATAAGTACTTCTGGGCGACTTCTCATACTACAAAAGAGAAATGATTCGCGTTTGAGAACACAATAACTATCATTTCTTCTTCTACAGAAAGAGAAAAACTGCTTTTTCCAGAAGGAGAAAATAACTCTTTCTGTGGAATGAGTTTTTTCACTTCTGCAGAAGATGAAAAAAAGTCAATATTTTAACAAAAATGCCCTTATGAAACTTTACAAATTCTCAAAAAACTCTTTGCCCATGTTTGGTTAGAATTAAATTATTATGAGATTTATGTCTATTCTAGCATAAATAAGAATATAATGATATTTTTTGTTTTGGAAGAACTTAATTCTAAGGATTGACTGAAATCCATATACCATTTTATACTAGTTAATCTGGCATACGGATTCTCATTTATTTCAGCTTTCCAAGTACCCATTTTAAAACTATTCCTATTTCTATTTATTCCCATTTATTCTAACTCTATTCTCGAACTAAACATAGGCTTTAGGTACTATATAAAACAAATTTTCTCTCACCTATCTCATTAGGTGATGTAGGACAAATCTAGGATCTATTTTAGATTTGTTAGTTTAGGTTCTTTTCTATTTTAAATTTGAATAATTTTGTTAGTATCTTTTAATTGTTAAAATAAATTTGTTAGTAATATCTATCTTTTGTACACAAAAAAAAAGTTTGTTCTTATTTTAATTGTTAGGATTTGTTAGCTTGATATTGTAACCAATTATCGTTAAAAAAAGTTTATTAGTATTTAAGATCTATATAGTTTATTATATTTATTTATTTATATTGATCTATTAGTATAATTGTATAATATGTGTGCAAGGGTATTTTAGACAATTCATGTAATTTCTATTACAAAAGTATTTTTTGCAAACATTCATCAATTTGTATTCTCAAACAGCTTCTACTCCAAAAACAAGAAGCTCCTTCTTTAAAAATAACTTCATCCAGAAGGAGCTTCTTGTAGAAATACTTCTAAACAGGTTGCCAAATTATGCCTAAGTGGACCCGGGAGACACTTTTCAATAAGATCTGCATGGTCCGTCAGGGTTGCTTTGAACATTTGCCTTGTAGTCATCCTCTTCACTTGGTAATCTGAAAAACACAACTTTTTATTACGTATCTTCACAGTTCATGCTTCTTCATCGATGAGGTCCTCCTTTCTTGGAATCATGTAACATTCGTCATCTAAAGATAACGGTGTTTGAGGAGGGGATTGGACTTACTGCAAGGCCGGTGTTTTTCTGAATAATGAGATATAACAGTAAGCCCGCTTGGAGTTTGGGACTCAAATGCTTTCATCTCCTAACCAATCTTGGCCATGATGTATTTCTAGTTGTGGCATAGGATTGATATCAGTGTCGGGAGAAAACAATTCTCCCCTGAAGCAGTTCAAACATGAAGTGATGGAGCATTTGGGGTAAAGCCTTCTAAAATATTCTTCTTTTAGAGTTCTCTTGTCAATCTTTGAGACGGTGTGTATTCCTTCCAAATGCCGAAACTTGATATTCATCTCGAGAAATGTGTTCGAGATGTAGATCATATCGCATATGAGCATGTGTACAATTACAAGTTGGCAGTGGCTTTGGTGGGTCAAGCTGCTTCGGGATTTGAACAGGTGTGAAGGAGCCGAAGGAGATTGACGTCGTATTTGCTAATGCGACATCTCCCAAGTGAAGTTCGGTATTGCTCTGACGTGCAAGATCTATCACCTTCTCCTTGAAAACAAAGCATTGCTCAATGGGGTGGCTAACCACCCTATGATATCTGTAGTATAGTAGTTCATTGACGCGATCTGCTTGTTCAGACCTCTTTAACTGGGGAAGTTCGATCATCTTCTCCTTGAATAACTGGTCGAAAATGACGGAGACTTCAGAATCCGGGAAAGGGTATACTTTGGCTTTGAGTTCTTCAAGGGTCATACGTGGCGCTTTCTTCTAAGAGGACCCTAGATCGGGCATGCCTTTGTCTGACGCACCACTCTTTCCCATGGTTTTGAGGAAGATGCGATATTGACGACATTCACCTGCTTCTTTTTAGGTGCAAATGCTTCTCATTAAAATACATATTGTTATATGAAATGAAGTATATACTGAAATACAATTGTAGATTTTTTTCATTTAGAAAAAATAAAAATAAAAAGTTGTCCATACATTATGATAGAACTTTATATAGATAGCATAGCATATATATGCTATGTTATCATAGTGTACAGAGCTGTAAAATGGAGTTGAGTGTATCAGCGCTCTTTAATTTTTGCAAACATAGTGAATGCTCAATTTAAATGATTTTGCATAGCACATTGCTCATGTAATGCATCTTTTATTGATGGATTCATGAAAGATCAAAGTGTGTTGTTAAAAGCCAATCATTCATGTCTATTTTATAGCTCCACCTACAATTCAAAGATGATCTCCCAGCCATCTATACACATGATGTGTATATTTGTTTGAGTGCAATATACTCCATTAATACATTGAATGAAAATTAAAAATTTTCATTTTTCTAAAAAATATGTATTTATTTATCTATTTATATGTTCTCATTTTTATAATAGTATGTATTTCATTAGACAAGTATATATTTTAAAAAAAATCAAAGCAATTAAGGACTAAACACGGAGCTGGATGCTTCATTTTTCCATCCTTTAAGAAAGATAATACACCCGATCTCATTCCTAGTCTCACACACAGTCCCTCTATGTTTTCATTATATTAAAAATCATATAAATTGTTTAATGAGATATATATTTTTATCAAATGTGAAGTAAATATTCTAAAAAATTGAATTCGATATTATTTATAGAAAATGTAAAAAAATTCTAACAAGATATATATGTTACAGTTAGTGTAGAGGATAACGAGACTGTATTTGAAATTATAAAAAAAGGGTTTTTTAGTTTGTAAGTCCCTTTAAACATACATATTTAGATATTGATGTCTTACTTCTTCACATAATGATTTTAGTCCCCAGATTTAAAGGATATGTTACCAAATAATTTAGGGATAGATCCCTTCCAGGGACTAAAATCAAAATATGAAGAAGTGAGGGATCGATTACTAAATCCTATGGATTTATAGGGACTTAAAAATAAAAAACCCAGAAAAAAAAATTGAATGCAACGGCGGATACATTTTAAACACTCATATGGGCTGGGCCGGTCCCGATCAAATCAATCAATGAAGTCCGAGCTTTGTGGGTTGTGGGCGTGTGGCCCTGTCTTCCCAACTATTAAAAAAAATATTTTAAAAAAGAAAAAAGATACACGTAGCCTTCCGTTACAGTCTAAATTACAGTTCATCCTTTTTTTTTAAATCATATGCTTATCATTTGAAGTGCATGCTATTATATGAAATGAAGTATATACTGAGATACATTAGTGTAATTTTTTTTATGGTAAAAAAATGAAAAAAAAAATTATGTCATACACTATCTTAGTACAGTATGTACTACATTATCATAGCGTATAAGACTGTACAATGGACTGTAAAATGGTCAGCATGTATCAACGCTCTTTTAAAAAAGTGTCTCTGATTTTATTGAACCTTACATGAAAGAATTACGCATCCTCATTTTAAATAATTTCGTGATATTTATCCCTACAGGTGCTCTATCAAGACCCAACCCATACATATGGCAAGAAAAGAAGAATGTAATAAACCACTCATTGAATATTGTTAAAGGTAATTACATAAGATAAAGAAAAAAATATAAGTACATATATATAGATACATAATAATATATAATATAATTCTTGTTATTTCTGATTATTTATATTTTATATATATATAGTAATAATGTATCAGGATCGGACTGGGTCGAGTAAGCCCAAGCCCACTGTCATCTCCATCGTTTTGATGTAGGAATAGAGTCTCGATCCAATCATAACTGACTTCGATCAATCTGATCAGTATCGAACTGTACAGTCTATGACTCAAATTATACAGTCTATAATCGAACTACACAATCAATTATCGGCTATATGTGTCACTCTTCTATTATATATTTGTGTAATTCAATTCATAAACTATGTAGTTTGATTCATAGTTGCTATATAGTTCGATACTGACCGGACTGATCGAAGTCAGTCCTGATTAGATCCGAACCTAAAGGAATATATGATACATCCAACCCCCATCTACGATGGCCTTTGCGGCCCTCAATTTTTTTATTTTTTTTAAGTGCACGCTCACCTAATAAAATATATACTTAGATAAATCTATATATATTTTATTTTTTGAAAAACTAAAAAAAATTCATATACATCACTAATGATATATAGACTACACTATTATAATATACACTCCACTACTAGAGTGTATAAATGGTTCGGATATCTTTTTTGAGCTACATATGGAGCTGTAAAAATTGATTGAATGTATCAATACCTTGAGGTAAGAGTTGAATTAATCCACTCCTTTGGTTGTTCCTACAAGTTGATCAAAGCTCAGTTCAAATTCACATGTTAAAGTGTTGAAAAATGTTATACTCAAGCATTCCTTTATTTATTTTTTTAGTCTTAACATATTTTATTAAAGTACATATTTCATTAATGAAACATACTATTGCAAAAGTGATATACATACTTAAATAAATTGAATGCATATCTTTCTACATTTAAGAATAAGTATGTGACTATATATATTCTAATAGAGAAATTTCATTGAAGGAATGACCACCAAAATGATTGAGTATATCATCACCCTAAATTGAGACATGTAGTTTTGTTATTACACGAGTTAATATTGCATACTCCAATCTCAAAATAAAGCCACAAAGGGGTTGTGGCGTCTCAGTAATTGGCTAATTGCATGTCCTTTCCCATGTGCCACTCTTTCTTTAAGCATGCTTTTGGGTAGAAAATAGATGTAGAACAAAGCTGATTAAGCCAAAAAAATATATTTGTTTGCAAAAAAATATGTGGGTATATAAATACGTCAAAATAGGTGGGAATAAACTGGTATTGATATTCATGTCCTCCTCAAATTGTGTTATTTCACCTAATCTATTTTACTGATATAAGATGGCTCATTTGTTAAATCACTTATCATCACCTCTTATAAATCAAAGGGACTCACATCTCAAATAATTTTTTTCTTATTCTATAAATTTTTATCCTTGTCTTATTTCATATTCATACACAATTTATTCATGGTCAATCATAACAATAAAAATTTTATTATTATGTTTTTTTAACGTGAATATCTAAAAATACAACTACACATAAAATCGTTTATGCCATTTATATACATAATTATACTGAAAGTCATTCATCCTAAAATAGTTTATGTCACTATCAAGCTAAAAAGATAAAGCATGTAATTAAAAAGACTTCAAAGCAGAAGAAGCCTCTAGTGGCCCGGTAGGTGGGGATAACACCAAATACAGGGTTTGCTGCACATGATATGGGCATGTAGTTTTCTTTTTTCTTTTGTTTTGTCATGATAAAGAGTTTGAAAACACTGTGATTTTATTTTTTGAAAACCGCAAACATGTCTCAAAATACTCACAATTTTGAATGATTAATGTGAAAGTATGACTCAGTTTTTCAATTATAAATGTTATTTCAAAGCAATTTATTAAAAAGTTGAAAAATATGTTTTCTATAAATCAATTTTTAAAAGTGAAAATGTCTTATTTCTAATAATTAAACTCCGTAAACTGTAGAATAAGTACCAAAAAGTACAACAATAATTGTTCTTACTCTCGTTCATATTACCTGAATCAAAGTAATGTTAATAAAAATCAATAAAGGAATTAATAACAAAACAACGGTATTTTTTGTAACTATACAAAAAATTAAATTATGAATTTTATTCAATTGATATGATTTGGGACTAATTGGGTTCTGGCTTCAGAGCTTATGATTGATAAGCAAATTAAACATCAAACGGGATTGTTCACGTGTTTTTATGCAAAAGGCACCTTTTAATTAATATAATTTGGGGTAATGCCAACCATTTACAGAAAAAAAAAAAAAAGAACAAAACACATTTTATATGCAACCTTACATGTAGTCTTATTTTTTCTTTCGTTAAATGAAACATTTGAATTTATGTTTCCGACTTATGGGATGTATATAAAAGTATATACATCTGTTTTTATAATTAATGTAGTACACATTATACATAAAACATTAAAAAGATGAACAAAATTGACATCCCACTCTACTGCAAAAGTCCCTGTCTTGTAATGATTAAATCACGTGACAAACCTCCAAAGTTTACACTGCTCCTCACCCAAACACAATCTAAATCTGATCCATATGATAAAGAAGTTTGAGAGGCATCCCTTCAAAAAAATGAACACACTTCTTCTAAACTGGTCACTCTTGCCAATACATAGGAGAATAACTGCATAAGTGGTTAGTCCTTAAAACAATTTTAAGCAATCACACATGCACCCTTAATTAACAAATTTCAGATGCCCAATTTTACTTGATCCCTTATAATTCTTGTTCTGTGTGGATTCAAGACTAATCACCATTTATTCAACCAAAACAAAATCACAGCAAATTTGTCAATGTTTGAATTGAAATAGAGGAGTCCAATGTGCATTCAGTACAGGTTTGCTTGTCGGCTTAAAGAAATGCTGAAATATAATATGATGTCTTAAAGGTCAAGCATGCAATTGATGTGTTTTTTAACCACTATCTCAGTCACACTTGACCATTTACTCTGGAAAGAGCTTTTTTTTTTACCCCGTTATATTTATTTCTATTGTTCTATGATGAAGAGAGATGAGCTTCAAGACCCTAATTACAGCAATTTTTAATGTTAGCTCATCCATTTGTTTCATTTAATAGCAACGATAGTTCATATAATTTATGCTCTTAAATTCAAAAAGATGTGATTATGCCTCAGACGTGGTGTAATCACATTGAATGGACCTAATGGAATCATATTGAGGTGAACACACATATTGATAGGATCTACTAAAGTCTATTTATTCATGTTCTTAAATATTTGTTAAGATCGACTTTTTTAATTGTAACAACTTGTTGCAACTTTGTCTATAAATAGAGTGGTTTGATTGAAGCAAACCAACATTGTAAGAAAATATCTATGAGATTTCAGAGAATGATAAATCAGAAACAAAGAAAATCATATTTAATTCAAACTCATTTGTAAAATAACAAAACATTTTTTAATTTAAAAATCTAAAAAAAATTATGTTTTTCGAAAAGCCATCTTTAAAAGTCGTTTTAAGTGAAAGGTTCATTTTCAAACGGTATCTTCTTGATTGATGACGTGTCATGTTACAATTCTTGGTTTGATCTCAGATTTAATACGATGGAAACTTCATGCACAATAATGATATTAATAACCCTATTCATTTATAATAATAACAACATGTAAAAAAATGGTGAAGATTAATTTGAAATAATTGCTAGGTAAAAAAAATCTAGAAAGACTGGTGAATGATGGATCTGGAAGCAGCCTTCCTATAAAGTTTGGTAGTTCTTTTATTTTTTTTCAAAAAGAAAAGAAGAAAAGTAAGAAATGCCAAAAAAAAAAAGTTCTTCACGTGATGGTTTGGATTTTTCCTTCAGTGGAGGAAAGATTCAAATAAAATTTTGCAGTGATTCTTTGAAGCATTGACTATATCTCCATGGATGGAGTACCACCTTATCAGGCAGCAGAAGCAGCAGCAGCAGAAGCTTATCTTTTTCTCACAATGAACACCAACTCTGACACATGAGAATCATCATTCAATTCTTCAAAAGATACTCAACATTTTACATGTTATGAGCACCTATGTTTGGCTAGACAGTCATGGCATGACATTGTACATGAATTTGTCCATCATGTGCTGTTGAGGGTATGATTTCAAATTCCAATTTAAAATTGAACACCTCTCTATCCAAGAGGGGCAAGTGGTGCTGGACTAATGTAGGGTAGATTCATGGTATATGCAAGAATATGATTTATTTATTTTAATTTATATGACGTGGTATTATAATTAATTGGAGTATATATTTTATTTTTTTTATAAAAATACCATGCTCCGTTACACTGAATATTATTTTTCTTAAAAATTAAAGTATTTGGAAACTGCTCCGTTACCTAATATTATCAACCAAAAAAAGGGGTATTGGCGAGTGACAAAATTTGACTTATTTGGTTACAAAATTAATTTTGAACCAGTGATTAAAAAAATATATCATCCTATCAGTTTTTGAAGAGATTGAATTCACATCAATTTGAGTCATCACATTAGTCATATTAAACTTTCTTTCCAGTAAAAAAAGTCATACAGATCTGAAAAGAACCCTCACAAAGAGCAATTAAAAAAGTGTGTCAGAAGTACATGCCAAACTTATCTTGTTATAATGAAGAAACTATAAAGGTACATGACATAGCAGCGTTAGGTATCACTGAAACTGAAGAAAATTGACATCACCAGAAACCAATTCTTTTAAACATCCAGTCCAACAAACCCATCTCTACTTGAATTAATGTTTTCTCAAAACAAGGGCACTATCTTCTGCAACTTCAAATAAACAAATAATATCTTAATCACATTTTTTCCATGGATATTTAATGCCTTTGCCTTGGAAAGATGGAATTGTTGGATGGAGTGTTTTTCATTTTTTTTTCTTTGCCTTGTGATGTCAGCAACTCTTCAATTTTTTTGGTGAAACAGCAACTCTTCAGTTGACATGTACAATATTGTCTGCACATATATAATCATTCTGTTAAATTGGTCTGTAAATTATGTTTTGATCCTTCAATTGAATGGAAGATTATTCTTCTCTTGTTGTGTTTAAAAACACGGTGAAAAAATATTATTTTAAATAAAATGATTTAAATAAATTCGATTTCTGAAAATCTCATTTTGTGCGTTTTTTAAAAAACACACTTTTTATATTAAAAAATTGTAAATAATTTTTTAATTAAACTAGCTTTTATATATATGTTTGGAAACACGTTTATGTTTTTCACTTTTTTAAAAATAGAAGCGTGATGAAACGCGTTTTTATTATATCATGGCTTTTGTAAAATCAATTATTAAATAATCAACTAAAAAAATTAAAAAAAAACTTAAGTTTTTTGTTGGGATTTTGTTTTGATGTGTTCAAAATCAATTTGAAATCATATGGAATTTTTTTTAAAAATTAGCTTATCTTTTTATGAAAAATGTCGTTTTTCAATTCAAACCAAACAGTGCCTAAAACTGTTTAATTTTGTTTCTTCATTGGAAATAAAGGCTATTGTTTTGCTTACATCATTGCCAAGTAAGCAGTAGTAATTGTCAACTGCCTGTTTTAAGCCATAAATTCATGTATGTGCTCTGAAGATACAGTGACTTTAATAAATAATTAGTTGATAGAAATAATATTTTAGTATAAAATCTAATTTTATAATGATCATCTCTATAGGCTTAAGCCAGATTTTACAGTGAGATCTTGATCACAGTGATGATTGAACTGTGTGATTAAAAAATCATTCCAGTTGGAGAAACCCAATAAATAAAGGGTTAAAACATAAGTCTTTGTAAACATGGTTAATATCATATTAGTTTTATCAAAGTTAGGGCAGACATACAAATCCTTGAAAACTCACAAAAATCCATATACATCCCTGATATTAACAAAAATTAATCTTAACTCAACTTATCCTACTTAACTTTGACATATAACCATGAAATGATTAAATTATCCTCAAATTTTTAACAATTTCAATTAATACTTCAATGAAAATGAAGAAACATAAAAAGTCTTACAAGAATAATTTGATATTTGCATGAAATAATTTATTTTTATGATTATTTATGTAGACTATATTATCTACACAATTACATGGTGACAAAATTTTCTGTTAAATTTAAATAAAATTTTAATCTGATGATGATAATTAGATTTTTGTGAGTTTTCAGAGACTCATGTATTTGCCAGAACTTTTACATAGACTTATATGAGATTAATCATTTCTGTAGAGATGTAGATGTCTTTAACCCATAAATAAAATGTACAACAACTCCATACGCAACAAATAAAAGTTACAGTGTAAGGTATCCCTTCAAGACCAAAATAGTAAATGATTGGAATAGGCATGCATGTCACTTTCAAGGCCAAACCTTCGTGCAATGACACCTCCTAGAGTTCAATATTAGCATCCATAGATCAGTAATAAAAATAAGTTCACACTATAAACGATAAATTTAAATTTATCTGGTTCAACAATTTTGCTATATCCATGGAAGAGATGTTAGATAAGGAATCGATTCATTGTATCAAGTAATCAAAACACATAATCTTTCATCCTCTCTCCTCACCACCCTCATTTCTCACAAAACAACCCCAAACACCACCTCCTCAAAAGTAATCTTTTGAAACCCTAACAAGGAAAAAACAAAAAGAAATACGGTAAAAGAGTCAAATTGACCTTACAAAAATCCGAACCTTCAGAAGTAGACTTGCTCCTGTTAAAATGCACCAGAATACAAGAGATCTTACAACATTATCTAATAAATCTGTTTGGGTAAGAATGGGTAAGAAGTTGGTAAGACATGCATACAAGAATGATATGGGTGGTGGCAGGCCACTAACATAGTTCTTATTCATCATTTGCTCCACACCCAGATCTCAAGAGGCATCTTTCCATGCATGCTAGATAAGTACAAGTACATATGGAATATATTTTCGCTACTCTAGTTTACTACAATTAATGCAGCAAAATTAATTGTGGGTGTCTACATAAACAGTGTGCCACCCATTTTAAAAAGGACCACTGTCTTTGGGAGATAAGGGGGATGGAATTTGTCTTGGGAAAAACATGCACGGCTCCTATACTTGGCCCCATTTAGAACCAATTGTCTACCAAAGCATTTTTCATATACGTGATTTCAAATGATTTTTTTTTAACTTTACCTTTTGGTTTCATATTTTGTTTTCTATGAGATCTTTTATGGGAAAAACTAGTTGAAAGTAGCTTTTATGGAAAAACTTATTTAAAAAATTGGCTCCAAACAGGACCCTACTCTTAGTGATGTTTTCAATGGGTATGATAGGGGTACAAGTGAAGGCATTGGGACAGTTTTGGAGGTGTGGCTAAAATTTGTCAAGCTCAAACCAGGAAAAGTGGGCCTATCATGAGATCCTATGGTGACAAATTTCAAAGCATGATTAAATACTGTAGGGAGGAGGGAGAATATAAATTGGATTGTTGGTGGGTCTGCAATAAAAAAAAATCAGAATACCAAGCTTTTGTCTTCAGAGAGATAGAAGACAAAGAAGAGTGAGAGAAAGAGAGTAGATGGAGGAGCAACTCAACCCTTTAGCCATGACTCAACTCCTTCAACACACATTGAGAGGTCTTTGCATCCATGAGCACTCTCAATGGATTTATGCTGTTTTTTGGAGGATCCTTCCTAGAAACTACCCACCTCCAAAGTGAGAAAGTTCTTCTTTACCTTTCCATTCTCTTTAAAGATAAGTGCATAACTTCATATTGATATCTTCTTTGGCAGTTGGGATATACAGGAAAGACTTTACGACAGGTCTATAGGGAACAAGAGGAACTGGTATGAATTTTAATTTCTTCTCCTACAGAGTAATTCAAAGTACCTTCACTGCATATGGGTTTTATATGGAGTTGTTCATGTTATCTTGGTAGGATATTGGTTTGGGAGGATGGGTTCTGTAATTTTGCCGATTCTGCACTCAAGATCAACCCGAATGTCTCATCAACATATGGGAATTGTGAACCTCAACAGTCTATAGGCCTCCAACCTGAGGTCTTCTTCAAGATGTCCCATGAAATCTACAACTTTGGAGAAGGGTGAGGAGGAAATATGAATTTAGCTGTATTAGTAGGTAAGGTAGCCACTTTTTAAATTTAATCATCTGATTATTATTTTTTTATGGGGGGGGCGGGGGGCAGTTCGATAGGAAAAGTTGCTGCAGATCATAGTCACAAATGGGTATCCAAGGAATCCAGTGATAATGAAATCAGCCTCTTGTCTGCATGGCACAATCAACCTGACTCAGTAAGTGGACTCAACACACACCCACATGGATTTCCTTTTACTTGTTAAGTTCTAATTTATGTCAGCCAAAGTAACCTGATTTACTACATTTCTCAGCATCCAAGAGCATGGGAGGCACAATTCCAGTCTGGAATTCAGGTACTCTTCCCCCATCTTATGCTGTTTTTTTTTCTTCCTGAATTCCCCTAATTTTCATCTCCAAATCGCACAGACCATCGCGTTGATTGCAGTTAAAGAAGGTGTTGTTCAGTTAGGATCACTCAACAAGGTTTTCCCTCTCCCTCCCTCCCTCCCTCTCTCATCATTACTAATAATAGAAACACTAAATCATGCGTTTCACCAACTAAATTCAAGGTGACTGAGGACCTGAGCTACGTTGTTCTACTGCGCAAGAAGTTTGATTATCTGCACAGCATACCTGGTGTTCTACTGCCTCACCCATCATCTTCATCATTCCCAAGTGTCACTCCATTAGGATTTCATGACCTCTCATCCCAACAAGTGAATATGACTCCGTCGCCGAGCAGCCTCGAAGCGCTCCTCTCCAAGCTCCCCTCTGTAGATTCTCTGCCAACCATGTCCCTGCAGAGGGACTACAATCCGATGTTCTCAGCGCCTCATAGACCGATGGATTTCATGATGGATATGGGGAGGATGGCCAAGGTGGAGGTAGATGAGGATGGGTTTGTTGGGCATGACGGGGACATGAATTCAATTGGTGAGAGTAGCAGTACCATGTCATATCATTTTCTTACTAATGTAGCAAAATCCAACAATGGATTTTGAAAGAAAAAATTACTTAAATTGCAATTTATGTAGTTTTTTTTAGTGAAAGCTACATTTGTCATCATTATTGCAACTCTATTTTTGTATAAACATGGCATCTACTAGACATCAGATGAATGGTTCATTTCTGCTTCTATTTTGTTCATCTTTAAACACAAGATCAGAATGAGGCAAGAGTATATAAGGAGAATATGTGGGACATGTTCTGCGGCTGCATGAGAGATTGGGGGCGGTATATCATAAAGGCAGGGGACGTTCACTTCCGTGAAGGTGGCATGTATATTTCGGGGTAAAGACGGGCGCGTTCCAGCACCCGTTGGGTTAGATACCTCTTCTAACCAGGGGTCACCGAGAGACGACTGTGTTGTTTATGCTTTGTTTTTTATTTTGATTTGGAGATGGTTTCTTCTCATTATTTTCACTTCCATTTCAGATTTTGTAATTCGAGTTCAACAATGAAATCAGGTAGCAAACATTCTACCTTTTATTCAAAAATAATAATAATAATGAAAGAATCCAAGTCAGTTTTAACAAGCTGCCATCATTAGAGCAAATTCTGATGACTCACTGTCTTCCAAGGTATTATTTAATCATCATATTGATCATGGTTGCTAGATATTTTAAACCTCATGATCTTATTTGGTTGGTGTTGATTTAATTGTACTAAATATCTTGAAGAGTAACCTGGATACATAGACCCTGTCTGGAACTGATTTTATGTAATCTTAAAATTGGATTCAAATAAAGCCTTCCAGAGAATCACTTGAATGTGATGTTTTAGTCAATTTCTTTATGGGCGTTATTACACCCAGATCCATTTCCAGCCCCAATTTCAGTCATATATACGTCGATAGATTTCTATCGACGCATATGCTCACGTTAACAAGACATATGCTTCGAAAGAATTTTTTTACATTTTTATAAATGCATCCATGCAATTCATTGGAGTATATGCTTCATTTTTTATAAAAGCATGTACCTCATTAGATGATACATACTATTTTTACACATGTAGATTGAAATTGTGCTGGAAATGGGGTTGGATGTAACATTATCCTTTCTTTATACATGTTCTAAAATGTAAATCACATTATTAACTAATAGGTACTGCATTGTCGTCACTAGATTAAAAAGAGGTCCTATATGTGCCTGAACATGCTCCTAACATGCATGGTCACATGTAAATCATTGATTCCCACTATAGACCAAGATAATGTCAAGCACAAGGATTGGGATGTAATTTGGGTGAGTTAAATCTAATTCAACCCAACTTTTGGGTTCGTTCATGTTGGGATTTTAACATCGGGATTCAAATAGAACCCAAGCAGCATCCCTAAACCAATTCATGTTGGGTTTGGGTTGAGAGCGCAGATAACCCAAGCCCAACCCGAACACAGTGTGGTAAGTGCTAAATTTAAATTTTCAAGTCAAGTTTGAAATGTTTATTCTTTCAAATAAAATTTGGATTTGTTCAATCTACATTTATCCTAAAATCTCACATTTTATAGTTTCATTTCACCGTTCTCTTTCCACTATCATTTTTCATTTTCAATTTATTATCTTTTTCGTGCAGGGCACCTATGTCACAAGTTCAAACTATCCAAAATGACACATTTTTTAGCTAACCTGACCTCAACCTAATCTGAATCAAACTAAAACTTAAACTTGAACTAAACATGACATGATGGGTTCTAGTTGACCTCATCATTTTTGAAAGTCGGGATGGGTTGGGTTTGACTTGACTTCTTCTAACTCCGGGTTGGATTTGGATTGAACTCTAATCTGACTCAATCCGCCTGAGTTACATCCCTACACAAAGACTAGTTCGTACAACCAAAAACTATCAAGAAATAATATCACACATTTATTTTATTGTTTTCATATTATCTCATCCATACTAGCTAAGGACTTTGATACCCAAGGCAGAAAATTTTTAAACACCCACAAGTTTTCAAAGTCTTGCATAGCACAATGGGAACCGCCCCACGTTGATGTTACTCAAAGTTTAGCCTAACTTCATCTTTGTTTTTTTATTAAAAACGCTAAACTAAAGTTCAAAGGGTAGCTTGTAAACTTTTCCATCTAAGCATAAGTTCTCCACCTCACACAAAAGACTGAATTTGTTTTGCCCTTCTTTGTGGACAGTCTAAATTATTTACAAGATAAAAACATTATTGCTCCGATTGGGGAGTGGAATAGACGGGTATAAGGATAGTATAAGGGTGGTATAAGAATGGATAAGGAAAATGGTTGTTTGTTTGCAGAGTATAACTTGGTATTACTAAGCTAGTTTAAACGAGTATAAGATAGTATAACAATTCTAAGTAACCTCTAGAATAAATTATATTCACTTTATATATTCTCATGGCCCACATGTCAAATCAATTTTTACATCTTATCACATCAAATACATATCAACACCTCTTATACATCAAATGACTCACATGTCAAATCAATTTTTTTACATTTTATTTATATTTTATTCTTTATCAACCAAACAACTCAATTTTTATTCTTACGTTTTCCAATTAGAATAAAAAAAACGCAACCAAATAGAAAATCTCTTATTCATGTAGATTTGTTATCTATACTGGCATAGTTATCTATCCAGAATAACTCAATTCCGCTATCCAAACGGGGACTATCAGAATACAGTTGCGACGGAGTATTTATTCCTTTTGCCTAAAGTGATAATAGTAAGGGAATTCACGATTGTGAAAGTCTAGTCTTTTAGGCTTTGTTTGGCAATAACAATTTTGACAATTTTAGCTTTTAAAAAAATTAAAAGTTAAAAGCTATTACCATACAGATCAACTTACATGCAAAGCAAGTACTGGATCTATCAAAGGACCATGCATCAAAATTTGTGTTTTATAAAGAAGCCTCAATCATTATATTCTAAAAGTTGTTTTTCAAGCTGTGTTTCCAAACGCACACTTAGACAACAATACAAATGTCAACCTGTTCAGTCACACTGTACACATTTTGTATGTAATCATGTCTCTGGTCAACAGGATCACAATCTTTTGTAGTAAAAATAACCAACCATTAACAACGAATTCATCAACCTCGACAGGTACACTGTTTAAGGTCTTCATTGCATCATATATATTGGTTGTATGCGATGTCAACTTAAATTTTGTGGTGCAAAATCACTGGAAGTGATGAAGGTATCTCCCAAGACATTAGCAAGAATTGTCCCCGTCTAACTTATTAACTGCAGGTAAAAAAACATCAAGCCCCTGTATTGTTCAACAAGATGGTACACATCAGTCACTCAAGTTTACATGCTTGATGAATCATGAAAGATAATCTCTGAGAAGGCAGACATTGTTTGCCTAATCGAACAAAGCCGCTCCACTTATCATGACTTCAATAAACAGTGTTCAATGGAGTGAAATGTTCTAAACTACATCAATCGTCATCCAAGCAACCCCAGGTGATAGCCTCTTTTCACAAAATTAATGTTTAATCATACATCAGAATAGATACGAGTTTTGTGAAAACAACAGTTTTTTCAGTGAAAAATATTGCCCACTTTTCCAAGTACATAAAAAAAACTCTTTTTATCCCATCTGCCAATAGAGCACAGAGCTCATATAATCTAAAACTGAAGTTCTACAATGTAGAAAAAAATAAATGGAGACACAATCCTTGTAAAAACCAAAGCCATTCATTGAAGAATCCTCTTAAAATACATAAGATGCATACAAACAACTTATTACAAAATCAAAAACAAGACGCTATGAATTTCCTCTTCCCCTCGTCAGCTTTATCCCCATAACGTAGATAATTAAAAAAAAATAAAGAATAACTCAGTGCATGAACTTTGAAAATGACAATATAAGCTGTTCAATGACCAACTGCAGAAGGACTGAACCGAACAACATCTTCTGCAATGTATATACAACAAGTAAAGATAATTTTTTACCTTGCACAAAGTACATTTATCACAACAGTGGCAACATACCTTGTCACAAGCAATTATTTATTTGACCACTGGAACTCGATCTCTAGATTCCGAGGGGGGCCACTTTTACTTTCAGGCAGGAGAGTGTACTCTCCAGCAACTGATCCCAACATAACCACCCGATCAATCTGGATTGTCACTTTCCCAAATGAGCTCTGCAATTATGTAGAAACAAATTAAAGTTAGTTTCAATAAAATGAAATTACTGATTTCCAACATGGGCAGAATGTTGGTTAATGTATGCATGGATGTGCAACGATTCAGTTCCTATTTATGGGAAATGCCCAAACAAACAACCCATTTGCCCATTTGGTAAAATAGCAATGTGGCCAAGTGCAATTATGGGAGGATTTCTTTCCCCGGATGCCATTTACCTTTCCAAATTTGCTCTTATTCTTGCAAGAGATGTGAAGCTTTTGGCCTTTTGGTGGGCTGTCAAATGCCCATGCAAAGCCTTCATCCCATTCAGGAGTAGGACCAGTAGAAACAATCTGGGAAAAATGGAGAGTTAGAAGTGTAAGCACACTCAGTATATATCATGGAATCACACATAAAGGCATATTTTCAAAAGAAGAATCAGTTAAAAGATACATAATATTACATATAAATTTAACACTATTATTAAATACAGTTTCATGGACCTTTTTGTTTTGTTAAGAGATGGAAATTTAACATAACTAACTACTTTCCAGTGATCAGCATATAGTAGTGCTAAATCTGAAACTAGAAAATGACGGAGATGCAACCCATATTAGGAATTCAATCATTTCATTCAATTGAACATAAAGATTGCATGTTGCTCATGCAAATATTTAAGCAAGAAAAGTTTGTTAATGGAAACTTGCAAGTTACACATCATCTCATGCAGTTAATGGTAGAAGCCTCGCATTTTCATCTCTAATGGCACCCCCTCTCCGAAACAGAGGTCAGGGGATCAAACCTCAGGCCGCACCAAAAAAAAAAGTTCATATGATATACAATACAAAGTAAGCATGAATTGGATTCCATGAAGACTAAAAAAAATTTATTCATAAAAAAACCATATGAAAGAGCTCATAGTTTTACGTGCTTCAAATAGTAGGTTATGGCCCACACCAATGACTGAATGAACCATGGTTTGATGTAGAGAACAAAATTAAGGAGCTTCTATCAAATGTAAGCATAATTACATGTTCAGAATCATGATTACCTTAGTCTGCCTGGGTGGTGTACTGCCAAGGGTGAGTTTGCAGAAGACGCTTGGGTTTCCCACTGACTGCTTTAAGTTGTTGCCACGTTTGATGATTACCATTAATGTCCCTGGCAAACACTGCAGGAGTAGTTCTGCTTTCTCCTGGAATCGAGGTGGACCAGACTGAATCAAGTATTGCAGAAGCGGAATTGCTTCAGCCGCAGCAACTGACTGAGCTTTAGAGACTTCAGCTGGACATGCAGACCAAGCTTGCCGGAGAAGAAACAGTGAATCCAATGCTGCTTCTTGAGTTGCCTCTGAACCAGTTTTAAGGGATGTAACCAGATGAGGAATACTTAGAGTAGCTGGTTCAGTGGCTCTTAAACGTGGGAAGTTGCTCAATAATCCATTTAGAGCTCTCAAATACTCCTCATTCACACTCCCAGAAGCCCATAAATCCTTTTCAATGGCAGCTGCACACACAACAAAGTGATTTGAAGAAGATTTACAAGTACGGACACACACAAACACATACAATTGTGAATCAAAATGAACAGAGAAACAGGTTTTTTGAGGTCAAATTAAAAAAGTTGGGGCAAAGAATAAGATCAAGTACATGATGATAGTGCAATCAAGATTTAATTTAAGAAAAATTGAATTAATAAAATTGCAAAATAGAAGCAGTCTTGTTTGAATGGAAGGAAATATTGAATCAAAATGTCAGCATAGCTTGGGGTTTAATATATTCAACTGAAGGAGTCTTCTTGCACTTACATTCCTCTTGTTAAATTGAATATTCCAAAGGATTAAGGCCTTCATCGTATTTCTTATTTGATGGTCATATTTAAAGGATGCGATGGCTCATTTCAAATATATGTTGAAAGTTACTTCTATTAAGCACGTTCACTTCTATTATGCCCAGCCTTCTCAGCTCAAACATATGTACAACTAATGGCTTATTTGGAAGCCTGCATATTCAGCAACCCAGGAAAGTAGGGAAAAAATGTAAATCAAAGGTAAACAAATAAGACATTTTCCACTGCATTCGTATATTTGACAAATAAATGGCATCCCATCAATCTAGGCTAAGTGCACGCATTAAATTTAATAATACTAAAGAAACACCTCCCTGATCAAACAGGTATGATTCTCTAATAGGCATTTGAAACCAAGTGAAGTATATGGAAAGGACGTACCAGTTATGGCTCTCACAGTTTCACTAGAAGCGTACTCTTGTATAGTATTATTAGAAAAGAGAAGCTTGACAAACATAGCTGCCTGGACTGATGTGTCCGGATCACTGGAATTTATAAGGTCCAAGACGACCTGAACACCACCAGCTTCCGCAACTGCTCTTTTATTTGAACGGCTGTACATCACGAGGTTCTGCAATGCGCAGATAGCTACCACTTTCATCTCCTCCGTAGGATTATCTTCAAGCAAATTTACCAAAGCTCGACATGCTGAAACAGCATCTGTACTTCGAGCAAGGCCTTCGTTCTGAAATAGATCTCCAAGAGCAAGAGCAGCGAGCAACCTCGCCTGCTGTGTTTGAGTCTGCGGATCCAGGAGATACTGGGATAGCGGTCCTATTGCAGATTTAGCAGCTTTTGATTCTCTGATTTTCACATTGTTTAGCAAAGCTTCAAGCAGTCTCGATGCAGTTTCTTCACATATATGAGACCTGAGAATCTCCAATAGAGCATCAATAGCACCGCTTTCAGCCATTGCTTCTGCGCTCGTTGAATCATCAGCTTCTAAAACAAGCAAGGCATTTAATGCACCAATAACAGTACTTTCTGTTCCGGAACGAAGCAACCTCACCAGTACGGCAACAGGAACCTCCAGATAAAATTCAGAACTGTACTGCAGAATGCTGGACAAAACAGAAGAGGCAGACTCCCACAATGCATGAGGCAAAGGTGGTTCCGCTTGCAAGATGACTTTGGAAAGCTCAATGACACCTCCCTCTTTTGCAATCGCATTTGGCCATGTCAGTGCGATATTAACTAGAGCTTTTATTACTCTCTGTTGCAGTATTGGTACGCCAGATCCGAGAGCATGAATCAAGGGACTAATTGCCTGTTGTGTTATCGCATCCTTCTGCAAATGGTCTTCCAATAGCAAATGTGAAAGAAGTTCGGCGGCCAACTGTTGCACCGCTAGAGATGGTGAATCCATCAAAGCAATGATTGGTTCAATGGTTTGGTGAGGTGTCAAGTTATAGTCAGCACGGCATTGAGGATGCTCCAAAATGTTAACAAGAACTTGAAGAGCACTATGCTGCCCATCAGGGCCGACTTCTGGCCTTGCCAACAACTGGAAAAGTGGTGCAACCACTTTGGCAGCAGATGGACCTTTCGCAATGCCAGTATTATTGGTCAATATTCGGAGCAATTCTGCAAAAGCTATGGAGAGGAAGTCGGGAGCCTCATGGAGGATGTCAAGTATGCTTTCGATGACTCCAGCTTTCACCATGTCCATCTTACAAGATGGCCTGTCCTTTCCCAACTTCACCAAAGCTCTTGATACGGCTTCATGAAGCGTGTAGTTTTTACCAAAAAGAAGACCAACAAGTGGAACCACAGCACCATGTGCTGCGACAAGCTCTGCTAATTGTTCATCTTCTAACAACTTATCTATCGCACGCACCACTGAATGCTGAGCAGGGCTGTACTCAGTGACCAGCAGGGACACAAGAGGCTCCACGCAACGAGCTGCAGCAACTGTTGATCTGATTCTTGTATTTCCAAAGAGGACACAACATAACTCTGCAGCATCCCCCTTCAGATCCATGGAACAATTTGAGGAAAGAATGCGACAAAGTACATCAACAGCATTCATCTCGATATCAGCAACACCTAAGGCCCTCGATGGATTATCACACAATAACCTCACCAACGCAGCAATTGCAGCGTGTTGTTCCCTCTCCATGCCTGTGCTCAGTATCTCCACCAATGGCTGGATGGATTGACGGGCCGACTCTGCATTTCTGATGTGATCTGAAGAAAACAAGCTCTCTAATGCCTTCGCTGCACTGTACCTTGAATTTCGTCCTCCCAAACGTAAGACTGCCACAAGTTGATTAACAGCACCCAGTGCTGATTCATGTCGACATATTTCAGCGCTGCTGAACAAAATACCCAATAAATCAGTGGCAGCTTCCTCTGTTGCATCTTGTGGACCAAGCGACAGGTACTTGGTCACTGCTTCAAGAGCTCCAGCTTCTACCATTACAAGCCTGTTTGAGGGGCTTTCGTAGGTAAGCTGAGTTAACAGACCCAGTGCAAGAAAAGGTGCACCAGGTCGTTCTGGAATTGGTTTGAGTAAATCAACAAGGGAGGGTATTGCTTTACGAGAAGCAGCTCCATTTCTGATATCATCAACTCTAAAAAGCCTCTCAAGAGCAACTTGATCCGGGTTTTGCACCAGAGAAAACTCTTCCGCCAATTCCAAAAGATCAGATATATCAGTTTCAGCGCAACCGAGCAAGGTTATGAGCCCAACAGCTGCACCTGAATTAGCAACGGCCAATAGAGTTCCCCTGCTGCCATTACAGACCAAACTGGACAGTGCTTGTGCAGCAAAATATCTGTTCGCTGAGTCCTCTGACTTCAAAAAATTTGCAAGAACAGGAATGGAGTTCATGGTTGAATTTGCTCGAATGATATCTCTGTCTTGAAACAATACAGCAAGCAATAATGCACAGACCCATGTGCTTCTATCTTCTTTAAAATCACCCTAAAAATTTTATAAGAGCACTATATCAGGAAACTTGATAAAATAAGAATAATCATGATGAAAGATGAAAGTGGAGATGAAGGATAAGATAAATATGATGGAAGTTTCTGAATGTTGTCAAAAAATGAAAAAAAAAAAAAACATGATATGCATAAGTATATATCATATTACTCTTAAACAAGAGATATGCTAACAAAGAAGGTTGCATGGTTTACCTGTGTAATTTGGTCTAGATACTCAGAGATCTTGTCAGTGAGAACTTCGATTGCACCAGCTTCCATAATAGCAACCCTACTTTTATTATTGTGACAAGCGATTACGGAAAGTAACCATTGGGCAACAGTGGTGCCTGAAATCACAGCAGTGTTACTTCCATTTTCACCATTCCTTGTTTGGTCTTTCATGTGCCTGACAATGGTTATATCTTCACTGTACTCAGAAGAATTGGCAGAGTTGAGCATATCAACAAGTGAATGAATCAGAGCAGTACATAAGTTTGATTCATCCAGAGCTTCCACCAGTTTTTGGTCATGGTCTTTAGAAGAGCAGATAAGAAGTGCGGTTCCTCCAATTTTGACTTTCATCTGGCTGGACAAAATCACACGTCTTGCAACTGAAGAAATACATCCGGTGGTGGTTGCTACAACAGCCCCTAAAACAACAGGCTGATCTCTGCATAGTTTTGACAATATTTCTATAGCTTTATCCTGCAACGAGGGCTCCCCATTAGCTATACAAGAAACCAGTGGGATTATTGTGTGTGGATTTTCAGCCAAAATTGCCCATGCAGGTTTTACATGTCCTCCTTTAGACCTTGACAACAAAGCAAGTGCCTCAAGAACTTCAGATGAGGCAGCAGTTCCAAAGCTGGCAGATTCTAAAAGAGAAACCAGTGAAAGAACAACTCCAGAACGATTTATAATGTCTGACAATGTCTGATCAACAGTGCGACAGCCAAAAAGGCGTGCAAATGCAGCAGCAGCATGTGTTTTCCCATCAACAGTGCCATCACGCAACACTCTAGCCGAAGGCAGAATAATCTCTTCAGGAATTGCTTGCACACAGATCTCATTATCTAAAATAAGATTAGCCAGAGCCCCAACTGCATGTTCAGAGACCTCCAGAACTGATGAGTTAGCAAGCACAACCAATGGAGCCAGCGCATCTTTAGCTACAGCAGCTACTTCTCTGTTCTCCTTAATCGAGAGAAATATTGCGGCAAGGCAGGATGAAGAGTCTACTAAAATTTTTTCAGAGTCCCCATTTAATAGCTTCAGACCGACCGTAAAGTCTTCACAGCAAGATAACTTTCTCGTAAGTCTTTCCTGCAACAAAATAAATCTGCAAGAACTGAGGCTGATTTAGCTTGAGTTTCTTCCTTCGTCGAGGCCAATATTTTAATCATCGTTTCAATAGCATCATTAGAAGAACTCCCTTCATGCAGTATATCACGAATGGGTGCAACAGAGAGAAGACTTTTAAGTGCATCAAGAACATAAACCTTAGACTCTGGCAGATCACTGGTTAACAAAGCAGAGAGCTGGCTAATGGTCCCGGTGTCAGATTTGTGAATTAGATGGTTTAGCGTCTTCGCTGCGATCTCCTTCCCATTCGAGCTTCCATTTTTTAACAACCACAATAAGGCAGGAACAGCATCAGCACTTTCGACACATGCCCGAATATCTTCACTGTGGTTACAGAGGTTTCCAAGGATCGTAGCAGAATCTTCCTTGGCTTTTGCAGACCCCGTTTCTAAAATTTGGACGAGAGGAGGTATGCCACCAGCAGCGGTTATGGCCCATTTGCTTTCATCATTTTCATTGGACAAAAGGCAAAGCAAAGCAACTGAGCATTCCTGTTGTTGCTCTGATGAAAGGCCAAGAAGAGATATCAAGAGCTGAACCCCCTCACGACCCTGCAGCGCTTTCCATAGGCTATCTTCATTTTTGCAAAGTACAAGCAGCGATCTTATCAGCTCATCCTGCAGCTCATTTGTTGCCATCGTGATCAATCCAACAAGCAATCTTTTCGCCTCAGAATTATCGAGGCTCTTTGAGAGAACAGAATTTCCATACAAGCTGGCAAGGGCTTCAATGGTGCGTTCTTGTATAAGAAATGGTAACTTCGGTTTAATCTGCTTAAGCAATATTTCCTCAATCACTAGAGGATCCGAAGCTCTGATAGAATCTGCATTGCTATCATAAATCATGAGCGCTGAAGCTAAAGCACCCAGTGTGTCAGCAATCTGTGCTGGTGAAGTGCATGATCCGAGGCTTTCACCAAGGCTCGAAATGACATATGACAACCCGCCTGAAATATTAGCCAAAGCGCACATTGCATTCTCCTGCAATGCTTGGGCATGCTCCCCTTGCATAAATTCTTTTGACGGAGCTATGGTAGCATTTATCAAAGCTGGTATTCCATTTGAATTGGCTATCTCCCGTCTAGCATCTTTCCATTGTGCAGAAAGAGATTTAAGAGCACCAGCAGCTTCAGCTCTGATGGAGGCGTCATTTCCAGGTCCCAGTAGCTTGAGAAGTTGTTTAGTAGCACCAGCAGATAAGACCTTCGAACAAATGGATGCATCTTCCATCATTACACAAGCAAGAAGAAAGCAAACATTTGCCAGTGTATTTGATTGTCCAGCTGCAAGTAACTTCACGAGTATATCCACCCCTCCCGACTCTATAGATGCAGACCAAAAACCTTCTGTGCTGGTAGATAAGTTTTTTAAAGCTCCAGTTAGTAGCCCATCAACGACACTTTCAGTTTTAAGCCCAAGGTGAAGCTGTCCCCATAGAACAGGAACAACCCCTTCAGTTGAAAAAATCTTTGATCCAACATGATCCTTAATTCCACCTTGAGATACTGCATATATAGCCTTTGCAGCAGCAATTTGGCCTTCAGATGAACTGGACTTGAGAAGTGAAAGCAATGGAGGGATGCAACCGCCCAATAAAACTTTTACTCTTAGCTCATCCTCCCTACATAGAGATCCTAAAACAGTAGCAGCCTGCATCTTTACTCCAAATGATCCAGATCTGAGCAGAGAAACAAGTATTGGAACTGCTTGAGAATGAGATCCAACTGCACTGAAAGCATTTTCACGAGTATCAATAAGCTCAAGCAACTGCTTCAAAGAGTTCTCTTTCTCTTGAGCTGTGGAAGAACTTCGGCGTAACTGCTCGATGCACTGGGCAACACTTGCTAATGTTCCATCTGGATCATCCATATTACTACGGTCCCTGCAAGTGAGTGAGAGTAAGAACCCAGAATATTCACTGGTGAAAATCTTGTTGTGATATGAAATTTTTGGACAATCATTCAAAAAAAAAAAGCCAAGAAGAAGAAGAAAAAAAAAATACATTCATGCTTGTTATAATTATTACATAGAACTGGCATGCCTTTTTGATAATTTTTGTAATGGGTTAGATGGTTGAAAACAAAGATGCCATGGTTGCATTATCTTATCAAAAAAATGAGCTAAGGGCTATTGTAGGTTAGATGGGTGAAAACAAAGATAATGGATGATTATTACTTCATTTCTTATATCATGGGTCAAATGGATCGTTGATGTGGAATCCACTTCAACCATTATAGGTGATGCTTGGTTTGGGTAGTTTGATTTGAGGCTCATTTTGTTTGGGTAATTTACAATTCGCTGTAATATCATATTGCTGAATATTCTTTTTTCCATTTTTCATTTGTACAGAGATCCCTCTTCTCCTTTTGTTTGGGGGCTTTCTCTTAATAAGATAGCAAGAACCTCTTATTTCAAAAGAAAAGAAGAGAAAAACTAAGGGCTGTTATACTGAAAATTTCAATTTCACAAGTGAATTACACCTTCTATACCATGTAATAAATATTTAAATTCAAATGATGAACCACAACATTTAATTGGACTAATTAACCGGATCAAGGATACATCTTTAACCACTAAATCAAGTTCTGTATCCCATGAAAATGGGATAAATAATAGGTAACACCACGATGGAATCTAAAGGATCCAGAATAATTTTCTCTTGAGTGTGCTTGTTGTGTTTAGTCTTGACAAGACGCTGGCTTTTATTTCTCAGCTTCAGTTTCACTACCATTTGTTTTGCTCACAAAGTCTAAAGCAATCACTCGTTCCCAAAACCAGTATTCTTAGGGCCAAAGATGTACGGCAAAGAGGGAAGAGCTCTCCTTTCCAAATTCTTCCATATTTGGATCCTCCAAAACCACAAGAACCTGTCATCACCTCCTTTATGAACTGCATTGAATTCTTAGAGAGGGAAGAGCTTAGAGCCACCTTTCCCAATTATTCGGCAAGAGAGTCCCCTATCATGAAATACATCAGAGAGACTAATTGGCGGCTGATGCAAACAAAGAGAGTTATATAGCTCCCCTGGACTTGCAAAACTCGTCACTTTGAGCACCGGTGACTTTATAGCACCGGTGTGCAATGGCTATGTATGTGACCCTTCTTTGCACCTGCCTCACATGTGTTACCCGTGCAACCCTCCCACGAAAAATACACATGTACACAACCCAGATCAAACCTGGCCCATGGTATAGGAACTGGTCGGTGCTCCGCGCACCGCTGCCACAATCTGGAATCACCACCAAGCCCAACAGAGACGGATTTTTGGCTAGGAATTCTGCCAGCACATGTGAGTCACCTTCCCAGGTGCCGCATTAGTTTTTCATGTGCACAAGAAAACATTTGGCGCACGTCAGGGTTGCATGCATGAGCATTGTGCTTTAGTGATTCGGGCACATGCATGATTAGGCTTATTGCTCATGTAATCAAGTTTGTTGTGGACAAAACCGGAGTCAATGATCTCTAGGCTGAGGTGATGTGGAGTGAAGGATCTCATGGAGGAAACAAGCCATGGAACCCTAGACAACAAATGTGCACACACTAAAAAGAAGGAAAGAAAAGACAATGCCCACGATATCACCGTCACCACAACAAAAGCACCCAAAAATCATGCCCAAAAACAGTGAACAATTGTCAACTATGTGTTCAGAGTGGAAGACAGAGACTAGAATAATAAGGCTATGATACCATTCTCGAACAAGAGCCATGCATTAGCATACCACCTTCATATTTGAAGTTAGCAGGGAAGGAATACAACATTCTTAGAAAGGTATGTACATGCGATCCCCACAGGGCTCATTAGGGTCAAACCCATGTACAATATATCTAATAACGTCATCCACCTTGTTCGTGTGAAGAGGGAATTAAATCAGGAATATGGGTTAGTCAACTAATAGTTGCACTATGATGGTAGATACATAATGAGGTTTAGTTTCTGTACACATAAAGCTCATTCTTGTCTCCCAAGAATTGAATCAATGCAAGGATTCTTCAGCAGTTCAATGATACTTTGGACACCATATATCCCATTATAAATAAGCAGATATGCATCCATGTAACCAGTTCCATCCACCTTGTAAATGCAAAACTTCTTTTCAGACAACATTTCATAGTGAATTAGTGATATCTATCATACAATCATAATTATGTGCCATCACTAACAAAATAAAATTTCATGCAGAAGCCCAAAAAAAACTCACAACCCCCTTAAAGCCAACAGAAATTTGAAACCTTGGAATTCCAAAACCAACATATCCCCAATCTCCTAAACACAACCATCACTACCCCTAACCATACAAAAACTTCTTCTTACGTCCCATAATCATAAATTAACATATTCCAACATATTATTCCTTGGCTCAAACATAAGATATCAGAAAAGAATCTCGCCCTTCCTAGTTTTCCTGAGAAGTAAAAACCAAATGTGATGTTCGGTGGGTATTAAAAGATTTTCTAGAAAAATCATTCACGTGGTTTGGTAGCCAATAACATATTTTAAGAATTTTCATAACAATATAAATTTCAATAAACCCCCTTTTCTGGGTGAAACTAGTAGGAGCTCTCCCACTTCAATTCAAATGAATCAAAATGGTACAGTCCCATAAAAAACAAAATTAAAACAATACCTCATGGAATAAAAGAGTCATCTACTCACATGGCCACTAAACAAAACAATACCAAAGGAATTAAAACCCATGGAGCAGCCCAGAATAATCCCCAACCACACACAGATATCACTCAGTTATCACAAATCTCCCATTACACGTCCCAATCGATTGGGCCCAAACACAGTATTTTGCCCAATCTTTATCAAATTGTAAAATGCTTTCCCAAACATTGTCAAAATAAACTTCAATAAATCCCTTGTACATCAGATCTCAAGGGAAATTGAAATCTCTACATTTTTGTAGTTACTGATCCATTATACAATAGTGTAAAAATTCCAATACTGTGAAAGTCAACATGTAAGGCTTCTTATATTTTTTCAACATCATCAACAACCTTATTTGTAACCGAGCCTCCTCTTGGTAGGATGGGAGAGGTATCCCCTCTTTAGTGAGGGGATTTGGGTTCGAGTCTTGTTGTCTGCTAATAGGAGAAGATTTGACCAAGTAAAAAAAAAACAGCCCTAATTGTTTATTTAAGTGATCTATTCAATCAAATGATATGCATATTTCCTTTGGCTTTAAGGTGGAAAATGTAAACTACTCATGAAAATGGAAACTGCTCACATGAAGTGGATGCCACTTTCCCTGGTTTATGGGATCAATTTAAGAAGTTTTACATTTCAACCACCAAACAATAAAAGTGAAAACTTCCTTTTGGCTGACTTTCTTGTCCAGACCTTTTTCTTGTTTTCTTTTGTGGTTTTGCAACCTGATTCTTTGTTCTTTAGAGTTTCTCTGGTACTTGAATAAAACTTGGAGGTAAATTCCCACCTTTAACAATAAGAATGGACAAATTTTTTGAGAAAAAAAAATTTTTAACAGCAAAACATGTATAACCTAAGGTCCTGCTCATATTTATTCGATGTCCATACAGGTAAGAATAGAAGTGTTGAATTACTTCACCCAAGATCATGTGCCTATCATAAGCAACATGCTGTTATGAGTGTCATCTATTCTGTGTGTGTCACATGCCTCCCAAAAGAACCACACCCAGAACATTGTCAATCTCTTAGTAAAATTTGCATATGCTGGTAAACACAGAATATCATCCAACTAGCTTCCATGATTTAGAGAAATGTGAAATTACGCAAAGTCGCAAACCATGCTTCCTCATCCAATGCTTTTTATTTAGAATGTTGAAAACCAGTTCTGACATATGTAATGATTTATTAAGTATATTCCATAATAATTTAAACAGTACAATACTAAATTCAATTGCTTATTATCACTTTTTGAGACAAGTTTAAGTTCATTCTATGTTGAAATGATGCAACCTTAAGTGCGATGACAATCGTGTGGTAACTTCAGGATGAAAATATTGTAAATATCTCTGGGATGATGGTGAAAATAAGCATAAATAAACTAATGCATTTGGCAGCTTGGGTACATTTATCTAGTGAAACTAAAAATTAAAAGATCATAACAAACAAATGTACTCGAAGAATCTAGCATACAAAACAATTTTCTAAGAAAGAAAGATCACAAATGGGAATGAAAAAGAAGAAATCAACAACATAAAATACTACAAAATTTTATCCAAGCTCCTGTTTGACTGATTATTGACTCGCTCATCAGAAAAGTTCAACATGGAAATTAAAAGTTATCCAACAAATCTACCTTGAGCCCATTTTCATGATTGAGTGTGGAGTTGGTGGCTCAGACTCTTGAATCTTTCCATCCACATTTCTTTCCTGTGATCATTACAAGATAATGAAAATTAAAAAAATGCCTTCAATATACAAGTCGAACTCTATATCCAGATGAGAAAGACAAGAAAAGCCTAATATTAAGTTGCACAGATGATAGATGTTGATATTATATGCATTGTACTATATGCATTCATCCAAAAAGGAACAGGATGTGATAAAATCCTTACCCTAAGGATAATTATAAAAATAAAAAAAGACAAAAGAGGTCGAGAAAAAATAAATGAAAGTCACATGAACGTATTCCTAATCTCAGGATGATAAGTAAATTTTGTGTTTCCAAAAAATCATATTTAGACATATCATAATGACATGAACAATGTTTTATATAATCCAAGTATATCTCAGAATTTTATTATTCAGAACAGATAATGAATTGATTTGAAACTATCAAATCAAAAAATAGTTTGTAAGGTTTTTTACAATGTATGCAACAATTCATGATATAAACTCGACTTATAATTTTACAAAGAACTTGAATATGAAACTTAGAATCTGTTTTATTACATGACAAAAGTTAAAGTTGATATGTGTAGTGAAATGATGATAATGCGGTCCATGCGAACTGCGTATAGATATATGTGTCGGTAAAGAAAGCAGATAGCTCATTAAAGCATATACCTCATTGAGTTATATACCTTCTTTACCGATGCATGTACCCTTTTAAAGGAAGTATATACGCGGTTCGCATGGACCGCACGGACTGCACTATATCAGTACTCTCTATATATATATATACACACACACACCATGATATAAAATGTATTGAACAGTCAGCAGATCCATATGGATTAGTGGATGTATAATTGATTAGGTGTTTAAAAATTAAAACAAATTGAGAGCACACAGAACACAAGCTCAAAGCTTAATACAAATCAAAATGTCACTGTAGATCATTGAAAGTTAAACAATTCACTTGCTAAGTTCATGATCCAAACCACCGAAACAATTCTTTCACCAGAGCTAGACCTAAAATCATGGAAGTGTTCTACTAGTACTGAAACTACTAACATGCAAAATGACAATGGACACACATCTTAACCGATGGAAAAGCCAATTTGCAAGAGGTCCTAGATTCTGAAATGGTATTAATAATGACAAAAGAGGGGGAGAAAATAACAAATTGACAATGCCACCATTCACAAAATTAACATTTGAATACGCACCCATTAATAATCCACAATTGCTGAAAAAAATCAAATTCTCTATATTCAACTAATTAAAGTCCTACATATAATTTTCAAAAAAAAGAGTAAGAAGCAATGAATAAATACCAGATCATTAGTTCCATGGCTGCCGCCATTGCTGGCCGGATACCTCCACGCGAGTGCCGCAGCCAGCTTTGCTGTTCCTTAGATATATCTCAAAAGTAGTGATCTGCTGCCAATCAGATTTTCATCAAATTAAAATCATCACAAATAGAGATCCTCTACATAAACAGGACACTCAAACAACAGAACAACAAAAAAAAATCCTCATCAGCAACAACAACAAACAAAAATATCATCCAAGACTCAACAATGTCTTAATCCAGATCCAGATCTGAAACTCAGCTGCTCACATAAATTCCAAAACAGCCGGGAAAAAAAACACATTTTGTCCCAAAATCCCACCATTTCCATCAAGCAGTAAGAGATCCAATCCACATGCAAATCAAAATCAATTTTTTTCAAACATAAACCCAAAACGGACGCGGTTTTCACAGGACAAAAAAATTATAGGAAAAGCAGCAGCAAATGCGATGGTACAGAAGAAATAGAAATCGTCAAATCAACACATCAGACACCACCGATCGGATCCTCTGGAGCACAAAAGGAGATCCAATTGACTGCATTTTTGTGATGGATCCCTCTCTTACCTTGTAATTCGAAGAAATCGCACTTCAGAGAGAGAGAGAGAGAGAGAGAGATCTCCTCTCGCGAAAGGGGGAGGAGAGGAAATGCAGGTGTGCTCTTCTTCTTCTTTTTCCAGTCTTTATTTTGATTTTGTATATATTTTTAATTTATTGGGGTTTGTTTTTTATATTTATGTCTCTCTCTCTCTCTGAAACACTACGGAGTACAGACTGTGTTTGAGAAGTGGGGGAGGGGGTGAAAAAAAAAACAGAGCCGGAAATCTATCGCTCGCCGACAAACAATGAAACTAGATTTTTGGCGGCTCTTGCTATTGTTGGATTGGAGGCTTGGATCCGCGCCGACATTTTTTTTTTTTTTTTTTTTTGTCGGTGAAAAAATTATAGGGTTTTTTTTTTTAGAAAATTAATTCGGGTTTTTATTATTTTTAGGTCCCTCTAGAGTCTCTAAGCGATAAAAATCGGACTGGATCGATCGATTCAACCGGTTAGTCGACCAGCTCAAATTCTAGTCCGGTTCAACCTCAAAATCAATTCACTTCAAAAATCATTCTAAAATTGAAAAACCGTTCAATCCGATGGTTGAACTACCGATTTTGTAGACTCATTGTCAGGTTACACGAACTGTGCCCTAGTTTATATGGGTGTAAAAAAAACTCATTGAAATGATGTTTAAAGGCTTAAAAGTCATTTTATTCAAAACAACAATAAAATATATTTGTTTAATTGCAAAACATTATTCAGATATTGAGTAATTTTCTTTATTTATGTTTAGCTTATGATGTTTATTTATGTAATGCAGTTTTTGAACACTCTCTTACAAATTGTAAAATATTTATTACTTATGTTCCATAACAAATTGTAAAACATTAGTTTGATTATGTCCCCTAATAAATTATAAAGTATTGATTAATTTTGAATTATTAATATGATTAATATATATTTTACGTCATGAATATATCACGATTTATAGGGTTATTATAGGGGGTTATATGGATTTTTTTCAATTTCTCCGTTAACTCGACTGACGGAAGGCAGACGGAGGGGGTTATATGGATTTTGGGTATGATTACAGGGGTTATATAGATATATGAAATTGCAGGGGGTTATATGGATTTAGGTAAGATTTCAGGGGACTATATGGATTTTCCCTTGTTTTAATCATGATCACTTAAATAAATTTCTAAGAACTACTTTAATATTATTAAAAAATTATACTCGATGTAATCACCAAAAACCACCAAAAACTATATGAGTAAGGGATCCATTTTACAATTTCATCCAGGTCCCCAACTAATTTGTCGTCGTTTTTTAGGTCGACCCTCCATAAAAGATGAAAAAAGGATCGAATCAATTGGAGCGTGAGAATATATTTTAATAGAATTGATCCTCATTGATATAGATGTTAATATATAAGATAAAGATACCAGCTTGACCATAAAGTCAGTTACAGACAATCCCTCCATCATAAAAAAAAAGTATTGCATCTTTTGCTTATTTCAGGACTGGTCCTGAAAATTGATTTTGTTGGCCGGGCCTTAGACGAACTTTTAAAGTCGGGCCCCATAAAAATCTAGATTGTCTAAATTTTATACATTATTTTATTTTAAATTGTAAATATTACAAGATGAATATAAAACATTCAATCATTAAAATTAAAATATTTTATATTATTATTAAACAAAATTTCTTGTAACACTACATCAAAAAAACATTTAAAAATATTCACATAAAATTCGATTCACTAACAAAAATTAGACAAAAAGGTACAATATAAAAGAACATTTATCAAATTAATTTCTAATGAAATAAAAAAATGTAACAATCATAAAATACCTTTGCAAAAATATTTTGATAACTACATTGTTTAACTACATTGGTTCCCTGCTACAACAAGTTTAGGGATTTTGAGAGGCCCAAAAGGGGAGAAATGTAGAGAGGGAGATAGAATTTGAGGAAGTAAGATAATTTCAGATAAACAGAGAGAGTGAGAGAACCAGCTTGAAAGGGGAGTGAGAGAGGTCAAAGGACAGAGAGAGACGTGTGAAAGATGAAATGGCCAAGGAATTATGAGTTTGGGAGATAATATTGGAAAGAAAGAAATTCATGGGATTTGGGAATATGAAACAGTTTACCGTGTGTGTTAAATGTTGAGAGGGATTTAATAGGATTCACACAAGATTTTTTAAGATTAGCACTAATAGTATATGATATGTATTTATCAAGTTTAATAGTTTTTTGATATGGTAGGATTTTCAAGATTTTAGGGATTTGTGACCCTCTCTGTGTAGGGGCCTAGGCAGTTGTCTTAGTGGCCTCCATCCAGTGTCAGCCCTGGCTTATATTATCCTCCGAGGAACATTTGATTACAATCTTGTTTAATGGTAAGAAGGTGATATAATATGAGAAAATATTCAAAATAGATGAGGAAAACTTTGATCACTGAAAAACCATATTGGAATATCTTGTAATCCAAGGAAACAGTGAAGAAGAGCAAAGTTCATACTCTGTTTTGATGTTAAGATTTTTTTTTACAAAGTCAAACAAAAATAAAATAAAATATCAATAAATAAGAAAAAATAAACAGATAACATGTAAAACTAAAATGTCAGACAATAAAATGGATATATTATCAAATAAAATTTTGTGGGAATCAGGGGCACATTGTGTGTGTGTGTGGGGGGGGGGGGGGGTGGGGTGTGGGTATTTTTATGATAGATTGATAGATCCTACGGATGATGAACTTGATTTAATAAAAAAAAATGAATATAATTATATTGAAGTTTAAAATTATTGTTTTTTTTTTATAATTTTTTTTTTGATCAAATCTACCAAATGTTAAGATTCGAACTCAAGTCATTCACTAAAGAGGGGTACTTCTCCCATCCTATTAATAGGAGATTCGGTAAAATTATTATTGTTTAGTTATCCCCAACTACAAATTCTTGAATTCACACCATTGTTTTCAAAGTCATTGAAGGTTTTTTTTTTAACTTATCGACACAAACATGGACACACATGTTTTAGTAGGTGTTTGTTAAAATTTATAAGTTGTAATGTATACTTTTTAACTTAAAATAATCTGTTATAGCATGTTTATTAAACTTATTGGAGATATTTAAGCTAAACATAACTTTACAAAGTAATAATCTAAAAGTTGGATCTTATCGAATTTTTTCTTGGTAGGATGATATATAGAGGTATTCCCTCCTTAATGAGGAAACCTAAGTTCAAATATTATCCCTGTTGAGAGAGAAGATTTCACAAGGAAAAATACTTATCGATAAAAAAAAATCTAAAAGCTGGATTTATGATGCTTTTGGATGAGTTTAGATCCTCTAAGGTAAAAACACATGACACATAGGCAATGCAAAAAATTATGTTCACTTTTTTAATAGACTCTTATTGTTTACGTGTCCTATTATTACTGGCTACCACAATACATATATATGTTTTTTCATAGAGGATTGAAACTGCTTTTGAATTATAGATTATGTAATACAATTTTTTTTATTTTAGACATTAGTGCCCTTAACTTACATTATGAATAACAATTGTCACTTTATTACAAACAAACATGACATCAGTCTTTCACTTTCAATTATACATCAAAAAAATATTTTTATATTTTATTATAACAAGAATCCACCATTGCTCATTTTTTTTAACAACATAACACACGTGTCTACTGTTTAAAAAGATAAAATTATATATTCTATATAATTTTTTTAACTATAAATTCAAATTGCAAAGAAAATGACCTTTTAATATTTTTTGGCCGCCTCCTATAAGATAATTTTTTGAGGAAAACATTCAAAACAAAAAAAATTAACATCCAATTCTTGTATTCTTAATGACTGGTACACCTAACAATCTGCATTAATTCTTTCTTAATAACTCACTAAAATTTCATGAGATATAATATAGAACCTGCTGCGTGGACAACCTGTCAACACATCTGTTTCTCTTCTGGATTCATATTTGCAAGAAACCCTAAAATAGCATGTGAAGAGGTGGTGGAGATATATGTGTGTATGTAGTACTATTCACTACTCCTACCTAAAAAGAAGGTGCAATCGAAAAACACACTCCAGGTATCGAATCTTGGTGCTGACTTACTCTTTTGTGTGTTAACAAAAATTAAAAAAATTTCTATGGGATCAGGTACAGAGATGAAGATAGCCTATGCAGCTTGGCCGAAAGGTCAACTACTGGAGGTCTCCCTAGCTCCAATGTATATATATACGCGATCGATGAGGTGCGGTCGTGCGGTCGCGATCGTGGGCCGTCCGATCGCGGGTCCATCGCATACAACGGTCGACGTAATTCGCACCCGACCGTCCGATGCGATGGACCCGTGATCGCGGCCGCACCGACCGCACGACCGCATGTAATCGGCTCCCTATATATATATATATATATATATATATATATATATATATATATATATATATATATATACCCGAGTGATAGCGTGTGGCGGGCCGCACGGTGCGGATCCGACGTGCGTCGTCCGATCGCAGATCTATCGCATCCAACGGTCGATGTGAATCGCACCCGACCGTCTGATGCGATGGACCCGTGATCGACGGCCCGTGGTCGACGCCGCACGTGATCGCACGCCGCACCTAATCACTCCTCTCTCTCTCTCTCTCTCTCTCTCTATATATATATATATATATATATATATATATATAGGGAAGTGATTCGGTGCGGGAATGTGGTCGTGCGGGAAGCGATCACGGGCCGTCGATCACGGGTCCATCGCATCGGACGGTCGGGTGCGATTCACATCGACCGTTGGATGCGATGGACCCGCGATCGAATGATCGACGTCATTTCCCGCATTCCCGTACTGAATCACTCGACTATATATATATATATATATATATATATATATATATATATATATATATATATATATACACACGCTCGCGATTAGGTGCGGCCGCGACGTGGGCCGTTCGATCGCGCGTCCATCGCATCCGATGGTCGATGTGAATCGCACCTGACCGTCCGATGCGATGGACCCGAGATCGACGGCCCATGATCGCTGCTGCACCCGCCGTTCGCCGCACGCAATAACCCATATATATATATATATATATATATATATATATATATATATATATTAAAAAAAACCCTCCAAAGGAGTGATTATATTCTTGAGATCCCATGAGAGTATCTGTGGAGTGACTCTTTTGTGCCTTGAGATAGAAACATCTAAATCTAAGGGGAAATTTTTACAATTAATCTTAACTTAATAATTATTTTTAAAAATGATTCTATGTCAAAATAATTTGTAAAAATAACCTTGAACCTTGTTTTAACCGGTTTCACAATACCATCTCAGCATACCATTTAAAGCGTCATTAATTTGTGCGCCTCAAAAGGCATACACAAACATTGTTCCCATGCCATTAAGATATATTTATTTTTTCTTATTTTTATATATATCTTTAAACAATTTAACTTTAATTACATAAATTATTTGTTACAAAACTAGCATGCAATTAGAAATATATCGTTGAGACATTTAAAATGACACAAATATTGACTATATTTAGTTTACATTTAAAATTATAATTTTAAGATAATTAATTAACATTTATGCATTTTTGGTTAATATTAAAATTTAATTACATTTATTTAGTAAATTTTTGTTATGATGTATCCACATAATCAAATATGATGTTTTTTATGTAAATATTAGTATAAATATACAAATGTTAATTAATTACCTTAAATTTATTATTTTTAAATATAAATTAAATATATTCAATATTGATCTTATTTAAAACTTTGCAATGATATTCCAAATGGTATTAATTTTGTAAAAAAATGATTTATGTAATAAAATTTGCATTATTTACAGATATTAAAAAAAGTAAGAAAATAACAAAAAAACAAAAAAAACACACCTTAATTGCGTTTAAACAAATTGCCTTTTATGGTGCTAGGCGGTAATGTTGAGGTGTCATTGTCAAACCAGTCAAAACAATATTGAGGTTTATTTTTGTAAAATAATTATTAAAGAGGATCATTTTTAAAAATAATTATTAAATTAAGGTTAATTTAAAAAATCCCAAAAAATTATTCCACCAAAGCACTATATGCCAGCATTTATTCTTTCCTAAACAAGCAAGAAAGGGACATTCAAACCATTATTCAAGACTGTATTTGATCTATGGTGATTCCTTGAATATGTGAAATGGGAACACCATCAAACAAACTTCTTGAACGCTCCCATTTGGGTAGTGGAGGAGGTACGTATTTTCATCACCTGGATCCAAACTAATCTGAACTCCCAGGTGGCCCTCCAATAATGTACTGGTCGCGAGTTGATGATGTCCGGGAGAATACAGGGGGATCCTGTCAGATCTATTTTCTGGTTCTAAAGATGAGGGATTCGGTAAAATTCGATGGATTTTTCAAATTGATAGGGTCATAATGTTTGTATCGACCGACCTTATATACAACTAAAGATGTGGGCTTGCTGACGACATGTGTTAAGTTGTCATTGGGATGCAGGTGATGACATATGGCGGTCAGCAAATATCAATACGTAGCGGCTTAGGATTGGCTCACCGTGAACACGTGACAGACATTGATTGGACCAAGAAAAATGGTCCTATAGGCCATAGCGATATAAGTTATTCTGGAAATAATAACTATTTCATTATAGATTACTATACCAGTGTAATATCTGTTTGGTTTTCTTTTTAGTTTTGGAAACATAATTAAAAGTCTTTACCACATATCCAAATGGTTTTGTGCATATGATGGTTCTAATATGTTTCGCATGTTTTCTAAAAAAAAAAAAAACCTTCAAAACTTAAAAAAACTTAAATAATGTTTTTCAAACATTAGATTTTTTAATTTGAAAAAAAACTCAGTCATTTAGATCTCCTGAGTTTTTCAATACACTTGATTGTTACACATCATAGACTCTACAGAGCAACAAATATGGCGCAAAGGCTGGCGCAGTCTCTCTCTCTCAAAACATTTTCATTCACATGCACCAGCCACAGCTGGCAACACACTACTATTATGGAAGCCAAAAAAGCACACATACATACAACCCCAACAAATGAATTGATTGCTTCCCACTAATTAGTTGGCAGTCCACTTGATTAATTAGACACTTAATCTTATAATACTAATTTAACTTAAACAATGGATGCTTGAAGTACATAACAAAAATAGAGATCTAAATACATTAATAAATGATAAGAACTCACAATAAATGATAGGAAGTATTTTACAGTGGTTTTCAAAGATAATTACAACAACCTTAAATGTCTGTCTTCATCGTTTTTTTATTTTAAAATAAATATTTTCAATTATTATCATTTTAATAAGATAAAAATTAAAATTTGAGTTTATAAATGCAAATAATAAATATTAATTAAATTAAGCTAATTTTAGTAAATATGTTTACACACACATTGAAATGATAAGATGTGAAACCCTAACAATCTCATCATTGTTCAATTAAATAACACCCAATGAACCACAAGTACTCTTTCTCTCATTGTGATTTTTTTTTCTCCCCAAAATTTTATTTTTCTTCTAAAATAATGGATGATATTTTTATAGACCTTGATAGTCCGAATCAATACTTTAATTGAACGATGAAATGGTTAACTCATGTAAGGTAGAAAGGGCTGGAAAATTTCATATTAGTATGTATTAGTATGTATTGATGAGATTTTCATTAATATGTCATTATATTTTCTATCACACAGTACAGGTACTGCAACTTCCTTCCCAAGTAAAAAAAAAATCAAAAGTAAAAGACACAGGAATTTTTTCTTTTTAAAAAAAATGACACAAAGGGAATTAAAATAATCAGTGCAGTGGTGATGGAGACTCTTTACCTGCCCCACCCAGAAAAAAAAAATCCAATGAGCAGTTGTGATTCACTGATGAGCTTCTTCTGTATTTATTAGCATCAAAGAGGCTGATATCTCACCAACTATGAAATCAAAAGCAGGGGCAAGGAGCACAACATGTATTTTTTATCTTTTATTTTTTTAGGTATAAAAGTTTGTTGGGATGTATGTTTTTTCCTTCTACATGTTGCAGCACGTGGTGTGTGGGCTTGACATCCATAAAATCTATGGTTGTCTAATTAATGGATCCAATTGGGAAATACTTATTTAACATTTCAGCTAATTTTGTATGGTTGTCTATGGCTGTTTTTAGGACTTATTTAACATTTCAGCTAAAGACTTATTCAACATCTATGGTTGTCTAAATTCGAAATGCAGCCAAATAGTATCTAAGATTTAATATACATATTTGCAATGTATTTGCATGTTTTATTTACATGTTTTTTTTTAAAAAATATATGATACATTTTTTTTGATAACTATAAAACCTTGGAGATGGGATATGGCATAAATTTATTTATTTATATTTTTATAGGACTCAAGTGCTTGATTTCGTCAATGTTAGTTAATGTCACGTGTTAGTTTTTATTAAATACTGATCAAAACTAATGCGATTTAGTTCTGATTAGATCAAATCTTAATATTCAAACTCAGAATTCATCATTCAGATAAGTTACCTCTAACAATCTCTAACAACTTGTTATGACTTGGTGATGATACATAAAATTACAAAAAATCTTGTATAATAATATATGATCCATCCTTTTCGTCCAAAAAACAGAGGACTGAATTTTTTTTTTTTAAGAGCAAGAAGCACACTGAAGATCCATATAATAAAAATAAGAAACAACAACCAGCCAGTTCATTCTAAAATAATATAAATGAAAAAAGGCATGTTAGTTATACGTGGGACTCTTTTCCTTTTTTTGTCTTCTATTGATGGGGACCTTCAGAATGATTGCTTTCATTCCCAACAACCAAGGTCAAGATCTACCCCAGCTTCAATTGCCAGAGTTTTTGTTTTTATTTTTCACTCTTGTTGGTGATTTTTTGGTGCCTCTTTTGATAGGTATATTATGCTCAAACACTACCTCAAACTCAAACTCACATGCTGATATATAACTAAATTACAGATGAGTTTGAAATCCTTTTGGTCACATCTCTGCTAAAATATTAACTTCGAAAAATTTGAGATAAATAATTAATATCATTTACCACTATAGAAAATATTGAGATTAGATTGATTGATCCCATTCTGACAAATATTTTTTTTTACACTTTTTTTGATAGTAAGTGCTTTTTTTTTATTACAAGATCATAACCTGCATGGTCTTAAACAAATTATTTTTTTGGGAAAAAACAATTGATATGTTTAGACTAACAATCAATATTTTTTGATAGTGACCAAAAGTTCAACAAATTTGATGAACTAATCCGATTCCACCAATTACAAATGTGATAAAAAGTGACAAGGTACCAAGTCCTCATCCAAATTTGGTCAAATTTTAAATCACTGGATGAAAACTTCTTTTGTTGACAGGTAATTTTTTTAATTAAATAATATATTATCCTATTAGAAAAAGTAAGACTTAAACACAACCATTAATGAAGGGGGACTATCACCGTCCACCTGCCAAGTTTGATAATAACATGACACATTGAGAAAGCTTTATTTAATGAATAATGTTACAACCAGTTCTAGATTTTAACCCATTTTCTCGTCCTAAACTATATACATTTTAAATAAATGTATATGATATCAATATACCTTCTAGAGTGTATATGCACTTAAGGTGAAAAAATGAGCTAAAAAAGGACTATAGGTGTATCAACGCTCTCATACATCAAAGATAATGAGGGATATGGGATGTCAATTAATGGACTATACAATGACATGTCATGAACTTTGATTAAGACCAATTGATGGGTATCAAAAGCATGCAACCAAGAAGCAGAAGAATGAACCTCTTGATAATTGTAAATCCAAGAAGAGAGATCAGATTGGTGAACTTCCTGATTAAAAACATGATATATTCCAATAAACCACTAATACCAATGCTTTATCCAAAGTGCGCTGATACACTCAATTCTTATTGTAACCTTGGTTGTAGTCGCCACATCACTACTGCAATATATGAAATAGTGTGTACTCCACTATGTCAGCATATACTCTATTACAAAAAAAAAATGTTATAAATATATATATTCAATTCATATGAGTCATTAATCAAATATCAAATATATACTTAAAAAAATCAAAATATGTGCAGACTACAAATGAGACTTCAAAAAGGACTGAGCTTGATCTATGATATCTTGGTCTCTTACCCGACATACCAGTCACCTGGAAAAAAAAGATGACTAAAAATAATAGTCCTATAAGTCTGAAATTTAACGCAGTGAGATGAAACACAGCATGAACACCACCACACCAGTCATTGTACTGAACTATCCAGTCCTCATGCATTATCACATATGATTATTGGGAAAAAAAAGAGTATATCTAAAACATTTGCATGGAATAAAAGTAGTTCACACCACATCTGATCTAATTCATGTCTGAATAATAACCGAAGACAGGACAGGGTTCGTTCACCACCACATCACAATGTGAGAAGTCCTTACCAGTCTCCTAACCTGCTGATCACTTCATAATGGGATAAAAAGTTCCACTGCACATTTAGCAGTGCAGTAATAGATGGTTGATCACTACATAATGGAGAAAATATTTCCCTAACAACAAGGCCTGTCAATTCACCAAGAATGTCATCTACAGAAATAATCTTGGGGAAAAAAGCCATTGGATTATGAAAGTCAGAATTTATTATTAACAGTAACAATGGTTAAGGACTCTATCTTGTAGAGCAATGTTGTGTCTAATTATCCATTCAAAAAAGCAACCACTCCAGTGGCCTTGGTGCCCTTATAGAGCTCTTCCATATGCAACTCGAAGTCATAAGAGTAGCTGGATGGTTCCCCTTGCTCCAAACTGGCCTGGGTGCACAAGGAGGATAAAAAAAAAAAAAACGAAGTTCTTTGAATTCTTCACAATTTGGGGATTGAACCTGCCAAGACATAAAGTGTGTAAACATGCTCGTAAAAAGTGAATTGTGGTAATGCCTAGATATGATTATTAATTGACTTGCGGAAAAGCCTTCATTTTCTGAATGAAACTGCAGCTCAAGGACATTGCTTGGTTGAAGATTGAATATATCACAATTAGGAAACTTAAGGAAAGAGATGGCAAATCACTAGCCGAGTTGCCAAAATGAAGATTTTTGAGTTTGTTTTCAGTAAAAGCTTCACTTCACAATAAAGTACATTGGAAAAGTTCAAGATATATAAGTTGATGGGTCCAACCAAAAAATGCTAGCTTAGTCATGAATTCAAATGCTAGCTTAGTCATGAATTCATCATTTATCGAGCTACCCTCAACTTCAAAAGTCTTTAATACCTTTTTACCTTTTAATTACTCCAAACAGCATGGGTACTCATGGAAACACACACACTCAAAACACACTGCGAATAACAATGATAAGAGTTGTTGAGTAATCAACAAATCATGATCTGCATTTAGGAGCATATATCAACATGAAGACTATGAACAACTGCAATACCTACTGTAAGATTCACCATTCACCAAATAGCTATGACTAGGAATTTGGTGCTGTTAACTGAGGTAGACCTCCATCTACGGGCCAACTCTAACTCAGGAACTTGGTATAAACCTTTGGGAGTTTGATGTTGGGATGACAGTGGAAAAAGTTTGCTCAAATCTAACCCTAATGATCCCAAATAGATGGGACAAGGGTTTACAGTTATGGCTATCAACATATCACCAAACAAACAGAGAAGATCAACAAACAATCACAAGGCACATACATCTGACAATTACTATATTTTGGAGTTAATGTGCCCTCTGCATGGCTTACAAAGATAACGGCTCCATTCACCAGGCACAACAGGTTACATACAGGGAAAACATCTGGAGCTGGAAAAATGCATACATTAAATAACATGCAGCTAATTAACACATCTGGCTGTAGATTCCTACATATCCTTGGGATTACATCTGGTAAAAGCTAAAAGCACCATATCAAAGATAAACAAACTTTCTCACTTGAAGTCTCCATCTACCCTTTTTCAGAATAAAGGAGGCAACCAATGCATCTAGTTCAATAATACGCATCCCCAAGATATGCTATATAGTGAAAGAGTAAGAGCTGCAGTGGAAGGGAAGGCAACTTGTTCAAAATGTGCAAGGCTGCTTTCTTTAAGAAATGGGATCACTTGCTGTCAGTTGGAAATTAAGATCGTCATCTTGTTGACAACATTTTGCCCAAAGACACAGAAGTTTAAAAGAATCTCTATTATTCTCAAACATATCATCTCCAGTTTCAAGAGCTCCAACATAAAAAGATGAATCAAAAGCCATTAACAGTTCCTCCTTCCCTCTCTACTTGCTCTCACTTAGAATCAGTGATATCTCCATCTACCCTTGTTTAGAATAGTGAAAGAAGTATAGGAAATTTAATAATTCCTTGCATCCCAGAGATTTTCTATATATGGTGGAAGAGTAAAAATTGCACTGGAAGGGAGGGTGCCTTGTTCAAAACGAGCAAACCTGCATTATGTAGGAAATGATTGTGATCTCCATATACAACTTGCTGTTAGTTGGAAATCATCATTGCCATCCACCTTGCTTACACCATTTAATTTTTTGGTGTATTAGTGACAAGAAAACACTAACATTTGTTAAAAAAACCATATGCGCAGAATCACCCACAAACTTTGTGCATCAGTTAAACCGGGTGATTATAAGACCTATGGGTAGCAAACCCATGCCTCTAGCCAAAGAGCCAACCTCATGTGGGTTTATTCACATCATTTTTACTGCACTTCCCAAAAACTCACACAAGTTTGACAGAATTTCTCTATTCTTCTCAAATCTATTATTCTCCGTGTCACACAATTCAAACATAATTGATACCTGTTATCGGTATGTTGCCCCAGCTTCGGAAGAAGTCAGGTGTTATTTCTCCCTCTTTGGTTGTTCATCACAATGGATTCTACATCATGATCCTTGTCTTCGTGGTGGAGTCAACAGATTGGGAGCTGCAGTGGTTTCTAATTTGGTGGTTCACCTCAAGGTATTCAAGAATGCACTCAGGCACCTGAGTTTCCTTTTGAAAACGTTGTGGTGATGGAGGTAACAGAGGAAGAGCCAAGATTGTTCCACTTGTCGAGCCAGGCGTTTGGAGTCAGGAAGATAAGACCTTTAGTGAGGCAGATAGAGTAAGAAGGAGGTGTTATGTCAGAGAAGAAAGAGGGTATGAGAGATTCTCAAGAACCCCTTTGCAGGACCCTGGTTGTAGCTTTCACTTCTTGAAGGTGGGGCATTGACGGAATGAATAATGGGACTCGCTCGTACGTGATTGCATCAGTACAAGTCACAAGAACTCCTGAGGACTTGCAGCTATCCTTGGTTGTCAAGGTGAGGCATTGGTGGAATGAATGCTGCTTGAAGGTGGGGCATTTGTCTAAGAGTTTCCTCTTGGGGATTAACCTAGAGGAGCCAGAGTTGAGGCGACTTGCAGCTATCCTTGGTTGTCAAGTTGGGCATTTCCCCACGAAATATCTTGGTTTACCACTGCACCTTGGGGCTTCTCACATCATGAATGGTCACTTCTCATTCACTGCATTGAGAGAAGATTGGCCATGTGGAAGAGTAAGGAATTGAGTCTCGGAGGCAAGCTCATTCTCCTTCAAACGGTTATGTCATACTTCCCCTTACTTGCCTTTCTTTATCCAAGATTCTCAAAGGTGTTGTCTAAGATTGATAAAATAAGAAGAAATTTCTGTGGAATGGGGCTCATCCTAGTGAGAAGAAGGTGCACTTGGCAAATGCGGAAGTATATGCTAAAAGGGTGGCATGAAGATTTTGAACTCGAAAGTCATTAACGATTACTTACTTTGTAAATGGTGTGGAGAAGATTAAGCTCTCCTCAACTCTTAAGGTGTTGTGTTGTAAATGAGAGGTATTGTAGAAACACAATGCCCACTGCCTTAGAACCCTTAACATATACTCTCTCCAAAGTGTGGAATGATACATTCAGCCCAGCCATATTCATGGTTCGTTGCGGACTGTGTGAAAGTCAGATTTTGGAGGGATATCTGGATTGATGAAGAACCCTTCCATCTTTGCTGTTTCTGGAAATGAGGAGGGCTGTGTACAAGATTTCTGGGTTTGGACTGATTCATGGGGTCTTTGAACCAAAGTATAGGAAACAGAACTTTCTGATTTTTTACTCTTAATTCAGCCTCTGTAACCCTTCAAACTTAAGCAGCAAGAGGAGGACATAGTGGTACGGAAGCCCAGCCCTAGAAACAACTTTTCAGTCAACAACTGCTATAACTGGTTGAGAAGAAGTGCCGTCCCACAGCAGTCCACGGCCACTAAACACAAGGAAATATGGGCTTCCAAAGAGAGACTTCAAACGTAGGTGTATAGATTTAAATGGATCAGTGGCGACTCAACCATTTGCCCCTTCTGTAATCTGGAAGATGAAAACTGTGCTGTACTTGTTTTGTTTTTGCCCAGGAATATGTGGGAACACATGGAAACAAGTAACAAATCTGAATACCAATTTTAAGTCCTTGGAGAAACTATGGAAAGCAGGTAATGCCTTAAGGAGGCTTGGAAGAAGTATTTAGGCCACAATCAGTCATCCCAACGGTATGTTGGACTGTTTGGATGACTAGAAATGCTGTGATTTCAAAAGCCGCACACCTTATCTTAAAATATGTGGGATGAGTGTGAAATGGCATATCGAAGCTTGGGTATTGTGCTGGTGGCGAGAGAATAGTTTTTGAAGAGAAAAAGATTCAGATTAACACTTACTCCCGAGTTCTATTGTATACTGGAGATGGCACTGTGCTTAATTTGTGGTTGTATGGTAGAATCTCCACCAGTTTCTCACAAAAAAAAAAACTCCGGTTTCAGATTAATACTCTCTCACTCTCTCTCTCTCTCTCATATTTTTTCTAAGATTGCAAGTTTGTTAGGAATTGTTAGTCATAATAAATCTTTTGAGAAAATATATCTTGTCAAATATTAATTGAAAATGCCCCCGACCAAAGGTATTAGAAGAAGAAAGAGAAAAAATATAAGAGGAGAGCATCAGGGAAGGGGAAGCCCCTTCAAATGTTATCCACGAGAAGCCACCTCCCAAATCATAGGTTATGCATAATGGTTGATGGAATCTCCACTTCCAAAATCACGGTGACTCAATCACTAAGGCTTGAAGAAATTGCAGCCCATCTGTTCTCCAAGTAGAATAGTGATCAGGTTATTAGGATTATATAGAGCAGTCTTAGTCTTCTCTTCTCCCTTATCTCTCTTTGAAGATACTTCTTTTCTTGGTTCCGCCCCTCTTTCACTCTCATTAACACTTTCACGCACACTCCTAACAGCAGTAACAAAACACAACAACAACAACAACAACAACAACAACAACACATACATTCAACCTATCAATACCCAAACATGCAATCAAATTAACTTTGAATATAACATAAGAACTCATTTTTTATGCAAAGAAGAGACAAAGGACAATGCATGGATTTTCAACATTTCAACAACAACTTCAATTAACTCAACCTGTGAATATAACACAAGAACTCATTTTTGAATGCAAAGCAGAGATAGAGAACAATAAATAGATCACCAGCATTTCCAATCGCTTATGCTCCTATTCATTCCAGCACGGCCACTGCCCCAATCTCCTTAAGCTTGGCGATGATCGACTCCGCCTCCTCCTTCGTCACCCCCTTCTTCAGCACCACCGGCGCCTTCTCCACCATCTCCTTCGCCTCCTTCAGCCCCAGGTCCGTGAACGTCCTCACCTCCTTTATCACCTTTATCTTCGCCGCCGCATCGAACCTCTCCAGCTTTATATCGAACGCCGTCTTCTCCGCTGCCGCCGCCGCAGCGGGAGCCCCCTCCGCCGATTGCCCGGCTGCCGCGACGGCGGGGGAGGCGCCCGCGGCGGGGCCGAACCGATCCAGGCCGAGCTTCAGCCGGAAGAGGATGGAGTAGTCGTACATCTCGAGCGGCGACAGGTCGAGAAGCTCGCCGGCGATCCTCTCCAGCTTCTGCGGCCGACTCTCTCCGGCAACGGAGAAACGTCGCCCGAGGAGGAGAGTTCGGGCGGCGGCGGCGGACCGGAGGGGATTCTTGAGAGGGGCATTTTGGGAAATGTGAGTCTCAGTTTGCTTTCACCGCCATTGTTGGAGGGTTTGGGGGGTCGGTGTTGTTTTTAGGGTTTCTATTCGGATCTCGGACCGGGCGATGATGGGGAGTCCGTATGAATATTCGGATCCAAATATGATGAAATTTGACCCGTTTAAATGGCCCACGAAGAAATGTAAGTTATCATTTAATGAGGGACGCTCGTCTCTCTCGAAAGCGCGAATCGAAGGGAGAGAAAAAAAAAACCCTAGAAGGGGACGATCAAATCTTCTTCTCTTTAGTTCAATCTCTTTTTTTTTTTTTTCAAATCTTCTTCTTTCTCTTTCTCTTTATCTCTTTTTTTGTCTTTTTCTTCGGCTGTTCTTGTTGTTTGTGGTGTTTTTTTTTCAGGGAATGAATTGAAAAATTAAAAAAAATTTGACGAAGAGGGAGAGCGTCTGGAGATTTGGATCATTCGGGAACTGTTAATGCTGTTTTTTCTTGTCTGTATGTTGTTTAGTTTTCCTCTAATGGCTGCTTTTCTGTTCTGAAATTAGGGTTTCGTTATCCTGCTTCATCTCTCTTACGACCTCAAAAACCACTGCTTTTAAGGTGGGGCTTCCCTCATTTTCGTTCCTTGATTAAATGTTCTGAAGCTTTAAAGTTGCGTTCTTTAATTTGGCCGGAATTAGGGTTTCTAAAAGAGAATTAGCAGAGTCCTGTTTTATGAAAATTTTTTCTTCTAAATACCATGTTCTAAATGGGTTTAATGTTTCATGGAGTTTAAGTATTTTGTGGATTTTTTTTTGTTATTTTGCTAGAGTTTACTCATATTGGTTATATATTTGTTGTATTTTTGAACTACCATGCTCTAAATGGGACATAGTGTATGAGGTATTCGTGTTTGGTTTACAAATCCAGGTTTGGATTCTGGTTTCTTTAACTTCATGTCTCTGTATTTAGGCTTTGATATATTTGTGAAATGTTATACTTGCATGAATGACTTGTTCATGAAACAACGTTTTTTATTCATATTTTTTCCTGGATGGTATTTGCTACACTTTTATGTAGTGTATGTATTTGCTAGATGCAGTTCAGCCTTGTAACTTAATTCTTTGGTGTTTATCTGGTAAGAACTCTGTTTTGGTATCTTATTTTGTTTGGCCTATGGATTTAGTATGTGTTGATGTTGTATTTTTCTGTTATTTTTTATATTTTAATTTAGTTACCTATAAATTTTATTTTAGATGCTTTTAAAGGCCTACTTTATTTTTTGCCTTTGAAAAAATAGTTTTATATGTTATTATGTTCTGGTGTGTTTATTTTGTTTGATATTTCTTTGTGTTGTGTATTGGCATTCTCTTCCATTTAATAAAATGAGGTTGGATGCTTACCGTTTTCTTCAACAAAAAAAGAAGTTACACATGACATCATGATTTAGGCTTGGTTTGTTCTATGTTACAGGTTTGTGTGGACAGCTTTTGTGTCACTACGTAGGAGAACGATGTCATCACCATATCCCACTCTAGGCAATAAACCCATTGATCAATGGAAAGTGACTGCGTTGAAGGATGAGCTTAAACGACGAAAACTCACCACAAAGGGTCTGAAAGAGGATCTGGTGAAACGCTTGAGTGAAGCGATTTGGAATGATGAAAGGGAATTGGAAAAGGAAGAAATTGGGAATGGTTCTGATCCTGATCCTCTCCCCAACTCTCACGATCAGAGCAATGATGTTGCACCAGACCTAACTGATAATCAGAAGGCAGAATATGCCACTGAGATTGTTGGGAATGAAGTCACCGCAAAAGACAATGGTGCACCTGTGATTGAAAATCATGAAAGTAATGCTGAGGTAGCTCAAGAGGCCAATAATCAAGACACAAATATAATGGATGATGTGAACATGGATAGAGTGGGTGAAGATAATGCAGTTCATTCTTCCCCACTGAAAAACCGTGTCATAGAAGGTCAGGATGTGCAGGCCCTGTTAGATTCTAGCATCCAAGAATTGAGGAATGATGAGATTGACGTCAAGACTGAGGATTCAAATCCTGTAGAAGACGCTGCTACTGAAGTGCCAAATCTGAACACACAGGTATCTGAGGTTAACCCTGTTTTAGGGATACAAGTACAGTGTGAGTCAATTTCTGCTGATTCTGTGTCCATTAATGAAAAGAATGAACTAAAGGATAATTTGAATGCTGATGATTTCCCTTTAGAACTAGAAGTTAATAGGTCAGAGATGGTTCAACCATCACCTAATGATGTTCCTATCACTGGTGATTTGCTTTCCTTGGATGATAAAGGGGTGGGTGAGAACCAGGGCTCTGTTGAAGATATAGAAGGTCCAGACGTGACGGTTGTGGACATGATCGACCAAAATGATAGTGGAGATGGAGAGTCTCCTGAAAAATTAAATTTGGACCAGAGTTCCGGTGATGAATCCCCTGAGAGGGATTTACTGGAAAGCAAACCTGATTCCAGACTTAGTGCTGATGAAGTGGGAAATAAGACTGAAGCCAGTGAACCAAATGCTGTGGAAGAAAAAAGAAATGTTGTTGTGATAGAGAGTGGGGTAGTTTCTCCTGAAAAGAAAAATATTCTTGCCGAAAAGGATGAGAGTATGTTATGTAAAGCCGAGAAAAGAAAAGGTCAAGGTATTATTTTCATTTGAATCATTTTTAGATTATATTGTTGAAATTTTGTTCTTGCATCTTCAATGTTCTCTGCATTGGTTTAATTTGGTGAGAAATGATGCATTTTTTTCTGATTTCTTGTATGAAAGTGCCTATTAGTTTGCTATTTCAATTTGTAGTTTGCAAAACACATGGCTTGACCTAGAAGCTTGCTTGTTTATGTTTGCTTCTGTTTACTAGATTGTCTGTCTAGAATAACTTTATGTGAGGGAAGCCAATTTTGTCTTGCTGCAGTGAGTGATTGGTGATATTCAATATTTCATGCACTTAGACTAACCTTATATATAAATATTTAGAGGTCTTGGGAATATTCAAGAGACCATGTTTCTGGGAATATCCTCTGAAGTGAATGTATTTATATTTTGTTGAGCTTTTGTAGAGACTCATTATCTTGTCAATATCGTTCGGTTACTCGTATTTCTAATAGATGTATGCAACTTCTATTTGTGTTAGCAATTCTCAATATTTCAAATATTTCATGATTTTATGTGTTTTTGCTTGTGATCTTCAAACATTGTCTTTAAGAGAGATCCTGGTGGGTGGGGGGGGGGGGGGGGCGCTTATTCTGTTGTCATACTGACCTATTCTCTTGTTATGTTGGTTGGTCGGGCTATTTCTGTTTTCTCTCAGTGTCCCATTTGATTGGAAAAAGTAATGCTGAGTAACATGCCTTGTTACTCGCTTCTTATGGTGAAGAATCCTATTCTCCTGCCACATAGTAGTCAAGTCTGTCAGCATATAGAAGACAAATGATTTTGCATGGTTGAGTTTGACAACTACAATGAAATTCTGATTGAAACCGTGAAGAAAAAGAAGGTGGAGTGGGTTGAGGGGAGAGAAGAAGAAAATTATTCAATTCATAGGAATGGTGATATTTGAGGGAAATGACTTCACTTTTTCTTGTGGAACATTTGATGAATATTGTGACTTGTGGCAGGCAACAATTGTGATTTATTTTTCCTGGCATTTGTCTTCTTACTTTTTTCTAGCTACAGAAATGGGGATACAGATTTTTTGGCAGGGACTATTTGAAACCATGTTTCTTAATAAATGTACCAATGGGAAAGAATATGGAACCTTCGGTTATACTATTTTTGTAATGCCTATCTTTTGATGGGTTCCTATCTCTAATTGTTCATTTTTCACTATTTTGCCCTCTATAAAGGATTTTTTTAGCGTATTTGGTGTCATGAAATGTCATGATTGCATATTTGTTCATGATTGTTTATTTGTAATCCTTATAGTTGTAATCGATATATCGGTCGATATATTGATTTGGGTGACGAAATCGCGAAAAATCGATGGTTTCGCGGAGTTTTATCGAAAAATTGCCGACGTCGATACATCGACGATACATCGTCGATATATCGAAAACCTATGATATATCGACGATATATCGTCTTTTTTTTTTTTAAATGGAGAAGTAAAGAGAGGTCAATAAAACACGAAAACTATCATTATCAAAGAAAATATCTTCTGATCCATTTTTGTAATAAAGTCCAAAACCGAGGGGCATTTCTTTGACATGCCCTATCCGTCCTTTTAAAACCCATCTCTCACTCTCGCGACTCCTCTGTCCTCTCTCACTCTTATCGTCGTCCATGGCTTCCTCTTCTCTCACTCTCACTCTTATTATCGGCAGTGCCTCCCTCGCCGGTCTCTTCGAACGCGTCGGGACTGTCGAGGTGTGTTTTTTTTTCTTTTCCGTTTGAGTGCCTATTTTGAGATTGAGAGCTCTGAATTAGGGTTTGAGGATTATTGTGGGCTTATTAGATAAAAGAACAGTGTTTCCTTATTTTTTTTAATTCAAATTCAGTGTAAATCCTTTCAATTTAAAACATTATTTTCACAATTTTCTATCTATTTTTTGCTGGATTATTAATATCTTAATATGAAATTTTTCTTATTCATTTTCATTATTTTTCACAATTTTCTATCTGCTTTTTTGCTGTTTTATCAGTTTTTTTTCCATTTTTTTTCAAAAAAAGAAAAACAAAGCCAATCGATATATCGATTGAACCCAAATCGATATATCGATTATATCGATATTTAAAACATTGTAGTTGTTTATTTCTAATATGAGATACAATCACCATAGATTTTCCAAGACCTATAGTTGGGTCTCTCTGTGCTTTTTTTTCCTCTTGACTTCTTTTATATCTATTGACCTATTAGCAATGTTTTTTTCAACCTAGATTGTCACTGTCGTTATTGACAAGATACATTTCATGAGTGGTGCTTTCTTCCTGTCAGCTGATGCTCATCACACGTTATATATATATGTTTATCACTTGTCTTTAATGTAGTCTTTGAGAAAGAATGAAAAAAATGACCCATTTAAACTTTTTATCAGTGGTTATACTTATTTCATCCAGATCATACAGTTGATAAATAACACCCTTGATATGTTGTATATAGAAGTGAATGGATTGGATACCCAAATTTATTCATTGGGTTATTGCATTTTTGGTGTTTCATGGTTTTCATGTGACTTTTTAATGCACGTGGTAGTATTATGTCATATGGATCTAATTTTGTACATGTGAGCTGTTTAGGTGGTAAGAAGGCTTTAAGCATATTATGGATCACAGCCACATACAACCATAGTTGGATGAACACAAAGGGGGTGGTGCAATTGGGTGAATGTTTGGTGTCATACCTAATAGTCTGTTACTTGTATAACACCAACCCCATTTGTAATCCCATCAATAACTCGTCTATCAAAAAAATGAATTAATTCTGCAAGTCCTCTTATAGTATTACTTGAAACTTTTCCATAAAAAACGTCGATGTAACCACGATTATATGACCAATTGTATATCCCATTTATTATTTGATCCGATAAAATTCTCTTAGAATCTATTCGAACAAACGAATTGATTTAGTCCAAATTTTGAAAAGATGAATAAATAGACCCATAAAATATGTATGCTAGAAATATCCCCAAAAAGGATATTTCTTTCCATGATATTCTGTAGTATTTCTAGTGTCAGTTGTTAGGAGATATAGGATTGGTATAACTTACTGGTTTAATTTTGCATCTCTGTTATTGTGGTATAATTTATTTACTTGAAGTTCCCCACGTCTGACCATGCAGAAGGGCTTCTATAGATTGGTCAATATAGTAAGGGAGTTTTATCTGGTTTGAGCATTTAGTTCTTGTCAAGATTGATAGTGCAATTATCTGTAGCTTCCAAATATGTTTGATTTCTTATTTCATATTTTGGTGGCCTCAGATGACAGAGAAATGGAAAGATTGGGCCACATTATCTCATGTTTGTTCTTTTCCTACTTGTCAGTCACTCAAACATTTTACATGGTATGAGTGAATTTATGTACTTGATAGAATATGAAATACTGATGTACAATTAAAGATGTTTTTAAGAGCTCTTCTAACATATTTCATTAATTTATGGAGTTGAAGCGCTTTTTCCTAAATCATTTTGAAATTTGAAACATACAAATCAAGCACCCATGGTACTTTCCTGGATATGGTGATATTTTTCATTAAAATTTGGTCAAGCTACACCTGGTACTCTGTTCTTTTTGAGGCTCCAGCCTTTTGTTTGTACTTTGTATGCTTTGGGCACTCCCCTTTTCTAATGAATCGAGGTGATCTCCTTACCATTTCCATTAAAAAAATGTCAAGCTTTATGGAAATATTCCCTTTTGGGGGGTAACATTATTTTTCAAGTGTGTTTGTAAAGCTGACCTATGAGGCAGTAATAGCTGAGAGGTCTATAAATGACATATAATATCATACATGTATATAGGCCATGTTTGGGACTCCATTGTTAAGTGAATAATGAATTTATTTTGCATAATGTTTGTGCACTGAACTTCTGTGCATACTTTTGACTTTTTGAGTGAGAATTTGCGTAATAACGCTTCCTCTGTAGTTTATGAATCTTACTGGTGTGATCTAATATATTTCAGAGTTGAAATATGTTCATATGTTCTTATGTTTAGTTGTATTGATATCTTAATATAGACCAAGAAGTTGTTGGGAACATAGAGACTCATAAAAGACAGCGTCGTTGGAACTCAGAAAGCATTAAAGTTCCTGAACCACAAACTTCTAAATTGTATCATCATTTACACTGAGGGATGCTTTGCAGTCTACTCCCAGACGCTTTGGAAGGTCTGATTCGACACTGAGTGCTGATACTCCTAAAGAACGTGTTGGTGAGTTTCCTTGATTTTGTTTTCGATCAGGGACTTATCACATTAAATCAAAATTTCTAATAATACTATTTTCTGTTTACTGTGTCAGTTCCACCATCACAGAAAACTGCAACAACTTCTCTCAGAATTGATTGTTTTGTGCGCCCTTTCACTCTTAAAGCTGTGCAGGAGCTGCTGGGTAAAACTGGAAATGTTTGTAGTTTCTGGATGGACCAGATCAAGACCCACTGCTATGTGACGGTAATTGTTCCCAATGCAACTTCCTAGATTATTGCTCTCCCTTATTTGATCTTATTTTTCTGCCTTTTAAACACTTTGTGTGCAATGCTTGGATGTGGTTAAGATATTTTTTGGGGGGGAAGTGGTCCCCCCCTACCCCCACCCCCCACAATCCCAAAAAAATGGGCATATTTGAACCCAGTTCTCCAGCATGGAAGTTGGTGGTGCTTAATGGCTAACGAAATCTTAGTTTGTATGTGGACATAATTGTTGGTTACTGTATTGACTAAAGTCCAAAACTTTGGGATACATCTTAGACAAGAATCTGATCTTAGTATCTTACAGTTACATGTATGTATGCATATAATGTATTATTGGTTGTTCCAAAAAAGTAAATTTAGTAAAATGGAAATGAACCTTGATTTATAAGTAAAAACCAGTGATTTTACAATAAATAAATTATACTGTGTATATATATATTCCTGATAGCTGTTCTGAGCTTATCTAGCTGTTCAGTTGTTCAAGTCCTGGAGAGTGTGGAGCTTGATGGAGAAGAGGAGAAAAAACCGATTTTTATTTTACTATAACCAAGGGACAGCATATGCAATGCTTGCAGTTACAAATTTGTATTTTCCTTATATTCCCAAAAATTTATCTATTAAGAACATTTTGTAAATATCAATCTATATACAATTATATGTAATTTATGCTTCACAAAATTTTGAACACAACATTGTATTTCAAGGGCCTTATGTTCAATTACTTTTGTAAGGTTTGAATTAAACTTGATTGAGGGAGAAAATTGTTATTGTAGGAATGTTGTGAAAAGTCTAGTAGGATCTTTGTGGTAAGTATTTGCTACCATATGGGCCTTATTGTAGATTATAGGGTATTCTAAATGAACATGAGTAAACAATATTCCATCAAAAACAATATCCTTGAGGTGTGGCAATACAAGTTTTTCTGGAATATAATTTTTATAATTGAGAGAAGTGAAGGGGGAAACTGGTCGGTATAGATGGATAAAGTTCCTCCTGGTTTGATAGACATGAGAAAATATTATTAGTTGTCCTAACACAGTTGAGAACCCAATATGATGTTTCAGAGATTGTAGGTGACAATCGTGATGAATGTAAAGAAGACCAGTTTTTGAGTAGTAGTCTATAATTGAAAATGAACATGATGAACCTTATTAGTGGAGACTGTATGATCAGTATGGAATAGTGAGAGAATGACCTTCCATATCGACAGTAATGAAAAAGTAATGAATTCGAAATATAATATTTATATATAAAATAGATGCTGCAAATGGGGATTTTGTCCGTGGAGAATTATGGTTTGACTGCTAGATTTATGTTGTTTTACTAGAGCACCAGGACCCAAACTACTAGTGTTTTTTTGCATTATAATACCTAGGATGGATAAGAACCTATAATGAATTCAATATATAGAGCCTAACAAAAAAACAAAAGGCTCCATTAACATGGGGACTTTTTGCCATAGTGCACAGGGCAGGTGTTATCCCTCATGGTGTATTGTATGCGGTGACCCCATAAGGATTTCTGTTCTCTTTAAGCCAAGTCTGTCAAAGTCCTGTGGGCTTGTTGACCTGTTCCTACACACGGCGTCATGTTGGAACTGCATGTCATGCTCATGGTTTCTGGGGAAGACCCTTTTTAATGCTTCACTCCATTTAGTTATATAGATTCCAATGATAGATGTACCTCTTTCATTGTTTGTATATTATTCTTGTGTCCACTGTAACCCCTTCAATGGGTGTGTGTGTTTATACAACACTAATGGTGAGGAGGTTTTTCATAAAAATTCCCCACAGGACCTCTTGTGAGGACAGAATCACTGGACTTTCTTCTCTACAAACCCTATACAAACAGTCCATTTAAGGTCATATATGATGCATTGATTAGATTCTTTTGTTGTTGTTTTTTACTTTAACTGTGTATATCATATTCAGTTGTTGGTTTTAACCGGTAAAGGTGGAAGTTTGCATCAGATTGATGGAATAGAAAGATTTGAATTCCAAAAAAACCTAATATAAACAAAAGGTAATTGTTCTGCTCTAGCTTCTAATGATGACTGAAATCATCTTAGTTACTAAGGTCTAAGGTTGCTTGACTTGTACAATGTTAACATGTTCTATTGTTTATAGAACCCACCCAACAAATTTTGTTTTGCTCCCTCATGCAGTATTCATCTGTAGAAGAGGCCACAGAGACCCGAAATGCCCTATACAACCTGCAGTGGCCTCCCAACGGTGGGCGCCTTTTGATAGTGGAATTCGTGGACCCCCAGGAAGTGAAGACACGTCTAGATGCACCTCTACCGAGTCCTGCACCGGTTGCCTCCAGCCCAACCACACCTTCAGCCCAACCTGCTCATCAAAATCAGGCCACTGCGACCCGCCAAAACTCATTCAGACAGCAGCTGCAGGATCTACCTCCACCGCCTCCCATTCTGCCTCCTCCGCCTTCCACAAAGAAGAAACAGGAGGACCCCCCAATGACACTCGATGATCTCTTCAGGAAGACGAGGGCCACTCCCCGGATCTACTATCTGCCTTTGTCGGAAGAACAGGTGGCAGCGAAGCTTGCATCACAGAACAAGAAATAGTGAGTTGATCGTGATTTTTGGCATCTCATTTTGTGAAATTATGTATTTGATGGGAAGGTTGTTTAATCCCCCGTATTTCTGCAGGTACAATTCATGTAGGTTTTTGTGGCAGAGGCTGTCCCAGGCAAATGTTTCTGCTGTGGGAGCACATGGTGTTTACGTGTTTTGTGGCAAGATATAGGGGTCGGGTGGATAGCCTGTATTTTCTTTGGCATGCTTTAATGTTAACCTGTGTTTAGTGCCCTAATATTGCTGTCATAATGAATAGGTGCTCTTTAATAGCATGCTGCTGCATGACAGACTGCTTTTCCAGAACCCCAGTGCTGTATTGTTAGTTATTCTACAGGTGGACATGGTTAAAATATTTCAAATGACTTCCATCATTTGGATTTTCATGAATGTATTTTTTGATAAAAATTGGAGTTGCATGTGGAATGCCTTAAACTTCAATACTAATACCACAAATAAATAAATTTTTTAACTTAGTTAACAGTCCAGTTCACCAGGACCACCAAAGGTGTAGGGGCGGTTATTTCAACTCCTCCACTCACATTTTCTTTTTCCGTGTGTGTGACTCGTCCCCGCCCGTCTCCTACGCCCGCCTCCTCTGCCCGCCCCCGTCTCCTACGCCCACCTCCTACGCCCGCCTCCACCTCCGCGTTGCCTTCTCCGCCCGTTCCGCGTCGCCGCCTCCTCCACCCACCTCTGCGAAGACCTCATCGTCCTTGACCGCATGTTTTGCGATAACCTCCCCGCCTCCTCCTACTCCGCCCTCCTCCGTCGATACATCCGTCACCGCGACCTCCTCCACGGCCGCGCCCTCCACCACCACCGCGATCTCTGTCACGGAGGTGGGAGATGCGGAGGCGGGCGGAGGAGGGGGTGGGTTACGCTCACACACAAAAAAAGAAAAGAAAAAAGAAAGGGGTGGGTGGAGGAGTTGGTGGGGTTGAAATGACCGCCCCAAGGTGCAGGCCACAACTGTGTGAATACTTTATATAAAATAAAATAAATGAGAAGCCATTATTTTGAGTGGTTAAGATGCCTCGAGAGGGTGAAGGGTCCAGAGGTATTGGCCAAATAGGATCGTTTGAGTCAGGGAACCATCATCAATTTGTACCTTAAAGGGTGATCGATCACTTCCGTCGATTATTAATCTCACATGTAATTTTTTTGGTTGGTGGTGATAGGAACTTGGGAGAGGGGAAGAGAGAGAGGAAGAGGGAGAGTTAGAAAGAGAGGGAGGAGGGTGGTGGGCGGGGGCAGCAGCCCGAGGACAATTGAGAGAGGGCGGAGGAGAGAGCGAGAGAGAGAGAGGGAGAGAGAGCAATGTGGGCCCTCCACCTTCCCCGCCCCTCTCCCCAGCTCTCACTCTCTCTCCTCTCCCTCCCCTGTCTCCTTTACCCTCCTCTCTTTCTATCTCTCCATCTTCCTCTGTTTCTCTTTCCTTCCCCACTCCCATTTTCCCAACCCCACCAACAAAAAAAAATTGGTCGGTGGGATTGAGAATTTGTTGGGAGGAATAGATGTTTCCAAATTTAAAACACAATTGCTGATCATGAGTTTGTTTGGTCAATTGTGGGGGGTGTAACCAACATTTGAATAATTCTGAACATTCATATAAATTTGGAATGCTTTGTGATAAATGCTTTGGAAAAGAGAAATTCGACACAATGTGTTGATGAACACTTTTTTTTCCATATTTATATCTACTCTGATATTTTTTGAATAATTAACACGTTTAAATATAGACATTGATTTGAATGATCAAGCAGTATATTAGAGATCTCTTCCAGAGATCACATATAGAAAATATAATAGTTCTTAGTCACGATAGGATAATGAATTGTGGAGAGTTTACCACACATACATATATAATATACATCAAATCTAGATATTTTTAGATTAGATACACACGTATGCATCTCCACCCCTGATATTTGAACATTGAATAATTTCATATGTTTCAGATACAAATTTGGAGTGGATGTAAATATCTTTTTATATAATTGACAGTCTTAAATAAAAGGGTAGAGCATTTGTTAACCTACATTTATTGTTAATTTTTTAGGTAACTTAACAAATCTAATTATGATATGAATCAATAAATTGAAATTTTTTTAAAAATACCAACAATACCTCTAATAAATTCAATCACTTTTTTTTCTTTTTCCCTCCCATAACCTAATTTTATCTTTCATACCCAATTTTTTTAATTAAATCCACATTTGTTTTACATGTGTTTCTTATACTTTAATTTTTATTAATAAGATTTCAATGCACAATCTACAGAACCAACCCACTATAATAAAAAATATAAAAATTAAATTCCAGCATAAGCTCTATAAATAATTAAATTACAAAACACCTCTTTTTTTTCATTTATTACAAATTAGCCTACAACGATTTGATGCCGGAAGCATGCAAGACCATTTATTTATAATATATTGAAATAAATTCAAATGATAAAAAAAATCAATAAAGAATGGAGGTGCATATAAAATATTTAAAATAAAAAATTAAATCAAACAAAGAATAAAAATAAATTACCTTATATATCGCTTATATATTGCACAAAAAATATCTTCGCATAAACAACATTAAACCAAATATTATAATAATAAGAGATATGAGATAAAGAACAAAAATGAAAGGAAATGTACATTTTTACATTTGCAGATAAAATTTTTGGGAGGGAAAAAATTTAGAAACAGGGAGGAAAAAATTAGGTATGAGAGGGAAGAAAAAAAGTGATGAATTTATTAAGAGTATTGTTGGTATTTTTAAAAAATCTTTCAATTTATTGATTCATATCATGATTAGATTCCTATAAAGTCATCAATAAATGTGGGTTAACAAATGTCCCAAGGACACTCGTTCAACACATCTTAGCATCAGTTCTATCAGATTTTGCCGCCAATAATACTCGAAACCATCCACAATTTTGTGAAAGCACAGTTTCCAATATGTGGGAGATGTATTCCAATACGTGGGAGATGTATGCGGGATTGAGGCCGCTATATAGCAAAGGCGAAGGATATTCAATTCCGCAACGAGAGCATATACATAGAGGGGTGATCGGGTGTGTGCTTCTCCCGGCGGTTAGATGTCTCATCTAACCTCGAGGAATGGTGTCGCGAGCTGCCCTCAAATGCTTTTGTTTCTTACCATGCTTTTCTATTCTTGTCTTATGTTTCTATTCTCCCTCTGTTCGGAGTTTGTAATTCGAATTCAGTAAATAAAATCGGATAACAAACATCTACCATTTTTTTTTAAAAAAAAAAAAAACTCGAAACCATCCACAATTTTGTGAAAGCACAGTTTCCAATTGTTGTAGCTGATAGTTGACATTGATATGGAAAAATCTTACAGGCAAACCTGTTCTTTCAGTAGCTACATTGGAAATTAAATATAAAACACAGATTTCTCTTGCTGTTGGACATCAATCTGAATCGGAATTGTTGCCGGTCGATGACCTGACATTCCTGCTTTTGTTATCTACACCATCATCTTCGGCGTCGCTGTCTTCTGTGTCCTTCCTGTCATTGATTATTCCTGAAATATACCAGCATTTTAGTCGATATAATGGGATGCTGTACTTAACAAAGTGTCAGGGGAAGCAAATCAAACCTTTCTTTATCAGTAGATTCTCAAAGGCTTTTGTGGTGAAATCATCTTTGCTGCCCAGATCTTGAAAACCTACCACTCGGTCAAAGGCGATTCCATTCCTATGATGACCATTTTAATCCAAGAATTGTCGAATCAGCTTCTGTATATTTTCGCAACCATGGTATGCAGCAGAGTTATTCATGCCAACGCCATGACACTTAACGCGGTATATGAAATCTTTAATAGAATACACTCTGATATATCACTATATATCCTATTAAGAAAAACAATGTAAACAGGTATGTGTTCAATTCATTTGAGTATGTATTTCACTTTTTGTGAAAACATGTACTTCATTATATACGCATATATACTTTTTAACAATTAATCAAAACACGTTCAATCTGCAAAAGTGAATGGAATGACTAGTGTGACATTTTACATGAGCTTTTATTTATTTATTTGTTGAAGAATAACATTTTACATAAGCTTTACCTGAACAATATTACACAGGGCAATGTTTTGACTGCTAATTTGGTAATGAAGAAAGGTGCATTCTGCAAACAAACCAAGAAGATTAATATGCCAATCAAAGCAAAACAGCTATGGGGGGATTTTGTGTGAGCAAACCTCAGAGTCCAATTTGATGAACTTCGCATTTACGTGAATTGGTGCCAGGGCCTTTAGATGCTTGTCAATTATCCTGAGAGGAGCCATCACTGCAACTCGTTATAACTGGACAATATTTCAACTCATTTATAACGAATTAGTGGAACAATTTTACTTGCAGCGATAAAACTCTCGATGGTAGAAGTGGCAAATCACTCTCTCACTTCCTGTAACTTCACCCAAGAAGTCTCCCTCGGATATTTCACGGTATTCTCCGTGGCCTTGTCTTTTTAAGGCTTGCCTTTTCTCTGCTTCTCTCTGTTGAAATTTTATGAGCTTTTACAAAGTCAGGCACTTAATTACTGGATATAAATCCCTGGACCCTTAGGAGATGTAAAATTCATCAATCCTTACCTTGAGAGAAGCAATTCTGTCGGCGTGCAACTTTTCCAGCTCTGGGTCCTGAAATAAACAAATAAAATTAGGTCCACACTGATAGATTAATAAAGATAAGAATGGATGGCCAAACAGATGGGCCATGCATGATCATCTATATTATGAGGCCAATTTTCCTTACATCCATCAATTCGTCAAGATCAACCTCCTCATTGGTGGATGTCTGAACCTTCTGTTGAGATAGCAACTTCTGCAAGACCAACTAAAGATCATGTGATTATCTGATATATTTATGTAAGGAAACATTAATGCAGAATGAAAAGGACTTAGGTGCTCCCAAGGGTTTGATCTCTTGACCTCCTTCATAGAGGGAGGAGGTGTTTGTCGACTTAACCAAAGCTTGGATTGCTATATAATCATTATTATTGCTCAGTATCTTAGTGTTACACCCCATCCTTACAAGTTCAGTTTTCATTCGAATCCATATTGTTGGTGTTTCCCTCATACAAACTGCAAACTTTTAAGCCTCTGAAATTGACTGATTGTAGTTTTGATTCAAATGATCAGATTAAGAAACGAAGGGCAAAATTTTACTGGTCCAAAGCTTTTTTCTGTCATAAATGCCATTTATATTGGAAAGTGGGTTACAATCAATCAAAACGCAGAGAGCACTGAGATTAGTTTAAAGGGAATTTTTTTTCTCTAACTATTGATTTATGATTAGTCATGCTCATAAAAAAAATCCCAAAGAGAGGCCACCAGAGGGGCAGCTCAAGCTGTCAACCAACGGCTGATAATTTCTGATTACAGTCACCTGTGCCTGGCACAAAAGTTAGCTAATCCCTTCCCAAGGTTAAGGACCCTCAACCAACTGAGCTCCAATACATAGTTAAAGATCCATCTGCAACCAATAGGTATTGGTTTTGAATCTAATTCATAAATGCCATTTTTTAGAAAAGAAGAAAATATCAATCTACTAGCGTTGCATATGCCTGTGGTGGTCAAGTTTTCCAATGTATTTTGCTGTCTTTACTCTGTCAAATATATTAATAGACATATTTCAACAAACCTACATGTCCATCCAGTTATATAAAACATCAAAATTTGAAAATCACAATGACAATCTACCCTTCTGTTTGAGAAGTTACGGCCCAATTTGACTCACTCAGAAATTACAGAATAGGGGTAATAATGAGCTACAAGGCCTGTAAATTAACTCAGAATATGCAAAGTTAAGATGCAGATTTACTCCCCGACTCTAAAGAGATAAATGCCACTATCTCTGAGTCATCCAGAGATGACAGGTTGACCTGCACTGTTCTCTAATACCGGTTGAAAATCCAAGATTTGTAATCAATGATGTCCACATATCCTCATGTATCAAACAAATGAATGAAATCTGATTGACAGTTTCCCCAGAAAATAGAACATAACTGTCAATAGAAAGGAATGCAAATTATCATTAACTATTCAACAGTTAGTGAGTATCAATACATACTCCTGTTTATTATTGAACCATGAATAATATAAAAATCACTCTATGGATGCCCGACTACATGCTGTTCCCATACCCAATATCGACACTTCATATCATCAGTATTAAATCATAACCCATCATACCCCATGCTTACATTGCTTCATTCACTTTCCATGATTCCAACCATAAATGGGCGTTGAGACGATCATTCCTGCAGTCATTAGGTCATTCTTATAGTCCTCACTCAGTATATGAAATACTTATTTAGGAAAAATGTTAAAAGATATACATTCAATTCATTTGAGACTCAATGAATTGAATGCATAAATTTGTATGTTTTCGTAATAAAGTATATACTCTTAATTTCATTTACTGATATAAAGAAGTGTCTGAGCACCAATCTAATCAATGCATGGTTGATGCAGGAGCCAATACCAGAAGACATCTCAAACATCGCATGCTTCGAACCGCCCGAGTCCCCTATCTTGAGCTACAATGGCTGGCAACTCGGCTCCGAAGACTACTCCAAGGAACCTCCACTTGTCCCGCACCACTTGACCTCACAACCCTCAACACCTCCTCCTCCTCCGATGGATCCGCCTCCCCTTCAAGACCTCAGCATGTTGTGCTCAACCACCTCTACATCCAGAAGGGGAAGAGCGGTCGGTCCGTGGTGGCTCTCGGGTCGTCCTACCGGTTTCTGGCAAAATATGTGACTGTTGTTCTCTACAAGTCTGGGCAGAGGTGAATCAAACAGGGATTACTACTTGTAATATTGATCTGTTTTTTTTTTTAGCAGTTGGGTTGGAGACTATACAGATGTAATTATTTTGGTTGATTTGGATCTGTTGGTCCTTAATTTTTTTTTTGAGGAAAATGTAGTCATTTTCTATTCCCATGATAAGAAAGAATTACATTTTTTTTTTCTCGTAAAAGTATGTACTTCATTTTTTTTTTCATTGTTCATAAAAAAGAACATTTGTTCATTAGACAAGTATATACTTCAAAAAAATTTCCAAACTAGTTTCGACTGTAGAATTGACAGCATGAATGACGGAGTGTAAAATTTTCAACCACAGATACACATCTAATAACATACATCTTACTTCCTTTTCCCTGTATTCCAGAACAACTATATCTATTTCCCGCAAACCAAAGTATTGATCATTACATCTTTAAGATGTATGCCTACTTCCCAGATTTGCCATTCATGAAACTAATATCTGAAGGAAAAAAAAAAACTTTTTTTTTTATAAAAATGTATCACTGCCTCGTAGGATCCAAAATCAACAATATGATCAACTGCAATAAAAAAATCCATGAGAACTCATTTCAGATATAAGTTAGGGGATTGCAAAGGAAACCCCTTTTTTATTTTGAAGTGACAAGATCTTTTTTTTTCTTCTTCTTTTCCGATCCATTCAGCCAATGAGTGAATCAAATCTAATAACAGAAATAAAACACAAACAACTAGAGAAGCAATAAAAATGTCTTCTTTGTACAGATTAAAAGATAAACAAACATGGGGGGGGGGGGAGGGAGGAGACCTTCTGATAATCACGAGCAGCTGCCGCCATTACATTCCCAAAAGCCAACCCTGATAGGGTTGATTTCACTGAATCTGGATCCATCTCTCTCTCTCTCAACACACAATCGATCGGAGAAGGAAAAACAGTGGGATCTGGGGAGTCGATGAATATGGAAATTTAGTGATGTAAAAGTGATGGAAACTTATTTTTCAGGAAAAGTAATTGAGAGATGGAAAAAAACAATTATAAAAAATTATTTCTATAACTGCTCTTAAATTCTGATCTTGACATTCACTTTGTGGGGTTGGTATGCCGTTTTCTAGAGATTAAAAACTCTATATTTTGGAAAAGTTTCTCAAAAGTTTTATGTATCATATTTTTTTCATAAATATCATAAATTTAAATATTTTAAACCAATTTTTTTTAATATTTAAAAGATGTAAAAATACATTTCATTTAATTAAATGATATTTTTTAAAATTTAAATTATTATTTATAATTTAATGATAATTATTTAATATAAATTAGATATTGTAAATTTTAAAAATTATGTCATATGATATTATAATATGCCCTTATAATAAATTTTAATATAATTTTGAAATTATATGGAAACCATTATGTTATTAGGTTTGAAAATAAAATGCAAAACCTTAAAAAATATGTAGATTTAATTAAATCTTAACAGATTTTTTGAATTATGATAAATATTATGATTTGAATTAGAGAGATTTTAGGATATAGATATGTAAAAATATATAAAATGATTTATATCTCATAAATTAGATTTGATATCCCATAAATATGAGTTTTTGTAACTAAGAACTTTTTTCATGAATTTTTTTAATATTAAAAAATATGTAACTAAAATATTATTTGCTTAAGAATTATTTTTTTAACTAAAAATCAAAATTCAAAAATTTAAAAAATATGCCCAATGTAAATTTAACTTATCTCGGAGTAACACAAAGTAACTATAGAAAATCTAAATATCTCATATGTATTTCAGCTTGATCCTACTTTGATATTTAAATTCAAAATTAATTTTACATTTAATTTTGAAATTATGGTTTACAATAGAACTTGAAGTTTTTTTATGTTAGACATTTTCCATGAGTAAGATAAAATAATGTATTTCTAAATAAATGTAATGCAAGAATAATTCTTATAATAAAATTTATTAATGATGTCGATTTTTTTATGATTATTATATTTTTTATATTCGTGATTTGACATTAATGCATATATATGAAAAATAATATTTTCAAATTTATGAAACCAAACACTGAAAAACAATTTCATGTTAACATTTTACGCGAAAACAAACGACGAAAATCATTTTCTATAAAATCATTTCATTACAACCAAATGGCAGAGATAAATTTCATTTTCTGGAAAACGTTTTTCACGTAAAAGGAAATTCCTAAGAAATCAACGGATCAAGAATACTGTGTAACAACAATTTAAAAAGAGCTCTCCTACACAGGCCCCATTATATAAGCCCACTCATAGGCCCCATGAGTTGTTAAATTTCTATTGGTTGTCTGTTGTCATTTATAAAAGAGTAAAAAATCAAAATACAGAACTACCCCTATTTCTAACCGTTTTATTAATACATATCCACCACTTAAAAAAACTATTCTGGCCAACCTACTCATCATTATTGAACGGCGTCACCACCTTTGGATTCTTTTCGTCGCTCTTTATCATATGAGAGGTGGTTCGACTACCTTTTTGGTCCTCCTTCGTATTTCACATTTTTCAACCTTCATATCCACTTTTTGATGAATGTAACTAACTTTTGATAAAACAGTAAGATCATATAAAAACGTTAGTTACATTTCATGCATATAATTTAGTTTCAAAATATATTGCACAAATAGTTCAGTTAACTGAATTTTATTATTTAAGGCATGTAAACATTTGTTATATTTCAAATATATAATTAGCTTACAAAATATAATGCATAAATGTTCATATTAGTTTAAAAATGGAACACAACCATATGCTAATATAAAATCAAACTCTATTAAATCTTTCAAAAAACATATTTAACATTAAACATCAGATTCAAAGAAAAAGTTATAATCAAAAGCCATATCAAAAGGCTACCATATTTAATATGAAATGTCAAATTCAAGAAAAAATTATAATAAATGTAAAAAAAAAATAATAAGAAAGATCATACATGAATCGACAGACATTGAAAACGATAGCCAAATCGATCAATTGCACAAAAAGGGCTAGTTACATTTGTGAATATAACTAACTTTTACAATATATTCATATAACAAAGCAGTTACATTCATAAATGTAACTATTTATAAAAATTGTATAAATATACAAATTAGTTTGGAATGTAATTATCTTTAGAAAATTAATGCATATAAGTCTAATAAAATTATAAATATGTAACTGACATTAAATATTAACAATAACATTCTAGATTCAAATTTCAACATCAAAACACCAGATCACAAAAACATGTGAAAAAATATCACATAAACTAATGCAATTGGTTTGTCAGATACATTTGAAATGTATCTGAATTTCAAAAAAACGGTGGAGATGGAGGTTGGAGGAGGTGGAGGCTGGAGGAAGGCTTGAAAGGTAGTCAAACCACCTCTCATATGATAGAGGGCGATGAGAGGAATCCAGAGGTGGTGACGTTGGTCACCAGAGATAAACAGGCAAACCAGAATGATTTTTTTAAGTAGTAGATGACTTAAGAGGGTATAAAAAGAATTCTACATTTGCCTAACTGTCTCGTTAATACGGTAAATGTTAACCAAATTGAATTTAAGGGTATTATGGATAATATCATCAATGTCACCTCATTGGGCTTACATGGGGCCTATGTAATAGGGCTTGTGAATCATTTTCCATTTAAAAATATGTTTATTTGTGAAGAACATGTGAGTACAATTATGCGAGAATAACTGTACGTGAGAATAAGTTTGTATTGATGTTTGAATGGATTAAGGTTTCTAGTTCCCGATCCATATGATCCATGTCGAACTATCTTAAACACATAATACATCGTCTATGTTGAACTGAAAATAAAATTTCTGTTTCCCGTTCAGCATGATCCATTGCGAACCATCTTAATCACAAAACATATCGTTTATGTTGAATTCGTGAGGTGGGTTAGATATGAGATACAATGTAACAAATCAATTTGGGTTCGGGCTTGGCCCTCATGCGTGTGGGTTTCTTCAAAATTCAATCATTCGCGCAGTGATCTCTCAACGGATGCGATTATAATAATTTTACAGTTTTAATGTGCGCAATTGTCTGGTCGGTTTCCTGGAACGTTTTCGAATGTTGTTGGAATGTCTATATAAAGGGGTCAGATTGTTCTAATTCATCATCAGAGAAAAACCTAACTCCAGAGCCACCCACATATAGTTTTCACATCCTGTCTTAGCCTTTCGGATGGTCGAGTCCACCTTCTTCCTACCTCCCATTTCCCTCTTTGATCTAGACGTCTAAAAGGATCGCGGTTGTTCACTATGGTCTTCTTGTAGTTCGCAACCCGAGGAGCCTAACCTTAGTGATCATATCTCTTAGTGGTAGGATTCATTCAATCCTGTGTGTGAGAGAGCTTATTTATTGAAGATAGAGTGGCTCCGGTCGTTTCCACCAAATTGATATGCTATTTTAATCCTCTACTGTTTATTTGCATAATTTTCATTTGTGTTGTGCTTTCATATTGGTTTGATTATTTGGCTTTAGTAGGTTTTTGCATAGCCATTGTCTTAAATTTTTAACAATATGAGTGAATAAGTTGCACAAAACCTAATATTTAATATTTTTTCAAACCACCTTTAGTTGTTTTAAAAAATAGGTCTTGTAGAGGATTTATCTGCTAAACTGACTTTATTTGACAAAACCAATTTTAAAAGATGGCAACAACCATGTAATAAATGGCTCACTACCTTAGGATTAATTTCTATTTTGAGAACTGCCCTATGTGAAACCAAATCCCAATTTGAAAAAGAATCTACCTCTATTGATCTTACCAAGAATGTCGATCATAAGGAAACCAATGATGATGAAACGACATATCTGAAAGGAAAAACTATAGAATCAAATGGTGCCTAGGAAGATAAAGACTTCTTGTGTCATGGTAGAATCTTGAGTGCTTTAACCCCAGAGTTGTATGATATCTTTTGTACAACAAAAAACACTTTTAAAATATGGATAAAACTTGAGAAAAAATAGAGCATCGAAAATGCAGGTCTAGAAAAATATGTTGTCGGTAAATTTCAGAAATTCAAGATGGTTGATAATCTGTTTATTATGAAACAAATCATAGATCTAAAAACCATTATTCATGAAATAGGAAATATGGGATGATACTTGATGACACCTTTCTTGCATACTCCATAATTGAAGATCCTGCTTCAATGCCCACAACATTAAGTGGAGGGATTCGAGAAGGAGGAGCTAATGAATACTTGCGATTTGCCCAGATTTAAATACAATCTAGACCAATGCGCAAATTTAGTAAATAACTTCTTTACCCCCATAGCTGATTGGAGGGATCCATCGCAAAAAAGAATTAGGTCATCAACGAAGAGTAAATGTGATATAAGATTTGATTATTTTATCATGTCAATACAGCATTATCCATAAAATTAGTGAATACTTCCATCACCAACATGAATAAAAGGGGGGATAATGGGTCCCCTTGCCTCAGTCCACAAGTAGACCCAGAAAACCCATTCGGAGAGCCATTACTAAGAACATAGAACTTTACAGTTTCAAAAATTCTAGAATCCAATGAATCCACCGAGATGAGAAATTCATGCCTTTAAGGACTTCATAAAGAAAAGGCCACTAAATGGTGTCAAATGCCTTCCTTAGATACCTTGATGGCCACCCTATCCATTCTAGCCCCGTTATTGAGGTAGCGAATCAGCTAGTGAGCAAGAAGAATGTCGTGAGAGATATTTAGTCCTTTCACAAAGGCAGTTTGGTTTAAGCTGATAAGCTTTAATAATACTAGCTGAAGGCGGGAAGCAAGAAGAATGTCGTGAGAGATATTTAGTCCTTTCACAAAGGATGTCGTGAGCAAGAAGAATGTCATGAGAGATATTTAGTCCTTTCACAAAGGCAGTTTGGTTTAAGCTGATAAGCTTTAATAATACTAGCTGAAGGCGGGAAGCAAGAATCTTTGTAATTAGTTTGTAGACAGTGCCACTCAAAGATATAGGTCGAAATGCTTTCATGGAGTCAGCATTGGAAGACTTGGGAACCAAGCAAATGTACGAGTGGTTGAGTTACTTCAAAAGTTGGCTAGAGATGAAGAACTCTTGAACTGTTTGTACCACATCCAGACCTAAAATCTCCTAGCAAAATTGAAAAAAGAATGTGTTGAACCTGTCTGAACCCGGACTGCTGTTGGCTTTCATCTGTTTGAGAGTAAGACAAATTTCATCTTCTGTGATTTTACTCAGTCGTTGATGCGCTTTGGGGTCTAAAAGTTTATATTTGAAGGACATCGGCATGGAGTGGGAGAGTGTGCCGTATTAAGAAGTTGTTTGTAAAACTCCACAATGTGAGTTTTCACGGATGTGGGGTCTTCTGTGATAATGCCGTCATTTAGAGTAACTCAGTATAGAGTGTTTTGGGCCTTCCTTCCAGTGAAAGAAGCATAGAAGAAAATAGAGTTGCAATCTCCTAACCGAAGCCAATTTTGACACGACTTTTGTGGCATAATTGATTCTTCCTTCGAGAGTAAGTCTTTATATGTCACTTTGGACCGTGACTCAAGGGATATGAGTTCTGCATTGAGGAGGTTTGTTTGCAACAGCTTTTGGATTGCATCTAGATCATTTCTTTAACGAGAGAGGCCGCGTTGAATAGGATCAAGAACCTCTTTACTCCATGAATTCAAAGCATTTTTCATCCTCTTTAGCTTAGATGCAAGTCGAAACATCGCTGTCCCTGCCACTTCCATCTCCCAAACAAAGCGAAAAATATGTAAAAAGGAATCATATTGAGTCCAAGTATTAAAAAATTTAAAAAATTTGGGTCGAGAAGGGAAAGGGGGTACTGGGACAAGATGCATTGTTGAATGGTCTAGAAGGCTCTGAGGATGATAAGTCACTAGCGCTTCAGGGTGCAGTGAAAGCCAATCATTATTAGCGAGAATTCTATCTAGTATGTCCATTATACGGGTTTCCTGACTATTCGTTCAGGATAAGGTATTGCCGGAGCTAGGCACATCTGTATGTCCGCATGATTCTATGCTGTCATTGAACTGCTTGAGACAAGTTGCCTGAAGAAGCCTCCCCCCTACCTTTTCGTGAGTGTACCGAACTTCATTGAAATCACCCCCTACTATCCAGACCATATTGATGTGGTGAGATATGCTGATGATCTGTTGCGGGGCTAGGGCCTGCTTAACTTTTCCCGTCAACTGTTATCAACCAACAATTCTCGGAATATCCTTTTCCAGCTTTCGCCATTCTTGAGTCGCAATGCCTACTGAATGTAGGGTCGTGCTTCCAGATACAACTGGGTTGCTAATATGCGCTATGGTAGAGATACCACATTGTGCCCAAATGTGCAGCAGACATTGCACGAGGTGGGCCGCCATTCATATTCAACTTTGATCAAGTGAATCTCCTTCCATCGTGTACTCGTAAGTGGTTCGGTAATGTTGACTTTACTGAAACTTCAACACAAACTCGTGCGTACAAGAGGTGAGATTTTTCAGCAGTGGTAGAATCCGAGTAGAATGTGTTACCAATGGCGCTTGCTAGCTTACTAAGTATTCTATTTCCCCACATATGCAAAGGGAGGGAAGGAAATCGGACCCATATAGAAATGGTCTCCACCCTCTCCATTTCCATCTTCGAGTCCCTCCCCCATTGACGGAGGACTATAGGCCTTCCATTCATTAACCAAGGCCCTCCTTCAATGATATATTTCATATTCTCATCAAGTGAGAATTTTGCAATGAAAAACCCACCTTCACGCAGAAGGATGTCCAGAGAACCTTGAGGTTTCTAGGTGCGGTTGAGAAACTCTACAAAGGGTTTACAATAAGGTTTTTTTTCCTATTACATAACCTATGAGGGAGTACCTCTAGTGGGTCATCATTTCTAGGGAATCCTCAGCCAAACAAGAGTTGGTTACTTGACATTCTTCGATTTCAGGGGCAATTAGCTCCGACTTCATGGAGCGCGAAGAGGAGGATTGGGAAGATAGCAGTTGTGCTCAGGTCTTTCGAGAAGTAGCCAATGGAGCCTTCATTGTAGGCATCGGTCTGCTAAACCCTCTAGGTTGAGGTCGACGCCTGTCCGGAGCAGAAACCCTTTTGAAGGGGGGAGCCTGGTCTCGATGTTTTCTAGCTGCGACACGGTTCGTAGCAGAAATCTCTTGCAAAGGAGGGCCTCCGGCACCAGGAACATGTGCCACCCCAGAGGCACAGGTTTCACCCATGATGGCCTTCCCTTTGTCAAGAGAGGGTTTGGAAGGTTGGAGAGCCAAGAGAACACTGTCAATGGTTCCCTCTTTCGGAAGATGAGGGCCGCTTAAAGTGGTGTGAGCAGGGAAAGAGGAGTATCCTTGTCAGGAGCCGCTCAATGTTTTTAGAGCCAAGAAGGGTTTGCCTCACGGTTGATTTGGAAAGAACAAGACATTAATTAGGTTATTATGTTTAATTATTCACATTATGACAAATAATATATGTTAAGGTTATTTTGATCATTTTCATTTCTTGGTTAAGAAACTAACTATAGTTAATATATTCATTTTAGTTAAAAAAGATAAAAGAGAGGCACATTTTTACATTAAGAAAAAGTCTAATGGCATAAAAATAAATATGTAATTTGTGGTGGTATAAAAATAAATAACATATATTTTTTATTATATACAAGCAAAAACCTAAATAAAAAAAAGTGTGGACTGCATTTAAAGTTAGAAACTAAACTGAGTCTTAGTAAATAATTAAATAACTTTTTTAGGAACGCATTCCATCTTTTTTTATGTCAATGGGCTAGCCCGTCATGTCAATCTAAACAGCCTAGTTTTTTTTTTAATCAATAATGATTGACAAGCTCCATTATATAGGCCTCATGTAAGCCCCATGAGGTGACAGAGGTGGTATTACTGATAAGAGTGGTGATACCCAGGCCCCAACTTATAAGCCCCATTCACAGGCCACATGAGGTGTCATCACCTTATTGGTTGGTTTGTTGACTTTTGAAAATTGGTAAAATGGCAAAATACTGATATGCCCTTTATTAAAAATAGATCTAATTAACCCAAATCCCTATTTTTTCTCTTATTAATATTTCACATTAATTTGAATTTGCATAATTTAAAATTTGACTATTTTAAAAAATATATCTCTATAAAATTTGTCTATTTCAAAATTTGAATTTTTAAAATTCTTTTGAATTTTACACCAAAACTTATCTAACTTACACAAAAATCACCTAAATTGTTTTTCATCAAAATTACACAAAAACGTATCTAAATTACACCAAAATTATCTAAATAACACAAAAAAACGCTCTAGTTTTTTTTTATGATTATAACTGTTACAGAATGTAACAGTGTTGCACAAATGTAACAAATACAAATCATTATGTGTATGCAATTGAATGTTACATTTATGAATACAACAATAATATACATTTATAAATGTAACAGAATGTAACAGTGTTGCATAAATAACATTATATCGTTCCAAGACTGTTACATTTTAAATGTAAATACAAAAACAATACACACATTTACAAGACTGTTACATTTCAAATGTAACAAAATAACAAAAACTGTGTATTATTTAAATTTGTCTCTTTCGAATCAAACCGCAATATTCATTAACTGTTACAATTATAAATGTAAATGTAACAGTATTAATCAATACACAATTTTCACAATGTAAATACAACAAAACGATACCTGACCTCACTTGGAGGGGATGACGGCGGTGACGACGGAAGAGGCCGCCGATTGTCATTTGGATGGTTTATTTTGCAAGAGAGGGAGAGGAGTTGAAACAGTGGGTAAACAGTGATTTTCAAGGGAGTACATAAAGGGGGACTTGGCTGTTTTGGATAAGAGGAGGAGAATGAACTTTTTTTGGGAAAGTTTCTTTAGTTATATAAGGAGAGGTTGACTGTTTTAATGGAAGAAGTCAGTGAAGTTTGTTTTTTTTTGTTTTGAGTAATAAAAGAGGAGAGTGTGAGTGGAGTATAAAGAAAAAAATAGAGAGAGAGAGAGGGTGGAAGAAGAAGAAGTTGATAAAGGAGTTCCATCGCCGGCTGAAGTTTTTTTTTTGTTTTGATTGAGGTGAAGACGATGAAGACTTAAAAAGGAATTTATTGATCTGTTTAATCTGAATTTTTTATTATAAAATTTGAGTGGGGGGAGTTTTTAAAGATTTAATAAAGAATAAATCACAAAAAAATCGGTAAATCATAACTGAAAAATCACTTTATAAGGAAATAATAAAAAAGAGTATAATGGGTAATGTCTTGATGCCACCTCATAGAGCCTATTTGGGGCATGTGAAATTGGGGCTTAGGAATCATTATTGTACTGATAATACCCTCTTAAGCTATCCGCTATTTCAAAAAATCATTCTGACCGGCCTACTCATCTTTGGCGACCAGCATCAACACCTCTGGATTCCTCTCGCCGCCCTCTATCATATGAGAGGTGGTTATGCTACCTTTCGAGCCCTCCTCTGGCCTCCATCTCCTCGGACCTCCACATGCACCTTTTTTTTAAAAAAAATCAAATACATTTGAAATGTATCTGAAAAACCAATTGCATTATGTTATGGGATTTTTTTATACATGTTTTTGTAATTTTATGTAATGTTATTTAATGACTATTTTGTTATGTTAATCATATAATTATAAGTTATATTTTTGCTCCATTTATGTGGTTGTTGATTTTTTTTTCATTTTTTTATGTCTTTTCCCTAGTAATCTAATTACATTTTCTAAAAAGTTAAGATACATTTTCCAAAAAATTAAGATACATTTGAATTTTAACTTATCTCCCAGAAGTGAGCCATGCTTCATCTTTTTTTTAATATTTAAGTGAATGATTAATTTGTTATGTTAGCTGTTTTTATATTTAAGTGATTCAGTTACATTATATGAAATTCAGATATGTACATTTAAATTTGAAAACTCGGTTGTTTCGAAAAAGATATATTGTTTCAAATCTAGTTACATTATATGAAATCCAAATACATGTTTAATTTTAAAAACTCATTTGCATTAACAATTGATATAAGAGTTTTCCGCCTCTAAAAACTTAATTTTTTTCTTCTCCTTTCTCCCCTCCTTCCCCTCTTTGGAAACACTGCTTCTACTGCTGCAAAGACACCATAGCCGACCGCTGATGTTGACGAGTGTCGTCGAGCCGCTGTCCCCAAGATCTGTCTCAAGGAGCTTTTGAGAAGAAAAAAACAAAAACTGAAGAAGATCTCCTAATTTGATTGATTAAAAAAAAAATCGTCCACCACACGATTAATCATCCATGCATGTGATTGATTGAATAAATAATAAAATCACATCTGCACCCGTCATCCACTACTGCCGTCTGCCTCCATCCGCGGTTGTCAGCCATTCGGTGTTTTCGTTCGGTGTTTTGATACAGATTAAATAAGAAAGGTATTTAAGTATTTTGTCTTTTCAAATATTTTGAAAGTCAAACAATCAATCAATCAAAACATGACACCTAATGGACTTATAAATGGGGCTTGATACTCACGTTGTGTTTGGGATTTGATGTTGAAACGCTAATATTCTTATAAGAGTGTTGATACACGCAGCTCATTTTTACAGTCCATTTTACAGTTCGTATGCTATGATTTTGTAGTATATATTACACTATAATAGTGTATACTGTACTATCATAATATATAATGCAGTCTGTTTTTTTCATTTTTTTCACCATGAAAAAAAATACACTAATGTATCTCAGTATACATTTTATTTCATGTAATAGCATGCATTTTCAAAGAGTGAATGTATAATTTTATATATATAAAAAGATGCATTGCAATTAGGGTTGCAATGGGGGCTACGCATATCTTTTTCATTCTTATAATTTTGTGTGTCAAACCCAGCTTTTGAAAAATGTTATTTTATTATATTTTTAACCGTAAGATTTTTTGACATAAAAAAAAAAAGATAGTGGTTTGAAAATCTAAACGCTGAAGATATGTTTAGTTTTGAGTTTGAGAATTTTTAGCTTTTCAAACACAATATCTACCTAAACTCATATTCAAATGAGGCACTAAGTATATTTTGCAATCTTCTTTACAACTCAAAAATGGTTCCTCAACTGTCGATGCACTGCGATAAGACAGTATATATTGTGTTATTACAATGTGTATTGCACTTTTTAGTGTATAAAAATTATTTAAAATTTTTTTTTTAAAAAAATTGTGTTTCTTAATATATGTTTTTTTTTATAATAATATATACTTCGAGAAAGAGTTCATATATTTTTTTAAAAACGCCCGGCTACACGTATCGGTAAACTAATCATTTGAAAAAAATTTGGATGGGAATCTTCTTCAATCTAATCAATCTAAACAGACTATTTTTTTTTATTTAAATGAAAAGCCGATCAATTAGTTGGTATGGACTTTTGATTGTGATACTGGTTTTTTTTGGTTTCTGTGACCTAAAGAAGAGATCAAGGTTTTTTTTTTTTAACACTGTTGTGCTTCACACAGACTCTCGGTCCATCCACATTGCAGCATGAGTCCTACTGGAGATACCTCATGTAGAAGGCACAATAATTATGTTCTAGAACTAAAGAACTTTAATTGGTGGTGAAGAGATCCTTCACGTTTCAAAATAATAGCCTCGAAGGTGGTGGAGATTTAGCGATCGAAGATTTCCCTCAAGGTTTGAATGTTCATGTGTTTTTTGTATCAGGAGAAGCTCCTCACTAGAGTGTACCGTTCCAAATGGGTGCCCGATTCGGATACTTGTTATCCTCTCTACATGATGCAGGAAGAATCAGTGACATACCTCTTTATCAGGTGTCTGATTGTTCGTCAACTTTGGAGCCTCTTGAAGGCGGCGACAGGGATGGCAGACCAGTTTGCTTCTTTACACGATTTATAGGAGACAGGGAGGCGTCTTCGTTCGAGTGGTAATCGAAGTGTGGCGGGTAAGATCACTCAATCTTTCATTCCGGCTATGGTGTGGACGATTTGACTTGCTCGTAACCATTTGATTTTTAGGGATACAAGAGTTTACATTGAGAATTTGTGGGATTTAGTTATTAATTTTATTAGAGATTTGGGGGTTGCTTGTGCGGGGGCAAGCAAAATTTTGTACAAGGGCAAAATTGTGATCGAGGAGTATGTTTTGTAGCTCCTCTCAGTAGACCCCTCATCTATCTATTTTATTGCTTTGGACATGTTTCGCTTTGATTTGAATAAAATTAAGACGCATAACTACCATTTCATCAAAAAAAAACTACAGAACTTTAATTCTTTTGTCACCTTACACCCCAATAGGTAAAAATTTACTTGAAGATGCTTTGTGATGATGAAGGCCAACTGCATTGACAACTTATATGTTCTCTACGCAACTGTGACATGCATATGAGCGAGGGAGATTTAATAATTATGATTTCACGTGCTGCATAAATGTTAGAATGACATTTATCCCCACTTTTCATCATGATTTCAATAAATGTGAATAAAAACAAACTAGAAAACTTTTATCCTTAAAGTTGGAATAACTCATCCTTCAGATCTTATTGCCCTGCCAACTATAGGCCATTTATTTCATGTCATTGATGGTGGATATCATGAAGTGGGACAAATTGAAAGATTAAGAGCTCTAATCTATAATTTTATGTATCTTGTTCATGTTGATGGAGCAGCTAGATTTACTTAATCATCTTCCATGTATATTGTTTATGTGCCTAAAGAATGATGTGTTTTAGTTAATGTTCCACCCAAAACATGTTCCTCAGTCGTAACATTCAACTCTCTGAACAGATTGCAAAAAACATTGCAAATTTCAAAAACATTGCAAATTTCATGGTCAAAGAAAACCCTTTGTCATTCAAAAATGAGAGAAGCAAACATGTTCCTCATCTTGGACTAAACTCTCTGAATAAGTTGCACAAAATTTTCAGGGTCAAAGAAAACAATTCATAACAAATATATTGAGAGAGAGAGAGATGTTGGGTTATTATACAACAACTTATTTTATATGCATTATTTTATATATTAAAAAATCCAAGATAAAGTGTGGATAATTATCCCTATTTTGAATTTTAAAAATGGAGATTTTAATGCGTATCTTATTTTTCTTAGGATTAAAGACATTCGAGTTCATATAAACATGCATAATTCTATATAAGTTCTTGTAAATTTGAAGTCAAATGTACATTTTCTTGCAAATTAGGGGTAGCAAACGAGCTGAGCCACTTGGGTTTGGCTCAAGCACGGCTCGGTTGGAGCTCGTTCGGGTTCATTGGATTAAACAAATGAGTCGAGCTTTAATAATGTTTAAGCTCAGTTGTAAATGAGTCGAACCTAAGCCGAGCCATGAGCCTTTACAAGTTTGTTTCGAATATGATTGTTTAATGATGATTATGAATAAGATTGTTTATTTTTGACATGTTATCTGTTTTCTACAGGTTTTCATTACTAAACAAGCTTTTTTTAGCTAAACAAACTTTTTTGAGCTAAATAAGTTTGAGCTCGAGCCTTGGTTCGAGCTTGCACTGGAGCTCGGTTTACAAATAAGCCGAGCTTTCACTTTTCACAAACCAAACGAGTCAAGCTTGAACAAAAAATTAAGCTCGGTCTCAAGTCGAGCCGAAGTTAATTATAAACAAGTTGAGCTTGAACATATCAAAATTTAGCTTGCTCGACTCGTTTACCACCCTTACTGCAAATAAAAAAGGTCTCATAGATCCCTATCATTAATATCTATTAACTGACCCAAAACAAAATTAACAATGGATGTATATTTGACTATTATACCCTCTTAGATGTCTTTAACCCTAAAAAAATTTAGGGATATCTGAGTCCCTGTAAACATATATATCCCACATAAGTCCCTTCAATTTTTTTATTAGTTATACATTTCCTCTGCAAACACGAAAAATATCACATGCATCCTCATGTCAACCATTATTAATTCACTATAAATTAATTCTTAATAGTCATTTAAAAGGACTTAGATGTCTTTTTTTTGTGTTTTGAAAATGGTGTTTAATTTCTTATGCATGGAATATTCTAAGAATATACCGTTAAAATATATAAAAATTTGAACCAATGACTAAATTGGCAAAATATTACAGTTTAAAGAAAAAATATGTCTCACTCCAAGTTTACAAAGATTTATATGGGATTATGCATGTTTACATGAACTCAGATGTCTTAAACCCTTTTTTATTTTTACAATTTGTTTGAAAAAAAAGACAAAATTAATAATTTTCTTTATTATCCCCTAAAATTGGAATATTGTGTTGCATTTTGGTTAATGTTCCATCCAAAACATGTTCCTCACTTTGCACTCACTTCTCTGAACGGGTTGCAAAAAACACTCCATGTTTCAGAGTTCAAAGAAGAAATCTATTATCAAAAAATGAGAAGCATGTTTCAGGGTCAAAGAAGAAATCTATTACAAAAAAAATGAGAAGCATGTTCCTCTAAAACAAGTTCCTCATTCTGCACCATAATTCTCTGAACATGTAACACTAAAATTTAAGGGGCAAAGAACACGACTCATAAGAAATATATTCAGAGAGAGAGGTAGAGGGAAAAAGAACTTTTGTTGACTTGGGTGAATTAAAACTTTACATTGGTTTTCATATTTGTGGTCCTCTAGAAGTGATGGAAGAAACAATGACTCCCAACATGACTCATTTCAGATGAAAACAATGTCAGATTTGAAGAAATCATTAGAGGATATCTGATTCCAAATACATTATTAAAATATGGTTTTTACGAGAATTTGTTATTCTAATATTTAATATTTGACAAATATCTTTATTTAGATAATAATAAAGACATTTTACTAGAAAAAAGGTGAATTTAGGGATTTAATGATCTTATTTAAGATTTTTTAGGATTTTCATTAGTTTCTTTTCATAATTTTAGCAGTTTTAATCATTATCAATTGGATTATCTTATTAGTTTAAGAGAAAATGACTAAAAAAATATCTCAAAAGTTAGAAATACCCAAATCAGTCACTTTTTAAAATTATACCTAAAAAAGTCTCATTTTACAATTTTGAAAACACAAAAGACTAATCTACCCTTATGTAATTAGATCCTTAATACATTCTATATCTCTTAACTTTGTTAAAATATTTCACTTTTTTAATTTTATTAATATATTTAACACATTTTCATGTAAATCAATTTTTTTATTGTAAATTCTTTGTGATTATGTGGATTTTGTGAAATATTAATTTGAGTTATGATGAACTCCATTAAATGTTGATGCTTTTTAAAAAAATGAATATGTAATGATATCATAAAAATCTGTAAATAGCCAAAAAATAAAAAATGTAAATAAAGATTTAGAATACTAAAATATCATCTGTTGTATTGTGACATAACACATATTTAAATTACATAATATGATTATACATAATGAAAAATGATAAACAATATTATATAAGATATATATAAGAAACACACAATATAATATATAATAACAAAACATGATTGATTTTTATAGAGATATTGTTGTTTTGTAGGAAAAATAGATTTTTAGTGTGGAATAAAAGAGAGATATTATATATTTAATTATATAAGGGCATATCAGTCTTTTGTGTTTTCAAAACTGTGAAATAAGACTTTTTTAGATATAATTTAAAAAAATGGTTGATTTAGGTATTTCAAACTCTTAAGAGATTTTTTTAGTCATTTTCCCTTAATTTAATATAATATGTATTTAATGACATATAATTTTTTTTTAATAATTATGTCATTTAAAATTTGTCTATACTATGTTTAGGACATTTAGTGTTTTAATGTTTGTGGCATATAGAAGGGGCGCCATCACATAATTTTGTATGGAACAATTTTTATAATTTATAAAATTATATTATTCTCCCTTTTGAGTTATTATTTTCCCTTTTGAGTTGATATCCTTGTGGATTCAAAATTTATTATAAGATCTTGATTATTGACGTATATGGAATCCATTATTATTATTATTCTCCGTTAGTAGATTAAGTGGACAGTTTAATTTATCATCACGAATAAATAAATAAAAAAGAATCACCATGTATAAGATATTATAGATTTAGTGGTGATTTGATCTTTTCTTCATGTCGTATATGCAAAGGATAATGTTAGGGCAGTCTTGTATACAATCTTTCTTCATCTTTCATTTTTTGGAAAAAAATATATTTTTGATGTATGTCATCATGTATCTTTAAAAAAATAAAATTATTTTATTCTTGTATACATATGTTCTTTTACATTAGAAAAAATGTCATATGTTTTATCAATATATATATATATTAATAATGAAATGAGATTGTCACAGAGACAAAATAATTACGTGCAACAAATACTCCTTTTCACTGTATACAAGATTCTAGATATTGTGATTCACTGATTCTGCATCCATTTTCTTTTGAAATGAGGACTATCATCAATCTGACATGATTATAGAGATTATCATAAACCTTGCATGATTATACAAATGACTAAGGGAAAATATTATGGACAATCTTTCAGTCTCAATGTGATATAATTTTTTAAAACAATATATTTAAAACATATATATATATATATATATATAGACACACGACTGCGATGAAGTGCGGCGGTCGCACCGTGCGGCAACCGTCCGATCACGGGTCCATCGCATCCAACGGTCGACGTGAATTGCACCCGACCGTCCGATGCGATGGACCCGTGATCGACGGCCCGTGGTCGACGCCGCACGGTGCGGTAGCCGCACCTAATTGGTGCTATATATATATATATATATATATATATATATATATATATATATATATATATATATATATATATTGAAATGATTACGTGCGGCGGACGGCAGGTGTGGCCGTGACATGGGCCGTTCGATCACGGGTCCATCGCATCCGACGGTCCGATGTGAAGATGCGATGGACCTGTGATCACGGCCGCACCTGCTGTTCGCCGCACCTAATCGCTCCCCTATATATATATATATATATATACGCCGCACCTAATCGCTCCCCTATATATATATATATATATATATATATATATATATATATATATATATATATATATATATATAGGGATATTATTGCGTGCGGTGAACGGCGGGTGCGGCAGCGATCACGGGCCGTCGATCACGGGTCCATCGCATCGGACGGTCGGGTGCGATTCACGTCGACCGTTGGATACGATGGACCCGCGATCGAACGGCCCACGTCGCAGCCGCACCTGCCGTTCGCCGCACGCAATAATTTTATATATATATATATATATATATATATATATATATATATATATATATATATATATATATATAACTCGTGATATGGTGCGGTCGGTGTGGTCATGCGGATCCGACGTGCGTCGTCCGATCGCGGGTCCACCGCATTAGACGGTCGGGGGATATTCAGATCGACCGTTGGATGCGATGGGCCCGCGATCGGACGACGCACGTCGGATCCGCACGACCGCACCGACCGCACGCTATCACTCGACTATATATATATATATATATATATATATATATATATATATATATATATATATATATTGAAATAAATATTTTTGTGAAAAATAAATACATGTTTAAATGAGTTAAATGCATGATTTATAATTTTGTATATATGCAATGCTAATCTAATAAATACTCTAATATTATAGGAATCACTAAGTCCCCGTTTGGATAGCGGAATTGAGTTATTCTGGATAGATAAATATGTCAGTATAGATAACAAATCTAAATGAATAAGAGATTTTCTGTTTGGTTGTGTTTTTTTTTATTCTCATTGGAAAACGTAAAAATAAAGATTGAGTTGTTTAGTTGATAAAGAATAAAATATAAATAAAGTGTAAAAAAATTGATTTGACATGTGGACCATTTGATGTATAAGAGATGTTGATAGGTGATTTGATGTGATAAGATGTAAAAAGTTGATTTGACATGTGAATCCATGAGAATAGATAAAGTGAGTATAGTTTATCCTAGAGGTTACTTAGAATTGTTATACTTTCTTATACTCGTTTAAACTGGTTTAGTAATACCAAGTTATATTCTGCAAACAAACAACCATTTTCCTTATTCATTCTTATACCACCCTTATACTATCTTTATACCCCGCCTATTCCGCTTCCCAAACGGGGCGTAAGTGTATCAGCATGACATCAACCTTTGACCTTACCACCTTAGTTATCAATCATGAGCTCTTTATGACATTACATGTTTGTTATAATTTATAAGTTACAGATTATAGTTTTTAACTTAAAATAAGCAGTTGCCGCATATTTGTTAGAATTTATTAAAACTTATTTATGTTAAAAACAGCTTAAAACATTCATAATATCTAAGTTGGGTTAGATGTGCTTTTCATATTATAACTTATGGATTAATGTTTAAAAAATCCGTTGGACATTTAATACCCTTCACTTTATCTAACAAGGACAAATATTTTCATATTATCTAAATATTCCTTTCATCGACTAAAAATTTGAAATAACTGATATAAAATATTTTTTTTGAAACTTAACTCATGTAAGATTAAAACTTTGGATTGTAATTTTTTTTTATAAAATAAAATTTAGATTACAGGCAGAATATTTTAGTTGTGTTTTTTTCTTAATAGAGATCAAGTTTTATGTTTTTGTCTCTCAAGTTCTACTTTTTTAATTAACGTGGAATCCAATATTTCATTTATTTTTTTACATTTTATTTAATGTTAATGGATGATGAGTGAGTCATCATCATTTTATAAATAAAACTACATTCTTTTATAAAAAAGAAATTAAATTTAATTTGTACACATGGAAGAGGTATTTTTTACAATTACAAAACAAAAGCTATTTTACAGTTTATTCTAACAAACAACCACAACTGCTTATTCTCTGTTTTTCAACCGCTACAACAAACATGTTAACTGTTTATAAAAAAATTATAATTTATAATTTATAAATTATAATCTACAATCTGTGAATTTAAGCTACAACAAACATGGCTTAAGTAGTAGTGGTGTGATGGATATTTTTCAAATGGGGATGGATAGCCCCACCGGCGATCTTACCAATTCCATCACTTCTTTTTTATCCCACCACCCTCTTTTTTTTTTTTAAATCCACTACCTTTTATATACAAAATACGGGTCACACACTGTCACCACCACGACACCATCACCAGTTCACCACAATAGGCCATCACCACCACCAGCACACCATCACCACAGCCTCGGATCACCACCAGCACAGCCTCTCCCTCCTTCTTCCCCCTCCTCCACGGCCTCTCTCTTTTCTCTTCCCCATCTATCCCACCATCAGCATCGGCGTCACTGATAGAAAGAAGAAAATTTTGGGATAATGATTAAACTTGGTGTATTTTATTTCTCACCCATGTCCCCCTTAATAAATAAATAAACAATCAACATCAAAATCATGGGATACATGCTGCTTTCTCCTACCACTATAAAAAGATTCTACTTTTACACCCTATTTCTTACATTCATGGGGAACAACATATTTTTTTATAATAATAGAGGAGAGAACACCACCACCACCTCCATCTGGGAAACAATTGATATGAGTGGGGTCCAACATGCAAACTTCACCAGGCCACCTCATTTATGGGACAAAAATCAACTTTTTTGGACTCGGGAAAGGAGGAACAGGTCTTTAAAAAACAAAAACATACATGTATTTTTATTTTATATAAATATATTGTCCACCAAATAACACGAGGACAATTTTGATCTAGAAAAAAATAATTGAATTCTGATATATTATTTGTATATTAAGTAAAAAGATAAATTTTATTTAGAATGTTCAGAAATAAAAACATCAATAAAATATTTTAAAAACAATTTTCTTTGTTAATTCAGTAGAAGAAAAATAAAAACAAAAGTCAATCTGATCTTTAATTTTAGAAAATGAGATAATATACATTTTGAATTAATTTAAAAAATATATATATTACTTCATGATGTGTCTTCTACTAAAATTGATAGAATAAAAAATTATGTATCAGTGCCAAATGATAATCAGTATTTTTGAACATCAATTTTTTATTTTTAGATTTAAATTTCATGTTTTAAAAATGGCTAAAAAATCTCTTTTTTTTATAATGAAAAATAGATTAAAAATGGCTGTTTCTGTTGGTCTCTCAATTTCTTCAAATCAGAGTAAACCAAACAATCAAACCCCACAATCTCTAAATTAAAAAAAAAACACAAATAATAAAATAACCCAAAAAAAAATCAAACTTTTTTTTAAAGTTGAGAAAGTTCCACAACAAAACAAAAACCAAAGTACCAAACCCTTATTTTATTTTTTTTCAGAGAAGAAAACAAAACCAATTCATCCTAATAAAACTCAACAAAAAAGAAAATAAAACCCTCTCACTTGTCATGCTAACTCTGGACCGGTCGGATCATCGGCAACCCAACACGAAACCCCTCTCCCCCTCCCCCGATCCCCGCCGGAGGATCTCCCGCCACCGCCGCCGCATCGAGACCCGGATCATCCACCGCCCGTTCCTCATCGGGAGACGGCGGCGGCGGCGGGGAACGGACGAGATGGACGAGGTGGAGCGTGAGCCGTCCATTCGACCTCCTCGCGCGGAAGTAGTAGCCGCCGCTCTCGTCGATGACTTCCCGGATCACGAGGCGGCCGTCGTCGCCGTAGGTCCGGTGGAGGTACCACGGCATGTGACACGTCAGGTGTCCCGTCCGGGCCAGGAACGGTATCGGCGGCGGGAATCGCTTGTCCCTCCGTCGCCCCGTCGCCGTACACCCCCTCTCCTCCTCCTCCTCCTCCTCCTCCTCCTCCTCTTCTTCTTCTTCACTGGTTTCAATGTCGGATTCGCAGTGGATCTGATCGGAGTCACTGTTGATCGCCATTGAAGACGATGAGGAGGAGGAGGAGGAGGAGGAGAGGGAGGAAGAGGTGGGAGAGGATAGACGGTTGCGATTGAGGCAAATGGGGGTTGGACGGCTGAGATTCAATGGTGGGGGGGAGATGATGGTCTTCAGTCCGGGTTCGTTTGGGGCTTCCACTCTCATCATTAGTGGGGTCGGTGTTTTTTTTTTATAATTAAAATCAATTGAGAGAGAGAGAGAGAGATGAAGCTGGGGGGACCTATTATATGATGGATATGACGGGCGTCCAAACGGGAGATAAGGATATCCGGGTGAAGAGGGCGCGGAGAGAGCTTTTCACGCGTGTGGAAGGGGGTGCCAGCTAAGGCGTGCGAGACGGCATTCAATGTGGTGAGGAGGTTTTGCAGTTCTTGGAAAGTTTGCATTCATTTATATGAAAAAAATAAAAATAATAAAGAAATCAAAAAAGAAAAAATCTTTTTAAAATATCTTTCTAAAAATATCCTTTTAAATGAAAATAATAATCACTTATTTTGAGGTTCTAGAAATTCATTGGAATAATGGAAATCAAGTAAAGAGTGAAAAATCAGGCGAATTATTGAATTTGTTTATTTTATGAGTTTATTGATGAAATTTGACTAACTATGACATGTTTAATGGAAACAACAAGTATTCCTGATATCCTATATCTCCATGTCAAATTTTGTGAGGTTATGGTATTGTCAAATCTTATATTAGTGATTGCTTCTATTTTTGTTATTTCACTTATTTTGCATCTCTTGAGAATATATTTAAAATCCTTGTCAAATAAATATTGTTTGTCAATATTAAGTTGTCTGATGAATCATTTTTTTGTGTTAATTTGATTGCGAATTGTAGTATAAATTGTCATGTTTAAATGGTGATGACTCATCATCCGTTTGTTATATGTTGAATTTTTTCTGAATTCATCACACATATTAATAAATATAAAGGATAACATATTGATTAATGAAAATTATACATATTATATTATTTATACCATGGTCAAAATCATTATATTTATTTAGATGAAAATATGTGAAGTAACATAGATAATAATTAAATAAAATAAGGGTAATTAGGCCATTTCAGATGAATAATGATGAAACAAGACTTATTTGGATAAAATTTAAAAACAAAGATTAATCTATAAATTTTGGATCTTTAAGAGAACAATTTAATATTTTTCACAAAAAATAGCGAAAATACCAGAAAAAATTTAAAACTTAGAAATACCCAAATCAACCAATTTTTAAAATTATACAAAAAAAGTATCATTTCTCAATTTTAGAAATTAAAAATACTAACATACCCATATGTAATTTTTCAATTCTCTCCATTATATTTAAATTTTTTCATAACCATCACTTAATAGAAAAATAATATGCATATAAAAAATCATTTTCATTACATGTTATTAAAAAAATTTAAGTATGCTATCAAAAATGTCATTCATATATTTACAAATTTTTTTTTGGATTTTTCCTAATTTTTTAAAGTTTTTTTCAATTTTTTTGTTATTTATAGTTTATAAATGTCTTGCATAAGGATTTTTTTTTGTATAATATTTAACATATATAAGTGTCTCAAAAGACTTTATAAAGGTTGGAATTTGTAAAAAATATTTTATAACTAAAATTTTCAATTTTTCACAATTTAACTCTTGATGATGTATTTATATATACAAAAAAGAATTCATGTACAAATTAAAAAAATAGTATTAATTTATTCATATTTTTATTTATGAAAAGAAACAATTGTCTATCCATCTCTTATACTCATTTTTCAAAAATGCTTGACAATGATATAAAAATAAATATGATAAATATTTTGACAAAATAATTGCCCAATATATATATGGGATCCAATAAACAAGTTGACATTTGATCACTACTATTCTTCTCACTCTCTTTTTGAGTAACTCACAATATGTCGCCATTATCTATAATAGCATAATCTATTAATAGAACTGCACAACATTAGAATCGAACTGTACAACTTATTAATCAAATTGCATGACATAATAATCGAACTGTACAACCTACGAATTGAATTGCAAACCTATAAATCGAACTGCATAAGCTAATAATAAAATTGCACAACCCATGAATCAAATTACATAACCAATGAATGGAACTGCACAACATTAGAATCGAACTGTACAACTTATTAATCAAATTGCATTATATAATAATCGAACCGTACAACCTATGAATCGAATTGCAAACCTATAAATTGAATTGCATAACCTAATAATAAAATTGCACAACCCATGAATCAAATTACATAACATATGAATGGAACTGCACAACTTTATCATCGAACTGTATAACTTATTAATCAAATTGCATTACATAATAATCGAACCGTACAACCTATGAATCGAATTGCAAACTTATAAATCGAACTGCATAACCTAATAATAAAATTGCACAACTCATGAATCAAATTACATAACCTATGAATGGAACTGCACAACATTAGAATTGAACTGTACAACTTATTAATCAAATTGCATTCCGTAATAGAAAGAGAGTAAGAAGAGAGGGAGGGGAAAGAATCATTCTTTCTCTCTTTCTATATGATTTAAGATCCACATATTTTTTAAACATCTATATTAGGGTTTTTTTTATATTTATTATAAATACATTTTCTATCCCTTGTAGGGTTTCAGAATTTGTTGATGAAGGCATTTGTATATTCCTTGAAGGGTTTTCTAATTTAAGCAATTTGTATTTTTTTCTATACATAGATTGTACGGTTCAATTCTAATGTTGTGTATTTCGATTTATATATTGTGCAGTTTATTTATGATTTTTGTAGTTCGGATCATATGTTGCTCAGTTCAATTAATATAATGTGCATTTTTATTATAGTTTGTATAATTGGATTCATATATAAGATTTATATGTGTATAGTTTTATTCATGGGTTATTAGATTAATGAGTTGTGCAATTTTATTATGAGGTTATACAGTTCAATTTATAGGTTTGCAGTTCGATTCATAGGTTGTGCAGTTCTATTTTTATGTTATGCAGTTTGATTAATAAGTTGTGCAATTTGATTCTATGTTGTGCCGTTTTATTCTAATTTTGTAGTTCGGATTATATGTTGCTTAGTTCAATTCATACAATGTGCATTTGATTATAAATTGTATAATTAGATTCATATTTAAAATTTATATGTATGCAGTTTCATTCATAGGTTATGTAATTTGATTAATGGGTTGTGCAATTTTATTATTAGGTTATTCTATCGATTCATAGGTTATGGTTCGATTATTATGTAGTGCAATTTGATTAATAAGTTGTACAGTTCGATTCTAATGTTGTGCAGTTCCATCCATAGGTTATGTTATTTGATTCATGGGTTGTGCAATTTTATTATTAGGTTATGCAGTTCGATTTATAGGTTTGCAATTCGATTCATAGGTTGTACAGTTCGATTATTATGTAATGCAATTTGATTAATAAGTTTTACAGTTCGATTCTAATGTTGTGCAGTTCCATTAATAGATTATGCTATTATAGATAATGGCAACATATTGTGAGTTATTCAAAAAGAGAATGAGAAGAATAGTAGTGATAAAATGTTAGCTGGTTTCCTGGATCCCATATATATATTGGGCAAATAGTTTGTCAAAATATTTATCATATTTATTTTTATATCATTGTCAAGCATTTCTGAAAAATGAGTATAAAAGATGAATAGACAATTGTTTCTTTTTCATAAAGTGACTTGGATGATGGTATTCATTTTATGTTGAATGGTGACAAGTATGACTCTTTGTGGCTTTGTAAATCCAGACAGCTTGTGGTATGATATATGACACTGTGAAAATGTGAGAATTTATTTTTTTGGTTTTCTTATAAATAATTCTGAGTTATCGCTTGATACATGTGCTCATATTTTATTTTACACAGATATTTATCCATATCGTTAAGAATAGTCATTGGTTACTTGCGATGGCATGTCCAAAAAATATAACTTATTCATGTATGATTATCTTACAAATGATTTGGAGAATAAATTTTATCGATTCCTTGACTATGTTGAATTGTTGTACTGTGTTGAAAGTTGTTGAATGAAACTTATTGTGCTGATATATGGATATGTTTGCAGTGTATACTTTTGTTTACATAATCGAACTGAAGTTTGGTTGAAGTAAACTATACTACTCATGAAACAAACCGAATCGTGGTTGAGTCGGTACTTATTAATCAAATTGAATGTTGATGCCTCAATCTTAAAATGGGAGTTGTTAATTGAACTAAAGCATTTATAGTTAGAACTAATTATTAAGTATTTTTTGATGTCTCAAAGCTGAAATGACATTTGTTAATTAGATTGAATAATGAATGTTTCAAATTTTGGATAATTTTTTAAAGGGATTTTTAGTTTTAAGTCCCCGTCAACTATATGATTTAGCAATCGATCCCTCACTTCTTCATATTTAAGTTTTAGTCCCTACATTTAAATGATCATTTAGGAATAGGTCCCTCCCAGGGATTAAAAAGCAAACTAAATAATTTAGGAATAGGTCCCTCCTAGGGACTAAAAAGGAACATATCATTTAAATATAGGGACTAAAACCTAAATATGAAGAAGTGAGGGATCGATCACTAAATCATATAGTTTACGGGGATTAAAACTAAAAATCCCTTTTTTAAATGAACTGAACTACTAATGAATCAACTACAACACACATAACAAACCAAATCCTCGATACAACTTCTGCTTTATATAACTAACTACAAGCTGCAATATTTCTTTATAACTATATAACAAAATTTCTGTACAACTCTAATTACAACTCTAACGACAACAAAATATTTCTTTACAACAACAATTACAACAAAGTTTTATACAACTCTAATGACAGAAAGTAACAACTAATAAAGCAAGTCCAATTAGATTCCATCTTCATCTAACATTTGATGTTGTTCTCTGTAATTTGTCATGTGGCATTAATATGGCTACTCTTAAATCCTGCAAATAATATAAATAAGGTACAATGAATTATTGAAAAAAAAAATCCTGAATATTTGAGTTGTTGGGATTGGGATTGACTTGACTTGTTTGGGTTAACGAGCTGATTGCTGTTGAAAAATTCAACATATCCAGACATTAATAGTTAATGTTTAGGTGCATAAAAAGGATAAATTAAATTGCACAACCTAATAATTGAACAATAGAAATATAAATCAAACTACATGACCCAATACTTGTCAAAATGTATGATCTATGAATGGAACCGCAGAACATTAGAATCGAAGTACACAACTTATGAATCAAACTACATAACATAAAAATTGAACTACATAACCTATGAATCGAACAGCAAATCTATAAATCGAACTGCATAACCTAATAATAAAATTACATAGCTTATGAATCAAATTACATAATCCATTAATAAAATTGAATACATATAAATCTTAAATACGAATCAAATTATACAATCTATAATCATAATGCATATTATATGAGTTGAACCATGAAACTTATAAACTGAACTACAAAAATCATTATCAAACTGTACAATATTAGAATCGAACTGCAAACCTATAATTCAAACTGCATAATCTCGTAATAAAATTGCACAACCCATTAATCAAATAACCCATGAATGAAACTAGACACATATAAATCTTATATACGAATCCAACTATACTAACTATAATAAAAATACACATCATATAGATTGAACTGAGCAACATATGATCCGAACTACAATTGACTTTAACGACAGGTCCTCGTTAGGGTCATTGAAAATGTTTTTTTGTTGGGGACAGGTGTCGACTACCTATTTGACACTGATCGAACTGATGGTCTTGAGTCCTCATAGGATCCGATCCCGTTTCACTGGGGTCATTAAAAAGTTTTTTTTGTTCGGGACAGGTGTTGACTGTCTATTTGATACTGATCGAATTGATGGTCTTGAGTCCTGATAGGATCCGATGCCCTACTATTTTAGGATTTAAACATCATTTATATTGTTGTAAGCAATGTTTTTACTTTTATTGGTTTGAGAATTTAACGATAATTTATATTTTTGTAAGGCTTACACCATTTTGTTATGGTTTCATACATTACAAATATTTCATGTGATTTTTCTGGTCAATTACAAATACAATATATGATTAATCACACACTCACACTATTGTGTTTGTGCTTGATACATCTGATATAAATGTTCTAGATAAGATGAATTTGTTTATTTGAATACCTAATATAAATGTTGAAGAGGAGTAAAAAAAAACATTTGCTTTTAAGACTGCGTTTGGTTGCACGTTTGTAAAATTGATTTTATACAAAAGTTTGGTTTAAAACTAATTTTGTAAGAAGATGCCTTTTTACAGCTTCTAAAAAACTCAGGTTTTGAACATTTTTTTACATAAATCTGTCTACAACTGTTGGCCCTAGTATTTTTTAAAAATTGTGTTCAATAATCTTGCTACTATGGACATGTTTGATGTAATTTTTAATGCACTCTTTACTCTCAGAAGCAACATGAATTCGATATTGAGTAGTGGATTTGTGCCATAAATAAAATGCTTCTCACTGATATCGGCATGTACGGATTTTTAATCAGTCTTCAGTGAATAACTTTGAGCTCGACCTGTCCCTTTTCACAGGTGCTTGTGTATGAGTGTATCAAGTGGTCGGATAAATTACTTGAATTCTTTTTGCTTGTATTTCATACCAAATTATCAACCAGAACTTTTCAATGTGTTTTATGTATTCAAGGGTCTCAAGGGTCATCATTTAGTTTAAGCCCCCGTTTGGAATTGGTATAACCCCCGGATAACTTTGGATAACCCCCTGGATAAGTATTTTGGGGGTGTTTATTTACCCCGGATAACCCCAAATAAATTATATCAGAATAAACCTTGATAAAGTGGTATATGGATTTCAATCAACCCCTAAAATAAAAATTATCATAGGTTATTCCACCCAAAGAATATGTGGACCCACTGTTAAATCAACTGTCATCACCTCTTATAAATCACATGTCTAATAAACTATCATTACTTTTTTACCTTTTATAAATCTTTATCCATACTTTATTCACATTTTACCCAAACAACAAAACATTTATTCTTACGTTTATTAACGAAAATAATTCAAAATACAACCAAACACAAAATCACTTTACCCTTATTTATACTCACTTGTGCTTGGATAAATCTATACTCTAGAATAAAATATATCCTCGTTCCAAATGGGGGCTAAGAGTGTTGTTACACTCAGTCCAAAACACAGACCTATATACCTCGTTACATATTTAATTAAGTATATACCTCGTTAGATGATGTATATACCTCATTGAATTTTTTCTTATACTTGCTAAAAATGGGTTCATTCAATTTCTTATACCTCATTAGATGATATTTACTATTTAAAAAAAATAAAAACATGTGAGGTCTGAGTTTTTGTTGGTAAATGTGACTGAGTTTATCATTTTCCTTAATTTAAAACCTGCAAACCTGACTCACCCGGGCCCGTAGGACCTAAGCCAGACCCAATCCCGTTGATGGGCCGGGCCTGCCCCGCCCGTTCAAAAGAAGGGTCGGGCTCGAGCCTTACTTTGAGACCTGAGCCCGGCCGATAGGCCTGTCCAAATTGGACTCATTTGAGAAGGTCTATAGGCCTGCACACGGGCCCCTGGGTGCCCCTGGTGTAGGCATTGGCAACAGGCCAGCCCAATCCGGCTAGTTGAAACAGGATCTAGGCCCGGCGCTGGGCCCAAGCCCCACGGATCTGTCTAGTCAGCTGGCCCGGGCCAGGCTGATCCACGACCAAATAAACAGGCTAAGCCCTATCGATAGGGCCGGGCCTAAATGGGCTTGTCGGGCTAGGCTCGGGCTTCATGCCCACAGGTAGGCCTGCGGGCCCAAATTTTAAACACGTTATTTCTTTTGATTTTTTTTATTTTAAGTTGTTTATTTCTATATAAATGTTAAAATAACACAAAATTAAAAGTATAATGTTGAAAAAAAATATTTACATATATTGAATTTGTAAAAATAAAATACAAAATAAATTAATTACTTAAAAAATCAATCACTACACCCCGTTTGGATCACGGGTTAAGGAAGTATAAGGGGGTATAAGGGTGGTATAAGAATGGATAGGAAAAATGACTGTTTGTTGTCAGTTTAAACGAATATAAGAGAGTATAACAATTCTAAATAACACATAGGATAAACTATACTCAATTTACTTATTCCCATTGATAAGTGGGGCCTACCATCACATTAAAAAAAATCATATCTCATCACATCCAATCACCTATCAACACCTCTTATACATCAATAGGGCTCTCATGTTAAATCAACTTTTTACACCTTATATATATTTTATTATTCATCAACTAAACAACTCAACATTTATTATTACGTTTTCCAATGAGAATAAAAAAACACAACCAAACAGAATATCTCTTATTCATGTAGAATTGCTATATATACTGGCATAGTTATCTATCCAGGCATAGTTATCTATCCAGAATAACTCAATTCATCAATCCAAATGGGGGCTACATATACTTAACTATGTTGATACCTATATAAATGTTAATAATTTGCATAGTTCAACCACAATTCAAATAAAAATTACATGTGACTCACTCATTGTATTACCTCCCATGGGCTTACAAGAGGGGCCCATGAGCGGGGCCTACTAGCCACCCCGAACAGGACCAATTAGAGCTGGCCCCTGGGCCGGCCTGGGCCCCAGAATCAGACCCGAGCCCGACCCACTGAAAAATGGTCAGGCCGGCCCTTACCCAGGTGGAAATTTTTTTAGGGTCAATGAGTGGCAGGGGGTGGGGCCACCTACCTCCATTCCCAATTTTAAAGGTAAGAAGACCTGCCCAGAGGCATGGGCCCATGGATAGGGCCTGTGCCTGACTTTTTTCTTCAGTGTCGTCCCGCCTCAGGTGAGTGGGTTTGAGCCTTGTTTTCATGGGCCAACTCGGCCCGTTGCCAATGCCTATATGTATGCAATTTTTTTCTTATTGACTTCATCTCTTAAGAAAGTAAACTCAACTACAATAATATACTATTTAGGATTTATTGTTTTGTGAATTATAAAATTTTGATCTTTGAATTTTCTTTATAAAAAATCAATTGTTGTTGTTTGGATTTTTTTTGGTATTAAAGGTTCCGGAGGAGCTACAAGTCCCTGTAACATGCAACAACAACAGTTTCATAAGAGGTCTTACAACATACTGGGCTACCGCCCATGAAAACAAGCCCAACTAGGCTGTCATATTGGGCCACTGCCCATGAAACACCAAACCCAATAGGGTTGTTCATCCACTTTTCTCCTTGCAAAATGCAAGGCTTGAACTTTCCACCTCTTCTAAAGGTGGGGTGTCCCTTGCCAACCAAGAAATGGCCTCGCGGGACGTCGTTGTTTTTGTAGTTTGGATGTTAAACATGATTTTCTTCATTCCTTACCGTTATCCTCTTGTTTTATTTTATTTTTGAAATTAGTGATGCTAAGTATATTGCAATCAAATGTAAATAATATATCCTTAATTATTTTTCGTACAAACCTAGGTTTCTGGTAGATAACTTTTATTGTTCATTACTAGAAGCCTATATTTACAGGTTCCAACTGCATTCTATTGCAGAGCATGAGGAGGGTAATACATAATAAAATAGGAAAAATTGATATAACTACATAGAAAGTTAGCTAAATCTATTTTAGTCCCTATAAAATTAAAAAATTGCCACAAGTCCATATATTATTAGATCTATGGTTGACTCTACCCATGCATGAAAAATTATTGTAAAACCCTCTTAGGCCTAGTTCAGTAAATGAATAAATATTTATGATAAATTAGGATAAAAAGATCATTATTTTATTCAAATTTACATTTGGTAATGCATTTTATTATCCCCATTTTTTGTGTTCTTATTCTTAACTTTATATTTGGATCACATGATCTAAAATATGTGATAACTTCAAAAAATTTAAAAATACAAAATCTACCATTTCTTTTAATGGAAGGTTTTATGAAGTTTTTCGTTTTTCTTTTTTGGGAAGAACAATCATAAATATTGTCCATGTTTTGTAAAATGAGGTTAAAAAATGAGAATAAAGTTTGTTCCATATTTGATCAAGAATAAAATATCCTCATTTTTCTCTCAAAATATGGACAATTATCCATGCATTATCCTTTTCTTTCATATGCCATATGAGATAACATGTGATTTAACTCAATTATTTCCTTGTCCCAACCCTTTATCCCAATGTCAAACCAGGCTTTAAAATTTATTTGATAAATTATTATAATATACTAAATAGATTTGGGGTTGACTTTAAGGGGATTTACTGATTTTACATAAACTTTTTTCAATTTCCATAATTTTAGAAGGAGTTATATCAATATTTTTTCATTTTTCACCGTTGGTGAATATAATATGATAGTAGGAGAATTTTCAAGAAAAGGTAGGGGCATTTTTATCATCAATTCAAATAACAAAATGATATTTTTCATATTTTGTAGGGACTGATTTGAATATATTTATTGAAGCAATTTGACTCAGGGATTAAATCCACCAATTATACATATTTTCTAATGACCTATGGTAATTTTTCAATTTTACAAAGTGTTATATCGATTAACTACACAAAGCACAAATATATATATATATATATATATATATATATATATATATATATATATATATATAGTCGAGTGATTCAGTGCGGGAATGCGGGAAACGACGTCGGCCGTTCGATCGCGGGTGCATCGCATCCAACGGTCGATGTGAATCGCACCCGACCGTCCGATGCGATGGACCCGTGATCGACGGCCCGTGATCGCTTCCCGCACCGAATTACTTCCCTATATATATATATATATATATATAGTCGAGTGATTCAGTGCGGGAATACGGGAATGCGGGAAACGACGTCGGCCATTCGATCGCGGGTGCATCGCATCCAACGGTCGATGTGAATCGCACCCGACCGTCCGATGCGATGGACCCGTGATCGCTTCCCGCACCGCCGTTTTCCCGCACCAAATCACTTCCATATATATATATATATATATATATATATATAAAATTAATTTTCATGTGTTTATTGCTGGATATCTCAATTAAAATTTTTTATTCCACAGAATCCATTTGAACTGGATTATTGAGAAAGATGAATTCTCATTCTCAATCAAAGTTACCAAACTGATTCTTAATACTATATATAAGATGCATAATGAGGGTTGATACAATAAAATACAGGAAATGAATAATAGTGTACGAGTGAACAACATATACAAAGTGTATAATCGTGTGTAAAAAATATTTCACGTGGTGAGCTACAAAAAAGATGGAAGAAGTTAGAAAAAATATAATTATTACTTAAAAGTGTTGTGATATACTAAAAAATTTGAGAGACCTAAACAAAATAAAACGTAAATTAATTTTTTAAAGAATTTTTTGTTATAATTAAATAAATATATCCTTGTTAAACTTAGATTTTCAACTATTATTGTTTTTTTAACGAGGTCAGATCCAGTCAGGATTGGATCCGGTCAATTTGATCAGTATTGAAGACACTGTTTTAATCGAACTGCATAATGTATAAATTGAACTGCACAACCAATTGTTGAGTATATATTTTACTCTCTTATTGGATCCAATCAGCTATTGAAGAAAATATGAATTCCTAAATATCATCAGTATCCAATAGGAGAGTGAAATATATACGTAACAATTGGTTGTCAAGTTCGATTTATACGTTGTGCAGTTTAATTAAAGGGCTGTCTAGTTCGGTAATGACCAAACTGATTAGATCAAGTCCCGACTGGATCCAGTCTTTTATTTAACATAAAATAAATAAATAAATAAATATAAGGAGGGGCTTGAGCCCAGCCAGCCCCCCCCCCCCCCACGTTCCTGGTGGTAAAGATGTTCACTGTCCACTGGATAAGTTGATTGATGTATGCTAGAAAATGAAGCCTCATAATGAATTAAATATTATCGAAAGTGGAAATCATACCTTCAGGATTGGACTGAAATGTCTATATTCTATTGGTTTAGATCGTGATGAAGCTAAAAAATATGACAACAATTTTCCCTCATCCCTCTATCGGTCTCGTATCTATTTGGAAGAAATCATAGCTATAGGATTGAAGGATGCATTATGAATGACTCCTAAAAACCAAAATTTATGGTAGAAATATTTTAATTTTCATCAAATACCAACTTGTAACTATATTGTTGATTCATTTTTTCATTTTTACTTGTGAAATTCTATCACATGAACATGAGTAAGGATCAAACTCAGCCCTTCACAGAAAATGCATTTTCTCTGTCAAGTTGTCAAGAGACGGTTTAGTAAAACGAATACAGTTTCAACAAAAACTCTAATTTATATTCACAAAAGTTTCAACAACAATTTGAATTTTTTTTTATAGCAAAGGTGGATATCATCACCCATATTAAATTAATAAGATGATATGATATTAAGTGCAAAAGAGAAAACAAGAATTCTTCAAAATTAAAAAAAGAAGAGAAGAAAGAGAAGAAAGGAGTAATACATGACAAGCTCAATATTTTGGTGTCCAGATATGTCATAAGTTTTGTCTCGATTCCATACTATATATTTTTTTGAGAAAATGGTAGATTATAATTTTGATTCAAGAGATTACAATATTTTGAAAACTTGTCTCAAAAAGAGATCGGAGGGGAAAAATGGGAGCTCCCACAAGTTGTGGAGAACAATCCTTTTCCACTAAAAAGCAATACAACAAAAAAAAACCTGAGATTACAAGGACTCGCACAAGATTAGAAAATTAAGTGCAAGCGCCACCGACACCTTACACCGTTGCAAAACTAGCCTAGATCAATAATCAGTACATCATTAGCTAGGCAAAACCGCCTGCAAGGGAGCGTCCCCAAGCCGAAATCAACAACAAAGTTTCCATACTATATATTAAACATCCACTATGTTACTTAGGAAATGTAGGGAAACCCAGTAAAGTGATCTATGTGATTTTGGGTGTGGTGATCAACACGGGTCATAATTAAAATAATGGATAATGTTACATATAATCCCATTTTCAGTCTCAATTCCAGTCTATATGTGTTTTGAATTTATAAAAAATAGTATACTTCATCTAATAAGATACATGCTTTTATAAAAATGAAACATATATTTCAATGAATTTCATGGACGCATTTATAGAAAATATAAAAAAAATTTCGAAGCATATTGCTTGTTAACATATGCTTCATTAATTTTCTATTGACACATATAGTACTACAATTCGGGCTGAAAATGGATCTGGGTGTAACAGCACTCTAAAATGATACATCCTGGCAGGAAAATCAGAGCAGGTTGAAGCTGAAACAAAAACTTGAGTACTTGCTGAAACAAAAACTTGTGTACCAAGCTCTTCGATGCTTGCTGACTTATTGATTCAGTTAATTAAGGATTGCATCATATTCTTGATATTTTGATGCTATGTTCATCACTCTCTTGACCGTCGTAAGCATGATATTGATATCATGGATTATTTGGTACATGGTATAGTCATGAGTTAAGACAACCAGAAAATAAGTATTCGTGTAGTTTGTATGATAAATTTTACTTCACCTTCCATATTATCTTCAGTCTATTATAAAAACTTTTCATTCCACTTTCCATTATATGTGATTTTACTTGGATTTAATGTCTGATTAAAAAAAAATCCCCCCCCCCCTCGGCCCTCTTATTGGTGAATGTCTCATACAAACTAAAATTTATGTTAGCAGTGTTCTGTTTTATATTTTCGTTAATTGTTGATTTACAATTGTACTCTTTTGCCTGTATTCTTTTGCATGAAATGAAAGGAGTAACGCGTGACAAATTTTTGTAATTTAGATTTTTTAATATATCCTTGTACATGTTAATTGAGATCCCTCCACTATTTGGTAGTGATCTACCACCATTGAAATTCATGAGCTTTTAATCCCACCAATTTTTTTTTATTCAAGCAAATTGAATACTCTTTCCTCCACCAATCATAGCAATTTTTTTTAACTATGAACCACCTCACTTTCTTAATATGGTTCGTGTTATCTAAGAGTCATTTCATAGGCGGTGTTTGAGTTTGGAGAATATTTGATCTATGCCCCTCAACAAAAAGCCATAAGAGTTAAATGTACTTTTGTAATTCTTTGCAATGGTTTCTCATTCAAATTCTATTTTTTATTCCTTCTTAAACGCCTACATTTTATTGGGTATTGTAAAAGATGAAAAATCAAATACAACATAAGTTTTCAGACCTTCTCTTGAAATGATGTGTTAATCTTAACTTCATTGGAAAAACTTATTTTTTAAATACGGTTTAAAAATTTGTAGGATGATGATGTTCCAACTTCCATGATAATCAAATTTTTTTTGATATTCAATTTTATAATACTATTGCACATAGATTATCTTATTATTCTTTACAAAATTTAAGTGTAACATTTTTAATTTCATATCATAAAATAAAACTCTATAACTTAACTAAATAAATGTTTTTTGGTCTTTAATTTAATAGTCAAATCATACCATTCATCCCGACTAATTCACAATCATTATATTTTAACAAACTAATTCATGTGCAACGCAGATGAAGCGTTTAGCAGTCCTCATTGTAATTGCACTACAAAGAAACAATTTATAGATTAATAAATATGTTGCAATAAATATTTCAAGTACATATATGGGCATCAAAATATTTATGTAGTTATGATCATTTTGATTTCTGAACTGTAAACTGAAAATTTTTAAATTTTATATCTTAAAATATTATTTTATAAAAAATTTGTATAGAATTTTAGCTCCAATATAAAACCCAATCAAATAATGATTTGCAGTAAAATTCAATTCTTAAGGAGTTGGATGTGCTGTTGATTCATTAGAATAAAGAGAAAAATCCATACCCCCCTACATACAGGCCTATATCCGCCTATATCCACATTACCCCCAGTATTTTTCTGAAGTTCAAATAACCCCCTACAAACACATATGTAAATCCAAAAAGAATTAAATTAATTCAATTATAATTCATATATAACCATTTTTATGCGCGATAAGGAGTTTTATTTGAGGAAATTTTTTTATATCAGTACGTATTGATAAGATTTGCATCAGTACGTGTCTGGACGAGCCACACTTGTCTATTAAAATATATTAATACGATTTCTATCAATGATTTTTTTAATTAATAAAAGATTTTTTTCTCTTTAATGGGCACGTGTTGTCCATCTAGATACATACTAATAACAATCTTATTAGTACATATTGATATGAAAATTTTCCGCATTTGAGGGATTGATATCTATGTGGGTGGCGGTGGCAACAGTGAACCAAAAACGCCTTGTCATATACGCATTTCCCCCACTTTCCCTTGTGTTGGCCGACTCCCTGAAACATTGCTTCACCACCGCCAGTCTGCCCCTCCTACCCCCCCCCCCCCCCCCCCAATGATGAAACACCGCGGACGCCCCCATCTCCGAGCCAAACAGACCCTAAGAATAGATGAAAAACAATCAACAATCACACAAGAAAAATAATTTATGTGGTTTAGAAAGATTGCTTAAATCCATGAACGAAAATAATGAATTTTATTGAGGTCTCAACAATTGATAAAAGTCATAGCTAAAGGATAAAATCCATCTCGGCTGAATAAGGAATATACATACTCAAAGAAGTCAGAGATTCGGGAAGAGTCGCACTAAAACTAGATAGCATTCACCTAAGGACTCTGACATGAAACTTGAACCTAGCCTCCAAGGACTAGATGCCCCCGAGGAAAGGTGTCCGACCTCTCTAGGTCCACATATGTCCGACGTGCGAGGACTTAGCATCCGAAGATCGAGTGGATCCAGTGAAAAAGGCACGATGACACATGTGTTCAAGAAGACATGAGAGATGGAGCCAGGTCACCGGTTGACCCGGTCAAAAGAGAAGTGATGAACATACGTGCCATTCAACTATTGGTCCACATAGTTCCTCCATGTCAATATAGAGAATATAAATAAAGGGGTACCCCCATCCGAAAGATATACGTGTGAGAAGTGAGAACTCATTCAAACTCTTGAGTTCTCGATTGAACACCTTGTTCAACCTAATTAGTCTTGAATCTCATAGTGCCTTAGGCCAACACCACACCGGTGTGAGAGCAGAAGCTCGAGCCAATCAAATCACCCGTTCCGCAGTCCCTGAATCAAAGATTTGGATATTCATTTCATTGGATTCCATCTCGTCCGAATATGCCCCTTTCGAGGAAGTACAAATCGTCGACCTCCACACAAGTTACTACGAATTCAAGATTTGAATGGAAACATGTTGAAGATGGGGGCGTCTATAACTATCTCATCAGAGCCTTTTCTAAAATGCAATCCCAAGATGGATTGGGGAACAAGGTTGAAGAAAAAAAAATGTTGAAGAAACATGTTGTCTTTGCAATCCCAAGATTTCATCAGAGCCTGCCAAGCATTTTGCAAATAGTGGTTGGGGATTAGTTTAGCTTAGTTTTTGGCATCTATAAGGGTCCGTTTGGATAGAGGCATAAGCTATTCTGGGGTTTATACCTATTCCAGGAATTGTTGACTTTATCAATAGAATAAGAGATTTTGTGTTTGGTTGTGTTTTCTGTTATTCTCATTGGGAAACGTAATAATAAAGGTTGTGGTGTTTGGTTGATGAAGAATAAGATGCGAATAAGGTGTAAAAAGTTGATTTGACACGTGGGCCTCATTAATGTATAAGAGGTGATGATATGTGATTCGATGTGATGATATGTGATTTGATATGTGAGTTTCCTTATTCCAGTGGAGGAATAACACAATTCCATGAGTGGACTTGGAATACAAATACCAGCTTATTCTCTCCTTATTCCGCATAGCTATACCCCCTTATTCCGCCTACCCAAACACCTATTTTACCTATTCCTCCCATATTCTACCCCTATTCCACCCTAATTCTGCCACCCAAACGGCCCCTAACTATCTCATGATATTACTTCTTACATTCTAAAATGCAGTTAGTCACCTGACTCACTGTATCAATGAATATACCTTATTGAAAAGTATTTTAATGTTTTTTTATAAATGATATTATTCAATTCATTGTTATAATATAACGCTCCACTACCAGTGGAAAGTAGACTCTATATTATTCAAGTGTAGTATATATTTCACTTTTCATATATAACAATATGAATTTTATTAGATGAATATATAATTTTAAGAGAAAAAAAATTGAAACAGTTGGAGGTTATTGAGGAGATTGCACATTGAACGTATCATTGTCTTAGTTACAAAAAAAATAAAATATTTACATTTTCAACACATTAAAAAAGAAAAACTATATCTTTCTAATTAAGGGCGTCGCACCCCCAGTTACAAGAAACCCACCCCTTTTTAAATTTTTTTATGTACTGTAGCAGTAAATGGAAACCCACCCCGAGGTCGCCACTCCCTATGGCGACGGTGGTGAATGATGGTCGGCAAAGGTTCCAACGAGTGTAACAACCCCGATTGACATTCCCATTGGCGACGGTGTTGAAGCGTGGTCACCCGAAGGCCCGACGAGCCAAAATAAGAGAGAATAAATTCACATTTTTACAAGTTTCAAACAAAAAATACAAATTTCACATTTAAACCCATATAACATACAGTCATAACAGCATTTAAAACACATAAAAATATGACATTCGCATTTCATAATCAACAATTCACGTGACTACACAATAAATACATGTTCAAATTCTACAACCATTCATGTGACTATATTGATTTTTTCATATATAAAAATAAATAACCTATCTAATAAAAATAATTACTCATTTTTTCAAAAAATAAAAATAAACATAAAAATAATTTGAAAATGTATTTTGTAGTGTAGTAATATGAATAATTCGTTATGGAATGCTAACATCGTATTTTGGTGTTATAAATGCTAACATCATATTTTAATATATTTTAAATGCCGCTTTGACTGTCTGTTATATGTGTTTAAATGTGAAATTTGTCTATTTGGTTTGAAACTTTAAAAATGTGAATTTATTCTCTCTTATTTTGGCTCTCCGGGCCTTCGAACGACCACGCTTCAACACCGTCGCCAATGGGAATGCCGACCGGGGTTGGTACACTCGCCGGAACCTCTAGCGATCATCATTCACCAACGTCGCCAAAGGGAGTGGCGACCTCGGGGTGGGTTTCCATTTACTGCTATAGTACATAATTTTTTTTTGTTAAAAAACGGGGTGAGTTTCTAGTAACTCGGGGTGCGGATATCCGCGCCTTCTTATTAATCCTAAAAAAATCACAATATCTGAACATCTAAGGTACCGTTTGGCTCGGCGTCCTGCACCTCTACGTCCGTTGAAGCTCTTTGCCTCCGCCGAATCTACGTTTCCATGCGTCGGAACCGCGAGAGAGAGATAGGCGTCGAACGGACATTTTCATTTCAACCGCAAACGCCGGTTATTGTGTTTGTTTGGGCGGTAGCGGTGCACCGAGTCGGCCGACGCGAACGTGCTCAAACCGCGCTCCCAAACGGTACCTAAAACTAATATGGGAGGGTGCCACCAGAGAGATCAGTCACAAATACGGGACATACGGGAGACGAGGAATGTCGTGGAGGGACACGTCGTCGATATGATATGAGACACAATGTCCTTCGTGTACACACACTGACACACATGCTAGCTAGACAACCAAGGCAACTAATGAACATCCGCATCTGGTGCAGTAGAAGAAGTTTCGAGAGATGCAATACAAGCACCGAAAGCTCAGAGGGTCATTTCTGTATTGCCCGACAGAGGTTCGGAACCTCTGTTTTAACAAAACAGAGTTTCTCTGTTTTGGCGAATGGGAGCGCGACACGTGGTGGATGGAACACGTGAGGTCACGTGCAGACACTTAACAGAAACCCAGTTTTTTTTTCCGTCTCCTTCCGTTTCGTCCTCTCTCCCATCTCACTCTGTTACACACTTACACTTGAAAAAAAACAGACCTCTCTCTCCTCTCACCCTCTTCAAATCAAAACAACAACAAAAAAATCTCTCTCAGGCTGATTTCACCCCCTCCCCTTCTCGGCGTCCCCGACGCCGCCGTCCCTCAAGCCCGACGCCGTCGTCGCCTTCTGACTACCCCTTCCGGTGAGCACCTCAAAATACCTTAGCCCCCTTCATCTCTTCGAAACCCTAGGCTCCACCGCCGCTAACAAACCCCCCACCGCCATCAACGACCGCCAGCACCTCTTCGAAACCCACTGTAGATACCCCATTTTGAACAGTTTAGAATTCAATTTACTTATTCTTAACGATATCTGAATCAGTTCAATACTTATCCCAAATATTTTTTTTTTTTGTAGAACAATTAAACACTACATACTACATTTAAATATATCATGCATTAACTGTCTTATTCACTTTATGCCACACATCACTCTTACAACCCATCTCATCACCTCTCATGCACACTCACACAACCATGCACGTCCCCAATGTGTACAACATAGCTAATACATACATGCACTATCAAATTAACCATGCATGCCATCACTTTTCACACACTCCACCACTTTATCATGCATAACATACACGTGGAGGGGAGTGGGTGACCCAAAAAAGAAAGGCCATGCATGAAGTGAATGTTGGATTTGAAAGGGTATGGGAGAGTGTCTCAAAAAAGGTTTTCTTAGGGGCTAAGAAAGATGAGATGGGCTCTTTCTATTGGCTGGTTCAAAGGGGAAGCTCGTACAAGAGAACTGTGAGGGGTTCATTTGATGGAGATAGAAGGGGTGGAAAAGGGGGGCATGGTTGGGTGGTTTTCAAGGGAGTATAAAAGGAGGAGGTTTCGGATGATAGGAAAGGAGGGGGGATCATCAAAGATGTGGGTTTTTGTGTGAGACAGAGAGAGGGAGACAGTGAGAGAGGGGAGGAAAAAAAAAGAAAAAAAAAAGATTTTATGGTGTGTGTGTGGGTGAGAGAGAGAGAGAGAGAGAGAGAGAGAGAGAGGGAGAGGGTGAGAGAGAAAGAAAACGGAGAGGGTGAGAGAGAAAGAAAACAGAGAGAGAGAGAGGGAGAGACAGTGAGAGAGAGAGGAAGAACAAGAAGAGAAGGGGGTCCGAGCTGTTTCGATCGGGCTCAAAACAGGGCTTTCTCTTTGTTGTTTATTTGTTTTGTTATTTATTAGTTAATCTTATTTACATCATTTACATTATCTAGTTAGTGCATCAATCCCAACCTATTTTTTTATTGCATTTTAAAGGGGTAAATCTTTTGGGGAGGGGTTAGTAAAATCATTACTAGTCCCCTCCCCAAACAAACCAACGCGGTACGTTTTAGTGTTCATATTTAATTTTTTTTATTTTTTATTTTAGAATAATTTACTACACTCTTTTTCTGACTGGATCTTAATCATTTTGTGCGAGGTACCTGAGCTTCACCGCGTTGCGTGGCCGGCTGCGTCAACGTGAAGAGAATCCACCATTTCCCGGCAAAGGCGAGTAACAGAAGAAATCATCTTTTCTTGCTTTTGAGGAAAAGCAAGTGGCGATCACAACAGCGTCCTTGGGAGCGGTCGAGCGAACTTGGACGATCTTTTGAACGGTGATCTGGTGCGTCGTGTACGGACTGGAACCAAGTTCGAAAGAACCGGATTAACGACGAACATCGTCAAAAATCCAGTATCGACACCCACCACTAACGAACCTCCCCCCCCCTCCATCAACGTCCGCTACCACCCTAGGCGACCATCGAAGAAGAACCCCGGCAACAAGAAGGTCCATCTTTGAAATTCCTTCAATTCTTTGGATGGTTGTTGATTGTTGTGTAGGATCCATTAGGGGTCACTTGTTTTTTGGAATCTGTTTTTCAATCATCAGTTTATGATATCTGTTTGAACCAATATATAATAGTTATTGTTTCAACCTCTCTCATCAATTGGTCAATTCTTATGTTCCTTTGTTAATAATGTTCTCTTGGGGTAGGTTGGTTGAGATTGTTAGTGTCTGAAGTAGAGTAGGAGTTGATGGGTTTTGGGGTTTTAGAGAGAGTGAAAAACAGATGGGGAAAAAAAACTCTTTTGGGGACAATGAGAAATGGATCTTATTCCACTGTTATTTTTTGGCTTTATATAACAATGGGAGGTTGAGATTTTAGGCTATAACTAGTAACTTGCAAGTCTAATATGTTGTAATATGTATCATAGTTTATTTTTTGTTGGTAATAATCGAGGTGATGAGATCATCTGAATCGAAGATTGAAGAAAAAAAATTTGAAGATCAATTATAGTGTGTTATATAAATCACACAAAAATGTTGTAATCTCTCCATTGTTCTTCCCTATCAGTTTGCATGTATGTGATGTCCAGAACAATGTAGTTGAATAGACAGTCTTTTGGTCTTCAATACTTGGTGTAGATTTGTGTTTCTTTGAGGTTATAGAAATGGGGTTGGCACTTGAGACATTCTTCCACTTCTGAATATCATTATGAATATCATTATTGAATCATTAATTGGATTTTGCAGGGACTGGAGCTTTACACAATTCAAGTTTGTCTGGACTGGATTTTGCAGGGTTGGCACTTGAGTCATTCTTCCACTTTTGAAGTTTTACACAATTCAAGGTTGTCTGGACCGCTTTTGTCTCTTGGAGTTTAATCTATTTCCATATTTGGTGGAGTGGACTTGTTGTGTGTGTTTTTTTCATTTTTTATAATTATTCTGTATCGTGGAATTCTAAGAGTGGAATTTATCTTATTACAAAAGTTGTTGTTCCATTCTTTTATTGGATCGAGAATGAGTGATGCCAGTCATGTTATATGATCTGTAAGTTATTTTGAGTGATGCCAGTCATGTTATATGATCTGTAAGTTATTTTGAGTGATGCCAGTCATGTTATATGATCTGTAAGTTATTTTGAGTGATGCCAGTCATGTTATATGATCTGTAAGTTATTTTGAGTGATGCCAGTCATGTTATATGATCTGTAAGTTATTTTGAGTGATGCCAGTCATGTTATATGATTTGTAAGTTCATATTATTGACTATTTGATGCAGCAGAACATAAATTTTGGCCTTTGTCATATGGAAATTGACATTTCTTGAAGCCAGTAAAACACTCGATGAAGTCCGATAGACCATTTACCAAGAAATCAATGGTATCTGTCGCAATCAGTGCTAATGCCTCTTTAAACAGAGCAAGTGATTTCATTCTAGCTTTGTAAATAAGGTTATAACAAAGAACATGAAAAACCATTACAAACTTCCACAACCATAACATGTAGTCCCAAATAAATTACAACTCCAAGTCATCGATTCCAAACAAAATTACATGTTCTTGGTTCACAATACATAATCTAGACTTACCTACATGTGATGCAAAATGAGAATGAGAATTGTGAGAATGAGGCCATGTATTTGTGTTTTGCATTCAGGCCAACTGGTATCCACACTGCACAAGCTAAAGTCCATCACATACTCAGCAATAGACATGAAAATTGGCTATATCAATATGTAATCAAATTCCAAATAGCAAACACACAAAACCATCTTTATAAACAAAAACAGAATCAAATTCCATACACGTATAGCATTGAGAGGAGGGGAGATGCTTAATTTTAATGAACATTTGGGGCTATAGGAGATCATCCATTGGGGAATATAAAAGTGCATCCTAGTTATAAAAATGAAGATTGCACTCCTAGATAATAACCTGTTACGCTAGTATTTAAAAATGGTCCATTCCTCTACTTATCATCTAAATCAAGAATACTGAATGGTGCAAATTGATCTTGTAATTGTTTCACAGAAAATGAAGTGGTAAGGCATAATTCATATTATAGAAAGGTAATAGAGTCTATCCTTTTCAATGCTGCAGTTCCACTCTTCCTAATCTTCTGAAAGACTGGAAATGCTCATATAAAAAAATGTATCATTTTTCTTGCAGTTTAAGAACTGACCAACTGAAACTAATGTGCAAACAAGCTAAGAAAACAAAATTCATCATTATATTGTGTATATATAAGAATACTAACCTCCAAATACACACACACACACACATGGATACTTAAAAAACCAAACTCAACAAAAACACAAAAATCCTCACAATACATAGCAGACTAAAAGCATATTGGACTAAAATCAAATCCTATTTTCAAAAATAAAAATAACTCAAAATTTTTTTTTTGATCAAATCTACAAACACACAAACATATAATAAATCCACAAAAAATCAAAACATATTAGATCTAGAAACCACAAAAAAAATATATATATCCACAAAAAATCTATATCATCCCAAAAAAAAAAAAAAAAAAAAAAAACTAGGTTTTTATTCTGAGGTGCTCACCGGAAGCGGTAGTCGGAAGGCGGCGTTGGGGAGGTCGAGAGGCGGAGGGGGCGAAATCAGCCTGAGCGTTTTTTTTTTTTTTTGGTTGATCGGAAGAGAGGGTGAGATAGGAGAGGGGTTTGTTTTTGTTTGCTTTGGAGAGGGTGAGAGGGTGAGATGGGAGAGAGGACGAAACGGAAGGAGACGGAAAAGAAAAACTGGGTTTTCTGTTAAGTGTCTGCACGTGACCTCACGTGTTCCATCCACCATGTGTCGCGCTCCCATTCGTCAAAACAGAGGTTCCGAACCCGCCTCTCTGAAAGCAATAGATATGTACATTTGGATCACCTTCCTCCCTTTTGTACAGTATTTGGTTCTTTACATGAATGTGGCCGACATGCTAACTTTGTATAGTAAACTGACCATATATGTACTACATTTTTTATGTCTTTTAAAACATAAGCTCTGACGTGAGCTTTTACCAAAAAAAGAAATAAATCCGCATCATCTAATGATTGCATGATATTTATAAGTTTCAGTCTTTATGGGGACGGGGATTGGATTATACCTAAGTGTACAGTGTATGAGTGTGCCCATGCTTCATTAAGATGGGCAATTCTTGAATATCTTGAGCTTTATGATTGTGTAATGATAAGACAACAGCTACGCCGAAAGTAGAAAAGTCAAATTTGGGTATCTACACTTGGTGTGATGCCTCCTCTCTCTCTTTCTGATAATCTCACGGACTGCAACTCTGAAAGTCCACTACTATTATATTCTGGTCCATTATTTCACAATACAATTTTGCAATGTGTAGAGAAGTCATCAAAGTGTGTGTATTATAAAAGCTTTGCTAGCTATATAGTCAACCTTACTGTTAATTGGTTTGTACGTGCATATGCATTCATATAAAGTAGAAAAAAAAAAAGGGACTATCCAGTAGATTGAGAATAGAAAGTTTGCTTATAAAGAATTTTGCCTATCATCAGATGATTGGAAAGTTAATTGGACTTGTAATGATTCCATGCTTTCCTGTAAATAATATTGAACCCCTCTATCAGCAGTTACAACCAGTTTCAAGGGTGTGGCTATGCCTAGACTCACATGAGAATCAGTCAATTTTAATTTGATGAAGATCTTTTTCTTAACCTGGCCCAAAATAAATATCACCATTCTATCCACGAGAAACTCAAGCCAGGCCAGTTCATGGAGTTGTCCCTTTAACCTGGCCCTCACAACAACACGAAGAAAAGATTGACTTTCTTATCTTTAGACTGCTTTAATTAATAAGAGATGAGAAAGATAAATATACAACACTCCAACCTTGTACATGCACGCATGCATGCATCGACGGTCGCGATTGACCTGTGCTATAAATACAATAGGCCTCAATTAAGTTGCTTTAAGATTTACAATTCAAGGAATTAGTAATTAAACATGGTGGAATCTGACAATATTGGTCGAGAATCAATCCATGAACAAGAATCTTTTAAACCTACCAGCCTCACAGTGTGGAAGCAATCCCTGTTCTTCGGTTGCAGTGGGTTCACCATCATCGATCACTGCGGCAACCTCCGATATCGTGTCGACAATTATGCTGGACATCGCAGGATGGAGGACATCGTTCTTATGGATGCCACAGGAAAACCACTCCTCACCATGCGTCGCAAGGTATATACATATAACTCTCTCTCTCTCTCTCTCATAAATGTTTGTGGTTTTCTCCTCATTTGATTTTCTCCTCTTCCGTGCTTTACTATACATTTCAGTCTTTTTATCTCCTATTCAATAATGAAATCAGATAGTAAATATTTAAAAAAATAAATGTAACGTTTATTCAGACGTCTTTTTAATGTGTTGATCAAGTTTTGATTTTCTATTTGATATAATGACATTATTATATAATTTGCAGAAAATGAGCTGGCATAAGAGTTGGTTTGTGTTTGATGGAGAAGTGGATGATGAGTGCAAGATGAGACCCATCTGTTGCGTGAGGAAGTGCATGAACCTGATCCTCCTCTGGCAGTCAAAGGTGCTTGCGCGCGTCGTCTTCTGCATCAGCTCCTCCTCGGACGACAGGTTTGATTACACGATAGAAGGGTCGTATGGGCGCAGGTCGTACCGAGTCTATGATGAGTCGTGTAAGGTGGTTGTGGAGATCCAGAGAAAAGCAGCGACGTTGGAAGGCAACACGTTTGGTGAGGATGTCTTTCAGTTGATAATATGGCCTGGTTTCGATCCAGTGTTAGCGATGGCCTTGGTCGTTCTGTTGGACAAGATTTTCTCCTGATCATGTACTTCCTAATCAACAACAGTAGCAAAGAAAAAAGTCTCAAGTGGTCATAGCAAAATGGTTCATGGTTTAACGGTGTTATTGACGATTATTCGAAAGAATTTTTCGTGAGACCGAAACAACCAAGCGGAGGTAGCAAAGAAACCAATAATTTTCTTCCATTTTTTTAATTTATTTTTTTATTTTTAGGTTTCATTATTATAGTATATACATACTACTACCCGTGAAAACCCAGGAAATAATTAAATCCATTTCTCTAGGTTTCGGATCCTATGGAAACAAAGACGGGATTCAGCTGTGTTTTTTAAAAATGGCTAGAAATGGACCAAGGAATGGTTCTCTAGAGGCCAGACACTTCCATGTATACCACATGCATGAAACAATAGCATGATCCCCAGAAGAGGATGCCTTTTATTAGTGGAGGCCATACACAAATGTCCCTCTTTCTTTCTTCTGGTTTTGGTATGGGAATGCCTGTCTTTCTCAAGCAACAATAATTAAACACCCATATGCCTTGCAGCATTTCCAATAACCAGACTGATGAATTTAATTTTTGATCCATGAGGCAGTACAATATGATGCAGCCATACTCTTTCATCAAAGTGCAACATTTTCCAAGTTGGCTAAGGTTACATCTATTTACCTGAAATATCCCCTATTCTATCTCACGGCGTCTCTTTCTGTTGATTGATGAGAATGCACATTAATAATAATAAATAAATAAACTTTATACAGAATTATACAAATGCAATTGAAAAAAATCTAAGAAAGGAGAAAGATCTAGACAACAGAGAGAGATCAGATCTGAGAAGTACAAGGGCAATTTTCTTAAATTACCCTGGTTTTGTATTTAATTTCAATTTTAACCTCACCCAAAAATTAATGACAGATTATGACTGTGGACTCGGTCAACGCTGCCACGTCACGTGGATTGGGTAACTTTTATTTTAAATTCATTTATAGAGACATGTTATATATAACACATCTATAGTATAAAAACAGCATTCGCCTGAGTGATTTTTTTAAATCCAATTAACACCGGAGACGTGCTGTATACAATACACCTCCAGTGGAAAACAGTTTTTTAAGTTAAGGTGTGTTAAGTAGAGGGGTGTTATATATAACACGCCTCAAGTGAAAAATAGTTTTTAAGTGAATGCATGTTATATAACACCCCTCCAGCATTAAACAATACCTAATATGGTGGTGTTTGATTTTTTTTATTTAGGTCTTGTAAAGTTTTTAGTTTTTTTGGTTTATAAGAAATTTTTGATCCAGTATTAAAAATTCTTACATGTTCGCTGTGTCTTATAATAAAAAAAAACAAACAAAACACTAAATAAGACCCAAATAAGAAGAAAAAAAAAACCCACCATCATATTAGGAACAAAAAATGTGTTATATATAACACATCTCCACTTAAAAATTACTTTTCACTAGAGGTGTGTTATGGCGTGTTATATATAACACACATCCACTTAAAAATTATTTTCGACTAGAGATATGTTATGTATAACACGTCTTCAATGTTAACAAGATTTAAAAAAAAAGACAATTAGCAAAAATAGCACTTAGAAATTGAATATCAGTTAACAAGATTTAAAAAAAAAGACAATTAGCAAAAATAGCACTTAGAAATTGAATATCAGTAAAAATAACATCGAACATTGAATATTTGTAAAAATTATCATTGGTCAACATTGACTTTTTTAACACTAAAGGCGATATATATACGCCTCTTTTATTTTTATGACATTTATTCGGTTGAGATCACTTCTTCTTATTCTTTAATTAAATATTAATGTTTGAGTTTTTTTTATGACCTGATTAAATTTTAATAGCTCTCCTAGGACCACATAAAAGCCAAGAAAAAAAATCTATATAACCCCTTACAAATATATGAAAATCAATATAACCCCCTGCATATCCCTAAATCTAAATTAAACCCTTGTAAACTTAGACAAAAACTCAAATCAATCCGTGGGTTAAATTAATCCTGAGAAAATTAGAATATTCGAAGAATATTCCGTTATAGCGATTTCTCCCTCCAAAAAAAACCAATAAATCCCTTCAAAGGTAAATTTTTTGTTTTTAAAAATTGTATATGTATCATCTATTTATATATATAAATCTTAAAGCTATGTTGCACATGGTCTATTTTTTAGCTCTAATTTACAATTCTACATACCTGGATAACACCCTATGCTCGTATATAGGTTGTTAAGAATTTATTACATATTCCATAAAATTTATTGAAATATATAATTCATTTTTTTAATAAAAACATATATTTTTTTGGCAAAATCAAATCATTGACTTCATTAAGTGATCTATATAATTTTTTAAACAATCAAAATATGTACAATTGGAATTGAAAATATATATATATATATATATATATATATATATATAATTATATATATAGTGAAGTGATTAGGTGCGGCGAACGGTGGGTGCGGTCGCGACACGGGCCGTCCGATCACGGGTCCATCGCATCCGATGGTCGATGTGAATCGCATCCTACCGTCGGATGCGATGGACCCGTGATCGCCGCCACACCCGTTGTTCGCCGCATGTAATCGGCCCTATATATATATATATATATATATATATATATATATATATATATATATATATATACACGCTCGCGATTAGGTGTGGCGAACGGCAGGTGCGGTCGCGACGTGGGCCGTCCGATCGCGGGTCCATCACATCCAACGGTCGACGTGAATCGCACCCGACCGTCCGATGCTGGACCCGTGATCGCTGCCGCACCCACCGTTCACCGCACCGAATCGGTTCCCTATATATATATATATATATATATATATATATATATATAGTCGTGATATTATATGGTCGTGCGGTCGGTACGGTCGCGATCACGGGTTCATCGCATCGGATGGTCGGGTGCGATTCACGTCGACCGTTGGATGCGACGGACCCGCGATCGGACGACCCGCGATCGTGACCACACGACCGCATATTATCGATTCACTATATATATATATAGGGACGTGATTACGTGCGGTCGTGCGGTCGATGCGGCCGCGATCACGGGTCCATCGCATCCGATGGTCGGGTGCGATTCACGTCGACAGTTGGATGCGATGGACCCGCGATCGGACGGCCCGCGATCGCGACCGCACGACCGCACTTAATCGTTTATATATATATATATATATATATATATATATATATATATATATATATATATATATATATAGTCGTGATATTATACGGTCATGCGGTCGGTGCGGTCGCGATCACGGGTCCATCGCATCGGACGGTCGGGTCCGAATCACGTCGACCGTTGGATGCGATGGACCCGCGATCGCGACCGCACGACCTCATATTATCGCTTTACTATATATATATATATATATATATATATATATATATATATATAGTAAAGCGATAATATGAGGTCGTGCGGTCGCGATCGCGGGTCCATCGCATCCAACGGTCGACGTGATTCGCACCCGACTGTCCGAAGTGATGGACCTGTGATCGACGACCGCACGACCGCACTGTCGGTGTTGAAAAATCCGCATGTGTGGGGGTTCTTCGGGGATTCGGATCGGATGCGTGCCCTGGCGGGCTCGGTCGGATCGTCTTCTCGGAAGGGGTGAGGGTGTCGTTCCTGGTTGAGGCGCCCGACAGCGGCTCAAGAGGATTCAAGGGGTTTTATGATCGCCACCTGCTTTTTCTAAAAACAGGAAAGGGTTTGGGTCGGATTTGATCGCCTACGTGGGGAGTTTGTGGGGTCTCCGCTCTGAGACACGGATATACCGTACACAGAGGTGAAAAACAAGTAATCCTATTCTGCTTCCGGGGCTTGACTAAAGGAGTCTTGGGACAAAGGGAGTGCGGGTGGGGTGTGAGTGTGGGGCGGCTAGTGGGTTTGAGCCGTCTGGATTGGGGCGGCTAGGTAGGGTTAGCCGTCCAGGGTCTGGGGGAATTTGGGCAGGGGTTTGGTAGGAAAAGGGTGGGGTCTTGGGCAGAGGCTAAGCTAGGTTTAGCCTGGGTTCATGGAGGGTGGGATGAGAGGGTATTTTATGTAGGGAATGGGTATTTCTCTCACAGAAGGGGCTCTCTCTCTCTCTCTCTCTCTCTCTCTCTCTCTTGGGATTTCTAGTGGGGGAAGGGACTGGAAACGGGAATGGTGTTGTGGATTGTGGGGTTGAAGATGAGATTGTTGGATGATGGTGATGTTGTATTTGGCTTGGGACCCCTCTATTTATAGTAAAAGAGAGGCAGGGAAATATCCCGAGGGTAATGGAGTGGGTTGGCTTTGATTGGACTTCTCATTAATTCTCTGGTTCTTCTGTCAGAGACCAGGTTAAGGGAGGCTAGTGCTAACTAGCCGCCCGAGAGGGGGCGGCTACTTCCTGGTAGCCGCCCCTATCATGACCTGCCAAACGTCCCATCTCTGACAAGCGGTGGCTTGGGTCGGTTACTTGGATTGATCCGGCCAAGAGAGGGCGGCTAAAGGTCATGACCCGCCGCAATGATCAGCATTTATTGCTGCTTTATGTCCCATCCAGGGGACTGGTCCAAAGTCGGCCAGGGGGCGGTTGGGGCTCTTCTGTTTTTCACCCCGATTCTTTTCATGCTTCCCCTCTAGAAGTGTTTATATAGTGCCAGAGCCAGTTTTTGAGACATATGCTAGGTCCGGGTAATTCCTCATTTTGACCTAGGGTTAATACGAGCAGGGCGGAAATAAGGGATATTTTGCTTTGGGGAGTTTTTAAATTGTCCCAGTCTACGGGGTAGGCAATTTTTCTTCTATCAGGCAAATCTAGTCCAGTTATACGTGTGTGAAGGGAATGACATGATTTGGCGGAAACGTGTTCAAATAGATACGAGTTTATCTTTGAGAGTCTTACAATTCTATCATCAAGTACTAAACGCTGGAAATCGCAGGAAGGAAGAATAATAGTTCTTAAGTATTGAAAGCTTTTCATGCATGGAATTTCTTCAGATAAAGTGCATTCCACGAACTTGGAACCTTGAATCCTTCGGCATCTACCAGGCGGTAGGCATTACCAGAATAGGCATGGGTGATCACATAGGGTCCCTCCCATGTGGGTTGCAGCTTTCCTCTTGGGTGAGGCTGTCTTGATGGCATGATTTGCTTAAGTACTAATTCCCCGATTTCGAATTTTCTTTTTATCACCTTCTTTTCAAATGCCCTTGCCACCCTTCTCTGGTAGGCCTGGGCATGGTCTGCCGCTCTTAATCTCTTCTCGTCCAGTAGTTCGAGGCGTAGTAAAGACAAATGTATACTTATGTTTTTTTTTTTGAAAAGGGGCCTGTGTCAGCGAATAGATATGTTTTTGGAAAGAGAATGGGGATAAAGTTTGGGAAAAGGTTTTGTTTTTTAGAAGGGGAATATGGAAAGGTAGTTAAAGAAAATGTTTTCGGTGGAAATTATGGGAGTACGGCTTCGTAAAATATTTTGCTTCGAAGAAAGGTGTGGAAGCGCAGATTTGGAAAACGTTTTTGTTGGAAATGCGGCTGGTAAATATTCTCGTTGTTTTGGTAAACAAGTAAAGAAAGTTTTGGAAAATTTCCTTGGAAGTATGGAAATATGGTTTTGTAAAAAAAAAAAAAACCTTTGTTTTGAAGGGGAGCGTGGAAAACATTTTTTGTTGTTTTTTTGGTTGTTGTTGTTGTTGTTTTTTTTTTTTTTTTTTTTTTTTTTTTTTTTTTTTTTTTTTTTTAAGAGAAGAGTGGAAATAAAGTTGGAAATAAGTATGTTCAGAGTTGGGGAATGAAAGCTGATCGGCATGTATTTTTGTTGGATTTTGGTTTCTTTTTAGGAAAGCAGGTAAACAAATATGTACAGGGTGATGAAAGACGAAAGCTGGTAAACAAATATTTTGATCTTTTTGATTTTTAGAAAAAGCAGTAAACAAATATGTACAGGGTTTGAAATCTGTATTGCCTCCTCGGGTCGGCTTCCTTTTGATGGCCGGCTGATGTCTGGTGGGGGTCCCCTGTTCCCAAATTCTCCCTCCCTGAGTCTCTTCAGGGGCCTCCCTTGATGGAGCAGTTCTTCGTCTGTGGCGCCTGGTTGCCAACATGCGAGCACCTCTAGCCAGATGCGCATGGCACAGACGCTCCAATTCCGAGCCTGAGTATTATTAGAGCGCGCCTCTCCCCATATGGATATTACTTTCCCGCGGTACGGGAAGCGAAGACATTGGTGTTGGGTGGATGAGACGGCTTCGATGCTGTTGAGCCATGTCCTCCCAACAATCAGAAGGTGGGGCGATTGAATGTTCATCACCATGCAGTTAACGATGGTGGAGACTGGGCCGATCTTCAGTGGGAGCGTGACTAGTCCGCAAGCGTTCTTGCGTGTGCTGTCGATGGCATAAATGTATTCGTCTGAGGGCTCCAATCTGGGAACCCGGCCTTCTAGCTTTTGGTAGGCGGAATATGTAAGGACGTTAGTTTCTGCTCCCGTGTCAATGAGAATGTGCCGGAATTCCCTTCCCCCGAGTATGGCGGTGATAGCGAGGGGTGCAGAACGTGCTCCGGCTTTTGCGACTTCATGGGGGAGGAAGGTGATCGAGTTGGGCTCCGTAAGATCGCTTGGTGGACGCTGGGTCCTGGCCGCTTCTTCTGAGGGAGAGTTGTTGTCATAAGGGGACCCAGGCGGGCTACCGCCTTCATTCTCGTTCCCTGGTCGGAGGGCTAAGGTGAACATATTGTGTATTGCCCAATTGTTCTCGTTCTCGTATTGGAGGCGTGCTTCTCCCCAAATTGTCAGTACATGATTCAAGAAGGGCAGTCAAAGGCATTGGCGCCGGGGGGAACAGATAGCTTGGATGCTGTCTAACCACGGTCGCCCCAGCATCAATGGGTACCTCGTGTCGATGTCGGCCACGAAGCAGGCTACTTCGCAGATGAGAGGCCCGACGGATAGCTCGAATGTTCTGGGGCCGCGGAGAGTCTTTCCGGTATGGTTGAAAGCTTGGATAGCATGGTGGGCCGGTTGGACGGGAGGACGGCCTAGTCCGGGTATCTTTTGGTAAGTGGAGCACGTCATTATGTTCATTCCTGACCCTGGGTCTACAAAGATGTTGTTTAGCCACAACATTTGGAGTCGTCCGCGGATATGTAGGGGGTAGACTCGCAGTCTGGGATCCGGGAGGTCTTGGTCAGTGAATGAAATGGTCATTGGGCGGCGGGGGCCATTGACAGTGTCGGTACTCGTGGAGGACCCGTTGTCGTCCGGATGCAGATCATCCGACGTACATTCCCCTCCTTCGGGTCCTTCGCTAGCTCCTTCGGGGATCTCCTCAAACGGCTCTTCTTCTTCGTCTCCTCCCGGGTTTTCTAGTCCGCTTTTGTCGGACTCGATGTTGATGGCTGCAGGAAGGGCGAGGACTGCGTCTTCTTCTTCGCCATAGAGTATGGCGAGGTCATGGTCGTCTAGGTTCAGCTGGAAGGGCTCGTTCTGCTCTTCCTCCTCGGACTATTCGGATAGGCTGCCATCAGTAGCATCTTCCGAGCTGCTTGGTTCTGGCGGTGGTTGTCTCTCTCTCCTGATCATGTTGACCGCGTGGGCTCTAGATGTGGAGGCTTGGGTGTGACCTGGCAAAGGGTTAGTTAATATGCCAAGTGGCTTGGGTGCTTGGGGATTTTCCTGGCTCAGATGGCCTTTGATTATAGCCCAGTCAAGGCGCCTGTCATCATTAAGATCATAAACGAAGTCCCGAAAAATAATGCATTGTTCTACGGTATGGCCATATTATTGATGATATTGACAGTAACGCGCCGTGCTGGCCCCGGGTAGTGAAGGCCTGGCGTCGGGGAGGGAGATACTATTTGTGTCCAACATCACCCTAAAGATCCTAGTTAAAGTTTCTGGGAGGGGAGGGTAAGAGTCCCTCTTTCCCATTCGTCTTTGGTCGTAGGATGCGGGAGGTCTAACCTCGTTATAAGAGCTTTGTATGGGCTGCCTAGGGGTTGGATTTTGTGCTCTTGGGGGAGCAGAGTAAAAGGGAGCCCGAGTTTGAGTTTGGCTCTGGATTATAGGGCTTTGGAGTGGGAAATTTTGGACTGTGGGGTTTTGTCGTATTGGCACGGGGACGGGTACTGATCGAGGGGTAAAATGTTGATTCGCTTGCCGAGGCGGTATCCTTTATTGCTTTGTAAGCCGCACACAGCTGCGCAATCCTTTACTGCTTTCGTAAGTCGCACACAGCTGCGCAATCCTTTACTGCTTTCGTAAGTCGCACACAGCTGCGCAATCCTTTACTGCTTTATTTACTGCTTTCAATCTGCATTCATCCCCACTCTACGTCATGGAATCCGACATAGAAGAGGAGATATTAGAGGAAAGGAATCACCAAGAGGGTCAGGCCACACAGTTCCTGACCCATCAAGAGGAAAGGATGGCTAGTCTAGGGTATCAAACGGTAGAGGACATGTTTCATGACCTCGCTGACTACCGTCATGCCAAGACCTCGAGACATTAAACCCCTGTCGAAACCCCAAAATCCACTCCCAAAGCCCCATCCACACCCAGTCACTCGGTCAACCCGAGCGTCTTTTCGTTCACCCCCCTTTCCCCCGCGAATCCAACGTTCCCAGCCGTTTCCACCCCAGGACCCTACCAGACCACCCCAAACCCGGGACCACTAGGCAGCCCTCCCCGGGGAGAAACACTGGACGATACCATCCGGAGAATTCTCTCCGAGACTGGTCCCTCGGCCCCCAAACACATGTCTCTACATAACCTGAGACAAATCCCGTCAGTCCACCTACCGGAGGGATTCAAAATCCCCAAATTCCGCCGGTACAACGGTCGTGGAGACCCAGACATTCATTTAACTGCCTTTTATCTAGACGCACTCCCGTTTCTAGATAATCAACCTCTACTAGTCTTCCTCTTCCAGAAATCATTGGAAGGAGAAGCACTACAATGGTTCTCCACCCTCCCTGTAGATCATTTGTCGAATTTCTCGGCTGTAAGCGAGAAATTCTTGGACCGCTACGGTTACCAGAGGATTAGGCCCCCCTCTATTTCAGATTTAACCGTAGAGAGAATGAGGCCTAGGGAGGAATTCGAACAATACGTGTCTCGGTGGCGCACCCTTGGCCACCGAACCGGTCTGCAACTCACAGAATGTCAAGAAATTGACATGATGTTATAGAGCCTGAGTCCAGAACTCCGTACGAGCCTTTCGTACGGAGACTGCACTACGTATCAACTTCTGATTGACCGCCACAACAGGATTTCCCGTTGTGCAGCCCCAGTAGTCCAAACCCAGTCCCCACCTATCAGCCATAGGGTTGGACAACCCTCGTAAGGCGCAAACCCCCACGGTAGAGGGGATCATTAGCCAAGTATCGGCACTCTACCCGAACGGAGCGCGAGTTCCTGACCGAGGAACAGCTCCGAGACAGTACACGTCGTATTGGCACGGGGATGGATATACCGCCTCGGCAAGCTAATCAAAACTTCACCCCTCGATCAGTACCCCTCCCCGTGCCAATACGACAAAACCCCACAGTCCAAAATTTCCCACTCCAAAGCCCTATAATCCAGAGCCAAACTCAAACTCGGGCTCCCTTTTACTCTGCTCCCCCAAGAGCACAAAATCCAACCCCTAGGCAGCCCATACAAAGCTCTTATAACGAGGTTAGACCTCCCGCATCCTACGACCAAAGACGAATGGGAAAGAGAGACTCTTACCCTCCCCTCCCAGAAACTTTAACTAGGATCTTTAGGGTGATGTTGGACACAAATAGTATCTCCCTCCCCGACGCCAGGCCTTCACTACCCGGGGCCAGCACGGCGCGTTACTGTCAATATCATCAATAATATGGCCATACCGTAGAACAATGCATTGTTTTTCGGGACTTCGTTTATGATCTTAATGATGACAGGCGCCTTGACTGGGCCATAATCAAAGGCCATCTGAGCCAGGGAAATCCCCAAGCACCCAAGCCACTTGGCATATTAACTGACCCCTTGCCAGGTCACACCCAAGCCTCCACATCTAGAGCCCACGCGGTCAACATGATCAGGAGAGGGAGACAACCATCGCCAGAACCAAGCAGCTCGGAAGATGCTACTGATGGCAGCCTATCCGAAGAGTCCGAGGAGGAAGAGCAGAACGAGCCCTTCCAGCTGAACCTCGACGACCATGACCTCGCCATACTCTATGGCGAAGAAGAAGACGCAGTCTCGCCCTTCCCGCAGTCATCAACATCGAGTCCGACGAAAGCGGACTAGAAAACCCGGGAGGAGACGAAGAAGAAGAGCCGTTTGAGGAGATCCCCGAAGGAGCTAGCGAAGGACCCGAAGGAGGGGAATGTACGTCGGATGATCTGCATCCGGACGACAACGGGTCCTCCAAGAGTACCGACACTGTCAATGGCCCCCGCCGCCCAATGACCATTTCATTCACTGACCAAGACCTCCCGGATCCTAGACTGCGAGTCTACCCCCTACACATCCGCGGACGACTCCAAATGTTGTGGCTAAACAACATCTTTGTAGACCCAGGGTCAGGAATGAACATAATGACGTGCTCCACCTACCAAAAGATACCCGGATTAGGCCGTCCTCCCGTCCACCCGGCCCACCATACTATTCAAGCTTTCAACCATACCGGGAAGACTCTCCGCGGCCCCGGAACATTCGAGTTATCTGTCGGCCCTCTTATCTGTGAGGTAGCCTGCTTCGTGGCCGACATCGACACAAGGTACCCATTGATGTTGGGGCGACCATGGTTAGACAGCATCCAAGCTATCTGTTCCCCCCGGCACCAATGCCTTCGACTGCCCTTCTTAAGTCATATCCTGACAATCTGGGGAGAGGCGCGCCTCCAGTATGAGAACGAGAACAATTGGGCGATACATAATATGTTCACACTAGCCCTACGACCGGGGAACGAGGACGAAGGTGATAGCCCACCTGGGTCCCCTTACAACTATCCCTCAGAAGAAACGGCCAGGACCCCGCATCCACCCAGCAATCCTATGGAGCCCAACTCGATCACCTTCCTCCCCCATGAAGTCGCAAAAGCCGGAGCACGTTCCGCACCCCTCGCTATCACCGCCATACTCGGGGGAAGGGAATTCCGGCACATTCTCATTGACACGGGAGCGGAAACTAACGTCCTTACATATTCCGCCTACCAAAAGCTAGAAGGCCGGGTTCCCAGATTGGAGCCCTCAGACGAATACATTTATGCCTTCGACAGCACACGCAAGAACGCTTGCGGACTGGTCACGCTCCCACTGAAGATCGGCCCAGTCTCCACCATCGTTAACTGCATGGTGATGAACATTCAATCGCCCCACCCTCTGATTGTTGGGAGGACATGGCTCAACAGCATCGAAGCCGTCTCATCCACCCGACACCAATGTCTTCGCTTCCCGTACCGCGGGAAAGTAATATCCATATGGGGAGAGGCGCGCTCTAATAATACTCAGGCCCGGAATTGGAGCGTCTGTGCCATGCGCATCCGGCTAGAGGTGCTCGCATGTTGGCAACCAGGCGCCACAGACGAAGAACTGCTCCATCAAGGGAGGCCCCTGAAGAGACTCAGGGAGGGAGAATTTGGGAACAGGGGACCCCCACCAGACATCAGCCGGCCATCAAAAAGAAGCCGACCCGAGGAGGCAATACAAATTCAAGAACCAGGTACCGATCCTCCCGGGTAAGTTTTCAAATCCTGTACATAGTTTACAGCTTTCCAAAAAAAAAAAAAAAACTCAAAATATTTGTTTACCAGCTTTCACTTCCAACTCAAACCCTGTACATATTTGTTTACCTGCTTTCCTAAAAAGAAACCAAAATCCAACAAAAAATACATGCCGATCAGCTTTCATTCCCCAACTCTGAACATACTTATTTCTAGCTTTATTTCCACTCTTCTTTAAAAACCAAAAAAAAATGTTTTCTAAAAACATGTTTTCCACACTCTCCTTCAAAACAAAAGTTTTACAAGACCGTGTTTCCGTGCTTCCAACAAAAAATGAAACACTTTCCCAAACTTTCTTTACATATTTTCCAAAAACAACGAAAATATTTACAAACTACATTTCCACACTCTTCTTCACGACGAAAATGTTTTCCAAATCTGCGCTTCCACACCTTTCTTCAAAGCAAAATATTTTACAAAGCCGTACTTCCATGATTTCCGCCGAAAAACGTTTTACAAACTGTCTTTCCATACTTTCCTTATAAAAACAAAACCGTTTCCCAAACTTTATCCCCATTCTCTTTCCAAAAATATATCTATTCGCCGACACAGGCCCCTTTTCAAAAACATAAGTATACATTTGTCTTTACTACGCCTCGAACTACTGGACGAGAAGAGATTAAGAGCGGCAGACCATGCCCAGGCCTACCAAAGAAGGGTGGCAAGGGCATTTGAAAAGAAGGTGATAAAAAGAAAATTCGAAATCGGGGAATTAGTACTTAAGCAAATCATGCCATCAAGACTGCCCACCCGAGAGGAAAGCTGCAACCCACATGGGAGGGACCCTATGTGATCACCCATGCCTATTCCGGGAATGCCTACCGCCTGGTAGATGCCGAAGGAGTCGAGGTTCCAGGTTCGTGGAATGCACTTTATCTGAAGAAATTCCATGCATGAAAAGCTTTCAATACTTAAGAACTATTATTCTTCCTTCCTGCGATTTCCAGCGTTTAGTACTTGATGATAGAATTGTAAGACTCTCAAAGATAAACTCGTATCTATTTGAACACGTTTCCGCCAAATCATGTCATTCCCTTCACACACGTATAACTGGACTAGATTTGCCTGATAGAAGAAAAATTGCCTACCCCGTGGACTGGGACAATTTAAAAACTCCCCAAAGCAAAATATCCCTTATTTCCGCCCCGCTCGTATTAACCCTAGGTCAAAATGAGGAGTTACCCGGACCTAGCATATGTCCCAAAAACTGGCTCTGGCACTATATAAACACTTCTAGAGGGGAAGCATGAAAAGAATCGGGGTGAAAAACAGAAGAGCCCCCCCCCTCAAATCAAAACAAACAAAAAAAAAGCAAAAAAGAGAAAATCAGGCAAGGAGAGGCCAAACACCCAAGTGAACGGGTTAAACTCTCTATTTAGCAGGCTTTCACGCCTTTACGCACGGTATACGCTAAACAACGGCTATACCAGTACAGATCCAAACAACGGACTGTACTTTCCACCCAAAAATAAAGAAGTGGTAAAAAGAAGAAAGCCAGAGGGACCTAGGAAGTAAGACATGTGCTAGACTGGGACAATTCTAAAATATTGCCCGAAAGGAAGATATTACTCTTACCTCATTCACCCTCTCCCCTTTTATTTTTTTGCAATGGGGGTTCAAAATTGAGCTATGTCCACCGGGAAAAGCGAAATTTTGACCAAGGGTAGATCACGTCCAGGTTTACACCTACACACACACTCACACGAGTTCACTTAGAAACTTGCCTATCCAAAGGAAGCTTATTTGACTTGACTCTTGGTACATTCATGGATTTTTCAGCATGTTTAGAATAATACGATTAAGCATTTGAAAACCATGAACCTAGGAAAATCGACGCCTAAGGCTTATACCTCTCAAATACAATCCTGGTTTGGACATGAGTGACCACAAGGGCTCCTCCACGGGGACTTGATGGTGTCTTTTACTTATGAAAATCAAGAACATTGCCCTCTCACCTAAAAAAGTCATTGAAGAACTAAAATGCCCCCTTATGCCACTTATACTTACGCATAAGCTTGCATTTTCCTTTTCCAAAACACCTTGGCATCCGATTTTCTTGAAACATTAAAGTTAACCCCCCCCCCCCGAATATTAGAATTATCCCCACTCATATGAGAATTGTCCCCACGAAATTTAAAATTATCCCCACTCATATGAGAATTGTCCCCACTCACCTCATGCCCTTCCGCACATGCGTGAGAAGAAATTGTCCCCACCTCCTACACATAAGTTCTTCTTCACTCACGCACTTGGAATCCCTTCCTTGCGCACTAAAGCCTGGTCTCCCACACTTTACTTTCTCGCATTTATATTTCCATTCCGCCTTAAGATGGATTGTAGCCCTTGACAATTCAAGCAAGAAGGGCTCGAAAGTCAGTGCAGGGGCGCAATCTGGACGGATTTAACACTTGGTCCATGGAAAGAATGTTTTTATAGGTCTCAAAGGATAAAGCACTCAGGAGGACTTTCCGCAGCAGCAGACAAGAAGCAAAACCAGGAAATTGTCCCAGGCAGGGGGCGGCTAAACCCAATTAACCGCCCCCCCAGAGACGGCTAGTTTACACTAGCCGCCCCTGCTCCCTGCCCCTCTTGTCCAGGTAAAAACCCAGGCAAGGGGCGGCTAAATGCAAGTAGCCGCCCCTCACTGGGCGGCTAAACGCGAGTAGCCGCCCCCAACCTGCTGCATCATCTGCCCTGTCAGTCCCATCTTTTTCAAACTCTTCAACTCCTTTGGTACCTATAAGAAACATTCTTCCCCAAAACCTGTGCACACGCATTTCATACATTCATACATACATAAAAATAGTATAACTACGAATCAAACAACAACCGGAATGAAAATCATATACCAAACCATACATCCATTCATCCATTCATCCACCCAGACAAGCCTTACGAAACCATTCCACATATACCACCAGATTAAAACCAACCAATGCCCTTTCAAAACTAAGTTAAAAACACCCATGTTTGTCCATACACCAAAAGAGAAGGAGGAAATTGTTCATAAAAAAGGAAAGGTAAACCTAGTTAGAAAAAAAAAGTTAGATAGGTAGGGATCCACCAAAAGCTTCAAATCTAAATGTCTTGAGCTATGCATCACCGAAATATCACCCGAGTAAAAAAGAAAAGAAGAAAAGCATGAATTCCTTGCATATATACTATTCTTCTACCTAAAACCAAGACACCAAAAGCTTTACCTCGGCGTATCATCATCCCCGGGAGGCCGAATCGAAGGAGGAACATCCTGGCCTGAAGGAGGTGGCGGTTGAGGAGAAGACTGAACCTCTGGAGCATCGGGAGCGGCAGGAGTCTCTCGAACTGAAGACGCGGCCCTCGCGTATATCCCACGACTCCGAGACACCGAAGGACGAGAGGCACGGCTGAAGGTGGCCCCAGTAGGCAAGGAGGCCGAGAGGGAGTGATCAGGCTCAAGTGGAAGAAGGTCGAGGTCCGCCTCGGTCATCGAGCCCCCTCCGACCAATTTCCCCCTCATAGTCGCCTCCCAGAGACGGACCTGCTGCATATCCCTGTCCTCCTCTCCAATCTCTGTCGGAGGCGACTCTCCGTCCCTCTGGCCCGATCCTCGGCGGCCCTCAACCTCTCCTCCAACTCCCGCGCCCTCGCCTCCGACGCCCTGAGCGCCTCTCGGTCCCTATCCCCGGCCGCCTGCAGAGAACGGACTAAGTCTCCCATCAAACCTCCGGGAACACCCGCCGAAGCCTCCAACTCCGACACCCTCATCTGGAGGGAGTCCCTCTCACGGCCTAGGGTAATGAACCCCTCCTCCCTCGAGGCTATCATGGACCTCAGCCGGTCCGCCTCCTCCTCAGCCCGGGAAGCCCTGCCCCTCGCCTGGCCCAACTCCATCCTTGTGGCCATCAACTCGCTCCGGGCCACATCCAACTCCCTCGTCATTCGAGCTCTCGCTCGGACACCATGGAAGGAGGAGGGCGGAGGAAGAAGAAGCGCCGTCGGCCCTCGCTCTCGACAGAGCATCCACCTGAGCCTCAAGGATCCGGACCTGGTCCTGCAAGCGTCCCCTCTGTACCCGCAAGGCCTCTATCTGCCTGGCCCGCGCTTGAGGTGCTCATTGGCGGTCTTGAGCCTCTTCTCCATCTCATTCAGCTCAACCTACAAAAGCAACATCGGTCAGAATATACCCAAGGAGAAGAAAGAAAAGAAAAGAAAAGAAGGGGAGAAAGACTTACATAGGCATCCGGGACCTCCTCCTCCATAGTCCCAAGGATACTGGCATATTCCTGGCGATACCAAACCATATACTCCTCACTGCTAGTCACCTCGGGACGACGCTCCACCAAAGCACCTTGGCCCATCCATCCAGCCACATACGTCGCGTAGTTCCTCGGGAGGTTCGTGTCCCGAGGAATCCCAGCCACCGGGATCGAGGGGCGCTTCGGCAGAGGATCAGGCACCCACTGGTGGTACCCAAGCTGGCGGACGACCCGGCTGATCGCATGAAACACGACCTCATTAAAATAGATCAGCCAGATATCCCGCGACAACTCCGCTGGGACCTCCTCCTCCGTGTAGGGCCTCCACGTCATCTATAAAGCATCAAAAGACAGGAAGAGCGCTTAGTCAAACGAAAACCGAATACAAGCCAAAACAAACCTCGAAGAAAAATTTATACCTCTTCCTCCGTCAAGACGTGGAAGGCCTCTCAGAATTGGGCAAGGCGGTACAAGCGCGAAGATCCCCGGGGCGCCCATCTCATGGCCCAAGGGAGGGCATGATCGAACGGCGCAGAGGTCGGGCGATCAATGGCGAAATGCTCATACCCGAAGATCTAGCAAAGCAAGAGGGAAATTATCATGACCAAAGTAAGCTAAACCAAGAAGAAGACACTCATCACTTACACATACCTGAAGGAATGGCGCAAAGCCACCAAGGTTCTTTCCCCCAGCCCTCTTGATCTTCTTCGAGAGCTCCGCAAATAGATGGGCCAGCATCGCCGCTCCCCAAGCGTTTCGCCCCATGCCCTCTAGGTCCCTCATCAACAGAAGAGAATGTGAGGAAACCTTGTCGGAGGCCGTCGAGAAGAGGACCCGGCCGAAGAAGTATAAAAAGAACGCCCTCAACTCCCTCTGTGCCCTCTGTGGACACGCGGCCGCCTCTCTCGCCTTGATCATCGCCCACCGCCTCTCTCGCCTTGATCACCGCCCACCATCTCTTCGTCCCGTGCCATAAGGCCTGAATACGGTTCGGTCTCTACAAAACGAACGAAGGGAACACGGGTTAGTTTAAAAGCGATTAAAAGGTAAGAGTCCAAGTTTACGAAATCATGTTAAACCATGCTTAGCAAAATGACACTTCCATATGCTAAATATAGAAACAAAAGCATGAAAGTAAGAAGCTACACTCCTCATATGATCACGCATACTAGACAAACACCAACATATCCCACCGTGGTCACCACTCACACGCTTTCTTACATCACAGCTTATCATGCTTATACCTTCCCTAAACACACCTAAGCAATATAAAACTGGGACCCGTGAAATGCATGCATACACTCCCCCATGCTCTACCACAATCAAACACATACGAAGTCACATACAGGTAGAAAAGTATCAAATGCAAGCATGCTAGTCGTATCACTCCTCTTTCTTTTATATGCATACAACAAGCATGGATGTACATATAAAAAATTGTCCCCTTCCCTTTTTTTTCAACACGAACCCGTTCGCATGCTTACAATATCCCACCGTGATCAAACTATACATACAAGCATGCATCTTAGACACACATATCACTCACTACTACCTACTCATACATCTTAGACACACGTATCACTCACTACTACCTACTCATGCATATTAGACACACACATCACACACTATCACCTATTTATAACACGAAAGACATACACATATAAATAAAAGGCTAAGACTAAAGTTAGGAACATACCACGGCCCGTGTGGACCCAGGAGCGTCCACCTCGGCCTCGTTGGGATCGTCTATCCCATTGTCATCCCCCTCCTCGTCCTCCTCAAACACGGCCTCCTCAGCCTCGGCCTCAGCGCCAACACCGGCCTCCGCGGCCCCCATGTCCATACCCTCAGCCTCCCCGGCCTCCTCCCCAACTTCAGCCCCTCCTACCTCCTCCGTGCCCGCCGCACCGGAGGCTAAGCCCTCAAAAACACCCATAGCCCTTCTCTCCTCCTCTGCTGCCCTGGCCTCTATGGCCTCCCTATCCAACATCCCGATAATGGCATCCAACGACGCCCTCTCACTCTCACTCACCCCCTCGGCCTCGGCCCCCCTCCGTTGCACCCCCAACCAATTCCCCGACCCCCAAAACCACCTCCTCGACCATCACCGGTCGATCCCCACGCCTCCTCTTGCGTGTGTAACCTATCATACTCCCCCCTACCTCTGGGACAGCCCCCGAAGGCAAATCCTCGACCTCACCCGTGCCAATGACCACCGGCGGCACCTCCGCCGCACCCACGACCTCCCTCACGACCTCCTCCTCCACCCGATCACTCCCCGATGAACAAGACCCCGAGACAGCCCCTCTCTGCTCTCGGGAAGACCTAAGGCGCTTCATCATCGAAGCCGTCCTCTTCCCCTTCGTCATCTCCTCCGATTTCGCACAAAAGAAAAAATCTAGGGCTCCGAAATCAAGAAGAAAGGAATGATGGAAGGCTTAAACAAAGGATTCAAGGTGTTTTAAAATCAAGATTTTCGGTTTGAAATGAAAAAGAAGAAGAGAGGAGGGAAGAGTAACCGTTTTAAAACGTATGGAGAGAGAGAGAGGGTCCCTTTTCGGTTATAAGGGACCCAGTCGAGGGGCGGCTACCCACGAGTAGCCGCCCCCTCTCGGGCGGCTAGTTACAACTAGCCGCCCCTCCCAGTTTTCTCTTTCATTTAAAAACCCCCCTTTCCAATCTTTTCAGCCTTAAATTTCAAAGTTCTCCATACCAAAACAGCCATGTATTGGCTTATTTCCAGACAATACTTGATCAAACACGACTCTACCGAAGTTTTGCAACAAGTCCAGTACCATTCAAATTCAAATTTCTTCAGTTCTGGTTCTTTTCCAGAGTTCTTATCCCTCGGATGATCCAATTCACCCTAATCAACTTTTACTTGCTTTCTGTCGACGATATCCCCTCCTTGCTGAGTTTTCCCAAGCACGGGAACGGTAGGCACGAGGAAACTGACGCTGGGCTGCTCCGCGCACGATAGCTAGGAACCCCGACCGCAGGTTGGATCACTCACCATTTACTTTTCCCCGCCTCCCACCTGGATCATCCTTTCGGTTGAAAATTCTAAATCAAGACCTAGCCTCTGACGATCTAAATCAACTCCCCGAGTAGTACTACTCGTGTTGGCACAACTCCTTTAAAGGTCGGGCCGGCCAAAATAGGGGTCTCTTTCCTTATCATCGGTCGAAGTCTTTCCTGCTTCGCACAAAGACTCCGTCCGATGAGGGACAATTATAGATACCCCAATTTTGACCGTCCGGAGAAACAGAAATACTTCAAGTAACACATGGAAATATCCCACATTTGGACATCCAGTAGAGAACCGAAGTTCGGGAAACCGGAAGCCTAGACCTAAAGCCGGAAACCCTAAAGCGGAAACCTTGACCCTAAGCTAAACCCTAAACCCTAGCCTTGACCTAAACCTAAACCGGAAACCCTAACCCTAGCCATGACCAAAACCTAAACCAGAAACCCTAACCCTAGCCATGACCCAAACCTAAACCGGAAACCCTAACCCTAGCCATGACCCAAACCTAAACCGGAAACCCTAACCCTAGTCATGACCTAAACCTAAACCAGAAACCCTAACCCTAGCCATGACCTAAACCTAAAACCAGAAACCCTAACCCTAGCCTTGACCTAAACCTAAGCCCTAAAACCTAGCCTTGACCTAGCCCTAAACCCTAACCCTAAACCTAAACCTAAAACCTAATCGGAAACCCTAATTCTAAAAACCCTAGAACCCCAAGTCCCTGGAAAGGGGCGGCTAGATCTAACTAGCCGCCCCATACCAGGCGGCTAGTTTGCACTAGCGGCCCCCCTAACCGCCCCCTGGCCGACTTTGGACCAGTCATCCCCTGGATGGGACATAAAGCAGCAATAAATGCTGATCATTGCGGCGGGTCATGACCTTTAGCCGCCCTCTCTCGGCCGGATCAATCCAAGTAACCGACCCAAGCCACCGCTTGTCAGAGATGGGACGTTTGGCAGGTCATGATGGGGGCGGCTACCAGGAAGTAGCCGCCCCATCCTGGGCGGCTAGTTAGCACTATCCGCCCTTCACCTGGTCTCTGACAGAAAAACCAGAGAATTAATGAGGGGTCTAATCGAAGCCAACCCACTCCATTACCCTCGGGATATTTTCCTACCTCTCTTTTACTATAAATAGAGGGGTCCCAAGCCCAAATACAACATCAACAAATCCACAAATCACCAATTCATCTTCATCACCAACCCACCATCCCCACTTGTTCAAACCCTTCCACCACTAGAAATCCCAAGAGGGAGAGAGAGAGAGAGAGCCCCTTTTGTGAGAGAAACACCCATTCCCTACATAAAATACCCTCTCATCCCGCCCTCCAGAAACCCAGGCTAAACCTGGCTTAGCCTCTGTCCAAAATAAAACCCATTTCCTACCGAAGTTCTGCCCAAACCAACCCAGACCCTGGACGGCTAACCCTAGCTAGCCGCTCCCTGGCCGACGGCTAAACACAACTAGCCGCCCCCCTATCCACACCCCATATCAACATCCCTTTGTCCCATAGCTCCTTTAGTCAAGCCCGGAAGCAGAATAGGATTACCTGTTTTTCACCTCTGTGCACGGTATATCCGTGTCTCAGAGCGGAGACCCCACAAACTCCCCACGTAGGTGATCAAATCCGACCCAAACCCTTTCCTGTTTTTAGAAAAAGCAGGTGGCGATCACAAAACCCCTTGAATCCTCTTGAGCCGCTGTCGGGCGCCTCAACCAGGAACGACACCCTCACCCCTTCCGAGAAGACGATCCGACCGAGCCCGCCAGGGCACGCATCCGATCCAAATTCCCGAAGAACCCCCACACACGCGGATTTTTCTACACCGACACCAATGTCACCCCATTTTCAACCAAAACCACCCCTACTAATATCACCTCCTTTTCAACCAAAACCACCCTCTCTTTTATACACCCCATAAATAGGTATTTGAAGATACTATCCACCCCAAAAACACCCTTCGGGCCCTTTCTCTCTCGCGTGCCCTCCCCTTCTCTTCCCTCCGGTCGGCCACATCTCCGTCGAGCAAGGTTCGGCTCCCATTGCAGCCATCATCACCGGCGATCTCTCGGGCAGCCACTTATTTGTTTCCATATGAAATTGATGCCCTAGATTACAATAAATTCACAAAGGAGCACACATTTATATGAGGTAATGTTTGCTCTTATTGGAAAGTTATTTATTTTCTTCAGGTGGTCTTCAATGATGTAGTGGTATTATTTTTTATTGTTGTGGTTGTATTGGTGGTGGTGGTGGTGGTGCTACTACTGCATTGTGGTGTGGTTGTATTGGTGGTGGTGGGGGGGTGTTGCTGCTGCATTGTGGTGTGGTGGTTGTGCTAGGTTTAGGGTTTCATAATATATGCTTTTTTTATGGTTGTGAGACTGATGGTGAGGGTTATGCTATATATATATATATAGTGTGTGTGTATTTATGTGTTTAATGAGTTTGTTAGTGCAGATTGAAATTTTGCATACATTAAACACTTATTGTGTCAGATCAGAAGCAATGCTTGCATTCTTATCACCACCGCCACCAATAGTAGTAGTAGTGTTAGACAAAATATATGCACACACAATTTATTAGTATTGTTGCTCATACACACATTGTCTCGTGCTAGATTAATCAAACATCTATAAAAAAATCCAAAAATAAAAAATAAACCCATCAGGACCAAATTCAAACATGTCTTCTATTAGTGTGGTAGTCTCTTTGCTCACCTTTTGCATGTAATGTTGTGCTTGAATTTTTCGATGTTAAAAATTTAAGTTAAACATTTGAAGCAACCGGGCAAGATATCTAGGAAGTTTATTCTGCTATTTAAATATCCACTCCAAATCAATTCATTTCATTTATTTCTTGGTGTGCACAGTGCAATTTTATTCTCTGTGACATTTCATAGGTCATTTTGGTGAAGTTTTTATTTATAAGTTTTCTTATTGATTTTATTCTATCAAGGTTTCCTTAGAATATGAGAAAGAAAACATAAAACACACCTTAGAAACCCTTGAAAAAACCCTAACAAACCATACGAACCCTCAAAGAAAAAGAATCACACAACTAAAAGAGTCAATTGAAGAATAAAACCCTAAGTAATCAAACAAAACAACAAAGAAATCAAGACCCTAAATAATCAGATTAATAAAAAAAGGTTAAAGAAATTCTTACCGAATGGGAAGGAGATGCCAGAAGGGATGTCGGAAGGTGATACTAGACGGAGATGTCGGGACGGGGATGTTGGAAGTGATGCCGGAAGGGGTGCCTTCGAAAGGGAAGAAAACAGAGAAAATGAAAGAGAAAGAAAATGAAAGGGAAGAGAAAGAGAAAAGAGAGTTTTCAAGAGGAGATGAGGTTTTTGGGGAGGGTGAGAAAACAGAGAAAATGAAAGAGGAGAGAGAGAAGAGAGGGTTTTCAATGGGGTTGAAAATCAGATGGGAACCGGGTTGTTTGGTTTTTCAAAAAAAAAATTAAAAAAAGTGGGCGTCCGATCGAGAGACCATCGATCAAATGGTTCAGATTGAATCCCGCACAATGTAACCCTTCCCACACCATCCGCACAATATCACTTGTGTATATGTATATATACACACACACCTTCAAATAAAAAATATAACTTAGCAGTATTCTCTTTATATTTTATTTGATTCTATTAAGGATGTTTTTGACATATATCATATTTGTCAAATAGTTTAAATAGTAAAACTCTAATTGGAGTTCAATTTTAAATATAACAAAGAATAGAATGATAGACTTCCACATTAAAAAGATTTTAATGGTTTATAGTTAAATATATTATTTACCATTGTATACTAGGGCTGCAACTTTGGTCAGGTTCAACCTGAACCCAATTTTTACATGGGCCGGGTTGTAAAAATCGGGTTCGGGTTGATCAATTCGGATTGAGTTAGAAATCAGGTTAGGTTCGGGTTGGCATCATAGACAACCCGACCCGACCCGACCCGAACTCGTAATATACACCCAATATAATGTTCAATCTGGGCCATAAAACTTGGTTTTGTTTTTAATCTCCACCATTGGATAAATGCTAGGGAACTAAAGGGAAGAGAGGGAGGAGAGTTCTCAGAAGGAGATGGAGTTTTTGGGGAGGGTGAGAAAACAGAGAAAATGAAAGAAAAGACAGAGAGAAGAGAGGGTTTTCGATGGGGTTGAAAATCAGATGGGAACCAGGTTGTCCAATTTTTCAATTTTTTTTTAAAAAAAAACATTGGGCGTCCGATCTAGAGATCATTGATTGAACGGCCCGGATTGAATCCCGCACGGTGTAACCCTTCCCACACCATCCGCACAATATCATTTGTGTATATCTATATATATATGTATACACACACACACACACACTTTTTCAACAATTCAGAATTAAATATGGTTCTTTCTTTTATAAAAAAAAAAGAAAATAAAGTATGTTTTGGTCTTTCACTTTTACTTTAATTGTTTTAAGAAAAATTTATCAAAACTAGATGAAGTTTAATTAGAGGGGTAAATATGCATAATTTTTAAAATTGGCAATGGTGTTAAAATAAATAGGTTATTTTTAATAGTACAAAAATAAATAACATAGTTGTGAAGGGTATATACAAAAAAAAATCCTTTTTTATTATTTGAACACTAAAACTTTGCAAAACCATATTTACATGTGTTTCTATTTTGTTTAGTGTTAAACGTAATTACAATATAACACTTTTCATATGTTATATTGAGGTAGAACCCCACTTAATATTAAAATATTACAATAAGGTGCTAATTAGTTGGTGATGGTTTCCAATGGTATCAATTTTTATTCTAAACTAAAATTGTCTCGAAAGTGTGAAAATTCACAAATCTTAATAAATGCAATTCATTTTTTTCACAGTTATAATATTTATTTTGGTGTTTTAACATTAAAAAGAAGTTTTATTTTGATTATTATGAATTTATGAGGAATGATTAAACCGGCCTTAAAACTAGTAGGCTATATATGCAAGGCCTAAGCGAATTTTCAAAATAGGGTTCTTTGTTAACAAATTATTATTATTTTTTGTAATTATCAACATATAAAATTTTGGGGAAATTTATTAGAGGTCTCTGGGGACACATCTGTAATAACAATAGGTCCCTTGATTTTTTCTTATTTTCTTTAGGTCCCTAAGTTAGTAGTGATATTTTGTTTAAGTCCTTCCATCCAACTTCCATCCATTTTATTTTTTTTCTCCCTCTTTTACTCCCATGTGAACATAATTTTCTTCTCTATCTTCCCCAACCTCTATCTTTCTCTCCCAAACAACTCAACAAGTTGTAAAACCACCTCCACTAGCCCCTTATTGTGCCGATCGCGCCCCCCGACCTCTCTGACCGTCTCCTGCGTCTCGTTCACGAGCCCAACCCCCATCTTGTGTCCTCGTCCGTGAGCCGAAGCCCCTCTAGCGACCCCGTCCGCGAATCTAACCCTCTCTCGCGACCCTGTTTGTGAGCCTAACCTGTTACAGGTATAACAATGTACAAAAAGTGTGTAATAGTGTACGCAGTGTAACACACATAACCTGTAACAGGTATAACAGTGTACACATTGAGAATAACAGTATAGACCGTGTAACAAACAGAACCTGTAACATTTATAACAGTGTACACATACTGTATAACAGTATACACAGTGTAAAATACAAAACTGTAGATACCCCAATTTTGACCGTCTAGAAAGACAGAAATACTTCAAGTAACAACCGGAAATATCCCACTTTTGGACATCCAGTAGAGAACCAAAGTTCGGGAAACCGGAAATCTTGTAAGCCGGAAACCCTAAACCGGAAGCCTTGACCTAAAACCGGAAACCCTAAACCGGAAGCCCTAGACCAAACCGGAAACCCTTAAACTAAACTTAAACCTGACCCTAGCATTGACCTAGACCTAAAACCAGAAACCCTAACCCTAACCCTAACACCCAAAAACCCTGTGTCCCTGGCAAGGGGCGGCTAGATCTAACTAGCCGCCCCATACCAGGCGGCTAGTTTGAACTAGCCGCCCCCCTAACCGCCCCCTGGCCAACTTTGGACCAGTCCCCTGGATGGGACATAAAGCAGCAATAAATGCTGATCATTGCGGCGGGTCATGACCTTTAGCCGCCCTCTCTTGGCCGGATCAATCCAAGTAACCGACCCAAGCCACCGCTTGCCAGAGATGGGACGTTTGGCAGGTCATGATGGGGGCGGCTACCAGGAAGTAGCCGCCCCATCCTGGGCGGCTAGATAGAACTAGCCGCCCTTCCACTGGTCTCTGACAGAAGAACCAGAGAATTAATGAGGGGTCTAATCGAAGCCAACCCGCTCCATTACCCCTGGGATATTTCCCTGCCTCTCTTTTACTATAAATAGAGGGGTCCCAAGCCCAAATACAACATGACCAAAAAATCCCAACATCCTTCAATCCACAAAATCCACACTAACATCCCACAATTCACATTCCCTTTCCACACTAGAAATCCCAAGAGAGAGGGAGAGAGAGAGAGAGCCACTTTTGTGAGAGAAAACACCCATTCCCTACACCAAACACCCTCTCATTCCACCCTCCTGAAACCCGGGCTAAACCTAGCTTAGCCTCTGCCCAAAACCAAACCCATTTCCTGCCAAAACTCTGCCCAAACCAAACCAGACCTGGGACGGCTAAACCCTAGTAGCCGCCCCTCATCAGACGGCTAGATCCAACTAGCCGCCCCCCATATCCACACCCCATATCTACACCCCTTTGTCCCAAGACTCCTTTAGTCAAGCCCGAAAGTAGAATAGGATTACCTGTTTTTCACCTCTGTGTACGGTATATCCATGTCTAAGAACGGAGACCCCACAAACTCCCCACGTAGGCGATCAAATCCAACGCCAACTTTTCCTGCTTTTTTTGAGAAAGCAGGTGGCGATCACACAAACCCCATCATTTTTGAGAAGCAGTCGGGCGGCTCAGGAACGACTCTCCAGGCGGTGATCTGATCAGTCGCGAGACGGACCAGGACCAAGTTCGCAGAACCCCCAGTTTTTACATACCGACAAATCTGGCGATCACGGTTAGACCTCCCTCGTGAAAAACAACAAAAGGTAATCCTCTTCTGCCCCCTTTTACAAGCTTGACTAGAATGCTATCAACCCTCTAGGAAGGTTAGAGTTTCTCACTCCTTGAATTAAATCCTCTTCTACTGCGCATTATAAGATCCTTTATTGCTTTGTAAGCAGCACACAGCTGCGCAATCCTTTACTGCTTTCGTAAGTCGCACACAGCTGCGCAATCTTTTACTGCTTTCGTAAGTCGCACACAGCTGCGCAATCCTTTACTGCTTTATTTACTGCTTTCAATCTGCATTCATCCCCACTCCACGTCATGGAATCCCACATAGAAGTGGAGATATTCGAGGAAAGGAATCACCAAGAGGGTCAGGCCACACAGTTCCTGACCCATCTAGAGGAAAGGATGGCTAGTCTAGGTATCAAACGGTAGAGGACATGTTTCATGACCTCGCTGACTACCGTCATGCCAAGACCTTGAGACAGGAAACCCCTGTCGAAACCCCCAAATCTACTCCCAAAGCCCCATCCACACCCTGCTGCTCGGTCAATCCGAGCATTTTTTCTTTCGCCCCCCTTTCCCCCGCAAATCCAAAATTCCCAGTTGTTTCCACCCCAGGCCCTTACCAGGCCACCTCCAACCCGGGACTGGCAAACAGCCCTCCCAGGGGATAAACGCTGGATGAAACCATACGGAGAATCCTCTCCGAGACTGGTCCCTCAGCCCCCAAACACATGTCTCTACATAACCTGAGACAAATCCCGTCAGTCCACCTACTGGAGGGATTCAAAGTCCCCAAATTCCGCCGGTACAACGGTCGTGGAGACCCAGACATTCATTTTACTGCCTTTTATCTAGACGCACGTCCGTTTCTAGATAATCAACCTCTACTAGTCTTCCTCTTCCAGAAATCATTGGAAGGAGAAGCACTACAATGGTTCTCCACCCTCCCTGTAGATCACTTGTCGAATTTCTCGGCTGTAAGCGAGAAATTCTTGGGCCGCTACGGTTACCAGAGGATTAGGACCCCCTCTATTTCGGATTTAACCGTAGAGAGAATGAGGCTTAGGGAGGAATTCGAACAATACGTGTCTCGGTGGCGCACCCTTGTCCACCGAACCGGCCTGCAACTCACAGAATGTCAAAAAATTGACATGATGTTGCAGAGCCAGAGTCCAGAGCTCCGTACGAGCATTTCGTACGGAGACTGCACTACGTATCAACTTCTGATTGACCGCCACAACAGGATTTCCCGTTGTGCAGCCCCAGTAGTCCAAACTCAGTCCCCACCTATCAGCCATAGGGTTGGACAACCGCCTCGTAAGGCGCAAACCCCCACGGTAGAGGGGATCATTAGCCAAGTATCGGCACTCTACCCGAACGGAGCGCGAGTTCCTGACCGAGGAACAGCTCCGAGACAGTACACGCCCGGTTCATCCGGATATGCACCACCTCGGCAAGCTAATCAAAACTTCACCCCTCGATCAGTACCCGTCCCCGTGCCAATACGATAAAACCCCACAGTCCAAAATTTCTCACTCCAAAGCCCTATAATCCAGAGCCAAACTCAAACTCGGGCTCCCTTTTACTCTGCTCCCCCAAGAGCACAAAATCCAACCCCTAGGCAGCCCATACAAAGCTCTTATAACGAGGTTAGACCTCCCGCATCCTACGACCAAAGACGAATGGGAAAGGGGGACTCTTACCCTCCCCTCCCAGAAACTTTAACTAGGATCTTTAGGGTGATGTTGGACACAAGTAGTATCTCCCTCCCCGACGCCAGGCCTTCACTCCCGGGGCCAGCACGGCACGTTACTGTCAATATCATCAACAATATGGCCATACCGTAGAACAATGCATTGTTTTTCGGGACTTCGTTTATGATCTTAATGATGACAGGCGCCTTGACTGGGCCATAATCAAAGGCCATCTGAGCCAGGGAAATCCCCAAGCACCCAAGCCACTTGGCATATTAACTGACCCCTTGCCAGGTCACACCCAAACCTCCACATCTAGAGCCCACGCGGTCAACATGATCAGGAGAGGGAGACAACCATCGCCAGAACCAAGCAGCTCGGAAGATGCTACTGATGGCAGCCTATCCGAAGAGTCCGAGGAGGAAGAGCAGAACGAGCCCTTCCAGTTGAAGCATGGGCATTTCTAGAAGAAGTAGCTGAAAAATCCATGCAATGGGAGACAATTAGAGAGCCTGAGAAACTCATGCCTTCTAAGGGAGGTATTCATTCCATTGATAGTAGCTTTGAGTCTGAAGCCAAATTTGCATCTCTCATTCGTAGAGTAGAGGCCCTAGAGATGAAACCAAATCATGATTCTGTTAATCAAGTCTCCACCTCCAACCCTACTATTGTCTGCATTTTATGTAAATCTTCAAATCACCTAGCGGAAGACTGTCCTTCCCTGTCATCCCACAAGGAAAGTTGGGCCGAACATGCCAATAGCTTACAATGGAAGAAAAATGACCCATATGCTCAAACTTATAATCCTGGATGGAGGAATCATCCAAATCTATCATGGACTCAAGGCCCATTTCAAGGAGGCCCACAAGGACCTCCTCAAGCTCCCATGTATCCTAGACCAAACACAGGACCCATTCCTACTCCATTTCCTCCGCTTGGCTTTCAAACAGAAAATGAGAAGAAGTTCTCTTCCTTAGAAAAAGGGTTGGATGTTCTTATGAAGGCCACTCAAAATTTAACTCAATCATCCTCCCAGATGTCTGCCACTTTAGATCAATTTATGCAATCTACAGGACAAATCCTTCAATCCACCACACAGGCAATCTCCCGTCTCGAGATTCAAGTTGGTCAATTGGCCACCACCATGAGTGAGAGAGAGAAAGGAAAGTGTCCTAGTCAACCTGAGCCTAACCCTAGAGGACACATTCTTCAAGGACAAATCCAAGATTCTTCTAGTAACCAGTCCAACCAGGTTAATGCAATCACTACTCTTAAGTCTGGTAGACAAGTGGACAACAAGGTTATTATGCCTAGTAATGATGTCAAAGATGATAAGGACAAGCCCAAATTTATTCATGAGGACCTAGATTCTGAACCCATTCCTCCTGACCCATCCATCCTAGAGAAAGTAAAGCCCAATGATTCTCCTGAGAGAGTTTATGTTCCCAAGGCCCCATATCCCCAGAGATTAGGTACAAATAACAAATCTGCCCAGCTAGATAAAATTTTAGAGGTGTTTAAGCAAGTTCGCGTGAACATTCCGCTCCTAAATGTTGTCCAACAAGTACCTGCCTATGCCAAATTTTTGAAGGACTTATGCACCCAAAAAATGACCAACAATGTACCCAAGAAAGCTTTCCTGGCATCCCATATAAGCTCCATTCTTTCATGTGAGACTCCAATCAGGTATAAGGACCCAGGTTGTCCCACCATTTCATGTGTGATTGGAGACACTCGTATTGATCGAGCTTTGTTAGACTTAGGTGCGAGTGTAAATCTACTGCCCTATTCAGTGTACAAACAGTTAGGCTTAGGAGAATTGAGGCCTACCCCAATGACCTTACAATTAGCAGATCGATCTGTGAAAATTCCTAAAGGTGTCATTGAGGATGTCCTTATTAAGGTTGGGGATTTCATCTTTCCAGTTGACTTTATAGTTTTAGAAACTCAACCTGTTCTAAACCCGAAGGGGCAAATTCCTGTAATTTTGGGTAGACCATTCCTGGCTACATCTAATGCTTTGATTAACTGTCGAAATGGATTGATGAAATTATCTTTTAGAAATATGACAGTTGACCTAAATATCTTTCACATTGGAAAACAACCAGGAGATTATAATGATGAATTAGAAGATGTGAATTCTATTGAGGAAATAATTGAAGATTTGAAACATCATTCTATGTCTACTAAAGATTCTTTAGAGTTTTGTCTTGCTCACTTTGGAGAAAATTTTGATATGGAAAAATCGATCATGGAAGTAAATGCTCTCCTAGATTCAGAACCAACCATCCCATTCAATAAGTGGCAACCAAAACCTGAGCCCCCTCCTCTGTCACCACCCCTTCCTTCCATTGATGAGCCTCCTAAGCTAGAACTTAAACTATTTTTGGAGTTACCGCTGGAGAAAGTGGAGGTCATTCACCTCATTGATTCCATCTATCAAGATTAAGCTCTCTTGGTAATCATTTTGTACTATATTTTTCTGGGTTGCCTTTCCTCCCGAGTCATCAATTCCTTGTTCATGCTGTAAACTAGGTTTGGGGGCGTTAGGGTAATTTTCCATTTTCAGTCTAGGCTTTGTGTTTGTTACATCCACAGTCTAGGATTTATTGTTATTATGGTGATAGGGTCAGGGGCCCCTAATTAATTTTTCCTAAATTTTTTGAGCAATTTCTAAAACTAACTTTTAGGAAGTTATAATGAGGTTGGATTAAAACAATCTCAATAAAACATAAAAAAAAAAACAAAGAAATGGATAAGTTTAAGCAAATAAAAATAAATAAATAAATAAATTTAAATAAAATAGAAAATAATAATTTTAGGATTTATTTAATATCCCTCAAATAAATGGGATCCTAGAGACAGCCTTGATAGATATACCAAGGCTGGCTCTAATTACAAAGAAAACTTACTAATAAATAAATCTAAATTAGTTGTAAATGATTATTTTTTTGGTAAAAAACCTAAAAAATGACTTGACTCATTGGAAATACACAAATTAGCCATTTTTAAGAATTCTTCCTAAAAAGGTGTTCTTTCACAATTTTAGATAGTAAAATAACTTAACAACCCATATGTTATCTACTATTTAAACATCATCATCACATATATTTAATTGTTTAACACTGGTATTCATTTTATGTTGAATGGTGACAAGTATGACTCTTTGTGGCTTTGTAAATCCAGACAGCTTGGGATACGATATATGGCACTGTGAAAATGTGAGAATTTATTTTTTTGGTTTTCTTATAAATAATTCTGAGATACCGCTTGATACACGTGCTCATATTTTATTTTACACGGATATTTATCCATATCATTAAGAATAGCCATTGGTTACTTGCGATGGCATGTCCAAAAACATAACTTATTCATGTATGATTATCTTACAAAGGATATGGAGAATAAATTTTATCGATTTCTTGACTATGTTGAATTGTTGTACTGTGTAGAAAGTTGTTGAATGAAACTTATTGTGCTTCTATATGGATATGTTTATAGTGTATACTTTTCTTTACATAATTGAACTGAAGTTTGGTTGAAGTAAACTACACAACTCATGAAACAAATTGAATCGTGGTTGAGTCGGTACTTATTAATCAAATTGAATGTTGATACCTCAATCTTAAAATGGAAGTTGTTAATTGAACTGAAGCATATGTAGTTAAAACTAATCTTAAAATTGACATTTGTTAATTAGATTGAATAATGAATGTATCAAATTCTGGATAAATTTTGAAATGATCTGAACTACTAATGAATCAACTACAGCACACATAACAAACCAAATCCTAGATACAACTTTTGCTTTATAAAACTAATTACAACCTGAAATATTTCTTTATAACTATAATTATAACAAAGTTTTTGTCTAATTACAACTCTAGCGACAACAAAATATTTCTTTACAACTACAATTATAACAAGTTTTGTACAACTTTAATAACAGCAAAAGTAACAACTAACAAAAAAAGTCCAATTAGATTCCATCTTCATCCAACATTTGATGTTGTTCTCTGTAATTTGTCATGTGGCATTAATATGGCTACTCTTAAATCCTGCAAATAATATAAATAAGGTACAATGAATCGTTGAAAAAAAAATGCCGAATATTTGAGTTGTTGGGATTGGGATTTGAGCCATTCTATTCTTGGAGGGATTTTACATAATTCTGAGTTACAAGTTAACTCAAATTTTTCTTGTTTTCGCTTTTAAAAAAAAATGTCGTTTGCTTGATCTCTTTATTCTTGTTTTGATCAAAGATTCATGAACACCATAAAAATTAGAAACTCCTCTGAAATCTTTTCAAGGCATACAATAACCATATGAAACTTGGGAAATGATTTAGGCCATCTTTGCTAACCGATCTATCAAGTTCAGCCAACCTATTTTTATACTTATCCACTAGTCAAACCCCTTGAGCTATATAAGCCTTTCTTTGTTTAACCTATTTTCCCATCCTACACTTTATTTAATGAGTGTAACCTTAAAATTTTGTTTTGGGAACGAGGAAAGAAAAAGAAAAAAAAATCAATCAATTACTATGAAATTTCATGGAGGGTTATTACTATCATGATTCTTGAAAAAAAAAAAAGAAGAAAAAAAAAGAAGAAAAAAAAAAGAAAAAAAGAAGAAGAAGAGAAGAAGCCGATATTCATCGAAAAATAAACAAATCTTCAAAGCATTTCAGAATAAACCTTGTCCAATTTCCAACAATAACTCTAGCCCCATTACAACCTATTGAAAAGACCTACTTGATCCTAAATGTAATGTGGTTAAAATGTGGAGAATAGATGAAGAGGATTTATGGTGTTTAATCCAATGTTCTTGAGTCGATGATATTCCGTTCCTGAGATCAATTTAATTTTCTTTTTCTTTGATATGGTCCGTCCTTCTATAAAATCTTATATGTGGATTATTTGAATTTTGATTCCTTGCCACATATAAGTTGAGAGAAATGAGCCCACCTCTGAGTGAATTCCTTGTTGAGTGTAATATCCAGTGAGTTTTTTTGAAGTCAAGGCGAAATCCATTCTGAAGGTGATCAAAATTAAGTTTTACTTGGAAAAAGAAAGTTACATCCTTGTTGGCTATGCACACACACACTTCAGGACTTGATTATGAGTGAAAACTTCTAACATGTGGATAGAGTTCTCAACTTTAGTAGATTTTTATCAAGCTCCTTAACATGTCATTTTTCTCAGATTTTCAAAAAAAAAAAAAAGTCATGAATTTTGTGGGTAGATTCGCTGCAAACCCTCACGAGTCAAACTCGTCCACTAGGGGTGACCTAGGGGTTTAAGGGCTTGTTGCATACGCTAAATGCAACCGTGAGAGCCTGCGAAAGTGGCCTTATCCTTTTTTTATATATATTTTGTTTAATCACTTTAATTTGATTGCTAGAGGACCAGCAAAATCTAGGTTTGGGGGTATTTGATAAGCATATTATTTTCACATTTAAACCCTTTAATTTAGTTTTCTATTCCTAATTTTATGTGTAATAATGACTAATATTCCAAATTTATATGTTATTACAGGTAATTGAGATAAATGATGATTATCAATGCAAGATACTCTATGAAGCATTTAAAGATATGAATGAGAATCAAGAGGACTCTAGAAGATCCAAAATTATGCTAGAAAAAGATTTGGTGAAGAGAGAATCAAAAATCAAATTCCAATCAAATATTCTTCAAATCAATGTTGAAACCGTCCTACTGTTTTGACCATAACTTTTGCCTCAAATATCGTATTTTGGCCCAAAATATGGCTTTGGAAAGATATTTTCAAGATCTACAAATCAATGTTTCATGAATATTTTGCAATTCCACCATATTAGGGGTCAAAAATTCATCCGAAGATTCTGCAAAAAATCAATGACGGGAATGAAAGCTTTTACCTGCTAAATCTGTCAAAGATGCATATTAGGAAGATTAATGGTTAATCTTGACCATCCAATTTATTGCAAATCAACGGTTGAAATTCAAGGCTGAAGGCTATAAAATGAACACATATGAAGCCAAGAAGGAGGCATCAAAACAAGGAGGAAAAAGGACAACCAAAGGAGAAAGATTCAAGAGTTTTCTTTTTGTTTTTCTTTTCATATGCTTGTAGTCATTTAGATCTGAATTTTTATATTAGGTTTTTTTGTTTTCAGAATATTTTTTTTATATAATATGGTTTCTTTTATTTTTCTTTTATTTCGTTTGATCATGACTAGCTAAATCTTCAACTAGGGTTGAAGATGAAACCATGCAATGCTAGTTTAGGATTTTATATTTAGATCTGAATTCTTCATATTGTTTGCTTTATTGAGTATCAATCTCTCCTTCAATTCTCTTTTGAAACCTTTTATGTGAATTTCTTATTACTTTCTTCAAAAATCTCTTGTATTTGATTTGATAAAATATGCTTTGATTGAGTTCTCTGATATTTTATGCTCTTCTTAACAAGTTGAATATTGAGTTGGTAGATTTTATAAAGGGAAGGGAGATAGATCATTATATTAAGGTTTTTAATCGTAGAATCATCTTCAAGGATCTCTTGTTTAGGGTTTGATAGGGTATGCTTGATTAACTATTTTGATATCTTATTCTCTTCCTAATGTGTGAATGTTGAGATGATTGTTTTGATTTTAAATCTGATTTTATGAAATAATATGATTTTAAATATTTATTTTCCGATTAATATTTGATTAACGTCAATATTGATTGAGTTATATGATGAAGTTTCATATTTGAATATAATCCCTACATTGGTATTGCATGGTGGATTCTAAAACCCTAGTTATCTTCTTATATTCATATTAGCATTTTTAAAAAAAACATAATAAAAAAAAACTTCATCAATCTTTCTTTCTAGTTTGATTAGTTAAATCAATTAATAATCTGATTTGAACAATTCTCTGTGGGTTCGACCCGTATTTGCTAGATCTATACTACTGTAACGATCCGTGCACTTGCGGTAATTAATAATAACTTAAAATATTCAATCAAGTACCGACACTGTCAATGGCCCCCGCCGCCCAATGATCATTTCATTCACTGACCAAGACCTCCCGGATCCCAGACTGCGAGTCTACCCCCTACACATCCGCGGACGACTCCAAATGTTGTGGCTAAACAACATCTTTGTAGACCCAGGGTCAGGAATGAACATAATGACGTGCTCCACCTACCAAAAGATACCCGGATTAGGCCGTCCTCCCGTCCATCCGGCCCACCATACTATTCAAACTTTCAACCATACCAGGAAGACTCTCGACGGCCCCGAAACATTCGAGTTATCTGTCGGCCCTCTTATCTGTGAGGTAGCCTGCTTCGTGGCCGACATCGACACAAGGTACCCATTGATGTTGGGGCGACCATGGTTAGACAGCATCCAAGCTATCTGTTCCCCCCGGCACCAATGCCTTCGTCTACCCTTCTTAAGTCATATCTTGACAATCTGGGGAGAGGCGCGCCTCCAGTATGAGAACGAGAACAATTGGGCGATACATAATATGTTCACACTAGCCCTACGACCGGGGAACGAGGACGAAGATGATAGCCCACCTGGGTCCCCTTACAACTATCCCTCAGAAGAAACGGCCTGGACCCCGCATCCACCCAGCGATCCTATGGAGCCCAACTCGATCACCTTCCTCCCCCATGAAGTCGCAAAAGCCGGAGCACGTTCCGCACCCCTCGCTATCACCGCCATACTCGGGGGAAGGGAATTCCGGCACATTCTCATTGACACGGGAGCGGAAACTAACGTCCTTACATATTCCACCTACCAAAAGCTAGAAGCCCGGGTTCCCATATTGGAGCCCTCGAACGAATACATCTACGCCTTCGACAGCACGCGCAAGAACGCTTGCGGACTAGTCACACTCCCGCTAAAGATCGGCCCGGTCTCCACCATCGTTAATTGCATGGTGATGAACATTCAATCGCCCCACCCTCTGATTGTTGGAAGGGCATGGCTCAACAGCATCGAAGCTGTCTCATCCACCCCACACCAATGTCTTCGCTTCCCGTACCGCGGAAAAGTAGTATCCATTTGGGGAGAAGCATGCTTTAACGAGACACGAGCCCGGAATTGGAGTGTCTGTGCCATGCGCATCCGGCTAGAGATGCTCGCATGTTGGCAACCAGGCGCCACAAACGAAGAACTGCTCCATCAAGGGAGGCCCCTGAAGAGACTCAGGGAGGGAGAATTTGGGAACAGGGGACCCCCACCAGACATCAGCCGACCATAAAAAAGAAGCCGACCCGAGGAGGCAATACAAATTCAAGAACCAGGTACCGATCCTCCCAGGTAAGTTTTCAAATCCTGTACATAGTTTACAGCTTTCCTAAAAACCAAAAAAAAAAACTCAAAATATTTGTTTATCAGCTTTCACTTCCAACTCAAACTCTGTACATATTTGTTTCCTGCTTTTATCACAACAAACGAAAAATCAAATATTTGTTTACCAGCTTTCGCTTTCATCGTTCTATACATGTCTGTTTTAAGCTTTCCGAAATATTTATCCATCAGTTTTTGGCATCCTATGCAACTTTACTTCCATGTTATTCAAAAACTAAAAGTTTTGCTTCCAAAATTTTTTTTCCATGCTTTCCTTCAAAACAAAAATATATTTTCCAAAGTTCTTTCCATGCTTTCCTTCAAAACAGAAATATATTCTCCAAAGTTCTTTACATGCTTTCCTTCAAAACAAAAATGTTTTCCAAAGTTTTCATACATCCCTCCAAAATTCAACATATCCAGACATTAATAGTTAATGTTTAGGTGTATAAAAAGGATAAATTAAATTGCACAACCTAATAATTGAACAATACAACATATAAATCAAACTACATGACCCATTACTTGTCAAAATGTATAATCTATGAATGAAACCGCAGAACATTAGAATCGAAGTACACAACTTATGAATCAAACTGCATAACATAAAAATCGAACTACATAACCTATTAAGCGAACTGCAAATCTATAAATCGAACTGCATAACCGAATAAAAAAATTGCACAACTTATGAATCAAATTACATAATCCATTAATAAAATTGAACACATATATAAATCTTAAATACGAATCAAATTATACAATCTATAATCAGAATGCATATTATATGAGTTGAACCATGAAACTTATAAACTGAACTACAAAAATCTGAATCAAACTGTACAATATTAGAATCGAACTGCACAATATTAGAATCAAATTACATAACTTGTTAATCAAACTACATAACATAAGAATTGAACTGCACAACCTATGAATCGAACTGCAAACTTATAATTCGAACTGCATAACCTCGTAATAAAATTGCATAACCCATTAATCAAATAACCTTTGAATGAAACTAGACACATATAAATCTTATGTACGAATCCAACTATACAAACTATAATCAAAATGTACATTATATTAATTGAACTGAGCAACATATGATCCAAATTGCAAAAATCAGAATTAAACTGCGCAATATATAAATCAAACTGCACAACATTGAAATCAAACCATACAATCTATGTATACAAATAATACAAATTGCTTACAATAGAAAACCTTACAAGTTATATACAAATGCCCTCGTCAACAAATTTTGAAACCCTACAAGGGATACAAAATATATTTATAATAAATATAAAATAAACCCTAATATAGATGTTTAAAAAATATGTGGATCTTAAATCATGTAGAAAAAGCAAAAGAAGAGAGGGAGGGGAAAGAAAAGAAGGAAAACAGAGAGGGAAGGGAAGAAGGAAAAGAGAGAGGAAGAAAAAAAAAGATCTCGCTGTGTTTTCTTTTTAAAAAAAAAGGAGAGAGAAGTAGGGGAGGGAAAAAGGAAAAAATGAAAAATTTGAAAATAGGTTTCACTGGGGTGTTTTGACGTTAATGGCAGGTCCTCGTTAGGGTCATTGAAAAGCTTTTTTATTAGGGATAGGTGTCGACTGCCTATATGACACTTATCGAACTGATGGTCTTGAGTCCTAATAAGATCCGATCTCAAATAGTAGTTGTATAAATCACTTGAAATATGAAATATGATTTTATTGGAAAGTGAGAGACGTTACTCTCATGCCATTAATACCCCAAATTGACCATAAAATAAATATGCAAGATAAGATCAAAAGAGTTGAATGGCTCTTTCAACCGTTTTTCATCAGGCACATCAAGCGCGTGGACTTGTTTGCTCATTCTCCATCTATGGCGGAGTCCATTGCAACCTTATATCACTTATTATGAAGCAGTTGCGATGGAGGTGAGAAAGACATTGAAGATATTAGATATCAAAACGATTTTCAATCGATAATCTCTGGACTCACGGCACTTCATCACCGTCTTCATTGCGGGTTGTAAGTCGGCGTCAGCGTCCACATCTTCCTAATCTTTCACCCTACCACCGCCTTTCTAGACGCTAGCTGCCTTAAAAAAATAAAATAAAATAGGAAAATCTTGATTTCTTGATGGATCTCTTACTTGTTTTATATTATAGTTTAAATCTTCATATTTAAATAATATGTTTCTTATAAGTCCCTGGGAATGACCTATCACTAAATTTGTTGGTTTTTTTTAATCCCTCCTAGAGACTAAAATGGAACATATCTTTTAAATCTTGAAACTTAAACTGTAATATGAAGAAGTGAGAGATCCATCACTAAATCATATAAATTGTCAGAACTCAAAAATAAAAAATTCAATAAAATAAATCTAGTGTACTATCTGTTGCAGTGGTTAAACTTTCATGCAGACTGAATTCCAATTTGATTTTTTCTTAAAAGCTGATATTATAAAAAAATTAATCTACCCATATGTTGAACTGATGGTTTGTTTTATATAATATGCTAATGATTAGTTAAATCAATCAGTTTTTTATTAATAGAAATTATGATTAATTATTTATTAAACATTTTTGTGGGGGCGTGCTTTATGGTTATCCTTTCTTGGGCCGGATCTCCTCCGATCCGGGCTTTGATAATGGACCTGAGATGATATGGGTTTGACCTCTCCTTTATGATGATCCGACTAGAGCTTCCGTTCCTCGTCGTCTATAGCCTCAGGCACTTCATCACCGTCTTCATTACGGATTTGCGGGCTGTAAGTCGGCATCAGCATCGGTGTCAGCGTCCACTTCTTCCTAATCTTTCACCCTACCACCGCGTTTCTAGACGCTAGCTGCCTTTAAAAAATAAAATAAAATAGGGAAATCTCAAAAATAAAAATAAAACGCATGATAGCCCGCAAATTTGGAAAAAAAAATGGTCTTATTTAACAATGTGGGCCATGAAAAATGCATGATTACGACAGTTAACAACAACAAAACAATCTGCAAAGAAATTAAAAAAAAACTCATAAGCTAACACTACATCTGGCTTCTGCCGCTCCACCAACCTCATCCAATAAATTAAATGGTATTTTTGTATTTTAGTCCCTGATTTATTGATCGATCTCTTACTTTTTTATATTATAGTTTAAATCCTCATATTTAAATAATATATTTCTTATTAGTCTCTGGGAATGACCTATCACTAAATTTCTTGATTTTTTTTAATCTCTTCTAGAGACTAAAATGAAACATATCTTTTAAATATTGAAACTTAAACTGTAATATGAAGAAGTGGTGGATCAATCACTAAATCATATAGTTTATCAGAACTTAAAAATAAAAAATCTAATAAAATAAATAAACTTCGTTTCTAGTGTACGATATGTTGCATTGGTTAAACTTTAATGCAGACTGAATTCCAATATGTACGATCTTCCTAATCTTTCACCCTACCACTGCGTTTCTAGACGCCAGCTGCCTCAAACAGGGGCGGAGCCAGAAATTAATGCAAGGGGGGGCTGAAGGGTTAAGAGACGGAGGAAGATAAAAAAGAATAATTATAGATATATGATAAGTTAAGACAAAATTAAGACAGTCAAATAATAACAAAAAAAAAAGTAATGACGATTTAAATCAAAAGTCATTTTTATACTTTTTTCCTTTATTTAATAATCTGAAATAAAAATATGAAAATATCATTATTTCCATCACAATAATAGAAAAAAAATGAAGCTCCAAAAATTGTAAAAAATAGTATAAAAAAAATTGATCACAAAAACATACAAAAGATATCCTTTAAACTTATATTTTTGTAAAGAGAATTTAAAACTTATTTCAAAAAATATAAGATTCAATATAGCAATGATTAAAATTTAAAATAAATAAATAAAATTACTAAAATATCCAAATCACTGATTTTTCAACCTCTCAAAACCATATATCAATATTCATATGAAAATAAAGCTTTTCGCAATTTTGTTTTAAAAAAAGACCCGCAACTCCATATCTCAATGGGCGTTAATACACTTAGTTTTTTTTACAACCCTACTTGCATTTACCACGTCTAATGTAATATATAAAATCAATTAACACATATATGTTACACTATTACAGAAAATGTAAATAAAATATATGCATTTATTTCATATAAGCATGTCTTTCATTTCTATAAAAGATGTATATACTTTATTATACAGGCATACAATTTAAAAATAATCAGATGCATGCATGCTAACCGGATGCAAATGAGAGTGCACATGTAATATTTTTGAATTTTAAACCCACTCATTGAATTAGGGTTTTTGCATATATAACCCATAAAAGGGTTTAAATTGTGCATGAATACCCATTTAAAAAATATTTCTATAAAACTTACAAAATTTATATTGTGTAAAAAAACTCCTCAAAAGGGCATTCATGCAAACTTTAAACCTAGAAATAAAATTTTAAAGGGGTATATAAACAATATAATTTTTTTAAGGGGTTCATATGCAAAAAAAACATCAATTTTCTTTGCCTGCATAGGTATCCATGCATTATTGAACCTTGCCTTGGGGGGGCCCGGGCCCCCAGCCCGCCCCCCCTGCTCCGCCCCTGGCCTCAAAAAAATAAAATAAAATATGGAAATCTCAAAAAATAAATGCATGATAGCCCGCAAATTTGGAAAAAAATGATCTTATTTAACAATGTGGGGCCATGAAAAATGCATGATTACGACAGTTAATCAACAACAAAACAATCTGCAAAGAAATTTAAAAAAAAACTCATAAGCTAACACTACATTTGGCTTCTGCCGCTCTACCAACCTCATCCAAAAAAATAAAGGGTTTTTTTATATTTTAGTTCCTGTAAACTGTATGATTTCTTGATGGATCTCTTACTTTTTTTATATCTTAGTTTAAATCCTCATATTTAAATGATATGTTTCTTATAAGTCCCTGGGAAAGACCTATCACTAAATTTGTTGGTTTTTTTTAATCCCTCCTAGAGACTAAAATGGAACATATCTTCTAAATCTTGAAACTTAAACTGTAATATGAAGAAGTGAGAGATCGATCACTAAATCATATAATTTGTCAGAACTTAAAAATAAAAAATTCAATCAAATAAATCTAGTGTACTATCTGTTGCAGTGGTTACACTTTCATGCAGACTGAATTCCAATTTGATTTTTTCTTAAAAGATGATATTATAAAAAAATTAATCTACCCATATGTTGAACTGATGGTTTGTTTTATATAATATGCTAATGATTAGTTAATTCAATCAGTTTTTTATTAATAGAAATTATGATTAATTATTTATTAAATATTTTTGTGGGGGCGTGTTTTATGGTTATCCCTTCTTGGGCCGGATCTCCTCCAATCCGGGCTTTGATAATGGACCTGAGATGATATGGGTTTGACCTCTCCTTCGTGATGATCCGACTAGAGCTTCCGTTCCTCATCGTCTATGGCCTCAGTCACTTCATCATCGTCTTCATTGCGGATTTGCGGGCTGTAAGTCGGCATCAGCATCGGTGTCAGCGTCCACTTCTTCCTAATCTTTCACCCTACCACCGCGTTTCTAGACGCTAGCTGCCTTAAAAAAATAAAATAAAATAAAATAGGGAAATCTCAAAAATAAAAATAAAAAGCATGATAGCCCGCAAATTGGGAAAAAAATGGTCTTATTTAACAATGTGGGCCATGAAAAATGCATGATTACGACAGTTAATCAACAACAAAACAATCTGCAGAGAAATTAAAAAAAAACTCATAAGCTAACACTACATCTGGCTTCTGCCGCTCCACCAACCTCATCCAATAAAACAAAGGGAAAAATCGATATAACTCCCTGTAAACCTTGCTAAATCGGTTTTAGTCCCTGTAAAATCGTTTAATCATCACAGGTCCCTATAAAGTATATTTGGTTAACTGATTTAGTCCCTGGGTTAAAAATCAGTTAGTTTCCAGGGAATATTCGTACGAATATTCCGTCTAGTAACGGTTAGTAACAGAGGTCTTCTAATTCAAAGTTCTATCCAGTCCCTACAATCTTTGAAAAATCTGATTTAGTCCCTGGATAGACAAATATACCCTTGCCTTCTCTACAAAAGACCACCACCATCCATCATCATCAACAATGGTAATAAGTGACTGTTGGAAGGAAACTTTGCTTCAAAAACCCTTCAATCTGCAGCATTTCACTACCCCCGACAATGTGACACCACCCTCGACAAGGAAACTCCGCAGTGTCACCACCCCCGACAAGGAATCCGGCACTGTGTCACCACCACCTGTAGATACCCCAATTTTGACCGTCCAGAGAGACAGAAATACTTCAAGTAACACACGGAAATATCCCACAAGTGGACACCAATAGAGAACCAAGGGTTCGGTGAACCGGAAACCCTAACCCTAGCCTTGACCTAAACCTAAACCGGAAACCCTAGCCTTGACCTAAAACCAAAAACCCTAGCCTTGACCCTAAACCATAAACCTAAACCAAAACCTAAACCCTAACCCTAAGCCAAAACCCCAAACCCTAGCCCAAACCCTAACCCTAAACCAAACCCTAGCCCGGACCTAAACCTAAACCTACCCTAAAAAACCAAAACCCTAAAAAACCTAAGTCCCTGGAAAGGGGCGGCTAGCCCTAACTAGCCGCCCCTTACTGGGCGGCTAGTTTGCACTAGCCGCCCCCCAACCGCCCCCTGGCCGACTTTGGACCAGTCCCCTGGATGGGACATAAAGCAGCAATAAATGCTGATCATTGCGGCGGGTCATGACCTTTAGCCGCCCTCTCTTGGCCGGATCAATCCAAGTAACCGACCCAAGCCACCGCTTGTCAGAGATGGGACGTTTGGCAGGTCATGATAGGGGCGGCTACCAGAAAGTAGCCGCCCCATCCCGGGCGGCTAGTTAGCACTAGCCGCCCTTCACCTGGTCTCTGACAGAAGAACCAGAGAATTAATGAGAGGTCCAATCGAAGCCACCCACTCCATTACCCCCGGGATATTTCCCTGCCTCTCTTTTACTATAAATAGAGGGGTCCCAAGCCCAAATACAACATGACCAAGTAATCCACAACATCAACAAAACCCACAAAACAACACCATTCCACCCCCTCCCCCACTTGTCCAAACCCTTCCCCCACTTGAAATCCCAAGAGAGAGAGAGAGAGAGCCTCTTTTTGTGAGAGAAACACCCATTCCCCACATAAAATACCCTCTCATCCCACCCTCCATAAACCCAGGCTAAACCTAGCTTAGCCTCTGCCCAAGACCCCACCCTTTTCCTACCAAACCGCTGCCCAAATTCCCCCAGACCCTGGACGGCTAACCCTACCTAGCCGCCCCAATCCAGACGGCTCAAACCCACTAGCCGCCCCACACTTACACACCACCCACACTCCCTTTGTCCCAAGACTCCTTTAGTCAAGCCCCAGAAGCAGAATAGGATTACCAGTTTTTCACCTCTGTGTACGGTATATCCGTGTCTCAGAGCGGAGACCCCACAAACTCCCCACGTAGGCGATCAAAACCGACCCAAACCCTTTCCTGTTTTTAGAAAAAGCAGGTGGCGATCACAAAACCCCCCCCCCCTGAATCCTCTTGAGCCGCTGTCGGGCGCCTCAACCAGGAACGACACCCTCACCCCTTCCGAGAAGACGATCCGACCGAGCCCGCCAGGGCACGCATCCGATCCGAATCCCCGAAGAACCCCCACACACGCGGATTTTTCAACACCCGACAAAATCTGGCGATCACGGTGGGACCTCCCTCGTGAAAAACAACAAAAGGTAATCCTCTTCTGCCCCCTTTTACAAACTTGACTAAAATGCTATCAACCCTCTAGGAAGGTTAGAGTTTCTCACTCCTTGAATTAAATCCTCTTCTACTGTGCATTATAACATCCTTTATTGCTTTGTAAGCCGCACACAGCTGCGCAATCCTTTACTACTTTCGTAGGTCGCACACAGCTGCGCAATCCTTTACTGCTTTCGTAAGTCGCACACAGCTGCGCAATCCTTTACTGCTTTATTTACTGCTTTCAATCTGCATTCATCCCCCCACTCTACGTCATGGAATCCCACATAGAAGAGGAGATATTAGAGGAAAGGAATCACCAAGAGGGTCAGGCCACACAGTTCCTGACCCATCTAGAGGAAAGGATGGCTAGTCTAGGGTACCAAACGGTAGAGGACACGTTTCATGACTTCGCTGACTACGTCATACCAAGACCTCAAGACAGGAAACCCCTGTCGAAACCCCTAAATCCATTCCCAAAACCCCATTCACACCCAGTCACTCGGTCAACCCGAGCGTCTTTTCATTCACCCCCCTTTCCCCCGCGAATCCAATGTTCCCAGCCCTTTCCACCCCAGGCCCCTACCAGACCACCCCAAACCCGGGACCGCTAGGCAGCCCTCCCCGGGGAGAAACACTGGACGATACCATCCGGAGAATTCTCTCCGAGACTGGTCCCTCAGCCCCCAAACACATGTCTCTACATAACCTGAGACAAATCCCGTCAGTCCACCTACCGGAGGGATTCAAAATCCCCAAATTCCGCCGGTACAACGGTCGTGGAGACCCAGACATTCATTTAACTGCCTTTTATCTAGATGCACCCCCGTTTCTAGATAATCAACCTCTACTAGTCTTCCTCTTCCAGAAATCATTGGAAGGAGAAGCACTACAATGGTTCTCCACCCTCCCTGTAGATCACTTGTCGAATTTCTCGGCTGTAAGCGAGAAATTCTTGGGCCGCTACGGTTACCAGAGGATTAGGACCCCCTCTATTTCAGATTTAACCGTAGAGAGAATGAGGCCTAGGGAGGAATTCGAACAATACGTGTCTCGGTGGCGCACCCTTGTCCACCGAACCGGCCTGCAACTCACAGAATGTCAAGAAATTGACATGATGTTACAGAGCCTGAGTCCAGAGCTCCGTACGAGCCTTTCGTACGGAGACTGCACTACGTATCAACTTCTGATTGACCGCCACAACAGGATTTCCCGTTGTGCAGCCCCAGCAGTCCAAACCTAGTCCCCACCTATCAGCCATAGGGTTGGACAACCGCCTCGTAAGGCACAAACCCCCACGGTAGAGGGGATCATTAACCAAGTATCGGCACTCTACCCGAACGGAGCGCGAGTTCCTGACCGAGGAACAGCTCCGAGACAGTACACGCCCGGTTCATCCGGGTATGCACCGCCTCGGCAAGCGAATCAACATTTTACCCCTCGATCAGTACCCGTCCCCGTGCCAATACGACAAAACCCCACAGTCCAAAATTTCCCACTCCAGAGCCCTATAATCCAGAGCCAAACTCAAACTCGGGCTCCCTTTTACTCTGCTCCCCCAAGAGCACAAAATCCAACCCCTAGGCAGCCCATACAAAGCTCTTATAACGAGGTTAGACCTCCCGCATCCTACGACCAAAGACGAATGGGAAAGAGGGACTCTTACCCTCCCCTCCCAGAAACTTTAACTAGGATCTTTAGGGTGATGTTGGACACAAATAGTATCTCCCTCCCCGACGCCAGGCCCTCACTACCCGGGGCCAGCACGGCGCGTTACTGTCAATATCATCAACAACATGGCCATACCGTAAAACAATGCATTGTTTTTCGGGACTTCGTTTATGATCTTAATGATGACAGGCGCCTTGACTGGGCCATGATCAAAGGCCATCTGAGCCAGGGAAATCCCCAAGCACCCAAGCCACTTGGCATATTGACTGACCCCTTACCAGGACACACCCAAGCCTCCACATCTAGAGCCCACGCGGTCAACATGATCAGGAGAGGGAGACAACCATCGCCAGAACCAAGCAGCTCGGAAGATGCTACTGATGGCAGCCTATCCGAAGAGTCCGAGGAGGAAGAGCAGAACGAGCCCTTCCAGCTAAACCTCGACGACCATGACCTCTCCATACTCTATGGCGAAGAAGAAGACGCAGTTCTCGCCCTCCCAGCAGTCATCAACATCGAGTCCGACGAAAGCGGACTAGAGAACCCGGGAGAAGACGAAGAAGAAGAGCCATCCGAGGAGATCCCCGAAGGAGCTAGCGAAGGACCCGAAGGAGGGAATGTACGTCGGATGATCTGCATCCGGACGACAACGGGTCCTCCAAGAGTACCGACACTGTCAATGGCCCCCGCCGCCCAATGACCATTTCATTCACTGACCAAGACCTCCCGGATCCCAGACTGCGAGTCTACCCCCTACACATCCGCGGACGACTCCAAATGTTGTGGCTAAACATCTCTGTAGACCCAGGGTCAGGAATGAACATAATGACGTGCTCCACCTACCAGAAGATACCCGGACTAGGCCGTCCTCCCGTCCACCCGGCCCACCATACTATTCAAGCTTTCAACCATACCGGGAAGACTCTCCGCGGCCCCGGAACATTCGAGCTATCCGTCGGGCCTCTCATCTGCGAAGTAGCCTGCTTCGTGGCCGATATCGACACGAGGTATCCATTGATGTTGGGGCGACCGTGGTTAGACAGCATCCAAGCTATCTGTTCCCCCCGGCACCAATGCCTTCGACTGCCCTTCTTGAATCATGTACTGACAATTTGGGGAGAAGCACGCCTCCAATACGAGAACGAGAACAATTGGGCAATACACAATATGTTCACCTTAGCCCTCCGACCGGGGAATGAGAATGAAGGCGGTAGCCCACCTAGGTCCCCTTATGACAACAACTCTCCCTCAGAAGAAGCGGCCAGGACCCAGCGTCCACCAAGCAATCTTACGGAGCCCAACTCGATCACCTTCCTCCCCCATGAAGTCGCAAAAGCCGGAGCACGTTCCGCACCACTCGCTATCACCGCCATACTCGGGGGGAGGGAATTCCGGCACATTCTCATTGACACGGGAGCGAAAACTAACGTCCTTACATATTCCGCCTACCAAAAGCTAGAAGGCCGGGTTCCCAGATTGGAGCCCTCAGACGAATACATTTATGCCTTCGACAGCACACGCAAGAACGCTTGCGGACTAGTCACGCTCCCACTGAAGATCGGCCCAGTCTCCACCATCGTTAACTGCATGGTGATGAACATTCAATCGCCCCACCCTCTGATTGTTGGGAGGACATGGCTCAACAGCATCGAAGCCGTCTCATCCACCCGACACCAATGTCTTCGCTTCCCGTACCGCGGGAAAGTAATATCCATATGGGGAGAGGCGCGCTCTAATAATACTCAGGCTAGGAATTGGAGCGTCTGTGCCATGCGCATCCGGCTAGAGGTGCTCGCATGTTGGCAACCAGGCGCCACAGACGAAGAACTGCTCCATCAAGGGAGACCCCTGAAAAGACTCAGGGAGGGAGAATTTGGGAACAGGGGACCCCCACCAGACATCAGCCGGCCATCAAAAAGAAGCCGACCCGAGGAGGCAATACAAATTCAAGAACCAGGTACCGATCCTCCCGGGTAAGTTTTCAAACCTGTACATATTTGTTTACAGCTTTTTCTAAAAATAAAAAGATCAAAATATTTGTTTACCAGCTTTCGTTTTCACCCTGTACATATTTGTTTACAGCCTTTTCTAAAAATCAAAAGATCAAAATATTTGTTTACCGGCTTTCGTTTTCACCCTGTACATATTTGTTTACAGCTTTTTCTAAAAATAAAAAAGATCAAAATATTTGTTTACCAGCTTTCGTTTTCATCCTGTACATATTTGTTTACAGCCTTTTCTAAAAATCAAAAGATCAAAATATTTGTTTACCAGCTTTCGTCTTTCATCACCCTATATGTATTTGTTTACCTGCTTTCCTAAAAGAAACCAAAATCCAACAAAAAAAATACATGCTAAGCAGCTTTCATTCCCCAACTCTGAACATACTTGTTTCCAGCTTTATTTCCGCTCTTCTTTAAAAACAAAAAAATGTTTTTATAAAAAACATGTTTTCCACACTCTCCTTCAAAACAAAAGTTTTACAAGACCGTGTTTCCGTGCTTCCAACACAAAAATGAAACACTTTCCCAGACTTTCTTTACAAATTTTCCAAAAACAACGAAAATATTTACAAACTACATTTCCACACTCTTCTTCACGACGAAAACGTTTTTCAAATCTGCGCTTCCACACCCTTCTTCAAAACGAAAATATTTTTCGAATCTGCGTTTCTTCAAAACGAAAATGTTTTACAAAGCAAGTTTTTTCATGATTTCCGTCAAAAACATTTTTTACAAACTGTCTTCTAAAAACAAAACCGTTTTCCAAAACTTTATCCCCATTCTCTTTCCAAAAACATATCTATTCGCCAACACAGGCCCCTTTTCAAAACCATAAATATACATTTGTCCTACTACGCCTCGAACTACTGGACGAGAAGAGATTAAGAGCGGCAGACCATGCCCAGGCCTACCAAAGAAGGGTGGCAAGGGCATTTGAAAAGAGGGTGATAAAAAGAAAATTCAAAATCGGGAATTAGTACTTAAGCAAATCATGCCATCAAGACTGCCTCACCCGGAGGAAAGTTACAACCCACATGGAGGGACCCTATGTGATCACCTATGCCTATTCCGGGAATGCCTACCGCCTGGTAGATGCCGAAGGAGTCGAGGTTCCAGGTTCGTGGAATGCACTCTATCTGAAGAAATTCCATGCATGAAAAGCTTTCAATACTTAAGAACTATTATTCTTCCTTCCTGCGATTTCCAGCGTTTAGTACTTGATGATAGAATTGTAAGACTCTCAAAGATAAACTCGAATCTATTTGAACACGTTTCTGCCAAATCATGTCATTCCCTTCACACACGTATAACTGGACTAGATTTGCCTGATAGAAGAAAAATTGCCTACCCCGAGGACTGAGACAATTTAAAAACTCCCCAAAGCAAAATGTCCCTTATTTCCGCCCCGCTCGTATTAACCCTAGGTCAAAATGAGGAGTTACCCGGACCTAGCATATGTCCCAAAAAACTGGCTCTGGCACTATATAAACACTTCTATAGGGGAAGCATGAAAAGAATCGGGGTGAAAAACAGAAGAGCCCCCCCCCCCCTCAAATCAAAACAAAAAAAACAAAAAAAAAAGAAGAGAAAATCAGGCGAGGAGAGGCCAAACACCCAAGTGAACGGGTTAAATTCTCTATTTAGCAGGTTTTCACGCCTTTACGCTTGGTATACGCTAAACAACGGCTATACCAGTACAGATCCAAACAACGGACTGTACCTTTCCACCCAAAAATAAAGAAGTGGTAAAAAGAAAAAAGCCAGAGGGACCTAGGAAGTAAGACATGTGCTAGACTGGGACAATTCTAAAATATTACCCGAAAGGAAGATATTACTCTTGCCTCATTCACCCTCTCCCCTTTTATATTTTTTTTGCAATGGGGGGTTCAAAATTGAGCTATGTCCACCGGGAAAAGCGAAATTTTGACCAAGGGTAGATCACGTCCAGGTTTACACCTACACACACACTCACACGAGTTCACTTAGAAACTTGCCTATCCAAAGGAAGCTTATTTGACTTGACTCTTGGTACATTCATGGATTTTTCAGCATGTTTAGAATAATACGATTAAGCATTTGAAAACCATGAACCTAGGAAAATCGACGCCTAAGGCTTATACCCCTCAAATACAATCCTGGTTTGGACATGAGTGACCACAAGGGCTCCTCCACGGGGACTTGATGGTATCTTTTACTTATGAAAATCGAGAACATTGCCCTCTCACCTAAAGAAGTCATTGAAGAACTAAAATGCCCCCTTATGCCACTTACACTTACGCATAAGCTTGCATTTTCCTTTTCCAAAACACCTTGGCGTCCGATTTTCTTGAAACATTAAAGTTAACCCCCCCCCCCAAATATTAGAATTATCCCCACTCATGTGAGAATTATCCCCACTCACCTCACGCCCTTCCGCACATGCGTAAGAACAAATTGTCCCCACCTCCTACACATAAGTTCTTCTTCACTCACACACTTGGAATCCTTTCCTTGCGCACTAAAGCCTGGTCTCCCGCACTTTACTTTCTCGCATTTATATTTCCATTCCGCCTTAAGATGGATTGTAGCCCTTGACAATTCAAGCAAGAAGGGCTCGAAAGTCAGTGCAGGGGCACAATCTGGACAGACTTAATACTTGGTCCATGGAAAGAATGTTTTTATAGGTACTGAAGGTTAGAACGGTCGCAAAAACTTTCAGCGGCAGCAGCAGGACCAAACTGCCCCAGGCAGGGGGCGGCCAAGCTCGACTAGCCGTCCCTCACTAGGCGGCTAGTTTATACTAGCCGCCCCTGCCCTTTGTTCCAGGTACGGATGCCCCAGGCAGGGGGCGGCTAAACACAACTAGCCGCCCCTCACTGGGCGTCACTAGCCGCCCCCTGCCTGCACCTATTCCAGTGCTGTCAGTCCTATTTTAATCAAATCTTCGTGTCTCCAATACCTGTTAAGAACATTTCGTTCCAAAAATTGCATACACACATTTCATACGCATATACATTCATAAAACCAATATAAATACACTTCGAAAAACAACCATATCTCAAAATCATATGTCCATCCATGAATCAAACCTATAAAACCAAGATTCATCTACACAAACATACATATCCTTTAACCATCCATACTAAACTACTCTAACACATGCATATAAAGGAGAATGATTAAATTGTCCCACCCGAAACCACAAGCATAGACTGTTTTTCTAGAAACCTAAGAGAGGGCATAAAAAAGGGGAATCCTTTCCTTCGAGACGCTCCAAAATCCGAAAGTCTTGAGCTATACCTCACCAAAATATCACCTAAAGCCAAAAACAAAAGAAGAAAAGCATGAATTCATCGCATATATACTATTCTTCTACTTAAAACCAAGACACAAAAGCCATACCTCGGCGTATCGTCATCCGCTGGAGGCTGAGTAGGAGGAACGTCCTGAGTTGGCTGAGAAGGGAGCGGCGGATAAGGAGAAGACTGAACCTCTGGAACATCAGGAGCAGTAGGAGTCTCTCGAACCGAAGACGCGGCCCTCGCATATATCCCACGACTCCGAGACACCGAAGGACGAGAGGCACGGCTGAAGGTGGCCCCGGTAGCCAAGGAAGCCGAGAGAGAATGGTCAGGCTCAAGTGGAAGAAGATCAAGGTCCGCCTCGGTCATAGAGCCCCCTCCAACCAATTTCCCCCTCATAGTGGCCTCCCAGAGGCGGACCTGCTGCATGTCTCTGTCTCTCCTCTCCAATCTCTGTCGGAGGCGACTCTCTCTGGCCCGATCCTCAGCGGCCCTCAACCTCTCCTCCAACTCTCGCGCCCTCGCCTCCGACGCCCTGAGCGCCTCTCGATCCCTATCCCCGGCCGCCTGGAGAGAACGAACCAGGTCTCCCATCAAACCTCCAGGAACGCCCGCCGAAGCTTCCAACTCCGACACCCTCATCTGAAGGGAGTCCCTCTCACGACCTAGGGTAATAAACCCCTCCTCTCTCAAGGCCACCATGGACCTCAGCCGGTCCACCTCCTCCTCAGCCCGAGAAGCCCTGCCCCTTGCCTGGCCCAACTCCATCCGTATGGCCGTCAACTCGCTCCGGGCCACATCCAATTCCCTCGTCAGTTCGAGCTCCTGCTCGGAAACCACGGAAGGAGGAGGGGCGGAGGAAGAAGAAGCGCCATCGGCCCTCGCTCTCGACAGAGCATCCACCTGAGCCTCAAGGATCCGGACCTGGTCCTGCAAGTGTCCCCTCTGTACCCGCAAGGCCTCTATCTGCCTGGCCCGCGCTTGAAGGTGCTCATTGGCGGTCTTGAGCCTCTTCTCCATCTCATTCAGCTCAACCTACAAAAGCAACATCGGTCAGAATATACCCAAGGAGAAGAAAGGAAAAGAAAAGAAAAGAAGGGGAGAAAAACTTACATAGGCATCCGGGACCTCCTCCTCCATAGTCCCAAGGATACTGGCATATTCCTGGCGATACCAAACCATGTACTCCTCACTACTAGTCACCTCGGGACGACGCTCCACCAAAGCACCTCGGCCCATCCATCCCGCCACGTACGTCGCGCAGTTCCTCGGGAGGTTCGTGTCCCGAGGAATCCCGGCCACCGGAATCGAAGGGCGCCGCGGAAGAGGATCGGGCACCCACTGATGGTACCCGAGCTGGCGGACGACCCGGCTGATCGCATGGAACACGACCTCATTGAAGTAGATCAGCCAGATGTCTCGCGCCAGGGCCTCAGGAACCTCCTCCGAGTAAGGCCTCCACGTCATCTAAAAAAGCATCGAAAAAAATAGGAAGAGCGCTTAGTCAAAAGAAAACCAAGTACAAGCCAAAGAAATTCAAAGAAAACTCATACCTCTTCCTCCGACAAGACACGGAAGGCCTCTCGGAATTGGGCGAGGCGGTGCAAGCGGGAAGATCCCCGGGGTTCCCATCTCATGGCCCAAGGGAGGGCATGATCGAACGGAGCCAAATTCGGGCGATCAATGGAGAAATGCTCGTAACCAAAGATCTGGCAAAACAAGAGGGGAATCGTCACGATCAAAGAGAGCTAAAGCCAAAGAAAAAAAGCATTTACTGCTCACTTACACGTACCTGAAGAAATGGCGCAAAGCCACCAAGGTTCTTTCCCCCGGCCCTCTTGACTTTTTTCGAGAGCTCCGCAAAGAGATGGGCGAGCATCGCCGCTCCCCAAGCATAGCGCCCCATGCCCTCCAGGTCCCTCATCAGCAGAAGGGAGTGCGAAGAAACCTTATCAGAGGCCGTCGAAAAGAGGACCCGGCCAAAGAAGTAGAGGAAGAACGCTCTCAACTCCCTCCGTGCCCTCTGTGGACACGCGGTCGCCTCTCTCGCCTCGATCATCGCCCGCCTCCTCTCGAAGCTAGCTGCAGCTTCGCCCTTCTGGCGCTCTGTAAAGGAACCGAGGCCGTATTGCCTCGACAACTGTCCAAGGGGGATCCGGTTCAGCGTCCGCTCCCGCTCCACGAACTCCCATTCCCCGATCAACTCTTGGAAAAGCCCCCTGTAGTCAGCTAGGGTGGCCGCGATCACTGCCTCCCCCAGAACCGGAAGGCCGGTGATCCGATAGACATCCTCAAGCGTTGGCATGACAGCACCGGTAGGGAGGATGAACGTGCAACTCTCCGGATCCCATCTCTCCGCCAAAGCCTCCACATATGGACGGTGGACGTGGAATGGCTCGATCAGGAAGAAGGAACGGAAGCCCGCTCCATCCACCAAACTCCTCTCCTCCTGCCCCAGGGCATTGTACCACTTCTTCATCCCGTGCCATAAAGCCCGGATACGATTCGGCCTCTACAAAACAAACGAAGAGAACACGGGTTAGTTTAAAAAGCGATTGAAAGGTAAGAGTCCAAATTTACGAAATCATGTTAAACCATGCTTAGCAAAATGACACTTCCATATGCTAAATATAGAAACAAAAGCATGAAAGTAAGAAGCTACACTCCTCCTATGATCACGCATGCTAGACGAATATCAAACACATCCCACCGTGGTCACCACTCACACACTTTCTTACATCAAGCCTATCATGCTTATACCTCCCCTAAACACACCTAAGCAATACAGCAATATAGAACTCGAACCCATGAAACGCATGCATGCACTCCCTCCTGCTCTACCACGATCAACACACGTACGAAATCACATACACATAGAAAAGTATCGCATGCAAGCATATTAACTATGTCATCTCTCTCTCCTTTATATGCATATAACAAACATGGATATACATATATAAAAATTGTCCCCCTCCCAATAAATACAAACCCGTCTCAGCATACTCACACATCCCACCATGACAAAACTTATACACAAGCATGCTTATTTAAAACACACGTACAAGTATAAAAACACATATACAACATATTCATACCAACCAAAACACATGCATATACACCAAAATAAAAGGCTAAGACTAAAGGATTAGGAACATACCACGGCCCGTGTGGACCCAGGAGCGTCCACCTCGGCCTCGTCGGGATCGTCCATCCCATCGTCATCCTCCTCCTCATCCTCCTCAAACACGGCCTCCTCGGCCTCGACCCCAACGCCCACGCCAGCCTCGACAGCCCCAGTACCCATACCCTCGGCCTCCCCGGCCCCGTCCCTAGCCTCTCCTATCCCCTCCGCCCTCCCCACGCCGGAGATAAACTCCGCAAAGGCCCCCATAGCCCTACTCTCCTCCTCCTCAGCCCTGGCCTCTGTGGCCTCCCTATCCAGCATCCCGACGAGGGCGTCCAACGACGCCCTCTCACTCTCACTCACCCCCTCGGCCTCGGCCCCTCCCTCCGTTGCACCCCCAACCAATCCCCCGGCCCCCGAAACCACCTCCTCGACCACTGCCGGTCGATCCCCACGCCTCCTCTTGCGTGTATAACCTATCATAACGCTCCCAACCTCCGGGACAGCCCCCGAAGACATACCCGTGCCCCTAGCCGCACCGGTATCCACCGACGGCACCTCCGCCGCACCCACGACCTCCTCCTCCACCCGATCACTCCCCGATGAACTAGACCCCGAGACAGCCCCTCTCTGCTCTCGGGAAGACCTGAGGCGCTTCATCATCGAAGTTGTCTTCTTCTCCTTCGTCATCTCCTCCGATTTCGCATAAAGAAAGACCTAAAGAAAAACCTAGGGCTTCGAAATCAAGAAGAAAGGGATGATGGAAGGACGAAAACAAAGGATTCAAGGTGAGTTTTTCCGGTTTGGAACGAAGAAGAAGAAGAAAGGAGGGAAGAGGAACCGTTTTAAAACGTATGGAGAGAGAGAGAGAGGGTCTTTTCGGTTATAAGGGACCCAGTCATGGGGCGGCTACCCGCGAGTAGCCGCCCTCTCTCGGGCGGCTAGTTACAACTAGCCGCCCCTCCCAGTTTTTCTCTTTCACTTAAAAAACCCCTTTCCAATCTTTTCAGCCCTAAATTTCAAGGTTCTCCATACCAAACAGCCATGTATTGGCTTATTTCCAGACATTACTTGATCAAACACGACTTTATCGAAGTTTTGCCACACTTTCAGTACCGTTCAAAATCCAATTTCTCCAGGTTTGGTTCTTTTCTAGAGTCCTTATCCTTCGGATGATCCAACTCACCCAAACTCAACTTTTACTTGCTTTTTGTCTGCGATATCCCCTCCTTGCTGAGTTTTCCCAAGCACGGGAACGGTAGGCACGAGGAAACTGACGCTGGGCTGCTCCGTGCACGATAGCTAAGAACCCCGACCGCGGGTTGGATCACTCACCATTTACTTTTCCCCGCCTTCCACCTGGATCATCTCTCGGATAAAAATTCTAAGTCAAGACCTAGCCTCTGATGGTCTAAATCAACTCCCCGAGTAGTACTTCGTCCGATGAGGGACAATTGTAGATACCCCAATTTTGACCATCTAGAGAGACAGAAATACTTCAAGTAACACACGGAAATATCCCACAAGTGGACACCAATAGAGAACCAAGGGTTCGGTGAATCGGAAACCCTAACCCTAGCCTTGACCTAAACCTAAACCGGAAACCCTAGCCTTGACCTAAAACCAAAAACCCTAGCCTTGACCCTAAACCATAAACCTAAACCAAAACCTAAACCCTAACCCTAAGCCAAAACCCCAAACCCTAGCCCAAACCCTAACCCTAAACCAAACCCTAGCCCGGACCTAAACCTAAACCTACCCTAAAAAACCAAAACCCTAAAAAACGTAAGTCCCTGGAAAGGGGCGGCTAGCCCTAACTAGCCGCCCCTTACTGGGCGGCTAGTTTGCACTAGCCGCCCCCTGGCCGACTTTGGACCAGTCCCCTGGATGGGACATAGCAGCAATAAATGCTAATCATTGCGGCGGGTCATGACCTTTAGCTGCCCTCTCTTGGCCGGATCAATCCAAGTAACCGACCCAAGCCACCGCTTGTCAGAGATGGGACATTTGGCAAGTCATGATAGGGGCGGCTACCAGAAAGTAGCCGCCCCATCCCGGGCGGCTAGTTAGCACTAGCCGCCCTTCACCTGGTCTCTGACAGAAGAACCAGAGAATTAATGAGAGGTCCAATCGAAGCCACCCACTCCATTACCCCTGGGATATTTCCCTGCCTCTCTTTTACTATAAATAGAGGGGTCCCAAGCCCAAATACAACATGACCAAGTAATCCACAACATCAACAAAACCCACAAAACAACACCATTCCACCCCCTCCCCCAATTGTCCAAACCCTTCCCCCACTTGAAATCCCAAGAGAGAGAGAGAGAGAGAGAGAGAGAGAGAGAGAGAGAGAGAGAGAGCCTCTTTTTGTGAGAGAAATACCCATTCCCCACATAAAATACCCTCTCATCCCACCCTCCATAAACCCAGGCTAAACCTAGCTTAGCCTCTGCCCAAGACCCCACCCTTTTCCTACCAAACCCCTTCCCAAATTCCCCCAGACCCTGGACGGCTAACCCTACCTAGCCGCCCCAATCCAGACGGCTCAAACCCACTAGCCGCCCCACACTTACACACCACCCACACTCCCTTTGTCCAAGACTCCTTTAGTCAAGCCCCAGAAGCAGAATAGGATTACCAGTTTTTCACCTCTGTGTACGGTATATCCGTGTCTCAGAGCGGAGACCCCACAAACTCCCCACGTAGGCGATCAAAACCGACCCAAACCCTTTCCTGTTTTTAGAAAAAGCAGGTGGCGATCACAAACCCCCCCCCCCTTGAATCCTCTTGAGCCGCTGTCGGACGCCTCAACCAGGAACGACACCCTCACCCCTTCCGAGAAGACGATCCGACCGAGCCTGCCAGGGCACGCATCCGATCCGAATCCCCGAAGAACCCCCACACACGCGGATTTTTCAACACCCGACACCACCGACAACTTTTCACCATTGTATGCATATTCTTTCTCTTCATTAAGTGTATCATTGCAAATTCATCCCCAAAGACGATATGAAGGATGTCAGAATCTGTAAGGGGTTTTTCATTTTCTTTAGAGAACTTGACATGTTCGATGAAATGCCAAAACAAGGCTGCCATTTACAAGTTCTTTAGTTTCATTTTCATTGCAGTTTATATGTTCGATGAAATGCTTAAACCAGACTTTGTTTGGGTTTCTATAGGCATCTAGCAGTGCATTTAGGCCCTCATATGCATACGTTCCCCCACGTCTATGTCGATACAAGAAGGGTGACTGTGTCGTCAAGACTTCCTGTCAAGAACACAGTAAATTCCATATTAAATATGAGTGCAGATATGTAGCTAATTGTAGTACAAATTTGTAATTGAGTGTAGATTTAATATGAGTGCAATTAAATTAAAGTGAAGATATGTAACTAATTATAGAAGTTCAACATCTATAAACACATCACAGACTGCATACATTGATTAAACACATTACATTCATTCAATATCAAATTCAATCTGTGACCTAATATGAGTTTTGATATTTCTACTCAAATTCAAATTTGGTATGAGATGCTCTCAGACCTCATTCAATGCACACCCCAAAGAGTTGTAGAATGGACATGGTTTGCAGTAGCACTAAAAAAAGAGTAACAGCACCATCAGTGCCAAAAGCATTGCCGGAGTCGTACAAAATATCTGGCTGGCTTGCATTATCAAACTATTTCTTCTTTAACAGGTTTTTGTTCATCATGTGGGCTCGTTTGCTGCAAGGTCTTCAGTATAATTTACACATGGAACATCAATAGCATTTCTTAATCAAACCCAGCCTGAATAGAAACCTGTATATCTTATCTAGATGTTATAAACATAATCATATTATGCTACACATCCCACCTGGGATGAACTAGTTCAACAAAGTCAGTCAGACAATCATCTACAATGTTATTCGTTTATGATCAGGATTCGCAACAATGGAACAATGTACCACATCAGGTGCATGTTAATGGATGCAGATGATGCTAGGGTGAGCATTTATTATGCAACACTATATATATTGTGGGCGAAAAGTCTTTCATTTAGACTGCATATATAGTTCAAAACATCCAGACACTGATTGATTAACACATTACATTCTGACTGCATACATAGTTCAAAACACACTTGAATATGATTCCTACAGTGAAGCACTTCTTCCTCTTATACATCATTGCTTCCCAGACTGCACTTGTTCCTCACATACATCTTGCTTCCTAGACTGCAAACATCATCATCCTGGAATATGACCTTCTCTAGCAAAAAATCTCCCTGACATTAAATTGAGAACTCATTAGCATCCCACACCCAATGTTTAATAACTTAGCTTTCAATATACAAGAAGAACACTGACCTTTCAAATATTACTGGCATGACTACCACCTCTTTTGGGAAGGCATTTTCCTCTGATTCCTAGTGTCCTACCTCTTCTACCTCCCACATTGGACCTGATAATAGAGCTTAAAACAAATTGCATTAAAAAAAATTGCATGTTGATCCAGTGAATACATGCACCAAAGCAGCAGAATGTTATACCTTGAATGGTGTACACTTGTTTGTGTACTTGGACCACTGACATTCAATCTTTCCAATGCTAAAACTAAAATTAGGAAAATAAACACATAGGATTACTAATCTAAAGCAAACTAATGTCTATAATATCACATTAGCTAGGGGTTTACCTCATTCCACCACTAGTTGTTTGAGCTGACATTCCACCAAAATTAATTGCATTTGGTGATGCTTGTTGAATTAGCAGACATGCTCGATTGAGAACTAAATGGTCCGATGCTTGTTCTAGTCTGAAATTGTCCTACAGATGAGTGAATGGTCATGCCACTGAGATTCACATTTGTTCTCATTGGTGCTTCTGTGTGAGTTTGTGCTTCTATAGAGTTGGTGGTATTCACAAATGTTGGAATCCTTGACCCAAAAAAAAATTAAACATTGAAAATCTGGATAAATGAATGTCAATGCTGGATAAATGACAATGTAATTAGCTAATAAGATACCTCATGTGTCTACTTCCTTGACTACTTGTTTCTGTTATTGGATTTTTGCAAGCCTCTGAGCCTCTTCTTTTGCTGACCTCTCAACAGCCTCGACCACCTCTTCTTCATGTATATCAAGGTCCGCCACACATCTAACTGCTTCACTGTCTTTGACCTCTCAATAGCCTCGACCACCTCATCTGCTGTTTTATCTGAGCTAATCACATATAAACTGAACTTGTGGGTCATCTCATTCTGTTTGAATATATCCAGTAATTGGGCATCTGTCTTTACCTCTACTATTTTTTTGGCAATTGGTTAGGCAACAAATATGTAAAAGTGATGGATTTTGTACTGTTTGTTTTCGACAACTCCGGAAAATCATCTCACAGATCTATCTTCGCAATCTTATCACGGTAACATTTTTGTGAACTGTTTACCCTCCACATAGTTCTGCCCATTTCGTGACTTCACAAACATCCAATATCCACCATATAGAAATGTTACACGATACAAATCATCTATTATACTGATTTAAACAACCAAAAGATAGACAAATCCAAATATAATCAAACATAGACAAATTAGAAATTTCAAATTCCATATAAACCAAAGGAAAAAAAACTCAAAATCAAAATGAAAAAGTAAAAACCAAAACAAAACTAGAAAAAAAAATCACAATGCCATTTCAACAGTGAACAAGTAATGCCCTAATCACAAACTCATGCCCAATGTGAAACCCTACAATGCGTTATCACAACCATAACAAATCAAACTCAAAACCCCAAAAAATTTCAAAAAGAAAACTTCAAAAACCCTACTACAATTGATTCACATTTTAGAAACTCTAAAGCACTTACTGAGAGAGGTATGAGGGGAATGACTGACAGATGTTTCAAATGCCTCCCGCGATGCTAATTCATAGGTCGTCGAGGTTCATGGGGTCGAACGCCTAAAAGGGCTGCACAAACCACTCACGGAAGAGAGAGAGTGAGTGAGAGAGAGAGAGAGACAATGTGTGAGACAGAGAGAATCTAATGTGATGGCTTTTTTGTGTTCGATCGGTGCATTCGCCGGAGTTCATGGGGTCGCTCATCGTTGCGAATGGGAGAGAGAGAGAGAAAGTGTGTGAGAGAAAATCATATGTGATGGGTTAGAACAAATATAAGGGACAAGGGCACAAGGGTAATTTCAATATGTGATTAGGGTTGACTACACACTGGGTTAACTCATGTGACAGCAGGGATTAGAATGATAGTTTTTCAATAATACAGGGACTTGTGATGATTAAACGATTTTATAGGGACTTAAACTGATTTAGCAAAGTTTACAGTGATTTTTCCCTAAAATAAATGGTATTTTTGTATTTTAGTCCCTGTAAACTATATGATTTATTGATCGATCTCTTACTTTTTATATATTATAGTTTAAATCATCATATTTAAATGATATGCTTCTTATTAGTTCCTGGGAGGGTCCTATTACTAAATTGCTTGATTTTTTTTAATCCCTCCTAGAGACTAAAATGGAACATATCTTTTAAATCTTGAAACTTAACCTGTAATATGAAGAAATGAGGGATCAATCACTAAATCATATAGTTTATCAGAACTTAAAAATAAAAATCCAATAAAATAAATAAACTTCGTTTCTAGTGTACGATCTGTTGCACTGGTTAAATTTTAATGCAGACTGAATTCCAATTTGATTTTTTATTAAAAGCTGATATTATAAAAAAATTAATCTACCCATATGTTGAACTGATGGTTTTTTTATATAATCTGCTAATGATTAGTTAAATCAATCAATTTTTTCTTCATAGAAATTATGATTAATTATTTATTAAATATTTTTGTGGGTGAGTGTTTTATGGTTATCCTCTCTTGGGCTAGATCTCCTCCGATCCGGGCTTTGATAATGGACCCGAGATGATATGAGCTTGATCTCTCCTTCTTGATGATCCAACTAGAGCTTCCGTTCCTCGTCGTCTTCTCCTTCCTCCGTGAACCTGCAATTCACATCAGTGTGGTGCCGGCTAACGCCTCTCCGACGCTCAAGTCAGTCACATCTTCCTCTTGGGGAGAAGAACTTGAAATGCTTAAGAACTAGTAGGAGAGAGAGTCCGAATTTTGCATACCTTGAATGGGAGACGAAGTCCCCCTTTTATACTGAGCAAGGGCGTGCCGGTTTAGACCTTGCGGGGTAACCATAACGTAGTATGAAATCCCTACGTGTCCTATGGATCCTTGGACACATGTCGCCTAGGGATCATCATTATCCTATAACTGTTTTCCTGACATACCGTCCTTTTTTGGTGTCAAGGGATATTCCCTTTGTTAACCGTTTCATTTCAAAGGAGGGCCTGTGGCCGACCTACTTTCTTAGTTTGGGCTTCATCATTTGGACAGCTCAAGCTCAAAAGTCGGTTAACATGATATACCCGTCAATAGGATCTTATCGGGTGACTGTCCTACCTTGATCGGGCACAAACTTTGTTTGACTTGTCCTGGTTGGGCATAAGCTTTGTCCGACTTACCCTGGTCGGCCAATGGCTTTTGCCCATCTTGACTTAGTCGAGGTCGATCACTTATCCGTCCAGAGGACGATATGGTTCTGACTAGGTAGTCGTGGGCCTTTCTCGTCATAGGCCCATATCTTTTATTAATATGGGTTATTCCCCGATCAATCATTGCACTTATTTCACATTATCCCTTATTCATCATTCTAGCCAATTTGGTATCCTACAATTTCATTTAACAAAAAGAAATTATATTTTATATTATAAATAATGTTGTGTTGTTCAATAACAGATAAAAATTGTTAAGAATTAAGACTTAATAATCCAAACATTTTCTAAATATTTCATCTTTTTATAACAGTGGGTGCTTAGAAATAATGATATTGCAATTCAAATCCGGTTAGCTTAATGGATGAACCAATAAACCTTAATCATTTTTCTTGTTTAGCGTTGTCACATGTAGTCCATGTGGACTGTCCCTGTACTTTCATTGTTATCGGGTGAAATATATATTTCGTTAAATTTTATTACATTTGCTAAGAATGGACAAGTTCAGTTTAAAATAAAATGATACATGTTTTTCATCTTAACATATACCTTATAAACGAGAGTTATTATATTTAAAAAAATTAAAATATGTTCAGACTGTTCAAGACACTGTCCATGGGGCTATATCCAACATTATTTGTTTTAAAAAATTGCTTCGTTTCTCACAATTGCTCGTGACAACATTGCAATGCCTAACACAGACGGTGAAGCTAAAAACATCATTGATTGTTTTTTAAAATCATATATACTTTTATTAAATAATATATTTTATACGAAATAAAATATATATTAAAATACAATAATAAATTTAAAAACAAAATTATTTGATATATTATAATAAAATGTCATACAATATATAAATTTAGTTATCATAACGAGGATGCGGAGTGAGTCCCGACAGATATTTGTCTCCTTTAGACATAGGGTGGGCCCCGAGGCGGCCTCAACAACTGGTCCCACGACAATTCCGGCCCAGATAAAATGACCAAAATCCGGCCTTCGGGAGGCTCGTGTGTTCAAAAAGCGTATTATCTCACCTAACCAGAGAGAGAACAAAAAATAAATAAATAAATAAATAAAGGAATCTTTTAAATATCGGTTTTGATGGAAGAGCAAAAGTGGCTCCAAATTTTTTACGGGACTTATCAGAGGTTTCAAATCGGCTCTATTGAAGGTCGTCTCAGGTGAATCATTTTTTTTTAAATGAATTAATTAATCGATCTGTGATTGTATCAGAAGATATGAGGTTTCGTAGCTGTGCCTTTTTTTTAAAAAAAAAGGTTTTTTTTTGTTGGTTTGTTCAATTGGGTTTCTTCTTCAGTTTCATTTATGATTGTGACTCTGATCGTGTCTGTATGAGTTGAATCTGATTGTAATCTGTAAATCTGATGTGTTCAACAGTGTTATCTGGGTTAAAGTTGGATTGGGGTCAGAATTTCCACTGTTGGGTAAGACAGATTGGTTTTGTTAATTAAACCCTTTTGATTGAATTTCATGTGGAGATTGGTATTAGGTGTATCATGTTTTCAAGTGGAGATTGGGTTTGCATGAATAGTTTGGTATGGAGTGGATTCACCATTGAAGATTCTTCTTCGGTTTTTGGTGATCATTTATGGGGGTTTTTGATGATCACTTATTGGGGTTTTTTTTATTGAGAGTTTGAGTAGAATTGAAGCGATGATTTATGTTATTTTATGCATCTTGCAAGAGTGCCATGGAATTGAAATTGTTTGATATGGATGAATATTTGCCTTTTGAGGTACCGATTTTGATGATGCTGCAAAATTGATTTTCAGATAATCGGTTCCAATTTTTTTTCCCTCAAAATTTTAGCTTTTGGTTTCAGATTGCGCTTTTCTTTTATAGGTAAGAGGTGGGATTTGAATCCAAGATCTCTGCAAATTTTATCCTCAATTATTGAGCTATGGGCCCAACCCCTAGATTTTGATTTTTTTGTGTTATTAGTCAACAGCACAAATTTTTACAAGAACCAAAAAAAAAAAGCCGGTTGAGAGTAGCTTTCTGGTGGAGGAGGGCAGCTTTCATGAAAAAACTGTTTTTGAAAATTTGTTCCAAACGGGGGCCTTTGAGGCAGCTTGACTCCAGTACACTTTTGTTGTTCCAAAATTAATGTGTCCCTTTTCTAAGATCCTTGATGCTTCCATCATTTTTTTTTCAATTCAGATTTTCATATTAGGAATTTATTTGTGAAGAAAAAAATCTTTTTTTTTGGAAACACAGAGTGAAAAGTAGATTTTAGAATAAAGATGCTTTTTAAGATGATTTTAGACATTGACTTTTTTGAGATGCTTTTTTTTAATTCAGGAATCAATATTTGGAATGGGTTTAATGTTTGGTAGAAAAAGTTGTTTTTCAATTCAAAAACTCTGTTCCGATAAAAATTGTTGTTTTTGAGATTTTAAAAACATGGATTTCGAGAGAGAAATTAAAAGAAATCCAGCTTTTGATTCCGTCAAAAGCTGTCCCGTTTGGTTGCGCGTTTGGGGATTTTCAGCTTTTCAAAAAGCAGAATCGTCCTAAACGCGCAACCAAATGGAGTGAATAATTGATAATCGCTTTAATTTGGAAGTAAAATTTCATCATGCCATATTTGGCTCCTTGGGTAGTCAGGAAAAAATTAAATTAGGATTTGCAATAGAGTTACTGATATAGTCCCCTTGAAGCCCAACTCCAGAAAATTTAGTTCTCCTTGCATCCTCGAAAACTCCTTCCCTTTATTTAAGCATTCTACTTTTCTGACTATATTTCTGGATTTTTCTTTCATGTCTGTCAACACCATGTGGTGTGTTGTACTATTCTTTTGAAAATTTAAACTGAAGATGCATGCTGTTGGTTTGAAGTTGCTCAACATGACAATCTTGAATTCAATGACTATTGGACAGTCATCTTCATACTTCTTACTATATTGGATTTGATTCTTACTCTCGTATAAGTTGTGATTGTGTTAGTTATCTATGCCAGGGAATCAATCAATGAATTGACAGAATTCATGGCACTGTAAATAATTCTTGGTGCTGAGCTGCTGGATGCAACCAATCCATGATGGGCTCTTTATTGAGTTTGCCTAGCACCAAGACTCAGCCAAGCAATTACATCGAGAATTTGTCGGCCGAGACCAGCAAGAGGCTTAGAATGTCGTCAAGCTACATTGGTGAAACCCCAAGGCTGATTCCCAGCCTCCCAGATGAGATATCGCTCCAGATTCTTGCAAGACTACCTAGAATTTGGTATCTCAACGTGAAAATGGTATCACGGAGCTGGAAAGCTGCAATCACTAGTCCTGAAATCTATCAATTGAGAAAAGACTTGCGGACAACAGAAGAGTGGTTGTATATATTGACAAAGGTTGGAGAAGATGAGCTTTTTTGGCATGCTTTGGACCCCATCTCGAGAAAATGGCAAAAGCTGCCACCAATCCCTAATTTTGTTTACGAGGAAGAGTCAAAGAGGGTTTTTTCTGCTATACGAGCATGGAATATGGTAGGTTCAACCATCAAGATTGCAGATTTTATTAGGAGTTGGCTTCGCCCGAAGGACGAGTTGGATCGATTGCCCTTTTGTGGGTGCACTATCGGGGCTGTTGATGGCTGCCTTTACGTCTTAGGGGGTTTCTCTAGAGCTTCGGCTATGAAAACTGTTTGGAAATACGATCCGTGTCAAAACATGTGGCAGGAAGTGATGTCCATGACTATTGGTAGAGCTTACTCTAAGGCATGCATGCTGAACGGAAAGCTTTATGTTGTTGGAGGTGTCAGCAGGAGTAGAGGTGGATTGGCTCCTCTGCAATCCGCCGAAGTTTATGATCCCCGTACGGGTCTCTGGACGCAGGTCCCAAGCATGCCATTCTCGAATTCTCAGGTTCTCCCAACTGCATTCTTGGCTGAGATGTTGAAGCCAATCGCGACGGGAATGACTTCATATAGAGGGAGATTATATGTTCCACAAAGTTTGTACTCCTGGCCATTTTTTGTTGATGTTGGTGGAGAGATTTTCGATCCAGAGACCAATACATGGGCGGAAATGCCAGCCGGTATGGGAGAGGGATGGCCCGCGAAGCAGGCGGGCACAAAATTGAGTGTCGTGGTGGGTGGTGAATTGTATGCTTTGGACCCATCCGGTTTCGGGGATAGTGGTAAGATCAAGATGTATGATCAACAAACGGATTCTTGGAAGGTTGTTATGGAGAAGGTCCCCATCCGTGATTTCATCAACGATGAGTCTCCGTATTTGCTTGCTGGTTTCCTCGGGAAGCTTCATGTCATCACGAGAGGTGTTGACAATGACATTGTTATATTGCAGGCTGAGATACCGAATCACGTGAGCCCTACCCAAACCTCATCCTCATGGACCTCATCATCCTCTTCGTCATTAGCTAACTCTTCAAGTATGGACCGCTTTCTGCTCTCATCCGCTTCTTTGAATGAGGAACCAATCCCTTTGTCAGAGGCAGAAACAGATATGTGGAAGATCATTGCTAGTAAGAATCATGAAACAGCGGAGCTAGTCAGCTGTCAGGTCCTTAATATCTAAAAATATAATGTGAAGGTTCATGGCTTTCCAAGAATTGTTTGCTGGTTGATGACATTTTGTTTGAGGGCATGCTTGCAGCAGAATAGAAACTTTTTATATTGCTTGTCAATGGCCACGTATTCTCACAGTAGCTTTGGAGGTCAAATGTATTGTTTGAAGCTCACAGTAAAGAATGGATTTGGGTTGTCTAATATTGAATAGGTACATGACTTCTTGGCCTGGAAGGATCATGGATTTGTATCTCTAGTTTATTGTATGAGCATATAATCAGTATACTGCTGTATAATCTGATGTATGGAAAATATCTTGACAATCTTCTTGTATATTTGTGTGTGACAAATTTCGTTGATGGATGATGATAGTTTTGATGTGCGTTAAGCATCACAATTTTTATTTACAAAATATAATAGGGTTGAAAACATATACATCCCTGTAAATATCAAAAATTCCCTGTAAAAGTCCTATCAAAGTTATAAGAGAGACAAAAATCCATGTGAACATAATAAAAACCCAAAAATCATCTATGGGTTAAATTTCCATCCAACTAACATAATATTAATAGAATAGCCATCTCTACAAAATTGTGCACCATACGAGTCCTTATAAACAATAAGAGAAAAATCGATACAACTCCTTGAAAAGTCAAGAAAATCAGTTAAAATCATAAAATCGATATAGGTCCCTATATTTTGTCCGAGTTAACTATTTTAGTTCCCGGTTAAAAGTAAAAAAAAAAGGTATATGCTGCGAATATTCCGTCCGAGTAACGAAATCCGTGAAACTAATATTTGAAAAAGTCCCTACAAAAGTTATTAAATCTATATAGGTCTTATATTTTGTCCGAGTTAACTATTTTAGTCCCCGAGTTAAAAGTAAAAAAAAGGTATATGCTGCGAATATTCCGTCCGGGTAACGGAATCCGTGAAATTAATATTTGAAAAAGTCCCTACAAAAGTTATTAAATCTATATAGGTCCTTTTCTATGCCTAAAATGTCCTTAAGTCAAGTGAAATTTTGAAATTGCCATCATCTTCTCCAACAGGCAACTTTTTTTTTTTTGGTTTTTTTGAGGCAACTCCAATGGTCAAAAAAATTTAAAAATTCTGCACATACTTGTAAACATCATGTCTTTTCAACCTGAATATTTTGCATCTACTTAATCAACAGCAGATATGAATATTCTACACCTACTTAATCAATAGCAGACCTGAATATTGTGCACCTACTTAATCAACAACAGACCTAAATATTTGCACCTACTTAATCAACAACAGACCTGAATATCATCTCACATTATAAACAACACATAGTTGAGACCTGAACACTTGTAAACAACACATCATAAATTAAGTCATTTGTTTTGCAGATAAACATATTTAGTCCAACCACAAATACAACAACCAAAAAACCACAAGTTCAACAACACACACTGTTCCATAACAAACATAATACACATTGTTTAAACACATGATACATTGATCTAAAGCAAGCATAACACACAATCTTCAAAAGCAGCAAACTAGGAAAAAAAAAGTCTCCAACAGCAGCAGAAGCCTTGAATAAGGAATCTTGAGCAGCAGCAGCCTGAAACAAGCTGTCTTTAGAAGCAGCAGTAAGTACTAAACGCTCAATTATCTTCAAAAGTCTTCAAAAGTAGCAGAAGCAGCAGCAATTTCAGCACTTTGATCACCTTGTAGCAGCACTAAACATCAAAAGAAAATCAATATATTTAGCACCTCTTGCATCTTACTCATTCTTTATCTATTTTTTTGTGTTAAACAAAGTAGAACGAACATGTCATCCTCAATGGAAATGCTGGCCTCTCTTGGTTAGGATCTTATTTCTAACTCCCAAGGGTCTGTCTCTCCCCCCTATAACATTGGACTTGTGCCAGAACTGAACATAACTATGTTTATTTTGTTGCAATACTATATACAAAATGGTTCAAACTGAACATCATTAGTACTTGAATTCATGGGCACTACTCTGTGTATTTGCAATGAAAATCATTAAATTAGTCAGCTAATGTGTGATACACATCAAAAATTGTTATACCTTGAATGATGTACACTAGTTTGTGTACTAGGACCACTGACATTCATTCCTCCAACACTATGAAATGAGAAAAATTAAAAGCATTAATTACTAAATCAACTAGTGTCTACTCATATAAATTAGCTAAGACTATACCTCATTCCACACTAGTTAATTACTAAATCAACTAGTGTCTAAGCACTAATTCCTCATTCTTCAGCTAGTCTCTCAGCCTCTACCTCAGCAGGTCTCTCAGCCTTTTCTTCTGCAGGTCTATCAGCCCCTTCTTCATGTACGATATCAATTAGTAAATACCACTTTTTGTTACGAAATAAATTTGTAGTAAATACATTTTGTTGTGAAATATTATTCGTAGCAAAATAGTGGCTTTTGCTACGAATTAAAAATTTCGTAGCAAAAGGTATTCCGTTACGAGGCTTTTGCAATGATAATTGCAACGAACTTATTTTGTCGAGAAAGGTTATTAGCTACGCAAATTGGGGTTTCTGCTACAAAATATTTCACAGCTAATGCTCGAATTTCTTGTAGTGGGATGGAGTTGGGGGAAAGAAAATGCGAAAATGATGGGCTGATTTGGGAGTTTTTGGGTGGGTTTGGAGGGGATGAGAGTTAGGGTTTTTGGGGCTTGAAGGGTTAAAGTCGGGTAAGGGAGAAGAGGGACACAAAAGGAGGGTTTTAAGTGAAATTAATTGGGACGGATCCGAGATCCAGCTAAATCAGAGTAAAACGCCACTACCAGTGGCATTTTCACTTGTAGTCAATTCCCATTAGCGTTGCTGGTTCGGGAAATTTTTTAAAGTGTCAAAACGCCACTCCGAGTGGCGTTTTCTTAATAAATAAAAAAAACACCAACGTATGTGGCGTGTTATGTGAAAATTTGGTGAAACGCTAACCAAGTTGACGTTTTATAAATAATATACCTAAAATGCCACCTCCGTTGGCGTTTTTATCATGTAGATTAAAAAAAAATGATGACGTGGCTTGTTTGACTGTGCCATATGACTACTCTGGTAATTTTTCAAAAACCATGACTAGTTCGGTAATTAAGTTAATAGGTGTGATTAATTTGGTTACTTTTCTATATATATATTCAGAACATATTAGACTTGGCTTCATAATACTCTCCTTTTCTTTTTTAATCACACAATGTCATTCCTTTTAACTTTATCCAATTCAATCGGGTTGACTAAAACTCACTCGACCACACATTAACCCAATCGACGACAGTCTTGTCGATCCCAAGTACCCCAAAATGAAAAATGCCATGCCTCCTTTGTCGACGGACTTTTTGTCGATGTAAACCCAAAATCCTATAAGCCAATGCCCTCACCTCCCCTCCGAGCCTTTGCACGAACAATTGTGGCCTGTAACAGACCCCGAGAACATACACATCATTCGCCTCGGCCCAGCCCAGGAACTCATTAGGGAAGCACAGTGCACCGGGGGTGTGGACGGAGTGGTGTCCGTTGGAGAGGATGATGACTCTAGGGCACGGGCGTGCTATGGAATCAAGGGAGGTGGTGCCGAAGAGGCAAAAGGAGAAGACGGAGAGCTTCCGGATGCAGAGGGTGATGAGGTGGTGCCGGGGGGGAAGGGGTTTGTGTTTTGGGGACGGGAGAAGAAGAGAGGGGAAAGTAGGAGAGAAGTTTTTGTAATGGAAATGATGGGGCGTGGGTTTAATGATTCAAGATTTAAGTATTTATAGAATGATGATTATAGTAAGAACAAAAATGATGGTTGGTAACTAAAGTAGGTTGGGGGGTCAGCCAAGAGGTGTGTGGGGATAAACATGCCCTTATTGTTGTCCAGGTCAGATGAACAGCCTCCACACGTATCCCAAGACATCGCATTGGAAAATGGGAAAAACAATGTAGAATGTTGTGCTGAAACCTGAAAACAAGAGTGGACACATTCAAACCCATTGAAAAACTAAAATTCAAATGAAGCGAGTGATAATGCCACATTCCATAGTCTTTTGTAATTACAAATCATTTGCTCTCTTGTAATCAGGTCATCTACTAACTTGAGCATCAAAGTTTTTTTTTCCGGGATGCCCCTTCCCTCATTAGCAAAGGATCAGGGAATGACAATTTTTAATATTTGGTTTGATTAAATGTCACATAACACATTTCACCATCTTGGACAGTTGATCATTTGATAACAAATATCTTCACCATTGTAACTAAATGGGGGTAGTCGATACGAACTTTGATGGATTTCTGTGGACATTGTTTAAGTGATGAACTTTTGTAGACTTTGCAAACTTCCACGGACTTTTGCAGACTTTCATATACTTTTGCAGACTTTCACAGATTGATTCTCATGGACTTTCACAAACTTTTGCAGATTTTTGTAGACTTTCACAGATTGACTCTCGTGAACTTTCACAGACATTGGCAGACTTTCACATATTGACTCTCATGGACTTTCACAGATTTTCATAGACATTTGCAGACTTTCACAAATCACTCATGGACTTTTATAGACTTTCACAGACTTTAGCATTCTTTCACAAATTGACTCTTTTCACATATGGATTTCTATTAATAAATACAATAATGTTTTTGAATTTTTAAATAACAAATAAAGAACTCATCATACCCAACATAAAATGTAATTTAATATAGTAAATATCAATCTTCACTTATCTGAAATGCATATTGCTAGAATACCATGATAAATACAAGTAATGAAAATAATTGATTGCAACACCAACAAATCCATAATTCTTACATTCATTAAACATATGAGTCGATATCAATATTTCATACGTATTTACATTCATCAAAAATTCTTCTTCATTAAAAACAATCGATCTAAAATAAATAAAAAAGAGAGATAAAAAACCATATATTGAGAAAAATCCACAATGAGCTAACCTTTTTTTTCTATTATAGAGAGAATTTCATAGAGGGGAGGGATGAATTTTTAATTAGGAAGACAATAAAAAATAAGGAAATATATATATTATATAAAAATCATATATTACATCTCTTCAAATGTAATGAAATAAAATTATAAAATATATTACTTAAAATAAAATAAAATAAAAGTAGTCATTGTATTACTTTAAATAAAAAATAAAATAAAAGCAATCAGTATATTTAGCCATATATATACATATGCCTAAATATATCTTTTTATTTTTATATATGTCTGAACATTATAAAAAAAAATATGCATGTATATTGTACAAAAATAGAAACATCTTCAAAGAAAATCAAATAAAACATTTTACATATAATCAAATATATGATAAATCTATATTTTAGAAAATAATTGTGGATGATCTAGGCATATATTATATAATATATAATAATGAAATGATTAATCACAAGCAAATCTACCATCCTCATATATTCATCAAACATATGAGGTGATACCAATATTTCATACAAATAGACATTCAGAAGAAAAAAAGATGATAAATAAAGAACAAAAATGTGAATAAAAATATGAAATGCATGGGATAAAAATCATAAATGAGTTTTGTTAAAAGAAAAAAAGAAAAAATATTCACAATACTGGAATAAAAGTCCATGAGAATCCCACTCATTTGGGTGGAATTTTGAAAAGATATTTTCCTTTGTATTTCTCTCTCAAAAGTACACAAAAATCCACAAAAATCCATCACTTATGAAAGTCTTCACAAATCCTGTTTAAATTGAATAACACATGACAAAATGTCTACTATGAGGAGTCTCAATCGAATAATGTTTGACTTTTTATCCACGAAATAATGTCTCCATCGAATAACACTGGACTATGTCCACGAAATAATGTCTCAATCGAATAACGGTGGACTTTTTATCCACGAAAAAATATCTCAATCGAATAATGCTGGACTTTTTGTCCACGAAATAATGTCTCAATCGAATAACGTTGGACTTTTTGTCCACGAAATAATGTCTCAATCGAATAACGCTGGACTTTTTGTCCACAAAATAATGTATCAATCGAATAACGCTGGACTTTTGTCCATGAAATAATGTCTTAGTTGAATAACACTAGACATTTTATCCACGAATCAATGTCCTGATTGAAAAACACAAGATTTACGAATCCATGAACATCGATAATTTGTCCATGAAAATCCTAATGGACTACCCCCTATAATCCATGTTATTATGATACAGATTTTCAATGTGACCTGTTGATCCTCTAATGGTTATTGATTTTCTAATGGATGTTGATACTCCATCTTCTGCATTTCAAATCAATTTTTGTTAATTAATCTGGTTGACCAGACTCCACTAACTCTCTCTTTATTAGCCCATCATCCAAATTGTCCAGAAGAATATGTTTCAGCTGTGATAATAAGCATCAAATTCCCTCCATGCCTTGTAACAGATCCTTCTTTTTTTAATTTGTTTGTGATCATTGTTTATCTTATCAGTTGAATTTAAAACAAAAAAAAAATCATACTTGCTTGTCCAATTTTGATTTGGCTATTCGAGGTGTCTAGATTTTATAAACAGCATGATGTTCATGTGTTGTGAATTATTACTTTGTGTACTGAGGACTTGGTCTTCTTTAGTTGCTGCACTATAAACCTTTCTCAAGGTTTGGAATCACAATCTTCTGAAACATTCCAAGAGCTAGTTTCATTAATTAGTCTAGTACATGAAATATTGCAACCATAGCACATTGATTTGGGAAATCTTATCTGATGGTATCAGAATCATTAAAAGATGACCTCCTATTATGTTGGGGGAGGTGTGAATTTTAATATTGTTATATATTTAGGGGGTTTGGTTCCGTGGACCACATTATAGATCTGCATGAGGGGTTCTATCGGGAAAAATATTCTTTTAAAATAATGATTTATACTATTAAATTTTTAATCCATAAATTTTTTAATCCATGAACTTCTATTTATTGAAATATTTTTAAAACTCTTCTAGTCACAAGTTAGAAAAATGAACTTTTGTTGGTACATAAGGAACTTCATTTTTATTATCAAATATAATTAATTGACGCATCACATGTTGTAGAAGATTGTTCAAAACAGGGTTTGGATGATTATATTTTTGCATAATATTAAAAGTTGCACAAATATTTTCAAATGTCTAAATCTTTAAATGATTAATTAAAACGAATTACTCAATTTTTTAGTTATATATATCATTTTATAGCGGTTTTTCAAAAAGAAGAAAAAACATATTTTTAAAACCAATTTTCAAAAACCCAAGAAAAAAAAAAGGTATACCTACGTTCCAAAACAAACCCTTGGTTCTATATGGGTCCTTTAACCTTGGCTTTTTATCAGTTGGGTCTAAGAAATTAATATTGTAAATTGTGACTAGAACCGCCAAATTAAAAGTTCATGCATTACATGAATAATAGATCTGGAGTTGATGAATAGATTACTCAAATGAGTTGATCAAATAAATCATATAAAGAAGAATCCTTGATTGAGTTCCAACTTCCATGGATGCATGTAATGGGAACTAGAGTACAGAGTGCTGCAATTATGTTACACTTGTACCAGGAGTTATTTCTCATCCACTGTCATCTCTTTCAGTTTCAAGTTCTTCAATGGCCATCAGAAAGCAAAGGTTTCATCAACCATTTGAAGGTGGGTGTCCTTCTGATTATGATTTGGAGATAGAAAATGGCAAACATATTTTCTATTGAAAAATGTTAGACGTAATCCTATTTACTCCCATGTAGTTCACACTTTTAAATAATATAACTCATCTAATGAGTTATATATATTTTATATAAAATGTGAAGTATATAACCCAATGAATTAAATGGACCCATTTAATTTTTTTTTAATGGGATAGGTACCTCGTCAAACGTGTTAGCTTCAAGTACATAAGAGTATAAGACTGCAAGCATAGTAGTACATGAGACTATGTATAACAATTTTTTAAGGGAAAAATCGATGTAGCTCTCTAGATTATCAAAATCAGAAAAAAGTCGTCATAAAATTGATAAATATCTTCAAGACTCTATCTTATTAAATAATATTTATTTTAGTCCCTATAATTAACTAGATATATGATTAATTATAACCATGCATGGTAAATTACCGTTATACTGTTTTAAAATTTATTTTCTCTGCTGAAAAAAATCGATATAACTCCCTGAAAATTTATGAAAATAAAAAAAAATCCCCGTAAAATTTAAAATTATTTTTAACTTTCTGGAATCTTCTTAAAATCACAAAATGTCTGTGATTATCTAAAAGTAAATACTGATTTATTTAAATTTATTAAACAAATTATAGTTTTATAATCAAAGTGTTATGTTTTTTGTTGCTAATAATTTTCCGTTGAAATTATAGAATTTTTATTTGGTTTGTTAAAATTGTTTTATTTGATTTTATAATGGAGTTGATGAAGCTGTATTGTGATTTTGTAATGGAGTTGATGAATATTCTATAAATGAATTTATATAATTCATTAAAGTATATTATTTACGATTTATAAAAACATATAATGATATATATTATTTAAAAAAAACTGTGTGTAACGTTATTCTTTTCTATTTCATTTGGCTTATCCAGATGATACTGTGTTACATGTATATACCTCTGTTGAGGGAAAATAAAACAGGTGTGATGGGCATTATCAAGTACAAGTTGACAAAATCTTTCAAAGGCCAATAATTGCAGTATAATAAGGATGGGAACAATAATAAAAGAATGTGGGGGCTCATGGATTTTTTATTTAAAAAAAAGGTGGAGAGGGTGGGTGGAGAGATGGTGGGCATTTCCATGATTTGTAGTCAATGGAGTTTGTGCAAATCTTTCTATGGTGCCTATGAATGGCAAACACAATGAAAACTCTAACCATCTGTTTCCCAAGAGAGAAAAAAAAAAGGTGTCAAAACATTTGAGCCCACAAAAAGGGATCAAATGCTGCGTGTGGGTCCTTTGTAGCTACGGTGATCTTATATTCCTCATAAATGGGTTCCTCCTGCTCCAATCAATCATGTATGGCTAATAATAATAAGAATAATATTACATCCAAGCTCATTTTCAGTCTACATGTGTTTCGAATTTTTAAAAAATAATATATTTCAACTAATGAAGTACATGCTTTTATAAACAAAATAAAGCATGTACTCCAATTAATTGCATGAATGCATTTATTAAAAATATGAAAAAAAAATTCAAAGCATATACCTTATTAACGTGAACATATGCATTGATAGAAATCTATCGATGTATATAGGACTGGAATTGAGGCTAGAAATTGATCTGGGTATAACAGCGCCCTAATAATAAATAAGAAAAAATGTTTTTTCTTTTATGTTTTGGACAAAACTAGACCCCCTTTCAAATCAATTGTCAAACTGATTCTGTTTTAGCAACTGTGATTGAATTTTATAATAATCAAATGTTAAAACCCTCTTCAAAAATCATTTTTTAATTTTAATTTTTAGTTTCATATTTTGATTTGTGTATGATAACAGTTAACAAAATAGTTTTCATTAATATGTTGAATGAAACATAAACCAATTTTTAAAATTATTTTCAAATGGTGCGCGCAGAATCCATGTGTGAGACAATGAGAGTGTTGCATCATATAAGTGGTGCAAAAAAAAAGTGAGCAACACAATGTAAGGTCAGCAAGTAAAGTTTTCTACTTAAACTTCAATTAAAATGAAAACATTTGACACTCCCTTATTAGCTTGTAAGAATTTTCTGTGTTTGTCATACGGAGGATCATATCAATGATTCATGTGTTTTGTGTTTTATGTTTTAATGCACTGTCATTTTCAGAACATGAAAGAGGAGTGTAAGAGAGGTTTGAATCTTGTTTAAAAGTGAAGATGCGATGTGGAGGTGCAAAAGCAAAGTATAAACAAAGGTTATGCAGAGCATCTGATCTCTTCTTCAGTTCTTGATAGACAAAGTGGTTTTGGTTTTGCTTGTGTAAGTAAAAGAGAAGCTTCAAGGGCCAAGGCTAATAAATATAACTATAGAATATTTAGTGAAATCTAGGTAGGTTTATACTTTATAGAGTGACATAGGAAACATAAGTCATTGGATTTTGAGTTTATGTTGTTCAAAATCTAAATAACTTCAGTGGGCAATCTATGACTTCGATGCATGTGGAGTGACTTTAATCACATGCAAGGGTGTGGAAATCATCATTCATGTGATATATGTTATTGTAGAATACAAAAGATCTAGGTGTATTCTAATATGGGCATGATTGTATGTTTCAAGAAATCTCGACTTTAGTCCCTGCTAACTATAATGCAATGGTTCATGGCTTACCTGTAAAAATGGTAGGTCTTGATACGAGTCTTAGCGCTGACTTAACCTCCTGCGTGTTGAAAAAAAATTAAAAAAATTCTGTGGGACCGGGGTACATATGCGGAGGTAGCCTACCCAGCTTGGCTGAAAGGTCAGTTATGGGATGTCTCTCTGATAATAAAAAAAAAAAGAATAAATGTCAAACTGACTCTAAATCATTGTTTAATTCTCGTCTTGTCCCACCCAATTTATATTTTCTACATTTATTTTATCTAAGCAAGAGCTCAAATTCATTCATTAATATAAAAATGTTTATATCCTATGAGAGATATTATTTTAAGTTATTTACTACACTAAATAGATTTTTTTTATTAATTAATCACTTAGTATTGGATACATAGACAGCAATAATAATGAAACTTTTAACTGTAAAGCCTTTTATATAATGGATAGTGTTACATGTATAACACATTAACAAACTAATATAATAATAAACTAATACGTAATCTAACACATACTGAATGAAAATTTATATTCTAACAATTAAATTTCAACTAAAAAATTATAGAATTTATTTTTGAGCTTACTAAACACAACATAAATACAAAACCAAAAAAATATTGCTTTTTGGCCCTAAATCACTAAAAAGCTCCATCTTTTTCATCCCTCATTTGACTAAAAAAATGTCAAATGTTTTAATTTTTTAAAGTATTAAAGTACATATTTTCACAAAAAAATAAAATATATACTTATGTGCATAATTTTTATATTTTTCTAATTTATTATTATTTAATCAAATATTTCATACTGAGTTAATGCTACAAATAATGACTGAGTGCATCAGCATCTTTCCTAATAATAAAGATCCGAAGATGAAAGGTTATGTGAAAATAAAATTTTGACACTGATTTGGATGTGCAGTTCAATCATCAATTTTTTGAAAATCTCATCTGTTTTTCAAAACCGTCATTTCAGGTGATTTTAAAGTATCAAAAAATTAATAAAACATTAAAAATCTATAAACAAGAGGACATTCATCTAAATGAGACACGAGATATAATTACCACAATACTTAATAATAATAAATAATATTGTCTTGTGTGCTTGAAACAAACACCTAAGCCAAAAACAGTTGGGGCTATAAAAAGTGGACAAAAAGCAAATATCAACTCAATCATCAATCATTCAATCTTTGACACCTCTTGGCATCATAGTTAAGATTGGAGGGGTCCACCATAAAGAACCACTGATTTGATGGTCCTTTCCAGATCATCAACCACCTTTGTTTGTTAATGTTTTTCACATTCCCACTTTTATTCCCACTTTTCAGACAGTTTTCAGATTATGAGGACAATCACGTAAATAACATCAAAATCGATGGGCTCTTTTGCATGCTCTTTGTCGTGTTCATTGGTTTATTATTTGTTCTCACCGATACTTTTTTATTTTTATTTTTATTTTTATTTTTGATGGATTCAGTCAAAGCTGAAAAATCTCCACAAAGAGGATAGAATGATTTCAACTGGGTTTTTGTTTCGTTGCAATAATTTTTAGATTCGCGTGGGTTTGAAGCGGTTGTTCTCTCTCTATTTAAAGAGGAAAACCATTGCTACTTGGCTTCTTGGTGAACTTCTCCTTCTTTTGGTCTCTTGGAAGTGTTTTTTTTATGTCAAAACTGTTTTTTTCGATCTGGGTTTTCATGGGTCTGGTGTTTTTTTTTTAATTTTGAATCATTGGTTTTGAATTTGCGGAGATTTTGGTGAATTTTGGAGTTTGTGGTGTGTTTGTGAAGATGGAAATCTCAGGCTCGAAGTGGGTCTGATTTGATTTTTGTCAAAACTGTTTTTTTTCGATCTGGGTTATGATTTGTCTGGTCTAAAATTTGTTTTTTGGTTAATTTTGGATCATTGGTTTGGAATTTGAGTAGATTTTGGTGGATTTTGAAGTTGGTGGTGTGTTTATGGAGATGAAATCTTAGTCTCGAAGTGGGTCTGATTTGATTTTGTTTCTGCCGATCCGATTCAATTGGAAAGAAAGAGTTTTTAGATTTTCTATGATGGTGTGATTTTTCATTTTTTAGATTTTGGTTGTGTTGTAATATTAGAAACATGAGTTTGAAATCAAATTGATTCTATCTGGATGAAGATGACTCAGTGAGTAGTGTTTTGAATCTGTAGCAGAAGTGGAACTCCTTTTGGGGTTGAAGGTTTATGAGAATTTGAGTTGGGTAGGAGATTCACTATGGCGAAAGAGGATCTCATTGAAGTCAAATTTAGACTTTTCGATGGCACTGACATTGGGCCGAACAAATATGATCCATCAACGACCATCGGATCCCTCAAAGAAATTATAGTGGCCCGGTGGCCTCAAGGTCTGATCTTTCTCTTCTCTGACTTATGAAATTGTTTTTTTCTATGATTCAATGTGAATTCCTGATACCTATTATTAGTTCAGATTACGGCTTTGTTTTGTTCTTAATCAAGTTGTACTTCAGATGAATTGCTTTTCCATTTGTCCATATCCATATTTCCATTCAGTCTTCAAACTTCTTTTCTAGATCTCTGTTTATGTGTGTATGCATGCGTCATGTTAAAGATGTTTTTTATGATTATCATGATTTAATTGTTTAAGTGACTTCAGTCAGTATTTTGTTCCATTCTTTCTGAACAATTTTGATAATCATTCAATCAGTTGCACAAGTTGTTAAACCCAATTGTTGCCTTCATTTGGAAAATTGTGATAAAGATATATTAAATTTTACATGTTAATGACTGGTGAATGTCCTGCAAAGCCCTCCAAGTGTGATAGTTATCTTCTATCCGATGTAAAAAAGTTAGGTTGTCAGTGATTTTGTGATCTTGTTTAACTTGATTGGTAGGCCTGCTATGCTATCATTTTAGATCAGTGAAGGGAGAAATAATTGGTTTACAGAAGTCATTTAAGAAATTAGAAGGAAAAATAAAGAGACCTTGATGGTCATATCGTTCAACTTGTGAACACAAGACGTATTTGCAAGCCGTCACTTTTGGCATTTTTATCCAGTCAGAATAACTGATGAATATCTTTTCGATGAGTAACATGGTTGAGCATGACAAATATGTCGTTTCGGGTACATAAAACTGAACTCTACCTATACGTCGGATAATATGTAAAATCTGATTTGTAAAGTATATTTTTTGAATTTTAGCATGCTAGCATGCCCTGGTTACAGAACTCTGATCAACAATAGTTCAAGAATGGGATTGGAGAATGTATTAGACAGCTTTGAAGGCATAAAAACTCGAATATGATTGATATGTATTAGGTAAAACCAAGTTACATAATATGGAGAAATTTTTTTCTCTTTCTTCTATAGAACTTTATTTAATGATTTAGCTTTTCATTCTTAATATAATGCCATGGACTGTATGAAATGTCACAAAATGATGTCTATTTGTTATTCAGTTTTGTTCTATGTTCGTATAACCATGTCATGTGTTGTTCTTGTTTTAATTTAGACCTAGGCTTTTTGTGAGATATATTTTAGACCTAAACTATTACCAAATAACAGAGCCATAGAGGTCGATAAGTTGATTCCTCCCCTGAACTTTGAAAATTTGTGATCTCCTCTTCCCACTATTCGTAATGAATTGATCATCAGCTGTGCCATTTCTGGCTCACTCCCTGGTTATTACATCTTGGAATAATGTTTGGGACAGTCTTATATGCACTCTCTTTTGACAGTTCCCACTTCCCACATGATTTGATTTTTTTGGATGTGTATACTTGTGTAATGAATCAGACACCTTCATTTAAAAAATGAAATATATACCCTATTGAATTGTATATACCCCCTTATGCAAAAAAAACAAAAGATCACATGCTTCTTCTGATGAAGCATAAATCTTATGGGCAAAAAAAGATTGTGCCCTGGGATGTATATAAGACTACATGTAACAATCGCTACTCTTTTTTGTCCACTTGTACTTCTCACATTCTCATTTATAAGAAATCTGAAGAACTCAGGAAGAGTGGTGAAACTAATATGTATATGACATCTCTCTGATTGAGGAAAATAGCCAAATTATTATTTTTGACAAATGTGCTGCTTGTGCAGTTACCTTGCATCTAGTATGTATAACATATAGTGCAGTTACATTTGTAATCCTTCACCCATTCTTTTCTCAAAAGTGTGCTATTATGTTTCATTTGGTTCAAGAAATGCTGCAATTTTTTCCATCTGTTATGCAATCTTTCCACTGAACAATTATTAGTAGTATATATCTTGAGGAAAATTTTGCAAAATGTACAAATTCTTGGAGTGGGTGAATGTGCCCAACCTGGGTTACAATTGGCATGGTTTCATTTTATTTATTTAGATATTACAGAGCTGAAAATGAAAACAATCATGCTTGTTTTGGTTTTTGTTTGGCAGACAGAGAAAATGGACCGAAAACAATACATGATGTGAAGCTCATTAATGCAGGGAAGATACTAGAGAACAATAGAACACTTGGGGAATCCAGGGTACCAGTGGCAGAGCTTCCTGGTGGAGTCATAACTATGCACGTCGTGGTCCGGCCACCGTTATCTGACAAAAATAATGGTACTCGAAACAACTTATTTTATTCATTTATCTTAACTTTCATCTATACCTTCTATCTACAATCCGTCTTTCATCTTTATAGACCCTCTTCGGCAATGAGTTTAGATTTTTGGTTAACTATACCATGATATAGGGTATAGTAATACCCATAAACATCTTTTATCTTTAGAAACTTTAGCTATGTTATGTAAATTACTATTATTTTTGGCCGCATTAGGTATAATCTGTACATCTTTTTTAAATACTAATTTTATCCCCAAGTGAATAGAGGATGACTGATGCACATATTTTCTTTTTATTAATATTTCATTTGACAGTACTATTTCATCTTTATATCATGATTATACCAAAAATGGTATTCTAATAACATATATGTTCCCAACATTTTATTGTCAAAGGGTATTAGAACACCTATTTCATCTTAATATCATGATTATACCAGTTGACATACTACTGCCAAAGGGGGTCTGCATGGTGGTATTTACTGCTGCAAAAATATTTGGACATCCATACATCATATTGAGGGACTTGAAGAAGCACACAATCTTTGATGTATCCTAATAACACTCTCTTTTATCTTTTTTTTACGGCATTGACAGTCGAGCCATTCCTCACCTATCTTATTGTTATGTGGCAGATAAACTCCCAGACAATAAACCAAAGAAGAGCAGATGTGCATGTTCAGTTATGTGATGGCGAGTGAGGCATATCGAGATGCTTCGCTGCTCAACTCTGTTGTGTCACTTGTATTTTTATTTTATTTTTTTCAATTCATTGGTCAACAAACTTCAACATAATATCAGCACAGGTTATATACAACGTGAAGATCAAATCTTATGGAAGTTATTTTTGGCATCTGAAAAATACATTGGTGCCTACCAATCCTGCTCACAGAGGTTCTTTGTTGAAATCTGCTGCTTTGTGACACCAATAGGTTTGATTAAAAGAAGGGGAGAAAAAAAAGGAAATGCGAAAGTGTAGTAGCATTGATGTTTGTTGGTTTTCAGATGTATAAATGGGAGTCACAGCCAGTGAATACTGTTTTGTTTATTTATATATTTTTCTCTCTTTCGGAGATTGAATAATTTTTGTTATAGTTATTGACTTATTGCATGGTGCAAGAGCTATGAAATTTGTGGGAAGCTCTGTATTTTTTTTGTTTGGTACGTGTTTTTTTTTTTCAATGATTAAATCTTCTCTAATGAGTTCAATTAGAAATCATTGAATATTGAACTAGAAATTGTGACAGTGATAAATTAATATAAATGTTTTTAGTGTTGATAGTGTTGGATGGGATGCCGTGAATGGAACCAGTACTTCAAGGATAATGTTACATCGAGCGTCATTTTCAGCCTCAATTGCAGTTTACATGTATTTTGAATTTTTAAAAATAGTATACTTTATCTAATGAGACATCTGTTTTTATAAAAAATGAAGCACATACTCGAATGGATTATATTGATGCATTTATAGAAAATGTATAAAAAATTCTTTCGAAGCATATGCGTTGTTAACATAAAGATATGCGTCAATAAAAATGACGCATATAGGGCTAGAATTGAGGCTAGAAATGAATCTGAATGTAACAGCGGTCATACTTCAAAGAGTTTTGCTATACAGGCCCCACCAAATAGGCCCCTCCCACAAGCCTCTAGATGTGTCAAAATCTAATTGGTTGTGTAGGTCCTTTTTGCAAAATGGTAAAATAGCTAAATACCTTATTACCCCTAATTAAAACCCACCCCTCGTTTCGCGTTTTGCCCCTTTTTCTGTTTTTTTCCACTCACAACCATCTCTCTTGCCCATTCAAACACATTTTATTTAAATTTGGGTTTTGAAAAAAGAATTGAATTGAAAATCAGAGACCAAAAACCCCATTTTGTTTACAATGGCGAACAAATATTGATATTTTTTCAAGAAACAATCTAAAAACAAAAGGGTTCTTCTGGAGGATTCAACTAAAACAAAAACTGGGTATGTTACCTTTTTTTGATTTTGAAAACGATATTTTGTTTTTGAAGATTCTGTGATTATTTTTTTTTCTAGTGTTTTTTTTTTATTTGAATAGATACAAAATAAACCTGATTTTTTTATGAAACCCTTTTTTGGTTTTTCTGAAAACAACTCTATTGTTTTTGAAGATCCTGTGATTATTTTTTTGTAGTATTTTTATAATTCGAATAGATACAAAATGTAACTGATTTTTTATACAAAAAAATGTAATGTATGGTTAACTTCTGTTTATTTTTGTTATTAAAATGTAATTGACAAAAATGATTACTGTAATAAGATTTCAGTTATATATATTTCCATTTTTTGCTTAGTAGTTGATATGGGCATTGTAAACATGTAACCAATGTTACTCACTTTAAATAGTTTGTGGTGTATATAAGTGAACAGCAAATGCAACTAACTATGATAATGTATTGGTCATGTAAATTTTTTATTAGTTTGTTTAATGTTACTATTATGATGAATGTGACTATATTTGCAATGTAATAGATTGAGATTAATTCTTGAGACAATGTAACTAACTATTAGAAATAATTATCTGTGTTGAGTTGTTTAATGATAATCTCATCCTGAAATGTCATTTGTTGGCAATGAAACCTTATCCTGTATATTTATTTAGTTTTGTATCTATGTATGTCATTATTTATATTTCCTTAATCATTACATGTTTTTTTGTTATTGCTGTTATGCACAATGTACCTATCATTTGTACTATGTGACTATTTTATGTTAATGAAAATTGTTTTGTATTCATTTGTATCTAACTATTCAAAATTATAACTAAACTATTCAAATGTAGGATGGAATGTGGAATAATTATCATTCAAATTATGATTGCATGTCCATCGTGAAGAAATACTAGCTATCATAAATAAGAGTTCATTGAAGTTCATAAGATCACATATCCTCAAAATATTTTTGAACGACGAGCCTAGAACATTTACAGAAAAGGATCACAGAGTTTCAACAATGCATTATGATGACTGATGTAGAGTGATTTATCAAGTTCATATGATAAATTATGTATACAGATGAAAACAAGACATTTTTAAGTTTTTGTAGGTGTTTTTAATTTCATTTACATTTTGTAATATTGACAAATTTTATGCCAAAAACATTGTTTGATTATTGGTAAAACATTGTTTTGGTTTGGCAATTAATGTTAAATGCATTTTGCAAACATGTATTTGCTTAACATATTTCATCTAAAAATGTAACTACTTGTGTGTATCTTGTAACTAACTCTGTAAACAAGTGTAACTGATATTTAGGTAAATGTAATTTACTTCCATGATAATGTAACTGTGAAAATGACAAATGTAACTGACTAAAACATCAAAAAGCATCCATGAAAAATTATATAAACAAGGGAATTCAATACAAGACATAGGGACATAAAAAAGAAATCAAAACCCAGCATATTCAGCGGTTTCACCAGCATTCTGCAAGTTACAATTTTTTAGGGTTTTTCACTATCCTTTACTTCCACAACAATGTAACTACGAGCAATGCCAAAATATTCGCTACGAGCAAATTGTTATAAAATAATGGCACATCTTCTATGTCAAATGTCATTCCAACACTTAGAACAATTACTTCTCTACATTGTTTCTTAACTTCAACAATGAAATTTTTCTACGGACTACCATTTAAAAAAATGTAATTGAGTCCACTATATTTCCTACATTGAAATGCAAAAAAATATCAAATAAAAAATGTACTGTTATAATCACTAGAAATCAGATAAACATAAAATTTTAAAAATGAATAATGAGACTGTTAAGCTCCCACATATTAAAAGAGGTAGAAATTGGTAACAGAAAGATGATAAACCAAGAATTAACCATACACGTCAATGCAGTTTCCATATAAGCTATATGCTACAAAGGCAAATCATGACAAGTCTAACATAATATATGAGAGGACTGTGACCTAAATGAGAATATGCCTTCTTATATTATGGTGGTCTAAAGACTAGTGAATAGGGCTCATGGCTCATTGAAGTTTCTATACTGAATTCCATGATGTTCTAACCTACCTTCGTATTTTGTTTCATGTGGACAAATCGGTAATGATAAGAAGCACGGCCAGATGGCTGAAACAACCCCATGGCACAAAATCACGCGGTATATTGCAGAGATGAATATGCTTTATCTACTCATGGGACTCAATTGGGATGGCTGAAGACAATCTTCTAAGGGTTTCTCTGTTCCTTTTTAATCTTATTTATCTTACTTTTACTATTTTGCTCTCCTTCATTTTGAAGATCCCTCATCTCCTTTTATGCTTCTTTATCTCCCTTTGTTTGAGGGGTGGCATACTGACATGTTTTAATATGAAGCTCCAATCGTACTTCAAAAGAATATTGCTGAGATGAATTTAAATATTATAAGAAGACTGAAACCATTCTTCATCCATAGTGCTACTCTATGTACTGCCGAACACTTGAGTAAAAATGGAAAAAATTAATTAGGATATATTACAAGTAGAATGCAATGCATACAACTTTCTACATTTATCTTGAACTCAAGTATGACATTTTTCATATTTTGAAGGTTTACCAAATTAGTCTTTCTGAAAGGTCTTCACCATAATATGAGAGCAGCTTCTCCACTTAACAATTCCACCCTAAAAATGATTAAGAGTCATTCATATTTTAGAATGAAGTTTTGTTTCAAAAAATACGTTGCTCTAAAAACTAGTTAAATGTAACTAATTTTATTTACATTCAAAACAGTTAATAAGTTAGTTACATTTTTAAAAAGGGTATCCAAAAATAAAAAATAACCGAAGATAAAAGACAAAAAAGAGAGATATATGTAACTGACATTCAAAAAGTTAAACAATTGATGTACCATGTTCAGAACCACATTTCACATAAAAAATCATAATTAACATAAAAACTGAAAAAATTAAAAAAAATTGAAAAAACAATCATAATTAACATACAAAATTTAAAAATAAATCATATTTTTCACGAACAAAATAAATCATATTTTTCATCTAAATAAAATCATATTATGAACGACTTAAATAAAAAAAAATCACACGAAAATGAATAGACAATTCAAAGGCTAAGGGTGCGTTTGGTTGCGCGATTGCAAAACTGATTCTGCAGGAATCTGCGATTGCAAACCTGATTCTGCAGGAAGCTCACTTTCTCAGCTTTTTGAAATCGCAGCTTTTGTGCACTATTTACATGCAATCGCTGGATTTAAAACTGCGATTACAAAACTGTTTGGTTGCGCGATTGCAAACGCAGCTTCCTGTAATCGCAATCGCAGCGCAATCGCGCAACCAAACGCACCCTAAGACTTGACCAAGAGTTCCATCATAAAAAAATCACTTCTATATTTTTTTGAAAATGAACAATTCAAAAGTTGAAATTCAAAAAATGGAAACAACAGATTTCAATGTCATTATGGATGATTCTAGTAATTAATTACCATCTCAATTTGCTAACCATCTGCATTAATTACGTTGAAAGAAGTTAGAAATAATGTTTGAGGGTATAAACGGAAAATCACCTTATGTCATGTCATTGGGCTTATTTGGGACTTACAAATTAGGGCTTGTCAATCATTTTCCTACTTCAAATAGAAATCTATTTCTGCTGAACTTAATATTAGGGTTCTGGTTCACTTGGGTTTTTCATCAAATTCAAATTATCATCGTCGATGCAAACGCTAGTGGAAATTTGTTTCGAGTTATCCTAGAGACAAATTTATAGTACCTCTATGTGCACACCATTTAGTGGGAGCAAATATTGTCCCAAGGAGAGTGACCCAATAACGTGACTTAAAAGCATTCTATTGAAGTCTTGGTCCTATTCACAGCATCTCATCTAACACGTAGCAGAAGCTTTTATGTTTTATTTGTGTGAGAGAGAAAGCAGCTTTTGATTTCCCGAAGAACATCTACAAACTATGAAACATGATCAGAGATACCTATCACTCGTGATTGATCTTGTTATTTTAAAGAAATAAGAATATAAAATTATACGAATGCTTTCTCATATGAGTGGTACTTGAGTTATTTAAACGAAAGATGTTACACATAATCCGTCCAGTTTCAAAGTTAACCATCATTACGCATATTACGCATCTAACAAGGTGTATCCCCTGTGCTCATTCGAGGTATCCCCTGTGCTCATTTGAGAGCTTAGGGTACCCTCCCTCTCCCTCCTCACTATCTCTCTCTAATCCCTCAAATGCTCGGACTTTTTGTAATCGCTTTATTCGTTTATAAAAGGTCTACAAGGTGATTTTTACACCTCTTCAAAAGAAAAGAAAAAAAGTATATATTTCGTTAGATAAAACTAGCTCTTAATAAATGAGAACTGGATAGGGGGGGTCCTTAAGCCCCCGTTCCATTGAAGAATTTGGGTTTGAATAAATGGGGATAAGATGGAATAGTGATAAAATGAGTATTTAGAAGACTGAAATAAATGAGAATATATCTACCAAAATTAACTGGTATACGATTGTATAATTAATCCGCTATCCCCTAGAATTAAAATATTTCAAATTATTCAACTCATTTTGGATATGTGAACTCTACTGTTAAATCGATGCTCTTATAAATCAGCGACCCACAGATTAAATAATTTCTTCACATTTTATAAATCTTTATCCACACCTTATTCACATTTTATCTACAATTTATCCATGATCAACCAAACAACAAAAACTTAATTATTACGTTTTTCAACAAAAATAATTAAAAACACAACCAAACAAAAAATTACTTATTTCTTATTTATACTAGAATAATTATAAACCTCAGAATAACTTAATTCTCTATCCAAACGGTGCATAAAAGTAAAGCAATCAATAACCTCATTGGACAAATGCTTTTGAATTGAATTTGTTTTCTTTCGTTAACATGCTTATACTTGTGTACTTTTTTATTTTTCTTATTTGTTTTTGTTTCTCTCTTTCCTTTCTCATCTAATTCAGAGTACACTTCAAATTCAGTTAATGAAATCACGGTAACACATCTACCTTTCACTCCAAAAAAAAAAAAAAAAAACCTTCATGGAACAAAAAGAGCACAGCATGCATGCATGTTGTCGGTGCCATATAAGGACATCTTGGAATCATCGATCCTATGATTTAGATTCCAAGATACATCATTTCTTGAAACGAGTGTGAAAGTATTAAATTCGAATGAACTTTTTATTCATAAAACATAGAAACTAAACCAGTGTTTTAAAAAAAATGGATTCGGATATGCCCATAACCTTCATCATCCCATTAGCTTGTCTAATTTTGCACCCAATTTCATTTTTGAGTCATGCTGCAATCCAAGTAGCCTACAAAACTTTAATCTGTTCATTACAGAGAAATCCTAATTTCAGTATGGCACTATCAGTCTGGAATTCAAAGTAACCAAATTACAAAAACCTGTTCTATAATTGGACCAATCAATAGCATCACCACCATGTAGACAAACCTATTCTACCACTGAAGATCATGATGTATAAACGTCCATGAAAATGACAGAATGCTTCATATAAATAAATGTATAGAATCATCAGCATGCCCCCACACTTGAGTTATCCATCCAAAAATGACACAGGTCAATTCTGATACATATTCGATATTTCCAACCAATGATTCCGCAGAAACAAATAAATTAGAAAACCCACATTGATATACCAAAGTGAGCCAAAGCATAAAACATCATCATGGTTTCTTTTTACACCAAGCAACCTCTAGTGTTCAACTAATAAAGTAAAGAAGCAGAGAGAAGCAAACAATATATCAGTGACGAAGGAGAGAACACATTTTATATACAGAATTTCACTATTATTTTCCTTCAATGTTCATTGATAAGAAAACCCCAAGTACAAATAGTAGTTGACATCAACTTTCATATATACAATACGCATTTTTCAGCTAAAGGGGGTAAGGGTAATAAACCTCCAACAATACTGTGGCAAAAGGAGATCCTGTTGCTGAATGTCAACACATCAAATGAAAATTAAATTGGATCGGGATGGATTAAATCAGTCCCCTAAAATCAATACATCATCTTGAATCTTGATTTACAGAACATGCACTTTTAATCCTCAATGGAGCATATAAGTATATAACACACTCGAGGAATTGGATCAACAAATTAATAAATTGTCCATCCAAGCTATACATTATGTGAACAACTACCAATATCATGATGAATGATACTAGAACAGTGTTATGGAATAGAGTTATAATTGTATTAAATAACAACCATTATAAGATGTTACAAAGGAGCTGAGTGAAGAGATTTCCATCATTAGGATCTCTAATATATGATGGACTCAAATCAAACCAAATTACTCATCAACGCACAAGTCATTATACAATACAATTTACAGGAAGCCGGCCAACCAGTGTACAATCTACGTTCCAGATGAAGAGTTTTTTCAAAAATAAAAAAATAAAATAAAAATCCAGATCCCCATGCAATGATAAGTACTTGAAAAGGTACTTATTACACAGTCATCTTTTATGTTGCAAGATCTAGGGAAATCTTGATGCAGATGACAAACCATATGCATGATGATATTTCTAAGGGGTCCCATACAAGTATACAATGAATCATCAGAATGGTCCATTTATAAGACATTCAAGCTTCCCCAGCTCTCCAGGATATTCACAATGATTGACTTATTACATATTTTTTTGGACGGAATAGGATTGACTTATGACAACTTCCCATCAACTCACATCACCAACTTCTAGACCCCCATGCAATCTCATAGACTATGATACGAGTCACTGCCCCAATATGGATAAGGAGATTTCAATAAAAATAAACGGATTACTGGCATAGCATGCCAGGCATCACGTAGGTCACATGGACAAATCATTTTTTTCTGAGAGCTGGCAGAAATCCCATCACCAAATGTCATTCAGCTTTTGGGATACAAGCCCAATAAACAAGAGGGAAAAAAAAGGGAAAATACAGTAGATAAGGGATCTACTAAAGTGACCAGCAGGTGCTGCTATACGCCACTCACCTTTCCAGATTTTTGATAGCATGTGTGATGTAGCTTGGGCCAAGCAACCGGGTGTTGATTTATTGTAGTACTTTGCATTGATGCTCCGACAGCATATGAGATTGCTTGTGCAGAGCCTTCTCCAATGCCACTTGCACAATCATGTGTTATTGATATCCTCCAAATTAAGGATCCACATTCTACCATTTTCTTACTGTTGCAAACCAATTCCTAAATTCACCAAATGAGTTTTCCTCTCATTTTTCTTTAGGCCCGTTCCATAAGAATCTCCTTGTGCCATTTACAATGAAACCTACACATTTAAGAGAACATCCTGGAGACTTGAAGTCTTTGGAGTTTTCTCAGTCTGTAAAAATCCACTAGACTATATAATGTAACATGTCTCAAGGGTTCATAGATTCTCGGATCCCTGAATTACTGTTACATAAAACATATTGTTTTGAATCCTCAACACAGAAAAATCAATATTTAAATCACACTTGCACTCGACATTTTTGAACCCCTAATACAATCGTCAATGGTGAAGAAATCAAGCCCATTGTACAGGAAGACCGAAAAAGGAATGAATTTTCCTATCCTCTCTAAGTTCGCTGGCCTTGAAGAAAAGGAGATTTAGGAAAATGTTGTGCACATAATGTTGCTATTGACCAAAAGCTCTTAGGCATGCTTGAGGTGCAGGCAGCTCTCATGCTACCAATAAGAAGATGGGCAATAGTTAAAGGGAAGAGGCACTTTTCTAGTGTCCATTCACTGAATTTGGTACATTGCACACCTCTTTCCCTACCAAAAAAAAAAGGAGCAAAACAAAACAAAAACACAGAAAATATATTTGCAAAAAATTCTGTTGGGGGAGAAAGAGTCATTTAAAAGATATATTTTGACAAGTGCATTTCAAAAAAAAAATTTGCAAAAGGGCAAAGTGGACAAACTTACAATTAGGAATGAATAGATCAAAGTTGACAAATCATATACAACTCAATTTGGACTCAACTGGTTCAAGGATCACCAGAAATGACCATTCTATGTATTTTATATTTTTAAATGACAAAGGCACCTCTTAGAATAAAGGAAACTAAGAAATAATCCAAAAGAAGAAGGGAGAATTGGGCACAAGGAATACAGACCTCTCTCAATGTCAGATATAATAGAATTTCAATATTCACAGGTAGATTTTCTTATTATATGACAATCACTACCATTTTATTAAAGCACTGATCACTTGCAACTGATTTACTTCCAACCAAACTACTTAAAACATATTTGAATTGATCTTATAAATTGTAAATGATGTGTAAATTTGAAGGATATTCATCAATGGTTCGAGTATAACCAGCTGCTTCCACACCAGATCTTCTCAACCATTGAGGGAAAAAAAATAATTACGTGTCAATTTTTTTAATGAGTGTTTTAGAATATATCAAGTCATACAAGGACGTGGCTGCACCAGCATGACATGAAGGAAAAAATATTAGCAAGAAATATATAATAATTAAATGTGAACGGAAAATTCTAAAGAAAAATCAATATATATATATATATATATATAAATCCTGAATGACTGAATGATAGGGAAGTAAAAGAGTGACTTGAGAAAGTGGAAGGAAAAATAAAATGGTGATAAGAAAACTACTGTTAACTTGATAAGACTTGTGGTTAATTAATGAGCATAAAAAAAAAAGTAAAAGAGAAAAGAGGAAAAGTAATAAAGAAAAAGTAAAACTCAATAAGACTTACTGTTATCTGAAAGTCTGCTTGATAGCCAAGCGACATCAACAACAAGTAAATGAGAGACTGAGAGGTCCATTGAAAGTTCAAAAGAACGGAAAAAAAAAAACAGAAATAAAAACTAGACCAGGTTCCACAAATTGTCAGTCTTGGCAAAACCTGCAAGGCTCCAATATAGACAAAGTCCCATACTTCGTTATATCAACACTCTCCACTCCACTTGGATCATAAAATGGCCTTTTGACAAACATGCTTTACCACTGCATCAACTTCATTAATTATAACTGCTGCATGGCATCTGCACATACGGGGCTTGCATATGTTAAAGAGCAAAATAAAAAGCAATGCCAGTGATACACCCTTTTCTTTTATTGAAAAAGGCATATAACAAAACAATCACTTCAAGAAAAATAATTGAAAAGATCAATAAAAAGTGCATAAAATTGAAAGAAACAAGCTTGCTTCCATGAAGCAACAGAATAAAAAAAATATTAACCAAGGAAAAGTAATCATAAAAATAAAAGAAAAAAACAGAAAGAAAGAAAATTGTTGAACAGGGAGAAGCAAAAGAACTTCAACTCATCCACATGTAAGCCACAGCCCGGAGGGGTCCTCTAGATTGTCAAAGATTTGAAAAAGGCATCATCTGCTTCTTATATGAACACATGTCAATTACACTTATATCATCCCTGGAAAGCACTTGGACCCCAGCTAAGGAGACAGACCAAACTCTTTAGAGAGCAAAAGATGTTGCTCAACTAAGACCAAAATCATGGCAATGAGAACTATTGGGAAGAATCAGTTCAATCCAATTAATCCAAAACCGAAAAGATGAGGTTAATCATACCTTTCGCAATGATCTCAAATAACTTCACACCGCAAAAGAAAATCTTGATTGTGAACCCCCCCAATAATAAGTTAATAACCTTGTCATTCTTCTATAAAAGAGAGACACACACATCCATGGGCATTGATGAACACTCCAGAGCACCAAAAAGGGGAAGAAGAGAACATGAGAAGACCTATATTAAAGCTTTCTTTGTGTATCCTATATGTCTTTCTGTTCATAACATAATCCTTTTATAGGATTCGATTTCAAGAAACTATATTTTGTCCCCAAAATACATTCTATGCATGCCTATTAAGGTCCAGGAATTTCACATATGGGTAGTTTACTAGTTCCTATACAGGCGCATAAAAGCCAACCTGTCGATCTGACTGGATCAGATGGGTCGATGAGCCATTGAAGGGCCTCTATGTCTTTCAAATCACAAAGTTGCTCACCCTAAATAGCCATAGCCACATGAGATAACTAATTCTAAGCCTCAAAACTTTAATTTTCATTTAAAGTGCAAAAGAAAAAAAAAGTTTATAGGCCATATGAGTCAACCCGACAAGCATGGATCTAGACGAATCCACATGTTGATCTTGCACTCACATAAGGACCTACTTATTTCCACATAGGGACAGAAATAATGCTTTCTTGAGGACCAATAAAAAAAATGTAGTATATCCCAGTCTCTAAGTCTTTTCTCTTTCTTAACCTCTCAACATACAAGAACCTGACCTTCTGATTGTCCAGATAAAGACAATATTAGCATTTATAAAAACAGTCTCGTAAGTAATTCAACCCTTCTAGTACTTTCCAAGAGTGTCTCACACCTGTTCATTCTCACATGCAATTATCAAGTATTCTTCAAAGAAAGCAATGATCTCGCTACTTTCTGCTACATCTCTACCAACATACTATAGCAAGTCAGAGATGCGGGCATGGGTTTGATCTTATCATGGAGTTTTCGCTATCCTATGTTCTCCAGTCTTCTTGTCAAAAAATCCACTTGAATGTTTTATCTTGTTATGCCTCACAAAAAAGGATTTGAAACAAGAAAAACGTATTCTCATAAGCATCTGTTGATGTTTGTGTTTTTTCCCTTGACTGATGAATTGGCTTAGAGATAACTGCAAACCCCATGTCAAAAAAATGCATTTCTTATCCCCTATGTCCAGATGCTTTGGGAGTTTGGGTGCTGCACCACATCACCTACTTACATGAACTTATCCGGCATAACAAATAAGGTAAGGGCGTAAGGCAACCCACCAGCACTTATTCCAGATCAAATGATTTTGAGCAAGACCTCTCCTGACAAACAACAAAGCTGCTAGGAAATCTATGTCTAGAGAGAGTTGATTTGATGCTGGTAAACAGTTGGAAAAACTATATCAATCATGTTCAGGTATTTTTTATTTCTCTGAGAAGTGGTCCAGAGGTTAGTCAAGTCTAGTGGGATAAGTCTTGCTGCTTCTACTTGTTTGATAGACATTTGGACAAGTGCAAGTTCGGAATGAAGCCTTTCATGTTACCCATCCAAATTCCTTCCAATTGACAGTCACAAATCAACTTATCCAAGTGGAAGCTCCATAGAAATCAAAGCATTTAATCAAAATCTAGAGACCCAACAACCAAAAACACATTTTCATTTAGTTTCCCAATGCTGAGTCCTTGATGGACGTGACTAACAATATGCAATATAAAAAGCCAATTTACCAAACCATCTCTTGTCAGGTTGATAAAGGCGTAAAACAATGAAGGTACTCCCTCTTTCGAGTGTTCTCTTACTGATAGGAGAAGATTCAACAAGAAGAAAAAAAACAACAAATAACACTTACCTACCAAAAAAAAACAATTCAAAATGAAATCCAACAGGAAAGAAAAATAAAGGAAAATAAAGATGCAAAACAAAAGGAAAGAGACTCCAAAAATTCACAAAATCAAGAAATAAACAAAGATAAAAAATAAAAATAAAAGCATTGTAAATCATCAAAAGAAAAGGATCAAGAGAAAAATTTAAAAAAAAAACCATCAAAATTATAAAACAAAAAAAGACAAATGTTACCAAATGTAAGAAGAGGGGAGCTTCCCATGCGACCCTGCGCTTGGCGATGCAGAATCCCTTCTTGCATAACCACTTCCATAATTCTGCGGCAAAGCTTGCAACAAACCCATCTGACCCCCATAAGCCCCCAGCAATGAATCCCCTCCAACACTACCAACATATCCCCCAATACCCAACCCTGGATACCCCAACGAGTACGGGCTTGGCCCCATCAAACCCATGCCGGGAGCCGCCGCCATCATCGCCCCATACAACGGGTTCTGCCCAAAGATCCCCATGTTTTGGGCCGCCGCTGCCAAAACCGGCTGTGCCGGTGCCTTGCCCTTCGGATCCGCCGCCTTCCGCACGTGGAGCTGGTGCCCCTCGAACATCCTGTACGGCTCCTCCATCGCCTTCTTCGCCCCCTCTTGCGTCCTGTACACGAACAGAGCGAACCCCCTCGATTTCCCGGTGGTTGTGTCAAACCCTAGCGGCCCCGTCTCGATCTCCCCGAACCTCTCGAAGAAGGACCTCAACCGACCGCGGTCGACGTCCTGGTGGACGTTGCTGACGTAGATCTTCCGGCCCGCCACGTCGGCGTGGTGGTGTTGGTCGCCGGACCTCTCCGACGACGAGGGGCCTAGGGAGGCCAGCTGGCAGTAGGCGGGGCGGCCGCGGATCTTCTTCTCGGGGTGTTTAAGGGCTTTCAGGGCGGCGGAGCGGCGGCGGAAGAGGACGAAGCCGTAGCCCTTGCACTTTCCGGAGGGGCGGTCGAGGACGACGTTGCAGTCCTCGAGGTCACCGTAGGGGGAGAAGGTGCCGACGAGGTCGTCGGAGGTGGAGTCCGGGGAGAGGCCGCGGACGAAGATCTTGCGGTGGGAGATGCCGCGGTCGGCGAGGGAGCGGATGTGGGAGAGGAGGGAGGGGGAGGAGGCGGCGGCTTCGGAGAGGAGGGAGACGAGGCGGTCCTTCGTGTAGGGGTCGAGGAGGGTCTGGAGACGGTCGGGATCGGATTCCAAGGCGGAGTCGGTGTCGGAGCTGGAGGAGTCGGACGGAGGAGGGTGGGGGTTGGAGAGTCGTCGCCTTTTCCTGCCGTTGGTCTTCGCCATGGACGGAGGTTTCTGTGTGGGAGGAGTCTATGGTTCGTGTGGGTGAATAGTGTGTGGTTCATTTACAGGGACAAATCCAAATAACAACCCTGCAAATTGCCTGAAATCCATATGACCCCCCCCCCCCCGACTTTTCCTAAAATCCATATAACCCCCTGCAAATACCTATGCAAATACCTATGTAAATCCAAATAGCCTCCTGAGTTAAATTTTTGTTAACATATTAGGATTATTCTGCAAATATTTTGTATTTAACTATAGTTGAAAACATAATATACAAAAACTCCTACAATGTTTTAAAAATGTAAAAAATGTTCTATAAATTATGATTTTACCCCCCTCTCAAATAGGGTTCTATAATCTATCCGGAAGAGTAAAATAACTATGTATAAAAGATTTTTCACTTTATTAACAAATTATAAGAGATTTTTTATATGTGTTTTTAATCAGGGTTAACAAAATATAATATTCATATAATATTACTTATATGTCAATGAAAGTTTAATTCACGGGGGTATTTGGATTTATATAGGTGTTTTTAGGGGGTTATATGAACTTTTAAAAAAATTAGGGGGTTATATAAATTTCAGGCAATTTGTAGGGGTTATTTGGATTTTTCCCCTTTTTAAAAGAAAATGTTACATAGAGTAGCATGTGTTTTTCTTTTGTTTAAATCATATAAATGAGATATTTATAAAAGATAATGTATATATTCTAATAAATTTATTGATATTATTTATTAAAAATATGAAAAAAAAATTCAACAAGACATATGTCTCAATACAGTGAGTGATCATGGTTAATGAATTATATAATACTGCATTTGGAATTGTAAAAGTGAATGGATATAACAGAACTCCTTTAAAAGAAAAAGTTATTCGATTTTCAGCCCCAATTATTATTCACACGTGTATTGATTTGTTAAAAATAATATATTTAATGTAATAAGGCATATGATTTATAGAAAATGAAATATATTTTAATGAATTGATTCATTTATAAAAAAATGAAAAAGATTTTTAGAAAGATATATATTTTATGAGTCATGATACATAGGCCCCAAAATATAAGCTCCACTCACAAGTCCAATGAGGTGTCATCATCTCATTGATTGACTTGTTGACTTTTCAAAAAGAGTAAAAGGGCAAAATACAAATCTATCCTTCATTAAAAATCTCTTCCATTAACTCAAATCCCCCTTTCTTCTTTAATGAGTTACTAGTTTTTCATATTTACACCAAAATTTATGTATTTCAAAATTTGAATTTTGAAATAATTATCTAATAACTCAATTTTTAATTTCAATTACACTCAGATCTTACCTAAATTACACCAAAATTTACCTAAATTACTTTTTTGTCAAAATCCTTCAAACGGCTACTGTTATATTTACGAATGTAACAAAAATAACTTAGATTTAAAAAATTAGTTGACTGTTACATTTCTTTTTTTTGTTAAAAAATTTATATTTAGTTGACTGTTACATTTATGAATGTAACAAATATAAATCAATACATGCATGTGGTTGACTGTTACATTTATGAATGTAATAAAAATAACAAAGATTTAAAAATGACTATTTTCATTGTCAACAATGTAGCAGTTTTATCAAACAAACTACCCTTTAAAAAATGTAACAATATCAAATGTTACATTTAGATATTGAGACAAAAACAAATAAAACTATGAAAAATGATATTCAATACATGAAAAAAAAATGAAATTGTGAAAAATAACATTAAATACATAAAAAAAAAATAGACAACTGAACACTCACATGATCATATAATTCATCCAAAAATAAAACATGCAATTCCAATTATGAAATACAAAAATACAAAAATCTGATCTTTATAATAAGAGACCCTCGTCGAAGGCCCAAACTAAGTCAAAAATGAAAAACGAGGAGACATGATTGATGAAAAGAAGGCCTCACCGAGGTGGAATTCATGACCGCATTGGAGTTTGGCGATGGATCTCTTCCCAAATCAAAAAATAATTAAAAAAAAGGATTTCATGTCTTCCAAATTCATAAAAAGTAGAATTTCAGATCTGTTGCATGAATAAAAGCTTCAAAATTTATTATTCTCCGTGATGCAATGGTGAAGAAATACAAGAATTAATGATACTCCATGATTTTCGGAATAAAATCTTGAGGTGGTTATCAAATAAAGGGTATAACAAGTAATGTTCAATTGCCACCTCATGGGAGCCTATTTGAGGCCTGTGAAATTGTGGCTTATAAATCATTATTGATATTTTATTAATATGAGTGTATGGCACGGGTGAAGAAAGGACAGTGTGCAATAACACTCTTTTTTAAGAGAGACAATCTTCAATTAGTATGTATGTCAACTTCTCATTAGAGAATGAATGTATTGATGGCCTCAACACTCACTTGATGCCATCTCCATATAGTGATAGAGGATCAAACTATTATAATAGAACATACTTGTTTGATTAGTACACCAGTGTTTGTGATCTCCATGAGGTGGGTATTCACATTGGGTGGCTCTATTTACCCCCCTCCAAATTAGGTGCACCCCCCTCTTGTGTGCTTCCCCCTCTAAAAAGCAGGATTTATGTGCTTCCCCCTAATCAGTCGATTAAAATAACTTTCATCTACACCTAATCAGTCGACTGATAGGTTCGACACTCACAGTGTCGATAGAAATGACTTTCATCGACACCTAATCAGTCGACTTATATGTATTAAATTCAAAATGTTTAAACTGATCGAATCGACACACAAAGTGTCAACATTTTAAGAATCTGTCGACACTTTAAGTGTCGATAGATTTGAAATCCCTGACATCGTCGTTGAGGCCGGCTCAATCTCCTGAACCCATCGACACTCCGAGTGTTGACAGAAATCAATCCAGTCGACACTTGATCAGTCGACTTTAAATGGATCTTGTTAAAGATACATATAGAGAGGTGAAACTGTATTAGAGGGGGGTGAATAGAGCCACTCATGCACATTTGGGAGTAAAGATGATCCACATGTTCGATCGTTGACCCATTGGATGTGGCGATAAGTGTCGGATGCCATGAGGGAAATGTTGAGTGCAATCAACGGTAACCTTCACATCTCTGCATATGCAAATCTAGAAAGTCTATAAGCTTAGGTTATCCTTGGCGTTATGATGGCCTCAAACACTACTGGGGAAGCCATAGGTGGGTCCTTATGGATATAATGTTAGGCCTGTCAATCAGATGCATACGGATTGGATAGGTTCATATCCGTATTCGAATTGGATATCCGAAAAATATCCGTATCCGATATCCGACGGATATTCCAAAAACATATTCGTATTCGATCCAAAAATTCGGATACGGATTCGGATAATATCCGAAATATCCGAACCAGATTAAAATATAAAGAATTTATAAAATCTTAAGTCCTAACATGGTTAAATAGTTATCCACCAAAGACATAAAAACATAAATTCTAATATAATTTAACAAGTATTCAACATGGTTAAATAGGTTTGTGTTTTACTCTAAATCATGAGCCATTGGATTTTCATCTATGGGTTGAAACTAATTCTAACATATATAAATAAAATAACAGTTCGGATATGAATATTGTTCGGATCGGATATACCGATCTGAAAACTTTCGGATGCGGATAATTTGGTTCAGATACAGATACGAAATTTCGGATATCGGATATTTTCTGCATTTTTGGATACTGATTCGGATCAGATACGGATATTTTTTTTAAATAATTGACAGAGTTACAGAAGGTTGGCTGCTCCAGTGGCTCGAGTTAGAGAATGTACATCTGTATTAGTGATCACAGTGACTCCTTGTCTGGCATTCCAGGGAGCCGCATGGTTGTCAGTGCCACTAATGGCATGATCTTCATGTGGAACCTAGAAAATTCACATTATTGTGAAAACCACTGAATGGATGTATCTGTGCTTGTAAATGTGAGCACGTTATGTGCCTTCTACTTTTGCTTGCCAAGTTGTGCGCATTCATCGATTAGCGGGCAGGATGTAGTTAAGTCGTTGAGACGTGAGTTATTTTCACGTGTGATTTTTATTTGTACTTTATTTTTAAGAGGGATCCAAGTCAACAATGACTTATTTACACCAAAGTCTAACCCTCACAGAAATAGGCATACAAAATACATAAGACTTTTGGTGCTTGATAGCATTTGGGAAACAATGCATGTTATGAGTCGGTTTGTAATTGCACGGAGTGTTTGTAGTGTTACTCACTTAGGGTGCGTTTGGTTGCGCGATTGCGCTGCGATTGCGATTACAGGAAGCTGCGTTTGCAATCGCGGAACCAAACAGTTTTGTAATCGCAGTTTTAAATCCAGCGATTGCAGACAAATAGTGCCCAAAAGCTGCGATTTCAAAAAGCTGAGAAAGTGAGCTTCTTGCAGAATCAGATTTGCAATCGCAGATTCCTGCAGAATCAGTTTTGCAATCGCACAACCAAACGCACCCTTAATGTGGTTTGTGTGAGTGCATCGATTGAGGCAACTAACACTCAGTTCACTAGAATAGGTGTTCCAGATGTCTAACTATTAACTCCTTTGGATATGGAGAATGAATAGTGTAAATCAGATGTCATGTTGAATTTAATGGATAATAGGTTTCGCATATGTGCATATGCGGTTTTTGCAGGGTTTGCAAGCCTGGGTTATCTTGACCACCATAGCCATTGTAGTTTGTAGTGGCCACAACCATGACTCCGGAGTTCATAGGCCGACCATCTGATGCAGCACCCAAGCTCTACAATAGATCTCTACAAAGGGTCTTTGTAAACAAGAGACAGGTTGCTCCAACTGTTAAAGAGTCATGATTGTGGTATTATTGCTTTCATAGTTTTTTTGTTTTTCTATTTTGCTATATATTAGGGTCGTTTTTCTGTATTTATAAATAGAGCTTTTAAATCTTATAATATAATGAAGAATTATCTTCCTTTATTCTAACACTAACAACTTAAGTGAGAGGTGTACTTATTCTAACACCAACAACTTAAGTGAGAGGTGTACAATCGTTTGGCAATTGAGGCATTTAAGGGAACCACATAGGTCTCAAATGTCACTAAGGGCATCATCTTTCCATGAAACTTGTAAATGTCTCTATCTCAGACTTCTCATACTAGAGTCAACTTCATCTACATGACAACTGTAGAGCAGATGCCTTTATGTTCATGAACAAGGGTCATTCATGCCTTCCACGCCTTCCATCAAAGTCCTATATTTATCAATTGGCGAGTAAGATGTAGTTGATCCTGATCTCGCGGGTGATGGTGAATAATATCCAACCACATCAAAGTTGTCCAGCTCGGTGGTGTTGTGGTCAGTGGCGGAGCCAGGATTTTTATAAAGAGGGGCGTAATGTGACTTATATAAATATTTTTTTAAATTATATCATTATGTTTTTTTATTTCAATAGCATAGATTAAAAATATGTATAAAATGAAATACAGATATTCATATAAAACATATCACTGAATAATTATAAAAAATAATTATCATATTTTAAAACGATATGTCCTATTTCATATTGATAATTCATAAAAAAATGTCAAAACATAAATCTAACAAGCAATACATACCTTTAAATTTGACTTCGATGAGGTTTCATATTTTAAAAATGTTGAATGATTTGATTATTTTAGATATTTACACAAATATTTTAAACTTTAAATAAATTAGTAACAATGATAAAAAAGTAAAATGAAAAAATTATATACCTTCAAAGTATTGATGGAAGAGATGAGAGGATTATAGATTGTAAATTCTCAATTGTGAGACATTTAATGGAACAAAAAGTAAAAATTATTTAGAGATGAAGATTGATATTAGAAACAGTTGAGATAAAAAAAATTCAATTTTTTTTTTAAGATGGACACCTAGGTGTAGACGTTGAGAAGTGGAATCCATACCTCTATAGCCACCGTTTGTAGGATATAGATAGAAGGAGGCTTGAGAGTAAATGAAAAGGAGAGTTAAAAATGATTAAAAGAAAGGGTGAGTGCACACCATACACATGGATGATCCAGATGGATAATAGATGGTTGTTTTAATTTTATTGTATTTAGTTATGAGTTGTTGTTGTTTAGAGAATTTCATATGTAGGTGGGGCCTATGATCTATAACCCTAATTAAAATTAACTTACCATAAAAAATTAAAAGGACCTAGAAAAAAATTAAAAGGACATATAAATAAATTTAAAAAAATCCAGGGGGGCACATGCCCCCCCCCCCCCCCCCCCCCCCCCCCCCCCCGGTCCTATGGTGGCTCCGCCACTGGTTGTGGTAATAGATGTCAATACTTGACAATGTGGAAATAGTTTCAGAACTAGTGGAGAGAGGTTTCTGGGTAGTTTGACATAATAAATATTGGTATGTTGTATGTAGTCCGAGGTGAATTTCAATGTTGGTCGTGTGGACAATATGCACGTTGTAAGAGATGACTCACCTTAGAGAGGCCAATAGATCGATGTATGCTGACTTTAGGTGCGTTTGATTGCGTGATTATGCTGCGATTGCGATTATAAGAAGCTGCGTTTGTAATCGTGCAACCAAACAGTTTTGTAATCGTAGTTTTAAACTCAGCGATTGCAGGCAAATAGTGCTCAAAAACTGTGATTTCAAAAGGCTGAGAAAGTGAGCTTCCTGCAGAATCAGGCTTGCAATCGCAGATTCTTGCAAAATCAATTTTACAATTGTGTAACCAAATGCACCCTTTGTCTTCAAGGATCCAAGATATGTCAGTTTGGATAACCAATAATAAATAATATTGATATATTGAACGTATGAGATCTGAAAGTCATTGTCTGGGTGGTGTAGTCGGTTATCACGCTAGTCTCACACACTAGAGGTCCCCGGTTCGAACCCGGGCTCAGACATGCTTTTGTTTTTATTTTTTCTTACACTAATTTTTTATTTAGCCTAAAATAAATAATCCCAGCGGTGTATGTTTTTTCTGTCCCTTTTATTAATTTGTGAACGTCAGTAATATATGTGTTGAGCCCTACAAATATTTCCAATAATTTCATTAATGTTTAATTATTTTAAAAATTAATTACAGGTTTGGAGGCTACCCCCTCTTATTATTTTTAGGTTTCTAGTACTTTTAAAGTTTTTTTAGGCCTCTCCGTTGGTGAAGATATTTTTTATGGGTCATTAGATCACTTAGGGTTATCTTTTACCCCTTTCTTTCCCATTTTAGCATTGTCTTCTCCTTTCTATTGTGCCCCCTCTCTCGCCCCCTTCCACACACTAAGTTAATAAAGATAAAAGAAACATTGGTTTTAAAATTGGTTGTAAGCTGTTGTTCTACCAAGATGTAACATACTAAAATATACATATCAAGATACAATAATGATTCATAGGCCCCAATTTCACAGGCCCCAAATAGACCCCATGACGTGGCAATTGGACATTACCTATTATACTCTGTTAATTGATAACTACCATAACATGTATCCCTATGATTGTGGAGTATCATCAATTCTAAAAATCATATATTTCTTCACCACACACGGTGCCTCTCCTTCTCCTCCTCCCCCTCCATCTCCGGCGATTCCAGCTCGGTCTCGTCCATGGTGAGGTCTCTGTTGCTGAGGCGGCGCCGGCTCCGGCTCGATCCGGCTAAGAAGCTATACTTCCCTTGTGGGTTCTTTTGGTTAGCTTTGAATTTATGTGTTTTTTTTTAAATTGAAATGTTGTTTTTTTTTGTGGGTGCTGATTGACTTGTTTTGGGGTGCTTGTTTTGATTGATTGGATGATTTGGGGATGTGGGTTTTGCTTGTTTTGTTTTGGGGTTTTTTAGTTGATTTTGAAAACTGGATTTGAATTTTCTCTAATAAAATGAAATGTTTTTTTTTTTGTTTTTTGTTTTTTGTTTGGGTGTATGATGGGTTTGTTTTTTCATTTCCCTTTCAGAAGTTATGGATGATTTGAAGAACTTGGTTTTGTTTCATTGGTCGTATTTCGGGTCAAATTGGTTGATCTGGTTAAAGTTGCTTTTAATGGTATTACGTTTTGCTTGACTTTAATGAATATTCAAATCGAATCTTTAGATCCATAGGCAGGTTTACTGGTATTTTGACCCGAACGAGATGAATAAATAGATTGATTGTTTATATATTAATATTAAAGTAATAATTATTGGAAGCTAGTGAAGGTGAGACGTAGGGACGGGCATATGTGAGGATGTGCTGATGTGGAAGTTTTTCGGATGATGATTGTGATTTTTTGGAAGATTTTCAGATGATGATTTTTGTTACATTTGAAATGTAACAGTCTTGTGCATGTGTGTAGCAGCGGTGGCGACGGTCTCTATAATGATTGCTTTAGTTTCTGTTGTGATGGTGGTTTTAATGAGTGTTTCAGTTTTAATGACTTCGTCTGTTCTTAGCCGTTCAAGGGAGACGACGATATCGGAGAACATAAAAGTCCGAGCTCTTGAAACGCGGGTGGTGGCGGTGGTGGTCTTAGACATGGACTCTCCGAGATAACCATAAAAGCGAGGTCACCATTGGAGACGGAGAATGTGAAGTAATCGTGAGTCAGGTTAGGTATTGTTTTGTTGTATTTACATTGTGGAATCTGTGCATTGATTAATATTGTAACATTTTATAAATGTAACTGTTAATGAATAATGTGATTTGATGCAAAAGAGACAATACACAATTTTTTTTATTTTGTTACATTTGAAATGTAACAGTCTTGTAACAACATAATGTTATTTAACATACGAATTCATGGATATTCCAATGATCAATCGTATTATTATCCATGACTATTTGATTTTCAAGACGTTTGCTATATTTTTTCTCTTCTTTTTTGTTTCTACAACATTTTGTAACATGAATGTCATAAACTGTTACATTCACATATTTATGTTTCATTTATACATCACTGTTACATTTATGCAACACTGTTACATTCTATTACATTTACACAGTTATACAATCATAAGATTATTACATTTACATTTATGTATTTCTGTTACATTCTGTAACAGTTTTAATCAAAAAAAAAACTGTAACATTTTTTTTTGTTATTTAGATAATTTTGGTGTAATTTAGGTAAGTTTTGGTGTAATTTTGATGAAAAATAATTTAGGTAATTTTTGTATAAGTTAGGTAAGTTTTGGTGTAAAATTCATAAGAATTTCAAAATTCAAATATTGAAATAGACAAATTTTAGAGTGGAATATATTTTTCAAAATATTTAAAATTTAAAATAAGTAAATTCAAATTAATCTAAAATATTAATATGAGAAAAAAGGGGATTTGGGTCAATGAGATCTATTTTTAATGAAGGACATATCTGTATTTTGTCATTTTTCAATTTTTCAAAAGTCAACAAACCAACCAATAAGGTGATGACACCTCATGGGGCTTGTGAATGGGGCTTGTGATTTGGGGCCTAGGTATCACCACTCATCAAGATATGTATCTTTAATCAACAAAATATTAGTTACTGCAAAGAAGGTTAACAATGTACATAAAAATGTTAACATTGAATAAAAGATGTTTAACAATGTACATAAAAATGTTAACAGTGCATATGAAATAATTGGGTAGGGGCATTTTCTGTATCACAAACAGTCAAACGGATTGATCAACGACATCTAACTGCAAGAACCTAAAAATAATTTTTTACCGCTTTAGGGACATAAAAAACTGAAAAAGTTCTAGAGACCTAAAATAATAAACAGGTAATCACATGAACCCTTAATTAATTTTATAATTTTTTTTCTTTGGACATTGATATTAGTAGATTTTAAACTCTGGCTAACATTTGATTCAACTGATGATACAAAAATCAACATGGCTGGAAGAGATAAAAAAATGAATTAGACACTTCAATGCTGTTAATAAATTTATTCACTTCTTTACCAATAAAAAAATACTATTTATAAAATTTAGTTTTAATTATATAAAACTTGAAACCACTTGAGAATTTAATTTGTTTGATGGAGATAAAAATAATAATAAATGGTTTAATTTTTTTTTCATAGAAACTTAGCAAAATTAGAAAAAGGTCTCTGTAAAATTAATAAATCTTCATAGCTCCCTAAAAAGTGTGTATTGTTAACTGTTTTTATCCCCGAGTCAAATTGATGCTAATTATAGGGAATATTCAAAGAATATTCTGTTTAGTTAACAAAGATCCACTAAATGGCATTCAAATAAGTCCTTATAAACTATGAAAAATCTAATTTAATCATTTCAAAGACAAACATATCCCTTGTCTTTTTTAACACAGTGCCCTGCCATTAGGATGACCCCAAATCAATGAAGCAAGCCATATTTACATCATCAGGATGCAAATGGCTCTGTCATGAAGCTATAGAACAAGAGAATCACTTCACAGTCCATCAAACATCTACCTTGCACAGTCCATCCGACCCAACAATGACACTAACAATACAGATAGACAACTATATTTATATTAATCAATTACATAAATAAATCAAGTAGACAAACGTCTGGTGCACATAGACTCTAAGTGGTTGCGCTTTGAGTAGAAGCGGTCGAGCACCATGTCTCCCATGAAGCGTGGAAGCGGTGGTTTCCCTCAAGAAGTGGAAGGGATGGACGTCGGCGGCGGATGAGGAGTCGGAGACTTTGGGAAAGAAAGTGAGACACAGAGAACCAAAGAGATGATAAAATGGTTGAGGGTATTCTGATAATTTTGCATGTATAGTCGGACTCCGGCCTCCGGGTTAATCACACACTTGATTAGTTGGGTAACTTGTGAGGTGTTATTCTCTCGCTGGTTGCTTGTTTGATTTTAAAAAAAAGTTAAAATGGTAAAATACAATATTATTTTTCCTCATTTAAAACCCACATTTTTCTCCCTCATTAAACTCTTCCAAACCTTTTACGAAAATCTATTCAATCTATTTCGGGAAACCTAGTTTTTTCAAAGCCAATTCAAAAAAAAAATATATATATAAATTCCATGAAAATCAAACCCGAAATTCAAATCTTTTAGGGTTTCATAAAAGAAATTCAAAAACTAAATCATTCAAAAAATTGAAATCTCATTTTATCAAAACACACCAAAATAGATTGAGTTTTAGTTCATTTAGGTTGTCTGACCTAATTTTTGTTTGCGACCTCTCATTTTACTATAAAATGATGGCGACAAGGAGTAAACAAGTTACATTGTTTTTTTTTGAAACGTCGTTGTTAATTTGATGATTATTCGATTCCAATAATCAGAAAAAATATTTACGATGGACGTAATGTTTTTTTTTATGAATGATATATGTCATTGACAAATCCAGAATGTAACTAACTTCTCGTAAATGTAACTGAATCTCATGTATTCCCTACATTCAAATTACATAACTTAATGTAACAGAAATCCAAGTATGGAATTAATGTACTCATATATTCACCATGGTTAGATAAAAAGTTGGCTACATTTTTTAGAGTTCGTGACATTTTGAAAATGTAACTAACTTTTATTATATAAAGCATGTAAAAAACAGTTACATGTCATAATGTAACTAAGTTTCAAAATATAATGCATAAGTCTGTAAAAATGTAACTGAGATTTTAATATATTGTATAATAGGATCAAAATAGCTTAACATTTAACTGACTTACAAATGTTACACACATTTGGCTTTTAATATGAACCTCACTCAATGGCGAAATGCTTAAATGAATGAGGATGATTTGTTTCAGATCATTTAAAAAGAAATGAACATGTCAATAAAAAATAATTTAACACCAAACACCATTTTCAACAAAAACAAAAATGTAAAAATCGGGTGATTAGACCTCAATTGCATAACCAAACAAATAAAAAAGACACATTTGAATCGATAGACATTGAAATGATAACTAAAATCGTTCAAATCAAATTGATGGTTGATGAATCTTCCAAAAAAAAAATTCGATCTGCAGGTAGGTGTGTTCTTAGAGATAGTAGTAGTGATCAGAAGAAGAAAATTATCGATTAATATGTATGTATAATAATTGAAGAGTAGATAACAAAAAAAGGAATTATGACGTCACTAGTCACACGGTTCCAAATGTGAAAAATTAACAACCTCCTTGATCACATAAAGTAGTTACCGAAAATGAAAGAGAAGGTATATTAGGTATTTGCTTCATGTTAACTCATGGGACTTACAATGAGGCATGGGGTTTGTGAATCATTATTATTTTTTTATATATTTTTTACTTAATCATTATCAAATTGAAACTCAAGCATGGAATGAATATTAATGGTCATAATATTACTAATTTATGCTCTCCTAATAAAAGTTACACTTCTTAATAATGCATGATCCATTTTCAATATAATTTAATTACCCAATCATTATTGTGCAATAAAAATTTGAATAAAATCCATATCCCCTCAAAATTATTTCAATTGCCCAATTATTATGTGCCATAAAATGAACCTATTTTTGGAGTTCAACGTAGTAGCAATTGAGCCAACAATTTGAACGGTCATGATTGTTTCAAATGTTTCGCAAGTGCATGGACATTCACGTCAGATATAAAAAAAGTGAATGATTCAAATACCCCTTGCTCAACAGTTAAATTGTATTTTTATCTTTGAATTTTTTTTATTTTAATTTACTCCTAAAATATAATCCCAATTTTTTGTGCTCTTCATCCATGCCACCTCACTATTTTATACATAAACTACCCGATTCTCTTTTCCCCCAAAACACTCTCTTCCCTCCTAAACCACTCTCTCTCCCCAAAACACACACAGAGACTCTCTCTCTCTCTTCCCAAAGAACTCTCTCCCCAATGGCCTCAGCTTTATCTCTCTGGCAACCTTTGTGATGTTTTGTCTCCATGGCGACCCTCGTGACCTTCTCTCCAACGTTCTCTCTCCCAATCGAAACTGCAACTGCAGCCTCTCTCTCTTCCTAACCTTCCCTCTACATTAGAATTTCCAGCAGCCACCGCGACCTTCTGGATCCCCAGCGACCCCACGTCCTTCTCTCTCCCCAGCGAAACCATAACCCTCTCTCAACACCCTCATTTATATATATGTAAATTAGTATTATATTTTTGTAATTGGTTATTAAGTTTTCTATAATTTTGCATGTTCTTAGTTTAATTTTATAGATAGCATTACATTTCTGTTATGTAAATGATCATTTGTGTTATTGGACATTATATTTATAATTTATGTTGTAGTTGTTATGTGAATGATTTATGTAAACCATTGATTATATTATGTAATTGTTTATAAAGTTATTATAATTGATCATTTACATATCTGTAAATTGATATTACACTTTACATTTCTGTAAATTGTATGTCCTTGGTTTTATTTCATTGGTAAATTTGGTGATTGTGATTTTAAGTGTTTGTCTGATTGTTGGATATATCTTTAAGATAATGCGTTCTTCGTTATAAAGTACGTTGAATGCATAGTTTGAATGTCTTTCAGTAAGTTCCATTTACTTAAGAGGACTTGAAGATGATAAGGTGGAGACAACAGCTGATTTATTTAGAATAGGAAGATAAAATTGTAATTCAAGCAATTGATGTATCTATTTTAATAACACTTTTGAAATGTATCTATAATCATTTTGTGTACTTTCAATGCATATACAGATGTTAAAAATTAGATGTATAGTTCATGATCTATTGTAATGACACTGAGAATGTATCCATCGATAACTATTTTGTGCTTAATCATTTTTGTGCACGCTAAATGTTTTTTTTTTTTTTGATTGGTAATCAAAGAGTTGTATTACTATGGGAATGAAACCTGTACAAATGCACAGTTTTTATACAGAGAAACAAAATGGGAAACTATGTCTCAATAGGTATCACTAATTGTGAGCACCCACTTGAGAAATAAAGGCCCCTGTTCTACTGCAATCATCCAGAAATGCAAAAGAAAAAATAGATGTTAGGCTGTTACTACATGGTCACAGCCAATTTCAACAAATTGGTCACCGCGTTCTCGTGTATTCTCCAACACTTCTATCTTGTTCAATAGCTTCAACCATGTCTGGCCATAACTGATGAGGATGAAATATGGTTTCATCTCTACTTGATTGATGCGATGCAAGCATGTCAGCGGGTGAATTACCCTCTCTGTTGATGTGTGTTGCTTTCCAAACACTGAAATGAAGTAGATTGAGATGAATATGTCTGAGGGAACGCAATGCAGTCCACGGAATTTTTCCTTTTCCATGTAACCAAGCCAAGGCTGTTGTTGAGTCAGACTCAATCCAGAGCTTGTCTACCCCTTTCGCGATGCCAATCAAGACACCTCGTTCAATGGCCTTAAGTTCCAATAGGTTGATGGATGGAAGATCAAGTCTCCCTGCTAAGCCAATAATAAAGTCACCTTTGTTATTGCGGACCAGAGCTCCATATCCACCCCTGTCGTCTGCTAAGGACCCGTCCGTGTTTAGTTTAAACCAGTCACCCTGGGGGAGCAACCATTTGATTGTGGTGTGGACAAGTGCCTTTTCTAAAATTTGGACTCCAAAGGCTGATGAAATTCTGCTATAATCGGGGTTGGGTAACACCCGAAAGACCTTTGACATAGCCCTCATTTTGATGCTGTCTCTTATTCTATGCAAAATCCGGAGTTTATGCTGTTTTGTCCTCCTGAAGATTCTGTTGTTGCGTTCTAGCCATAAATGCCAGAAGGTAGTAGTGAGGATTATATAGGCTAGCTCCTTCTTGAGGGGATCAGAGAGATGAGTATTTAGCCATTGAGGAAGATGAGATAAAAGATGGGGAAAAGTACTTCTGATGGAGAGGTCACGCATTAGCACGCACCAAATGAATCTTGAGAACGAGCATCCCAAAAAAAGATGATCAGCATCCTCGGCTTCTGTAGCGCATAAGGAGCAGATAGTGGAGGTGGTAAGGCCTCTTCGTTGCAGCCGAACAAGAGTGGGAAGTTTGTTAAGATAAGCTTGCCAGGAACATAGACAATGTTTTGGAGTTTGGATTGAGTGCCATAGCCACTTTGCCCATGGAAGCACCTCCTCATTTGTCCTCACAGCATTCCATGCTTCAGAGAGACCCAAGGAGCCTATTTTACTGGCTGGCCAAATTAGGATGTCATCCCCTTTACCACCTACTTCAATTTCCTGAATTTCCAACCAAACCATGTCAAGTTCAGCTGGGCTTCTATTGGGTTTGTTCCATTTACCATTGCTGATGAGGGCTGCAACTTTACAGTCTTTTGGCGGTCCCCAATCATAGGTTACCCTGCCAAATATATCCACCAAACTCTTACCATTGATCCAAGGATCATACCACAAATTTATAGTCTTTCCCTCAAAGATCAGATATTTAACTTTAGGAAGAATCCATTCCCTTGCTTTAAGAATTGAGATCCAAGAAGAGGAGCAGCCAGAGTGTATTGCCACTTTCCATAGGTTAGCTTTCCGGAGATATCGATCCCGAATCCATTGAGCCCACATGGATGTGCCTTGCCTTGCTACTTCCCAAAAAAGCACCCCCATTGAACCTGCAGACCAGTCAGATATTCGTTTAATACCTAGACCTCCCTCATCAAATGGCTTGCAAATGATAGCCCAATTTACTTGGTGAGCTTTGCGGTTGGTGGAATTGCCTTGCCAGAGAAAGTTCCGAAGGAGCTTTTCAATGTTTTTTTGAGTCCTTTTGGGAATTCGAAATGCAGATGACCAATAGATCTGAAATGTGGAGAGTACTGAACGAATTAACTCAGCCCTTCCAGCCTTAGAGAGCGAGTGGCCCACCCAAGAGGAAATCTTCTTCCGAATTTTGTCAATAAGAGGTTGGCAAAGAGAGCTGGTGAGAGAGCCTTGAAAAAGAGGCAACCCCAAATACCGAACAGGAAGTGAATAGAGCCCAATGGTGAGCAGCTGAGCAAATTGTTCAGAGGGAGGACCACCACTAGCGAAAATTTGACTCTTAGCAGTGTTTAGCTGCAGCCCTGACAATCCCGCAAATTCATTAAACAATGTCTTGAGAGCCACTGCCGAAACAGGAGAGGTATCAGTGAAGACCAGTAGATCATCAGCAAAGCCCAGGTGCGAGATGTTTAGACGGCCCTTGATAAAGCTCCCCATAGAGCCATCAACCACCAATTGGTTAAGCCTAGTGGATAGGGCTTGAATAACTAAGGTGAACAGAAGAGGCGAGAGGGGATCTCCCTGACGGATGCCACATGAAGAAGTGAAAAAACCTTCAGAAGAGCCATTGATCAGGACGGAGAATCTCGCAGAGGTGATGCATTCCATACAGAGATTTACCCAGTGAGTGTTTAGATTACAGCTCTCTAGCACCTCACGCAAGAAGCACCATTGGACGCTATCAAAAGCCTTCCGGAGGTCGACCTTGATGCAAGCTCGAGATTTGCCTTGATGGTTTAAATATTTGACCATCTCGTGGGCCAAGAGGATGTTGTGGTGGATACTTCGTCCTTTGACAAAAGCAGCTTGATGCTCGCTGACTAGATGGGGGAGGATTGAGCGGAGCCGTATAGCCATCACCTTGGTAATAAGTTTATACAAGGTGTTACATAAAGAGATAGGTCTATAGTTATCTATAGAATCTGCATTTAGAGATTTGGGTATCAGCGCAATGAAAGAGTGGCTGACCTGGCGAAGAAGTCTCCCTGAGATGAAGAAAGACTGAATTGCTTCGACCAAATCCTGTTTAATCAGATCCCAAAAGAGCTGAAAAAATCGAGCTGGGAATCCATCAGGACCAGGAGAGCTAAGAGGTTTCATTAAAAAGAGCGCTTTGTGAATTTCTTCTTCAGTGACCGGTTGAAGTAAACCAATATTTTCTGCATCTGATATAGTACCATGAGGGAGGACCGAAGTAACGGGCACTCCACTATCTCTGTTGAGCAAATCATTATAGAACTGAACAATGTGATCCTTTATCTGAGCTGGTTCAGTTAAGACAGTTCCCCCCGAAGTACGAATTCTACCTATTGAATTAACCATCGAACGGTTTTTAATTGAATCATAGAAGAATCTTGAATTTGAATCTCCTTCCGATAGCCATAACTGGCGTGATTTCTGTCTGAGGAAGCTCTCCTCCTGAATTAAACATCTTGCATGATGATTTCGAGCAAACTGCTCTTGTGAAATTAAATTGGGGTCAAGAGGAGATTGCTGCAGTGAAGCTTGAGTTGCCAGTAAGACCTCCCTGCTCTGTTGAAGCTTATGTTGAATTGGACCAAAACAATCCCTGTTCCACTTCTTGAGTGCAGATTTTGTAGCAGAGAGCTTTTTTACCAAGCAAAAAAGAGGAGTACCTTTGAGTTGCATATTCCAGGCAGATTTGACAGTGTCTCGAAAAGTATGATGTGATTCCCACATAGTAAAATACTTGAATGGCCTTGGACCAGTTGGAATAAGCGGGTCATAAGTGACCTTCATAGGGGAGTGATCAGATATACCAGGAGCTAAATAATTGACCAAAGAGTGAGGAAAAACATTAATGAAAGCATGGTTAACCAGAGTTCTGTCCAAACGACACATGATTCGGGATTCCTGACGATTATTCCAGGACAATGTGTGCCCGAAGGCTTTAAGATCTGAAAGACCAGATTTCTCGATGCAAGAATTGACACGCTAAATGTTTTTTGTAAGTAACCATTAAATATCTGTAACCATGCGCATAATTTCTGTATGTATTACATTATATTTATATATTTTTATAATTCTATTTTTAAAAGATAGTTTAGATATTATGAAAAATCAAGAAAAAAAAAGAAGAGAAGACTGCAATTGTAAAAAAATGAAAAAAAGTCAAGGGGAAAAAAAGAGCTATTCCTCGGGGGAAAAAAATCCGCTGGGGACGTCCGCAGCGAAATTTTGCTGCGGACGTCCCCAGCGGTCGACACGTGGCCCATTTTTGAAAAACCCGTAAGGGTATTTTGGGCACAACAAATAAAAAAAAATCGGTGGAGTACACTGGACCATTATTGTGTCTTCTGTCCACTTTCATGTGCAGTTCCCTAAAAGAGGGAAAATAAAAAAAAAATCCATTGCCCTAACAACCATTTAAGTAAAAAAAAATTTTGACGCCTAAGAAGACATGAAGGGAAAGTGTTTTTCATCAACTGAGAGATATATTTAAAGTGATTGTTTGATTATTTTTATTTGTTAGATTATGTAGGGTTCAAAAAAATATTCACATAGGATTTTTCATGTCTCTTTGAGGGTTCAAAAATATTCAATAAAATTATTTTTTATTTAGTCAATGTATTTTGGGTATAACACGTAAAAGAATTAAAAAAAAAGACATGGTGGAGTCCACTAGACCCCTTCTTATGTGAATTTATATGTGAATTTCATGATTTAATTTTTTAACCTTATGAATAACAATACTTTTTTATCTTATAGGTAATAAATGTATGTGGTTATATTTTTCAAGAGCATAGTCGAATTGAAGATGAAGATATTTATGTAAGTAAAATAAATTTATTCATTAATGTAAGTAACAAGTGATATTTATGTAGGTAACTGTATCTGAAAACACATTCAGAAAAATTGGTAGATTCGAACATTGAGTAAACTAGAAAGTGTATATATGTAATTTAATGTAGGTAACTGAATCTGAAAACACATCCGAAAATATTGGTAGATTCGGACATTGAGTCAACTGTATTATTTATGTATGTAATTTAGGCTCACAGGTATGTAAGTTCATCAAGTATCCAGACAACTCATGATAAAGAAGTATGTAAATGTTAATCAAATGACGGACCTATTGAATTTGGAAGACGAACATCCAATAAATAGTTTCATCTAACTATGTAACAATATTTTTTCAAATAGGTAAGTTGGTTCAAAAATATATGTAGTCAATAATTTTTATGTATGTAACTGAGTTTGAAAACACATCCAGAAAGATGGGTAAATTCAGACAGTGAGTAAACTAGAGTGTTTATGTATGTAATTTAATCTCCCAGATATGTAAGTTTATCAAGTATCCGGACAACTCGTTATAAAGGAGTAAGTAACTGTTAATTAAATGATGGACATATAGAATTTGGAAGATTAACATCCAATAAATAGTTTCATCTAACTATGTAACAATAGTTTCTCAAGTATGTAAGTTGGTTCAAAGATATATGTAATCAGTAATTTTTATGTAGGTAACGGAGACCGAAAACACATACAGAAAGATGTGTAGATTTGGACAGTGAGTAAACTAGAGTGTTTATATATGTAATTTAGTCTCCTAGGTATGTAAGTACATCAAGTATCCAGGCAACTCGTGATAAAGAAGTATGTAAATGTTAATCAAATGACGGACCTATTGAATTTGGAAGACTAACATCCAATAAATAGTTTCATCTAACCATGTAACAATAATTTTTCAAGTAGGTAAGTTGGTTCAAAAATATATGTAGTCAATCATTTTTATGTATGTAACTGAGTTCAAAAACACATCCAGAAAGATGAGTAAATTCAGACAGTGAGTAAACTAGAGTGTTTATGTATGTAATTTAATCTCCCAGGTATGTAAGTTTATCAAGTATCTAGACAACTCGTTATAAAGGAGTATGTAACTGTTAATCAAATGATGGACATATAGAATTTGGAAGATTAACATCCAATAAATAGTTTCATCTAACTATGTAATAATAGTTTTTCAAGTAGGTAAGTTGGTTCAAAAATATATGTAGTCAATAATTTTTATGTATGTAACTGAGTTCGAAAACACATCCAGAAAGATGGATAAATTCAGACAGTGAGTAAACTAAAGTGTTTATGTATGTAATTTAGTCTCCTAGGTATGTAAGTTTATCACGTATCCGGACAACCCGTTATAAAGGAGTATGTAACTGTTAATCAAATGATGGACATATAGAATTTGAAAGATTAACATCCAATAAATAGTTTCATCTAACTATGTAACAATAGTTTTTCAGGTATGTAAGTTGGTTCAAAGATATATGTAATCAGTAATTTTTATGTAGGTAACGGAGACCGAAAACACATCCAGAAAGATGTGTAGATTCGGACAGTGAGTAAACTAGAGTGTTTATATATGTAATTTAGTCTCCTGGTTATGTAAGTTCATCAAGTATCCGGATAACTCGTGATGAGGAAGTATGTAACTGTTAATCAAATGATGGACCTATAGAATTTGGAAGATTAACATCCAACAAATAGTTTCATCTAAATATGCAACAATAGTTTTCCAAGGTAAGGATCTTCCAACACATATGTACACCAGAAAAGCCATATTTCTATTGTACTGGATGAAACATCTGAGTAAACACCGCAAAAAATTATTTGTTGAAGTAATGTTTAACAGTAATGTATGTAATAGTTACAAATGATATACATCACATCAACCAAAATAATTCATTCTTTTATATATATCATATAACAAAATAGGGATCTCGTTTTGATGTTGCTCAATGTATTGCATCTAATAAGGGATACTTGGACTCCCCTGATCTGCATTATTGAAAACAAAAGAAATATTATGGCCTGCATATCGAACAGAAGATCTACATTCAAATGGCTGTAAGATGCCAGTGTTAAGATCAAAGCTTAGCCTCCGCGATGTAGTCCGTCGTTGATTATCTATAGTCTGCAATAATAAAAAATCAAGCGAATATTAAATAACATTCATACTTCAAACATAAATAGGCTTCTACATTGAAACTTTATTTACCATCGGCTGATCATAGAGATGTCGAGAGATGAGTGAACTTGAGGAATACAAAATATCTTCAGTAGAGTTATATATCATGTTGGGAGTGTTTATCATTTGCGACATAAATATATCATCAACTGGATTTTGTGAAGGTGCAAATGATTCCTAAATAAGAACAAATAAAAGAATCAATATTTAACAAAATAATTTGAATTCATATAAAATCAAATATGAAAGACAACTACTCATCACAAACCTGTGTAAGAATGAATGGATCTGGAGCTACTAAATCATTGTTTCTGATGTCATCATAGATAGAATTACATGCATTTTTTGTTTCTTTTCTCTTTCTTCTCCTCTCGAGTGCACCTTTTTTCCGGCCAGGTTTGTTATCACATTGCTGACCCCTTTTCGTAATGCAAGGTGAGCGCATTGTGATGTGACTCTTCAAAAAATTGTCATCGCATACATTTGTAACATTTTGCACATTGTTTTTCACAAAATCCACATTGCATTTAACTTTAATATTCTGTAACAAGGATTCAACTTCTTCTCGTAGTCTTTCGAGCCCACGTTCAGCTAGATCAAGAGTTTCTTCTGATAATGCAGATTTCACCGCAATATTAATTGCCTTGTGACAAATTCGACTATATCGCAATGCTAATGGCTCTTGAGAATCTAATGCTCCATACTTGTTGAATATAGCACCATCTCTTGCATTTTTTGTCCATCTCTTTAAGATATACTGAGGTGGGAGATAACTAATATTTTTGAAATTAAGAACTTTCAAAGCATGCATGCATAAGATACCCATTGACTCAAATTTTTTACAACTGCAAGATATTGTAAGGTTTAAAGAATCATACTTCACAATAACTTCTCTACGCTGGTCTGGGTGTTCAATTCGGAACGTGCATGCTTGTTCTTCTCCAATATTGTCAACAATGCAACATTGAAGAATGTTCTTCACCTCTTGTTCAAAATCAATAAAAATCTTTCTTGTGTAGGATTCAGCTGCTTGCTTCAAAACAGGAAGTTCTAGAAACAATATTGGCTTAGTATGCCTGGACTTGTAATCTTGAATTAGTTCCTTTTCACGAAAGTACCGAAGAGCTTTTTCATATTGAACAACAAACTTTGACAGACACAACTTTCTGTTTAACCACTTCTTGAAGAAATTGTTTATGCTTTCACTCCTTTGAGTTGTAGTGAAATTGGCACAAAATGAATTTCTTCGATAAACTAAGGCCCATTTTTCTCGAAGTTTGTACATTTCCACTAACCATGAATTGTCCATCAAATCATACTTCATTAATAAACTCTTCCACCCTTCCTCAAATTGCTGTTCAGTGCCACTTTCATATATGCAATTCTTGAAGTGCCATTGAAAGTCAGAATGACTTTTATTTACATGAGATAGATGTTTAGCAGCATTTTGTAAAATGTGCCATAAACAAAGCCGATGAGTTGTGTCCGACAATACCAGAGTAATCGCTTTAGACATAGCAGCACACTGATCTGTAAAGATTGTCTTTGGTTGTTTTCCAGACATTGCCGTCATCCATGTCTTGAACAACCAAACAAAAGTTTCAGTAGTTTCATCCAAAAGTAACGCAGCTCCAAACAATATGGTTTGTTTATGATGATTCACTCCAATAAATGGTGCAAATGGCATGCCGTACTTATTTGTTTGAAAAGTTGTGTCAAAAGAAACCACATCACCAAAATATGAATAATCCATAATTGATCGTGCATCTGCCCAAAAAAAATTAGTCATGCGCTCTTCTTTATCAACTTGGATAGCATAAAAGAATGAAGGATCATTTGATTGCATATTCTTCAAGTAATTCAGAAGAACTTGTGCATCTCCTTCTCTAAAATCCCTCATCCGCTTGGTGCGCAAGTAATTGTTAAAATCAGTTTGAATAAATCCAACATTTTCAGCTCCTCCTGCCTCTTCTACCAAATAGTGGAATGTTTCAACTGGCTTTATTCCCGCATTATTCATTTGGTCGATTAATCCATGATGAATAGGCAGTATTTTCCTTTGTGATTTCAAAAGATGTCTTTTATCGGGACTCACCAATGTGTGATTATGTTCAATAATGACTTTTGTCACATTCCACACATCACCACGCTCAACTTTAAATTCAATGCATGCTTTGCAATTTGTTCTTTCTAAAGGACGTGGTTTCTTGACAAAACGTCTTCTAATATCTTCATGTCGAAGACCTTCTTTATTGCACATAAATTTTCTACTTCGTATAGTCCCATCAGACCTTCGACCTAAATGACCCTTTCGAACACTGAATCCTTGACTTTTAGCATACTCATTATAGGAGTTAAAAGCATCAGCTTCTGAGTAGAATGTCATCCCAACCTCTGGTTTAGAACATGACATATTTTGTCCACCTGTTAGTGTTTTCTGATCATCGCTATGGATCTCTTCAACATTCAGATCTAACTTGTCATCTGAATTTAAAGTGATATTGTTATCATATGAATTTCTGTCCACATCTGAAAAACTAAGCATATCTTCAGAGTTTGAGCTATTCGGATTTTCTGTATTGGATATATCCATTGAATTTCTGTCGCAAACGACAATCAGTCATTGTTCAATTTGTACTTAATGTAAACAATTGAGAAACTAAAATTTTTTATTAATAAACTATCTTCCTCTTTGATTGTGATGCCCCTTTCTTATGTGCTTACAATCAGAAAAATATGAGGGAACAATACACTTGACTAAAAAAAAAACTTATTGGATATTTTTTGAACCCTCAAAGAGGCACAAAAAATTCTATGTGAATATTTTTGAACCCTAAATAATCAAACAATAAAAAATAATCAAACAATCACTCTAATATTCCTCAAGTGGCTAGGGCAATGCTTTTTTTCCCCCCTCTTTTAGGGAACTGGATATGCAAGTGCAGGATGAAGACAGGAAGGGGTCCAATGGACTCCACCATGTCTTTTTTTTTATAATTCTTTTACATGTTATGTCCAAAATACATTGACTAAAAAAAAATCTTACTGAATATTTTTGAACCCTCAAAAAGACATGAAAAATTTTATGTGAATATTTTTTGAACCCTAAATAATCAAACAAGCAAAAGAAATCAAATAATCACTTTAAATATACCTCTCAATGGATGAAAAACACTTTCTCTTCTTGCCTCCTTGGGTTTCAAAAAAAAATTTGCCAAATTTTTTTTGCTCAAATGGTGGTTAGGGCAATGGATTTTTTTGTTTTCCCTCTTTTAGGGAATTGGACATGAAAGTGGACGGAAGGCACAATAATGGTCCACTAGGCACAATAATGGTCCACTGTATTCCACTAATTATTTATTTATTTGTTTTTTTATTTATTGTGCCTAAAATACCCTTAGGGGTTTTTCAAAAGTCGGCCACGTGTCGACCGCTGCGGACGTCCCCAGCGGATTTTTTTCCTTCCTCGGGTAGTTGAGCAATTCAAACCGACCCGATTCTGAAAGACTTTTCATGGTAAAAAAAAGTCAAAGGGGGCGTCGGTCGAGAGACTCGAGACAGTGAAATCTCGCGTAGTTCGACGAGCCTAAACTTTCTAGGGTTTTTGTTTTTCCGCTTTTGATGAGCGAGTCATGAAATCAATGGCGGACAAAATGAGCTCGTCGTCTTCGTCTCCTCTGATCCCTCCCCCTTCCGTCTCCGAACCTTCCCCCAACGAGATCGATCTCGAAGCGGGCCCCGACGAGCAAATCCAGTGCCGAATTTGTCTCGAAACGGACGGTACCTTCACCTCTCCGCCTCTCTCTCCCCAAATCATTTTCGGTGCTTTTGATTTGGATAAAAGGGGGGACATTTAGGGTTCTTTGATCTGAATCGGTTCAGATTGTGAAATTTTGATTTTTTTGTTTTTTGTAGGGAGGGATTTCATTGCGCCTTGCAAGTGCAAGGGGACATCGAAGTATGTTCATCGCGAGTGTCTGGACCATTGGCGGTCTGTAAAGGTGCAGAATTGATGTCTGACTTGGTTGAATTTTTTCTGAATTTCTGAAATGAAGATGCTCAACTCTCTCTCCATCTCTCTCACACACACATTGTGTTGTTTGTTTCATGTAACTAGTTATTATGGATGGAGTGCCACATGTAGAAACCATAAGACTCAGAAAAGATGCAATCTCTGCCCCCGTGTTTTCCATATATATCTCTTGTGTTTGAATAGATGATCATTACCTGTCAACCAAATAGTCCAACACACCACATGAGGGGAATTCATGACCACCATTTTTTTTTTTGATGAAAAAGGATTGGCATTATACTAGTTCTAAATAAAAGAATCACCAAGCCATAGGATAAACATTTTAAAAAAATTACCGTTATTATGTAAAATATCTTAAAAAGTGACCTCAATGCCACGGCTATTTTGCTGATCCATATGTCAGGTTTGTGGATACATGGTGAATTTAACGAATCTAATCTTTCAGGCCAAGAAAGCAATATTGGTGAATTGGCAGATGGGAGATTTTTCCTCTTTATTTTCCTGTGCACATGCTCACTCTTTAGGATAAGTTGTCCTTTTAATGATAAGAAACCTTAGCATTTGACATTATTGTTCTTTTCAGTTGTTATCTTGTGATTTTACTTTTTAGTGTTTAAAAATGGTCAGTATTTTTATATATATTTTTATTTCTTCAAATCCGGTATTTAGTTTTTTTTTCTCCTTTACAACTGTCTTAGAAGGTGTTTACATTCACATATCCAAGATTTATTATGAGGCACTTTCTAGTGAGAGTGTAAGAGGTTGAAGATAATCTTATGGATTCAAGCGGATGGATTTTTTGTTCTTAAAGAAGCAATTAAGTTTAGATTTGATTAGATTTATAATAAATAGATGAATATGCCTACTATCACATGCCAACAAGGTTATTATTTTTATTTTTTTGAAACCTAGACCCCTTGATTCAGTATGAACTGTGAAGATATTGTTGATGACATAATCAATCCACATGGTTTTATGTTTCTCACATCTTGGCTACACCTATTCACAGGATGGCCATAATCTTCACATCTTTATCTGTTGGCTGCACGTGCCTGTTGTCACAGAAACACACCTTTTTTGGAATTTTGTCAACTCGTTTTCTTTCAATTTCAGTTGTTAGTTTAGTCTTGAAATCTTGACATTTAGATATGTATGCGTGAGTATATTCTCTCTCTCCCTCTCTCTCTCTCTCTCTGTAAATTTAAACTGCTTGATTTTTATGAGACCCAATGTGTAGTGTTCTTGACTATCATTATGTTAAATAATTATGTTCAACTTTGCTTTTGTTTTCTGATGATGCAACATTGGGGGACATGATTCTGATCATTCCATTACTTTTTTTCTGCAGGAGGGTTTTGCCTTTGCTCATTGTACGACCTGCAAGGCTCCATACCACTTGAGAGTCCATGTTCACACAGATAGGAAGTGGAGAACCTTGAAATTCCGTTTCTTTGTGACCAGAGATATACTATTCATATTTGCAGCTGTTCAACTAGTGAGTGTTTGGTTACATATATGTTGTTGTTCCAGAAGTCCCCATTTGGGATGTGAACTTTTTTTTTCACCGATGCTACACTCACTTTTTGACTATTCCTATGCTTCTTTCTTATATGGATGATCTTCTATTCTTTTCTTACTCATTCTGGTGCACCACAGGTAATTGCCTCATTGGCGTATTTGGTCTTTCTGATTGATAGGTTCCAGCAATTCTGGATGCGGTTGACCTGGGGTTTTGATGGGGAACTCAGTTTCTATTACATTTGTGGTAACATCACAACCTTGTAGATGTGATTGCATGTCTTGATTCTTTGATTTGGATTAGAATGTTCGATTATCACTTTTTCCTTTATATGGTGCTTACATTTTGATTGGCAATCTATCTGGAGATGGACATTCTTTGTTTTGCTTTAATATGCATAAGTGATGAATATTATCGGTAGAAATTCTGGCCAAAATTACAAATTCATATTCCAATGTTCTTAAAAATAGTCCTCTACTTCAAGTATTATGAGATTGTCACCCCTTCTGTTGATGCTGGAATTAACTGGAACAATATTGCATTTCTACATGATCAGCGCCATACACACACACACACACACACAATATACATATATATATATATCATCTATATACATATATCTTTGCTCATGCCAATTATTAACAGAATGTAAATATGATTCTCTCTTCCATGTTCAAAATAAAGGCATTGTGGATTGGGTTATTAGTTATTACAGTACAGTGTACGGAAATGCGGTTTGCAGTTATTACATGGATTTTCAATTCACTTGTTCCAAATAGTTAAAAAGTCAAAAAGGAAGAATTTTCTTCTTAATTTCTCCATGCATTTCTATCTGTTCTTCCATGATTCCATCATTTGAAAATATGCAAAAGATTTGCAATTTTTTTGAGACGTTTTTTGGACAAAGTAATATTGACAATTTTCGAACATCTATTTATTATTGTTATTTGGCATGTGAATCTGTAAGAGAATGTGTCAAATATATGCTCTTAGTGTCTCTTCTGCTACATGCTTATTCTAATCCGATTTGATGCTTAACATTGTGCATGCTGACACACGTGGTGGTTTATGAGGAGTGTAGGGGCATTATTGTTTTTCGCTTTGTTGGGATTATCTGGATGCTTCATCACATGTTATGATCGCCGTGTGCGTAGTGATCTAGCTCAGCCGTGCAGAGAATTATGTCTTTGTTGTTGTCATCCTGGGTAATGTTCTCTATTCATTTAATTACCCAAAAGCGTTATCTGTTTTAACTTGCATGATGTCATGACTGGGTTTTTGTTATTTTTTACATCATATATGTTACGTAACATTTTAAAATTGGCCTGTATGTGCAAAGGAGAATTATGATTATTCAACATTTTTCCAGTATAAAAAACAAATTTCCCAATAATAACATACCAAGAGTGTGGCCTGACAGAACAAGTTCACTTCTCCTCCCCTCCTGGCTCCCCAATCAAAAAAGAAAAAAAGAAAAAGAGCTCATTCACATATACTACCACCACCTCCACTAATCACAACAATCTGGTGTTTGGTATGTATCTTGGATACCAATGTCTCTGTTTTGCGGTTATAGGTTAAGGAGGCATGGGGCATCAATGTTCTACTCAAGGTCAAGCCTTTTATGTAGTTGATGTACAAGAATAAGTTGTTGGCGAAGTCTTATAGAGTTGAATGGGCACCGAATGCGGATTTGATTTGCTCATTGTGCATTGAGGAGGAAACAATTGAGTACATGTCTGTCCATTGCCTGACTGCTTGTCGTATTTGGGGTATGATTGGCACTACAACAGGTATCATGGTGGATTTTACATCTCTGGAGGGGATGTGGGAGACCGGGAAAAAGCTAAGACAAGGGAGATAGGAGTGTGAAGGAGAAAATATTTCAATCCTTCGTCCCGTGGTGTTATGGTCCTTTTGGTTTACACGTAACCAAATTATCTTCAAAGCGATGTCTGTGGATAATATTTGTCTGTGGAGAATATTTAGGAGATGTGGTTATGTTCATCAAGGATTGGGGCTGTTTTAGCGCTGGGGCGAATCATGTGTTGTACATGAGGGATAAGATTGTGAGAGCAATAGAGGTGTGAGTTGTGAGTTTTGGGTGTGGTATCTAGTAGATTACTCTTCTATTGAGAGACACAGTCGGTTTGGTTTTCCTTTGTTGCTATGTTTTGATTTGGGTATTCTATTCTTATTAAATTTGGGGTAGGATGCCTACTGATTTTTCAAAAAATAAAAAATAAAAACATAATATGTGTACCTAGTTAGTTGTTGGAATAGGACATTTGACCTTTCTCTCTGATATATTATATTATGTTTATTCAATCAACCAGAAATCTAATGCTTGATTGCTTGGCCTATTTGATTTTGTTAGATCTTATTTTCTCTAATTTTCAGTATTCAGTGGTCCCTTGAAACCTTTATGGGTGTTCAATGCTCTTAGAGGGAATACAGATGTTTACATCTGTGGTTCAGGCTGGACTACAACCGGCTACATGAGGTCTGGGCTCAGCAGTCCCATATAACCCAGCCCAACAAGGCATTTTAAGTCAACATTTTAACCAGTCACACATGGCTGTACGTCCCCAAACTCAACCTAATGCCCTCTTTAATATGGGAGTGATGTCCATATCAGCACAATCCTCACCTACCGGGCCTTTTGTTTTCTTCATCTTTCTTTGCTCTTTTCCTACCTCCTACTGCCTTTCTTCTATATGGCAACACAGTATTGTACCCCTATCTATTTAATAAGATATCCCTACCCTGTTTCAAAAAAGGATATAAAGAAAAAAAAAGAAAAAATCCAATACCAATTTGGGCTACAAATTTTATGGGGTAAAACAGCTATCCTGTGGGATAGCTAAACTGTGCAATCTACCTCATTTATGAGTTTGTGACCTTTCTTTTCCATATCTTTCATGCATCCCCCTCCACATCCAGATCTTTAATTTATTACTGACTCCCACCACATATCATCCATGAAGCAGTGACAACTATGATAGCTGATGCTTTATAGTTCCCTGTTCTTTTTTCATGTTCTTTGTATTCAACATCATGTTATGCAAATTTATCAATGAAAACTTCCTTCTATCGTTTTATTAGAACACACACCCTTAATCATCATTAGGTGTTTCAGTTAGAATTGTTGTCCGCCAATTTTTGTTTTTCTCTAAAGATTACAAAAGAGAATTATGTATTTTCCATTTTATTTCATCTGAACTTTATGTATCCACTATTAAGCTATTGCCATGCGAATTTCTTGCAGAGTTCAAAGTATATAATTCAATTTCTATCATGAAAAATTGCCATGCATCATGATGCAAATTGTACATCATATGTGGAGTTGAAGTATAATCTTCTTTTTATTCTGTCAGAGTATGTGCAGATTGCCATTTACCTGGCACACTCTGTATGTGGACCGACTGTACAACGTGCTTTGAAAGTTGTGCAAGTACAGCTGGTGAATGTGGTTGCTTAAGTGGTGCTGGAGAAGCAGGGTTGCCATTGTTGTTTATCATGGGTTTGATTGTGCTCGGGCTCTTCACTATTATTGGTATCTTTTACAGTGTACTTGTGGCAACAATGGTTGGACAGCGGATCTGGCAGCGACATTACCATATACTTGCAAAAAGGATGCTAACAAAAGTGAGTAACATTTACGACTTTAACATGTTCTCTACCTGTCTACCAATTGAATATATGATTTATCTCCATGTATGTGTGATTTTTACTTGTCAAGGATTTTAGTCAGTGTTCTAAACCATATATTTTTATTTGGCAACATAACCTAATGTTTTTGTTTTCCACTAATATGATATGAACCCTAACAAAGTTCAGAACTATGAAAGCCACCGTCGCATCTTAAAATATCTTTTTAAGTGCAGGTTATACACATATCTCATGCAGTCTAGAGCATTAGTTGGTAAGTTTTAGTGCAGCTGTGCTGAAGATGATTGTAGACTGATCCCATGCAGCATTTCGGATTCATTCATTTGGTCAGTGCAATTGCTATATCATCAGCACTGATAGTAATATTTGTAGAGTTCTCCATTCTGGTTTCTCTCTACACCATGTTCACAAGCTTAAATACTAATGCACGACATGTTCAATCAGGCCAAATCGCCAAATTCAAAAGAGAGAAACTCAAGCTTAACATTAACCTATGAATCAGTTTTTGTGTTCTCATCAATTTCCCGTGGGTAGTATCTCAGTATTCTATACGATAAACATCTCTTCAACGTTTCTTTAATGACTCCTTTGTGTTCCAAGATGCTTCTCTGTCTTCAAAAAGAGCAATGCATAGAGTGATATTATATATCAAACAATATATACTATCGCCATAGCTTTATAACATCTCATCCATGTTTTTTCATCAAATGCATGCAGGAGTATGTTGTGGAGGATGTAGGTGGTGAAATGACAGAGTCAGACTGGTGCCCACCGCCCCTCCCACAGGAGCATGTTCAGCAGCTGAAAGCCCTTGGACTGTTGTAATTATCTATTTTCGGAGTCGATAAGATGTCCGGCAGTAGACACTAAAAACACAAAAGGCCTTTGCCATTACTCTTGATTGAGAGGTGTTGCTTTCCGGGGGGTAAATATTTGTTTTCCATGGAAAGTAGATGTAGAGAAAAGCTCTTACAGGATCACTCAAGCCAAAATCTGTTTTTGCTGTAATGTTATTTTCACTCCACTTCGTTGTCTGTGTAGATATAAAGTTGCTTGAGTGAGAGATTGATAATAATCACATGCTTCATCATACATCTTTGTTAATGTTACAGATAAATTATGGTTCTTAGAAAAATATCACGCAATAGCCTTCTTTGAAATGATGCGGCAGGTAGAAGAATTCATTGCTTTTAGGAATCTTGTTCTTTTATTTCTTATCTTAACAGAAAAAGTGACCAATTTTAAAAAACCATGATCAATCACTGACATAATTTCTATGTATTCTCGTTCCAACCCAACATTTGACATAATTTCTGTCTTTTACAGGGGTACAACTTGGGTGAGTGAGCTCGTTCCAACCCAACATTTGAGCGGGTTTAAGTTATGGTTTTAGCTATAAACCATAGAATTTAGTGATTGATCCATCACTTCTTGATAGGTTTTAGTCTCTAGATTTATAGGATATGTTCTTTTTTAGTCCCATTTAGGGATTAAAAGATAAATTAATTTAGGTATAGGTTCCTTTAAGAGACTAAAAATGAACATATCCTATAATTTTGGGGACTAAAATAAAAATATCAAGAAGTGAGGGATTGATCACTAAATTGTATGGTTTATAGGGACTTAAAAATAAAAAATCCAATTTTTTTTTCTTTTCAAAATGCCCTGCAAGGTAGGGCCGACGGCCCCAGCCCTGCTTTGCTGGGTGCTGTTTGGTGTTGTGGCCAGTTCGCCACTGGATAGCAGGGTCGTCCAAGAAAAAAATAAAATAAAATTGAACAAGAAAAATCAAGTGAGAATCAAGTTATATTTTAAAATCAATTAATTAAAATTAAATTAAAAAAGAAAAACCAGGTCCAAGTAGGTAATAAGAGAGAGTGGTTCACTCTCTATGCCTACCTCCTCTTTCTCTATAACCACCCACTTCCTCATTCCTCCATACACAGGAGGGAGGGAGACGTCAAGTGAGGAGATAGAAGTTTACTCATAAAAAAAGAAGAGAAGTTCACTCACACTCAAAGAAAGAAAAAGAAGTGGAGAAAATCCAAGTGGGGAGAAATACAAACTCTCCAAGGATTCCATATTCTTCTTAAAGAATATCTTCGCTCTGTTCATGAAGGAGAAAGTCTAGAGAAGGGAAGATCAAGAAAAACAATTTCAAATCAAATCCCAAGTCAAGAAGTTTGAGAATGGTGAAGAGCAAAGTACTGCTAGTCCTAAACAACAAGGCCCAAAAGCCCGAAGAATCACACACTGCAAACCTCTTCTTTCTTTTAGATTCCACCAAACTTACAAAATCCTTGAAGTTGTGATTATCGAAAAACTCTTCAAAAGATATCGAGAATCAGAGGATTAAAGAGATCGAGTTGTACTCACGTTTTCTTATGTATTGATTGCTCTCCGAGTACATCATTTAAAATTTATAAGGAGCATTTTTGTTCGCTAGACCTTAATCTGAGTAAATTTCAAACCTGATTCGAGTTAGGTTTGGGTTGAGGATTCGAATAATCCAAACTCAACTTGAACCCGAAATAGAGAGTGATAAATTTAAACGTAAGTCAAATTTTAATTTGTGAGATAAATTTTGAATTATCTAATTTTTTAAATTTATCTAGAATCTAACACTTTTATAGTTCATCTTTCTTATTCACTAAATAAAATTTTCGTTATTTTTATCTTTCTTATTTTTTTCTTGTGGAGTATTGACTCTTCACAAGTTTTAATTTTGTAAATGGTGCGGTTATTAACCACCCCACAAATTTTCCTACCCACCCCTTTTATTTCCTCACCCAGACATATAATTACATTTTATAAGCCCACCCTTTTATATATACTTTACCCTCATCACTCAATCCCATCCCATTCCTTCACTCAATCGAGCCTCCCACTCTCTCTGTCTCTCTCCTCTTCTCCCTCCCTCTTTGTTACAGACGTGCAGCCTCGCCCGATTCCAGCCCCGCTGGTTTCAACCCCACCCGACATTGCCAGCGTCCCTCTCTCTCTTTGTCCTCCTCTCCCTCCCTCTTAAACCCTAGATGTTTGAATATCTTTCAATTTAGCTTTAAATGTAATTTTATCCCTTTGTTTGTGAAAGTATTTGTTCAATGATATGGGATTGAAAACCCCATTTTTTTTAAAAATCTTTTTGTATTCCTTTGAATTTTACAACAAAAAATGTTTCAATAACCTTCATCATAGCTTTCAATATTATCATTATGTTTTTTAATATATGTTTTGAAACAGTTTTGGTTCATGAGAATTCTATTTTTCAAAACAAGCTTTAGAGATGATAGTTTTTATAATGAGAATAGTTAATAAATTATTTGTGGGTCATTTTTTATTATTAGAAATGTCTGTTAAATGATAAACATTAGTTGGAGAGATCTATACTATCGATGGATTGAAGTTTAGTAGTGCATAAGTTATTTAATATGAATGAATGATGAGTAACACATATCCATTACTCGTTATTTTTCTTAGGGCGCCGAAATCGGCACCCCACATTGCGAGAAACCCGCCCCTTTAAAAAAAACTTTTGTGAACTGTTGCAGTAAGAGTAAACCCACCCCAAGGTCGGCATTCCCTCTGGCGATGGGGGTGGATTATGGTTAACTGAGAGTTTGGCATGTGTACCAACCTAGGTCGGCAACCACTTGGGCAACGGTGTTTAAGTATGGTCGTCAGAAAGCCCGGTGAGCTAATATATGTGAAATTGTAAACAAGTGATGCCCTAGGTTGGGAGCACAAGTTTGTAAGAAGGTAATGCTTCTTTGTTATTTGAGGGTGATTTACTTCTCATTTTGGTCTTCAATGTTATAGTTGTAGTGTTTTTTTTGTGGTGGTTGTATTGGTGATGATGGTGGTTATTGATGGTGGTGGTTGTTGTGTTTTTGGTGTGGTGATGGTGGTGGTGGTTGTGTTTTTGGTGTGGGTGTAAATCTTGTACATACAATATATATGTAATGCTATGAATTCAATATATATGTAAGACTCCTTTTGGTATACATGATCTAGTGAAAATATTTGGTATGATCTATTATGAATGGGTGCTTGACTCTTTGTAATTCTTTGATGTGGTTGTATAAAAGAGAGAGAACATAGTTTTGAGTGAGTTTATAATTTAAAGGTACGATGTCAAAGACATTGTAATCCAGAGGATGATGGAGACTCTATGAGATATTCGACATACCAATTGGTGTGAAATCAATTCCAAGTTGGCAGGTCATCCGGTGAGCCTTTTAATTATATGTCGCTAACTGGTTCGGCGATTTAAAATAAGAGGGGGCATGCCCTCTATGATGTATTCGACATACCAATTGGCGTGCGTCTCAACCCAGATTGACATTAACTCTAGCAATGGTCATAAATTCGGGTCGCCCGATGCCCAGACAAGTTAAAGTTGGATCATCCCTCACCAATGAGTTCGCCAGACCAATTCGCGTGTGTCCCATCCCAGGTCAGTATATCCTCTGGCGATAGTCATGAATTCAGGTTGCTCGATGCCTAGGCGAGTTAAAGTCGGATCATCCCTCACCAATGAGTTCGCCAGACCAATTGGCATGTGTCCCATCCCAGGTGGGCATGTCCTCTTGCGATGGTGTTGAGATCCTTTTGCCATATGTCCCGACGAGCTAAAGTCAGAGTGATCATGCGATGTGTTCGCCAAACCAATTGGCATGTATACCCTCCCATATCGGCAACCACACTGGAGAAAGTGATGAATTGTGATCGTTCGAAGGCCTGACGAGTTAAAATTAGAGAGAACAATTTGACATTTGAACAAGTACAAACCTAGGCAGTGTTACAAGCTTAGACCGAACACGACAAACATGTTAACATACATTGGTCACACACCAAAAAAATACACTTTAAAGACATGTCCAATGTGATTTGTTCGACTGAATAGTGGCATTTGTTCAGGTATATGTCAACAATTATTGTGGTGAAGTTGTGGATTGTGTCGCCGGTTGATATGCCTGTAACGACTATGATTTTCCTAGTCGTTTCTTGATTTTATGCATTGAATCATATTTCTATAAGTTTTGGATGATTTATATATCTCCAAATTCTGAAGTTAAGGTATGGTTGAAATCGTTATTCTATTAGCTTTTCAAATGCTTTTTACGGATCGTGAATCAGATGAGTATCGATCAAGTTATGAGCCAAACTGTTCTGAGAGGTCGGACAGAGGAATAGTGACGGCTCTAGGGGGAGCCGTTGATTTTCTGACGGATCCTATAGGAGCTGTTGATCTGGAAACAGTTTCAAATTGTAATATTTTCAGTTTTAGAAAGGTTTAATGTGTATTATTGATTGATATATTTGGGATACGGTCGGTTTTGATTTTCTCACGTGTATAAGCCTGTATATATACCCTCTCTCTATTCCCATCAAAACCCTAAAACCCTAAAGGCCTCTCTCTTTCTTTCTCTTTTTTTGGAGTTCCATTGTTGAGATCTTGAGGAAGGGAGTTGGGTGAGTATTTATGATTTTATATATATGTTATTTCTTTGATGTTTGTTTTAGTATAGGATGATCTCACATCTGTTTTTCAAATTTCATTGATTTCTTGAGTTTTCTTTTGAGTCTTTCATAGTTTTGATGTATCTCATATGATTTTCGGACCCTTATGTTATAGCTATGAAATCATGGTGTTTTCAAGGTATTTTTTAAATCTTTCATGTCCAAAGAAAATGGATATGTATATATTATGTCTAGGGTTGTTTATTGAGAGTAGAAAGCATGTTTATAATCGTTTAAAGTCTTGTTTTGACCCTTATATGCATAGATCCGAACCTATACATTTTTAATGATTTTTAAGAGTTTTCATCATAGATCCATGTTAGTTGTTTCTACATATAATAGATCTAAGATTTTTGATGATTTTTATAATATGATTTAATGATTGTTATATATGTTTTATTTTTGAACCATTTTAGATCTAGGGTTTTCAAAGAGTTTTAAATGAGTTTTGATGATTTTTAATTGGATTTTCGTACGCATGAATTGATCTTCGATATGTGTTCCTTATTGTTTTACAATCATTTTAAACGACTCACGTGTTTTTTGTCAATGACAGAATGTGTTAGGGTGTTTTAATAAAAAAAATAGGGTTTTTGCTTTCTGCCTCGGCACGGCTCCGTTAAGAGTCGTCGGGCATGTTTTGGGATGGCTCCCAGAGGAACCGTCGGTTCTGGCATGGACGGCTCCTATGTGAGCCGTCGGTCTACCTGTGGACGGCTCTGCCAAGAACCGTCAGTTTTCTATGAGTACGGATACCATCATGCCCTGTACTGTTTGCGCACATTGTGACCTAGTCGTATTATTTTAGGTCTGGTTAGATTGCTATAGATTGGTTGCGGGTCGTTGGACCGGTGGTGAGTGGACTTAAGTCTCATATGTAGTTTCAAAAGAATATATTATGTATTCATGCTATGACCCTATTATTTTATGAAATATAACTGTTAGTTTTGATATAAAAATGTGAGAATGCTTTTATTGATTTATTTATCATCATATGGTTGGTATGATGAGATTGTGCATGCTCTGTCGTTTTGTGATTTTAAAGATATGATAGATGGTCTAATGCATCCATTCCGTCTAGGTGGCTCGGTCGTGGTGGTCAACGTCTAGGTGGGCGTACATATATGTGGCTAGGTCCGAGAATGTAAGACCAAGTATTTGTGGCTATGTCTACGTGGCTATGCCGGTGAAAAGCCCCACGAGATAGGTGCTGCGAAGACGGACATGCGTGTTTGTAGTGTTACATGCATTATGTTGGATAGGATTGTGTGTCTCTCTCGCTCTCTCTCTCTCTCTCTCTCTCTATATATATATATAGGGACGTGATTAGGTGCGGTCGGTGCGGCCGCGATCACGGGCCGTCGATCACGGGTCCATCGCATCAGACGGTCGGGTGCGAATCACGTCGACCGTTGGATGCGATGGACCCGCGATCAGACGGCCCGCGATCGCGACCGCACGACCGCACCCCATCGCCCCCGTATATATATATATATATATTATTGCATGTATTGGTGGCCTTTGTATATTTTCTCTTTTGATATGTTACATGTCTGTGTGAAGGCATTTTATGACTATTATATTTTGATTATAAGTGTACTAATGGGATAATGATGGTTGATTCACTTAGCGTGTGGTTGCTCAACCCTCTTTCAGATTAAAGGCTTAGAATGGTGGATCTCATGTAATTGTGGACAAGATCATGTTTTCTAGAAGGCTAAACTTTGCATAGAAGGTGTTGGTGATTTCTTTGTCATGTAGAGGACTCGAATGTATGATAGTATGGTGATATTTAGAATTCAGTCATTCCTGATGTGTATCGAAGTTGTATTGGATTTTAGCCTTAATAATTGATGTATAAGTATAGTGATGTATTCTTATGTTTATGGAAAAAAAAAATAGAACTCTGAATTTTGAGGAATTAAGTTAACGCAACTGGATTTCACACTTCAAAATGAAGTCGCGGATTTGGGGGCATTACAATGGCAAACCAAGAGAATAATTTGACATTTGACATTGTAGTCTAAAAATGCATAATAAGTAACCATTTTTAACACATCAAAATACAATCTTAGGAATAATTCCATAACCAACTATTAATGTAATTACACAATAAAGTACATGGTCAAATTTCATAACCAACATTGAGGTGGTCACACATCAAAATACATTGTTTCCAAACCAAATCCATTGTGTCATTGATGAAAATACAAAATTGGACACATGTCATACATCAAAATACAGTAATATATTCCATGTGTGGTCATATAAGTGAGTTATGTCAATCATGTCGCTAATTTGCCCTTCATTGCGTAGCCGCTTCTTCGGGAAGGGGTGTCCCATCTTTTAGATGATCAATCGCATGATGTATGCCCCTCTATGCCATTGAGTATGTGATCCCCCTTTCGAGATGTTCAAGATATCGAACCACAGTAGTTATACGCTGCAAAAAATATGATTGTTCAAAGTTAAAAAGTTGAACTCCACCAACGAACACAAGTGAGACTGCTTCACTTTGTTCATAAATGTGATTGATTCCTCTGATACATCCCCTATTTCTATGGTTTTGGTGGGTTGACGATATCTCAAACTTCGATCCCCCCTGCATCACATAAATCGATTTTTCATATATATATTGTATTAACATAACCTAAATAATAAATGAAATGTTAATTACTTTGTCGTTCCAAACACAGTATGCAATGTGATGTCTACAATCAATCAACAGTTCATTAATTTGTGGTCCACCGAGGAAAGGACCTCTCATACTATTTTGGTCTATGTTTGAATCTACCGGACCATAGGATTTAGTGATAAATCCCTCACTTCTTCATATTTAGATTTTAATCCCTACATTTAAATGATAATTTAGGAATAGGTCCCTCCTAGGGACTAAAAAACAAACTAAATAATTTAGGAATAGGTCCCTCCCAGGGACTAAAACCTAAATATGAAAAAGTTGGGGATCGATAGTTAAATCCTATAATCCCAAAAATTATTTCAATGTGTTTTTCAACACAAAGATGGTGTTGGTTTATAAATCCTATTATGCCATAAACTATTATATCAGCATCCATTACTACAGTAAGTATGTTTATTACCTTAATATAGTCTTTGTAGGTCTTCCTATTCTTTGCCTATGCCACCATTCATAATCTGTTCACTGTTTATATATATTCAGTCAATCAGATATATTCAATATGTCCCTATATACCATCTAAAATAATGTATCATTTTACCTTTTATGGAAGTTACACCTAAAGTTCCACCAAGAATAAATTTATCTTATTGTTGCTTGTTTTGCTAAACAAAGTTACATCCTCATCTCCCCACACCTAAACTAATTATTGTTTCCAAACAATCCAATAGTCACCTCCATACAATAGGCACACCTCCTATTTATCCAAATCAGATTCAATTCTATTTGAAAATTCATCAATCCCCACCATGTGTTTTCATGAAAAGGGCATAAACTTGAATATGTATTGTAGGATCATTTACCCTTCTAAAAAAACCAAAGATCATAAACTTGAATAGGTATTGTAGGATCATTTACCCTCCTAAAAAAATCAAAGAGCATAAGCTTGAATAGATATTGTATGATCATTTGCTATCTTAAAAAAAAATCCAAATACCATAAGCTTGAATAGGTATTATATAATCATTTACCCTTCTAAAAAAAACCTATGCTAAAAAATCTATACAAATCTTTTACAAACCTATGAAAACATATACAAACAAACCTAGGTTTGCAAGAAGAGGAACAAGAAGAAGAGAGGAAGAATGATCTAAAGAAGAAAAGGCATTTACCTTGAATGACGTGGCGGCGATCGGAGGCGATCACGGTACGACGGTCGCCGGTGGAAGAGGAGACGGTGATCTGGCACGCGGGGATGACACAAAAAGCCGCCAAGTGGGGAAGGAATAGAGAAGAGAGAGGGTTTTCATTGTTTTAAATGGGTTGGGTGGGTTTACAATGTCCATGCCCTAATATTTATAGTGGAGTGGGTTTGTAAGCTTCATAAATTGGTCTGGGTGGGTTTCTAGAGAATGGGGTCCATATATCCGTCCCCTTTTTCTTATTGATAGCGGTTTGGGTGTTCTGTTGTATGACATGGATTTGTAAGCATGATTTCATGAATTCCCTTTTTTTGTATCTTTTATACAACAAAAAGTGTTTCAATAACTAATTTAGTAATACATTAGTTATTTAATATGAATGAATGATGAGTAACACATGTTCATTACCAATAGTTTAACACATGTTCATTACCAATAGTTTCTCTTTTTTATAATGGTATGGGTGTTTGGTTGGATGACATGACTTATAGCATTGTTTCATGATTTTGTTTTTGATATCTTTTATACAACCAAAAGTGTTTCAATAACCAATTTGATTATTTATATGAATGAATGATGAGTAACACATGTCCATTACCAGTAGTTTCTCTTTTCGATAATGATATGGGTGTTTGATTGAATGACATGGACTTGTGGCATGGTTTCATGAGTTTTTTTTTGGTATTTTTTATTCAACCAAAAGTGCTTTAACAACCAATTTGGTAGTACTTTAGTAATTAATATGAATAACTGATGAATAACACGTCCATTACCAATAGTTTCTCTTTTCGATAATGATATGAATATTTGGTTAGATGACATGGATTTGTAGCATGGTTTCATGAGTGTTCTTTTTTTCTTTTGTGGTATCTTTTGTACAACCAAAAGTGTTTCAATAACCTTTGTCATAAATTACAATGTTATCATTATGTTTTTAAATATATGTTTTGAAATTTAGTTTATGAGAACTCTATTATTGTTTATATGCTCATACCATTGTTTTGTGGGTGAGTGAACTTGTCACTTGTCATCAACATTCTCTTCAGAATATTCATATTGTATAAACTTTTCTATACCATTAGTCATGTCCCATTAGGTTTATTATAGTTGGATGTCTCACACTTTTTCCTTTGCTAACATATATTTTGAGTTTACAATGAAAAAAAAATAGTGAGCCTTTTAATGTTGTTATTGGGAAGAATATTGTTTTAAGTTATCCATCTCTCTCACTTATACAACAAGCCTATATGTTTATCAAATCGAAATGTTTGTCTTTACTTGTTCATTCTCACAGCGTATTATAATCGTCATTCAATATATGAAGCAATTTTCTGGTAGAGGCACACTGCAATATTTGGCACATGGAGTAATTCAAGATGCTATAAGGCTCTTACAGGATGGAACACTTCTGTCTAATGCGCCAATCGCACAATGGCGGGCAATGTTTGGCACATGGAGCAATTCAAGATGCTATAAGGTTCTTACAGGATGGAACACTCCTGCCTAATGCGCCAATCGCATGGCGGGTGAAACATGGGCATGATTACCATGATTCATCAATGTGTGATTGATATCAGCTTGTGGGCTTAATCCCTTTTTTTTTTTGCATTTATCCAGAACAATGTATATTTTTTTGTGTAAGTAGAACTATGATGAAAAAGTACATTGTAACTAAATTATGGGGATGATGTACATTAGAATGATGTACAATATTTTTTGAACATATCAATGATCTACAATGTGTTTTTTGAGGAACAAAATGATCTTTAAGTGTGATGGAATTGCATGCATTATGTCTATTTTGTTGATTATCAAGATTGCTTGAATATCAATGTTGGTGTGTTAATATCTCAAAGGTTTCTGGTTCTAGAAAGACATGCTCCATGTCAAACCAAATCAAACACGGAAGACATTGGGCATATCGAACAAGGTGCAAAATACTTTAAAGGTTTATAATTCCAGAAAGACATGTTCTATATTAAACCAAATCAAATACGAAAGACACCGGGCATGTTGAACAAGATGCAGAATACTTCAAAGGTTTCTGGTTATAGAAAGACATGCTACATATCAAACCAAATCAAACACATATTACATCAGACATGTCAAACGGGACATAATACTTCAAAGGCTCCTGGTTCCAAAAAGACATGCTCCATTTCGAACGAAATCAAACATAGAAGACACTGGCATGTTGAATGGGATGCATAATACTTTAAATGTTTTTTGTTCTAGAAAAACATGCTCTATGTCGAACCAAATCAAACATGGAAGACACTGAGCATGTCGAACGAGATGCAGAATACTTCAAAGGTTTTTGGTTCCAGGAAGACATGCTCAATGTCAAATCAAAGCAAACACAAAAGACATCGGGCATGTCGAATGAGATGCAAAATGAGACTATGGTTTCTAGTTCTAAAAAGACATGTTCCATGTCGAACCAAATCAAATAAGGAAAACATAGGACATGTCGAACGTGATGCAGAATGTGATATCAGTTTTTTGGTTCTAGAAAGACATACTTCATGTCGAACTAAATCAAATTGATTAGTTTTGATTGTGGGGGTGAGTAATAAATTTATGAGGGATGTGTGGGTGGGTAATGTTCCGGGTGGATAGGGTGTACCGATGAGGTGGACAGTGTTGGGGTGAGTTAGGTATCCAAAAAATTGTAACAAATCAATTTTTTTATTTGAATAAAAAGGGTGGGTAAGAGAACTTGTGGGGTGGCTATAACTGCACCCTTTTATAAAATGATACATTTTTAAAATCAAATCTAAATTCAACCTGAGTCTAACCCAACTCGAATCAAACCCTAACCCAACTTGAGCCTAAACCAAATTTGACATGTTTGGTTTGGGTTGAGCTTCTCGTGTTTGAGGGTTAAGTTGGGGGATTCGAGATTCGAGTTGGCTTCCTTCAAATTCAAGTTGGGTTTATGTTAAACTTCAATATGATCCAATCACCCAATCTGTCTGAGTTGCATCCTATTTTTATAGAGACGTAAATGCAGCGAATGTGTAATACACATTGACTTCCCATCATTGCCTTTGGTGGAAATCAAATGGATACGGATGCTTTTACCCAAAGAAAAGGATATGAATATATAAATATCCATATATGAGTACCCATTGCTAACAAAATCTCTAGTAAACATGAGTAAACTCTATTCTTAGTTTAAGGGTAAACAGAAACCATACAATATTTGACACTGTAGAGTGCATGTAACATTTCAAGGACAGCAAACTAAACTTAGCAGTTGATTAACACCTTCTCTCTTCAAGAAAGAGGTCAGGGTGTCAAACATAAGGAAATCCATTTAAAAATAAAAAATAAAAACAATTTCCAGGGACTACAACTAGATTAACTCTAGCTGCAAAGTCTTTGCTTCAAGGATGTTGGACCTTTTAGAAAAATTCTAAGTTCAAGTTCCTTTTTCCAAAAGATTGATCTTTCGCGTCACTTGAATTTTTTTTTCTCTTTTTAGGTACATGCTGTCACTTTAAAATTTTGGCAAATTTGCACACTGTACATGTATACACTTCATTAATTAAATATACATTTTTCAAAAAAATCAGAACATGCTAAGGCTACAATTGAGGCTACAAATGGAGGTTGTCCCTAACATTTTAAATTTTTTTTTTTTTGTGAATGGAAGATTGATAGTAGAAATAGGCAAAGGTTACATTCAACCAATTATACTCCATTCACTCAGATAATATCAGAGAAATTGTCTCAAAGACTCAAACAAGTTAAACGAACATTTGCAGTAAGGATAAAATAATAGGCTGTACACTGGACAATTTATCCATCTAATCCCAACAAGGGTGTAACGCCCGTATTGTGATTACTTACAATACTGAAATGTTGCCTATATCAACCCTAATTAATTATCTACACATATCATTTATCACTTTCATCCTGTTCTTTTGCTATATAAATTCCATCCAAAGAGCACTGAGATGATGCAAATGATCTATCTATCGCTTTGTAACATCGATCAACATGGCTCGCGTCCAATGCTCAATATCTTCAGACTGCGATGGTGGTGGAGGGAATGTTGGACGCTCAACAATGTCCCACCCTTCAACTAGACTTTCTGATTTTCCAGGTTCGGCAACGTCAACAGCATACAGGAAGCTAGCACCAGAATTCAAAAGGCTGTCATCACGACGCGCATTTTGCTGATGCAAAACATGAATATGGAAAAAATTATTTTTCCTCATTTTTTTAACAAAAAAATTGTCCATGGGAAAGATGGGTTAGAAAATTAACAAAAAATGACATGTAAGGTGAAGTATACATGCCATGACAGGAATCATATTCGAGCTCTCAACCAGACTGCTTGATGTGACAGATTTCACCACATGAGATATGGATCTATTCAGCTGTTGAACCTGGTTATAGGATCTGTGGAATAGTAAAACAATGCGGATCTGGTTAGTTTCGTAAAATGGGCAAATAAAACCAAACCACCTCTTGAAAGATATGTAGGTACTCTCTCTTTACTGAGGGGTCTTAAGTTCGAGTTTTACTCTTGAAGATAGGGGAAGACTTAACAGGAAAGAATGGAAAAAAAAGGAGAAATGAATGCTAAGGTCAATGTCAAATGATTCAATCATGCTGTTTTTGGTGGTATAGTAGCTCTCAGGCATTTGCAGGTAGGATGGTGGGCCATTTCTGCAGGTAAATATCTCTTTCCGAGGCTTCCATCTTAAAGCTTCCGGTTTACGAATCACTTAGCATTTGCTATCACATCTTCACCATGGCCTTGACCACCACTGGTCTTGAAGATCACTACTAGTCATTTTGTCAAAAATATTCTGAGATTTGTGAGAACGTGAATTTCAGAATATAAAAAAAAAAATGAGGATCCACCGATTTTAAACTTTATCTAGGATGTTTGCATCTTGTACTCAACTCATGCCCCAGCATCCTGCATGTATTTACAATAGAAGTCTGAAGGAATCTGTGTGGTATGCATGAGAATTCTGGAGGATCACAATGTCAAACTCTAAATTTTTTAATTGTAAAGGGATCGTCAAATTTAAGCTCCAACAAAGAGAAAAGTTCTTCAAATTCGAAACTGCAAAATGTTGAATTTCCCTATGTATAAAAAATGCTCTACATTTCTTTGTTTACTGATTCAATGAGATGGAGATATAAACAATGATCTTCCTAATAATATTAAAGCTAGTTGATTACTATTTGTTCCAGATGAACAAATTCCAGCAATAAAAAAAGAAGACAAACTTGATGTCAAATTAGTTTAACTCAAAAGTATATGGATCCATGATTAATATAGTGTAAGTCTGCAAAGGAAAGAAAACTCATACCTTGAACATGCTGTCTTCAAGGATAGAACAGACTGAAGCTCCTTGGATGATGACAGAGTAGCCAATAACTTTGCAAATGCCTCGAAAGTAGAAACTTCAGATGTCACCTCTAAACACAACGAATTATAACAATACGCTGTTATGCACGCCACGCTTTTCTTCAAAAGAGATATCCCTTTCTGCAGGTCCTCGTGGTTTCCAATAGAATGTGGTGAAGCAGCAGAATAATTAAAGCTCCCCCCTCCTAAAGAATCCAAATGAGGTTTCCTCTCAGATAATATTGATGTAACCCCGAAATTGCTGGAGCTTCTGTCAGACCAAGAATTTTCCCCACTGTTGGAGCAGAAATTTTGCCGAGGTATGAAGAGGGGATACTCGTTACTGCATATTAAGTTGCCCAGTACAGGTAATTCATATCTTGAACTAAAAAATATAATTCATTTCTTTTACATTTTCTGGCAGAGAGATACCTTCGAGAAGATGGACGGGCATCCCAATATGAATTCCTTTGCCATATACGTGAACATGAACCCTGAGGAAATATTTTTAAAAAAGTACATTAAGAATTGATCCTGCGACCTTATCAAAGAATGGTTTGAAATATAATAAGAGGTCAAAAGACACCTATAAAAGAAATGATTCCTAAGATTAATACTCACTGCAAAACCAGAATTATGGAGGACAGGAGCAGCCAAGACTGGAACAACAAGATTCAGAAATTGCACCAAGTATCTGTTATTAACAGATTCTATATTAGTACCATTGCACATAATACCGTTAACCCAGTTTCAGAATTAAAACAGCCACGTACACCATACTATAGATAGGGTTTCATGGATGAAGACACAGTGGGGGTCTAACACATCAGGAGTCACCGATAGTCATAATTTTATAAGTCTTTACAACATAATAAATTATAATAAATAAAAACCAACAAAGTAACTTACCTCTCTGGGTAAGATAGCAGGGTATGTGAAATTCCAGATTTTGATGCACTGGATATTTTTAATTTCCAATTGGCCAAGTCGGTACTTCAATATCTCAGTTTTGTTTTCTCACAGAATTTTTAATATCATTACTGTTTTTCTTTCATTTCCCCTTCTCTACATACCAGTAACCTATGTTCTAATGTTTCAAATAATATGTTAATTTATAGGAGAGATTGACTGGGTGGTCAGTAACCTATGTACTGAAGGTGGCATAAAAATTCATCATTTAAAACAAAAGCTTAATTGACTCACATGTAGTTCAGATGCGCGGGCGCGCATACAAAAAAAGAGAGGAGGAGTTCACAATCAGGAAAGTGGGGGAATATCAACAAAATTAAATACAACCTTCAAAGAAAAGTTCTAGTTATTTAAGAAAGAAGCAAACCCCAGGGAAGCACTAAGCTCTTCAGATGGAACAGAATGTGGATCAAGTCCTCGAGGCAAACGTACATTGCATATTTGATCATAAAGACCACTGGAATTATCTTTTTTCTCCACATCCAAATTTACCTGGTAGAAAAGGGATGGATTGACAATTAAGTTGACAACTGTAAGGATTTCTTACAAATTCTTGACCATATTTTAACAATAAAAGATAATAAAAGCTTAAATTATCAAATGATAAGAAGGGGAAAAATGAAATGGGTGCTCAGTCTACAATGATACAATTACACATGCCACCAAGTTGCCGGTGCATATCATTCCAGATGAAACTTCTCTCTCAGAATTTCACACAGTGTAAGCAGCTAATTGTGAGACTTTGTATACACCGAAGCTCTATTCTGTGCCTTTTAACTGGTGAAAGATAGGAACCACTAACAATCCGAAGCAGTGCATTAACTGATAACATCAATATTTGCTAGAGGGTTTTTATCCACAGTAAGCAATGTGTTATGGGCCACAATATTCTTCTCCACTTGACCATGCAAGTATATTTTTTCCTTGATCATCCATCTAACATAATTTATCCAGCAAACGTGCAATTTTCTATGGTGGTCTATCAAAGAACACCCATCCTGATCAGATCCAGGTAAAATTCAGCTCACAAATAACCAGTGTACCACAATAAGTGATCTCTACTAGTAATACATGATTTTCCATAGGTGAATATTCCATGTTAATGAATTGTTTTTCCCTGAAAGCAACCAAAGTTAGATTTCCCCCACAATCGAAAGATTTTGTCCATGAGCAAAGCATTTAAGGCATTTACCATATCATAGTAAACCCACCACCTACTCATCAATTTGACTGGGGCATGGCTGGATATAAATTTAATCATAAATAAGTATATTTAGACATATGACTGTGGGCCGACTAAAGTTAATACCAGATGGAACAATGAGACCAAACAGATACACACAGATGGAAATTTTTTTTTTTGGATTGATTTGATCATATTCAGTAGTGTTCACAATGAGGAGGATATCAGCTTCAAGGCATCTATTATGTAACAAGGACATGGACTCACATTATCAGACACAGACTCTTGAAAGGTGAAATAAGTAGTACCATGATGTGACATGGACATGAGCATGTGTGTTCATGTTGGATGCAGACATGACATGGATTCAGTGTAACACAGTTCCAAAACTCAGTGTGTCCTTGTCACATGTTTCACAGAGGCACAGAAGTTTGGGATAAATAGTACTTGGCACTGCCTTAGCACAACAATAGTTTCAATCACCAATTTTCTAGTGCAAAACAGTTAATTTCTTACCCGGCGCAGTGGAAATAACCTGCAGATTTGTTTAATAGCAACAGATTGTTTGTGTATAAGTTCGGAAGCAATTGCCATCTGCAACCAAGTAACAGCATGACGTTAACATGACTGTGTAAGCAACAATACAAGATATAGTTTCAATCTGGGGTCGGGTAAAAATATAAAACCTGCAGAACCATTACCTAATGATGATTAAGATTATAATCAATTTTTTGGGGGTAGATATTAAGTAACAGTGTCAAATGTCAGCGCATGGAGACAACAACCAATACCACACAAGATCTTCCTAGGATTTACATTGATATTCAAGAATAAGACATGTCGAAGGACCATACCCATTTCCGTTACATAAACAGAAAATATATCAATGTGTGAACCTGAGATGCGACAGTACTAGGGTGTACATTTCTCCGTGGGTTATTTTCGTTAACTGCTAACGGATCGAATCTTGTGTTTTCAGCTTTTTGATATAGTAGGATTCGTAAAAGCGAACTCCAAACTAATGGAAAGTGATGATGAGTTAGCGAAAATGCTAAAGGTATATACTATAGACCATTGACACTATTGCACAAGATCAAGCGTAACAATTTTAAGACATTCAAACAAGAATATGCCAGACAAACATCTGAATCACATGCAGAAGTATAAAATACTAGGATAATTAGTTAACTTCCTGTTAAATGACAACGGTTTGACCTACACAATGCATCCAACATGTCTAAGTTTCATATCAAGTTAGGCCATACAAAGTATCCCATGATTTCCTAGTTAAGGATTGAACCATAAATGTCTAAAGCCATCTCTCATCATTGGATTTGATAATCCATTTTTTATACCAAGAACTTGAAACCAAATGCTTTATGAAAATACATCCAAAGAACATATGATATAAGCCATACATCCGGAATATGGAGGGATCCAAACACCAGAAGCTCATGTTAACTAGACATGAAAAAATTACAACACGATAGACACTCATCAAGATTGTAAATGAAAGGTAATAAAATACATGGGAAATATCTTACATGCCCTAAGTTTTGAGTGCATATGAGATTGGGGTAGAAGTTCTCCAGCAGTTCCACACGACTTGTATTCAACTGGAACAAAAAAAAAGAAGTATTAAGTATTAACTAAAAAATTGTAATTGAATACCGGCTACCTGGATGCTGCTTAAATTCATGTAGAATGCTAATATTAATAAAAAACAGATCCAGATGATTTTTTTTTGAAGGAAGATCCAGGCAGATTTTGTCCAACCTCTATATAACTCCTGAGTGTATTTATATATACAGGGGAGAGCCACTCATTTGTACAAAGCATTCAAGATGAGATCCAAGTTCTAAAGACATCATATTAATAGTGAGATCATATTCTATAATTGTTTAGGAGAAGGTATGTGCAAGTTCTTCAGAGAGATTACTCGGAGGCAAAGGCTTTCTCAGTTACACACAGATTGTTCAATTGCCACATGGAACTTTGCCATAAGAAAGGCTAAAAGACTGTACCAAGCGGTATATCAATAATATATCATTTATAAACATTTCAAGAGGAGAATGTTGCAAAACTCCCTAGCATCCAGTACACCTAAAGAGTATTCTTGCAAAAAAAATGTTTGATGTAGTTGCTGGAAGAACACCAAATTTGGAGGTTTAAAATTGAAATGCTACATGAGGAGCGTATAGCACCTTAGATTTGGCCAATTCCAGTAATGCATATCGAACCTTCAAATCGCTTGACATTCTTTCGATTTTTATTTTTCCTGGAGAAAATTAAGTCTATGTAATACCAGAAAAGCATGTCATATAGGAATTATATCTCTGGATGCTGCACATTACCTACAAAGGGACCAACCTTGTGAGAGTTGTTTCTCTAGGAAATGTTTTCTCTCTTTCAACCGCCGAAATTTCTCGTTTTGGTGTATTCTCCATTTGCGTTGATCATCTGCTTTCTTCTGGAACAAGTTCCAAATCCACAAAAACATTACAAAAAGAAAAAACCCACTGATCACTAAAGATACCTTTGAGTTTATGAAATAAGAAGCAGTCATCCCAATCAATTTCCATGAGAACCTATGAGATTTCTGGCTAAGTGGATGCTAACAAAAAAGAAAAAAAATGTAAACATACAATACATCGTAGCTAATTCTATTAGACCAAATTTTAAAGCCTTGACAGTCACAGGTAGTTTAACAGTGCATGTCATATTTCATTTAAGGAGGGTCCATTTCGTATCCTGCTCCTTTATTAGTTTAATAACACTCTAGGCAAAAAAATGGGGGGGGGGGGGAAGAATAATCCAGAGCTTTGTTGAGCATTCCCCTAATCTGGATAACTTCTTATCTTTAAACACATGCTTGTCTTTTTAAACGATATAATTTGCCAATATTAGTCTCATTTTAGTGCATGCATAATCAAACTTACGCATCTAAAAATAGACTGGAGTATTACAATGTCTGGCAAAGAGGAGATACAGCACTCACACATAAGATATCTGATGCACAACTCCTATATTTCTCTTTGTGGTAAAAGAATAAGAAGAAAAAAAGGAATAAAAACCCTCATGTACTCAACAGTCAACCCCACCAAAATTTACATTAATTGACCAAAGCATACAAAATACCCAGAACCATCATTCAATCCTATACTGTCCACTCAAACAAATAAATATGTATCTGCAGAAGCCTTATGAAGGGCGTAAACCTGAATGGAACATCAAACAGTTCCAAAGATCTAAATCATAAGCCTCCATCAGAGTGACAAACATTAAAAATCTTTGAAACTCACCGGTGTTGCAAAAACTTCGAAAAAATAATCCAATGTGACAAACCAAACCCACACAGTGTTGGCTCTTCAGCTAGAGCTATGAGTTTGTTCCCTATAGGCCTCGAGTTCAAATCCTCACAGACGCACGTGGTTTGTAGTTGATTTCTGTGCTTCTAGGGTTTTCTTAACTAATGTTGGGGTTACTCGCCATGAAAATATAAGACGAGAAAACATCTCCACTTTATTTTCTTGAGGTTAGCGCAACATATTCAAGCCAAATTGAAAAATCACATAAATTTGCCCCACCTATGACGACAAATCAAGTCATATTAAGAAATTTATTTCTGTAAAATGCCCCTACAAATTACCATCCTAATAAAATTTCTTGGAGGTTTTAATTTTTCATTTAATTTACATTCCTTTTATTCCACTGTCTAACCAATCTGTTACGGATGAAACACGATGGAAATCAAAACTGAGTTCGGATTAAAAAAAAAAATTACCTTCTCTTGAAGCTCTTTTGCCAATCTCATATACAAAGCGTCCCTGTGACCCCTCAACGACTTCAACGACGTGTTGTACTCACTCAGCCTGACATTTAAAAAAACATCGTTCACGATCAAATTCACAATCCAAAGGTACAAAAGAAAACACAAAACTTTCACAATTTCATTAAAACACAAAAAATTGAAAAAATCTGAAATCGATTCACCTTTGATTGACGCACACAACGCATATGGAGGCGAGATTGGAATTCTCGCACATGGCGCAGCAGCTCGTTTTTCTCGCCATCGGAAGACGATCAGAAGCTCGGCAGCCCTTTTTGAAAGAAAAAAAAACCACTCAAAATCAATAGAGGAATAATTGTTTCGCCAAAATCAAACGAAAAAATTGAAAGAAAAAAAAGAAAAACACCGACAGCTATAGAAATCCTACCTGGAATTCACATACCTTCGTTGATTTTTTTGTTTTTGTTTTTTTTTAATTACTTCTAGCCTTCTAGGTTTGGTTTTCTTTCGTTTCTTTGTTTTGATTTGATTTTCGGGAACGGCCGGTTTAGCGGGTATGGATCTGCTCGATTGCATCGCGGCACTGTATTCGGATCCTTATCCGGATCTAATATCGTGGTCGTTGGTGGTGGTTTGGTTTACTTCGGGTCCGGCTAAATGCACCCCTCATATTACTTCGGGTCAAATTTTGAATATCAATTTATAACTGGGTGCTAAATACACCCATCAAATTTTGAATGCCTAGACACGTGTTATGTGTACAAATATGCAAACCATAGACAATTTTTCAGTCGATGTTCAGTCGATGGGAACAGAAGAAAAAAACCTATAAGTTCTGGAATGTGATAAGTCATCTCCACCCCTTACTCAAATCTATATCTAAATTTTACTTAAAATTTGAGTAAAAGTTTTATTTGATATGATGTGTCTCCAACCATCACTTTATGTTTTCCTCAAATCTTTTAAAAAATTCATATCTTCTTCTAATTATTTCTTAAACATTTTTAAAGTTTTTTCCCAAACATTTTTACTACTTAATTTTTCTTTCATTCAAGATATTTAAATTTAAAAATTATAATCATCCAATTTTTTGAAAAAGGTAAAAATAATATTTTTTTTATTGGAGTAAAAATAAAAAGTTAAAAAATAAAAATGAATATTTAAGAAAGAAGATTTTTTTTTGTTTCAAGAGATGATAAAAATTTTGGGGGGTGGGAAGGTATCTAATATAATTAACTAAATATGGAGTTGAAGGAAAAAAAGAATGTCACATTGGAAGAAAATGTGGAGATAAAGGAAAAAAGAGATGTTGAAAATTTAGATAAATATTTAAGTCTCATTTAATTTGGGTAAAGATTTGAGTAAAAACTTGATTTGATATGGATATGGGTAAATGATTGGAGAGGGTTTTTGGGTGACTTTTACTCAAATTTAAATTTGGGTAAATGTTTGGGTATATGATTGGAGATACTCTTAGACACCTAGGTTGTCTACATATTTGTATTTCTTACACAATGGTCCGATTGATGAGACCATAAAAAAAACCCGTAGATCCGTGAATTTAGTAGACACATTGTATGTCTACAAATATGAGAAATATAGACAATTGCCCAATTGATGGGAACAAGAAAAAAACCTATAAGTTTTGGCCCACGTTAGACATCTAGGATGTCTCTATATATATATATATATCTCTCCTAGACAATGTCCTAGTCGACCGGAGCAGAAAAAGAACCTGTAGGTTATGTAATGGGTCAGATACACATGCCGTCTACATATATTTATTTCCTATACAAACTCCTAGTTGATGGATAGACACTGAAAAGTATAAGTATGCCATTTATATTTGCATTCAAAGCCGCCTGAGTGTTGATAAAAACCATCATTCAAAGCCATACTTACATTCTTAGCAATATAAATAGTGATCAACACTGCCATTCAAAGCCATATAAACACTGTTTGAAGTATCATAGTTACAATTTCAACAATGCTTCTACAAAAACTAAAATACTTACTAAAATAACTACATAAACACGTCTAACACATAACTGGTCACACCATTGTTGTAACTTACATATACATTCAATTCAACAAATCATAGATAAACCAAAATGAATGTGTTAGATAGTGAGATGTCTACATATATGTATTTTCTCAACAATGATCCAGTTGACGGAAACAAAACAAAAACTCATAGCTTCTATAATCAATTAGACACGTGAGGTGGCCACATATATGAAAACTATAGACAATGGCCCAGTCGATGAAAATGGAAAAAACCCATAACTTCTTAAATGCTTTAAACACGTGAGATGTCTATATATGTGTGTTTCATAGACAATGACCCAGTCAACGGATTTGAATGAAAGGGGTGTGCAGTGAAAAATCAAATGCTAAATAAATAGTGAGGTGTGCACATAACCTAAATTATTTGGGTGGGGTGTCGATAGGCACGGGGTGTGCAGAGTAATTTGAGGGGTGCATTTAGCCAGACCCTTGGATTTATATGGACTCTGGTTTGGGATTGGGCTTGGAACGAGCTCGCTGAACCGGCCCGTGTCAACGAGTTGGGCTTTTGCCGCATAGGTTTAATTAGTAGGAAAATGTTATATTCAGTTCACTTTTACAGTATAAAATTATTTTTATAAAAATTGAAATATATACGCCAATGAATTGAATGATATAAAATATAAAAAATTTCTAACCACTATGTGTGTGTACCTCGTTATAGTGGGTGGAGCCGCGGAGGGAGACTAACAAAGTATATAAGACTACATTTGTGATTATAAATATGACTAAGTGTAACATCACTCGTCTTTGTCGATGTGGATTTTTGACCGCTAAAAGGGTCGTGATCCAGTTCTTTCGAACTTGGTTCTGGTCCGCACGCGACATACTGAATCGCCGTTCGAAAGATCGTCCAAGTTCGCTTGACCGCTCTCAAGAACGCTGTTGTGATCGCCACTTGCTTTTCCTCAAAAACAAGAAAAGATAATGATCGCCTCGCGGGGATTATGGATTCTCTTCACGTTGACGCAGCCGGCCACGCAACGCGGTAAAGCTCAAGTACCTCACACAAAATGATTAAGATCCGATTAGAAAAATGGTGTAGTAAATTATTCTAAAAATATAAAAATAAAATAAACTAAAATGTGAGTCTTAGAACGCACCGCGTTGGTTTGTTTGGGGGGGGGGGGGGGGACTAGTAATGATTTTACTAACCCCTCCCCAACAGATTTACCCCAAGAGAATGCCCTATTTGGCGCGGCCAAAACAGCTTGGACCCTCTTCTCTTTTATTCTTCCTCTCTCTCTCTCTCTGTCACACACACACACACACGCACACCCCTCAAAACAAACTCTTCTTCAAAAACAGCTAGCCGACCCTCTTTGAATAAAAACCAAAATCATCTCTGCCCCTCTCCCAATAACCAATCAAGCTCCTCTTCTTTTCCTCCCCCCCCCCCCCCCTTTTTCTTTTCTTCTCTCCCCGCAAACAGCTGAAGTCATCTTCTCTTTTATAACCCCCAGCCAAACCCTTTTGCTTCCTCACTAAGAAAGCTCAGTCATACCTCCTTGAATATCTCCCATGCCTTTGTGTGACCATCCGAATGACCAACCAGCTCATCACTTCCTTACCTTAGCCACTAAGCAAATAATGTGAAAGATCATCCACCCTCTCAAATTAAATATTTGACTTTTCACCCATGCATGGCTTACATCTTTGTGTACTTGTGGAAGTGATGCGTGGGCATGGTGTACGTGAGAGTGGGCATAGGGGGTACTACAAGAGTTGAATGTCACATGTATGGTGATGCATGCATGTATATATATGAATTTGATGTAGGTAGGGTGTAAGTAAGGTGTAAGGTTGGGGTGGGTGATATGCATGGTGGCATGAAAAAGAAAATGTGATGCTTGTATTTATAGATGCATGATATACATAGTTAAACACTTGAGAAATCATAGCATACTAAAAAATAATGCATTAGGAACAAGTATTGAATTGATTCAGATTCGCTAGGGATAAGTAAATTGGATCTAAATCATTCAAAATGTGTATCTACAGTCTTGATGGCACAACTCGAAGGTAGAGCCCTTTTATTCAAGGAAAATGTTATTTTGCCGCCTCGTTGCTAGGGGTAGATCTAGGAATTAAAACAAGAAATGTCGAGGAATAAGAGATTTTTAGAGTAGAGAGGAAAAAAATATTTATAAAACAATATAAATATATATCTATATGATAAATTAAAATAAAATTAAGATTTTCAGATAATGATTAAATCCGTGAAGAAATGGACAATAGAAATTTTTTTTACTTATTTTTTTGTATTTAGAGATTTAGAAAAATTTACATAATTTATAGGAAAAAAAACTTGAAATATCATTATTTGTACATCACCAAAATGAAAAAAAATGAAACTTGTAATAATTAAAAATAAATCTGAAGGAAACATTGATCACAAAAATATACAAGGATACTATTTAATCTTAGATTTTGATAAGACATTCTAAAGCTAACTTCCAATAAAATTTAAAGATGTGATTTTTCAACCCTTTAAACCAGATACCCAAGACCTCTAAAAAATAAAAAAATTTCTAATTTTTTTTTAAAAAAAAGGGCCACGGACTTCATGTAACGCCCCCGTACCCATTATCCTTAATTAAGGCATGCGATACGGTGCGTCAAGTAAATCACAATTTCCCCAATAAATAGTTTAACATAATAATTCAAATCACATAAGTTTAAAACATAAACCAACCATATGATCTCAATAATTCATTCTTAAAGCGAATGATTACACACGAGTACTTTATTTGCTAAAAATAAAATATCCCCTGGTTTTGCTGATAAAGTTAAGGACGTCCACTACATGCCAAGAAGAAGGCTTATTCAAACACCTACGATGCAACGGAATAAACGAGAACTAAATTGTCAATGCCCACCACGAACGACGATCGCCAACGGCTACTCTGAAAGGTTGGGAAAAGAGGGGTGAGCTACCACACACTCAGTGAATGGACCTTAGCGTCTCAATAATAATAATAATAATAATAATAATAATAATAATAATAATAATAATAATAATAAATTTCAAATATTCGAACCAACAGAATATAGTTTTCACAAATATAGTGATAAAGCGGAATGCATCTCTTTAAAGGAATAACCACAATCTCATACTGTCTACATGATGCGTATGATGCAATGGACACGCATGCCCCTAGACACGTAGCCGAAAGGTGCTTCATCTAGAGCTTGGTCACGCAGACCAATCATCACGCAGACGGGTGTCACACAGTTACGGTCCCACTGGCCTGAGTCACGCAGACCAACGTCACGCAGACGAATGATATGCATGCAAGATAACTTTCACAATTCACATATTTGCATGCAAGAATAGCATAATTTTCAATATACAGTTCATACGTAAAATAACGTCTCCAAATATGATGTCATGCTCATGTAATTCCATACTCAAGATAATGATTGTATTCATAACATGGGCATGATGCGAATATGATAAATATAAGTAGTTTTTCAAAAGCTACATAGAGACTAGTCCCACTCACCTTCGGTCCAACGATTCGCAAACCAAAATCAAGCCTTACAGTAAACCTAATCTGATAATAAATTAACGATATGAATCGATCAGAATACGTACAACCCGTACGGAAATTCAATGTACCCATACACACAAAACCCGATGGCTCCCACAGGGACTGTCACTGACCTATCCGACAGATCCCGTAGGGACCGTCCGAATCAAACCCGACGGCTCCTCCTGGGGCCATCGCTTTGAACACTGACGGCTCTTCTGGGAGCCGTCTCAAACGTGCCCGACGGCTCCTACATGGGCCGTCTCGAGGCAGAAGCACAAACCCTAATTATTTTTTTTGTAAAAATTTCATTAAACTTTCTATCCTTGAAAACAGACATGAGTCATTTAAAATATTCGTTAAACAGAAAAGGATCGACATCGAAATCAAGTCATACGTATGAAATCCGATTAAAACTAATCAAAACTTCAAATAAGAATATTCTCGAAAACCCCAGATCTATCACAGATGCAAATACTAATATGGACTTAAGTTTAAATCTTCAAACTCATGAAAATACATCTTAAGTTTGGACCTATGCATACAATGTTTCAAAACAAGGTTTAATAGGTTAAAACATGATTTTCTACTTAAACGAATAATCTAGCATGGTATACTTAACATATTCATTTTAAATAATGAAAAGCTTATAAAATATCTAAAATCTCATATTATTATAGCTATAACATCCGATCCGAAAAATCATTTAAATCTTATTAAAGACCAATAATGAAACCTAACAAATCAAAAACTCCAAAATATATGCATTGAGATTCAAAATCATCACCAAAACTTGTAAAAACTTCATAAAAGTATTCCCAAACACTTGTATAATACTAAACCCGAAATCATATCAAGACCTAAAGAGAACAAAACTTATTCTTTTTGTTTGAAAACCCTTAAAACGAGATTATAAAATAAGGACTCTCAAAACGATTCCATTTACAATAAAAACTCTTTGTATACCAAAAGAATACTCACCAAAACCCTCAGATCGAACCCTTTCTGAACTCCTCAAGAGGGTGCCGAAGAGAAAAAGAAAAAATAATTTTTTAGGGTTTTAGGTCTCAATGCAAAGGGAGAAAGAAAAGAGAGATTTAATACTGAAAACACATGGGGGACAAATTTACGACACCATCAAACCCGAATAACAACAATTAATGCCGTTGTACCTTCCAAAAATGGCCAACTTTTGAATTCAAAATTTTTCCAGATCGACGGCTCTTATTGAGCCCGTTGCTCATATACCCGACGGATCCTCTAGGATCCGTCGCCTAGTTACCCGACGGCTTACTTTACAATTGTCGCCCAGGTGCCCGACGACACCCATAGGATCCGTCGGACCCTGCTATGGTTTAGACCATAACTTGACCAATACGCATCAAATTTACGATTCGTAAGAAGGGGTGGAAAGCCAACGAAATGAGAAATCTAGACATGCTAAATTATTAGAAATTCGGAATACTAAACATATCATTAAATAAGGATAATTACGCCCTAAAAGTTTGGGGCCTATCAAATTGGGGCCTGGGAATCATTATTGATTATAAAAATATATGGAAATACAAAACAAAATAGGGTTAATTGTTCAAATACCCCTGTAGCCAATCCCCATTATTTTTGTTCCCCCACTTTTTCAATAATTTTTTTGTTATACTTGTAGCAAACACATAATTTTTTTTCTACCCTCATCACTTTAATTCCTCCAGCCTCACAAAATCGCAGTTTTTCTCCTATAAGTGCATAAATGTTTTATGTAACTTTCAGAACACAAAATGTAATTTTTGTAAATATAATAGTCGGGCAGCCATTTTGTCCATGTGCTTGTAGCTGAACGTCTTCTCTTTGTTTTTACTGATTCCTCTACTATTTGGTTCCAGCTCCTGGTGCCAACTCTCGCCTTTCTGACAGCTCGGTGAAGTTGGAGCACGTGAACGCTGCCTTTTGAGTAAACGATCGGGTTTTCTTCAGGCTTCTTAGCTGGGATAATCCGAATCCTAGTAGCACTCGTCGGTTGAAGCCACCTTGACCGATATTTTTGAAGGTCCTTCCCGCCCGGAATCGCAGGTTGTGTCTCTGGGAGCCCAAGAAGACCGTCCTTCTTTACCAGAAAAAGGCTCTGAGGAAGACCTTGAGCCGTTATATATGCTGGGCTTTGGTGACCCAATGGCGACTGAGAGTTCGACCAGCGGTGCTCGGCACGGTTCCCGTCTGCGCCGAGGTCCACGAGGGAGCCCACGACCGGGGGAAAATTTGGCTCCCAATCCGCCGGGAAGTCCGTGACGGGCTCAAAGAAGAAAGGCGGCTGTCATCAACTCGGGGAATCTCCGGTTGATGCCCGATCAGGGGATAGGTTGGGACACGTTATTACTGGTACCCGTTCTGATGTCAGAAGGATTCTTGTTCCCGAGGGGGGTTCGCCTCAGCCTTCCGTCGAGAGAGAGGGGGGGGGCCGCCATAGTGGTTCCCCTCGCCGTCTCTGTTTCTTTGGATAAGGCAGGTTCCGGTCCTGCTTCAGGATCAAAGACCCCTTCTAGTGAGGAGAAAGTGGCCCGATTAGCGGCACTGTGAGCCGAGGTGGCTGCTCAATCCGGGAGAATTGGGCAGCTCCCTATTCTGGAGAAAAGGCGATTATCTTCGTCGATGCCGGCCTCATCTGTCCCTTCCAAAAAGAGCAGGGTGGTCATAGCTAGTCCGCCCTCCTCCTCCCCCCAGCCGAGGCAATCTTCAACTGGCGTTTCCACTAGCAAGGGGAAGGAAGTTGTCTCTGCTGCTCGACTACCACCTCCGCCTTCAACTGTGAAAGACACCGGGGCCCGGCCTTTCGTTCCTTCTCCTCGGGCAATTTCCCGTATTGTCCAGACCACTGACTGAGGCCTGAAAGACCGTGATGTGGCTGTTGGCCTGACTTGATCAATTATTCTGGATAAGGATAAGGCCCTGGCTGGTGCCGTTTCTCTTCCAGAGACTGGCTCGATTCTTCAGAGCCTAGCTTATCAGGTACTACATGCCCTAATATATTATTATTATATATATTTTTTTAAAATGTTTTCAAGCTCAGAATTACTTATGTCGTTCATCCCCTCTTCGTGTAGCTTTGTGTTTACGTGGGCTCGGTGTGTCCGTCATACGAGACATTCGTAGCGGATATCGCACGGGCTCACCGGTCTTGCGAAGAGGAGCGGACCATCTGGGAGAAGGTTGAGGCTCGACTGAAGGCTATGGAGGAAGAACATTCCTGAGTTGTCAAAAGGCTCAAGAGGGAATGCCTCGAGCTGTCCCAGGCGCTGGTCAAGGAGCGAGCTGAGAAGACTCAGGCGATCGATGAGTTCGAGCGGCCGAGAAGGGAAGTCTCATTGGACTTCGAGATCAATGTGCTTCAGACGGTGAAGGATCGCCTGGATCCAATTGAAGAGAAGGCCACGGAGGCTTCTCTGGCCGCTTACGACCGGGGGTCCCGCAGGGGTTTTCAGGATTGCCAGGACGGAGCCTCTGCTCCTGACGGTGAGAGGGTCATCCAACTTCCAAGCCCGTCCATCGCCAAACCTAGGACCAGGGGCACCGAAAGTGGACCTGCTAGTCCGACTGCGCTTCTTGAGCTTGGGGGAGTCCCAGAACAGGTAACCAGCTTCCTTGGCTGTAATTTAACCGACATAATAGATGTCGATGGTTTTCCTTCCCCTGGCTGCCAGGATAACCCGGCTGTCCAAAAGCCTTTAGCCGCCGATGTTGTACGGGTTAAGAGAGAATCCTCTGAGAACGTTTCTGAGCCTGAAATACATCATCCTGTGGTCGATGTCGTGGACACCGCGGGCCGCATAAATGAGGGTCAGGCGATTCTGGCTTGCCATGCCGTGGACCCCTCCGACGCCGAAGGAGATTCAGTTTCTCTTCTTCGACACGATCCCTCTAGCTAAACTCCCGGGGAGCATTTGGGCTGCAAACAGCGGATATATATATATATATATATATATATATATATATATATATATATATATATATATAAAATTTATTTATTTATTTATTTATTTTATGCTCTCGACTTGGAGTCAATATGGCTTGCGGCCTCTTTATTGTATTTGAATGAGTTAATTTTGGACGATGTATGTTTTCGCCTTTCTGGTGTGAGTTTAATGTTTGCGTGGCTATTTTGCTTTTGTCTATATGCTCGACGCCTACTTCGCTTATATTTCATGTTGTATTGCGATTTTGGTGTGATTCCTGAATGATGGATCCGATTAGCTGGGTTATTGGATTGAGTATTACGAACACTTGCAATTTCCCTTCGGGTCCGAGGACGTGATGATGCCTAGTTTCTTGGTTAACGCATGGTGGTGAAGATCACCTTCTGATTGATTTCACGTTGTTGCGCATGACTCGCGGGCGTCGATTGAGTGGCGCGCGCTGCGAGGGTTTTGCCCCACTCGATCGTAGCTTTTAAGTGCCATTCGGCTAGTGCGTGCTGCGAGGGCTGAGTGGTATCGAGTGCTAAAAGCGACCCCGATCAGACTCAGCCCGTTGAGCGCGGCTTAGGGTGCCATTCGGCAAGTGCGTGCTGCGAGGGCTGAGTGGTATCGAGTGCTAAAAGCGACCCCGATCAGACTCAGCCCGTTGAGCGCGGCTTAGGGTGCCATTCGGCTAGTGCGTGCTGCGAGGGCTGAGTGGTATCGAGTGCTAAAAGTGACCCTGATCAGACTCAACCCGTTGAGCGCGGCTTAGGGTGCCATTCGGCTAGTGCGTGCTGTGAGGGCTGAGTGGTATCGAGTGCTAAAAGCGACCCCGATCAGACTCAACCCGTTGAGCGCGGCTTAGGGTGCCATTCGGCTAGCGCGTGCTGCGAGGGCTGAGTGGTATCGAGTGCTAAAAGCGACCCTGATCAGACTCAGCCCGTTAAGCGCGGCTTTTCCTGTTGTGTTGCTCTGCACTCAGAAGATTTGAAGAAGGAAACAGGAAGCTTTTCTCATTTAAGAATAATATTTCTTCAAATGGATTACATTCCAAGGGCGAGGGATCTCGAACCCTTCCATTGTTTCTAAGTGATAGGCCCCATTCGGTCCAACTCTAGTGACTTTAAAAGGGCCTTCCCAATTCGGACATAGCTTGTCATCATTTTTGTTCTTGGTCTCTGGGAAGATTTCTCTGAGGACCAGGTCTCCAGCTCTGAAGTTTCTGCTCGATACTCGCCGATTGTAGTATCTGGATATTTGATTTTGGTCGTCCATGTTTCTGATAGTTGCAATTTCTCTTCACTCGTCCCGAAGTTCTAAGTCTTGCATCAGTTGCTCATCGTTCGATGCTAGATCGAAGTTTTCGGTTCTGTGTGTGGCCACTTCGGTCTCAACCGGCAAGACGGTTTTGATCCCGAACTCTAGTGAGAAGAGTGTTTCACCGCAGGACCTTCTTGAGGTAGTTCGATAGGCCCATATGAATGACGGCAGTTCATCGACCCATCTCCCTTTCGCGCCATCCAGTCTCTTTTTCAAACCGTCCAGAATTGTCCAATTAGTGATCTCCGCTTGCCCGTTGCTCTGAGGGTACCATGGGGTAGAGAAATGGTGCTGTATTTTCAATTCCTCACCGAAATCCTTTATCAGTTTACTATCGAACTGTTTTCCATTATCCAAAATGATTGCTTGCGGAACCCCAAACCGGCATACTATGTCTTTCCAAAGGAACGACTTGACCTCGATATCTCTGATCCTCGCCAGGGGTACCACTTCCACCCACTTGGTGAAGTAGTCGGTGGCTACTAGCAGGAAACGTTTTTGCAGAGGCGCCGTAGGCATGGGTCCAACAATATCTAGACCCCATTGTGCAAACGGCCATGGACTCTTGATAGGAACCATGTCCGTTGCTGGCTGATGAATAAGATTCCCAAACCGTTGACAGTTCTCACACTTCTGGACCAACTTTGCTGAATCTCTCTTCATGCTTGGCCAGAAATAACCAATAGACACGGCCCGGAGGGCTAGTGATCGAGAACCAATATGTCCTCCACATAGGCCTGAATGCAGTGTGTTGAGGACTCGCTGCGCCTCCCGGGGTCCAATGCATCTGAGATATGGACCCTGAAAACTCCTTTTGTAAAGGATTCCCATGGATGACATCCAATACCTGGCTGCCCTCTGCCTAAGCTTTCTTGCCTCGATTTTTGTTTTCTGGCAAGATCCTTTCCGAAAGGTACTTCTTGATATCAGTCATCCAATTGGGTGAATCCTCCACACAAGCGATTGTTAAAATTTCGCCGAGCCTCTCGATACTTGGGGATTTTAGGTAGTCAAGGTGGATGCTTTTGGCCGGCTTCCCGTTGAGGAATGACGCCAAGGTTGCTAGAGCGTCGGCTTGAGTGTTGAGCTATCTTTCTATCTGATGCACTTTTGTGGATTTAAATTGGGAGAGCAATAGCTGCAGTTTTTGCTGATACGATGTCATCCTCTCATCTCTGGTCTCATATTCGCATGTGCTTGGGAACACCACTAGCTGTGAGTCGCTGTAGACATCAATAACTCGTACTCCCAAATGAGCTGCGAGATCCAACCCTGCGATGAGAGCTTCGTACTCTGCTTCATTGTTGGATGCCCGGAAGCCCAGCTTGATGGCGTGTTCAAATAAGAGCCCATCACTGTTTTTTAAAACCAATCTCGCGCCTGCGCCCCTTCGATTAGAAGCTCCGTCGACGTTCAGGGTCCACTTCGGGCCGGATACCTCTTCTTGACTCTCTATCGTCAAAATTTCGCCAGAAGGTGGGGTAAAATCAGTCAGCATGTCTGCGATGACTTGCCCCTTAATGGCGTTCCTCAGCTACAGATCGAAAGGGGAGAGTTCAATCGCCCATTTCAGCATGCGCCCTGTGATGTTTGCTTTTTTCAAAATGGGTTTCAAGGGATAGTGGGTTACGACGTTGACTGAATGAGCTATGAAGTAATGTCGGAGTTTCTGAGATGAAACGAGCAAGGCGTAGACTACTTTTTTCAAGTACAAGTACCGGGACTGTGGTCCGCAAAGAGATTTACTGACGTAATAAACGGGCCTTTGCACTCCTTCGTGCTCCTTTACTATGACAGAACTGACCGCATGATCGGATGCTGCTAAGTAAAGGTAAAGTGGCTCACCGGGGTTAGGCTTCATCAGGAGCGGAGGTGACGAGAGGTATTTCTTCAGCTCTTCGAAGGCCAGTTGACACTGGGGAGTCCAGTCGAACTTCTCGGTCTTCCTTAGCAGCTTGAAAAAAGGAAGGTTCCTTTCTGTTGCTTTAGAGATGAATCGATTCAGGGCGGCTAGTCTCCCGGTCAGTTTCTGAACTTCCTTCCGATTCCTTGACGGATCCATTTCAAGCACCACTTTGATCTGATCGGGGTTGGCCTCTATACCTCGGTGAGTGGTCAGAAAATCAAGAAATTTTTCAGACTCCACTCCAAAGGAGCACTTAGCTGCGTTCAGCTTCATGCGATAACTCCGAAGTACTTCGAATGCCTCCTTTAGGTGCCCGAGGTGATCCTGCTTCTGAACGCTCCGTGCCAGCATATCGTCAATGTACACCTCCACGGTCTTGCCGATTTGGTACTCGAACATCTTCGTGACCAGCCTTTGGTAGGTTGCGCCTGCGTTCTTCAGCCCAAAGGGCATCACTTTGTAGCAATAGGTTCCTATAGGAGTGATGAAAGCCGTTTTTTCGACGTCATGCTTGTACATTGGTATTTGGTGATATCCCGAGTATGCATCCATGAAGCTCATCAGTTCATTGCCCGATGAGGAGTCCACTAGTTGATCTATTTTCGGAAGAGGAAAACTGTCCTTTGGACAGGCGCTGTTCAAGTCGGTGAAATCGACGCAGACGCGCCACTTCTTGTTCTTCTTTGGCACAACCATCGTGTTGGCTAGCCAGTCTGGGTATCGGATTTCCCGTATGAAACCGGCCACCAATAGCTTTTCCACCTCCTCTTTCATAGCTTCTGCGTGGACGGGGGCCACTCGCCGTTGTCTTTGTTTGACGGGACGGACCGTTGGGGAGATGTGCAACCGGTGGGATATCACCTCTGGGTCAATACCCGGCATTTCGGACGGCATCCAAGCAAAAACATCTCTGTACTCTCGTAGTAACTCTAACATTCTCTCCCTCTCGGCCGAGTTCAGCGTGGTCCCGATAAGGAAGTACTTCTCTGGATTTTGTGGGTCGATGACTATTTTTTCAAAATCCTCCACGACCCGCTGAGCGGGATCGGGTCGGGCGTCATCTGTCTGTACCCGATCCTTCAATAATTGCTATCTTTTAGGGTGGATGTCACCCTCCTCTCCGGCCTGCTCTTCGAGGCTGGCCTTTCCGGAGGTTGCTACGGCATAACACCGTCTCGCGGCGAATTGGTCTCCGTGTATCTGCATAATTCCCTGGGCGGACGGGAAGCGCAATTTCTGGTGGTAGATAGATGGAATGACCTACATTGCGCCCAGCCACGTGCGCCCCATAATTGCATTGTAAGGTGAATGCAGGTCCATGACTATGAACTCTGTCATGACCGTCTCGTCTCCTGCCCGCACTGGCAGGGTTATGCGCCCAGACGGTACTGCCTGACTGCCGTTGAAAGCTATCAACGGCTCCCTCATCGGTTCCAAGCTTGAAGGCCTCAACCCCATCTTGAGGTATGGCTGCATAAACAGTAGTCCCAGTGTCAACGAGTATGCGCTTAACATCGAAATTTGCGATCCGCAACGTGATGACCAGGGCGTCGCTGTGTGGTATAATTATCCCGGCGAGGTCTACGTCAGAGAACGAAATCACCCCTGGGTCGTCGGCCCTTGCTTTCTTTGGTGCCAGCTTCGCTTCTTGGTCGATTTGCAGAATCTCTAGGTGTTTCGAACTGCGCTTGGCCGTCCTTGCGTATGACTTGGGTTCCGTCACTTGTGGTAGTCCCCACATATCACATAGATGACCCCGGCGGCGTGCGAGGGCCCCACGGCCACCACGTGCTTCTCCGGCTTGTTCTCTTCTCTTGGTTCAACGAATTCTTGAAGTTTTTCCTTGTGAACCAGGGATTCCAAGAACCCTTTCAAGGTTCGGCAGCCTTCGGTTTGATGCCCGAAGTCTCTGTTGTAGTCGCATTTTAATCCCTTATCCCGAGTGGCCGGATCACCTCTCATGGGACGCGCCCACTGGAAAAATGGTGCGTGCTTGATTTTTTCCAAAATTTGCACCAGGGGCAGGGTAAACTTCGTGTACATCTTTTCCCGGACCTCATTGGCGGTCGGGCCGTTTTTCTAGTCGGCATGTGACTTTCGCCCCTTGTCCTCCCTTGGTGCGGGGTTCTTTGTAACCGCTGCGATGGCTTGGGGTCGTGAAAAGATGGACTCGTCCTCGATTTTGGTATACTTTTCCGCCCTGCACATGAGTTCGCTGAGGGACTCCGGGACCTTCTTCACCAAGGAATTGCGCAGGTGATGCTTTGGCGGCAAGCCATTTCTGAATGCCATTATCGCGGCGTTTAAGTCACACCGATCTACCTCGAACATAAGGAGACGGAACTGATCCACATACGCCCGAATTGATTCTCCCGGCTGCATCTGGACCTTCATGAGGTCGCCGAGATCCTTTTGTTATTTTCTGTTGCAGATGAAGTGTTCCGCGAACAAAGTTCCGAGCTCTTCAAAGCAGCGGATCGATCTTCCTGGGAGCTGGTGGAACCAGCTGAGAGCCGCCCCTTCGAGGCTGGACGGGAACATGCGGCACATGAGCTCATCGTGTTGTTCATAAAGCGCCATAGCATGTCGGAAGCCCAACACGTGGTCGAAGGGATCGGTTTTCCCATTATAAAGTCTGAACTTTGGCTGTATGAACTTCCTAGGAGGTGTGTTGTGCAGGATGCACTGGACGAAGGGCGATTCGAATCCCTTCAGGGCTCTTGAAATAAACTCCCGATCACGCGTGCTGGTCATCTCGCTCCTGTAAGTCCTCCTCGTACGCTCCCGACGCTCTTGCTCGTAGCCGTCGTCAGACAAAGCCGAGTATCGGCCTAGACTCTGGTAGCGCTCCTGTCTGCCAGTTTGGCGAGTGTTGGTTCACTTCCTTCGTCTTTCATGGCGCGGCGAATAGTCGTGTCACTCATCGCGGTTCTCTTTCGTGTGATTCTCCTCGGGGGGAACGTCGGGTAGGTCCTGCTTGTCGCTCCGACGGTGTCCTTCACCAGATGAATAGACCGATTCGTGGCTTCGCACGTTCGCCCTTCTTCTTTGACGATCATGATCCCACAGCTCCTCGCCTGCTCTGACTGAATTCAGCTGGTCTCGAGCCTCTGGCGGGGGCGGCGGTGGCGTCTTTTCTCCGCGCTTCAAGAACTGCAGCATCAGTCCCTCCATATGTCCGAAGCGTTGGTTCATCAGCTCCATTTCTTTCGCCAGATCGCGCCCGGCCTCCGGGGTCGGGTCTTGGGAGGATGACCCGATTGGTGCTTTTCCTTTCGGCGGCAGGGGGTCGTCGGGCGTAACCCTTCCTTCCTCCATGTCACGTTTGTGGACCGTTGATCGAGTCCTCGTCGCCACCATCTTTGCCGGTAAATTTGTTGGGACGGCTTTTTGCTCGTTGTCCCACAGACGGCGCCAAATGTGGGGGCGGATTTTTCCGATGATCCCCTCCTGGGCCGGATCATGGTCGATCCGGGCTTTTGAATTGGTTCCGGAGAGAAGGTGTGGGCTTGGGCTCTTTCCCGAGTTGATCCGACCGAACCGTCCGCTTCTCACCGCCTTCGCCGGGGTGCTCCGCTCCTTCTGGGTCCCGACCTTCGTGTACCTGCCACTCACACCAGTGTGGTGCCGGCTAACGCCCCTCCAACGCTCAAGTCAGTACCACTTCTCCAGAGAGAGAGGAAGAGGAGGAACTTTGTAATACTTGAACTTTTTTAGAGAAGATAGGGTCTCGGGTTTTCGCATACCTTAGGAGGGAGGGATATCCTCCCTTTTATAGTGGATGTGGGCGCGCCGATCAAGACCTTAGGGAGTCGCCATAACATAATATGGAATCTCATACGTGGCCTACGGATCTCGGACACGTAACGTCTAGGGATCATCATTGTCCTGTAACGGCTTCCCTGACGCGTTGTCCTTTTTGGTGTCATATAATATTCCCTTTGTTAACCGTCTCATCTTGGGGAAGAAGCTCATGACCGATCTGCCGTTCAATCATGAACCCCGTTGTGCCCTTCGACCGAGGTGAGCCGCCATAGTCCTGAACGTTCTCATGGTTACGCGAAAATAGCTTTAGCACTCTGGTCGGGCAATTTTATCCTTGTTAAGCCATAGTCGGGCATATGACTTGCTCGTCCTGACTTTCCTTCGTCTTCTCATTCGCTCACATCTGGGCCTGTCAGACCCACACGCTTTGCGGGCAGTGGTGCCCCATCTCGGTGTTGCCCGATAGGCCCGAGCTCGTGGTTTGGCTCGTGAGCCTATCGGTTGAGAGATGGGCCATATTCAGGTTGTTCCCCATGCCATGCTATATTTTGTTTCTTATTCTTTGTCCTGGTTGGATTCGCCTCCTACAACCCTAATAAATCAAACACCAACAAGTGTGTACTTTATGACAATATAAGAATTACATATATATTAATGTTATACATTAATGTATGTTTCTCTATAAAGAAATTGAAAGAAGTCTTTATAAGAACCATTTTTACATGACATAATAATGCATTTTTCAGATAATATTTACAAAAATTATATTTTGTATTATCCAAATTACAAAACCATATATGCACTTACAGGGGGGAAACTATGATTTTGTAGGGCTGAGGGAATTAAAGGGATGAGAATAAAAAAAATTGAATGCTTGGTGCAGGGGGATAAAATTTTTTAAAAAAAAATTAGGGGCACATAAATAATAAGAGATTGGCTGTAGGGGTATTTGGGCAATTCATCACCCAACAAAAATAAGGGTCTTCCTTGGCGGGTACCACTACAAGACATGGAGATCATCCTCTTCAAAACCAAAACTCACAAAAGAATAATAAATATTTTTTATATCAACAACTGAAAAACAGAAGAAGCTGCCATGCAACCCTGCAACGTCGTCATCCCTAATCATCCTCGTTTCATTTTTTTTAAAAAAAAACCACGTAACCGAAAAAACGCATGCAGGGTGGCCAACGCATCCCCACGTTTTCGGGGCGCACAGTGGTTCACCTGGCACGTGTGCCTCCCATTTATAAATCCCCACAATACCCCCCTCTCTCTCGCAGTGACCGCTCCGCGTGCGTGGTGGTCTCCTCATTCCGGGCCACATGTCAAAGCTCCCAACCCACCTCCCTCGCATGCCAACCACGCCATTAATCACTCCTTGCCACGCCCACCCCCCCATCCCACCTTATATACCCACACCCCTCTCTCTCTCGCTCTCTTCCCCCACCAACCAACCCATTCAATCATGTCTGGTGGGATCGACAAAGATATGGTGAGGATCCCAGACTGCCGCCTCCATGTCTTTGACGGCGCGGCGGCCAAGGCGGAGGCGGCGGTGATGATGATGAGGGAGGGGGAGTTGAGGGTGCACATATTGAAGCAGACGACGAGCCCGGTCGCGCTGACGGTGTTCATGGTGGGGACCCACCACTGGCCCGCGGCAAAGGACGCGCCCGCTGTTCGGGTCGGGCCGAGGCGGTTCGCGTTCGGGCTGCCCGGGGTTTTGTATGGGTTGGAGTTGCCGGAGGGGTGCGAGGAGGGGGTGGTGGGGATGGTGGAGGGGTTGCTGTTGAGGTTCTGCACGTATGAGGACCACTCGTTTGATCAAGGTAAAACCTTTTTTTCTTTATTGTAGTTATAGATTTTTTTTTTTTTTAGAAACTCGTCGACATATTTATTTCAATTAATAAAAAAAAAACCAGTGACGTTACAACAGATGATGTCTATTCCAATTAATAATCAAAACAGAGGATGTCATTATAATTAAGCTGCCTCTTGTTATGTGGCATTCTCTGGTTTTTATTTTTAAATTGAATTAAAAAATAAATTGACAACTAGTTCTTATTTACACAATATAAAAATGATAGACACCCTCTCTCATTGGTGTGCTCGGTTGAATTAGATCAGAGAGGGGCCGGGATCAGAAATCTTTACACATTTAACACTATTAGCTACACTGTGATAAATGAAAGCTCCAGTGATGATACCCAGGCCCCAATTCATAGGCCCCACTCATAGGCCCCATGAGGTGTCATCAGCTTAGTGGTTAGCTTGTTGACTTTTCAAAATGGATAAAATGACAAAATACATATATGCTCATCATTAAAAATAGATCTCATTAACCCAAATCCCACTTTTTTCTCTTATTAATCTTTCACATTAATTTGAATTTTGAAAAATATATCCTACTTTAAAATTTTCATATTTCAAATTTTAAATTTTGAAATTTCTATGAATTTAACACCAAAATTTACCTAACTTACACAAAAATCACTTAAATTGTTTTGCATCAAAATTACACTAAAACTTACCAAAATTACACAAAAATTACCTAAATAACACAAAAAAAAGTGTTCTAATTTTTTTATGATTATAACTATTAAAGAATATAACAGTGATGCATAAATATAACATAAATATATAAATATAACAGTTTATAACATTCATGTTAAAAAATGTCGTAGAAACAAAAAAAGAGAAGAAGAAATGTAGTAGACTCCCCTGCAAACCAAATAGTTATGAATAATAATATGATTGAATCTTAAAATATCCATGAATTCACATATTAAATAACATTATGTCGTTACAAGACTGTTACATTTCAAAATGTAAATAAAAAAAACAACACACATTTACAAGATTGTTACATTTCAAATGTAAAAAAATAACAAAAAACTGTGTATTGCTTAAATGTATCTCTTTTGCATTAAACCGCAATATTCATTAACTATTACATTTATAAATGTAACAGTATAAATCAATACACAGTTTTCACAATGTAAATATAATAAAACAATACCTGACATCGCTTTCAATTTACTTCACCTTCTCTGTCTTCCGCTTTCAATTTACTTCACCTTCTCTGTCTTCAATGGCGACCTCGCTTTTGTGGTTATCCCGGACAATCCGTCATTTAAAAATAGGAAGCCCTCCAACCATCTTCTCTGTCAGTCTCAACGCTTCAAAGGTTGGAATCGACGTCACATCTTTGACTGTTACATTAATAAATGTAACAAATATAAATTATTATTTATAATGAAACAAATGTAATACACGAATGAATGTTACATTTTAAACTGTTACATTTATGAATTAACAAAAATTAGAATATGAGTATGTTCGATGTTAGAAATGTAATATTAACATCATACAAATCATATATAAATTAAATGTAACTAATATTAGAAAGAGTTGAAGAAAAAAACAGAGAATTGCTAATTCTTGCCTTAACACCTCTTTTCTTTGATCTCAGAAGCTAAAGCTTGCTAATTTTTCAAAAGTATTGCTTCATGGTGATTCTTTTCCCTGCCATGCTCCATCACCAACTCTTCGGCATCTATTACAGTGTTTAAGACATTGTAAATATCTTGCATGAGAGTTTCAATGACCAAATCATCCAACTCACATCTTTGGCTATTGATTGCATCCCTTAAAACAAACTGATAGATATCCTCCCTGATTAAAGCTTTCAACTTCAGATCCTCCACAACACATTTTTGTTTCTCTATTTGTTTTTCAAGACTCGCCTCAACTACTATCTGACATTGCATCCGGTTCACGGCATCTGAAACCCGAGAAGAGAGAGACTCAACCACCTTCACTTTTTTTTTTAATTTAAAGATTGGTTTTTATTTTTTTATTTAATCAATCATAATTGTCTCCTTATTTTTGTGGGGATTAGTTACCAAAAAAATAAAATAATAAACAAAGGGTATAACAGGTATTAGACACATGCCACCTCATGAGGCTTATTTGGGGCTTGTAAAATTGGGGCATAGGAATCATTATTGATGAAAGCTCATATGATAAATTTGTTTTTTTTTTAATTTTTAGGAACAGCATTATTACACGTATATACCTTGATAACCATGCAGCGTATATATATATTTTTTATCATTATCAATTTTGTCCTTCCACCACACATAAAGTATATACCGCAACTAGTTCGAATTGCAATCCCTTGTTCCCCAATTAGGGAGTCCCATATTAACCTCAGCACCCCTAATTTGGGAACATTAAAGTCACATTAAAGTCTCACAGAATATATATTTTCCCCTTCTCCTCTCAGTTTGTGTCAATAACAAGAAGAGAAATATAAAAAACATATTATTGTTTTATTAATTTATTTCATCCATTGAATGCTTCACCCTCTCATTCTTCTTTTTATTAGGGCTTACATAATATTCGTATTTTATTATTGCTTTTGATTTCTATTATTTTTTTCAGTTTTTTCTCATCTTAGGTTTGGCAACACTAAAAGTTGATTGATTTTCAAACCGTATTAACAGACTAGACCCCAGTGTCCATAGCACAACGGTTCAGGGTTTAGCGGTGCTACCGATAAATCCTGGGTTTGAATATTGGCATTGACTTACCCACCTGTTTATTGACGATTATTCGAAAGAATTTTCCGTGGGACTGGGGCAAACAAGCGGAGATAGCCTTTCCAGCTCAACCGTATACGGTCAGTCACGGGGTCCCTTCGATAGCTTTAGACCATTAGTAGATAAACAATAAGGATGAAATTTTGTATTTTGATTTAATTGGATGAAAAATGTATAATATTGAATTATAAATTTTGTACGCTACTAAAATTCTACATGTAATCGACTAGAAATTTTATATGCAATCAATGAGAACTTTATTTTATGTGTGTTTTATATCTTTATTTGTTTCGAGATGGCTGAATGATTGTAATGAACTGCCAATACTATAAACAAATGTTGCAGAATTCAAAGACCTGGACCAGGCAACCGATGAGTTCTGGGCGACGGCCGCCTCGGAAATCGCACACGTAACCGCCGCCATCCTAGACAGTGTCGCCGCCCGCAGCGGCACCATGACATCGCCCCCATCCACCACGGACGCCAACCAGCTCTCCCTGCGCGCGATACGCCTGTCCGCGGCGACCAAGGTGGTCGCGCGCGCCGTCCTGAGCGGGTTCGTCGGGCCGCGCGCGCACATCGAGTTCCTCGGCCCGGCCGCGGACACTCCCGGCCCGCGGGCCGTGTTCCCCAGCGTCCTCGCCTTCTCGGACTACGTCGAGTCCGTCGAGCGGGTGCTGGGGGGGGTCGGGCAGCGCGCGCCGCTTGAGCGGTGGAGCCTCGCGAGGGGGATCGGGTACTGGAGGTTCAACCGAACTGGGCTGGCGCTGCTTCTCGGGTCCATCTTGTCGGACGGGGCAGAGGCAGCGCGGGCCGCGAAGAAGGCTCGGGCGGGGGCGGCTCCTCCTTCAAATGCGGAAGAGAATGTGAAGGCTTGAGGGTTGTGATGTCTGTGGTGTGGGCAGTGATTAGTGTATATCATTTGAGATCTCTGTGTTTTTAGGTTTTTTTAGAAGGTATGGTGTGGTTGGAAGTTGCATGAGTTTGGGTCAAAATTGTGCTGCTTTTGAAACCATGTGAAATTGATGGTTAACATTGGTTGAATTTTTTAGTACAGTATAAAACACAAAGGAAGGTAGTTGGGTAGAATCTGATTCTGTGTACTTCAAATTAGAATTTTATTTAATTTGTTAAAAATAAAAATAAAAAATAAGTGAGAAGCTTTTCACTTCTTTTGAAAATTAATTGGTTCCAGAAGCTTAAGAGTCCGTTCGTTTGGATATGAGTTTAGGTAGATTCTGTGTTTGAAAAGTTAAAAATTTTTAAACTTAGATCTAAACATATTTTAAAGGTTTATTTTTTTTAATCACTATTTTTTTTTTAGGTAAAAAAATATTGCGTTTGTAAGTCTAATAAAACAACAATTTTCAAAAGTTATATTTGAAACATAAAATTATAAAAATCTTAGTCCCCGTTTGGATAGCGGAATTGAGTTATTATGATAGATAACTATGTCAGTATAGATAACAAATCTACATGAATGATAGATTTTCTGTTTGGTTGTATTTTTTTTTTATTCTCATTGGAAAACGTAAGAATAAAATTGAGTTGTTTGGTTGATAAAGAATAAAATATAAATAAAGTGTAAAAATATTGATTTGACATGTGGGCCCTTTGATGTATAAGAGGTGTTGATAGGTGATTTGATGTGATAAGATGTAAAAAATTGATTTGATATGTGGGTCCATGAGAATAGATAAAGTGAGTATAGCTTATCCAAGGGGTTACTTAGAATTGTTATAGTCTCTTATACTCGTTTAAATTGGCTTAGTAATACCAAGTTATACTCTGCAAACAAACAATCATTTTCCTTATCCATTCTTATACCACCCTTATACTATCCTTATACCCGCACATTCCTCTTCCCAAACATGGCATTAGTGTTTTAAATTCACATCCAAACGCAGCTTAAGTTTTTCATTTAAATCAAGGTCCAGGCAGATTGTAAAGAGAGGGAAAGGGCATGAAAGATTGTTGTGACTGCAGACATATACAGCCATAGTGCAGTCAGATTATTTTGAAACACAGACACACACATATATGTTAGTATTTATGGCTTAATAAATTAATGTTTAGCCTTTTCAAATGAATTTGGTTTTAAGAGAATCACATTTAACTCTTGCATAGCTTAACAAGTGGGGATTTGTATTTAAGCAGTGAATTAAGGTTGCCCCATTTGTTTATGAGTATGATTGATGGGAGGTTATAAGCTTTAATTTGTGTATTTAAGTATCAAGTGTATTATGATTAATTTAATGTCTTTGATGAGAAGACACAATATGAACCCTTGATTTAGTGAACCCATATAAGGTCCACCTCTACACTTCTTTTAACAAGTGGGAATGAAATAAATAGAGATCACACTCTCTCATTCACACTCTCTCTGTCTCATCGGAATGAAGGAGTAGAGGTGCCTTGAGGTTTTCTTCTTCAGGTGCTTCAAAGAAGGTGATCAAAAGGGAGCAACCATTAAAGATCCAATAAGCATTTAAGAGTCCAAGAAAGACAAGATCAAGAACCCCCTTTTTCCTTCCAACAAAGAAGGTATGTTTACACAGATTTTTGTTTGTTTTCATCCATACCTGTTAAGATGAGATCCTATGTTTATTTGTGACTTCCTTGATGAAGTAAGAGATTTTCAACAGTGGTATCAGAGCCATTTCATCTTGATATGTATGGATTTAATCTTGTTTAGGGTTTGGACATATTAACACCCTAATCCGAATTTGGAATAAACCCTAACCTAGGGTTTAATCTTTGTACTTTTGAATGTGGTTCTTCATGCTTTAATCTTCTCTATTTATTGTTTTAATATTGGGATTAAATTTTCTCTTAAAAGAACCCATATGAAGTATTTTTTTTGTTGTTGTGTGTTTCCATGCACATGAAGTGTTTGTTAAAATGCTTCAAAGAAGCTTTTATGCTTGTTTTATGCCCTATTTGTGTGATATCATCAAAATAGCAAACAAATGTTCATTTTTCACATGTTTGATCAAATCTAGTGCAAGCTAATGACTTGTAATTACTGAAATTTATTTGTAAGAGTGCTTTGAAAATAATTGATTGTCATTTTGGCTTTATGGAAATCATGTTTATTTATTTAATCAATTATTGCACTCCTAATTTTGTGAAAATATGTTTCTAATATGCATTTTGTCATGCTAGTTCTTCATAGGGAGATTTTTGCGTTGTGAGATATTCATCTTACTATTTGTTCTCTCTTTATTGAGGTCAATACATGCATGTTTATGATTAAATGAATTATTTAGATCATGTTATGCACACATAAGTTATTGTGTATCTAAATGCATGTTGGAGTTGCATAAATACTCTACATTTGTATTAAGTATGAGATGAGCCCAAAGGCAAGTTTTGTATTTGATATGAATGTTAGGGTGCAACAATTGCAATTAGTCTTGAGCATATTGGGACTAGCCCAAAGGTTGGTGGCCGACGTGTTCAAGGTCTAGTTGTGGCACAAGGAGTTATGTAGGCTTATAGTAAAGTGAGAACGGAGTGCCCAAAGGCTCACGTGTCTTGCTTAACCTATGAGGTATATAATTTACTTGTGTGTTTGAGCTATTTCACTAGATCCAAGGGCAACCACCCAAAGGTGGAGTCTAAGGAGTCTGAAGTAAATACCATGAGATCATGTTTGATTTTATTGATCTTGTCTTATAGGATAATCCATATTGGTGTATGATATCTTGATTGTGTTAGACTCTATATTGTGTTAGATTCTAAATCATACATATGGATATTTGTGTTTAGTTATGGATCCTACTATGATGATGTCGGGAATGTTTTTCATTGAGCCTCTCTCTAGATCGAACTTCAGAGAATGGAAAGGAAAGATCATGATGTTGTTATCATTTCATGATTTTGACATTGCAATTACGGATGGTGTCCAACCTGAACCACCTTTGAATGCTCCAGCATCAAGATATGCATATTATGAGAAATGGTTGAAGGCCAACAAAATGGCTACACATTTTATTATGAATTCTGTGAGCCCGGTTCTTCGGAATAGCATACAAGAATTTAAGCATGCCAAGGATTTGTTGGATCATATTGAACAGAGGTTTGTTGGGACCTCCAAGACCAAGAAGCAAGCAGTGTTTCAGAAATTCCATAACACAAAACTAGCTATTGGTAAGAGTGTTAAAGAGCACATTCTGATAATGAATTGGCTACAGTAATGAATTGGCTTCTTTGGGCAGTAAACTTGATGAAGATTACATTGCCCATGTCATTCTCAATAGCCTCCCAAAATCCTATGAAAGCTTCCAGATCAATTATAATACAAGTGATATGAAGTGGACACTGGATGAATTACTGAATCATTGTGTGCTTGAAGAAGAGCGCCAAGCTCAGAAGAAGAATGAATATGCACACTTTGCAGATACTGATGCCAAAGGAAAGCAACCATTGAAGAAGAAAAAGTTCTTTCAAAAATTCAAGAAATCTGGGAAGTCCAAAAAGAATTTTGGATCCCAAAAGAAAGAACAGAAGCCAGATCAAAGGGTTTGCTATTATTGCAAGCAACCAGGACATTTTAAAGCTGAGTGTCCTAAATTGAACCATTGAAGAAGAAAAAGTTCTTTCAAAAATTCAAGAAATCTGGGAAGTCCAAAAAGAATTTTGGATCCCAAAAGAAAGAACAGAAGCCAGATCAAAGGGTTTGCTATTATTGCAAGCAACCAGGACATTTTAAAGCTGAGTGTCCTAAATTGAAGAAGAAACAAAAGTCCCTTGGGCAGGTATTATGAATTCCTTTGTTTGCACAGAGATTAATTATGTGGATGTACCATCTAACACTTGGTGGTTGGATGCTGGATGTACAATTCACATTTCCAAGACCTTGCAGGGGTTTCTGGATCTAAAGAAGCTTAAGGAGGATGAGATGTATGTCTACATGGGGAACAATCAACGAGCAGCTGTTCTGGGAGTTGGCTCGTATGTTTTGAAGTTTCCTGGTGGACGCTCTCTTGTTTTGGAGTCTATGGTATATGCGCCTGATATGAGGTGTAACTTGGTGTCTGTAGGCAGACTGGATGATATGGGTTTGTCTGTATTTTTTGAAAGTGGAAAAGTTGTTGTAAAGAAACACGGTGATTTTTTGGCTAGTGGCATGAAGGTTGATCACCTGTATAAACTTTTCCTTGATGAATCTTTTACAGCTTCTATATCATCTGTGTGTGTTGGTTTGAATGTTGAATCATCTGGTTTAAAAAGAAAAATTGCTTCAGATAATCTTCTCTATTTATGGCATTTGCGTTTGAGCCACATAAACAAACAGAGACTCCAAATTTTGTGTAAGGAAGGCATTCTGACTGAAAGTGGCATTGAAGATTATGGGTCATGTGAAAATTGTCTGAAAGGCAAGATGGTGAAGTCTGCTTTTCCAAAGGCAAAAAGATCTAAGAATCTTCTTGAAATTGTTCATTCTGATGTATGTGGACCCATGGATGTTCAAACGAGAAATGATCAACAATATTTCGTTACTTTTATTGATGACTTTTCTCGCTATGGATACATTTATTTGTTGGCTAGAAAATCAGATGTTTTTGAAGTTTTTAAAGACTATAAGGTACAGGTGGAAAATCAGTTAGCGAAGAAGATTAAAATTCTCAGAACTGATAGAGGGGGTGAATATATGTCTGATCAGTTTGAAAGTTTCTGCTCTGAGCATGGCATTTGCAGGCAAGTCTCTATCCCTTACACTCCACAACAAAATGGTGTAGCTGAAAGGAGGAATTGAACCTTGTTAGAGATGGTCAGATGCATGATGAATAGGGCCACTTTACCCCAATCCTTCTGGGGTGAGGCCTTGAAAACATCTGTATATATTCTTAACAGGGTTCCCTCTAAATCTGTGCCGAAGACACCATATGAACTGTGGACGGGCAGGAGGCCAAGCCTAAATCATATGAGGGTGTGGGGTTGCAATGCTTATGCTATGGTTCCTGGTCCTAGCAGTTCAAAACTGGCTGATAGATCTGTGTCCTATCGATTTATTGGATACCCAGATTGCTCAAAGGGGTACAGGCTATATGGAAAAACAGCTGAATCAGATGGTGAAGTTGTTTTTGAAAGCAGAAATGTCAGATTTGATGAGAATTCTTTCATCAGTGGGAGTGAGAAGAAGTCTCGGGTAGCAATGCCTCCACCACCAGCACAAAAAGATGTTGCAGTCAGATCTGAAAGGCCACATAGAATTAGAAGATCTGCCATAAGTGATGATTATATCACTTATCTCGGAGAAAATTATCCCATGGTTCCAGATGTTGATGAGGCTAATCCATCAAGCTTCGAAGATGCAGTTAGTGCTCCTGATGCTTTATTATGGAGAACTGCAATGCAAGTTGAGATGGATTCCATGTACCAGAATGATGTGTGGAAGTTGGTGATCTTCCTAAAAATTCCAAGCATATTGGTTGTAAGTGGATTTTCAAGAAAAAGAAGAACTCTGAAGGGAAGATTGAAACCTATAAAGCAAGGTTAGTTGCTAAAGGTTACACACAAAGAGAAGGTATTGATTTCTATGATACATTTTCTCCGGTGTGCACAAAAGACTCTTTGCGCATTATTATGTCCATTACTGCATATTATGATTATGAGTTGCATCAGGTTGATGTGAAAACTGCTTTTCTGAATGGAGAACTTGAAGAAGACATATACATGGATCAACCTGATGGCTTTGCCACTGAAGGGCAGGAGCAAAAAGTGTGTAAATTACAAAAATCTTTGTATGGCCTCATCCAAGCTTCTCGTCAGTGGCATTTGAAGTTTCATTCAGCAGTTTTGGCATACGGATTTGTTAATAATTTTGTTGACAGTTGCATATATGTGAAGATCAGTGGGAGTAGGATTATCATCTTGACTCTTTATGTGGATGATATTTTGCTTGCAGGGAATGACATATCATTCATTCGAGAGACCAAGCTATGGTTGTCTCAGCATTTTGAGATGAAAGATTTGGGGGAAGCTTCTTATGTGCTTGGGATAAAAATCCACAGAAATAGAAAACTGAGGATGTTGGGTTTATCTCAAGAAGCATATTTAGACTCAGTTCTAAAAAGATTTTCTATGGAGAATTGTAAAGAAGGTTTATCTCCTATTGTCAAGGGAGATAAGTTGGACAAGTCTAGTTGCCCCAAGAATGAGCTTGTAAAGGCTGAGATGAATAAAATTCCCTTTGCATCTGTTGTTGGCAGTTTGATGTATGCTATGACTTGCACCAGACCTGATCTATGCTATGTTGTTGGGTTGCTTGGTAGATTCCAGACTAATCCAGGACATGATCATTGGGTTGCTGTTAAAAAGGTGTTGCGTTACATCAAGAGGACCAAGAGTTTCAAGCTTATGTATTGTGCCAATGATCTGAAAGTTCAAGGTATTCAGATTCAAATTATAAAGGCTGTCCAGATACTTTGAAGTCCACTTCAGGATATATTTTTACATTGGGAGGTGGAGCAGTCTCTTGGCGAAGCAAAAAGTAGGTTGCACTGCTCAGTCAACAATGGAAGCTGAATATATTTCTTGTAGTGAAGCTACTAAGCATGCCATTTGGTTGAAGCAGTTCATTAGTGAACTCAGAGTTGTGGATAGTATTGGATATCCTTTGAGCATATTTTGTGATAATACTGCAGCCATCAGTCTCACCAAGGACGCCAGGTGTAATAGTAGTTCGAAGCATATAGAAGTGAAGTATCATTATGTGAGAGAGAAAGTTCAGCAGGGTCATGTTGTTGTCTCTCACATCACTTCTGAAGAAATGCTGGGTGATTCCCTGACTAAACCATTACCCATCAAAGTGTTTAATGAACATGTCAATTGCATGGGTTTGAGGTTCATAGATATGTAAATGTTTTGTTAGTTTTATGACATCTTGCATATCTATATGTACATGTACATTTTGTGAAAAATAGTGACTAATCAGTCATTTTGCGCATCCATGATAATATGTTGTTTGAAATATTGTCATTAATTTATCATCATGATGATTGTGTTTATTAAAATTTTCTTTCTTGTTGGAAAGATGTTTGTCCATGGGAATGCCGTAGATTGTTTGGTGAGCGATGGCTGCAGGTCTGCTCACAGGGAGATCAGACAGTCATTGGGGGTGATTCCTGAAACTCACTTGGGTGATAGGTGTGTTGGGGCAACACATCTGTAAGCCTTCGTTGTAGATAGTGTACTTGACACACGTGGTGTGTCTCAGCCACATAATTTTATCTACATGACATGTATTATTAAATACATGAAGCAATTTGAACCGTTATAGGAGAGCACTTTATATCATAATCACTGCTCTTTAAAGTGTTGCTTCTATTTGTATACATTTAGACTATAACCTTTGACTTGAGGGGTCATGACACTAATTTTTGTGAATTTCATGCATACTTTGATGCAGGAACAGTCAGTACTCGATTCATGAGTGTGTCTGTCTGTGTTGGGTAGGAATGGAATCATGGATTTTAGTGGTCCGACATCCAATAAAGGACTTCATTCGACCATATCTCATAGTTGGGGAGCTAGATGTAGTTAATTGTGATTCTCAATCAGTTTATTTGTTTTTTAAATAAAAGGGTGGCCACCCATCGTTTTGAAACTTGTGTTCAAATATAAAAACCCATTGATTTATAATCCAAATGGAAGATTGTTAGTATTTATGGCTTAATAAATTAATGTTTAGCCTTTTCAAATGAATTTGGTTTTAAGAGAATCACATTTAACTCTTGCATAGCTTAACAAGTGGGGATTTGTATTTAAGCAGTGAATTAAGGTTGCCCCATTTGTTTATGAGTATGATTGATGGGAGGTTATAAGCTTTAATTTGTGTATTTAAGTATCAAGTATATTATGGTTAATTTAATGTCTTTGATGAGAAGACACAATATGAACCCTTGATTTAGTGAACCCATATAAGGTCCACCTCTACACTTCTTTTAACAAGTGAGAATGAAATAAATAGAGATCACACTCTCTCATTCACACTCTCTCTGTCTCATCGGAATGAAGAAGGAGTAGAGGTGCCTTGAGGTTTTCTTCTTCAGGTGCTTCAAAGAAGGTGATCAAAAGGGAGCAACCATTAAAGATCCAATAAGCATTTAAGAGTCCAAGAAAGACAAGATCAAGAACCCCCTTTTTCCTTCCAACAAAGAAGGTATGTTTACACAGATTTTTGTTTGTTTTCATCCATACCTATTAAGATGAGATCCTATGTTTATTTGTGACTTCCTTGATGAAGTAAGAGATTTTCAACAATATATACCATAGAGGCATAGACTGACATAAATAAATACAAAGCAAGATTCCAACTCTACTTGATCTGCCTGTAATTAGTTTCCATCTGAACCATGGCATATGTACTCCTACTTTTAGTTGAATAGTTACTATGACCATATAATCCTCTCCCATGCATGGCCAGAACACTAACAACAGCAGACTTGCCTCTTGCGAGGGTGCACCTAGTCCTCATCTGTCATGCCCTACCATATATGGGTCTTCCTGGGGAGACCTCTTTTTGGAACTGTAACATACAGACCAATGATTTTTACCAATTTATATATGTATACATATTAGCATACGTACAATAATGTATAAACATGTAAATTAACTTGATTTCTCTATAGGAACTCCAATTGTAGATTGATTCCCAGTACTTCAATCATGGGATTTCCAAAATAATGATGGACAAAATATCTTGGTAGCACCGTTTCAACATCAAGATCCCCAAGACCATGGGCATGCTAATCTCCAAATTGCAAAACAGAAAAAATTGTTGCAAAATAAAACATGCCTATTTTTTCATTGACATGTTTGTTTTTTTATGCTTGCTTTGCACTTAATTCAATCAGACAGGTTCAAAATTTCAAAAAATGATATTAGTACATTCATAACGCAGCGAAAAACTAGATAAAAAGATCCAACAAGCGTTCAGATCTCATAAACACCTTGAATCCACAAGGAACCCTTGAATCCACAAGGAAGAAGTCCCAAAACAGAGGGAATTTCAAAATATTATTGATAAAAAAACTTAAAACCCTAAATTACAAATCTGATATTTATACTAATAGCATAAAATAAAAAAATTACTAAAAATAGTAAAATCCGAAAACTAATTTTCCAGATTCTATGAGATCCTAAATGATCATAAGAATTTATAGAAATCAATTTCGATCTGTTATGATTGAGATATCATAAATATAAAACTTACTAAAAATAATAAAATCTCTAATTTAAAGCCCTAAATAAATGAATTTTCAAAAAATAAAAATTGTTAGTTGTATAACAACTAATCCAGAAGATCTCCTCGATATATTTCACCATGTCAAATTTCGTGCGATTCCGAGATCGTGACCATTGATTTGAATTTATTTGGTGGACCACTTTTGATGGTCTCATCTGAATAATCTGTCCTACATCAGACTCCTCTTCTTCAAAAGAACTCGTCCTCGAGTTCTTCCGCTCTTCAATTGATGTTTCTTTGTATTTCACCTTTGGCAAGAGAAGAGACGTTTTATTGACTTCAAATTTTTTCTCAATATAACCGATCATATAGAAAATTGAATGCACCTCGATTTGTAGCCAAAATTCCTTCACCATTGTAGTAGTCGCAAAGTATTCATCATTATCATTGTTGATGATGACATCGAAAACACTTTTGTTGATGGTGCACATATCCTGCAACACGAGCTTTTGTAGAGGCTCTTCTATCTTGGGGATCACCACTAAGGATAGTGAAAATAACTCCTCTTGTTCTCCTCCAATAATATCTTCAGAATCACCAGAGAAAACAACATCCTCTGCTTCTTTATTGCTCATGTCCTCGTCGATCTCTGGTTCAACGATGAAGTTGACCCGCTCTCCTTCTTCGTTTGCGAACTCAGCACCATCATATATATCATCGCCGTCAGTTGTGTTGTTACTTTTGTCCCCATCAATATTTGATTCAACCAGATGTTGATCATAAGGTTTCATCTTCGGACACTTCTGAATTTTTGAAGGACTTTCTTTGGTCGCCTCCATTGATCCATCAACCATAACTTGCACGCTTGGTCTCTCTAATTGTGATTCCACCATTGCGGTTAGGCGACTATTTTGATACAATGGGGGCACATATCGTTCGTAATTTAATGGTAGAAATTGATCCATGAGAAGTTGTTTCATCTTCTTCCACGTACGAACAAGTACCCTTCCTCGCCGTTGTCGGGTTCTCTGAAGTTGGTCCCACCAAGCGGCGGCCCCGCTCTTCAATCGAAAAGCCACCAATTTGACCATCTTTTCTTCGGGAACCTCCATCAGCTCAAAGAATCTTTCGACCTTCGAGATCCAATCGAGAAAATCCTCGATCTGCATATTACCTTTGAAATACGGAATATCCACCTTCAATCGGTAATCATTGTATTTCATACGCCGCCTCCCCGGTTGATATCCATGAAGTCCATCATCTTCATCATCCGAATCTTCCTTATCATCAAATTGATAATGAGTGGGATGTGGAACGATGTTCCGAGCAATAGGTCGGCCTTGGGCAAATCCCTCAGCGCGTATCCTATCACTTTTAGGATGCCTGTTGTTGACGTTGAGGTTCAGGCCAGCGATCATCATGCGGATCTCCTGCAGTTGTTCTCGCATCTGATCTCGTTGTTCTCGCATCTGATCACGTTGTTCCTCGACCGCCTTACACAGATCCTCCAATCCACCTCCAATCCACGACCAGCGTCATTAGATTGGTTATCTCCCCCTCCATTATTTGCCATCACAGCAAGGCAAATCCTCGCTCTGATACCAACTAACACAGCGAAAAACTAGAATAAAAAGATCCAACAAGCGTTGAGATCTCATAAACACCTTGAATCCACAATGAACCCTTGAATCCACAAGGAAGAAGCCCCAAAACAGAGGGAATTTCGAAATATTATTGATAAAAACTTAAAAACCTAAATTACAAATCTGATATTTATACTAATAGCATAAAATAAAAAAATCACTAAAAATAGTAAAATCCGAATTCCGATCTGTTATGATTGAGATATCATAAATCTAAACCTTACTAAGGGCCCGTTTGGCAATGCAAACTGAACCGCGAGAATTCCTAAACGTAGCTTTTTTGGGGGGTCAGTCATTAAGTTCACGTTGTAAAATCATGTTTGGGATTGTGTTGAAAAGCTAATTGGTGTTACAGATTTTTCATTGTGTTTTGGACATTTGTTTGGCTAGTTTGCTGCGTTTAGCTTTTGGGATATCCGCTATGACCAAACTACCCTTCCCATTACACACATAAAACCGATGAGTCCAAAACCTTTTATTTGAGGGGACAAATTCAATGATTTCCAAAAAAGGTGGAGGTCATATGTGTAATTTCACAAGGGGAAATGGTTGAGTTTAGATGGCTGAGTTTGGAAAGCATTCTTTTGGGGCGTTTTCAAAGTCTGTCAAAATACACTGTAAACGTAAACGCGAGGAGATCGAGTTCCAACCGCCCGTGCCCGTTTGGATCCAGGTTTCAAAATTTCACAACTTCGCAATCGTAAACGCGGGCAAATCGCATTGCCAAACGGGCCCTAAAAATAGTAAAATCTCTAATTTAAAGCCCTAAATAAATAAATTTTTGAAAAATAAAAATTGTTAGTTGTATAACAACTAATCCAGAAGATCTCCTCGATATATTTTCCCATGTCAAATTTTGTGTGATTCCGAGATCGTGACCATTGATTTGAATTTATTTGGTGGACCACTTTTGATGGTTCCATTTGAATAATCTGTCCTACGTCAATTCATCACACATGATCTCATTTATTTGATGAAACCAGAATTGCCCGATTTTAGTCAAATAAAAACAAGCACAAACAAATGCTTTATTCCCCCAAAATTAATTGTCCCTAGATCAGTCAAATTTACGATAATATGAAGAGTACACACTTTCATTTGCGACAGATTAATTGCTTATTCTTTGCTGCATCAAGGTTGAAAGACGAGGGCATAAAATTATAGAATATTTAATTTATCTTTCTTATTACACTTTTATTGCACACGTTTTCTTACTGTGGGTAGGCGTTTCTTTTTTGCTACACACTTGTTTCCTTTCATTGTGGATAGACACCACCGTATACAAAGGGATACCACCGCATAGAAAGGGATGCTTGTATATCCAATGCTTTTGCTTTGGCAATAATTCTTGCACGCAACATGTACTCCACTTTATCACAAGGGAATTATGTTATTCAAGATAAATAATTTATTGGGATAAATAACAATAATAGTTGAATAAATTATTTTCATTGATGACATATTGACAGCGTACACCAAAAGAATTTACAACCAACAAATCCCCAATAAAAACATCATCAAATAAATTTTAAAAAAAAATCCAACCATCAACATGATCAACCCATTGAACCCCCGGTCTCATCGACAGCCGCCGGAGGGCCTCCATCACTACCGGGGAAGATCTTCTTTTTAGTGACCAACCCAAACCACCGCCGGCGAGGCTTCGTCTTCTCTTCAATATGAGATGGTTCTCTCTCCTCTGTTTCCCTCTTCAGCTTCTCCACATACATCTTTCTCGCCACATAAGCCTCAGCAAAACAGTACCCAATTGAAGACATGACTCGTAGATCCAAATCCCCCAAATTTTTTGAAAGGTTTCAAATTGAAATGTTTGGATTGAAAAATTGAATGAGAGAGGGGCTTTATATGCTACTATTTTTTTTGCAAATTTCAGCGACTTGGAGAGCAAGGATGAATGAGCGGGTGTCATTGGTGACGCATGGATTTTTCAACGTTTTTTTTTTCAGTTCAAAAAAAGATGGTTTGACCGAGAGAATGCCACGTAGGCGGACTGGTTGTCTTTTTGTTTGTTTCGTAGGCACAGTGGACCGATTTGTCAACGTTTTTTTTTGTTCAAAAAAAGATGGTTTGACCGATAGAATGCCACGTCGGTGGATTGCTTGCATTGTTGTTTGCTTCGTAGGTACAGTGGACCGGTTTGACAAAATTCTACTGTACGTTATCCGTGTTTGCAGCGGATACTTGTTGCCCACCAAAGTATTTGGGATAAGGTGAAGACGTTCGGTTGATTTGGCGGAACTTTGTAGTTCTCGTGTTTTGTGAATGTGAGACTGATTTCATGATGGGTGTACGTAGGGCCCGTTTGGGATGAGACAAAGTATTTGCCCTTGATAGTTATATGGGAAGATAACAATTCATGTGAATAAGTAAATTTTTGTTTGGTTGTCTTTTTTGTTATTTCATTAGAAAACGTAAAATTGATTTTTGTTGTTTGGTTCACCTTGAATAAAATATGGATAAGTGGTAGATAAGAGATGGATAAGAGTTTATGACTTTTTAAATGACAATTAACCCCTGCATAAATTATTTGTGTTTGGGAATAAGTATAAGAGATATGAGTGTTTGTAGTTCAGTTTTTGAAATGTGTCAGAGAGTGTTAGGTGAGATAAATATTTTAAAATGACAGAGAAGGGTATTTTTATCCATTGGCATGATAAGCCCTGATAAACAATTCCAATTTTCTTGTGTTATCAGCCTTATCCTACTTATCCAGACATAACTTCAATGTTTATTCTTGTCAAACAAACAGCTGTTTGGGCTTATTCTACTGTATTCTCCCCTATTCACCCTTTATTCTTCACCCCAAACGGGGGTAGTGTATTGAAAGTTTAAACTTTAAAATCAGACTCCACATGGTAAGCGAAGTTTTTTTTTTCAGAAAGCGTAACGGTTCTTTATTCATATAATTTATATTTAATAAAATATTAAATTTTTATAAAAAAATTATTTTATAATAAAATCATATTATTATTAATAATTATTATATATTTTTATTTCGTAATACTGTCATGATTTAAATCCATTTGTTTGATTAAACAAATGATCTTTTAAACTTGTTTATTTTTCAGGGTTAGTGAATTCTTCCATTTTTTAAACATTGGGTGATGACTGATGAGGTAGAGAAAAACAGTGGTGCCATAACAAAGAAAAGGCTTCATTGTGCGCTTTTGTTTTTGTTGAAGATGTGGATGCATGTCTGAAAAAAAAAGTGATAAAGTGGATTGACACAATGGACACAAGTCTCTTCCGTGGAACAAATTATTTTAATGCACGTACTGTTCTCTGTATCTTCTTATCATTTTGATTCAAACAAATATGGAGGCCCAAAGACACCGGTGAAAATTAAAGTATTCATGAGGCTACTACATTTAAAACGCTTACTCACAAAGGTATACAGGTCCAGGTGGACACTCTAAACCGACGTATTTCCCACTGTGTGAGGCGGTTCCAGAGAACGTCTAACATCTCTTCTGCGAATGCTCAGTAGCACGGCTACTATGGACAAAGATAGGGGATGCTTCGGGGATGAAGAGTGACTTTCAAAACATAGAAGAGCTCAGAACTGAAGACCATGACTGCATGTAGACTCACCGCGGCGATCTTGCAGTCCATCGTCCCGGCAGGAGCGTGGACAATATGAAAAACACAGAATGCAGTTGTCTTTAGAGGGGAGCGAGCATATCAAGAAAATATGTGGGATACATTCCAAGGATGCATGAGGGATTGGAAACGTTACATTGTGAAGGCAGAGACCGTCAGCTTCCGCGACGGTCACCTGTGCATCACGGGGTGAGCGTCGGCGCGCAGCCCTCACAACCTCGGTTTAGAAATCTCTTCTAACGGGGGATTGGAGGCAGCGAGTTTATATTTTGGTAACACTAGCTTTTCTTTGTTTTTTGTTATTCGCTTTTACTATATGTTCTCCCCTCATTCAAAATTTGTAATATTTACCGATAAAAAAAAAAAAACAATATGATGATAAGTCCTCTTAATAAAAAAAAATCAATGAACCCCATTGCACCCAAATCCCTGCAGGGCTGCAACCCACTAAATAATATGATATATTAATAAATCTTCAAGAACAACCTGCCAATAAAAAACTATATACACATTTGCTGATAACAATAGTTATCTAAAAATTATTTATAAGATTTATGAAAACTATAAATTTTTTGAAATTTAATAAGATTTGGTGAATATGTAATATAGAGTCTTTTAATTAATTTTTAGAAATTTTAATATGATTAAATATAAAATTTATGAAATATAAGAATAGGAATGAAATAATGGTTTAGTATATGAATCAGTTTTATACAAGTTTTAAAACACGTCATACAACATTCTATATTATATATAAAAGTAAAATAATCATACAAACATAAATGATAACAATTAAATAAAATTTTTATAAAATTTATTATAAAATTACACATAAATGAAATATGGTGAGTTTTTTTGCATATATACATACCCTTAACCCCTCAATCAACTTTATATTGTAAAAAATATCTAATTTGAAACTGTCAAACCAATAATATCGCTCGAATAGATAAAAAAAATGACGTTCATGTATATTTAAACCATTTTAAATAATATTATTGAAAATAACAAATAATCAGGGATGCTAAAATGTAATTTTTAAGGGTATATATAAAAAAATCAATAATTAAATTATTCCTGAAATTCTTTAAAAAATAATAACTTTCCAGGTATAAATCCAATTAGGGGGATCAATAGCTCATTAGAAAGAGTCATTCGATATATAAGTACTTTTCAAAAAATTACTATCGTACAATTAAAAGTGAGATGTCAAAACTCATATTTAACCCAAAATTAGTTATTTATCACTTGTATAATCATCTCAATCTAAATATAATAAAAAATAAAAAAATATAATGACATGGCAACGCTCATTTAAAGTTTGAAAAGTTTTAAATTGAAATGTTTGGATTGAAAAATTGAATGAGAGGGGGCTTTATATACTTTTTTTTGGTCAATTTTGAACGTCTTGGAGAGCAAGCATGAATGGGTGTCATTGGTGACGCATGGATTTTTCAACGTTGTTTTTTTTTTTTTCAAAAGAGAATGGTTGACCAATAGAATGCTACATTTTTTTAAAACACAAAAATAAAAAAAAATTGTTTGGAATCTTTGGAGTTTGTATTTGCAGTGACGTTACATCAAATTTCCCATAATCAAGGTCCAGTCAGATTGTAAAGAGAGGGAAAGTGTATGTGAAAGAGATTGGTGTCACACCGTGCAGTAAACTATTGCATATACAATCATATTGCATTCAGTTATTTTGAAACAGATACATACCATGTTACCATGGACTGGCACAAAAAACACAAATCCACCTCTACTTCATCTGCCTATAACTTATTCCCTTCTGAACCCATTACATATCTAATTCTACTTTTCGTTGAATGAATAGTACTATACGTGACCACATATATAAGGAAAAAGATATACTCAATCTTTATTACACTTAATTGCAGTTCATATCATTTTTTTTTAAATCATGCACTCTTCTTTTAAAGTGTATGCTGTTATATAAAATGATATATACTAAAATATAATAGTATATTTTTTTTCGAATTGAAAAAATGAAAAAAAAATTCATGTCATACAATATTATAAAAGTTATATAATATATTGCATTATTATAATATATCTAATTATAAACAAGACAGTAAAGAAATTCGGTTGGTGATTCCAGCGGGGCTTTGGGTGATTTGGTTGACGAGAAATTCGGTGGTATTCCAAGGGTGCCAACGCGATCGAATTGCATAGAGGTGGGCACGCCGATGTTCGAACGGAGTAGAGCGTGAGGTGTATCCTGTTTTGGATGTGATAGATATCTTATCTATTCTATCCGAGTCTGTTATGTTTTATATTTTTCTTTTGTCTTAAGATTGGATGTTGTAACCTTTTTCAACAATGATATCGGAGTAGCAATTGTCTACCATTTCATAAAAATAAAAATAAAAGGACTGCGTGTATCGGCGCTCGATATATAATCCTCTCCCAGACAGGGCACTGACAAAAGCATGACTTGCCTCTGGAAAAAGATATCCTCAGCGGATTTTCGCTGCGGACGGCCTCAACGGCAACACGTGGGCTTCATTATGCATCTAGTTTTTTTTTTCTCTTGAATTCTTTTGTTTTTTTTTAAAAAGTTTCAAATGAAACTTTTTTTTAAACTACTCAAACATTTCTATTGATTACACTATAAACAATGAAAATTATTAGAGATTAGTACACAACCCATAGTTCCGTGTTGCTTTTTTTAAAAAAATATTATATCTTAATTATCTACTGTCATACATACTTTAAATATATTTTTAAAAAGTTTATGGATTTATTTAAAAAAAATTCATTGACCAATTATTGAGTTATATGAGACTGTATACAGAACTGTAAAAAAAACTGTGTATAACAACGCTTATAAACAATTGAAAAATAAAATCTTGTGAATCGTATATATAGTGTAAAAAGTTTATAAAATTAATGGGAAATGCAGCTAGCTATTTAGTATATTCCTTTTTATTAGAAGATCTTAATCATTTAAATTGTAGAAATCTTTGTTTAGTTATTATATATGCTACGCAACCAAGATTTCAACACCAGTTACATACTATCTTATTATAAATTACATATATATAAACTTTCAAACTACAGGTAATCCAAAACTACAGGGAGTTTTGGTGGATGTGGTAGCCTTGGTAAAACTCTTATCAAGGAGTTCCAACTCACATTTTTATTCCTTTCTCTTTTCCTGTGTTTCTGCTTTTGGTTTCTCTTTGTTTTCTCTTGTTGCAATTGTGTTTTTTTGGGAACATACTATTTTATATTTTAATTCAATTTATATTTTAATACAAAGAAGTGCCTGACCCACCAAGTTTTATTTAAAATAACATATTTTCATTTTATCACGATAGATAATTGATTGGGATAAGTAACAATGATAGTTGAATAAATTATTTTAAAAAAAATGATTTTGATATGGAATCCCACTGTACTAATGATACAAATAGGATGAATAATGTACCCCAAAATAACTATATCTTATATTTAATATTCTATATTTGTCATAACAATAATTCTCTATTTAATCCTACTTAAACAAATAAAATTTTATTATTCACCCTAGCCTTTTTTTGTTTTTTTGTTTTTAAATGATAGGTTTTTCTCAATGTCATTTTTATTATGAGTACATCATATTCTAAATATAAAGATATCCATTAATTATGAATGAACTATTATTTTCACAACAAAAAAAATCCATCATATTTTCTTCGTCAACATTAAAAGTTTTAAGAAAAAAAAAAGGATAACAAATGATTCACTTGGTTCTAAACAAAAACATCCACAACTCAACCCAAACAATTCACAATCGGGTGTTGGTTCTTTACCAATGGATATTGGTAGATTTTCTTCTAAGTTCCACATGTTCTAGGACCATGTATGGTTTTGTTTTTTTCTTTAGATATTTGTCCCTTAATATAGTAAGGAAAGAGTCTACCATCCTAATAAAAAATAAAAAAAACAATTCACAATAAAAAAAAGTTTATAACATATGCAGCCAAAAAAAAAAAAAAAAAAAGGCCAATTCTTTCTTCCTTTTAAAAAGAAACATAACCTCCATTAATAACAGCATACACCAAAAGAAATTTACAACCAACAAATCCCCAATAAAAACATCATCAAATAATTTGAAAAAAAAAAAAAACCTTCAACATGATCAACCCATTGAACCCCCGGCCTCATCGACCACCGCCGGAGGACCTCCATCACTACCGGGGAAGATCTTTTTTTTAGTGACCAACCCGAACCACCGCCGGCGAGGCTTCGTCTTCTCTTCATTATGAGATGATTCTCTCTCCTCTGTTTCCCTCTTCATCTTCTCCACATACATCTTTCTCGCCACATAAGCCTCAGCAAAACAGTACCCAACTGAAGACATGATTCGTAAATCCAAACCCCCCAAAAAATTTGAAAAGTTTCAAATTGAAATGTTTGGATTGAAAAATTGAACGAGAGGGGGCTTATATACTACTTTTTTTTTAAAAAAAAAAAAAATTCAACGACTTGCAGAGCAAGTATGAATGAGCGGTGTCATTGGTGACGCATGGATTTGTCAACGTTTTGTTTTTCTGTTCAAAAAAAGATGGTTTGACCGAGAGAATGGAATGCCACGTAGGCGGACTGGTTGTCTTTTTGTTTGTTTCGTAGGCACATTGGACCGGTTGGGAAAATTTTACTCATAGGGTCGTTTGGGGGTGTGATATGAGGTTATTCACCTTTAATAGTTATACTGAGATAAATAATAATCCATGTTGAATAGGTAAATTTTTGTTTGGTTGTCTTTTCTATTATTCTCATTGAAAAACGTAAAATTGATTTTTTTGTTGTTTGGTTTACCTTAAATAAAGTAATGATAAACGATAGATAAAAGATGAATAAGATTTTATGACTTTTTAAATGACAATTATATCCATGCATAAATTATTTGTGTTTGAGAATAAGTATGAGAGATGTGTGTGATATGATAGATGTGGTAATTTTTAAAATGTGTGCAGAGAGTATTGGGTAAGATAGCTTTTTTAAAATGATAGGTAAGGTATTTTTATCCATTGGTATAGATAAGCTCTGATAAACAATTCTAGATTTTTCTAAAAATAGTTATTAGTCTTTATCCTAGCTTATCCAAACATAACTATCAAAGTTTATTCTTGTCAAACAAATAGCTGTTTGAAGACTATTCTACTGTATTCTTCCATATCCGACGTTTATTCTCCACTCCAAACGTATGTTATCCGTGATTTGCAGCGGATATTCGTTGAACCGCATCTGATTTCGGGCCCACCAAAGTGTTTAGGATAAGGTGAAGACGGTCGGATGTTTTGGCGGAACTTTGTTGTGAGTGATTTCTTAATGGGTGTATGTAGTCGTGTTTTAAAACCAGACCCCACGCAGACGCACACCATAAGCGAAGGTTTTTGAGAAAGCGTAACGATTCTTTATTCATATAATTTATATTTAATTATTTATTGAAATATTAAATTTTAATAAAAAAATTTATTTTATAATAAAGAGTTAAAAATATTTACATCCCTGTAAATATAGATAATCTAATATAAGTTTATATAGAAGTTGATGTAGACATATGAGTTCCTAAAAACTCACAAAAATTTAATTATCATTATCGGATTGAATTTTTATTTAAATTTGACATAATATTTTATCACCATATAATTGTGTAAACATTAGAGTATGCATAAACAATTATAAAAATAAATTGGTTTATACAAAGATCAAATTATTTTTGTAAGACTTTTTACGTTTTTTTTTTTTTCCATTGAGGTATATTGCTTGAAAATAATTAAAAATTGAGGATAATTTAATCATTTCATGGTTATAAGTTAAAGTTAAGTAGGATATGTTGGGTTATGATCATTTTTTTGTTGAAACCAGGGATGTATATGGGTTTTTGTGAGTTTTTAAGGACTTGTACGGCTGCCCCAACTTTGATAAGCACTTATATAGGAGTACCCATGTTTACTGATTGAATTTTTATTTAAATTTGACAGAATATTTTATCACCATATAATTGTGTAAACATTATAGTCTGCATAAACAATCATAAAAATAAATTAGTTTATGCAAAGATCAAATTATTCTTGTAAGACTTTTTACGTTTCTTTATTTCTATTGAGGTAAATTATTTGAAAATAATTAAAAATTAAGGATAATTTAATCATTTCATGGTTATATGTTAAAGTTAAGTATGATACGTTTGGTTATGATCAAGTTTTGTTGAAATCAGATATATATATATGGGTTTTTGTGAGTTTTTAAGGACTTGTATGACTGCCCCAACTTTGATAAGCACTTATATAGGATTACCCATGTTTACGAGGACTTCAATGTCTTTAACAATATAATAAAATCATATTGATGTTAAATAAATGCTTAAAAAGAATAAATATCTAAGACTTGATTATACAAAATTTGTATAAAATATTTTATGTAATTTTTTTAAAATTATTTATTTAATAATAATAATAATAAATTTTTATTTCGTAATTGCTGCCCTGATCTTTTAAACTTGTTTATTTTTCAGGGTCAGCGAATTCTTCCATTTTTTAAAACATGGGGTGATGATGATGAGGTAGAGAAAAACAGTGGTGCCATAGCAAAGAAAAGGCTTCATTATTGTGCCCTTTTTTTTTTCGGTTGTAGTGGATGCTTGTCCTGAAAAAAAGTGATGAGAGTTGGATTGATACAATGGACATATGTCTCTTCAGTGGAACAAATTATTTTAATGCACTGTTCTCTGTGTAGAATCTCTCTTGTATTATTTTTGGTTTGAAATATGCGTTATGTTTTTTCTTTTCTTTTTTTTTGAAATGTTGTTACATGTAGTCTTTACATACAGTTGTAATTAATCAAGTGAATTTACTTATAAAAATTTTATTTTACTTTATAGGTAACCTACTCGATGTCATAATGTCATTCCATATCCGTCCTACCCAGATTTACACATTCAATTCTTCAGACGCCTCGCCACCTTCTGAACTGGGTCATATGGATCCTAAATCGGGCATAATAATAAATGTTAGATTATATGTGTTATTTCATAATATGTGTAGCGTATTATACGTGTAACTCATATGCACTTGTATATAAAGTGATTAAACCTCTTAAGTGAAATCCAAGGATTCTTATTATTTTATTATCTGATTCTAACAATAATAAAAATTATCTAAAATAATATATTGTTTTTAATAATAAGGAATTATAATCATAAAAAGCTTTATGACTATAATCATAAGTAAAAAGTAATGAAGAACTGTAATTCAAAGTAGTTCAGAGTTATGTGTACAAGACAGAGAAAAAGATCAACCAAGCTTACTAGATTGGCGAGTTTGCTATCTGATCTGATGGAGAGGAAGACCGATGCTAGAGTTGGATTCTATGTTTTTAAGACTTTATTCGCCCCACACTGATATTCATGGGTTCTGACGACGGTATCCCAAGATACAACGGTCGGATCATCCTCTGGTAGTTGTACTTCAAACCAGAGAACCAACAAACTCACAAAATAATCTCCTACTGTTCAATTTGACAAAAAATCAAAAAAAGAAAAGTGCATCTCTAAAACACCCATGCTCCCCGTATGGAAAGGTCAACTATATGGTATTCATCAAAAACAATTTATTAGAGTACAAAGAACATATCTTATAAATTCTCAATATTTTTTCTCAATAACTAATCGATATGGGTCTATAACTTTTTTCTTCCCCAACCACTAATCACTTTCACTATGTTATTGGGAGAACTTTGGATCTAATTCTCATTCACCTGAAAATAGTTTCGAGAATATAAATATACTATGTTCATCTCCTTGACGAGAATGAACGCAATCCAATGGGTTTCCATTACCAATAACTAGTGGAATCTAAACTCATTTAAATTCCAAAGGTTTGATCAAAACTCAAGTTTTTCAACAAGAACATACATCGATATTGTAAAAAAGTACTGGATGGTTGAGGAAGGGCTAGATGGGAATTAAATCAGCCGCTATTTTAATAATAGAAATTAATACATGTGTGTGTATATAATAATAATAACAACAACAACAATTAATTGTTGAAAAGATAAAATAAATACAATAAAATAAGAAATATAAGTTAGCAAGTAAAAGAAAAAAGAAACCCTGAGAATTCAATAAAAAATTTTTTTAAAAAGAATAGAGATAGCTTAGAGAGAGAGAGAGAGAGAGAGAGAAGAGCGTCAGAAGTAGCAAAAGCTAGCAGAAGAACAAGCAAAAGAAGACGATGTAGAAGAAGAAGGAGAAGAAGAACAAAAGAAGAAAGAACAGTAGAAGAAGAGGAAGAGGAAGTTGAAGAAGAAGAAGGACAAAATTTTTAAAAAAATACAAAATATACCTCTCTTCTTCTTCTTTGGGGGTTTACACAAATTTGCAATCGAGTTGGATCCAAATCCAATAAAAGTCCATTTTCTAGCTCACCTAGGCGGCCAATTATTGCAAGCCGCCCAGTTGGGGTGATTACCCCCTCATCAAGGCGTGACGCACACCGCCAATGCCTAGGCAATAGTTAATTTTCAAATATAGACGATTTGTTGTGATCCTCATTCTATAATCTTTCCAACATGTGTTTCGGATCCAAAATCAGAGGTTTGTAGGTCAAGGTATAGTTTATCAGGAGATGACTTTGCCCAATACAGTTAATATATTGATTTCATGCATGCTCTGTTTTATGGTTTTTGAAGATATGCTAGGTCATCATATGCATGTATCTTTGTCTGCATCATTTATTTGCGTGACTCCCATCAAGGTGGTTCGGGTCTTAGTGGCCAATATTAATGTTACGTGAGAATGTATGAAAATGTATGGCTCAAGTCTTTGTGGCTATATATATGTGGTTCTATATGAAAATCCCCACAAGCTCACCCCCCTCCTTTTTTTAAAGATTTTAGTATCGTATAGATACGGGTCTCGAGATTGTTATCGAGATCGGGTTTAAGTTGTCATCTTTCATCGTCTAACTTTGCTTTTATTAGAGTGAATAAAGCCTTATAACTTTTTGCATGCAGTGGCTATTATCCTTAGCAACCAAACCACACATTCATATAATGTATGTATTATCCAACTTTGGGATATTTTACTTGATCCTACTTATGTTTTAAGAGTATGAATTTAAGTGTAATTGATCAATCTTATCTATTTTATTATGTGGATGATTGGATAATAAATACTAGTATACTTTGATATACGAGGATATGACGTGTAGCGCACAGATTCCACGCCTAAACATGGGTTGTGCGTCCAGAGGCATTACAACTATACACTACGCTATCGCAATATAAACTATATTATCACACTATATAAGCAGTTAGGGAACCGCTTCTAAATTCTAGACAGAGTTGCAAAACAAGAAAGAATTTCACTAGTGACTTTTGAATGAGTGTATCAACGCTCTAAACAAAACACAAAAAAAGCCACACATTCATATAATATTTTGTTCTTGGATTCCCAATTAATGCTAAGATTCCAGAAGAAAATTTTGTTTTAGAAGAACAAAAACTTCTTTGTCTACACGGACGTCGCCCGTTGAATATATTTCCGCTCAAGAGGTTTCTTCAAGTGTTCTATCTCCTGCACACGTAAAAGTTATTTAATAACAAAAATCAGTTATTTTTTACAACCTCTCAAAAAATTTCAAAGGTCTTCCTGAAGCCACCCTAAATATTCAAATAAAATGATTCAACCCTTGAATATTGATGGAAAAAAAAAACAGGATTGGAATAGATATATTTAGTAATGGATAATTATTTAAATGTAAAAATACATTGAATGCGATAAAAGACTCCATAAATGAAAATATCCATTTCAGCTTGATATGTGTTGATACGAGGGGGAGTAGGTGCCCCTGTTTAGGTAATGGGATGGGTGAAGAATAGGGTGAAATAGGGGTGAATAAGCCCTTTGTTTGTGTGTGTATATAGGTATATCTATGTTAGAAGAGGTAAAAATAAGCTTGCATAGGTATTTCATATCCCCCTCTATAATTATGTTATTCCACCCAATCTATTCAATTTGTATAAAAGAGGATTACGTGTCAAATTATCTGTCAGCACCTCTTATAAATCAAGAATTCCATATGTAAAATCATTTTTCCATTTTATATAATACATTATTCACATCTTGTTCGCTTTTTATCCACAAGGACTACAACTTATACATAGTCAATTAAACAACAAAAATTTCATTATCATGTTTTCCAATGAGAATAACTAAAAATAAAATCAAATAAAAAATGACATTTCTTATCAATACTAGAATAGTTCTCTCTCCCCCAAATTTCTTTTTTTTTTTTTTTTTTGATATCGGAGGGACCCCGTGGCTGATCTTACGGTCGAGCTGAAAATGCTACCTCCTTCTGCCTGTTTACCCTGATTCCATCAAATAACTTGTGTTTCTATCAAACGGGAGCAAAAAATTGGAATTGCACATCGTTCATTGAATGCTTGTCTCATCCCTCAATGTGCTTGCTTCCTAGACACATTAAATCAAATCATAGTTGTTGCCATTGAGTCTCTTCACTCCACCACTTGTACAAACCAACTTCAAACCTTACAATATACAACCTCTCCAAATAGTTCTCAATGTGTATGGCTCTCATACTACTTTGTTTAGCATCCATAGAATCTGAACAAGAAAACAAAAACCATTTATTGATGTAAACAAAGATGTTACAACAGTAATACTTCACTCACTAAGGCACACTGCACCCAACATAATTGTGTTATCCTCGATATCCATGTGTTACATTTCAGAATATCTTAAACAAAATTTCACGTTTAACAAAATCTACCAAAACTGGATCAAAGTTACTAAATCGACCCTCAATATCTACACCACACAACACTCAAAAGACTATTAAATTTCTCATTCCACATAATCTACCAAAATTGGACCAAAGTTACAAAACTGATTCTCAATATCTACAACTCATAATACTCTCCATTCCTCTTTTATGTGTCAAAACGACAGACTTCACCCTGGTTCAATGGATGTTAGTGGTGGGGAGATGGTTATAGTGAGAAAGAAAAGATGGAGAAATTTTTTTTCTTTACAAGAGGATTAAAAATGGAGAAACAATGAAAGTGTTCCAGTAGATATCATGTTCAGACAAATTCTAGAGAGAGAATGATGAAGTAAGAAGAATGTCTTAGAGAGAGAAGGATGGAGAAAGAGAGAGAGATCACAGATTGAAAGAGAACTGAATATAAACATGCATCCTTCTCTAACCAAACCAAACGCGGAAGAAGTACATGTTCATCATCCCAAATCTGTCACAAGCTTAAACATTGAACAAAGTGCATCAGCCAATCAAGTAATGCATCATTTCCCACAACATTATCTCACATGAACTCTCACAATGTGTTCTGTGACGACAATTCTGATCAAACACTAGTAACTATGATAAAAAAAAATGATGACAATGGAACACTAAGCAAAATTTTTATTTATAAACAGTCATTTGCTGCAGTGAGGCACAAAAATATGCAATCTCCTTATGATTTATAGAAAGAAAAATTGAGAGAAACCGCCAATAACTCATCGTTACAATCCAACAACCTACGCAAGGTAACTCGTTATAAAAGAATGGAAAAGAACAGATAAGCAAAAGAAATTGATGGGAATAAAATCTGCAAAACTTCAATTTAGAGTGGACATAGTCCGTCGAAGTTGATATCTCGGCTGTGGAGGTTTAGCCATACGCTCAAGAAAATCTACATCCTGCGCACAAGACAGGCTATCCAGTTACAAATTAGAAATTTGCAACTTCTCAATAATTCAAATCTCCATAGGGAGATCTATCTTAGCTATGGAAAGGGAGATGTTGAATGAACACAAAAAACCATCACAGATTTGGTTCTGAGCCATCAAAGCAAATCGCTTAGAAAAGAGTACTTCAAAGATGGCTGCAACAAAAAATCAGTTTGGATGCAAAAATTGAGTTTCTAATCAACATAAATGGATTCAATAGAACAATGGTAAACAAAGATGCTAGAATTGCCTCTCTCTCACACACAAATTGTCCATGATCTGTCCTAATTACTTGCCCTGTATTTTAGTCTACCTATTTTGTTGATGGATCCCCTCACAATCTGCCCTAAAACAAGTATAGTGAGCTAGAGAATTCAAAGAGTTCCTCCTTAACAGCATGGACTTCCTTCTGGTGACGAATAAGCCCATCATTAGTTGGAAAACCCACAGATGCACAGAATCACTCAAAAACCTCGTTAGGCAGGTAACAAATCTCTTGTGGGTTCACAATATGTGCTTGGATGGTTTTTTCCATGTCAATCCACCAGTCATCCAAAGGATTTCAATGTGGGTCTTTCCCTACTCATCAATCGACTTCCCATCAACTTTGACATCGCCATCAAATTTGCGGGTAATCTAAATCAACCTTACTAAGAAATCTTTTCAATTTCATCCAAATGAGCTCTTCACAATCACATATTACACAGAAAAAAAGAATAAACACTAGTGAAACAAACTTCTGTACCTTTTGTTTTAACTGAAGCTGGAATTTTAAATTTTCCACATCTTGCTCCAACTTCATTATATGGGCCTAGAACACCAAATATAACAGAAAATGATCAACAAATTATTTGATATAAAATTATAGAAAAATCAAACAGATTGGAACTTGTACTTGTTTCTTTGCTCTAGATCGGGCGGCAGACTCCCTATTTTTTATCATCCGCTTTTCCTTTTTACTCAGTTCCTTTGAACTCGCAGTCACCTGAGAATCCAACAAAGCCGAGCCTGAACATGAACCTACATTCGTTCTTTGCAACGAGCAATGTGGCGGTTGTTGCACTGTCACACCCAACAAGCAATCAGGCTGTTGGTGCACTGTGACATCCGGCATAATGTTGGAGACGGAACCAACCATTTCCCCTTGATGATGATGCTGCTGCACAGCCACTTGAGACTGCAACCACTCATTCCCCTCTAGTGTATCAAAAACCCCATTATACAAAAGATACTCAAATCCAGGTGGGCTAGAGTTCGACGCAGATGCAAATTCATGCTTTGCGTGTTGTGAAGCAATTTGCATCATTGGCAAATGCTGATATTGCGGCACTATTTGCATGAAATCTTCAGGTGGGTAAAGCAAATTATTAAATTGCGGTTGTAATGAAGAAGAAGAAGAAGAAGAAAAACCAGTGTGTGGAATGAACTGGTTGTTTGAATGGAAGGGTTGATGGCCTTGGATGCAGGCAGGATGGGATTGATGAGAGTGATCTCTACCCAGTGCCATCAATGAAATCTTATCTTCCATGGTAACAATAGATATACCATATACATAAATGAATAACACACTTGAAAATAGAGCATTCATGGGGGTCAGGGGAGAGGCCAGAGAGGGAGGGAGAGGCCAGAGGGGGAGGGAGAGAAGAGCTTTCTATCTATGTATAGAATATAGAAAGATATATAGTGATACAGTGAAAAAGAAAAGTCAAAATAGGGAGTCAAAAGAGGTGGAGAAGATGTCGAACTGCCATACGAGATTAGAGGAAACAGACTGGGAGAGTATTCCGGGTTGGTTTGGTTATTATCTATGATTTTTGATGTAGAGTTCTATGCATGCCATGCAACTATATAAAAAGATGGTCAATCTTATTTGGAAAATGTTCCTTGATTGTATTGTTAATTTTATTTTAGATATGTTTTAGGAATCCAAAGGTCAATGGGAAAATTATCTGATTGGGGCTGATTGTTTCAATCTAATGATTGACCATGACAATGACACAGTAAATGTATTAATTATAATCATTGATGAATCAAGATATAAAATATAGAAAGAAAGTAGTAAAACAACTCTAATGCTATCATATGTTTGAAATCCGTTTAAATATATGACAATGAAATTTTTATAGTCAAATTGAATCTAATCCCTAAAAATAACAAAACTAAAATGACCCTTACATTTTTTATGTTTAATTAATTTTATTATTTGAGAAGTTAGTTTCCACAATCGAGATCTGGAATCTGGAATCTGAAATTTTTAGGTTTTAATAATTTGCAAATTTTAAAGTTTTATCTGAGAAGATCACGGGATTATAGCTAATAGATTGATGATATCTCAAAAGGCTTTTAAAAATTCTGTTTTTGAGTAAAAGCAGACACCATTTTTGAAGAAAGCTAAAATCAACTTTTAGTTATAAAAATCAGTTAGATAATTAAAAAAATTGTTTCTAAAATTTTCAAAAGCTGTAATGAGTAATACTTTTCAAACGCTGTTTCCAAATGCACCGTCCACTGTTCAAATATTACAAATATATTTTGAATTTAAGTAATCCTAAACCTTTTTTTTATGGAAAGTGATCCTAAACTTATTTATTTATATACCTAAAGAAATACGTTTCGCATCCATATTTTAAAATGTTACATATATTTTTAATTGATGTGATTAAAGGATGGTTCTTTGTTATAAAGTTGAATTAAAGAGCTGAACATCCTAATCAAAGAGACTAGTCTTTCCTGAGCAGTTTTTAACCTATTTAAACAGATTCTAAATTTCTGAAGTCATTCTATTCATGCTTAAGAACAAAATCAAAGAATTATTTGGCCCCCAAAAAGCACTCTTATGCTGTTTGTCCAGTCTGATTTTTCCCTTTCCGAACGCTAATGATAGCATAATATATATTACGTTATAGAGTTCTGTATAATGTATGACACAAAAAATAAATTATTTTTTCAAAACGAAAAAAATATACTATACACTTGATTTCCATAGAACAGTGTGTATTTCATTGGGAGTATATGAAAGCCGACTGAGCTGGACATATGAAAAATGATATGTCCAACCCCCTTTATATCGCCAATTGCAATCCACACCAATTTTTTTAAAAAAAATCATACATTCTTTCATTGAAATACATGTAATTATATGAAATGAAATATATACTGAAATACATTAATACATTTTTTTCACTTTAAAAAAATGAAATTTTTTTTGGAACATACACTATGATAGAACTACATATATCACGTTATCATAGTATATAGGCCTACAAAATGGTACTACGTTTTCTTTTCATTTTCCCTATGGGCTGATTAAAGTGAGAATATAAATTGGGCTGGGCTGGGCTGGCCAGTTCAGACCCAACCTATCCAGAGGGTGTAGCAATATAAGATTATGTTTCACCCAATCCATTTTATAGTCCAAAACACAATCAGTTTTCATTTTTTTTTAAATCATATAAATATACAATTAAAATTTTAATTTTTGTCTCAATCTTTTATTTGAATTTTAAATCTCATCAAACAAATAACAAAGTTAAGGTAGAGAAAAAAACATGAGGCGTTATTTATAAACTTTAAAAAAAGCACTTGACACCAAAATATGTAAAAAAAAAAAAAAACCAGTCACCTGGCGGGGATCAAAGATTACATTTTGCAAATATTTTTTGGACTGAATTATTTTTTCCATTAAAATTCAAATATGGGTTATTCTTATTATGTAATACACTCAATTTTGATTATATTTAATATGAAAATTAAAATAAAGAAAAAGATGGGGAGGAGCTGGCCAGCTTGACCTTCAAATTGAGATCTCGGCAATCCGATTGTACTCTCCCAGTGAAAATAAACTTCCAACACGACAACAATCCAAAAAATTTCAGGATAAAATTTTTAATAATAATAATAATAATAATAATAATAATAATAATAAATATTTCTTTTCTTTTTTCAATGCCACTACAAATGTTCAAAAATGGAACAATAAAAGACCAACCCTGACCTTCACATGACTGCCATACTATTCATGGTGGGACACCAAATGCAGCAACAAAAGTCACTAACCAAAGTCAACAATCATGTATCTGCAGAAAGTTTTTATACCTGAGTTTGAGTGCAAACCCAATCATCTTCTAAAGTTCCCAAAGGAGTGTGGCCAAAAAGGATACATAATATCTCAGGCCACTCAGTGCAATGGCTTGACATCATTTTATAAAATAGCATAAAAATACAATTTTCATTAGGGCTGTAACTTGGGTCGGGTTGAAACTGAACCCGACGGATTGAACCCGATTTTTACATATGTTGGGTTGACCAATTCGGGTTCGGGTTCGGGTTGACTCACAAATTGGGTTGAGTTCGGGTTGGCCTCACTCCCAACCCAACCCAAACCGTAAGCTAATGATTAAAAAAATATTACGGCCGTTCATTCTGTAGCTTCTAATATGGATAGTCCAAATTTTAGGTAAACCTAACTAATCTTACAGGTTGGGTCGGGTTGATTTATTTAATTTACACATCATATTAGAAAACTCGAGTTGGGTCGAGTTGGTCCAATTCGGGTTGAAAATCGGGTTAGGTCGGGATAGGTCGGGTTGATTTATTTAATTTCGGGTTGGGTTCGGATTGGTCCAATTCGGATTGAAAATCAGGTTGGGTCCGGTTAGGGATGAATGGTTTAGAATTCGGGTTGGGGTCAACCCGAACCCAACCCGCCCGAGTTGCAGCCTTAATTTTCATTGAATATGTAGTATAATGTCTCAGGCTAATACCACAAGATATTAAGAGTTGTGCTCTTATGTAAGAAAACAACATCTCCGCCACTATGGGATGTGTACAAAACTATGTTGTTTCTGATATAAGGTATTTCTTAGTTTGTTATTAGGATAAAATTAAAAGATTATTTGCGGAGTGGCAATTTTATATAAGTTTTATGTTATAGGTGTATGCATCTACTTGAAGTATAATACACTTTCATATGTACATGAATACTAGATGAAACTACTACTAAAATATGCCATTCTAATATCTCAATGAGACAACATTTAAGCTATTCAATTATAATAACTTAAGCCATCACCTTTCCATCACTTTCACTTCTAAACGGTATGCTGCATTAAGAGGTCCGAGGTCCGTGGTCAGCACCCTAAATAACATACCAAATGATGGAATGTACTACAAAACATGAACCTGTTGTATTGATTACATACTTTTAGGGGCTGTTTGGGTAGAGGGTTAGGGAAGGAATAGGTGGGAATAGGCATTTGGATGTTGGAATAACAAATAATAAAGGGGTATAGTAATCCCTACATGTACCAAGCTTGTACTACAAAACATGAACCTGTTGTATTGATTACATACTTTTAGAAACCATTTCAATATATATATATAATATCTTGTAAAAACAAAAGGAAATACCATCTGTTTATAGTTGAAGTATTATGATTATACATGATGTCATGATGTGTGACTCTGGTCTATTTTAATAGAACTTCCAGACACTGGATTTAAAAAAGATTGTCAATTATGATTCTGCTTGGTCAATTTGGAACCAAAAAAAATAAGACATTTATATCCCACAAATTGTAAGTGCAATGCATGTTTTTACATATCCAGTGTCAGGGCAGATGCAACAACAAAAAATGAAACTAAACAAAAGGCAATAGAGTGATAATATAGATATATGATATGGTCCACCAGAGCAGAAAAGTATGGATGTGTTACAGATACTTGCATCTTCCAAGTAACTCACAATTAAATAAAACCCACTATTAGAAAACTGAGTAGTTTCAGAATCTAATCTGATGAATCTAGACTTTATTCATCTACATATGAAGCATGCAATCAAACCAGTAAAATTTACAACCAGAATGTATGGAAGGATTAAATTTCTAGCCATCAAGATATTACTAGAACAATTACTGCTGCCATTGCCAAATACTCAGCACTTTCCTAAGCAAAAAAACCTCAGCCCATGTTTGGGAGACTGATGAGGTAACTCAGGCTCACTGTTGCCCAATATGTCAATAAAACATTTCCAAATCCTCTGTCTCCAATTATGAATTGATAAATAAAACTCCAAATGCTCCTCATCCTCAATCAACAGGTTGGATTATATATTGATTTCATGATGCCTCCAATCCTCAGTGTTTGGCACTTCAGTGCCAGGTAAATACATTTTTGCAAGATTGACCTCCTATGTCCAGACCAAATTTGGTCTTCAACAAATCTTGGGCAGTACAAGTTCACCAAACAAAAAGGATTTATCAAAAGCCGCTGCAGAGAGTTTGTTTCTTGCAAGATCCTAAAGTTGAGATTTTTTTAATAATAAAAAAACCAGCTAAACAGGATATAAATGATTCTTTTCTTTATATTTGATAATTTGATGAGTATCGTTACACTCGCTATGGGGGCAATAGGATTTCTCAGACCCAAACAACTGCAGAACAGGTTTTCATGTTGTGGCACAAACAAGTTTTGTGGGATAATCCATTAATCAAACAACAGACATAAGGATAAACTTGGAAATGTCGACTATTGTCTACTTGTTGAGAAAAGTGAAATGGTAGGTGTAGTGGCAACCTGTTCTAAGTTATTGCTTAGGCCTTTAAGCCTCTTTTGTTTGTTTGGTTTTTTCACTTGTTTGATTCTCTCTTTTCCTTTTATTTGGTTTAGAAGTTTCCTCGTCTCCATCTTGTTCGAGGGACATCATTTATCAATGAATATTCCAACCCTTTGCTATATATATCCTATATCTTTGTACACAAATAACAATCTTAGAACAAAAAAGCAGTATTTGGAGTGAGGAAAGTTACCATGGGAACCAGAGAGGCCAAAGAATGACTCAAATGTTCACCTGGGACGAGATGCACAGGATCAGGTACCCTTGGTGCACACTATCACCAGGAAATCTCCCAAGCTCTCAATCTTAATTACCTAATCTTTGGCACATTCAGCATGACAAAAATGGAAAAAACATTAGCCTGAGGCACATTAAGAAACTAAACCTATTTGTCACTGAGAAAACAAAAGAACAAAAAAACAAAAAAAAAACAAATTATACGGAGCTCAATGAAAAAAAAATTATTGAAATAAGCTGACAAACAACCGCAGGTTACTAGCAAATCACAAATGTAGCCAATTGGTAACAAATATCTATATCTTCAACAAATGTGTGCATGCTAAAGGCAAAACAACACACGTAAACCACACAACTTCAAAGATATCAGCGCAAGAATCAATTCGAATGGGATATTGAAAGACATTTCTTACTGAATTTCTTGAAACCAACTTCATGTCAGCAAATATACAGCATTCATCAAGTTCCAGCGAAAAGCATCCACAACAAGACTTTAACGAAGGAAATCCAGCAGTGATCGATTACAGATAGGACAACCGAAGAAGTAACAGATAAAAACCTTGAACAAAACAAAACCAATACAACAGTCTAACATAAAAAGAAAACCAAAACAAAGTCCCTTTTTCGAACAATCAACGAAATACGCTTGTTCACCCTGAGCTCCCAAAGCCATCATACCACGTTCCAGATATCATACTAGAAAAAAAACAGAGCAACAATCAATCAGCAGCTAGGCGAAAAAATCCATCACCAAGTATACTTATCTAAAAAAACCAAAAATCAAAACCAACTAGTAGAAAAGAAAAGAAAATCTTTGCTTGGTGTTAAACTACATTATACCTAATGGGGCATGTATCCCCCCATGGGCCTTGGAGGGCCTGGCTGCCCCATTGGCGCCCCCTGATACACATTAGGAGCCCCAGCAATGGGTGGTGGTTGCTGCTGTTGTGGCTGAGGTGGCTGCTGTGGCGGAGCCTGATATCCAGCATTTGGATACCCCACATTTTCATACCCAGTATTCTGGTACCCAGCATTCTGATACCCGGCGTTCTGATACCCCGCATTCTGATATCCGGGCACCCCCATCCCATAACCCTGTACAACCGGAGGCCCTGTAAGGGGTCCAGTGGGACTCGGACCCTGAGCCATGGCCGGGGGAGCCGCAGCACCCATTGCAGCCGCTATGACAGCTGGGGGCACACCCAGCATAGCCAGAGCCGCTGGGTTCGGCTGCAGTGCCCCCATCAGAAGCCTTGCATTCTGTAGACCCATATCCATGTATGTCTGCTGCTGCTGTTGCTGCTGTAGCGGGCCAAAACCGGGTGGTGGACTGCCCCCTCTGTGGCCCGTGGTGGATGCCGAGGCAGTAGCAGAACCGCCTCCCCCTCTCTTGTGGCTGCTGTCCTGGGCCTTCTGGCAGTACAACTGGTGCCCTTCGAATACCTTATTGGGCTCCTCCAATGCCTTGTTCGCCCCCTCCACCGTCTTGTAAACGAACAGAGCGAACCCCCTCGGCTTCCCCGTGTTGCGATCGAAACCCACTGGCCCCTCCTCGACCTCCCCAAACCTGGAAAAGAATTCAAGGAGCCGATCCCCGGAGATGTCTGCGCTCACGTTCCCCACGTAGATCTTCCTCGCCAGGTTGTCGTGGTGAGGGCCGCCGCCGCCGCCGCCATAGTTCTGCGTTTGCGGCTGCTGCTGCTGCGGCGGAGCGGGGGCCTGCGTTGGAGGGCCGGCGGAGGCGAGCTGGCTGGAGGTCATGCGACCGTCAATCCGCTTCTGGGACTCGCGGAGGGCGGCGACGACGGATCGGCGGTGGCGGAAGAGGAGGAACCCGTAGCCCCTGGACTTTCCGGTGGCTCGATCCACGACGACGTTGCAGTCCTCGATCTCTCCGTAGGCGGCGAAGGCCGAGCGGAGGCCCTCGGAATTCGTTTCCCAGCCGAGGCCGTGGACGAAGATCTTGCGGTGGGCGGGGTCGCGGTCGGCGGCCGACCGGATCTCGGCGAGGGTCCGGGGGTCCGAGGCCGCCGCCGAGCGGAGGAGGTCGATGAGGAGGTCCCTGTGGAGAGGTTCCAGGAGCTTCGCTACGTCTTCGTCATCGTCCTCCTCCGCCGCCGCCGCGCCGGCATCTTCGGTTAATCCGTCGGCGACGGGGGGGACGGGCTGTTGAGCAGGGTCGAGGGAGTCCGGTTGCGCAGAGAAGGAGTCGAGCTCCTCCTGGTCGACCTTTCGTTTCTTGGTTGTGGCGATCGCTGCTGTCGCCATCGTCGTCGCCATTGAAGAGGGAGGAAGAGAAGTGTTTTGAGGAGGGTTTTCGTTTAGGGTTTATGGACGTCTGAAACTGATGATGACGATGGGTCCATGAAATGAAGGGCTGCCGTGTAACAGGGTGCAGTTTCTCCCACTAACCAAGTTATTAAACCCACTACCAAAATTAGAAGGAAAAAAAAACAAATATCTACTTTTTGTTTGAAAATGGTTAAAATCACTACCAAAACAACTATCTGATAATCTCTGTTTTAAACAATCGATAGTCATTCTGTTAATCATTATTTAAAATATAATTGTAACTCTATTAACTATAAGTTAAAACACTTACCAATTTTTTTAGAAGATTGATGCTCTCAAGATTCGATCATTGATCATAAAAAACACTCAATAATTGCTCAGTCAACTACTGTTCAAGACACTTGAGTACCTCAGAGTTAGCCCTATCGACATAGAATTTTTAAAACATATGGACATTTATAAACATTTGTGATTTCATTAGACAATAACATTCATGTGTGCATTCACTACGATCACTCAAATCAAACCCACTATTCAAGACATTCAAGATATTAAGTACATTTAGTAAGATCAAAAGAATTGTTGAAGATATTCAAGACAATAAAACACATTAAACTCATTTAACATTCAATTAATTGTTAAGACATGAATTACAAGCAGATCAACATTCATTGAATGCAGACCAACAAAATAATCTCAACACTCATCCGAAAGCAACGAGACCATCCCATTGAAAGAACTTGTTGATTGAGCTCAAAATCCCACTCGACATACATACCATAAACCATTGCATTGCAGATCAACGCTGAACTTGTCGTCCGAACTAAAAAACCTTCGACGAAATCCCTATTAATGGGCACACAACCAAATCAATATTAAACTAAACAAGTCAACAACCCTCAATCAAGCAAATCCCATTTAAATTGACAAGTGATAAATCAACTATTTTGACCACCTTTGTCGCCCTGTCGATTGGATACAGAACCAAATCGAAGGAGAAAAGACAATCCACTGCCATCTGTTGAGGAAACTCATTCAAGCATTAATATTTCTTTGTTTCATATTGATAAACACTAATATTTACATCAATTAGAGATGATCATATTTGATCTGTTTTTTTTCTTCAATTACTCCACTTTTTTTTTGTGGAAATAGGTTCTATTAGAAATGTCACAGTATAAGTCCACTTACGTTATTATTTGAAATTTTTTTACAAAAAAGATAGAAATAACTATCACGATTTTATTTGACACTTGATTTTTATCATATACATCACAATTATTAAAAGAAAAAAAGGAAAGAAAGAAAAATTATAGTAGGGGGAGGAAGGTATGACGACACAAGGAGAAGGGTCCGACAGATGGGATCATTGTGTCAGTAAAGGGAGAAAAAAGCATCATAGGGATGAAGATATAGAGGCTATCACTCACGATAGCGGCGGCACAGAGAGATTGACATGAGGAAGAAACCTGATAATAAAAAGAGAACCTATGAGAAACAGGGAGGGTGGTGGAGATAGAAGTTCACAAATTTTGAATATAAATACACACAAAAACTTAGGGTGGTAGGTTCAGTGAGGTTTTGGGTATGAGAAACAGGGAAAGAGTGGTGGGCCTGTTCGTTAGCTGCCCGTATCCAAATGATACATTTAGCCAACATTTGGACAGAGAATTAAAGTATTTTAATATAATTAAGGTCTTCTGATATTTATGATTATTTTTATATAAATAAAGTTAAAATAATTTTTTTCGTGTGTTTATGTTTTAAATTATTCTTATTGAAAAACATAATAATAAATTTTTTGTTGTTTAAATAAAATGTGAATAAGGTATAAATAATGATTTATAAAAAGTGAAAAAATGAAGATAATTAATTTATAAAAAATAATGACAACTAATTTGACAATGGGACCCACATATTCTTTTGGGTTCAATAATAACTTAATTTTAAAGATTTAACTAGAATCTATATACCCCTTTATATCAGTTAATTCTGATATACATATTCTCATTTATTCCAATCTTCTATACACTCATTTTGAAGTTATTCTGACTAATTTTCACTTATTCCAGATCCTATTCTCGAACTAAACGGGGGGCTAAAAATTTAAAAATAGAAATAATGCGAGGAACGCGCCTCTGAAGCCCCTCTTGCAGTCTCTAGTGCTTATTTATATGTACTAATAATGTTAGGACAGTCCTTGGCAATCCTTTCGGGGAAAATTTATAACTCAAATTCAGAGTACAAGCTTTTCAAATCAATCCATTTAGGATGGGCATGCATTTATCAAAAAATCTTTCACTGACATCTAGAGGAACAGAAAAACAACAATATATACTGAACGAAAAGAGGACTAAGAGGCTCCCTCAGTGAGATAGTAAGTGAAAACCGAGATGGCGTCCTGAAGATGGCACGATCGCAGGTCTTCGGGGAGGGGAGCGATGAACATGGTGTCGAAGCAGCTCATCTGAATGGGCGGAGCCGAGCTCTCACCACGGTCAGCCACCAGCAGACTGCACAGCTCCTCCGCCATCTTCGCAAAGACCGCCCTATACAATCGGGAGATCACAGTGTTAACTATGATTATTTATTGGAAAATAATATTACCCTGTTGTTATTCCTCATATTGGTTTTGTAGCCATAATACAAGGTTTCAGAAAATTATATCAAAGAGAAGTATGAGGTGATAAACACACTAAATAATCATCTACTGATCATTGTTTGCCATATTGACTTCTCATTAACAGAACATGAATACATTGAACTGTTGACTGATCCTCAATTGGACAGACTGGTGAAGTTAAATCAGGAGGAGAGAGGAAGTTGTGATTATATAAAGAATTACCACCTAATATCAGCTCATATTCTTTTAAGATGCATATTTCAAAGAAAATTGGCCCTACAATACAATTCAACTACTAAGGACTTTCTACACTATAAAATAAATGAATAAATATAATCGTAGAGATGGAAAGGCTATTGCAATTGATGGGTGAATTCATTAAGCAGGTTATTAGTGCTTAACCATATTATATGCGAAGTGGGGTTTGCACACAACAAAACACCCATACTAAGAATGCCCAACTTCATAAGAGCCAGACAAGATTGGCCAAATAATTACCTCACATCCATTGGTATTTTGCTTCCCCAAACGGATAAGGATTTGTTCAATCGACTGAAGAAACTTCTACACGCATCATTCTTCTTCTCAAGGGAATCCTGCAAAAACCAGCACAGATTCGCATAAAAAGAGTACAGACCTATATATTTAGCTAATTGAGAATGTCGAGAAGTACTACAGCAATCTAGACCATTCCATACACAGCCTACAACAATGGGATAATATACGTCATGGGTACTAAAGGAAATGTCAGGCATACATAAATTGGGAAATATGGCTCAGCATTCTCCTCACTAAAATGCATGTCGGGGACACCCTTACATAGGGCTAAGTTAATCAAGAAAGTCTTCCACAACAAGTGCTTCTGATACAGGTATACAGTTCAGAGTTAATGCCTCCGACTCACAAATAGCACTAGAATTTTTAACTGATATGATGATTTTCAAAGAAACTAATATGATGAATAACACAGTTTAACAAGATATAGAAAAGATAGTGTAACAGCTTAATGCAGATAGAGGAAAATTCCAATGTAAACAGTCATAGAATTGCTATTTATTCACACATGTTCAACTCAAATATGGACCATGCATGGATGATAATACAATATGTGGTCTTACCATATCGCTCGTAATGTCTTCATCTTGTAAGGAACTTCTTAACTCATAAAAGTCGATATAAATTCCAGCCCCTAATTGCCAGTCAGCAATTTCTGATTTGTGCCTTTCCATGACGAGTGCCAATTCCAAGATTTCTGAATCTTTAGCTGAAACAGTTTCAGATTACATCAGTAAAAGTTCAGCAAAAACACTTCCTCATAACAAAACTCACAAATATCTTAGTAGTTGGTTGAAAGGAAAAAGGTGGAAACTCTGTCTACATTTCCAAGGATAATACTACACTAGAAATCTTAATACTATCCAATCTAAGTAAAAGAAAAATTGAATCAAAATCACAAAATCAGAGACACAAGAGGAATGAATTTCCCACAGTTATTTATAGATGGTAGAAAATTTATGAAGCCATCAAACAGTTGGTATACAAGGTGCTCAAGCAAAATATATTTATGAAGTCTAAATTATACAAGAACAATACACCCTATACAACAACATACCACATACCAGCCTCAAGGGTGACAGGTTAACGGTTGGTTGAAAGAAAACAAAGGAGTGACAAAAAAGTGTTTGATTTAGATCTTTAGGTGTCTGCCATCTCTGGCTAGTATACCATACTGGGTACATCCCCCCAGAAGCATGGTGAAAGACTTACAGGATTAGGACATTTTACAACACACCCCCCCCCCCCCCAACCAACCACACCAAAAAATAAAACAAGAACAAAGCACCTCACAGGCTTAGCAGCTGTTAGAAATGTTTTCATATTCTTCATAGTAAAAAAAAACTATCAATTTAGCAAATAGGATTGATTTATCATCTATTTATTACATGCACTTCCCCTATACATCCGCGTGTATGATGTTAAGCAAATCAGGATGTATTGCAGTGGGCTTGTACATTCCCATGTTTCGTTGAATACCAGCAAGGAAGTTTGCTGCTTCTTTGGCCTTCTCTCGATATGAGTGATGCACCACTCTTCAACCAGTGGAAGACCAGATCTGAAATTGTCCCTGAAAAAAATTGCTCTCTAAGTATCTTTTTTAGATTTGTTAAATCATTGCACAACAATGGAGGAGTTAGTTATAAACCCCCTTTTTTTACATCCCACTGTGTGCGCCAATTGTAAACCTCCGAGGCATTATAGTTCCAGAATATCTATTAATTGAGGGTCTATTCTTGCAGCTTCAGCAATGACAGCAAGCCACTCTCTTATATAAGTATAAAACTCCATACCCAAGTCTGTCAGGATGCAATTACCCATCTAGTTCACCTTAACCCTGTCGAATCTTGGTTTTTTTCCCCAATCAAACCAGCCTTCTTTATTGAAAATATCTTGAATGGGAATTTCAAATTCTCTGCCATGAGCTTCACAGTGCTCATGGTATGTCTTTAAATGGAGTGGAGTGGAATATACACCTGATATCAGGTGAAATATCTTTCAGTACATCAGTTTTCTTTCTGCCTTTGTTTTGAAATATTCTAGCATTCCTTTCTTTCCACACGAACCACACGTGATATATGATCGCATTCAAGGTAAACTGGGCCACATGCTTGATGGAACCTTTGAAAAGGCCAGCTTTGAGGAACTCATCTTCTTCCATAAGTAAATTGCAGTCTCCCTTTAGCCCAATTTTTAAAAGATTAACACACATGTATAAAAGTAAGAGCAATTAAAAAAAAAGAGATGATTACAATATTCTTTTTCAACCTTGCACAGAACATAGCCACTCTCAATTTTGTCAAAGGACAAAATTGTACGAGCCTAGAGAACAGATCCTGTTTAAATAAGGACGTTAGCCACTCAATTTCCCTGGTTGTTTCTCAAGTAGTCTATAAAGATAACTCTCCTCATAGTATACATCCAATACAATCTCATTGCTGTCATTCCTGCTAACTGTGACCGTGAGTATTTCAGACCAGAGGGCAAACACATCAGGGGATGTATGGACAGGTAGAGACCAACAACCATTGTTGACAAATGACTGACGGAAGTGTTCGTTCTACTGAGTGCCCAGATCATACTTAATTCTGTCCCAGCCTGCCAATGAGAATCCATCTCTATCATTCCAGATATTTGTGGTTTCACCAGAATGAGGTGAAGTATGTGGGGCATAATCTACAGCTCAGGATTTTCTTCCAAGCCCAAGAGGCTATTAGAAATTTTGACATTTCCAAATTGAGGTACTTGCAATTATTTGGAATTGGTACACTCCACACTTAAGAGATTCAACCCCCCCCCCCCCCCCCCGGGGCCACCTCATCCCAGTCCATTATGAGTTCATACCTAGGCCACCTTCAGCTTTAGGCCCACAAATCTGATCCCATTTAACATGGTTCCTCTCCAGGTCAAATACCCACTCCTTAGGAAAGATTTTTTTTTTAAATCCATTTTAGCAAGTATAATTCTTGGTAACCCACACTGGGTTGGCTCTTTAAATAGAGCCATAGCCCATGGGTTTGCTCCCAGTAAGTCTCAAGTTCAAATCGTCCCAGGCTTACTTGATATGGGAATTTTGGGTGCTATTGTGTATATGGGTGTTTCCAACTATTGTCAATGTTCCTCCTCATAATATATATATATAGAGAGAGAGAGAACTGATGGGGTGCGGCCGTGCACCCCATCATGCGGGAGAAACATATAGCCATCCGATCGCGATCGGATGATCGACATTGTTCAAAAAAGAAAAGAAAAGAGAGAAACGGACGAATCGTTACAAACCGGCTCATCCAGTCGCACAACCTACCCCCCCCCCCCCTCACACTCTCTCTCTCATTCTAATTTTCAATCTCCCCAAATCTAAGTGACCCCTATGACGCCTCTCTCCCTCTTCAAACGAAAAACAAACAACAGATTCAGTTCCCCCTTCTCTCACTCCACTCATGACCCTGGCAACCATCCTCCGAGTAAATCACCTTGTGAACCAGACCCCAACATACCCAACCCCCTCAGACCTCTCTCTCCCCCCCCCCCCTGCCTCCCTCCCTCCAAACCGAACATATCTCCTTCACCCCTGCGACCCCGGCGACCTTGCGACCACCAGCAAACCCGACGACCCTTGCGACTCCCAGTGAAACCAGCAACCCTCCTTCGACCCCAACAACCATTTAAAACAGTTGTTGTACCCTGGTTGTTTGGTTGTAGATGTAATGGTTTTAATGGTTGAAACAAAGTGGTTGTTTTGGTTGAAATAGGTAATGGTTGAAACAGTTGGGTGTTTGATGTTGGTTTCTTTTTGTTTAATGTTAAACAAATGGGTGAATTGCCCTATTTTGTGTTGGATTTTGGTTGAGATAAAAACAACCAAAATTTTGTTGTTAAGGTAATGTTAAATATTTAAAACTGGTTGTAGTTGTCCTTCTTCTTCTTCTTCTTTTGTGTGTGAATTGCATCCCAACATGACAGAGTGGGGAGGGCCTCAATTTCTCAGGTATATACATGTATTGAAACAAAATTTTAAGGGCTATATCACACAAATATGTTTGAGGGGTCATATCAAGAAGTGAATATGTTTCAAGGGGTTATATCAATTGAGGACATTATCTCTATAGAAACTCCAATCATCAAACAGTAATAAAAACTTGTATTTTTTCAAACTCTGAAAAACCTAACCCTAGATCTGAAATTTTTTTCAATCTCTGAATTTTTTTCAAACAACCAAGAGAGACAGAGGGGTGGTAGGGATGAGTAGGGTTCAGATTATGTGAATCTCATATTTAGGGGATATGTTGTTTGTTTTTCGTCTGAAAGGGGAGAGGCATCGTAGGGGCACTTAGATTTTTCTTTTTCTTTTTTTTTTTAGGGGAGATTAAAGATTAGAATGGGAGAGACGGTGTGTGTGTGGGGGGGGGGGGGGGGGGGGGGGGGGGGGGTTGTGCGACTGGATGATCCAATTTGTAACCGATTTGTCCATTTTTCTTTTTCTTTTTTGTGAACAATGCTGACCGTCCGATCGCGAGATCAGCAATCAGACGGCTCGGGTCGTCGATCACAGGTCCATCGCATCGGACGGTCGGGTGCGATTCACATCGACCGTCGGATGCGATGGACCTGTGATCGGACGACCCACGTCGCGTCCGCACCCGCCCGCACGCCGCACCTTATCATTTCGGTATATATATATATATAACTCTTGGCAAATAAAAAGGTGTCTAATAGATGAATAGGTTGTTTAAAATTGGTCCGATCAGTTCTAATGTTCCAGCATAAGAAAGAAAATGTGCAGTCCATGCTTGGAGCCTTCATCTGACTTTATCAAATAGAGTTTGGCAGAAAGGTTTAGTGAGTTTTTGAGTAAACAGAGGAAGCATGGAACTTGACAGGCAATGTCCCTCAGGTATCTGGAGAGGGTTCAGAATTGAAGCTTTGTTGGTAGACTTCAAAGAAGATATGACTTTTATATAGATTTAGAGACAAGTCAGACCATATGGCAAATTATTGAAATAACAGCTTGAGGATCTTCACTAAATTTTCAAAGCCATCACAGAAATGTAAGAGGTCATCAGCAAAGTTGGTATACTATACAACATATAAACTCTTGCGATTAGATACTCACATGACAGAAACAATGAATGAGCAACCGATGTCATAAAAATTGAATGAGCTTTTTGCCAATTAGAACATTTAAGAAAATGTTCTAAGGCCCTTGATGAATCCCCATAATAGAAAAAATAAATTGCCTGCAGAGATTAAAAATTACAATTATATCATAGTCAAATAACTGATGAACTAAATACTAAGCTAAAATCTTAGCCCTCATTCGGTTCAAAGATAAGAATAAGATGGAATAGGAACGGAAATTCTGCTGAGAATAGCTATTAAAATAGGCAATATGTGTTTTGTAATTTCATGAATAAAAATCAGGATAAATGGAGAGATTGCATGAATATAAAAAAACAAATTATTTGAGCTTCACCTTAAATTTTGGTTTTATCTAGGAAAAAATAGGAATAGGGGAGGTGTTTTGTGCAACCAAATAGAATAAAGGCAAGGTCTATACTTATTCTTGTTCTTATTCAAGCGAGGACTAAGGATTCTTCATGCCATCTTCAATAATCATAAAATTTAGAATTTCAACCAATAATAACAATATGGTCCTCAAAGTCCTCCAGTGCAAATATTCCCATAAAGAAAATAAAAATCCAAGGTGTGAGCACCTACCAAAGCCTCATGCATCCATGCGGGTGGTATACCAAGTTCTTCAATGAACTGTTGTTGCTTTTCATCTGTACTCCATGTTTCACAATACTGAAATAGTATTTCTCTTATAAGATTGGCCTGGATATATGGAGACTCATCGGAGTAAGGCATGTGAATAATAACATATATGGCCCAGTGACACATTCCAACACATAACAGCTGAGAAACAAGGCTCATATCAAGGACATGAAGATCATTTGAACTAACAGCACCAATAGATTCCAGTATGGCACATTGGTGCCAAATCATATGATAGTCAAGCGGATCATGTGTCGAAGCATATGAACTGAACATGGTTTTCAGGTTAGCAAAGGTCTTTTCTCCATTAGCATGAAGAAGCATAAGATAATATGAGATGTCGAAACGATCACCTAAGCTCCATTCTACAGCTTCATCAAGGGGTCCTTCATCAATATAATGTGGCACGGGGTATGGGGCTTTTCCTTCATTGAGAAGCTGTTGATAAGTATTAATAATGACCGGAAAAGAACTGTCAGGTGATAATTGATACCACATTAACAATCCAAGATACCTTTTCCAATCAAGTGTGGAACCTTGAAGCGAACCTTGAATATTGCCAGCAAGTAAATTATATAACCTCAGTCTGCCATTCTCTATGAAGTTGAAATCCAGGCCATTCATTCTCCAAATCTCCATCTGCCTCGCCATATCATCCCGGTTCACCATTGATCCACCAGCCTGACTCACCAAACAAGCCAGTCTGACATCGCCTCTGGACACAGCCAGCTCCACTGCAGCACCCAGCTGTCGCCCAGTCATCAGTTTGAATATATGTTCTAATTGACTCTCCTCGTTCAGGCCGCTTACTTCTTCTTGTACACGGTTGCAGACACTTTCTTGCAACCAATTACTAAATTCTGCTCTTCGAACAAATGGACCTGCTTCTGGGTCTATGTCAACAGGTCCTTCCTTCCTGTCGAGCATCATCTCCTCTCCCTCATCAGACATTTCAAAGTTTAGTTTACCACCAATCTCTCTTTCTGAAAATAAGACTTTTATCAATGCCCAGACCATGATTTGGTGCATCAGAACGGCACGACCATGTGTAGATAATCCAGGAACATCAAGCTTTCTCTCAACTATTTCAATGTATGATTGGCATATGTCTGAAAGGTTTAAGCGACTAGATACAACTCTCTGAAGCTTTAATATATATGAACCAACTTCAATTTCCCTGGATTCATGATCCAGTGACTTGTGAAGAGTTAGTGGAGAGGCAAAACAAATGTCCAGAAGCTCTTCTTTAACTATGTTCTTCTCATCTCTGATGGGTCTATCAATAGCAATTCTCTCCACATTGATGACAGACGATAATCCAGTCTTGAGGTCAGGATTACACACAGGCATTCCAGAATGGACAAGGACACCATTTGGCCCCCACCCTACACGGAAGGATCTTCCCATGAATAATCCAGCATCGACTATATTATTGAAACGATTATTTGACATTGGTGTTGGATGCTGCAAGTCCAATTTAAAACCTTCAACCTTGGACACCCTCACAGGTGTGCTCTTGTTTTGCCAGGTCATGAGGATATTCCGAGGTGGGCTGCAGTCAAGACCATTCCTACTGTACTCAAGCAAAGCTTGAGGTGTTTTCCGTGAAGCCACTAAGCTAATTTTTTGGCCTGTCTTCCGAGCTGAACCCAATAACGAAGATTTCTCGGCAGAATATTTCATGCTTGATGTTGGAGAATCCACTCTCATGTAATCCTTCTCAAAGGAATGCTTCTCACTTGTGTGCAAACCATCAACGTTGTCCCACTTATTTTCCGGAAACAATAACATTCGCATTTCACGCATCTTCACGGGGTCGAGCCCAAGATGAGCTGGAAGGGAATGCGATAATACAGACCCAGAAAAATCCATGTGAAACTCCTCATCAACATCTACACCAGCAGTGCCACTCGGTTCAGCAACCCGTCGAACACCTGCAACATCCATAACGACATCTTCTTCATCGTCATCAGCCAGCCCATACCGGCTGAAATGAGTAACAGAGAATTTCCACTCTCCATTCGAAGGAGCATATGAGATAAAAGTGCCCCCCAGACTCTCAGTTCTGGCCTTCAACTTCTTCAAGAACTTACTCAAGCTTGGGCCTTCCATAACTGGTGATCTCAAACGAAGCAGCAGACTGACCTCAGCAGGTTTGTTAAGGCCCTGACCAAGTGGAGGTGCCTCAATTTCATTTTCATACACGGAAACGCTGTTTTTTTCAAACTTGACAATTTGGTCTAAAAACAGCCATCTAACATCAGTTTCTCCATAGAACCTAATATATCCATAGCCCAGTCTTCCAACCATAAAATCTTGTACTCTGCTGCAATAGCCAGCATCAGTGATCTCTCTCGTCATCAACTCATTCAGAGACGGCTCCATAAAATAATCATGAGACCTTAATATGGGTAAAGAAGCTTCAATATTTCCAAGAACCATACGAGAAGGAGACTCAACCCCATGAGGGGCCTTGGTGGGATCGGTATTTGGATGAACCTTTCTTTTCTTGAATATGGATGGCATTCCAGAAGCAGTCGTGCTTTCTTCAAACCTATTTGTGGGGTTCTGACCAAACATAAAGTTGCCTCTCATGCTGTGAAACTCATCCAGAAGACCTAACCATAGAAACCCAATTAAAAGATAATCTTGCAGACAAAAGAGATACAAAATATTCCAAAAAAAATAACAGTAACTTCCTCGATGAATTCTCTCATTTACATATTTCCATGTTCTATTTGAGATCCGGGAAAAGTTAAACACAATAAATAGAAGCAAAAACACAATGTCCACTTCACCTATCAGAGCCCTATTGTAACTTACAACAGCGTGCAAACATAAGCTAGCCATCAAACAAACAGGCATGAATCATAACTATTTTTCAGTGGTCCATTCTTCTTGTTTTTTTTTCAAAATGTGTTTAACAGTTTCATCTGAGGTTTGGGGTATCAAGGTTCCCTTGAAAGTCCAAACTTTCATTTAGTTGATATATCAGACCAAGCTGTTGACCAAGATATAGAGAGCTAAGTGGGCACCAAAGGATCCTGTTACTTGTGTGCCTTGTGTAATGTGGAGGACAAGACTATCAAACATCTGTTCTGCTCCTGTTCAGTGGCTAGATGCATATGGAGTTGGAGAGTCTATGGGAGGCAAGGAAGAAGCTCGGAAAGAAGGGAGATAGAGGCGTGCAATCTTTTGCACCTGGTGATCGTGTGGGCGGGTTGATGCATAATCAGATAATGTTCAAATGAAACACTTTGTATGTAGATAACATTTGGGAGTGTGTGGTGTGGTTCATTAAGGATTGAGGTGGATTTTGTGTGGAAGCGAGTCAAGTCATGTATTTGGGTGTTAAAATTAATTATTGAGGAGTCGATTTCATGTGGTGGGGGGCAGACCGGTGACTACAGTATATATCTCCTCTACTGCTGGACTGGCTTATCTGCTTTTTAGGTTGCTTTGTTCGTTATGTTCTTGCTTTAGGCATTCCATTCCATCGAAGGTGATGTACCGATAATTATGACCAACATGTAAAAAAATATAACATCTCAAACTATAAAAAAAAAATGCAAGATAGGCTAAAAAGAAGTATTACTTCCATTATTTAATAAAGAATACACACCAAGAGCTCCAAATTGCATACTTGAATACACCAAATCCAAGATTTGAAGACCCAAACATTGAAACAAGTTCCAAAACATCGGGGCAAACAGGCGGAGGTAGCTTTCCCAGCTCGACCGTAAGGTCAGCCACGGGAGTCCCTCCGATATCAAAAAAAAAAAAACAAGTTCCAAAACCAAATACCATAAACAGATACAGAATTTCACGAAAAGACGAAAAGCACAGTAGATACAGTGAAGTCATAGAGAGAGAGAGAGAGGGACCTGTCGGAGAGAGTGAGGAAGCTGGGGCCATGCCGGAGTAGGCGGCGAGGTAGAGGGAGTTAGGGTTTTGGGCGTTGTTGGGGTTGCTAGCGTTTTGGTTGGGGTCGCGGAGGGGGAGGTTCTTCCGCAACATTGGTGGGTGATGTTGGGGGTTGGAGTGACCGGGAAGGGGGAGAAGAAGAAGAAGAAGAAGACGACCTGGTTCGATTTCAATGACGAACTCGTTTTCGTACTAAAAGATATAAGAATAATACAAGAATGGGCAGCGATATGCCCACCGCCTTATTTGCTTAGGACACCACATTTGTTTACATAGAAATCATCCATACATTACTTAACACATAATGATTAAGAGCACCACCCTACAAAATTGGTCTGGACAAGCTCACCACCTAAATCCAAAATACATATGCCCCTTGTGCAAAAAAAAAAAAAACCGTTTGTTTTAAAATGAGTTAGACACATAGATTGTCTATGTAATTATATTTTGGGTTTTTTATTTTTAACTCCCCACAAACCATCGTATCTAGGGGTCACTCCCTCACTTCTTTGTATTTGGGTTTTACTCCACAGATTTAAAGGATAATTCATTTTTACTTCAACTTAAAATGTAAAATAAAAAATTTAAAGTTTGTGCAAACTGAAGCATACTATTTTTTATATATAAAAGAAATATGATGCATAGACATTTTGTTTGAGATAACATCAATCTAAAGCCATTTGAAGCATTCTTTTTCAATAAAAAACCAATATGAAGCAATTTGAACTTTTTTTTTATTTAGAAAAGCAATCTCAACTTTTTTTCTTTTCTGATAAAAGAAATCTGTCATAACCTGAGGCATATATATAATCTATCATAACATTAATCTAAAGCAATCTGAAACATTTATTTTGGGATAAAACAATCTAAAGCATATGAGAGATAAAAGAACATTAAATGGACCTCAAACAATATATCAAACATCACATGGTCTACAACCCATATATCAAGCAATAATCAAACATCACAATAACAACAATTAGAGAAAAAGAGCAAACAATAAATACTAATCAGAATCGACAACATATTCTGAATAAAGCTCATAAAAATAAGATCAAACTCTTTCAATGTGTATAAAAGTAGCTCCATCTCCATATAATTGTCGATATATATAGTCAATATACTCCATTTTAAATCGAGGATCAAGAACAAGAGCAACCGCCAAGATGAGACAGCAATCTTCCCAATATTTTTGGAACTTCGACATCATTATTGTTGCCATCTGATTAATGTACAATGTTATTCATCATTAAACCATTCAAGCAAATGAATATGAATATCATATATATCATGAAAATACAAATTAGCAACCACATATTTGCTCCCAAGAAGACTAGTGGTTGCATCATAGAATACTTTAAAACATTAATGGATACAACTTCCAATTTTCTATTATTCTGAAGTCAGTAAATCACTGTATGAATTATCAAAATCTGACAACTGTTCAAATGCTCTACGCAACTCTAATGTTGTTCCAAGCATTAAATAAGTAGAATTCCATCTTGTAGAGACATCCAAGGTTAATCCTTTTTTGCTCATTAACTTCTCTTGATGCAAAACTTGTTGGAACTTATAATGCATGTTTGGTGAGCATTTTACATGTTTCACACTTGCTCAAATTTTTTTCAGTAAATCAAATATGACATTCAATCCATCCTCCTAACAATTAAATTGAGTATGTGTGCACTACATTACACATTGAAGCATCTACTAAAAGATAACAAAAAAATTCTTGTTACACAACCACAATTTCAATTCTACAATCATTGCAAAATTATTGGATGCATTGTCAATTGTGATGGAACATAATTTTTTTATCAATATTCCAGTTCAAAATCTTCTTTCATAGCTCCATAGTAGTGTGTGGAGTATCAAGAGGAAAAAATGCAATGATCTTCTTCTACAACTCCCATTCAACATCAACATAATGTGTTCACACAACAATAATTTAGATTCTGATCAGATGTTCACAAATCAGTTGTGAGACTAATCCGTGAGTCAAGTTTATCAAAAATGGCATACAATCTCTCTTTTTCTTCAGTGTAAATCTTCATAATGTCAGTTCTAATTGTATTTCTTAACACCATTTTAAAGTGAGGTTGAAAATTAACACAAAATAGTTTAAAATATTCATACTCCACAAAATTAAAAGGCAATTCATTTTTTATTATCATATTAGCAAGATCACGACGACTACAATCTTGATCGAACTTGAAACTCGTGATCCGCAAATTTTTTTCACTTACATTCTTCGAAATAGACAACAATTGTTGTCCAACATTTCTAGTTGTTTGACTCAGTTGTTGGTGCAGTGCTGAATATCATCACTTATCCAAAAATCAGCGTTTATTACTTCAGCAACTCACATTGCCCCATATTTGTTTTCGCCTTCGCATAAGTGAGATGAAAATGGCCTCTATGCCCCTGCTCAGTCAATGAAATTACTAGGAGTATATAAACCAACCATGGGTCTCCATCTTATCCCCAGATCTGAGCATATTTTTCTTCGATTTGAGTCCTCTTTCGTGGATAGGGTTTGTGGAATCATATAGATCGGTTAGGGTTATTATTCGACAGATCTTGAGAGATCTTCCTTCGATTTTGGCATTCTTTTTTATAAGTCCTTATGTTTCCCTGCTTTAGATGGGTAGATCTGATGGACTGGATGCGTTTGGAATGGATTGATCTATTCAAATATCACATCTTTCTCTTAAAACATTTCAGTAGTTTAATTTGTCAATTTTTTCTATCTATATATTTCAATCTAGATTATTGGTTAATGTGTATAGGTTTTAAGTTGCTCCATGTTATTTTTCAGGGTCTGACTTTTTTCTTGTTCATGTTGGCATTGTACTTTTTAATTGGTTTGGATATTTTGGTATTTGTTATAATATGTGTGGTAATAGGTGATGCCAATTTATGTTTTGCTCTTCTGAGTTTTAAGAGCGCGTATGTGCTTTTCATGGTGGTGGGATCACTGTGAGAAGTGACGTGAAGAATATTTTTTCTTATCTCATTTAAAATTCACTACTTTTCCAATGGTATTTGGATCAAATTATTGGTTAACATGTATGGGCCTCATTGTGACATTTCAATGTTGACTCTCTAAATAAGTGGTACATGTATTTCGTTGAACAACTGTATACATTTTCTTAATGAAAAAAATAAGCACATTTTCAAATATTCAACCAAACATTAAAATAACATTCAACACTTATTAAAATAACCAAAATACTCTTTTATGAAGCACTATAGTTAGGGAGTGAACCAAACACACTTATCTAAAAAAGTTCTTATATTTTTCACTGAACCAAACAGTTTTTTTTAATCTGAACTACTTAAACAATTAGCACTTATATAATCAACACTTAATAAATCAGTACTTAAAATTAGCTTTCCGCCAAACCAAATGCAGCCTTAGTTTAGGAGCATATGAAGAACTGGGATCACTATTTATTGATTGGGTTATGACATTATTATTCGTTGAAGGTTGTGCCATATTTGTAAAATTAATGCAGGAGAAAAAAATTGAAATGGTTGAATACTACTTGAAGATGGTTAATTTACAAATGTACATGTCCATAAAAGCAGAACCTTGACATGTATTTATTCAATGAAAAAGAGAGAAACCTTCTACTTTTCATTGTTGATCCAAACAAACCAACATGATCTGAAAGTTGTAACCATAGGTCCATGAGTATACTCTGAAAAAAAGCCTAAATTTTATTATTTAACTATAAATAACCAAGTAAAAAAAATCTATGCAAATATATACCAAAAGATCTTCGAACGGATCTGGACTTAATGATCTTGCGTCAAACTGAGTGAGTAATCTCTCTGTCTCAAATCAGTGAATGATCTTGCATCAAACCCTTTTTCGATCAGATCTGGAGTGGAGTGAGAGAGAGGAAGACAATCGATGGTCGATCTGGATGAGGAGAAGACGAGGACTCGAGAAGATGGAGGAGGATTAGATGAATCACCGATCATATTTGGAGCAATGAAAGCTTCCTATTTGTTGATGATACAAGAGGAGAAGATGATGGGGGATGAGCCGATGAGGGAGGATGAATCATCGACGATGTTGCAGCCATGGAGGAATGGAGGGTGGGGTGTTGTTTGTGTGGTGCTACGTGAGTGATAGCGGTTGCTATTGAATTTTGAGAAGGGATGGAAAAGAACCCTAACTTTACAACTCCTAGATTGAATGTGAGTCACTTGATCAAAATCCAAGGGTTGATAGTGAAAACTAATATTAACATTTTTTAAATGCCATTGGATACGGGTATTTTTGGGATTGGATAGGGGGATTTCCATATTTGATCTGAAAATTTTTCAGATACGATTTATTTTTTTAGCTACGGATATAGATTTTTCAGATATCAGGTATTTTTTGCATTTTCGAATACAAATTAGAATCAGATGCATATTTTTTTTTTGAATAATTGACCGGCTTAACCTCACCCACCCCTACCCTTCCCCACCCCCAAAATATGTTGTTAATCAAAACTCCACCCTCACTTGAACCTTTATAAGTCGATAGTTATCATGTCAATTGTAATCAGGTAGCGAATGTCTCTATATTCAACACTATGTGTGTCAACTAGAGAGCTTACCATCAACAAGTTGTATTTCGATATCAACTCAGAAGCTACTAACACAAACACTATCGACAAATATGTGATAAATTGACAATGCCATTGTTGACCTACATATGGATCTTTCTATTCCAAACAGTGAAAGAATATGTGTCGGTGTTCCACCTAATGATCGGAATACATACTATCGATTCAAATAGAATTAAATTGTACTTTGAACCACCATCGACATTCATAGGGTCGATGAATTACGTACAGTCGACATTAAAGTTGTTGATCCTTACAGTGCATAGGATTCAATACCCATCACGAAATCAAAACCGGTCGACAGGTTAATTGTCTAACCACCAAGGACAATATTATGTTTTTCAGGTGCTTTCATTAATTCAACCAGTTAATAAAAATGTCGCACTAGCATTTCATGAAACACTTCAAAATACATTGCATATGCCATTCAAAAACATGCTAGCTCATGACCATTCAAAACACATTAAACCCCATTGACATTTATCCCTACATTGAACTCCCTTCGACTTGTGTCGACAAATTGTTCGAAACCAAAAAAATCACACAAGGGTACCAAAAACCAAAAAATCATACACCCACACATCGGTGTAATGTATTCATGTTGCGACATGGGTGATACTAGTGTTGCAACTGCCAATCATTCACTCTCTTGCTGTGCATTCTGTAGTTCCCATTGCAGTCGGAGGCATCAACGCTAGCAAAAAGCACCTATCTTGATAGTAGTCAATCACATTATGCATATGCTTTTTGTAGAACGCCCGTAGTATACCTTCCATATACTAGGAATGTCTGTAATCTGATTCATGTCATCTAGTGTGATGCCCATCTCACCAACCGAAAAATGAAATGTATTCATTTCCGAGTGCCACCTTTCAACCATTGCAAATATCAAAGGGCAATTGATTATTTTGAAGCTGCATTGCACCAAGGGTAGCAATCCACTCTCCCTCACTCTATCAACAAATGTGATAGCTTCATCATCTAAACTCCAGCCATCTAGCTAGGTCACAAGTTGACGACACCTTAACACAGAATGCTTATGTATATACACAATTCTAAGTGACTATAATTTTATTTAAATAAGTATACAATAATATTTTTATATCATATACCTTGCCGTTCCAAATACGAAATGCCACATGGTGTCGATTATCAATAAGGATACCATTATTTACTAGCCCACCTTCAAAAGGACCTATCAAGCTAGTTTCGTCAATCTCTGAATCTTCCTCTGCTTCTTCTATCACCACTTCCTCTTCTTGTAGGTCATCAACAACATTTTAAGAAGTTAAAGGCCCATCTTTTGATCTACTCTTTCGATTGGAAGCTATAGATCACACGCGTTCCTTCAGAGCCATCGTTTTCATTGAAAAAGTTAAATTAGTATTTATACATATGCTAAAAACCAAAAAAATCATGTTGAAAGATGGAGGGAATTCGTTCTCATTCAATCACAAAATTTGCAAGAACATTAATCATGCAATAATCGATAAATCAATGGCACGCATTGAATCATAAAAAGCAATCAATCAACCGATCAACGCATTTAACCAACCATGATGCATCAAGGTTTATATTTATTATTCATCTAAACCATAACAATTTTAGTAACATTTTACAATTAACTAATCAATACAACATATCATCAACCAAACACCCAAATTTCTCCTTTAAACAATCAATGCTACTCATTTCATCAACCAAGAAAAATAATCTCTCTTTCAAAAAACCATTTCTCCAACAATTTGAAATAAAAAAACTCCAACAACCCTAAAAATAGGGTTAGGGTTATGTTTGAAAAAAAAAATCTTGGATTTCTAATAAAATTTTTATACAGATATATGTAACACAAATGTTATCTATACAGTGAATATAACATAAAAAGGAAAAAGGAAGGGATCTAACATTCTTTGTTGATTTGGAGGAGTCACCCAAATTAGGAGCCGCAATAGGGGGTGGAAGCAGGGAGTGGCGGAAGAAGAAGATGATGTTGTTGGGGAGGCCCTTCAACAACGGGAATGGAGCGCGATAAGGGACGGGGGAAGATGTTAGAAATGGAGGGGGGAGAGAGGGAAAAAGGACGAGGGAGATCGAAAATGTGTGGGGGTGGGATTGAACTTTCTTAAATCTCATATATTTATATATATAGGGGTGGGATAGGTTTTCATAAGATTTGGAGGGGGTGGGTTAATTAACGGGGTGGGGATCACGGAAAATGGGGTGGTAAGAACCGCACCCTTATGTGTCCACACATTTATTTACTCGTAAGGTTAGTTCTAATCTTATCGATTACTATAATTACAATTGAGAGTTGAGAGAACAATTTTTGTTATGCGCATAGTGAAGAAAAAAATGCAGATACTTGTGGTAGCATTGATATCCAAAATACCAATTTCTTTTCTATGTTAAGAAAAGTTATTAAAGAGTATTATAGCAGAAATTTTTTTATTAAGTTGAATATTTTCAACAATATATATTAATAGAACAATATTTATATGTAATTTGTTGTTTTGAAATAAATAACATAAGGGTGTAGTTACACACAATCTCATACATTTACAGTTTCACGTGTAATCCCATATATATTCAATGAGATGTATATTTTGTTAAATATGTAATTTTTCAAATCTCCTGTAAATAGGTCCATATAATTTATTACTATAATAGATTCTTTATTGCGTGAAGTATATACCATAATAAAATACAAATCATGAGAGAATTGTAGGCAGAGTCGACCCTCAGATTAACTAAGAGAAATTGGGCCCTATGCATGCACCTAAAATGGGGCTCTTGAATTTACATAATTGTTTTTAATTTTTATTATAATAAACAATGAATATTTAAAAAAAAAACAATTAAGCCTAACAAAAAAAACAAAACTAAATGATATGACAAAGAGAAAATATTGATAATTATTTAAAAATAAAAAAATTAATTTTAAGACTAACCAAAAATTTGAATAAAAATAATTAAAATAGAATAAAAATGAAAAAATAATAAAAAAAAATGATATGAAAAATAACTTGAGACCCTATATGATTTTGTTTTTTGTAAATTGAATAACAATTAAAATAGAAAATAAAAGGAATAAAAAATACCAAAATAAAAAAATGTGAATTTAGTTTCTTATTTACAAATAAAATAATTTAAAAAATTAGAACAAAATAACCAAAAGAGCAAATAGAAAAGTTCGGATAAGATTTTAAAAATAAAACATAATAATTCAAAACAAAGCAATATAATTAAAACAAAATTAAAAAATCCTAATATAACATGAATAAATAATTTTTCAGATTTTGGTGTCCTCTCAATGTGGGCCCCTAGCTAGGCGACCACTTTAATTCTTATGCTCAGGGTTGACATTGACTGTATGTGGTACAAGATTGTCCCTTATATTTATTATATAATAGATAAATAGTGACTACTCACATTCATTAGTTATATCTCACTTTAGTAAACTCCTAGCTACGCCAATAGGCACAAACACAATGAAAGAAATGCTGAGGGACAAACGGGTAGAATGTGTTTGCTTTGTGGGTCTCACCTTCTCATCGTCTAAAATTTTCATCAAATACATGGTCAACCAATCAATGATCCATCACATTTTTATAGTAGGTGAGACTAACACGTGTCATTAACTATGATAATCTCACATGTTGATGTTTTACATGTGAAATTGTCACATGGTGATATCTAATTAGAGACTAATAATGACTAATGGGATCTAATCTCTTCTATCTAAACTCATCTTGGATATGTAAAGTGTGATACCTGTATGCAATGGCACTATTTTACTTAATTTGTTCAAAGATCCCACTTTTTGGCAGATTAAAATGACCCTTTTGGCATTCACCATTTATGCCTCTTCCATTTATTTCCTTTCAAGCAAGGTATGAAATCTATCTTTCCGCAGATTTTGAGGGTGTAAATAACTCTTTGGTCTTTGATATATGTTTATCTCATATAATTTATGTAATTAAATATAAGAACAAATGACTTAAAAAGTCTTCTAAAAGTTAGAATTATCCAAATCAATCACTTTTTAAAATTATATAAAAAAAATCTTATTTTACAATTTTGAAAACACAAAAGATTCCACCCTTATGTAATTAGATCATTAACATATTTCACACCTCTTAACATTGTTAAAATATTTCACCTTCTTAATTTTGTAAATGTATTTTACACATTCTTATGTAGAACCTTTTTTTACTCTAAATTATTTATAATTAAGTGGATTTTGTGAGATATGCGCCAATATAATTTGAGTTTTTTTATGATGAACTCCATTAAATGTTGATGCTTCTTTAAAACAATGGATATGTACTGATGACGCCATAAAAATATGTGAATAACTAAACAAAAAATGTGAATAAGGATTTAGAATATTAAAATATCATCATCTGTATTTGGTACAATACAGATTTAAATTACATATCATGATTATACACAATGAAAAATTATAAACATCAGGTAAGATATATAAAAAAAATACACAATATGATATATAATAACAAAACATCTAAAGAATTGTTGTTTTGTAAGAAAAATAGTTTTTGGTATGAAATAGCCTAACAAGGATTAAAGGGATGTTAAAGATCTAATTAGATAAATGTATATTATAGTCTTTTATGTTTTCAAAATTGTGAAATGAGACTTTTTTAAATATAATTTTAAAAAGTAGCTAATTTGAGATTTTTAACTTTTAGGAGAATTTTTTTTATTATTTTCCCTTAAATATATATCATTGTGACGCATAAATGGTTTATTTCATGATATGATTGAATGCATGTTTTCTTGTTCATTCATACATTTGCATTTTTTCATTATTCCAATTATACTAGAACTCTATGCCCATGTTTGGTTGAGAATTAAATTATTCTGATGTTTATGATTATTCTAGTATAAATAATGATAAAGTGATTTTGTATTTGATTGTGTTTTGAATTATTGTCGTTGAAAAATGTAAGAATAAATTTTTTGTTGTTTGGGTAAAATGTGAATAAAGTATGGATAAAAATTTATAAAAGGTAAAAAAGTAATGATAGTTGATTTGACATGTAATTTATAAGAGGTGATGACAGTTGATTTGATAGTGGGTCCACTTATTCTTTGGGTGGAATAACTAAATAACTTTAATTCCAGGGGTTGGTTAGAATCCCTATACCACTTTATACTAATTTATTCTAACATACCTATACCATGTTATATCACTCATCCAAACACATTTTTTGCTTTATCCTTACTTATTCACATATATACTCTCCTTATTCCCCAATCAAACAGGTGCTATAAGAGATAGGAAGTTCGAGCCTTGCATTTAGCAAGGAGAAAAAGTGGATGAATAGCCATGTTGGGGTTGGTGTTTCATGGGCAGTGGCCCAGTATGACAGCCCAGTTGGGCTTGGATTCATGGGCGATAACCCAGTATGTTGCAAGGCCTTCTATGGGCCTGCTGTTGTATGTTGCAAATGCTCGTAGCTATTCCGGAATCTTTAATACAAAAAAAAAAATTATACTGGAACTCATGACCTTTAAATTATAATTCTATCATTAATTCTCTTATTAAGCACTGAACTAAAATTTTATTATTATTCATATTATTAACTATATCTATTATTGAATTTATTTGCTTATCAAATATATTGTTCAAAAATTATGTCTATGGTGGGATACAAGGATTCCCCCCCCCCCCCCCCCCCCCCCCCCCCAATAGTCATGGAGACGGGGGCAATTATGTTGTGCCCTTGGTTGGAGATATTGAAACACATGTCATTATCTATCTTTTTTAAAGTGATAACCCTAAACCACCACACCTGCATGACATGATCGATGGATTTGTTCACCATCATGTGGGCATTGAGATATGGTTCCAGGTTCTTTCTCGTGTTTGCCTCACAACAGAGCCCTTGTTCTGTCATGTGCATGTGTATCCCAATGTCAATGTATGTCTAAATATGCATACGAGCACAATAACTCTGATTGTATGGACCCACTTATAAAAAAAAAGGATAATGTTATACTCTGGTCATTTTTGTTGTTCGAAACTCAGATCACATATATTTTTATTTATTTTTAAAATAGTAAATATCATGTAATGACGTATATGCTTTGATAAAAAAAATGTATATTGCTCTATTAATTTCAAGTTGAATGAACCTCTTTTTAATAAGTGTAAAATAAAATTTAACTAAGTATATACATAGATGATGATGTATATGATATATGCAAAACTGGTTGTTAAGCTATATAAAAAAAACAGTATATACATAGATGATGATGTATATGATATATGCAAAACTGCTTGTTAAGCTATATAAAAAAAACCTGTGTAAGAGGGCCCAAATAAAAAACCATATGGACCAATTTATAAAAAAACCATAGTCCTGTGTGATTGTAACTAGGCTTGTCAATCGGACGGATACGGATCGGATAAGCCCATATCTGTATCCGTATCCGAATTAGATATCCGAAAAAATATCCGTATCCGATATCTGACGGATATATCAAAACACATATCCGTATCTGATCCGAAAATCAGAATGCGGATTCGGATAATATCCGAAATATCCGAGCCATATTAAAATATAAAGAATTTATAAAATTTTAAGTCCTAACATGGTTAAATAGGTATTCACCAAAAACATAAAAATATAAATCATAATATAATTAAACAAGTATCCAACATGGTTAAATAAGTTTGTATTTTGCCCTAGATCATGAGTCATTAGATTTTCATCTAAGAGTTGAAATTAATTCTAACATATATAAATAAAATAACAGTTCGGATACAGATATTGTTCGAATCGGATATAAATCCAAAAATTTTTGGATACGGATAATTTGGTTCGGATACGGATACGGATTTTCGGATATCAGATATTTTCTGCATTTTCATATACGGATTCGGATCGAAAACAGATATTTTTTTGGATAATTGACAGGCTTAATTGTAACAGTCCTAAACCAAGGGAAAAAAAATAGTGTCCCATGTACATAGAATAGAAAGCAACACTGATATTCATGCACCACCTGCAACCTAACTAGGTTCTCTTTATATCTGGACCCAGAATTGTATATCATTTCATATATTTAATTTGAAGTTCCTTCTATAATTGGCCAAGCATATCCGGCAACTTGCAATCTCAGTGACCTAATTATTCTGCTTTGTAAATTCAAAGTTAAACCAAGACAACCTCTCCCTCAGCCCAAAATAGATACTTAAACCAATAACATCTACAAGGTCTTATATATATTCCTCAACACTGATATATATTCTCCTTTCGTATGTTCCCTCCCATTCATTGAATCCATCTTTCCTGGGCACCAAACCCCATCCTCCCATTCGTTCTCTCTCTCTCTCTCTCTCACACGCGCGCGCGCAAGCAATTTTGAATAGGACGTCAAAATCTAATAAACTTATTTTAATTTTATCTTAAGATAGAGCGTATTTGACGAATATTGACAATATAGAGTTAGTTGAGAGGTATATATGCAAAAAAACTCATTTTTTAATTGTAACATATCTCTTTTATTTGTAGTTTCATAATAAATTTTATAAATGATTTATTTTATAATTATTAAAAAAATTATCATATTATTAATATATATAACATAATATATTATATCGCATATAGATGTAGTAAAAAGAAATTAAGGGTGTGGTTAATTTAGGATAGCATTTTTTAAATATTTTTTATTTACATGCACATTGTGCGTGGAGAAATATTAGTATTATTATTACACAAAAATCAAATGATAAAAGTCAAAATGACTTGAAATGCCTCTAACCAAACTCACAAAATAAAATACTAAAATTTGATAAATCTAACCTGCATCTTTGGACAAACTAAAAAAGAGTAAAAAATTATTTAGATGATCCTAATATTTAGATGGTCTTAATAAATCTAAAAAACTTCTAATATGCATCTCTCTCTCTCATCCACTCTCCATATCTTCCAATTTCTCTTTTAAGAGAATATGACACTTTGGAAAGTGTGTTCAACAGCTTGGATACCTTTTGGCCTTTCAAATGAATGAACAACCAAAATTCATTTAACAACATGTAAAGCTAAGCTTAAGGCATCAACCAACTAACAACCCATCACAATTATTGTTCTCTATTATATAAATTCTTTTTTTAATTCATTTTTAAAAAAACCTCCATTAATCACCACTTGCTTCATGTCCTCAAATTTTTAAGACGCACTTAGGCTTTATATTAATGAAGATAATGTGTTCCCAATTTTTTTTATCTTATCTTCCATTGTGCACTCATCCCTATTGGCCTTACTTTATATGTGTATATATATATATAATAAAAAAATTCCACTTGGCATTTATATCTAGCAAGGTAAGGAAATGTAGCTAAATTTGGATCCCTCCTTTGAGTGAGAGATCAAAGAAAAAAAAAACTTTCATAGAAAGGCTACTAGGGTTTCTTCCCTTGTGCCCTGACCTGACATAAGGGGGTTGATATCCAAATCCAAATCCAAATCCAAATGTAAAGTTGCATCAGAGATTCATAGATTGATGTTGGGGATTCTGGTCTTGGAATCCATATTTTAAGTTTTAAATGTGGTCATCAAAAGATGTTATCAACATACCACAAGTGTAGTACTATGTTGTACATGCATGATCATTTCTTTCTTTCTTTTTTTTTTTTCTTTTTTTTTTTGTAAGAAGCACCCAATTCAGGGTCGAGTGTTATATTCTAAGATTTACATTTGTAGTAATCCCGAAAAATATTGGGATTCAATGTACAAGTGATGAACTATATTTATCTCTAATAAAGGACGCAATATACATAACGATTTGTTTTTGTGCGTAATTATATATACAAAATTGATGATGATTCCTTGAGGGGATTATTTTGTTAGTGAAGTGACATGTTTATTGAATAATACGGAATCCTATGTATTTCTAACACAATGATTCGGGCCTATGTGTAAATGAGAGCGATCAATTATTAGATTTTTACAATTTTCACGATGACACATGGTGCGTTTAAAAACATAGTTTAAAAAAACAGTTTTTAGTTTTATACACAGTTTCTTAAAATATAACAATGAGGGTTGTTTTTTAAAATTAATTAAGGAATTATGTTTGTTGCTTATAACAAAAACTGTTTTTGTTGGAAGAAACACAATTTTTGAGACACTTTTTTTTGTTATAATTATGAGGGCAATTTTTAATTTGTTTGTGGTTTTTGGCTTTTAAAGACACTAAAACTATCTAAAATGAGTTGTCAAATGGAACCATAGTGTAGAATGCGCGTTTATTTAACTAAACTGGTTTAAATAAACTCTATTTCTAGGAAATCATTTACTGCGTTTTTAAAAAAAACAACATTTAAGTCGTAAGTAGTTTTTTTTTTTTAATTTAAGTCTTTTTTTTCCAATAAGGTTTGATAACATGTTTGTTTTTTCTAATTGTCTTTAAATGCATTATCAAACAGAAGCTTAATGTGTTGTGATTTATCCATAGATAAGATTCCCTCTTACACTGAAAATGAATTTATAATCTTTGTTTTATATATAATCTTTGTTCGACGACTTTGATAGCGTCGTCGTACATGTTTTGTCCGTCGCAATTGTTTTTGCGGGTAAGTCAACCGACTTAACGACCACGGACGGGACGGAACCTGGTGAGGGGCCACGCGTCCCGACCTGATGACGCAACAGCCTACGTCACAGCCCATGCAGAGAGGGAAGGAAGTGAGTGGCGTCTTCTTTTGCGCGGGCCACGTCACCCCCACCACCCTTATTGTCCACGCCCGCAGAACGCCCAGCAAGGATGGGATTTTGGCGGAATCTGACGCGGAGGACGACGTGGAGGATAACGAAAACTACGACATCCGAAGATATTCTATCATTATATTCTCAGTCGTGGCCGTCAAAATCGAAACCCCGTCAACAGGGGACAATATCACCTCTTATCGTGTCTCGCGGCGCAGTTTTAGTTCTTGGGTGGATAATGGTTTTATTTCACATTTGCTCCTTCACAAGTCTCATATTTTGTCTCATATTTTTATCTACACCATTTATCCTCACATCTAATGTCATCATTCTTTGATTAGAAGTTTTTCTTATTATTGGTGTAATCCATCAACTGTGACAAGGAGAAATGAAGAGTAATAAAATTTATTAATTATTAAAAATATGAAAATTGAATAAGTAAATTTAAATTTTAAAATCCAGTTACAAATATTCATTTTGCAAGTATATTTTCAAAGCGATTTTTCAGGAAACTACTTCTATTCCATTTATTAAAATTTTATTTAGTTTAAAGGTTAGTCCAATAATTCTGATCCAAAATGAATATTCATCGTGCCTGAATGAACACAAGAATGAAGTATTCCAAAGCAGAATACTCCTGATTGTTTCAGTAAAAAAAGAATGAAAATGTTAAAATGAACAAGAGTTCATTTTTATTTTTTTTGCTTTGATCCAAATACGCGACCATTAGATGCGTTTGAAAATGAGTTTGACTTAAATATAATTCTTGTAAAAATAAAATCTTTAAAGATCATCCAAACTTGTATTTGCATATACAATTTTTTAAATTGGTTCTAGAACGAGGCAAAGGACAAAGGTTTAACAAGTGGTGATTCTATAAGGGCATATTCACAAATAAAATTATTTTGGAGGTACAGAGGTAAAAGAAACCCTCGGCGCAATAATGAATAACCTGCTGCGCGAGACAGTAGAGTGATCAACGGTTGACAATAGGAGGCGGTGTTGCGAATAAACAAATTTTTAATAGAGAGCGGAAGAGGCTTCAGTTATCTCCCTCTCTGTTTTAAAAAGGCCGTACACGCCTCTTGCGAATGGGGGTTTCTAGGGTTTTGGACGAGCTGGGATTCCGAGTTGGAGCGGATTCGCCATCGATTAGTCTCCTCCAGATTCCCGCCGAACACGTGCGAGGAGGAGTCGGAGGGGAAGGGATGAGACGGTGATGGAGAAGGGGTCCTTCCGATCGCCTCTTCGAGGTTTGAAATCCGTAGAATCTGTTTTTAAAGTTTTAGGGTCCGTTTTAGAGTCTTTTGTTATGCTTTTGGTATGGAATTCTTGATTTCTCGTTCAAAAATAGGAGCTTGGATTGAGTTTTATAAAGGGTGATGAGTTTTATGTAGTGAAGAGAGATGATTGGTTTGGGGAGTTCATCAAGGAAAGAAGTTTTGCATCTAATATGATTTTTTCTTTCCTTATACTTTTTTGGTTCTTAGTTGAGATGTCAGTCTTTGACTTTTTTTTTTTAATTATGGATGTCATATATTCTAGTTTAAACATAAGTAAGCTCTTGCTCTGTTCCTTTCTGATTTTATTTTTTCAGATTTGGATTTTATGTATTTGTCCAAATCAAATATTTCAATCTTATTTTGGTGATGTGGAACCAATCATTAGAAGGGGGTCACCTTGTCGAATTCCACAACTTGAGGTGAAGAAGCCTTCTGGCGAGCCATTGATAAGTACTGAGTATTTGGTAGTGGTGATGCATTCCATACAGAGTTGGATCCAATGATGATTAAGTTGGCAACTCCTTAGCACTTCTTCAAGAAAGATCCACCTGACACTATCAAAAGCCTTGCGCAAATCAATTTTTATGTAAGCTCGGGACTTTCCTTGATTGTTAAGATACTTGACCATCTCATGAGCGAGTAAGATGTTGTGATGTATACTCCTCCCCTTTATAAAGGCCGCTTGATGCTCACTGACAAGTTGAGGAAGGACATCGCGGAGTCTCGAAGCCATCACTCGCAAACCTTGTGCATCAGTTAAGCCTTGGAGGATTCATCCTTGAGACTAGGGGAGCAAACCCATGGCTCTATCCAAAGTGTCAATCCCTTGTGGGCTCAATATTTTCGTTTTCTTTTTCGCTTATGATAGTTGTTTTTACCCTATTGAATGGACCACTTTTTAGAGTTTTTTTTCGCCTTCCCTCCCTTCACTCCTTTCTCTCTTTTTGAGGAAAGTGTAATTAGTAGAAAACGGATAGTACAACATAAGGAGAAGGATTTGGATTCATAATTAATCGTTGTCAATTAACAAAGAACAATAAAACAAAGCCCCCCCTTCCTCCTGTTACACCACGCCTTGACCAAATTGAACGCCTCCATTGTGGACCAATACTATGTTGAACCACATATTCTTCTTCCGCTATGACCATAAGAGGCTGCCCAATAAAACATGCAAAGACCATTTGTCTTCTTTTCAACTTTGCTTCAGGATTCATCATGTCTACAAGATTATGGAACGTGTAGTGATTATGATTAGTTTCGCTTGTCATTTTTTTCTTCTCTTTATGTGAAAGGGAGGGGCAACATGCTTTTACTGTTGCATGGTGTTTGTGTCTATGCATTTGGTTCTATTAAATTTAAATTAACAAGCCATGAAATGCAATATATTTAAAAACATTTTATAACGACTACAGTGTGTGCTGCTGTCCTTATCTAAAACAATAAATTTTTTTGTAGTATTAACTACATTATTGATGTTGAACATGTGGCCTTTTCAGTGGAATTTATGTTGATTTTTTTTGTATGAGGATTATAATGTCAAAATGAGGTTGGAAAACCCATCAATTTGGTTTCGCCCATATTATAGAATTCTTACATAATTAAGTTTGTATACGCAATGGCAGAGCCAAGATTTTTCTTTTGAGGGGGGGGGGGGGGTGGGAGGCTAATGTAACTTATGTAAATATTTTCTACAGTTATATCATTATATATATATTTTTAAATTTCAAAAGCATAGATTAAAAAATGAATATGTATAAGATGAAATAAAGGCATTCATATAAAATATATCACCGAATAATTCTAAATGATAATGATCATATTTTAAAACAATATGTTAAATTTCATATCGATGATTCACAAAAAAATATGTTAAACATAAATCTAATAAGCAATACATACATTTAAATTTGACCTTGACGAGGTTTCATATTCTAAAATTGTTGAATGATTTTATCATTATTAATCCAACAATCTCAGTGAATAAATTGGATATCTAGTGATTTGTATTTAAGGTGTAGATTTATATCTTGAACTTTATTTTTATGTTAGCGTATCAGCAAATCATTTATTATTTTATTCACTGTTGAACTGTTGGGTTTTGGTGGTATTTGGGAGGGTCTCACTCTCTTTCCATCATCTTCTTATTCGTGCAGTGGTTGATAAAATAAATATTTGATTGATATGGAGAGCTTGTATGAACTTTTTATTGTGATTATTTATAGAGATTTCATTTTCATAAAAAGAAAGGTGTGGGGGGGGGGGGGTTCCATGATTTTCTGATCTTCTAAATACATAAAAAGTGGGATATTGTTGTTGCTGTTGAGTTGTGGGACTCATGACCTATGGCCCATAGGCTATGGGCCCTAATAAAAAAGATTTTAGAAATAAGAAAAAAAGAGTGTTGATACACTTAGTCCATTTTACAGCCCCATACACTATCATAATGTAGAATATATTGCGCTATCATAATGCACGAGTTCCATCATAGTGTATAGCGCAAAAAAATATATCATTTTTTCAATGCGAAAATAATATACTAGTATATCTCAGTATATATTTCATTTCATATAACTGCATGTACTTCAATTGGAGAGTGTATGATTTAAAAAAAAAATCAATGTGGATTACCATTGGGGCTGGACATATCATTTCTTAAAAAAGAAAAAAAAAGGACGGGGGGGGGGGGGGGGGGAGGGGGCATGGGACCCCCCTGGGCCTAAGGTGGCTCCGCCACTCGAATAAAATTAAGGCCGGATGCCTACTGTTCCGTTTCAAAAAAAAAAAAAAGTTGGCTCCGCCACTGTGTATATGTTTTGTATGTTTTTTCATATGGCAATGTTTGTACCATCATGATCAGGAGTGGATTAAATCCAGATATCCCCACCACCAACCTTCTGAAGAGGTTGAAGAAGGGTTTTAGTAGGATAAGATGTTGTTCACTTTTATGCACAGCTTGGCACTTCTTTGATCATTTAGTAGGTTATTTTGATGTTTGGATAGCTGAAGAAGCAAATATTAGATACTTTATGGCAGTCTTTATATTGTCTTCTGTCTTCTGGAAGCGCTGGTAGACGTCAAGGAAAACTCATCATGGATGAAGAGATCCATAGTATTGTCAACGTGTGCCTGGTTCATAGGAAAACTGGGAAGTGCTCATAAGTGGGCTTATTGGGTCAGGAATCAGGATCATGCATTGCCATTAATCATAAGAGATGAAATTGCTTTACGAACAAGTTCAGGTTTTGGATGCACATTTAGGTGAGTGAAAAAACTTTAGACACTTTTTGAACATAAGGGGCCATATACATTTTACTTGACTGAGTGATCCGATCATCTGATCATGATACAAGAAAAAGTAATTGATTGTACATTCAGATAATCAAGGTTCATGTTGCACCTTTATCTTTCTCTTTATCAACAAATTTCATTCAGATAATCAAGGTTCGTTTTCATTCTTACTCCAGTTGACAGGTACAATAAAACAGATAAATAATTCTGTTGGTTCCGTTTGCAGTCCAAATATTATGAGCTTTTCATCAGCCCAGTTGATGACATCAAGAAAGATGGGTATATATGAGCCAAACCATCAAATTCTTATGTGGACTGAATCTTTTAAAAATGACAGTAGCCAGAATACAAGTGGCTCTACAATTGTTGAAGCAGATACCAAGCTGGACAATGTGGTGAGAATTCGAGCTTGATACTCACTGTTTCTTCTTGTTGAAAAGATCAGGTTCTTCACTTTTGATCTCCATGTTTTAACCAGTCATTCTGCTTGTATATTTATAGTCTGAGGATGCTCTTCATGGCATGCTAGTTCCATCAAAGAAGTTTGAACAAGAAGCAAACAAACCTAGTGATAAGGTAAAAGCTTGGTTTTATTTTTTTGCGTACTAGGCCACCTGCCTTCGATTGGATAAACTTTTTTTTGAAATCAAGGAATTTCTACATGGTGTGTGTGCTAAATTTTTATATGGGTTGTTGTGATCCTGATATGTACTCTAATATGTCATCAATTTGTATTTTGTTGATAATTTCTTGAGGCTTCTATTAACAGTGGGCAAATCTGAAAAAATGATGGATATCATGTAATTGCAGATGACTTAGATAAAATGAGAATGTTATGCCCCATTAGATAAGTCTCACAGTATCTTATAAGTATAATTTCCATGTTAACCTAACTTTTAAGATTTATGTATACGAAAATGCCACTGAAACTGGTTTTTATACAGTGAGACCTTTTCTTAAATGTGCATTTAAGTTGATATAGAGTCTTCAATTGGTGGTATGTCATAGATTCTATGATTAAATGTCAATAGGTCACATAATCTACACGTTGCAAAATATTTATCTGTCCCATGTCAAAAAATTTCTGTCAGGAGACTCAGGACATGGGTAGGAATAAACTCTCAATAGTCAGTTGGCAGATAATTAATAATGCTGCAGAAACTTATCTATTCTCTCTCCCCTTTTGATTAACCACACCACTGTGCAGTAATTAGAAACAGAGATTTCTTGAAATTGATTTTCTATTCATTTAGCCTTTACCCCCCGTATGGGGTGTCATTGAGTTATTCGCTCCTGAGATTTAAACTATTCAATTTTTTGTTTGGTTCATTTTTTGTTATTCTCATTGGAAAACGTAAAAATGCTTTTTTTGTTGTTTGGTTAATCTTGGATAAAGTGATGATAAATGGTTTAAGGGATGAGATTAACTTTTTAAATGACACACCTGGGAATAGTGTGAGAAATATATGATTGATTTGATAGAGCAGTTTTTGAAATCTGTGTGACTGTTAAGTGAGTAATTATGACAGAGAAGGGTATTTTTATCCATTTGTTAAGGACTTAAGCAAAACCCAGAGATTTCCTTGAATCGGGGTTTATTGTCAAAACAAACAACTTTTTTTTATTTTCTATTCATTGGCCTATTCTTCAGCCTACGGGGGGTTATGATTTTGCACACCATTTATGTATGAATTTTATTTTAGATTTTTGGTAATTGATGCTTTTAAATGGTTGACTCAGCCGTTTCTCATAAATTAATTTATGGTTTGACAATAAGTATTTGTATAAATGGTCCATTGAAAAGCATCTTTCTTTTGAAGTGGAAGTCTGACAGAATTTATTACAGTGTATCAAGCTGAGTCATTACCATGATCCTGAAGACCCAAGGCTACCCATGACAATGTCATATTTGATGGTGTGTACAATTAGCAAGGACTTCAGCATCCTTTTAGTTACAACTGTTCCACACTCCCTATGATTGATCTTTGGAAAGTCTCTATTCCTGTCATCTGCTCCAAATCAACCTTTGAGCATGCATGCATGCATGTGTTAGATTGGGTGCATTTCTCAGAGGAAATTATGCAACTGTCTCATTCAATATTTCTTGAACCTATCTCTGTGCATCTTTGAGACATAAAGTTTAATTAAAAAAATAATGGCAAGTGTTAGAAGTTGTACAATATTCATATATAGTGGCAATGAATTGGAGATGTACAAGAAAACATAACTTACTTGGAGCGCCTCCATTGTATTTCAGTTTGTGATATGTGTGTTTTAATGTATAGGTGCTAAGACGACTTGCACAAAATAGGGAAGCTGCCCGGAAAAGTCGCCTAAGAAAGAAGGTACTCATGTAGGAAGGGAAGTAAATAGAGTTTGAAGTGGACAAAATCTAGTTTGTAGGCATGATTTAATTTTTTTTATAATGTTTACCTCAAAAACAAATATTTTTGTTTTCTATGTCAATAGGCATATGTTCAACAGCTAGAGACAAGTCGCATTAAGCTGAGCCAGTTGGAACAGGAACTTGGGCGAGCCAAACAGCAGGTAGTAGTATTGTTTACAAATTAAGCACCCTGATCTTTTTTGCTGGTTTCTTATTTAAGCAAGCAGTGATTGCCAAATTGCAGGGGTTGTACTTAGGTGGAATTTCAGGAGATTATAGCATAGGAATGTCTGGATCTGTCAATCCAGGTATGTTATTTCAGGTCAAGTGTGTTTGGTTATTCATCTTGGTCCTCTGAAGTTTTTTTTCCCTGTTATACATGGTTGTCAGATTAGGTGTAAGGGGAGGTGATGTATTGATGAGAATACATTATATGTCACTTTTCTGTTAATATATTTTAAATTCTCAGAACTCCACAGTATGCAAAGTTGGATTAAGATCCACTATCAATTGGTTGATGAGTTGTATTTGCAAACATTAGATCTTGGGTCCAACAAAACCTCAATTCAATCAATATTTGGAAAATAGTGTCTGGTGGAACATCTTGTTTTCAGTAGTCCTTTTCTTTTTTAAAAGGGTAAAATGCGTTTGGATCCCCTGAAGTTTTCAAAACCTACAGAAACACCCCCTATAGTTCAAAAATATGCAATTACACCCCCTGCAATTTGATTTTCTACTAAAATGAGATAAAAATACGATTTTACCCTTTTAATTAAATTTTTATCATGTTTTCACTTTTTTTGGTGGGTTACTTTCACTTTTTAATTAATTATTATGTGACTTAATTCTCACGAAAATGCATTTAGATGTATTTGAATAATTAATTATTATATAAGTTAATATTCATAATGCTATCAAGAATTAATTAATTGATTTTTTCTATGAATATTTAGATAGTTAAGGGTAAGACAATAATTTTAAATTACTTTTGTCACATCTTAATGAAAAAAAATATAATGGCAGGGGGTGTAAGTGCATGTTTTTAAACTTGAGGGGGCGTTTCTATAGGTTTCAAAGACTTTAGGGTGTCCAAATGCATTTTACCCTTTTTAAAATTGTTCAGCTAGAAATTTCTGTTGAAGAGAAACTTCTTGTATGAACATCTATAACATTGTGAATTTTTTATTTTTTTATGAAGTATATTACAAGCATGGTGGATAATTAATAAATGGAGGGGAGGGTATGTTTGTTCTTCTCTTATATTACAATGAACCTCTATGAAATTAGATATATGAGGGGAGAATAATAGTATTTCATGTTACTGTATATATTTTTGTTTGTCAACTGAAGGTTTTACAAAGTGTCAATTAATTGTGGTGAGGCACATTATTGATCTCCATCATACTTTTTTTTTCTGCAGAAAGAACCTGCTTTTTTTTCATTTATCTCATATTTGTGATGTTTGACCTTCTCTTGTAGGAGTTGCTACATTTGAGATGGAGTATGGACATTGGGTTGAGGAGCAAAATCGGCAAGTCGGAGAACTGAGAGCTGCACTGCAGGCACATGTCTCTGATATAGAGCTACGAATTCTTGTTGATAGTGGTATGAACCATTATGATGAACTTTTCCGCATGAAGACGATGGTTGCAAAATCTGATGTCTTCTATGTAATGTCTGGCATGTGGAGAACTGCTTCCGAGCGGTTTTTCCTGTGGATTGGTGGATTTCGCCCTTCAGAGCTTCTAAAGGTGATTGCTACTGAGTTTGAGCAAAGTACCTATTCAAAGTTCATAGAGTTGCACAGGATTCCCTTCTCGTGAACTACTTTTTGTATCATATTTTGTTAATATACCTGCATCTGAAATATATTTTGATGATAACTTACCCTGTTTGGTTCAAGTTACTAGTTGAATAAAGATCACCAATGGGCATAATGGATATCTCAAGCTTTTGTATTAGGGGATGTAATGTTGTTAGAATTCAAATGTTATGCTGTATATTACTTTTTAACTTTGTATGCAACACCAGTGTGGCACTAAGGCACTCTTAGCATGGTTTGTAGGAAGTTTATGTGAATGGCACACGGTCATGATTGTGGTTATTTTCTCCTTGTTGTATTGTGTTTACAGATCCTCTCTCCACAACTTCAACCTTTGACAGAGCAGCAGCTTGTGAATGTATATAGCTTACAACAATCATCTCAGCAAGCTGAAGATGCTCTTTCTCAGGGAATGGAAAAGCTTCAGCAAACTCTTGCTGAAATTTTAGTGTCTGACCCTTTAGGTTCCTCTGGTGTTGCTAATTACATGGGGCAGATGGCAACAGCAATGGTCCAGTTGGAGGCCCTTATAGGCTTTGTGACTCAGGTATTAGAATATATTTCCATCATAAGCAGTTCATTTTACATATTCGTATACCTCATGGATTCAACATTTATGTATGTTTTTTTTTTTTGTGTTGGGGAGGTGGATTTTTCTTCATTCAAATTTTTCCCCCAAAAGCTCATACGTGATGTAAGAGTGTTTCTGAAAATTCTACTCATCCTTGGTGAATAGCCTTTTGAGTAAACCCATTTTAGGAACTGATGTTAGTCATTTTAAAGTGAAAGGTTCTAGCATAATTTTTTTTTTTTTTAAATGACGATGGTGATGCAGATCGGGTTGCTGCTTTTAGTTTGAATTCTTATTTCTTGAATGATCTCATCCAAATGGAATTTTGAATTTTAGTTACAACTAAAGTCATGATTTATTAGATGGCTTAGATTAGCTATGAAATTTAGATATTTGGATTTGGATAATATTTCTTTGGGTGATTAGGTTGTTTAGATTGGTTGTTAGATTAGAATTTGAGTATAAGACTTGGATGATGCTTGTCAGGGTGATTCTTGGAATCTGACAGATGGTTTGTAAAACTAAATATCTTATGGAGATTTCCTTTTAGACAGTGGGAAGCAACTTTATGGCCTATTTAGACCACCAGATTGCACTGTTTCAATAATATTGCTTGGTATAGCTCCCAACAATACTATAGTTTGGAGTCATATTGGAAATGAAGGTTTTCTAATGAGTACGATATTTTCCCCTTTTTTCCTTTTTTTCCATCGATTCCCGAGGATTGACCTACCTACTTTGAACATCCTCAGTAGTTGATTTGTATCACATAGCTAAGAACTATGATTCATCATATGACCTGGAATATTGCTTTGTAAATAGAAGCAATGTATTCCTATATTACCTCTGTTAGAATAAAGGAAAAAGAATTCTTGTTATTCTATTAGAGGAGCTAAAGACTCTATTTATAGATATATAAAGGAAAACCTAAAATATCATAAAAGGAAACTAGGAAAATTAGGAAACTAATAATATCATAATAATGATAATAAAGAGTCAATATTCTCATAATAATGACCCTTTAACACCCTCTCTTAAACACTGAATGGTAGAACCATTAGAGTTTGCACAAAAATAACAAAAAACTTCCAATAATCGAATAACTCAATTTTGTGAATTGATAGTCCTCATCTTTTTTTTTTTTTGGAATCCATCACTTTGCTCCCGCTTTTCTTAAGTCAGTCGGAGTCACTCTCGCTCGTTGAGTCAGTCGGAGTTGCTCCCACTCGTTGAGTCAGTCAGAGTCGCTCCCGCACTTTGAGTCAGTTGGATGGTCAACTAAATCAGATGGCATGCGTACGAGATGTGGAGGTCTGCGGAGGGCTCACGGAAACACGAGGAGAGGCTATGAACACGGAGGCACGCAGATGGCACGGCAGACTGGCGCGGAGAGGCAGCGGAAACGGCGCACGACGATAGTGCCACGACCGTCGGATCTCAAGGAAGAGGTCCGAGAAAGAAAATATGAAAAAAGAAAAATATGAATACCAAGAGTCCTCCCCTACTCAGATTGAGGAATCTTCGATCGGAGCGGGGAAGAAGAAAAAGAAAATATTTGTGGATCTAGGGTTTTTTAGGTGGCTCTGATACCATGTTAGAATAAAGGAAAAAGAATTCTTGTTATTTTATTAGAGGAGTCAAATGTTCTATTTATAGATACATAAAGGAAAACCTAAAATATCAGAAAATGAAACTAAGAAAATTAGGAAACTAATAATATCATAATAATGATAATAAATATTCAATATTCTCATAATCATGAATCTTTAACAACCTCTTAGTCAAAGAACTGCTCATTGAAGACATTTATTGCTATGTAGACCTATATCATTGTAGGATGATTTATATTTTGCCAATCAATGTAGATTGGTTAAAAAATTATATATGTCAATACAAGCTGCTTACTATTGAAAAGTGAGAATTCCTGATATTGTTTTGAAATGGAAAGTACACTGCACATAAATAGATACACACTGCACTCCAACCCATTATGTTCTTAAAAATTTGTTTGCTCTATTTCATTGATAAGCAGTGGTCTCTGTATTGTTTGAAGTTTTAAAGATCAGGTATCCTCAAATCCCAACACCACATTATGCATATCACAAACATTGAGCTCACATACACTAACCCATTAGCATCACATGACTCCTGATTTAATTGATTTGGAACAGGCAGACAACCTTCGGCAGGAGGCCCTGCAACAGATGTACCGCATTCTAACTACACGCCAGGCAGCCAGAGGCCTGCTTGCATTGGGAGACTATTTTCAACGGCTCCGTGCCCTAAGTTCGCTGTGGGCTGCTCGTCCTCGTGAGCCTACATAAAACACCAAAATTTCGTGATCAGGAAAGTTCAGCTCGTCCTACGATCGTGATAAATGTTGCATGTCCCATCACAGAAGAAGCTGCTTTTACGAGTATCTGTGAAGGAAAACTATATGATTGGGAGGTGTAAATATTTCTTGCGGTAGTCTTGATAGTAAAAGCTGAGGCGTTATTGTAAAAGTTAAGGTGAAATACATATTATATGCACCCCTATGAGTTGCTTCAGTAATTTGAGACAACTGTAATGCCTGTTGTATATATAGATATTGTGTTCCACTCCACATAGATGCTACAGGAGTTGTTCATGTACACAACATGTATCGTTAAGAGTGTTTTTATGATCTTGTTCCTCTGATTATGTAATACCAGAATCATAGAGCATAGTGTTCTTTTATGTATATTTTTACTTTCATTCATGATTTTTTTTCACATCTATGACAATGTGACATCCGAGACCACCAGTGAGAGTCTTGAGAATGTTCTCAGAAATGTCAGAAAATGCAGGATATCATGATTTGCTTTCAATTCCTTTGTAAGAACTTATTAACAACCGTTGAAGAAAATATAGCCTATATTTCACTGCTGGAAATTTTTTTTAGTAGGATGACCCCTATTCATCCGCTCAACAAGACTGAAATTCACAATTTAGATGTACCGTGTCATGTGCATATATATGCTCTAGGATTTGCATGCTAGCCTAAGAAGATCATCCCCTATTATACAATGTTTCATGTGAGTGTGATTGTTAAGGAATATCCACCGACTCCGGTATTGCAAAAAAAAAATCACTCTCAAGAATCCAATTTTAATAAATTCCACAAAATGAGAAATTTTGTCAGATCCATGAATGAATCAAGAAATGGAGGATTCGAAACACAAGAAATGGAGGATTCGAAACACAATTGTTTTGGTGATCTGATAGAAAGAGAATAAAAACAGTATTCCCACTGCTAGAAATTTTGTTTTCCTATGATGTCTTTACCCTTTAGAATTTTAACTAGAACAAAGGGAAAACCAATTTTAAAAAACAGACGAGATAAAGACAATCTTCACCTTTCATTTCCAAAGCAATAGTCATATCATGGTTTTCACGAAATAAACTATTACAATTAAAATTTCAAGAACATTGCATTGCATTGGCCACTCTACCATCTCTCTTTCTCTTCGCTTGTTGCAGTTTCTTGGAATCATAAGAAATCCCAGAGGATATTTTATTGGTTATGAATTCCAGTTGACACAACAACTATGCTTGAGATTCAAGAGTACTCGGTTGTAGGTTCACATCCCTGAAATGGCATAATCCAATGCGTCCACAAGGAAATCTGCTCAAGGAGAAATAGAAAGTGAGAAACAAACTCAACAAAAAGTATGAAAGATTTAAGGGCGCTGTTAGACACTTCTATAGCCATTCCTGCATACGTCACTTCACCTATGCAGCATATGACACCTCACATAGTTTATTTTCTATTACGTCAGTATATACTCTATTACAAAAAATAAAATAAAATGTAAGCATTCAATTCATTCGAGTATGTACTTCACCATGTGTTTGCAAAAGTGGACTCAGGAACGATTAACTATAACATTTTCCAAAAGAAACAAAAGGGTGGCGGAAGAAAAAGAACCTGCATCTGCTTTGGTGAAACACATGGGCGGTTTTATTCTAAAAACATTCCCATGAAGGCCCCCTTTCCCAACCAGCACCCCTAGATCTGCAATACCATGAAAGACATGTAACGAAGAAGAAAAAAAAAAGCGACAACTGGCATGGCAAAATTATTAGAGCAGATCCTAGTATCCTACCTTTAAGTTTCTCAAACAGAACCCCTGTTTCAACCTTGGCAGGTGTCTTTTTCTCCCTATCGGTCACAAGCTCTATCCCGACCATCAATCCCTGGCCTCTCACGTCTCCTATGACTGAGAAGACAATAAAAGTGTTCTGAATGACGAGAGATGAATTCTAGCAAGAAAATGCAACAATTTGAAAAAGTATATAGTTTTACCTCACCACAATTGTAATATTTATCCATCATACATCATTTATTTATTTATTTTTCCTTTTTATCATATTCTATAAACAGAAGTAAGACTCAAACACCAAATCACTTAGTGAAGAATGTTAACTTGTCAAACTATCAACAGGTGGTTTGGTATGTATGGTACTGCTTGTGCATGCAACAAATTTCGTGACAAAGGTTAAATTATTTTCTAGGGACCTCATTATATGGTTCTGCTGAAAGTGCTCTGCATCAGGTGAAAGTCATTTCCCCTAAGAAATTAAAGAATGTTAATATCAAGGATACCAATTTTCAAAACAAAAAAAAAAAAAAAAAAAAGAAAAAAAAGAAAGAAAGAAATCAGAGAATGTTAGCTCCCCATTTTCTGAAAAGGAGGTCAAGGGACCAAACCTCGAGGGCACCCATTTTGGAAAAAGAAAACAAAAAGGAATGTATGTAGTGGTGGACCTTGTGGTGACATTTAATCCCCACAATTCATTTCTCTTTGATTTCATTTCATTTCTCATGGAAAGATTAAAGATTGCAATAAACATGTCGCTAAAATTTTTTTTTTTTTGAGGAATAAAAAACAGGTCACTAGATGATGAAGTTTTGAGATGGCTACTTTCATGATTCTTCTGCAGAGATCTCAGCCGCTCGATTAAGTGAGAACCAACATCAGCACAATGGATCTGACGTTTCTCCTTGTCAAGGACTTTAAGTACCGCGAGGCCACCAGCAGAGCAGACAGGATTTCCACCAAATGTGTTGAACTGAATTTTTTGAGCCATTACTTGTGCAATCTCGGGTGTCGTCACCACAGCCCCTAAAGGCAAGCCATTGCCAATTCCCTGTTATGCACCAGAATAAATTCTGGTAAGGAAGAAAAAACAACAGTGATCCTGATGCAGTTAATTAAAGTAGCATGAAAAGGTTAAAATATCGCAGGTGTCCCCAGATCAATCGATATAGCGATAGATCAATTGATATATCAATTTGGGACGAGAATTTTAATTTTTTTTTAAATTTTCTGGAAATAAAAATCAGAGCAATACGAAAAAATGTCAAATTTGTGGGAAGGGGGGCCACAAGGCCCCCTTGAACAGCTGGAATTCCAGCTGCTGGACATAATCATTGGCAACAACTAAGCTAGGAAAAATGTAAATGAAAAACAGGTTGACCCAACCTACTTACCATATATCAAAATATCGTCAATATATATCAAATGTCAGCGATGACTTTATCAATAAATCACCCAATCGATAATATGAACAGATAAATCAATATATCTGTTGATAATTGATATTTTAAACTAGGTAGCATGGTGTCTCAGGCAAAGCTAAACTTCTGGCAAACAAAAAAAATCTACTGAACTGCAAAATGTTCTGACGTACGTTTGTTTGATCTAGAGTACCAAATCAATGGGGGAGAAAGGAAAACCTTGGCCATTGTTACAATGTCAGGAATGACACCCTGTGTCTCAAAACCCCAATAATGACTTCCAGTACGTCCAAACCCACTCTGGACTTCATCCGCTATGCAGACACCACCAGCCTTGCGTACAATATCGTATACCAATTTTAGGTATCCAGGAGCCAGTTCAACTGCTCCTCCAACCCCCTAAAAGATAAGAACAAGAAACTGTGTCAGTGGAAAAAAAGGTTCAGAATATTTGTTAGACAAAAAACTCTTATTAACACTCAACTCATAAAGGTAGGAATATGAACCTGTATGGTTTCTGCAATAAATCCTGCAATTTTTCCAGGGGTACCATAGTCAATGTGATCTTGGAGTTCTTTAGCATAAAGAGCAGCATCAGAGCCAAATACCCCTCGATATGGATCAGGGTTAACCACATGATGGATTTCACCCTATAAAGGATGAAAGAAATAAGAAAGACATGATGTATAATTAACGTATTTATAAATCAATGCACTCACAGTCATTCACGACAAAGTGGATAGCTGATACACAAAGAGGTAACCAAGTGAATAAATGATAAACTGAGATAATAAAAAGAATAAAATAAGACATCTGATTAATTAGCAGGAGTAGATATGGGGTGATGGCTAGGTGTGTATATTTTAAGATAAGATGCATACTGATTGAAAAATGTAGGCTATCAAATCAAATGGCCCATCCCCAAGGAGGGAAAGAGACTGGATATGCTCCTAGCATTTTGTCTTTTTTTTGTGCATAAAGTGGCTGCTCATTCAAGCCCCGGACTCTTTTACCCATCAGCTCAAGCTCTTTAAAATTGCTTGAAGCAATGTCTCCTTTACTAACTGAAATACATGTTGTATGTAACTACATTTGCAGCCCATAGATAACGGAAATCTGATTTCATATACCATGTCTGATAGAACTTCTAAATTTGCTTGAACTAGGGCCCCATTTGGTATACATCATTATTTTAGAAGTATTCTTTTTACCAATAATCACTTTACCATGATTCATTTTACCATGTATTTTAGACGGTTTGGTTCATCAATCTATTCCTACCCAGATTCATTTTCCAGTGTTTGGTTTGTGCATGCAAAATGATGAGGAATTAGTTTAAATACCAACAATACCCTCACCAGTAGTCTTGTGCATATATTTAAAAATCTCTCTTTCATTTTACCATAATTATTATAAAAAAAACTGACTAAAATCAACACAATAAAATATTTAGTAATAAAATAAATAAATTTATCACATAAATAACTAAACACAAAACAAGGATAATACCCTAAATAAGTTGCATGTTACATTTTATTTAAATATCCAAGTCGATAACATAATGATAATATCCAAAAAAAGAGAATGTGATTATTTTATTTAATTATAAATATGAATTATATTTTTAAATTATGTTATTAATGTAGGAGTATAATTGTTATTAAAAAAAAGGAATCCCCAAGGACTATAAGAATCCCACCAAATTGGTGGGATTTAAAATCCACCCCATTTTCTCTCATACTTGGATTTTGAATACATTAGGACCCACTTTTCCTCCCAAGATTACCACCAACCAAACAAGTGTGTTCCCAAACTTTCCTGGTAAGAATCAAAATCCACCCTAAAATACCACATACCAAACAGGGCCTAGGAGTATTCTAAGATTCATAGCACAACCAAAAATACAGTGAAGTGAGACAGCATAATAGTGTTCTTTCTGTTTGCAGGCAAAAGATCCAATTATAGTTTGAGTGGCGATTTGCTGTGAGTGTACGTGTATAAGCATGACATTGCTTGAGGAAAACAAGTTTGGAAGATCTTGGGATTCAAATCAGTGTATCGAATAACACATAGGAATCATTTAACATGAAAAGCAGCAGATATAACTAAGCACTTAGTCAAAGCCAGATGTACTGTACATATTAAACAATTTGGATTAAATCAACATAAATGTGCAAACCTGAGGCAGCGGGTATTTCCAAGTATTCAGTGCAGTCAGTCCTATGGTGCCAGCACTTCCACCATGATAAGCATTCCGTAAAGCAATCATACTAAGATTACCACTGTAAAGTCGGGCCATCATCATTGCTAACTCATTTGCTTCAGTCCCAGAATTCACAAAATATACAACCTGTAATCGAAATTAAAAAAGAAAAGACACAGTGACCCTCAATTTGCAATGATGGTGTAACCAACAAGAATCAGTACTTTATTATCAACAAGTTAAGCACCAGTATGGTCCTCTTGAAGAAGCATTAAGCATATTGCAGATGAGCAAGAACTTGTGATTCAATAAAACAAATGAGCAAAGCATTAGAAAAAAGAATGGCAAGAGATCAACTCAAAAATAGCATAGGGCCCATTTTGAATTTCCACAATTCAGTGAATGCTAGAATTCATAAAGATCATATATAGGAAATATTTGTAGTGATTGTCTGATTGACCTCTCCAAAAAAACATTAAAAGGTTGGCTTTAACTGTGGAGTGTAATGGTTATTTGGCTATGAGACTTTGAGTGAACTTTCAATATTAGATTCATTGGCATTATAGGAATTGAACAATTGGATTCCTTGAGAAATAATACAAATGTAAAGCCTACCATAGGGAAATTTTAATAATCATATATGTTCTAGCCCTAAACCCTTTTTATTATATTGATTAAAATGGATTATGATGTAATAAAACCATTCTCCCAAATTCAACCAGGTAAGCAAGAATGCAACTGCTTTTACAAATATGACTAATTCACATATTATGAGATATTTTAAAATACCCTTAAATTCTGTTCTGTGCAGATTAGAATTTCATCTTTTAAGCATATAAATCCCAGCACTTCTCACAACAGATCAGATTATTCTCTCTCTATTTGTACCTACATAAAAGTATGAGAATGCACGACACGCTATCATTCCCCTCTTGCAACACACAGACTTGAATTTGACTCATCATTAGAATACTAAAGCTAAAATACATCGCGATAAAAGTATTAAAAAAAAAACAGAGAGAGACCTTCAGGTTCCCTGGCATCTTTGAAGCCAAGGCTTCCGCGAATTCAACGATGGCATGGTGCAGATATATAGTGGTCGTATGTTGGAGAAGCTTTGTTTGTTCCACAACGGCATTGACGATGTCTGGGTGACAGTGCCCGCAGGAAACCGTGACAATTCCCGCAAATGCATCAAGGTAACGCCTTCCCGAATCATCAAATAGATATTGCATCTTTCCTTCTACAATATTGAGCTATACATAAAATAAAACAACAACTTTTCAATATCAAATCCCCAAAAAAATAAGGTGAAAGAGTCACACTTGAACCAGATTGTGGAGTAGTTCACAAACATCAAAAGATCAAATTTTTAAAAATACCCATTGTACAAGATGTTATAAAGTACCCAAAAACAAGTTTGATTCAGATATTCTCAAAACAGTGTAAAAGAATTAGAATTTCAATAACATGTACAAGAGTGCTAGTCGGGGTATTTTTGGTATTTAAACCAAATATTCTTATAGTTTTTCATGCTCAAACCAAATAATCTAATGAAATTTGAATTCCCAGAACCCAATCAAATCCTTAGTAATAGAAAGATCTTTCCTTTCCATACGAAAAAACACACACAGATAGATTGAACAAAAGGGGACCATTTCAAAACCCTAGATTCAGAAGATATTAAAAAAAAAAAAGCAGAGCTTCGTTTCCTTACAGGCTTCTGATAGTAATGAAACAGCGACGGCCCGAGGAAGGACTTCCGCTTTTGAAAGATCTCGTCCGCCGACATTCCGTTGTACGGCCTCGGCTCGTAATCGAAAGGGGGGAGAATCGGAGGTGATTCGGGAGACGATGAGGCCGGGACCGCGAAGGACCGAGAGCCATTGCAGAGGAAGCTCTGGAGCCTCTCTTTCGCTCGTAAGCCCTTCTCGCAGAGGCTCCGCCGCATATACATCGCCCGATTCGATGAACAAAACCTTCTCTCTCTCTCTCTCTCTCTCTCTCTCTCTCGTTTTTCCGAATTCAAAGAAACCCTAATGAAGGAAACAAAATAAAAAGATTCAGCTTTTCTGTCTTTCCTTTTTGGAGAGGATGACAGTTACACGTGCTTGAAAATTTTGGCGGCTTGTTTCGGCTATAGATTCGCCGGGTGGCGATGACGTGGCACTGATAGATTCTCGTCCTTTCCGCGACAGGTAGGGAACCCGCTACCTAATTTACTTAGCCCACCACCGAATTGTAGTAATTTTTTTCAAACCCACGACCCTATAAATATAACTACACTAAATACACCAAACCGACCACCCACCACAAGTTTTACACCTCTCTCTCCTCTCTTTGCATTCTCTCCTCTCTTTCCTGCCAATAACTTGTCACCGCGCCATCGCTCTCTTCCCATCTGGCCGTCGATCCTCTACCTATGTGACCCCCTCACTGTACTGTCCCCCCTCGCAGTCATGATGTCGCTTTCTTGCTACCTTAACACTCTTATCTCCCAATCCCTAATTTTTTTTCTTTTAATTTTTGGCATCCTAACTCATTGTGGTCTACAATCAAATGATACATATGGGTTGATTGATAAAGGTTTGAAGGCACCGTTTGCGGTGTCCGAATCTTGAAGAACTAAGATTGGCTTACTCCAATGAGGATTTTTTTCTTTTTGTTTTTCTTACTCACTTTAGATGACCTTCTCACGTTGATCCAAGGGTGTTTAATATGTGTGCTAGCCCAAGAATGACATATGTAAAGCCAATACGTTGGTGATGTTAAAGGATTGTTTTGAAAGAAAGAAAAACCATATTTTCTTAGGTTGACAGGTTCAGTGTCAACCATCCTCTTTCATACTCCACAAGAGCTTTGTTGACCAATCTCCTTCAAACTTGACAGAGAGTCTGTTGAATATCTTTTTTCACACTCGACAATGGGTCCATCGACCAGACTCTTAAGATGTATTTGATGACACTGAACTTGTCAATATGGGGTTTTCCATGAGTTTATTTTAGAACTTGAACTCTTGAGCAATAAAAGGATTCAAAAGATGTACATAATCTGAATAAAAACCATTTTTACACAACTATACATTAAGTTTACGAAGATCATATTTACATAAAATGTACATTAACTAGAACAACAAATTTAATCATCTCTTTTGTAGTAGGATAGTAGTTGGAGCTTCACCGAGGGAGAGAAGCATCGTTGGTGATCGACTAGATTGTTGACATGGGCGACAACCTTGGACAATGGAGAACAATCGCATGCAAGGACAAAGAAATGGTGACGATTTTTTATTTTTATTTAGGTGGTGGGCCTAATTCATTTCAAAGAAAAAACTAAACATAGTTTTTTTGTAATATTAGATAGTGATTTAATGAATTGGCTAGTGGGAAACCACATCCTTCTGCAGCCAAATTTTAGAATTATTGTAAGTATGTCACCGTTATGCATTTAAATAAATCAATGGTTAATACGCATTTTTATATTTTTATATTTTTTGAAGAGATTTAAATTTGTAGACCTTTTATAATAGAACAAAGCAATTATAAAAAATTCAAAATATGAGACAAAAAAGTAAGATGGGAGGTCTATCCATAACTCTTATATTAGAACCCGAGGCACCACCCACCCTACCACAGAGCAGTAAAACAGGGGAGGCGAGGAACAAATGGGGGAGGGCATAAAGAACACGAGAGATGCTCGCCACTCCTTCCAAAAGATAACGAAGCTTGATCTCTAATTCGTAAGACCCATTTGTGGAGTCGCACGCTTGCGGCCCCTATGAGACCAATCCCCCAAATTTGAATAAGTTGCAATGTTAGATCTCGAAGGTTTTCAAAGTAGTAACATTGTCCCTTAAATACACAATTGTTGTTTTGGTTTACAACTATGGTTGAACAGTTCAAGACATCATGTTCACTGATTAGCCTACAAATCTGATAATTTTTCACTAGAAAAGTTCAAAGTCAAAAGCTACATTTTCCAAAGCAGTAACTTTTCAAAGTACTTTCTCTAATGTCTGCATTATCATTTATGCATAATTTAACCAATTTTCATTCATGTGGGGAGTTATTGGAAACTTGGGTTTTGATCTTGTTGAAAACTTGGGTTTTGACCAAGCTTTTAGATCAAAATAAGTTTGGATTCCACTAATTATTGGTAGTGGAATTATATTGGATTACGTTCCTCTCATCGAGAAGATGAATATAGTACATTTACATTATCAAAACCATTTCTGGGTGAATGAAAAAATTGGATCCAAAATTTTCTCAATAATAGGGTGAAGCTGGTTGGTGGTTGGAGAAGAAAAAGTTTTTAGTCCCAATCAGTAATTGAGAAAAAGTTTTGAGGATTTAAAAGATGGGTTCTTTGTATTCTAGTGAATTTGCTTTTGTGGACACCCTATGGTGAAACCTTTCCATGCACCACCACGCGCCGCGGGCATTTTAGAGGTGCACTTGACACTTTTTGTCAAATCGAACGGTGAAGATCAACGGTTAAATCTGAATGTTGGTTGTTGAAGAAGGGGTGCCTCATACTCTGTTTCAGTGAAAATTTGAACAGTCCAAAGGGCTCCTCCAACAGGTTTTTCTCTTCTATAAATACCACTCATTCTCATTTTTGTATCATCCAATCATTCAGTGCCCGTGGCATTTGAATGGATGCCCGTGGCATTACTTAGTCATTCCCAAAGAGGAACAACCGTTGGGCAACTAAGGTAGTGTTTGGAAACATGTTTGAAAAATAAGATTTTAAATAAAGTGGCTTAAATAAACTAGATTCCTATCAAGCGCATTTTCTGCGCTTTTTAAAAAGTAATATTTTTCTACTAAAAGTTATAAGTAATTTTTTAATTAAGTCTACTTTCTAAAATGTGTTTTGTAACAGGTTTGTGCTTTTCTATTTATTGAAAAGCAGAATTGTCTTATTTAAGTGTTGCCAAACGCCCCCTTAACCAAGAGATGCTCTACCGTTAACATCTCAGAATGGCACAAGACGCAAGTTCTGGACTCAACAAGTCTCCATTTATATCTGTATAATTTGTCCTTGTTCCGCGTCGAAATTTACACTCAGTTTGGATTGGGGTAAACCTGAACCCAACCCGAACTCGAAGTAGGGAGTGATAAATTTACATATTGCAAGTCATATTTTAATTGTCTAATTTATTATAAAATAAAATTCAAATTGTTATAATTTATTTTTATCTACAATCTATTACTTCTATAGGTTCATTTCTCTATTTTTAAATAAAAATTTTCTTTAATTTTTATTTTTTTATTTTTTATGCTGAGCATTGATTTTTACAAAGTTCTAATTGGTTAGAATTACATATTGTAGAAGTCAAATCCGAACCCAAGCTAAACCCAACGGGTTAGGTTTGGGTGAAGCTTCTCTGGTCTGAGGACAGGTTGGCTTGAGTTGGCTTCCTCTGGGCTGAGTTTCAACCCAACCCAACCTGCTCGAGTTGCACCTCCCAGTCTCCAACGCAGTATTTTTATTTTTTAATTTTAAATTATATATAATGAGGTATATAAATTTATAAAAAGTGAAATATACATGCCAATGAATTTAATGGTATCATTTATAGATAATGTAAAATTTTTCGATAAAGTATATATATCTTGATACAAGAGATTGCTATTATATATATGTCTGTATTTGAGGTTATAACGACTGTATTCGTGTAACAATTTTTTCATAGGGAAATATCCAAATAACCCCTGTAAACTGCCTAAAATCCATATAACTCTCTGAAAACATCTATATAAATCGAAATAACCCTCTAAGTTAAACTTTCGTTAATAGATGATGAATATTTTATGAATATTCTGTTTTGTTGACTTTGGCTGATAATACAATATACCAAAAACTCCTTAAAAATGGTGAAAATGCAGAAAACCTTATGTATATGACAATTTTACCCATTAAGATAGATTATAAAATCATATCTGGAAGGATAAAATCATCATTTAAAGATGATTTTTCGTATTTTAACACATTATAGGGGTTTTGGTATACTATGTTTTCAACCAGAGTTAATCAGACATAATATTTGCACAATAATCATATTATGTCAACGAAAATTTATCTAAGGGGACTATTTGGATTTACATAGGTGTTTTCAGTGAGTTATATGGACTTTAGGAAAAGTTAGGGGGTTATATGGATTTATGATAGTTTATAGGGGGTTATTTGTATTTTTCCCTTTTCCAGCCAAACTATTTGGCGGTTGGAGTTTGGCTGCCTTTTACCAGGACTTGCTTATACAAAAAAAATTACTTTAAGGGGTATGATGTTACTATAAAACCATAAGAAGGCTATTGAGACAAAAAAATGTTTTCCATAAGGGCATATGTGTAACAAATCCTTTTTATATAAAAAAAAAACAAAAAATGGAGAGAGGAGGAGAAAATTCAGAATTTTTGATATTGGGATTTCCTTCCCCAAATCGATCACGAAACATAGTTTTTTTCCAAAGGGAAAAATTCAAATAACCCCCTATAAACTTCCTAAAATCCATATAACTCTCTGGATTTTCCTAAATTTCATAACCCCTTAAAAACACATATGTAAATCCAATTAACCCTCCGAGTTAAAATTTCATCGATAGATGAAGAATATTTTACAAATATTTCATTTTGTTGACCGTGACTGCAGTATACCAAAAACTCCTAAAAATTGTTAATAATGCAAAAAGTCTTCTGTACATGATAATTTTACCTATCAAGATAGATTATAAAACTCAATGTGAAAGGATAAAATCGTCATTTAAAGATGACTTTTTACATTTTAACATATTGTAGAGGGTTTTTGGTATGCTATGTTTTCTATCAGGATTAATCAGATATAATATTTACACAATAATCATAGTCTGTCAACAAAAAATTATCTCAGAGGCTATTTGGATTTACACATGTGTTATATGGACTTTGAGAAAAGTCGGGTTATATGGATTTCAAGCAGTTTATAGGGGGTTATTTGAATTTTTTCCTTTTCCATATCATTGTTATTCTAGCCCAACTACTTGACAGTTGGAGGTTAGCTTTCTTTTACGAGGACTTGCTTATACAAAAAAATTACTTTAAGGGGTATGATGTTACTATAAAACCATAAGAAGGCTATATTGAGACAAAAACATGTTTTCCATAAGGGCATATGTATAACAAATCCTTTTTTAAAAAAAAAAAATGGAGGAGAAAATTCAGAATTTTTGATATTGCGATTTCCTTCTCCAAATCGATCACGAAACCTCTCAAGACCAGAATTTCGAAACCCTATTTGAAAACCCTAATCGCCTCTCTCTCTCTCTCTCTCACTCTGATTCCTCATCCAATAGAGTGAGAGAGAGGGATGAGTAATCTGAGGGCGATCCGTCGGCCTCAGGTGGTGCTCTCCTCCTTCGTGCGCTTCAGAGGCCACCACCAATACCATCTAGGGTCAGGGTTCGGGTTACGCTTCAGGAACCCTAGATCACGAGGAGCCCCTTCGACCTCCGTCTTCACCCCTCTCATCGACTCCCCTGATCCGTTGCGTTTCGACCCTTCTTATCGCGCAAACCCTAAGAGGACCCTCACCAGGGCCTCCAAGTGGACCTCCGAGAAGTCCCCCTACGAAACCCTAGGTAAAGATCCCTCCTTTTTATCACCGGAAGCATCATGTCCGAACTCTGGTTATTTATTTATTTTTATTGTTTTTTAATGAATTTTGATGTGTGATTTTTTTTTCAGAGCTGGAGAGAGATGCTGATGAGGAGAAGATAAAAGTCACCTATCGACGTCTTGCCAAATACTACCACCCAGATGGTTTGTTTTCGTTTGAATCTTGATTGCCCTGAATTCCTTCTAGACCGTATTTGTTATGTGAAATCTTTTCCTTGTTATATTATATAATATCTGAACTATTGAATAATTCACTGATTAAACGCAAACTTTTTTTAATAGTTTAATTCATAATTAAATCATGTCTCATTAACAATACATGTCTCGTTCAATAATAATTCATGTTAAACAAAATAAATGTGTTAAATGCATAATATGTGTTTTTTATTTGTGCATCATAATTAAAACAAAAAGGGAAAAATGTGCAACTATGCTTTGGTCTGCTAAACTTTAATGTCGATTTGATTTTGCCTGAATTCAAATATTATTATAACTTGAACTCATAAGTCATTGGGATCATGAATTTGATTTAATATTGGTTATTTGCATGTCATACGTTTTTTTTTTTTTTTATAAAAAAAATTTATTATTTTTGAACTTTTCCAAAGCTTAAAATGAATTATGTCGAATTGTGATTTATTCCCAAACTCTGAACTGCTGACAAGCCTTTGTTCTCTCTAGATATTGTCAGTTGTGCGTGAGCGTCACACGGTTTTCTATCATGATTGTGTTCCGGGTTATTCAAATGTGCCCCAATTGTTGTTCGAGTTGTGGTTCGTTGGGAAAGAAAAATAACTGAATTTGTCATGTTTATATTATAAAATCGGCTGCTAGTGGTATTTCATTAACATTTTGTAACTTATTTGTTGATGGGACTGCATTCTGGAAGATTGGCTGGTTTTTAGGTTTCAAACAATTCTCCTAGAAGAATTTTTGTTGGGAAACTATGAAGTGTTTTTAGAACTTATTCTTGTTGTTGGTGCCTGGATGGCTGATGAATGATTTATTCTTGAAGTTTATGATGGTAGAGGGGCTCTTGAGGAAGGGGAGACGGCAGAAGGTCGGTTTATCAAGATTCAAGCTGCATATGAGCTGCTGATTGATGAAGATAAGCGGAGGCAATATGACAATGAGCATCGGGTTAATCCTATGAAGGTATTGATTCTCGGTTTTCTTTTATTTGACATGAAAGTGGTACAGTTCTCCAGGGATATATGGAATATCATGCTGATTATTTTGAAATGCTATTGATCTTGATGGCATAAATCAGGCCTCTCAAGCATGGATGGAATGGTTGATGAAAAAGAGGAAGGCTTTTGATCAACGTGGTGATATGGCTGTTGCAGCTTGGGCTGAGCAGCAGCAGCTTGAGTTGAATCTCCGTGCCCGTCGTCTCTCTCGTTCAAAGGTTAGAAAAGCATGTCTAGCATGAGAAATTTATTCTGGGGTGGTTCTCATCTTGTTCTCTCAATGCCTTTTTGGTTAAAAAAATGCACACTTTAGTTATCTACTATTTAAAAATGTTGCAGATGTTATTGATAGAACAATAGAAAAACTGTTTGTTTGCAATGCAAATCAGAACATCCTTAAATATGTTATCTTTTTGTAATTCTAGAGCTATCATTGCTTGAGGAATTTAGAATTTATTGATTGGTTATATTATTTGATTGGCTTAGATTTTCACAGGTTTTATTTGTTGTGGATTGTAATTTGGAACCTATGGTGCAATAGAATTCATAAAAGCCAAATTAAATGATTGTGAAACATATTTTTTTGAGTTTATATATGTAAATTTGTGAAGTCACTTGAAGACTTTCTAATGTGAACAGGAAAGTGCTCTTTATTAAATCGCTTTCCTGACTAAGCCAGCACTCTTTCTAGCTCAAGTGTACTCTCTTAACTAGGACAGCCTTCAACAATAAATTTTCAGTAGAATGAACAAGTGATTGCAGCATTTTTTTTGTCAGACAAATTTACTGGGGCAAAATTATCGATGCTCAATTAACAAGTGAGAGCAAAAAATTCTTCAAGATATCAATAAGATAACACACCCTTTTGTCTTGTCAGTTGACATGTTCCAGTATCCTTGTTTTCCCAGGAAGTCTCATGTAACTCGTTTGCGCCACTAACACTTGTGACCATGGATTTTGAACTTGTAGAACGGTAAAATCTATGGCTGATGTAGTCCAACTGGCAGAATTATGTTGGTGCATCAGCACAATAGTTTATTTTGTTTTCTTCTTTTTTTGTTGCTCTGTTATGTTGTATCTTTCTGATATATCAATATGCTTCCTGTGTTTGCTTCACTGTTTAAACATATTATATAGCACCTATGTGCAATTTTTTTTTAATAAAATTATCATTAGGTACAGTTGTGTGATTATTCTGAAGCCAATCAGTTGTCAGCATTTTGCAATATAGTGCACTAACATCTCACAGACTATCGATCGTTTCCAGTTTGTCATTCTATTGGCTTGTGGCCTTCACATCCTGCAGCAATCTCGATAGCTACTTAGATGTAAGGGTTGTGCATAAATATACCCCCCTAAAAAAAAAAATCCTATTTTATCAAAATATTTCTTTTGAAATCCTATTCTCAGCAATACTCCTCAAAAGAGTTTAAGTGTACATGTAATCTATACCCTATAACCTAAAAGTGACATAGTGAGACAAAACTTTTCACCCAATCGACCTGCTCAATGAGACAAGATGGGCTATTTTCATATCAGCCCCCAGGTCCCTCATAATTAGGATCAAGTCCCTGAAAAATCGGCAGTGATGAGAATAGGCTGGGTTATTTACAGATCGGCCCCCAGGTCCATGATATTTATAAATAGATCCCTGAAAAGATTGGCCAATTTTGTCAACTTCCTTGGTTATTTGTGGATAGGTCCTCAAGGTCTCTGATATTTATGGTCGGGTCCCTACAAAATAAATCAAGTTGTCCTTTTATGAGATATTTAAAGTTTCGCCCTCAGTTTTTATCAGTTTCACAACCAGACCCCTATCTATGTTATAAAGACATCTTTGATTCAGATTTCTAGATTTATAACAAGATATGTGGTCTCAAAAACATGACTTGCCGTCGCCGAACTTCAAATCTTATCCAAATTTTTTTTTGAACCATTAAAATACCTACAAAATTATAAATAAATATTTTAATCTAATTATTTGAACTCATAAAGTTCACTTATGATGTTACTTGGTAAAATTTTATTTTATTTACCTATGAGCCCAAGATAATATGAATACATACGCTTTCTTAATATAGCTTATAAATTGGGACATTCTCCACAATTTAGTCATTTATGTAAAAAATAAGATCATTTGTTGATGTCTTTGACACTTTAATATGACCATGTACTTTAAAATCTAAAAAATAAAATAGACTTCATTTGTCATATTAAAAATGCTTTAATTGGTAATGTGATGGAATGATCATTAGTCTAACTGAGAAAATGCACAGTTTTATACAAGCAGGCTTCATAAACCACAGTATTTTTTGTAGTTTTTGTGTTGCATGTAAGTTATCACCATGAAGACTTTTAAGTCTTAAAGAGAATTCAAATCATATTTATAGTTGCAATTCTTTTTTTATTTTGTATCTAGGTTGAATAAGGGATCTTTGTCAATTATTTATATGGGTTAATGGAAAACTTAGGTCATTGGTGTAATCAAACTTTTTACTTTGTATAAAGAGTCTTTCATGTTTCTCTTTCATGTTTGACCGCAAATGGGGATTTAAGCATCATCAGCGCCACTACATTTGTTGTTTAATCACTTGTTTGTACAAGTTTTTTTTTCTCATACATGTCTTATGAACATGGATTTGAAGACCTATAAGTATTTTCACGTATTATCAAATTTATAAATTATTCATTCACGTGTTGACGTTGATTACGCACATATGTGCGTACAACTTACTAGTTGTATTAATAGAAGGGCATTTGTGTACCAATTGGACACTTTTGAGGGCTAATGCTGGGAACATGGGGGTTATTTTGACAAAATAGGATTTATGCAGATAACCCTAAACGAAAAACTCGTGTAGCATGAACACTCCTTACCTGAATCTTTTGTTTAACTGTTTGTTAAACTGTGTGATTTAGTGAAAAAAAATTTCCCCTTCCAGATGGACCCTGATGAAATAAGGAGGATATTGGCGAAGGAGAAGAAGGCGTCCAAGGAATATTTCTCAAACACCCTCAAACGACATACCCTTGTCCTTAGAAAAAGGGATTTGATGAGGAGAAAAGCAGAGAATGACAGGATGAAGGTCATAGGTCAGCTTTTGGCTGCAGAAGGCCTGGAATTGGAAACCGAAGATGATGATGACGATGAAACAACATGAAAGCTCATTTTTCCTGGAGGCAGTCCAATTTGTACAGAAATGTTATGCTAAATGCATAAGGTTTTTAATTGTTTCTTTGCTGTATGCCTGTATATGCTCTTATATAGATTCATTTTATATACACACATAATTTGTTATTAGAATCTTGTACCAAAAAAAAAGGATTCAATGTAAATGTGCAGTTTTACCAGCACATTTCAATGTATAATTACATGTTATGATAATGAACATTACATGTTCTATGCAGGATTTCTAAACGTTTTATTTTAGTGATCATGCTCAATGTGTTTCTTTCATGAAATTATGGACAATGTCTGATTTTTAAATATGTATACTTAAAAATTGACTATTTATCATTATTTCACAAAAAAGAAAAAAAAACATAAATTTCATAGGTTTGGTTCCCGTCAGCACTAGTTCCGATTAGTCCCATGAGTGTCCAATGGATAGTCAAATAAACCCCAGCGCGCACTTTTTCTTTCTCTCTTTGGCCATGTTTGATGTAGTTTAAACTTACAGATTATAGATTATAACTTTTTTGATAAGTTATAGACATGTTTATTGTACCTGTTTAAAAGCAATAAATAAATAGTAGGGAATGTTTGTTTAATAAGTTGTAAAATATTTTTTTTATTGTATAATTGGCAAAAATACCCCTAAACTGTAGAAGTAAAAATTTGATTTATGTTTAATAAAATAAGTTGATTTTTACATATAAAATTATAAAATTAATTTTATAAATATTTATTTTGTAATAGTAAAAAAATTGAAAAGATGACAGGTGGTTTAGTGATTTTTAGTATGAAAGTAAAAAAATAGATATACATATTATCTGTAAAAAGAATTAAGGGCACGAGCGTCCAAAAGGAAAAAAATTAATGCATTTTATAAGTTATAATCTCAAAATCACCAATTTTCCATCTTAGAGATTATGACTTTTTAAAGCTGTTTTTAACTTAAATAAGTTCAATAAATTTAAACAAACGTGCCCCCCCCCCCCCCCCCCCCAAGTGAAACCATTTTTAACGATCCTTCGTGATGGAGAGAATATGAGATGGAGGGGAAGAAAAGAAAAGAAAAGAAAAGGAGGGGAAGAAAATAAGGACCCTCTAGGGTTTGTTGAAAACAGAAGAGGGAGGGGAAAGAAAAGGTAAATAGGGTTTCGGTCCAACCCAAATTTCATATACTTTATTACAAGATCAAACGTCTAGAATTGGGCCCATGGTATGTAAAATTTGTAGTAGAGTTAATTCATTTTAATATATATTTTATTCTTTGTGAAAGTATATACATCATACTTTCACAAAGATACAAAAATTAAAAAAAATCAAAACATGTTGGGAATGCAAAAATGTACTCCGTGTAACATTTTCTATGGATCTAACAATTTGTGATTTTGAAAAAGCACTGATACATCATTTTTGTAGTCTGTTTTACATCCCTATACACTATGATAATATAATATATATTTTGCTATCAGAGTATATGGAGTTTTATCATGGTGTATAGAATAAAAAAAATTTATTTTTTCATAATGAAAAAAATATACTGGTATATCTTAGTATATACATCATTTCATATAATAGCATATACTTCAATATAAGAATGCATGATTAAAAAGAAAAATTGTTTGGGTTGCAAATGAGGTTAGACATATCATTTTCCTATCTTCCTATATGAAATGCTAATCCACATAAAGGCTTAGATCCATATCCTAGCCCTGTTTGCAACGGGAATAATTTTTATTCTAGGGTATAGATTTATCTAAGCATAAATGAGTATAAATAAGGATAAAGTGATTTTGTGTTTGGTTGTATTTTGAATTATTCTCATTGGTAAACGTAAGAATAAATGTTTTGTTGTTTGGGTAAAATGTGAATAAAGTATGTATAACGATTTATAAAAGATAAAAAAGTAATGATAGTTGATTTGACATGTGATTTATAAGAGGTGATGACAGTTGATTTGACAGTGGACCCACATATTCTTTAGGTGGAATAACCTAGGATAACTTTTATTATAGGGGTTGGAATCCCTATACCACTTTATCAATGTTTATTCTGACATAATTTATCTGGGGCTATCCGAGGTAAATAAACACCCCCAAATACTTATCCGGGGTTATCTGTGGTTATCCGGGGGGTTATACTCGTTCCAAACGGGGACAATATTGTTCACAACAAAATTGACTATAATGAAATATGGAGTTTAAGGGCCTATTGCAGGGACACCACGTACCAAGAATTTAATGATCATTGCTTTGATCATGGTTGAAAAAGTTAAAAAAAAAAGCATTTATAAGCTGTGTGAAATACGACTTAAATGCAAAAAAACCTAGATCCAAATTTGCATTTACTGACCTTGGAAATGTTAGGAAAAAAACCACATGCATTTAAGTCAATTGCCCACTGTACTTTCTTCAGCTTACAACAGAAACAACAGGTAAACAAAGGTAAACAACAGGTAAACAAAGAAGAACCAAGAGTGGTTGGAGTTGGATCCTTTCAGCTTCCAATCAAGATACATACAACATGAATCTTAGTAAAAACTAAGGGTTGAATTAATAATTTTATCAATTGATATCATACTTTAAGTGAAAGCAAAGAGAAACAAGGAGAACCCCTAATGAAATGATGCTTCATATTTTGTGAAAGAAGGCAAGTTTTCCACAAAAATGATAGTTCTATAGTTCCAGAGAATTGTAAAAACAATCAGCCCCGCTTCTAGTCGCCACATCACTGTTGCAGTGTATGAAATCGTTTAACACAATATATATATTTCATCATCTCACTAGATATGCCATCATGAAAAAAATGTAAGAACGTACCCATTCATTTTGTATGAGTGTGTACATCATTTTTTTTTATATAAAAAAAAGAATGTATTACATTAGCTAAGTAAAAATTTCAGATATAAAAAAATATAAACGTGTGGGCTGCAAAAAGAGCTGCAAGTATCTTTTTCTATAACAACAAATCTCCATCAACTCTCTAAGAGAGAAATGAAGTGCTCTTAGTTAGGGTGAAAAAAAAAGTTGGAGGCTACCATAACCTTTTGGTGATGAACTGATGATAAATTAACGTTCATTAGATTCTACAGGAAAACAATCTTTACACATAATGACCAAAGCAATCCAATAATTTCTCATGATTCTATCAGAAATTTTATCTGGTGATGCAGGGGTGGGCATAATGCATGGGAAGCATGGCTCATTTAGCTACTCAACTAACGACAATGTCTATTTATGTACAATTATATATGTGCTATGCGTATCTGTGTTGCTAAAAATATGAAATATATTTGTCACCATTGATGAATAGCAGTTATAAATATCAATACGAAGAACAGATTTAATGGATGACAAAAGTGAATCACATATAGTAGTAACAAATATTTGAAACAGAAAGATAAACAATGCCACTAAAATTTAAACAATAATTTCAAGAACTTAATGTAAAAGTCTGCTGGGCTAGTAGTATAAAGCACACCGTTGAGAGGAATTTCAATTTATGATTACCATCTCAAAAAATGAATGCTTGTGATATAAGTTAATCATGAATATCCAAGGAACAATATAAAGTGTGATATATACCACACCAACAGACCAAAAACAAAAGTTCTTATTGAGAAAAATAATAAAGCATTTTTACCAAGAAGTCAGAATGAAATTGCCAGTGTTAGCAGTTTAGATATTATGATTTGTGGAGATATTATCTAGTAAAAATCAATACAACTGACTGATAACTCTATTTCTTGCAAAAGGAATATTTGTCTAGCGCGAGTGTTTGAAGGATTTTAAAGGATCCAATATGGAGTAGAACAAAAAAATAAAAATAAAAATTAAATAAATAATATATATATATATATATATATATATATATATATATATATATATATATATATATATATATATTTGAAATTTGGATAGACTATATGTAACTGCCAATGGTTACATAAGTCTGAAAGATGACTGACTCCAAAGAGCAAGCCAAGGGGGGAGAATGAGTAAGTAAAAAAAACAGAAAGAAAAGTATAAGGAAATGCAACCAAGAAAGCCAACTCGTCCTCATCAGCCCGGGTCTATCTCAAACGTATTAATGTACTTTCACTGAAACATATGAAACAAATAAATAATTGAAACATATTGTACTTTCATGTCAAACCTACAAATGTGGATCCTTTCCTTTGAGTCCTGAGTTGTAGTTAAGCATAGCAATTATCCAGATCCATGAAAAAGAAAAGAAACACACCCAGACAAAATTTTAACTGAATAGGATGATTAAATACCAGAAAATGTGAGGGACAATCAATCATGCCGTCACTTTTGCAGTCCCCAACATGTTTTGAAATTATTTTTTGAAGATACATAATTATCTAATGAAATACATATCATTACAAGAAAAAGCATATACTTGTATGAATTGAATGCATACCTTTATGCATTTTATTAACCTACTATCACTAGGTTAAGAGAAGGTGGGGACTGCAGGAATGAGTGAGTATATTAGCACCCTTAAAAACCTCATAATGGCACCACCCCTCACTGGCGAGGTGGTTGAGTTGCACCCGCTCCATGCGGATGACCTGGGTTCAATCCAGGTAAAACCCCCCCTTGTGGGGAGTAATTCTCCCTGTTGGGCTATGGGCCTTGCACCGTGTTATGTGCCCCTTGTAGGTCTTGTTACAAAAAAAAAACCTCATAATGGTCCATATACTGCAGTGTCATGTTTCTCCAATTGTAGGATGAGAAAAGGCATATTTGTTGGGGAAAAAAAAGAATTCAACATTTTATGCACTCGTTGAGAGATAAACTCAAAAGACACAAAAAGATGTAGTTTTTTTTCTTTAAAAGGGAGACTATGAGCTAATTATAACATGTTTCATTTTTTCCTAAACCAATTAGGATATCAAATATCTATAAGGTTGAGTGAAGTAAGCTAAGAATAACAAATCACACTATAAAAAGAATAAGATCCTAATTTACTCAAACAAGTATGCTAGAAATGCAATATCAAATTTTGCATCACAACAGAGCAAAGGCATTTACGAACAAAAGCAAAGGATATAAATAGAACTCATGATTCATTAATAAAACAAACATATTGTCAGATCATGTCAAGTTGTATGCCAGATAGAGCAGTTCACTGCTTTCCCTTGGTACATAGACTTTTAACATCCATACGCCATGTAACAAATTTCCTTCCAAACAAATGGAAAAGAATAAAGAACAATTAACAAGGTTAAAAATAGTCATTATTTAGATTTGAAATGAAAAAGAAACCAGAAGTAACCTACATAACAAGTTCCAATTATGTCTTTGCGTCACTCTGCTGAGTGACTAAAGCATTCGCTCTGCTTCCATTTCTGGACTCTGATCTTGTTTGAGAAGAACCAAATGCTCCTAAAGCCTCAAGAAAAAACTTCTTATTTGGAACAATACCATCTTGATCCATACGCTTCAACAGCTTCTCTAGAAGCTCCTTTGCGTTTGCTTTCGTGTAAGCCTTGTAGAGAAACTTATAGGTTGAAGCATTGGGCGCCAAACCATTTCGAGATGCAAAATCCAAAAGCAAATCGGCCTCCATTGGCAAACCATTCATACAGTACACATCAAGCATGGCATTTAGAGTGGACACCTGCACCTCATTCTCAGAAGCTATCAACTCATCAAAAATTTCCCTTGCTCTTGAAACACAGTCACAATATCCGTAAGTCGTAATTAGACTCTCATAGGTGATAAGAGTGGGTTTACAACCTAAATCGGTCATCTTTTGAAAAACAGACTCGGCCTTGTCTCTAAGTCTAGCTTTCCCATAGTTTGTTATCATCGAATTGAAAGTGGGAACCGAAGGCTTCTCCTTTGAGTGCAGCAAGCTCTTAAACACCTGCTCCATTTTATCAAATGCCTGTCGCTTCCCATATGCATCAATGAGTAGATTAAATGTGATTATGTCCGGTTTACACTTATTGCTTTTCATCTTCAAAAGAACACCCTCCATTTCCTTGAGCATCCCATTTTTCCCATACGCATCCATGACACCGTTGTAAGTATAAACATCAGGTGATACAATGCTTGTCTCAAGATCTTGAAACAAGGTATCGACTTTGTTCACATCTCCTGCCTGAGCAGATGCCCTCAGGAGTATATTGTAAGTCACAATACTCGGCTTGCACCTCTCCATCCCTTTCATCTTCTCAAAGTATCCGAAAGCTTTCGCCAAAGCCTTGACTTTATCTTTGGAGTGAAGATGGGCTGTGATTAGTGCATTATACACGGATGTATCAGGCCGACACCCACTATTCCGCATCTCAGAGAACAACCACATTGCCATCCTCGTCTGCCCTTTCTTTCCCATCACCGATATCAACTTGGAATACACACCATTATCAGCGATATACCAACGTTGTTTCTGCATCCATCTGAACACCTGAGGCAACATATGGTAGATGTCACCTGAATAGGACACCAAGATACTGGAACAAGTCACTGAGGCATGCACACAATGACCTGAATTCATAAGCATAAATACTGCCAAGATACATAAATTGCATCCATTTTCAGTACTCTAATTCAACTATATCAGAAGTTATCCATAAAAAGAACCAACCAGACGATCATATCAAAAAAAAAAAATTAAACCTACACATGCTTGGTGATGTTCTCAACATTCCCACTTGATACCCAACATTACACCCACAATGGCCCTGATTCTGCTTCTACAAAATACGTTTTCAGATATTCATTAATTTGTTCCAAACCTTTTCGTTTAACTTTAGCTTTTGGTTTCAGATTTTGTTTTTCAAAATTGGTCCAAACGAGGCCGGTACGATAAATCATCCAAAAAAAACATAAACACAGCTCAAAATCAGCATCACAAGCAGACAATCACACACCCAATGACCCAAAATACAAAACTGAATTCACCCAATTCAAGAGCCTTCCCACACTAGCAACCCAAATTACAAACAAATCAAAACCCATCAAGAAGAAAGACATCGAAAGCAGATAAACATGCCCACCTCGAGACACTGAAGCCAGCTGTCCCTCCTGCCTAGCTCCTCGAAGAGGAGGAAACAGTGCTCCGTCCGAACGACCTTCACGTACTTGTTGAGAGTCGACGAGAGCGTCTGCTTCTCGTCGGACGACTTCCTCAGGAGGAGACGCACGAGCGTGCCTGACTCGGACTCGTCCGACGACGACCTCCGACCCTTCCTCGGCCGGGTGGAGACTCGCCGGGCGGGGTCGTTGGGTCTGGAGGGGAGGGGGGTTGTTGGGGAGGGAGGAGGGGTTTTCCGAGGGAGAGGACGGTCGGGGGCATTCTGGGAAGGATTCGATAAATTTGGATATTATTTTTTTGGGGGGGGGGGGGGGGGTTTGAGAAGATGTTCTGAAGGAGATGATTTTTTGGGGACGATGAGGTTTGGGGATATTTTGGGAATGATGATATGTAAAAGTTCTTGGCCGTTTATTCGATGGATCAAGGAATATTGGCCGTCAGATGATTTATAGGTTTCCGACCGTTCGTCGTTGATTTAAATTGGCGAAAAAAAAAAATTTTAAAAAAAAAAATAAATGGATCGGGGAATTGAACCCGACGTGAATCGAACACGCAACCTTCTGATCTGGAGTCAGACGCGCTACCATTGCGCCACGGATCCACCTTGTTATGAACAAGAGATATAATATTATTATCTTTATAAATACATAAAGATAGATGTAGAAAAAAAAATTAGATGATTATTTTGATAAATATTTATTTTTCATGTTATAGTTATTGTTTTCCATGGTTAATCTATGTACATAAAATAATTATTTAGATATAGAAAAACAAGTAGATGATTATTTTGATTGATTTTGATAATTATTTATTTTTTATTTTATAGTTATTGTTTTCAATAGTTAATTATTAGTAATATAATTTACATGCCTCAACATAACTATTGCAAATTATTTACAAAATCAATATGATTTTTCATATTAGATTTTATTCCTTCATCCACTTGCTTATATATATATGCAAACTAACTGAAGCACAAAAATATAAAGTTTATAAAATTTGACTATGCTTATTATAAAAATAAGACTTAATAGAATCACACTTTGACAAGAAGAATCTCTCAATGTGATTTTTTTGACATATCATATATCATTTTTTACTAATATGATGATGTAATTTAATTTAAACACCGGTTGTATACATATTACATAATTACACGAGAATCGAACCTACACTCAAAAACCTCATGACATCTGTATGACGCTGACCAAGGGGTTCCGATGCTCAAGCCAGTAAGGATTCTACGGTTTTTGTGAGAGTCTGCGATAATGGAGAATGAGTGAGATATCTTGTATTGTCTAGGAGTCTTTTTTTTTTAATGGAGGAAGAAGGCAAGTTGAGCATAACTGTCCCGGTTGATTTGGCAAGATATTTTGCATTAGAGAAGATTCTTCCAGATGTGCTATGTTGGATGTTCCATTACTGAATTCCTCATGTAGTCATGTGGCGCCATTTCAGACGGGTCACATGGGATCCTACCAGTCCTCTTGTATAGTTGAGCACGCACCTTGGAAGCTATTTTGGATAAAGTGGGTCATAACTGGAGTGAGAATCGGTCAGTTTGGTTTGTTATTGTAAAACCATATTGAACCGCATTATTATAATATCTAGATCATAACTGAACTGAACCGAAGTGGTAAAACCGTAAACCGAACAAAAAATTATTTGCCTAAACCGAATTCTTAAATCTCTATGCAATAAAAGATGCATAAAACAATAAAAATAAAAATATACATATGAAATAGGTGCTTAAAATATGTAATTATTCAATCAACCACTGTATCACAAAATATGATATGATTTATATCATTATACATGAATAATATACTTGTTTATCACAAAATAATATTACAAAATTTAATATCATATGATTTATATCATTGCAACTTGGGTTAAGAGACTATTTCAACAAAAAAAAATGGTAACATACTAACAATAAGTCGGTAAGAAAAAAAAATCTCTAACAGAAAAAGATACAAAATTGATCTTCATTTCTCAATCCGGTTCAGTTCGATAAGTGAAATCAAACCCAAACTAAATTAAATCACTTCACTAAATTTTCAATCTGTACTCATACCAAATCAAAAAATTATTGACCCAAACCTAAAAAAATTTAGTTTGGATTAGTTTAGATTGAGTTTATCTGACCAAAGTTGCACATCTAGTCCCGACCATATGTGATCGTACCCAGGTCTTCAACTAAACCATTCTGCTTGTAGGTGGATCATCGTAGCTCTATCCTTAGGGGATTAGACTCGCGACTAGTCTATGGGCACCTCAGGTCCTGACCAGTTTGATCTATTTCCTTCCTTCTAAAGGCTATATAGGCATTGGTCTGGTCTTCCTCGAGTTACTCGGGTGAAACGGGCTACCTGTTAACCCATTTACGGATGACACATGTCGAGTCCAAAGTTCATACAAGATTTTTCCTTCACAAAAATGAAGGAGACAATTCAACAAGTTAAACCATGCAGAAACCTAGAAAAAATCTTAATAGTAACTAGGATCTCGTACGTATCTACACAAAAAATTGTAGCAAGTATACATAGATGAAATGTAAAAGTTTTCATAAATTATTCATATTCAAAGATATTTTGGGATCGTAAACAAGTAATAATAGTTGATATATTTTTGTTTGTTGTAGTCACTGAATTAATTATAGATGGTGATTCAAAACCACGTTCAATGGATGAATGTATGCATAAATATAATTGGCCATAATGGAAAAATGTCATTTAAGTAAAATTGGACTCACTTGAAAAGCTCTACACCAACTCAAAGGAACTGGATGGCATGATGCATATTCTTCATTAACTAATTGTGAAACATACATTCTTATTGTACTCAAAAGATTCCACCAGTGATTTCAAATTCTAAGGATATGTAGATTCAAGATATATTTCAAATCCTCAAAAGGTTGGTGGTACAATGATCTCTTAGTGATCTGCTAAACAAACTTTGACGTATACATTTTCTAATCACTCTGATATTCTTGTACTCTAAGAAACAAGCTGGGCATGTGTATGATCATATTCATATCGCATGTGAGGTATCTCTCATTCTTGATGTCTTACCAAGTGTGTATGAAGACAATGTTGCGTGTATTATAAAACTTTGGATTTTTTTAATTTGAAAAATAAAAGAATTTGGTGTTCCACAATCAACGTTAAAATGAGAGAATTTGTTGAGTTTCTTAGAAGAGGTCCATGGGTGAAGCTAAAAAAATCTAGCTAAGGTGAATCCTATTATCGTATTTTGTAACAATTAACAAATTGAAAAACAAGATTGAAAAATGATATCATTTAATTCATTGAAATACATATTTTAATTTTTATAAAAATACGTACATAAATAGATGATGTATATGATTTTTGAAGAAAACATACATTTTTCTTTACTATGTAGTAAGGATTTGAAGTCGCTACTTTAGTGTGTCATCCAAGGGTCATGAATAATATGATCCAGCGGACCATATATCTAGGAAAGCGATTAAGTCTAAATGGATTAGCCTGAGGATTTAGGGAATGATTGAATGTTATCATACCCATGTTTTGTTGCTCAAAATCCGGACGAGTATTTAAATATGTTTTGACCTAATCTTGAGTACAAGAACATTGAACGAGATTGATCATCGTTTTGAGTTATAATTCACGAGAGGTTAACAAGATGTTTCATTTGTGTGATATGACAATGTGGGGCATAGACGAGATATTTTGAGTGATGTGCTATGTTAGTTAGATGGTGACTTAATGTAGCACTCCTATTTGTATCTTCTCTTCAGGTTGCACGCTTCATTTTCTGTATAAAGAGAGGATTGAATATGAGATGTAGACGAGATGCTTATAGAGATGAAACCGAATGTGCGCGAATGGGAGATGTTGGATATTGGCTCAGGTTGACCCGATTAATATCCCGTCGACATTGAAAAAAAGGAGAGGAGAGAAACGAGTGAGATGAGGTGGTTACGAAAGCACCCTAGCATGTCGGTTACAGTAACCGCAGAGACTCATCGGTTACAGTAACCGCAGAGATGAGGTACATTAATTCTCTATTTCTGCCTCTCCCAAAAGATAATGAAAATAATTAATTCTCCCTCTCTCAAGTCCCGATCTTAATTAAATCTCTCTAAGGCCACCATCTCTGGGCCTTTGAATCTGAAGGGGGGATAACAGATAAGTCTCTGGTAGTCTTATCTTTATTGATGAATAAGTTCATCGAGAGGCTTGTAATCCAAGGAAGAAGATCCCGTATCTTTGACAGGCTCAAAAAGATATTCCGCATAAACTCTATATCTGTAATTATAGTTACCAACTTGCACTTTTAATCCGAACAATAATAAGAAAGGAAAAAAAAACGAATTGTAAATGTTATTTATTATTTCAGCAAGGAAAAACTTTAATTCGAAAAAAGAATAAGATAAGAAAATCTTTTAAATTGTTCGTATTCTTTTTAAAGTATATTTAAAATGGAGTACATAGTACACCAATGGAAATAAACTAAATGGGCTAGATAATACATTATATATGAAAATAAAAAACATGACTTATTGGTCTCCCATCCCATCACTATATAAACCCCTTGGGAGTCTGAAATCTGAAACCATCAGTTCTCCTTCGTTCACTGCCTTTAATGGAGTCCAACATTGGATTGGGTTCTAGCGACAACAACTGGTGGGTCTTTACCCTCCCAGCTTTCTTGGGTACCGAAACCATTTGTGATGGTTTTGTCTTGGCCTCTCTTGTCATCGCTGTAGTCTCCTCTGTTTTTCTGACCTGGGCATTTTCCAATGGTGGGTTCGCATGGAAGAATGGACGGAACAAATTGGGGTCCGTCCCGATCCCTGGCCCGAGGGGACTCCCATTCTTGGGCAGCATCTTCTCCCTGACCCGCGGGCTGGCCCACCGAACCCTCGACTCGATGGCTCGGGGGATGTCCGCCACCTCCCTCATGGCCTTCAGCGTCGGCTCAACCCCAACCGTCGTCTCATCCGAGCCATCCATCGCGAAAGAGATCCTCACCTCCCCCCACTTCGTTGATCGCCCCTTAAAGAAGTCTGCACGCGAGCTCATGTTCGGCCGCGCCATCGGCTTCTCCCCAGCCGGTTCCTACTGGCGCCTCCTCCGTCGCATCTCCTCATCCCACCTATTCGCGCCGCGCCGCGTCACTGCACATGAACCCGGCCGACAGGCGGACTGCGACTCCTTGTTGGGCGCCGTGGCATGCGAGCAGTCGGCGTGTGGGGTGGTCGAGCTCCGCAAGCACCTCCAGGACGCCGCACTGAACAACGTGATGGGGAGCGTGTTCGGCAGGCGTTACGACTTCTCCCGGGTTGATGATGCCGGGTCAGCGGAGCACCTTAAGGAGATGGTGAGGGAGGGGTTTGAGCTGCTTGGCGCGTTCAACTGGTCGGACCACTTGCCTTGGCTGGGGAACCTGTTCGACCCGCAGAGGGTGAACGAGAGGTGTGCGAGGCTCGTGCCGCGGGTGAGGGAGTTCGTGAGCAGGGTCATCGAGGAGCATCGTGCAAAGGCTAGGACCGGTGAGGATAGTGTTGTGTCCGACAGTGCGGATTTCGTCGATGTTTTGTTGTCCTTGGAAGGCGAAGAGAAACTTCAGGATGATGACATGATAGCCGTTTTATGGGTATGTACATGTCTTTATATATATATATATATATGGTCGCGATTACGTGCGGTATGCGGTCGGTGCGGTTTACGACGTGGGTCGTCCGATCGCGGGTCCATCGCATCCAACGGTCGACGTGAATCGCACCCGACCGTCCGATGCGATGGACCCGTGATCGACGGCCCGTGATCGCGCACCGCACCGACCGTAAACCGCACCTAATCGGCTCCCTATATATATATATATATATATATATATATGCCGACGATTAGGTGCGGTGTGCGGTCGGTGCGGTGCGCGACGTGGGTCGTCCGATCGCGGGTCCATCGCATCCAACGGTCGACGTGAATCGCACCCGACCGTCCGATGCGATGGACCCGTGATCGACGGCCCGTGATCGCGCACCGCACCGACCGCACACCGCACGTAATCGGCTCCCTATATATATATATATATATATATATATATTATATACACACACATGCATGTTTCACTTCACTTCACAATTTCACATAATGAATGAAATGAATTGTCTGTCTATCTATCAGGAGATGATCTTCCGAGGGACTGACACGACTGCACTCCTAACCGAGTGGGCCATGGCCGAACTAGTCCTCAACCCGCATGTGCAGAAGAAACTCCAGGCCGAGATCGACTCCGTCATCGGCGACGCTAACAGGGAGGTCACCGATGCTGACGTGGCCAGGATGCCGTACTTGAATGCCGTCGTCAAGGAGACCCTCCGAGCCCACCCACCCGGCCCGCTCCTCTCGTGGGCCAGGCTGTCCACGTCAGACGTCCAACTCAGCAACGGCATGGTGGTCCCGGCCCACACCACCGCCATGGTCAACATGTGGTCCATCACACACGACCCGGCAGTCTGGTCCAACCCAACTACCTTCGACCCCGACAGGTTCATGCCCGGCGGAGAGGGTGCCAACGTCGACGTTCGTGGCGGGGATCTACGTCTCGCACCATTCGGGGCGGGGAGGAGGGTGTGCCCGGGGAAGAATCTCGGGCTGGTCACCGTCGGAATGTGGATTGCAAGGCTGCTTCACCGATTCGAGTGGGGTCCAACTGAGGCTGCACCGGTGGACCTTTCTGAGGTTCTCAAGCTGTCTTGCGAGATGAAGAGCCCTCTGGTCGTCGTCGCTAAGGCCAGGAAGGTTGTTGCCGCTCTGTAGGGACGTCTTGATCCGAGGAAGTTGTAAAAATAACATTTATGTTGCTTGGTTCACCAAATGCGGCATAAATTGAGAATTGGCTGGGTAAATTGAAAATAACCTATGAATAAGTGATTTAATAATAACGGTTGCGATGGTTAAAAGAAAAATTCATTTTTCCGAAATTCTCATAAATCCAACTGTAGAAGAGTATGTAGGAAGAAAAATAATCTTGAATGTTCTGAAATGATCACAGGGATGAAATATTTCAAAGACAATATTTCTGGATGTTTCAACAGAAAGAGAATCAGTGTGAAACTAGCTCTAATTTTCTCGTGTCAAGTGAGACTCAACATAAAAAGGGAAAAAAAACCAAAACAAGAAGAAACTTTATTAATTGTGAATCTATGTTTTGAACGACTATTCAAATTGTACAATATAAATTTTACGACAAAGGCTTTGACCTGAGAAAATAATAAATTATGGAGATAACCAATCAACTCAAACTCGACAAAGTTTTGCTTTCCACAAGATTGTGAGACTCAGCACCACCTCCCTTATTATATTTATATACATATATACATACATTAATATTGGATTATATGTGTCTGTTTGTAACAATTAAAAAAGCAAAAAAAAAAAAAAGACAGGGCCATCCGAACAGCTCGAGTATTTCTGATGTGAAGAATTTTTAATGGACTTTTGACTGATGGAAGCAAGCTTTCGGGTTACCCAGTTCACAGCTTGTTATACATTGAAATTGATTTAGCATCCAAATCACCGAATGTCGTTGAATTGGGTATCCGCCAACACCAATTCCATGGAAAAAAAAGAAGAAGGTATATTTACTATACGAACACAATGGATGTTATACTTTGATTAGTTGTTTGAAGAACTGTGTCTATGATTTATTAGGCCAGAATATTTGAGATGTACACGCAGAAATGGTTTCTATAACTTCAAAATCTATTAAAACTTTGGATTTTTTTAATTTGAAAAATAAAAGAAATTGGTGTTCCACAATTAACGTTAAAGTGAGAGAATTTGTTGAGTTTCTTAGAAGAGGTCCATGGGTGAAGCTAAAAAAATCTAGCTAAGGTGAATCCTATTATCTTATTTTGTAACAATTAACAAATTGAAAAACAAGATTGAAAAATGATATCATTTAATTCATTTAAATATATATTTTAATTTTTATAAAAATACGTAGATAAATAGATGATGTATATGATTTTTGAAGAAAAAATACATTTTTCTTTACTATGTAGTAAGGATTTGAAGTCGCTACTTTAGTGTGTCATCCAAGGGTCATGAATAATACGATGCAGCGGACCATATATCTTGGAAAGCGATCAAGTATAAATGGATTAGCCTGAGGATTTAGGGAATGATTGAATGTTATCATACCCATGTTTTGTTGCTCAAAGTCCGGACGAGTATGTTAAATATGTTTTGACCTAATCTTGAGTACAAGAACATTGAACAAGATTGAGCATCGTTTTGAGTTATAATTCACGAGGGGTTAACAAGATGTTTAATTTGTGTGATATGACAATGTGGGGCATAGACGAGATATTTTGAGTGATGTGCTATAATAGTTAGATGGTGGCTTAATGTAGCACTCCTATTTGTATCTTCTCTTCAGGTGGCATGCTTCATTTTCTGTATAAAGAGAGGATTGAATATGAGATGTGGACGAGATGCTTATAGAGATGAAACCGAGTGTGCACGAGTGGGAGATGTTGGATATTGGCTCGGGTTGACCCGATTAATATCCCGTCGACATTGAAAAAAAAGGAGAGGAGAGAAACGAGTGAGATGAGGCGGTTACGAAAGCACCCCAGCATGTCGGTTACAGTAACCGCAGAGACTCGTCGGTTACAGTAACCGCAGAGAGAGACTTTAATTCTCTCTTTCCGCCTCTCCCAAAAGATAATGAAAATAATTAACTGTCCCTCTCTCAAGTCCCGATCTTAATTAAATCTCTCTAAGGCCACCATCTCTGGGCCTTGGAATATGAAGGTGGATAACAGATAAGTCTCTGGTAGTCTTATCTGTATTGACGAATAAGTTAATCGAGAGGCTTGTAATCCAAGGAAGAAGATCCCGTATCTTTGACGGGCTCAAAAAGATATTCCGTATAAACTCTATATCTGTGATGATAGTTACCAAGTTGCACTTTTAATCCGAACAATAATAAGAAAGGAAAAAAATATGAATTGTAAATGTTATTTATTATTTCAGCAAGGAAAAACTTTAATTTGAAAAAAGAATAAGATAAGAAAATCTTTTAAATTGTTCGTATTCTTTTTAAAGTATAGAAGGGTTTTGTTATCATTTATTTGAAAATAAGACTCTTCCTCTCTCTCTCTCTCTCCTTTTATCCACTCACTTTGTGCATTTATTTTGTTTGTATTTCGTTTATACAATTTATATCTTATTTTATAACAACTACAGATTTTATTTTAATAATGTATATAAATCTTGTTGGACAATTAGAAGACTGTATATGTCAACGAGCACTGTTATACTCATTTTAAAAAAAAATCTAAATGAGCTCTTATATACCTTTTTTGGGGGATTGCCCAAATGCCCCTGGACCAAACTCTATTTTTTTCATCTCCCTTGACTTAGGGAGAATTTTTTTTTTACCTCTTATTTTGGGTCCTCTTTTTTCTGTACCCCTGCAGTTGCCACCTCGCATCCAACTAATATTTTTCTTCCATTTCTACCCTGGTCTTCCATTTCTCCCCCAAATCAATCAAACTCCCCCCAAAACCTCTCATCTTCCCCCTAAAGCACCGAATCGATTCTGCAACCCCCCTTTGGCGTCCCCTTGTTTTCCGGTGACCATTGCGGTTACTAAACTGCTCCTTCATAAGCAGAGGCATCTCACCCTCTCATTCCACAAACATACTTTCTTGTTTAGTGTTCATACACCTTATTTTACTTTTTGTAATTGTTCACTTAAATAAGTCATTGGTTTACAATTTATAGTTGTTCACTTGAATTTTATAATGTCATTAGTGATATATATATATATATATATATATATATATATATATATATGTTTTTGTTTATTGTGTGCTAGATGTGATCAGGATTCACATCCACGAAATGTTTTTTTTTATGGGGGAATGACTGAGGGGTATGTCATTGATGTGTTCTTCGACTTACTAGAGGCGAGAATCAATGAGAACCTCGAAGTCCACATGGCCTGCTTGTTTGGGAATCATTTTGCACTTATAATTTGTTTTAGTGCAATTAGATGTTTGCCTTACTGAAACAATATATGTACTTATAGAATCATTACATTTACTTACAACAGCAATATATGTACTTACAGAGACAATATGTAGATACATAAAAAATATATATAGTTACATAAACAATACATTTATTTACAGATATATTCTCATTAGTTATAGACATAAATACATATAATACATATAATTATAAATATAAATATTGTGTGTAACAATTTTTCAATTCTGTATGCATAGTTTGCATATTTATCATTGACTGTATGCTTGATCTTCAAATTTTAGACCCTTTATATGCAAGCTCCGGAGGAAAATCAAATAGTTATGATGTCCTAGTACCTGAGTGAGTGTAGGGATGATATTATTATTGAGGTGGACATATATTTTATGGTCCTCAATAATGATCATCATTTGCACTTGTTGGTGTTGGACCTTATAGACAAATCATTCCACTCCTACAACTCATTATCCCTGGTTCATTACAAGAAAAATGTATTTAATGGGTAAAATGGATCAAGAAGTATTTTGTCAAGAGCATCAAACGTTTTCATATTGCAGATTGGAACGTGAAATTTGAAATAGACTGCCCAAGCAAAAAAGCAAGTATGTGGTTCTTATAATGTCATGAAGTACACAATGCTTTGATATATGAGTTATAGTTTCCATGCTAATATTACATTAATCACAATGACCGTGAAACTTCACATAAATGGACTGTTTCTTTGTGGTCATTATAAGTGGATTGTTTCTTTTCCGTAAATGATAGTTCCAATTTTGTGAGGTTTCACAATAACAGATGTCACCATATATGTTATCTTAATTTTTCTAATCCTTTATTTTTATACTCATTGGTTTGCTTTACAGAAATGAACTGTTTATCATAGATGGTCTCACCTTGTAAATCAAATGTTTATTTTATGTGAAGGATAACTTATATTCTGTAATGGATAATTTATATTCTTTGACTTGTCAAGTTTTTTGACTTGTTGTTTATGTAAATCATTTTTTATTGGACATTACTTTTTTGTACTAATGTGATTTGCATATATCTTACGCAAGGGAGGTAAATCACATGTGCTACATAAAGTAGTTCTGTAATTCAATCATAGTTATGTAATTTTGGAATGCATGTTTAACCATTTTTGTATCAATTCAATCATATCTGCATCAATTTTGTAACTTGGACATATACCTATGGTATTTAATGTAACTTGGACATATATTTTTGTAATTAATACGTGCAGTTTTCGTAACTTAATTGACAGTTTCTGTAATTTGATGTTATAATTCTTGTCTGGATAGATCGGTGATGGTCTGAAGAGAGACGAGGTGGATGGAGGATATGTGAGAGGGAATGTGAATAGTGGATGACGAGCGGCACGGTGAACGACAATCATGTGAAGGATCTCGGTGTCGGCATGAATTGTAGCAAGATTTTCGTCGCTCGCTTGAGGAAGAAAAAGAAATAAGACTGGTTTGGGTCTTTTTTTGCTGATTTGGGGAAGAAGAGAAAAAAAAGGGATGTGAGACTTTGGGTCTTTTCAGCTGATTTGGAGAAGAAAAAGAGAAAAAAGAGATGTGACTCTCTTCTTTTCGGCATTACTTTTTCAGCTCTTCTTCTTTTTTATGTTGCTTTCATCACCGCCATCACTACGGACCAGGATGCGCTCATTTGAGGAAGAAGAAAAAAAATCAGTTGGAGAAGAAGAAAAAGTGATGGTTCGGGAATAAGAAGAAAAAAAAGGAAAATCATTTTTTTGTCTTATATAAGGAGGTATTGCAGGGGTATTAAAAAAAGGGATAAAAAAATAAAGGCAAAAAAAAAAATCTCGAAAAAACGGGAGGTTTGGTCCAATTTTTTCCCTTCACTGTAATGTGTTTTTACATCAAACCACACACCCCTCGGCGCGCGCGAGTAACCCAGTGGAGGCCACTCCTCTTCGTTTCTCCTCCATAAAAAAACACAAAACCCTAATTAAAAATCACTCTTTTTTTCCACTATTTCCTTCTACACCACCATCGCCATCGCCATCGCCATCGCCATCGCCACCACCATCTCAGGCTTCCAATGAAGCTCCTCTTCCGCCGAAAACCCCCAATCCCCACCCACTTCACACCCCCTCCTCCAATCCCCCCAATCCGACCGTCCAATCCCCCCAACCCCTCCCCTCCAACCCTCCTCCGCCCCTTCTCCACCGTCCATCCCCCCAAACCCCTCCCCCCGGAGTACGAGATGCCGACGGTCACCTGGGGCGCGATCCACGGCCGCAAGGAGCAGCTCGTCTCCCGCGTCGTCATCTCCGACTACCTCAAGACCCTCGGCGTCGTCCCCGACGAGCTCCAACACCTGGAGCTCCCCAGCACCGTCGACGTCATGCGCGAGCGCTTCGAGTTCCTCCAGAAGCTCGGCCTCACCGTCGACGACGTCAACGCCTACCCTCTCATGCTCGTCTGCAGCGTCCGCAAGAACATCATCCCCGTCCTCGGCTACCTCGAGAAGCTCGGCTTCCATCGCTCGGACCTCGGCGCCTTCGTCAAGAGCTACCCTCAGATCCTCCACATGAGCGTCATCGTCGAATTGGCGCCCGTGGTCAAGTTCCTTCGCGGGATCGACGTCGAGAGAAATGACGTGCCTTTCGTGCTCCAGAGGTACCCGGAGCTCTTCGGGTTCAAGCTCGAAGGGACGATGAGCACTTCGGTTGGGTACTTGGTGAGCATCGGTGTCAGCCCGAGGGACATCGGACCGATGGTGACACAGTTCCCGTTTTTCCTCGGAATGCGCGTTGGGACTGTGATTAAGCCCCTCGTCGATTACTTGGTGTCTCTGGGATTGCCCAAGAGGGTGCTCGTGAGGATGCTTGAGAAGCGGCCGAATGTTCTTGGGTATGATTTGGAAGGGGTGGTGAAGCCGAATGTGGAGGCGCTGGTGAGCTTCGGTGTGCGAAGGGAGTTGCTCGCCTCGGTCATCGCGCAGTACCCGCCATTGCTTGGGTTGCCTTTGATGCCCAAGTTGTCGTCTCAGCAGTATTTCTTTAATTTGAAGCTCAAGATTGACCCGGATGGGTTCGCGCGCGTGGTGGAGAGGTTGCCTCAGATTGTTAGCCTTAATCAGGGTCTGATTATGAGGCCTGTTGAGTTTCTGAGGGAGCGGGGGCTCCCGATGAGGATGTGGCGAAGATGGTAGTGAGGTGCCCGCAGTTGATGTTGATACGGGAGGAGTTCTTGAAGGAGAGCTTCTATTTCTTCAAGAGCGAGATGGGGTGGCCGATGAAGGAGCTTGTGGGGTTTCCGGAGTACTTCACTTATAGTTTGGAGAGGAGAATTAAGCCTCGGTATCGGAGGCTGGCGGAGAAGGGGATTCGGTGTAGCTTGGGGTGGTTCGTTAATTGTAGTGACAAGAGGTTCGAGGAAAGGTTGCAGGCGGATCTCATTGAGACGGAGATGGAGGGCCCGGCCTTTGTTATGGGTGGGAAATTGGAGATGCCAGGCGGTGATGATGTGTCAGGGGATGAGGATGATGAGAGTGAAGATGAGGTTCTTTACAGGAGGACGGTGTCGCTGTAGTAAGTTTTGTTCAATACAGTTTTTGAATATCATATAAAGAATGTTTATTCAATTATATCTTTTATCTTTATCCTTTTTGTTTAGTATAGTTCTTGACATCTTGCTATGAAATTTAAAGGAATATGAAAATTAAACACTGTAATAAGGTAAGACTTAATAGAAAAAGGAAGAATTATGTAATCATAGTTGTCTGGGTGATGCCTCACTTGGGTGACTAGGCGATCCATATGCGCCTACGTGTTTGTCTGCCTAGTCAGTTCTCAGTAGCATCTAGGCCTGTATACGCGCCTAGGCATGCCTGTCCCGCATAGGCATCGAGGCCACTCGCTTAATGAACATGGCTCATTTATTGTGAACGTCTTTGATTGAAACAAATAAATAGCTAGAAATAATTAAAATAACATTTAGATATTTGACGTAAAATTTAATCTAATTAAAAACACATTTGCAATATATCATTCAATGACTTATGACAAAGAAAGTCAGAATAGTCATTTAAAGATATAGTATTTTCAATGGGGTGATTTTCTCATTTTTTTACTAGTCCAACAAGGCACCACAAATAGCAGAAGTAACATTATGCAGAAGTAGTAGCTTGATGGGAGCTTTGTTTCACCTTCAACCCACTTTGCATTCTAACCTTATAATTTTCATATATATATATAACATTCTCATTTAGTTTCACTTGTTAAAAAAAAAAAGAACAAGAGAAAAGAAAAAGAAAAAGAAAAGCATGGATATTTAGAGAATTATCATCATCTTATAACATGCATGTGTAATTAAGCGTCACCTAGGTGGTTAGGCACATGGCCACCCTTGGCTCACTTGGCCGTCTAGACAACTATGAATGTAATATAGAGAAATGAAAAAGATACACAGAGAAAATTTCACGTCTGAATTCATGTGATCATAGTCTGAAGTGTAGCTGAAACTAATCCCAGCTATGGATGGTTATAAAAGAAGAAAATATTAAAGGTAATGGGAAGGTGGAATTTCCATTGCCATTTGGGGACCATGTTTCTGAAGTCTCATCCCTTAGTATAAACTCATGTGGCTTATATATTTCAAGCTACACAATCCATCCATAAATGCAATGCATGCAAGATACTTTGTCTTGTCTTTGCTGCTGAAATAAGGTGAATGGGATGGGTGTAAAGCATCCAGTATAAGAGGCAAACAAATGGTAAAAGAATGCCAGATGTGGGCTAGGGCGTTGTGATGTGTACATGTGGTCAGTTTAATGCTAGCTGCCTTATGTTATTTTGTGTTTGATAAGATATTCTTCATCTCCTTTTTTCATTTATTCATATGGAGATAGGGCCTTGATTTCTCTCTACATATAAGGAGTTCGCCTGGCTCAGTACAACTTTTTTTTCCCAAGAAAGTAGCAAAACAACTAAGGAATTGTAAAAAATTCTGTCCTTTATTCATCAATCTATCAAATGCCATCGAATCCCTTGAATGCGTATATATCAAGTTTTGATTTGGTGATGATGCTTCTACTTGGAGTGAATTAATTTTTAAATTAGCAGGCCCTGCTCCTATAAATATTCTATTATTTGCCATGTAAACTGACCCACATCCTTTAATCAATGTGGTTCCCTCTCCAGCTCTTACATAAGTTAAAACTACACACAATGGGCACATGGGTCACGATCATTCTATCTGGCATGATTTTTAACTGGATGTCCAAGTAGAGAAGTAGATACAAAAATGTTTCATATTTATTTGCATCATATATATGACTGATACATTAAAGTTGTATGATTTTGATTTTGGAGGACAACGATATATAAACATCACAGTTGTTACAACGAAATATGCTTAAAATATGAAAAGTAGCTCTGACAGTCTATCCTGATCTTCATGTATGAGCTGACTTTCTTCTTCTTCTTCTATATAAAAAATATATATCTGAAAAGTAGCATCTTCAGTATTATGCAATTTATGTCAAGGTTGAACATTTTACTATTTAGAATTACATAGAAGAAGCCATCATACAGCCTTTGGATGAATCAGTTATGATGATGCCTTAATATAGTGCTTTTTGGGAGTCAATATAGATTGTCTGTGGTCTCTTTTTGCTCTTATAACTCAGGTTTCCTATATGAGATTCAGGCATTAGATGTGGCGCTGGAGAACATGCACACAGACTTATGATCCTTATCTATTTTTTATTTTTGTTTGAATAGTTGATCAAGGACAAACATATTCCCTGCTTCCATCTAGCTGTTACAGGGAGAGGTAAATATTAAATAGGAACTTCAGTACTTGTCCACAAGCATCCAAGCATTCTACTTGTTTTCAGTGCAAAACTCACTTTATGCTGTTAGAGAGTAATAGATAGCAACAGATCTTGTCCAGCTAAGTTGATAAAAAGTGATGGATAGAATGCAGGGAAAACTGTTTGGATCACCGTTTGACATTTTCAGGTTTTCTAAACCCGATGCGAACCCGATGTGTTGATACACCCTGGCCCCAATTGAAACTTGAAAGTGTGGTGGCCAGTGGGGAAGATGGTGGATTTTTAAATACTGGTGACATAACGCGGTGATAGTGATGGTTGGAAAAAAAACTGTTTATATCTGCGTTTGGCGTTTTTTTTCACAAAGCAGTCCAAATGTGGATCCAGACAGTGTGGATGTGTGGTTCTATTATTTGGATTATGAAAAGTCAGTCTATTTTTCAAAATAATTGTTTATTTTTTTGGGGATTTTGAAATGCTGAAAAATTTACATGGAAAATGTTAGAATCCGAATTTGGAATGCAGAAACCGATACTCCATCCAAACAGAGTTTGCGTTTTTATTTTCTTAAAATTATGTAAATCAACTGATTTTCTATCAAATAGAGTTAGTGTTTTTTTTTTTTTTAAAATCATATATCTCATCTAGCTATGTATCAAACAATTGCTCTTCTCTCATCCCCATCTGTTCCAAACATTTTCACTCAAAACAAACGGGTTTAAAAATGTGGGTTTTAAAACTGATTATGCAAGAAGCTCATCACTCTCCCAGGTAACTTTTGAGCATTATTTTTTTGAAATATGTCAATAGAAAAATGCTCCAATAAAACTGTTGGATAGCACGATTGCTGAAACTAAATGATGTAAATTGTTGCTTTTTTGTTATATAATAGAATAATATATATGCCCAGGAGGCTTCACACACAACACACACCAAAAAATATATATATATAAATTCAACTTAATCCATTATATTTATATATCTAAGAATTGTGAGTATGTGACTCAACCTTTTCATTTCCGTATTTACCTCATAAAATTAGTAATTTACTTATATCTTATTTATACAAAGGGAAAAATCCATATAAGTCCATGTAAACTGACTGAAATCTATATAACCCTTGACTTTTCTTAAAATTCATATAACCTCTTAAAAACACATAGTAAATCTAAATAACTCTTTGAATAAAATTTATATTTACATATGATGAATATTTTGTGAATATTATGTTTAATTCACCCTAGTAGAAAATAGAGTATACTAAAAAAATCCTACAATGTGCTAAAAATGTGAATAATCTTCTATAAATAATGATTTTACCCATCCGGATAAGGTTTTATAATATATCCAGAGATTAAAATGATCATTTTCATAAGATCTTCTAAACATTTTTTTTTTGTTTATAATATTATATTTTTTGATATTTTCATTTGAGCTCTTGTTATATGTTTCATTTTTAAATGAATTTTTGTGTTAGGTTTATCGTAACAAAGTGTTTTAATCCTTTATTTCATTATAATTTTTATTATCTTATGTAAGGTGATTGATGCATTCATGGAGACAGACGACATCTCTCTAATATGAAATCATCAAGATAAAAAGAAAAAACCCTATAATTTATTTTCAGTGTTTTATTTTTAATATTTTTGAATATTTTTGTTTAAGGTTAACTATTTGCATAATCAGTTTTTTTTCATCTTATATTTGTGCGTCCAATAGTTCTTTACCTTCAAGATGTATATAAACAAGAGTAAACTGCTCTTTTTTTTCTTTTTATTTATTTATCATTTAGTAAATAATTTTGATCATTCTTAGATGTTCTTATTTTTTCTTATTAAAATGTTTTCCAGTAGTTCCTATTATGATAAATTTTGAGTGTCATTATGAACTATGGCTATTGAAAGAATTGGAGTATCATAAGGTCATCATAAGATCATAATGGAAGAATTATAAGTATCTTAATGGAAGAACGGTATGAGGGATTATATATTTTCCTAAGGAAAATGATTGACAAGCCCCAAATTATAGGCCATATTACATGGCATGATGTGTAATTCCTTTTATACCCTTTAATTGTGCTTTCTGTTTTTCTCAAACGAAATAAATGCATTCGGTTAGTGTTGCCGTTTTTGGAACCGGACGTGCATTAATTTCTGTTTTTTTTCCTTTTTTACTTTTCTCTCATTTGATTTGATCATAATTGAATCAAATTTTTCATATTCGTGGTTTGTTTGCATTTTTTTTTCTTTTGAGATTGCCTGTTGATTTTATTTTTTGGAAGAATTTTTAAGAGATTAATTTTATTAAAAGATTAAATTGAATAGTTGGGATACCGTTGAAATGTCTATCAATTCAGGTTTGTATTTTTTTAATTGTTTCATTTTTTGTCTTATGTTTTAATTTTTTTTTATTGTTATATGTTGTCAAATGTGTTTTTTCAGTACGACCTATCTGTTGCTTTTTTGAAATGTGGATGTGAGTTACACATGCATATTATGTTACAGATAATGTAACTAACTATTATATTGTTGTTCAATTTAGACTTTTGTAACTAGCTTCATCATTTGTCTAAATGTAACTAACTTGTTAAATTGAAGTTATTATTATAACAAGTTACATTTGTAAATGTAACTACGTTTTGCAGAATTTACTTATCATGGGTATCTTTTTTCAATTTATAGGAAATATAGAGGACTCTGGTACATGTTCCGTATATTGCAGTCTGGAGAATGATTTGAATGTTGATGATCAGCAGCAATGTTCAAAAGTAATTGTGCCAAGTGTTGGAATGATATTTGATTCAGAAGAAGATGTGCGTATGTTTTATAACAACTTTGCTCATGGGAAAGGTTTTGGAATTGCAAAGACTTTTAATATGATCTTTAGTGGAACTATTAGTCTTATAATTCGTTTTTAAATTTTTAGGTTTATCTGATTTCTTGTCATTATTACAGTATTTTATTTTTATTTTATAATTTTTTGCATTTCAATGTAGGAAATACAATGGACTCAGTTACATTACCAATCAAGTTACATTCTGAAAGTGACAATATCGTTACACAATTCAACACAGATAGTTCTTTTGTAATAGTTAGTTACATTTACTGCAGAGTTAATGTCAGTCTTTTACATTAGAAATATAGTCATCTCAACATAGTAGTAATAGTAAACAAACTAAAAAAAACATTTACATTGAGCAATACGTTGTTATAGTTAGTTACATTTTTATGATCACCATTACACAGCACTAACTCCTTAAAATTAATTACATTCATTAGACATTTACATTACCCATATGAACTATTAACCAAAATAGAACATGTAACTGAAATAAAGAAACATGTTAATATACTTGCCTTGACCCTACAAAAATAATATATCGGTGCGATATGGACTATGGTCACCATCAGTGGTATGAGGGAAAAAAAATTACATTGTCATTGTTAATTACATTTGCTAATAGTTACATTTGCCGATATCAAATTTTAACCAAAATCTGAAATTGGTTTACAGTAATTTTTTTCTCAGATACATTTCCATAACAAACAAAAACAAAAATTGGACATACATTTCAGTTTTCTCTAAAAAAAAGAAGAAATTACTTTTTGTATCTATTAAAAAAAAATACACTAGAAAAAAAACATCATATTCATGTAATTATAAGATCTTGAAATATAACAAAGAGGTTTTTTAAATACCAAAAAATGATTACGTACCCATTTTATGGCTGATTTTGAATCCTCGTGATGAACATTTTTTTTAAAACTGATTATGCAAAAAATCTTAGGTTATCTTTGTCGTTTTAGACAAAAAAGTGATTATTTGTTTGTTTCATTTTGATTCAGATTTCTGTTTTTGTTTTTGAAAACCCTAAAAAAAATTTGAAATTGTTTTAATCGTGGAGAAGGACATAAAGACGAGTAGGAAAAAATGAAAAAAGAGAGAAATAAGGAAATGGGTTTTAATGAGGGGTACTTTGGTATTTAGCTTTTTTGCCCTTTTACAAAAGTCAACAAGATAGCCAATGACATCTTGACAACTCATGGGGCCTGTGGAAAGGGCCTATATAATGGGGCCTGTGGTAGCAAAGCTTATTTTCCTAAAGATGTTTTGTTCATTTGGTTTATTTTGAATGTAGTGCAATTAAATTATGGATCGTTGAGGGTTGGGGTGGTAAACGAGCCAAACCTTGACCTGCTCAGGCTTGACTAGTTTAGTATTCATGCTCGGCTTGGGCTCGGCTCGACTTTGGACCGAGCTTATTTTTGTGTTCAAGCACGACTCGCTCAGCTTCGTGAAAAGCTCGGTTGAAACTTGGCTCGGCTTGTTTGTTAAACGAATCGAGCCGAAGCTCGAACCAAGTCTCGGCTCGGACTCGTTTAACAAAAAAAAACATTTTATTTAGCATTTGATAAGTCACATTTCACAAATTACAACACCATATACATGTAAAAGCATAGCTCGGGCTCGAGCTCGGGCTCAACTAGTTTACAAACTGAGCTTTAAAAATTGTTCAAGCTCGACTCGTTTGTCTAATCGAACGAGCATAAACAAGCTTTAACCGAGTCGAACCTGAGCTGCTCGGCTCGTTTACCAGCCCTAGTTGAGGGTGGGATGAAGGGAAAAAAAATGGAATTCAAATAAATGTTTGAGAACTAATAATATTTAAAGAGTTAAAATGTTAATTAAAAATGAGAGATCACATCACATACCTAACTTACATGATACAATTTAACGTGTTAAAAGCATGTGATATGCATGTGATATGCCTTATGGAACCGAGTAAACGTGATAAGTTTTAGGGTCCGTTTGGTAGCGCGTTTGGGGGCGATTCCGCTTTTTAAAAAGCGGATTCCGCCCAAACGCGCAACCAAACGGGTCGGATTCCGGCGGAATCAAAAGCTAGATTCCTTTTAATTTCTCTCTCGAAATCCGTGTTTTTAAAATCTAAAAAAAGAACGCTTTTTGGTCGGAATCGATTTTTTGAATTGAAAAGCAACTTTTTCTACAAAACATTAAATTCCTTCCAAATATTGATTCCTGAATTAAAAAAAAAGCATCCCAAAAAAGTTAAAGGTTTAAAATCATCTTAAAAAGCAGCTTTATTCCAAAATCTACTTTTCAATATGTGTTTCCAAACGGACCCTTAGTCCACTAGTCCTCATCTCAAATAGACATTTCTATAAAAAAAATAGCCCCCAAAATGTTTTAAATATTTTACAGTATATTTACATGTATTTACAAAAATATAAAATATTTATAAAATATATTATTCATGTATGTTATACCACATGCTTTTACACGTAAAAAATTTAAAACATATGTATTTAATTCAGAAAGTGTGTGTGTATATTATTTTTTAATAAAAAAATACTTCATTAGTCTGAGAATAACGTCAATGTGTACATCAAATGAGTTTTAACGTAACAATTTGTTTTTTTTTTATAAAAAGGAAAAATGAAAATCTATGGTTAAAAAGTCCATGGGTTTGAATTACAAAAGGAACCAAAATTTTAAATCATATTCCGATATATATTCTCTGCAAAGACTGCCTGCTTTTTTTCTTTTTTTTTAATTTGAGTAACAAATATTGTGAAATATAATGTTAGGTATAGGCGTACAACAAAAAATACAGTCCCATAGACAGTTTTAATTTTATAAAAATAGTAAATTTTGTTTAATATATATGTTTACAAAAAAAACAGAACAATGTGTAGATAGGTCTATTTTGAATTAAATAGATACATTTTTAGTAAATGTAAAAAAAAGAAATTCTGCACACGGGACTGTGTGTAACAACCTCCATAATTGTGAATTATTTTGAACAAAACATGTGCACTCTTCAACCCAAATATGGTTCAATTTATATTCCCTCAGAAGAATATGGACCCGATTTTAAAAACAAGTGTCAAATATAAACATTAATTATATGATAACAGCTCAGATTGACCACGCTCACTGTGACTCACATTTTTCTCACTCTCTCCGCCCTTTCATTTTCTCAAGGCATTTAATTTGGAAACCCAATTCATTGGGGATACTTATCTTGTTCTCAATGATCCCCACTTAATAGAGGGATATCAAAATAAAATCTTCTCTCCAAAATAAAGATAAAAACATAAAGAGGAAACATAAAAACCATGGTTTCTTCTTGGACAGGCACACTGTTCTTACCCTTCATTTTCTTCCTTGCATGTCTGTCCCTTCTCTTTTATTTCTTTATTATTTTTTATATATATTTTGATCTAGATTTTTAATTAAAAATTGATGTTTTTTTTTGGTAGATGGTGCGGATAACAAGGATCCGAAAGGGAATATCACTGTCCGATGGGATATCATGCAATGGCAGGGTGATGGATATATTGTGTGTAACCCCCCCCCCCCCCCCTCTCTCTATTTTTTTTTAATTTTTGTTTTCTGAAAAAATGTATATATGATTCTTGAAAAAAATGGTTGATGGTGATTTAAATTCCTTTCTTTTTTGTTGGTTTTTTTTTTAAAAAGAAATCATGACTGATGAATAAAGATAATATTAGTCTATGAAACATCATAAAAGGATCTTTATGAGACTCATTTCCTATTATAGATAATCAAAATTTTAGAGGACTCTTTATATATATTTTTTTACTTTTTTTTTTAAATCAGGGTCTCCGTGGTTGATCTTACGATTAAACTGGAAATGTTATCTCTGCCTGTTTGTCCCGATCCCATTACATGTACATGTGTGGAGCTTAAAAAAAAGAACCAAAATCCCTGATTTCCCTTCTGATGTTCATGGAAAAAGGTTTTAGTTGGGTATGTTTAAGATTGGAACTTTAACTGGGTTCTTATTCGAATGTTCTTTTCATTTTTTTTGTTTTGTCATCCTATGATTTTGTGGTTTGAATGTCATTAAATTTCCGATATTGATTTGGTTAAATTTGTTGTTTCTGTGAATTTTCTGTGATACCCATTTGAGTGTAGTGTAAATTACTTAGTTTTTGAATCTTAAGAACCTTATTTTGGTGTTTTATATGATAAACCCTTTTTTACCCATCTAATGGTATTTTGATTTTGAAGCTAGAATTGAATGATTTCTGTGATTCCAATGTTTAGTTTATGTTAATTTGTGTTGATACATATTTGAGCCTTCACAGTAACAAATAAATCCGAAGTACAATATGCTTTTGATAATTTGATATTTTTATTTTTATAATTTGTAGATATGATATAAGACTTTTGTTGATGATAAAAGAATGAAGAGCTCTTGGAGTACCAAAGACAAAATTACTCTTTATATGTTATAGAAAGTTCATCTCTTTCCACAATATAGAAAAAAAAGATAGAAGACTTTAAATTTTATATTTTAATGAAAATTTTAAAATATTTTTATCATTTTAAAGGGTCTTGTACTTTGGCATACTCCTTTGAAGAAATGAATGTATTGTTTACTTACAAAATGGAAAACCTTGGTAGGATGTTGCACATACCAAATAATTTTTTTATTAAAATTAAAATATCTACAAATAACAAAAAAAATTAGAATTTGGGCTCTCCTAGGGCTGGGCAGGTTTAGGGGTGATCGGAAGGTGAATGACAATGCTTTTCATTTGTATCAAAGGTAACAAAAATTTAACAAAGAATATATAATTTTCTATTTCAACAGTTTCGAATAGACAATACTTAAAGGGGGTGAGATAAAACAGAGAAGAAGCAAAATACAATAGCAAAAAAATAATAGAGAAGCAAGACACAAAACCATGGAATATGTGATTAGTGTGGATATGGTTGTGATTAGTTTTTGGTGAAATTACGTAATATCAGGCTTGAAGGGAAATATTAGTGAGAGCTTGTTCCTTTATTGTTACAGTGGAATGGGTGATGAAAAACCTTCAACCAGTAAGGGTCAGTCCAAAAAAAGCTCGCAACTTTAGAACCTGCCAGGCCATGTTGTCTTAAATGGGGCAACATTGTTATACTTGAAATTCAAATAGGTATGAATCTTTAGATACAAAACCTTAGTGAAATTGAAGTAGGTACAAACATTGATCATGTTTTTTTTTTTTTTGCTATCGAAGGGACCCCCCGTGGCTGACCTTACGGTCGAGCTGAGAATGCTATCTCCACCTGTTTGTCCCGGTCCCACGAAAAATTCTTTCGAATAATCACCAGCATAACAGGTGGACAAGTCAGCGTCAAGACTCGAACCCAGGACCTATCGATAACATTGTTAAACCCTGAACCGTTGTGTTATGGATACTAGAGATAACATTGATCATGTTGGTATTAGTGAAAGAACCATTGTTAATGCATTCTTATTTCTTAGTGTTGATTGGATAGGAGAGTTTTTCTTTACTCTTAAAATGTGTTCGACAAACCTTTTTATGGAAATGTGTGCTTTTTTTAGCCCTTTTTTCTTTGGCTTGTGAGCTTGCTAGCCAATGGTCTTTTTACTTTTGAGCGTGTACTCTTTTTATTTATAAAGAAGTAGCAGATCTACCACTTTCATTTACACAGAAAAAAAACACGTTGGATCATAGAAGGCATTGATATTCTTATATGAAATTGTCTAACGTAATATATTTCACCATACAGGCGACAGTGTCCATCAACAACTACCAACTCTACCGACATGTTGAGAACCCACCGGGCTGGAGGTTGAGTTGGAAGTGGCCCGCGGATGAGGTGATTTGGTCCATGAATGGCGCGGAGGCTACTGAACAGGGTAACTGCTCGCGTTTCAAGGGCACCGTCCCACCCCATTCTTGCGTCAAGAATCCCATGATCGTGGATCTTTTGCCGGGCGCCCCCTACAACCGTCAGTCTGCCAATTGTTGCAGGGGAGGGGTCTTGTCTTCCTTGACTCAGGACCCGGTCCGATCCATCGCATCATTTCAGATTAGTGTCGGTAGCGCGCGCTTAAAAGGGAACGATGTTGTGATGCCGAGATCTTACAGCATCGGACTTCCAGGGTACTCGTGCGGGCGGGCTTTCAATGTGACTCCGACGAGGTTTCCTGAGGACGGAGGGCGTCGTTGGACACAGAGTTTGCGTAAGTGGAAGTTTGTTTGTTTATGCAACTCTTGCTTATCGAAACATCTAGATGTGTAAGAGGTTGTTCACATGTAATCACAGACTCTATCTTCTCTCTCCCCCATGTCATCTAGCAAGAAAAGATAATCTGTGTTTATATATGAAAACAATTTATAATCGTGTGCTCACAAAAAGACAATGCAATAATACATTTGTGTATTAGGTAGAGTTTGAAATGAATTTGGACGGTTTTTAGAGATCTTGTTTTTGCATAAATCATATGTAATAAAAAAAACTTTTCAAACTTTTTGACAACCTCAATTTTTGGACAAAAACAAAAAACAACTTTCAGTTATACAATAGCTTTTCGTGAGAAAGTTTTTTTTTCCAAACACAACCATACATTGCAATCGGTTCCTTAAAAAAATATGTTACATGCATACATGAATCATAGGCTATCATACATCATCTAAGCAAATCAATACAAACTATGTATTTTGTTTGGACGAGATTCTGTTTTTTTTTAAAAAAAATGAAAAACAAAAATGTGTTTCCAAATTGCTCTACAAAAGCAAGCTTAATTAAAAACTTTATTTTAATTTTTAGTACAAAAGTATTTTTTAAAAGAGCAAAGAAAGTGAGATTTTTTTTAAAAAAAGATAAAGAAAGCGAGTTTCTTCAAAAAAAAGTAAAAGAAAGTGAGCTCATAAGGAATCAAGTTTTATTAAATTACTTTATACAAAATCATATTTTTCAAATGTATTTCCAAACACAGCCTTAATTTGGTGGCAATTCATGAACAGAGACATGGACCGTGACATGCACCTACTCCCAGATGAAGTTCTCATTGTCGCCGACGTGCTGCGTCTCCCTCTCCGCTTTCTATGACAGTAGCATCTCCTACTGCCCCAGTTGCAGTTGTGCCTGCCAGAGCAATCCATCATCCAAAAGATGCATACAGTAAGTGTTTACATATTTAAAAGTTTTTCGTTTCCTTCAAAGTTTTAATCTCTAGGAGCGTTTGGAATAAGTTTTACATCAGACATGATTTCTATAAAAATAGAATTTTCAAAAAAGGTGTCTAAACATATTTTCAAACGCTACTTTAAAATTTCTAATCGACATGTTTTGGTAGGGCCGATGAACAACCGCCTTATATACGACAAGCAAACGAGAAGGAGAATGAGATCTCACCGATCGTGAGGTGCACCCAACACATGTGCCCTGTGAGGGTGCACTGGCACATCAAGGTGAGCTACAAGGAGTATTGGAGGGTGAAGGTGACTGTGACTAACTTCAATGTGTTCAAGAACTACAGTGATTGGAACCTGGTCATAGAACAGCCCGGTTTTAAGAACATGACCACGATCTTCAGCTTTGAGAACAGATCTCTGTTGGAGCATGCTCATGTGGGTAAGTCTTTTAACTGTTTTGAGATCAGATCCTCTGTGTTGCAAACACATATGACCTCTACTTGATCCAATGAGAGAAACTGTCACATTAGCATTTTTATTTTGCATGAATATGCTATACTCATGTCTGACACATATTGGATACATGTCAGACACGTCTTGTATGTTTTCAGGTTGTAAAAATAATTTTGTAAATTTCAAACTCGCATTAGAAAGACAATAGATACGGTGTGAATGCACAATACATGAAATGATTGTAAAGTCTTGATGGAATTGATAGTAGAAGCACCATTGTAATTTTTTTTTGAGGCAAAAAGCACCATTGTAATTATACCGAATATTTATAGTTTATAGTTTATGCATGCGCTCCATTTTTTTTCAAATAATCATGATACAACATATATTATTTCTTCGTTATTTATCGTCGTGTCATGTTCATAGTTTTAGTTTTTTCAGTTATGTCATGTCCCATGTTTACATCTTGTTGAATCCACCATGCTCTTAGGTAGCGTTTGGTAGTAGGATTGCAAGACTGATTTTCTGCAAACGCTGAGTTTAAAACTGTTTTTGCAGGAAGCTGCCTCCCTCCAGCTTTCTCCAATTGCAGTTTTTGGACACTATTTGCCTGAAATATATCTGGAGTAAGCTGCGATTGTAAAATTATTTGATTACACGATTGTAGAACTAGCTTTCTGCAAACGCAAAAATTATTTAATTGCATAACCAAATGCTGCATTAGTAAAAGAGGGAGACTATAGAAATAATTATAATACAACATATATTATGTCTTCATTATTCATCCATGTTCTTGGTCCTAGTTTTTCGTGTCATGTCATGTCCCATGTTTATATCTCTTTGAATCCCCCGTGTCTCAATAGAGGATGGAAACTGCAGAAATGACTTGACAGAAAATTCACTCACATTGTCTGTGGTTTGCAGATGATGTGGTGATGTTTTGGGGGGTGCGATACTACAATGACATGCTGCTGCAGTACGGGGACAACGGGAACGTGCAGACGGAGATGCTGATGCGGAAGGCGGCGGACTTCACGTTCCGAGGCGGCTGGGGCTTCCCGAGGAGCGTGGCGTTCAACGGGGACGAGTGCGTCATGCCCCTCCCCGATGATTTCCCGAAGCTTCCCAAACGCAGCGGAGCTCAACCGCTGAGGGCAGTGGCCCCCAGCGCAGCACTGTTGGGGGCTCAGCTGGTGTTGTTTTTTGTATTGATCATGGTGTGATAGCAGGAATTTTTTTTTGACCTCATGATTCATGGTTCAATTGGGAAACATGTGAAATTGGGTTTGCATGAATATAATGGTTGTTGATCCTGGGTTTTTGTTGTGGCTTAGATGTATGACTCTGGGTGTTTGTGTATGTGATAATGCTACCTGTCTTTACATTTGATAACATGTGGAGACATGCGTCAAGAAATGTAGATGCTGATTTTTTCTTCCAGGGTTAGCAAAGCTGAAGAGCTTTGTGATATTTTTGGGTAGTGATACATAAATTGACATTATTAGGATGTGAAACTGAAATGACTATCTCTGTTGTTACTCAAATAGTGGTCTAATTGATCCACAGTAGAGGTTTTTTTAGCGTTTTTTGGGACAATTTTGGGGCTAGATATAATATTTTTCTATCATAAAAAAAATCACTAGTGTGTGTAATGATTTCTGTTTCTAAGGGACCGTTTGTAAGTGTATTTCGATGGATTTTCAAATGCCGGAGAAATAACATGATGAATGCAGTGTTTATGAGAAATAATTTAGATTCACATTTGGTGTTTAAACTTCATAATCCGTTCAAACGTAGATTCAAACGATATCTAAGTGGTACATATTAATACTCATATGTCACATAAATCTAACATATAACGCGTGGGCAAACATTCTTAATACAATTATCATGAAAAACTCTGCTCCTTAGCCCTTAGGTAAGACTGAGAGCCTCTATACACAGTTTCCAAATTATTTCAGGGTTTTTTATTTTTAACTCCCTACAAACCATCATATTTAACGATCGACCCCTCATTTCTTCGTATTTGGGTTTTACTCCCCCACATTTAAAGGATAATTCATTTTTAGTCTCTATCAGGGACTAAAAAACTAAATAATTTACAGATAGGTCCCTTTCAGGGATTAAAAAGGAATTATCCTTTAAATCTGGAAAATAAAATCTAAATACGAAGAAGTGAGAGGTCAATCGCTAAATTTAATGGTTTGTGGAGAGTTAAAAATAAAAAACCCATTATTTTATTACACGACGCGGTCCATTGTAAATTATTGTGCGTGTCAAATAAAGATGACTAAATAATACAAAATTTATTTTACATTAACACAATAAATGCAAAATGATAAAAAAAACCAACTATAACAAGAAATATTAATTGCATGTATGTAAATAATAATTTATAATGGAATGGAAAATAAATGAGAGTCAGAATTGCGCATTGGAAAGATTGGAAGCAATCAACGCTCCATTTCATTTTCCATCAAAACGCCTGAAATGAAAGATGTTCTTTTAATATTATTTTGATTGATTTATTTATTTTATTATTATTTATTTTCTTTTCGAACATTTCAATCACTACATTTCCGTTTATAGCCCCATCTGTGATTTGCCTGATTATTTTATTTTAAATAATACAATCATCTAATATGGTATATTCTTAAATGATAAACTATATACCTCAACGAGTTGTATAAATTTATTTTAAAAAATATAAAAAAATTTTAACTCAGTGGAAAACTATGAATTGCGTGTAATAACATTCAAAATGATTGAAAAATAATACCCTATGAATGAATGTAAATATTATAAAAAATTTGTGAAATAAATGGGTATACCCAATAAAAAAAATCTGACTTTTTTCATGCTTTATATAGTTTTTTAGATATAGATGGTATCTCAAGTAGACGTAATTTATTAATAAGTTACATATATATGTTTCATCAAGTAGACGTAATTTATTAATAAGTTAGCTATGGACTTAGTGAATCTCTATATGTTTGGCACTGATAATATGCTATGCAATCATACACGACTTAAAATACTGGTTGGTTATATACTACCATATTTTGGATTACCTAGATATATATTGATGGTTGATTAGATAGAAGGATGTAGTTACATATATATGAATTTTCAAACTGTAAGTGGTCCATAATTTAAGTATGAGCTATCCCACTTACATAGTAATTGATATTAGTTACAAACAAATACATTGAAATTTTCTATTTGTTTTAGACAAGTGTAACAAAGTAGATATAATTTAACAATAAGTTACATATTTATGTTGCATCAAATAATCATTTTTATTAAGATAATTAACTATTTAGTAAACCGCACTTACATATATGGACACAAAATTTATGTGTTTTTGGCTCCAATATGCTACACATCCATGATTTAATTTTTTTTAACATCAAAATACATACTACCATATTATAAATTTTTTTAAAAAGAAAGGTAGATGTCGCTACAACGATTTCATTAAAAATTTCAAAATACAACTCTAAAGGAGATAAAAGGAAATAGAGCAAAGCAGTAAATAATGTAAATAAAATATAAGGGCAGGGGGACACTATCTTGGTAGTGGGTGCCCGGTTAGAAGAGCTATTTAACCAGGGCATCGCCACCCTATCAAAACTCCCCCTTTATGCTGTAATCCTTAGGCACCCGTTATAAAAGTGCACTTCCCTCGCTTCCGCGATACACCGTCCCCAGGCTCGAACGCAGTCGCAAAAGGTCTCCCACATGTTCTCCCAATAAACTCTGACGCCTCTAAATAAGACAGCGTTTCTCGTCAACCAAATCGCCCAAGCGGCCACAGGGACGATCGATTGAGAGATAAAAGCTGCAATTCTTCCATCACCAGGGCGTTGAAGATCATTGCTTGCGCGTCATAGATCCTCTAGAGAAAGGAAGCTAAGGGACAGCCCAGTGGTGGCCCCAATCTCTGACCATAACTGTCAAGCAATCCAACATTGATAGAAGAGATGTTGTGTCGTCTCTGGTTCCTCCGAGCATAGTACACCATATTATAATTACATAAATATATATTAATAGTTGCTCACATGAGAGAAGTTTGTGAATATTCAACTTGTCAAGTGTTTCATAATTTAATATGAGTTGCTTACATAAAAACAATGAATTGTTTTTACTATACTAACACTACTAGAAATGTCACCTGTAGTGGCGGTTTTAAACTGTCGCTATTTCTTCAAAACCGTCGCTGTATCTATTTCCGACGGTCATACTTCCGCCTGCATATAAGGGGTCGTATTATGTCAATGGAGGCGGTCTGATGATTATTTGCGACGGTTTGTAAAACCGCGGCAATAGACTTTCTGAAAAATTGCTAGTCTAGCCTATTTTGCAACGCTTTTTATAAACCGCCACAGAAAATAATTTGAATACTTTTTACCAAGTTTTGCAACCGCCACTATATCTTCTTTACCACAACCTACCACATTAAATAATTTAAATCCATACAATAAAATTAGTTTTCATAATATTTTATTGTTAAAAATGCTATTGAATAACAAAAGCACATTTCATTAATAACATAAGACCCAATTTCAAATAATATTGAAACATTACATGCTAAGAAAATTAAAAATGACTGTATCTTACAAAGAAAGAAAATGAAAGGAGTCTATCTTAGAAAAAGAAACTACAAATCTGTTCATCTACTAACGATCGAAATGTGAAAATAAATATGTTAGACATTGGAACTGAGAAAGTTGATTAATTTATTTTTGCATTTGTCGTGTATGCTCCTCATTTATTTGTTGAATCTGTTGTGTGTGGGAGCGCCCATGTCCTTGTTATCTCTCCCCTGCAAAGTATTGTGTTGGTGTAACTCCACCACCTAATCCACGAACCCTCCCATTATGCTCGACTCCAAATATTATGGCAATACATCAGAATGATCTCCATCCTCTTTTTCTCCCATTTCAGCATCATGATCATCAATTTTAGCCTGAAATGATAATTCCTAGCATGCATTAAAAATTTGATATGTAGAAAATTTAAAGGTGCATCTCCACTAATTTTTAAAAGAGCTCACAATGATTCACATAAAGTTTATTCATGAATAAAATAAAAAGGAAAATAAGATAGTAACCTCAAAGACACAATCAACAAAGAAAATAATCAATTTGCTATTTGAAAAGTTGCATACTAATTCATGGTGATGAAAAACTTACAATGGTATCATGACAATACTCATTGATAGGCTCTGCATTCTTTTTGGTCGGAATGGCCATCCAAAGCTCATGTTATTTAGGTGCAACACCTTGTTGATGTTTTTTTTCTGCAAAGAAAATATAATAGTATTACCTTGTCATAAATTAATTTCTTGGTAAATTAAGATAGATTTATGAAAATAAGTGTAAGTCTAATCAAATTATATACTCTTCTAGCGAGACTCATTCGCCTGGCACAATGAGAATTGATTTTCATCAAATAAAAATCATATAAAAATAAACATAAAGAGATGCACAACAAATAAACTATTACAATATATATTAATAACAAATGCATATAAAGAGGTTGAAAATGTCATCACATACATCATGTGGATCTATAACTTTTCAAAAAATACAGAAAAAAGAATAAAAAGATCCTTACAGAATGAAAGATCTATACCGATTTAAGGACCAATGAATAGGACAAGAGACCGGTGACTTTCATGGGTTTAAAAACAAGCGAAGAGGAGAGGAGCCCTGGAGATTGCACACAAGAAAACCAGTTGAGAGAAGCCATGAATATATTAACGGAAGAAAAATATGGGAGAAAGATGATGAGATAGCTTGAAAGTGCATCACCTGGTTCTGTTGTTCTTTGGGGTTTGGTAGGGACAGTGTGGGGGATAAAAAGATGGGTGATTTTTAGGGCTGCAGTTTTGGTTATCAATCGTTGATTTCACTAATGAGGCTATGATTTTGACATGTGTCTATACATTTTGTGATATGACAAAGCAAATAAATTTTTTAATGGCGCCAATTAATCCACCAAATTTAATACTTTATTTACTACGGTTTTGCAAACGTAACAATAACATGTATAGAGGTGGTTTTCTAAAACCGCAATAACAAAGAAATATTGAGGATAATTTTTGGGCGCCAATATTCCCTCCAAATAATTTCATGAAAAAAAAATTCCCTCCTAATATTTACTACACTTTCTAAACGTAGTAATAACATTTATGATGGTGGTTTACTAAAAACGCGGCAATAATATATCTATTATTTTGTCCCCCACAATTAAAGAGACGTTTTGTTGACAACCAACGGGATAATATATATATAGAGGTGTTTTATAAGAACCGCGGCTAATAAAAACACCTCTATAACCCTTTTTTCTTGTAGTGTAACTTATATAATAATGAGTTACTATATTTGTTAGGTCTGTGTCACTTGGAGCCTTATTTTTTCGATCAAAGTCGCTAAATTTTAGCTTTTAGCTACCTGTGGGAGTTTGAGTACTCTGATTTAAAATCTAACTGCATATTATGGATCTTGGTACCATTTTGTACTGCCCATAAAATTTTTATCAAATTCTGGTAACGTTTTGGAAAATATACAGTTTTGATTGGTATTCGGATTTAATTTTGTTAATATCCAAGATGGAGTAGTTTAAATATGATTTTTGTCATATGATATTCAATTTTGAGTTAGCTCTCATACCCTCTCTCTTGCACCCTCATCTCTTTGTGTTTCAACCACGAAGAAGATGTGCTGTGAAGAAGTGAAGGAGATGGTGGTGAAGTGGTGGTGGTGGTGTGTGTGGTGTGATTGTGAGCCCCCCACACATTCCCTTCTCCTCCCCCTCTCTTGATCTCGTCGATTGGATGCACGACGACCCGGGTATCTGTGAGTTGTTCGATCCAACCCTTCGGGAAGCGTTGGATGCACGTAGTCGTGCGTCGCGCATCCGTTGGGCACCCTGACTATACTACTACTTTAGATAAGTAATATCATGTCTAACTCATAATATGCTAGATATTTGCATGTTAGGTTAGTATAGCTCATATATTGCGTAGAACCCCCATATTCTACCATATACTTGCACATATATTATATATTGTATTCATGTATGAATTATCATGTTTGCATGTATCTTGTGTGTTTATATGGGTGTATAAAATATGGTATGACTTAGGTTTGAGGGCGTGGTGTAGTTGTTGCGCACATGCTAATGAGCCAAAGCTACGACCAATGATGAACTCTCTCTCACCCTCTCTTTTTGTGTGAATTGAGTAAGTAGATGTGGTTCCTACTTGACTTAGGTTTGTTTGAGAATATTGGCATGCACCTGTTAATGCACGAGATCGCGCTTGACCCTTCCCTTTTAAGTTGGTGATATCCAACGAATGTTAGGATATATTTTGTATGCTTGTATGACTAATGGCCTTGTATGCATGTTTAATTAGGTCATACCATGTATGCATTATATGTTGTTTATGCTTTTATCCATGTTAGGGAGTACCCCCATGATTAATTATTATGTTATTGTGCATGTGGTTCATGTATATAACTACGATAGAATTCTCTTATTATGTTATGCGTATGTTAGACCAATTGTGCCTACCCGTGCTAGGCGTGGGTACGACCTTTAATCGGGTTGTACCTTATTAGTTAGAGCGCAAACGATGTAATTGCCCTTGCATCAATGTAATGAACTTAATTGGAATTCAGAAGAATTCATTATCATATCGGTTTTGTTAAGCCGGTGGTTATGGCATTAAGCTAGGCCCACCCGTGCTAGGCGAGTGTATGAACCTCATGTTGGGTCATGCCTTAGGCTTATCTCTGTGCGAGAACAGAAGCAACTCACTGCGTCCGAGCAACGCATCTGTGTGGGAGTTCATTTGTATTCGATAGTATTGGTAGACAATTACCAAGCGTAGTTGTGTTTTCATTAGTGGTTGATGTATGTTAAAAAAGAATAATCTTTAATATTTAAAAAAAACATGTTTTCTTCATTTCAACCAAACATCAAAATAACATTCAGCACCTACAAAATGGATCAAAATATCATTTCAATAATCACATAAATCAACTGGTTAACCAAACACACTTATTTAAAATACTGTTTAATATTTTTCATTGAACCAAACGTTTTTTTTTCCTAAACTCTTAAAGATTATCATTCTTCCTCTTTCTGTACTTAACAATCAACATTTAAAATCCGTTTTCCGCCGCTGTCAAACAACACCTTTTAAGTTTTGAGTACCCAAGCTAAGGTAAGGTTTGATGCCGAATCCGACCCGAAAACAAACACAAGATGACGCGTCGGTGCAAACACGCGCTACGTACGTAATCCGAGGGACCACGAAAATAAAGGATCACCAAATCAAGGGCGAACGATTTCACCTAATCAACATTCAACGACCAAGATTTATCAACCTGTATTTTCCTTCCATCTGAAGCAAAGCCCGTCCCATCTCCCCCTATTTATTCCTTCCCCTCCCCCCTGTTTTGATCGTCTTCTTTTGAAGTCTCTAACAAATCTCCTCAACCGTTCGATCGGTAATTCGTCTTCGTCTTCTTCTTCTTCTTCTTCTTCTTCTTCTCTCTCTCTCTCTCTCTCTCTCTCTCTGATGTCGATGCTCGACGCCTTCTTCAGCAGGGGCTTCAAAGCCTCCAAGTGGTAATCTAAAATCCTCTCTTTTTTGTTGGGTCCATTCAAAATCTATGAATTTGTTGATTTGGTTGTTCAATTTGTTGTTTTATTTTGTTTTCAGTAAGACATTGTTGAAGCTGACTTTACCACGGATAAAGCTATTGAGGAATCGGAGGGAGACACAGGTGAAGCAGATGCGGAGGGACATCGCCAATCTCTTACAGAACGGCCAAGAAGCCACCGCTCGCATCCGGGTTTGTTTGAAATTTCTTTGATTTCTTCGTTTGGTTGTGGTTTCAAGTGAAAAATCGAAATACCCATTTGAAGTTATGGCAAAATATGTTTGTTTTTGGAGCATTTGAAGATGACCCATCACCTAAATTTGGCATCTTTTGATGAAGGTTGAGCATATCATTAGGGAGGAGAATATGATGGCCGCGCAGGAGATACTCGAGCTGTTCTGCGAGCTTGTCGCTGTTCGCATCCCCATCATCGAGACCCAGAGGTTTATCTATCTCTCTATCTATAAATTTTTACCACATGAAGTATTTAGTTTATATAATGTCTTGGGTAGACCAATGATTTACCCACCAAGAGTCACAAATTTAACTGTTAGCGCCCAACCCGTTTAATGACTTGTAATTTGTCTCTAGTATATGGCATTGGAGAAAACCAATGAAAGATTGATAACAACTGAGATTTTGCATTAGGAATGGGTTAACTGTTAGCGCCCAACCCGTTTAATGACTTGTAATTTGTCTCTAGTATATGGCATTGGAGAAAACCAATGAAAGATTGATAACAACTGAGATTTTGCATTAGGAATGGGTGAGTTATTTGAATATTCTTTTATGTATATTAATTGCACTGATTCAACCTTATGGAACACTATGTCCATCTCCACGTTTTTATGATGCGAAATTGATTTTTTGCTTGATTTTATATTTTTATGTGCTACCAGTCTCTAAATATCCAGGTAGTAGAGTTTTTGTATGTAATAGTGTTGTTTATATATGCTACCCAACTGAACATACACCAATGTTGTCCCCCTAAAGAACCTTCAGTCACACGGTAACCTCACTCAATAATGAAAAACCTTGTCATGTTCATTGATTTTTTGCATGATGAAATTATGATCAACACTCCTGAACAATAGGTATGAGAGTGTTACTCTTGAATTATTGCATAGGGCGCTGTTGCACTCAGTTCTTTTTATAGTTCAAAATGTAGTTCTATATACATAGCATATACATCGTCTAATATGTATACCTCATTAATTTTTTTTCTTACACTTACTAAAATGGGTTCATTCAACTCGAAATGGAGCAATATACACTTTTATCAAAGCATATAACTCATTAGACGATGTTTACTATTTATAATAAAAATCAGACTGAGACTAACATTTTCCTATTGCATAATATTTTGTCTTTGGTGACGGTGTTTTAAGCACAATCATTTTTCAAGGGTGCTCGGTTATACAAGGAGAGTGTTTGGGAGTCAGTGATGTGATTTAATAAGGATCGTGGTTGGTTCTGCGCTAAGACTACTCGAATTATTTATGTGAGCAGTTACTTAATAATTGAGGATTAGTGTATTTAGTTTATGGCAGCAATGGCACATTTACTCTGAAATGTCAACTACGGAAGGTGGTGACAGTGTCCCACTCTGACCAGTCGTTTTACTTTAAAAATGGGTGAATGGAACATTGGTTGACACATGAGAAAGTCAGGCAAACATTGGAGAAATAGAGGTTTTGATGGTATTTGTTAATACCTTTGATGAGTGGCAAGTGCTCCTCCCAATCCAAGGATATTTATTATAAACTGTACTTGGTTGCTCCCACCTGAATCAGTTTGATTAGTGCAATTGTAGATTTCACACATTGTACTTAGTCCATGATGATATGATGTGCATTGTGATATGCTTTCATTACATTGTTACTATGTCGGTGTCAAGTATTTGCATGGTATTTGCAGGGATCCTACCACCAAATTCATATTATTAAAATTTGTGGTACCTCCATTTTCCTTTTAGAGAGTTTCATGTCAATATCTTCATGTTTTCTCATGTTTGCATTCTAATGTAGAAAACTTTATACTGTTTCCAGTCTCAATTATGTCTGTATATCTGAGCATGATCTTTCATGGCTGAAGTCAGAGATGCAGATGGATCTCTCTTTATTTTAATTCTCTTGAAAAATCTGACCCAGGAGTCTGAGGTCTTATCAACTCCAGGAAGCCAGCTTCATCTCTCACTTCTTTTTATGAAATTCCATTATATGAGCCACCTCATGCAACCAGTTCCTTTGCTTTCAGAATCCCAAACTTCTATAGATGAATGTCCATTGGCTGTCCAATATGCATCCCCACAAGCTATTTTTACTTTCATGCACCTTTCATATGTAATAATATTCTTTAATTGTTGATTTCATATGGTTAATATTTTTTGGAGTAGAGAAGCATCAAGCTATTTCATGCAAGTGTTATTTTCATTATTTCATAAGTTTACCTTCCTTTCGAGGTTTGATAAATATAAAAAAAAAACTGAAATTTTTTTTTACAGTTCTATAACATTAAGCTCAGTGGAGAGTCCCTTGATAATGGTTGAAAATCTAATATATAAAATTGAATGGTCAGCGAGAATATGGCATTAAATGAGGTCATGAGGACATATAAATAAGAGGCTTGCTAAGATGGACTTGATGCTGATTTCTAAGGACTGTTGAATTCAAAGACATTGAGATATATTCAAACGATTCTTGAGAATGTAATTCAATCAGTAAGAGTAGGAGAAACAAATGTGCCTTCATTGATAAGGAACAATTCCTGATGAGAACCTGGGGCTGTCTCAGAAGAGCAACACCTTATAAAATAGTACAGTAGTACCTATGTTCGCAGTTATAAAAAATAGTGACACTATTACTGCAGGTTGTCTTGACCTATCAATGGAAGACTAAACAAAGTCTTTTGTTCTTCCCCTAAGCTTGTGAGAGAGAAGACACATCAACACAGTTACCCTGACAAAGACAAATTTTTCCGCACCAGAATGAACCTATGGGATTAACCCACCCAACATTCATCTCAGCTTTTGATTCATTCAAAGTGAGGTAAAAGGAAAAAGGCTCACTGATTTGACATGGATGGTAACGATAAACTCTAATTTGAGCACTTAATTAGAGGCCTAACGTTAGCATGAGAGACTATATGTCCAAAGGAATTTGAGTAGGATGGCATGGCTAGTTATTTATATTATTAACTCCTAGTATTTTGCCACTATACAATGTAAGAGGGCAGTTATTTGTTTGCAAAATGATACTTGGGTATGACTGTCGCCATCGAAACAAGAGACTAAGGGTGTGTTTGGTTGCGCGATTGCGCTGCGATTGCGATTACAGGACGCTGCGTTTGCAATCGCGCAACCAAACAGTTTTGTAATCGCAGTTTTAAACCCAGCGATTGCAGGCAAATAGTGTCCAAAAGCTGCGATTTCAAAAAGCTGAGAAAATGAGCTTCCTGCAGAATCAGGTTTGCAATCGCAGATTCCTGCAGAATCAGTTTTACAATCGCGCAACCAAACGCACCCTAAGAAAAAAAGGTAACATTGTTTGTGGTTCTCCATGTTCATAAGATAGGAGCTATTACAAAAGAGGGAATTTGCTGTTTGTGGTTCTCCATGTTCATAAGATAGGAGCTATTACACTAGTTATCAAGGATTCATTCGGTACAAGGGCATGCAGTGACCATTGCTTATCTTCAGGAACAATACAATTGTTGTTATTTACTATAAATGAAAAATTACAACAAATATCCTTTCATGGATCTATTGCAAAAATTCAACTTCATGGAAAACCTTTTTACTTCAAAACTTGAGCATATAGTCAACTCACTTTTAATTTAATATGAAAGGCTCATCTATATACTATTTGGTTGCTTACAACCTTACACTGAAGCTGCTGATATTTTATGAAGTCAAGAATTAGACCCCCTGAATATCCATTCTTCTTTATTTATTAACTTGAATAGCATTCTGCCAAATTGTTCAGGGAATGCCCTTTGGACTTGAAAGAAGCAATTTCCAGCATATGTTTTGCTGCTCCAAGATGTGCAGACCTGCCCGAACTACAGCAGGTTCTGATGCTTTTTGCAACCAAGTATGGAAAGGAGTTTGTTACAGCTGCCACCGAGCTCATGCCAGATTGTGGCGTTAATCGTCAGGTTTGCATTAATTTCACTTCAAGTACCACTTGAATTTATTATTTTCAAATTTTGTCCTAAAACAATCTTATATTTTACCTTAGATAATTGAATTGTTATCCATCCGTGCTCCTCCTGCGGAAATAAAGTTAAAGTTGTTAAAAGAAATTGCTGAAGAGCATGAGATAGATTGGGATCCAACTTCCACCGAAACAGAATTTCTCAAGCCACATGAAGATCTACTGGTCAGTAAATATCCCACTTTTTTTTCCTAGCATGATCCATTCTTGGTACATAGTGATTAAATCAACTATTTGGAATATCTCAGAATGGTCCAGTTGATATCATCACTGGCTCTAAATTGCCTCTCCCCAAAGATAAACACGAAGAACAGTTATCTTCCACTTCTGCCAATGATTCCCTTGATCAGGATAGCTCAGACGCGGACTCAGATTTCTTAGATCTTCCGGAAGTCCCAAAAACTGCACATCGCCAAAGTCCAGAAGCCCCATCAGCGCCAGAAATGCTTCCAACCTTTCCAGCCTCTCCTGATTTGCAACCTGAAAATGAAACCACAAACGATGCTTCTGTAGACGCGAATGTTTTGCACATTACAGGCTCCAAACCTGACACCTTTACGCCCGATCCATCGCTTTCTTCTCCACTCCCCTCAGCTGATGCTTCATTCAGCACAGTGAAGGACAATAGGCATCATGTCCCATTTGTGTCTTCACCAACACCATTTCCACCCCACCCTGCAAAGAAAAGTGAACCCGCTCCCACTTTTTCATGTAACCAAAGTGAGATCAACATAGACTTGCAGGATGTGTTGGCAGCCGCCCAAGCGGCTGCAGAGTCTGCAGATCGTGCAGCTGCCGCCGCCCGATCAGCCGCAAGCCTTGCACAGGTCAAAATCACAGAGCTTGTGATGAAGAAAAACAGTCGTGCACCTGCAACTACTGAAAATGAGTTCCATGTGAACTTTGATGATCGACCACCCGAAGAAGAAAAGCCTGTCTCTGATCGCGATCACAGACCTGTTACGGATTTTGATGCACCAAACGCAGCTGAGACGCAATATCGGTCTTCTCTGGACCCTGATGAAAAAGCTGAGGAGTTTCAGCCTGCTTTCCAGCCTTCTCGATCCACTTCAATGGAGGACAACCCGTATTTGTCGTATCCAAATTTATTCAGCAGGCAGGAATCGGACCTGAATCGTTTTACTTCGGATATTTCACGAATGGGACCATGAGTGGGTCTGTGAAGTTGAAGATTACATTTTGATGATCATGTGTTCTTGCCATTCTGGGGATCTTTTTAGTCATTTCGATGACGTGCGAGGTATATATGTATTCACAATTCAGTTCCAGGAATTTGAGTGTATATTATATTTCTTTGTGTCCTGTTTGATTGGTTTGGTTTGGGATCTGTGTTGTGTGATACCATTTTTTAAAACATGGTATTATACATATTGATGTGTGAAGGTCCTGTAAGAGTTTACTGCAACTTGGGAGCAACTTTTTCACAACCAGAAACTACTGCATTTGTTAGCTTTATTTTAATACACTAATGAATGACAAAAGGAGGATTTCTTTGCATGCCATACAACTAGGGTGCAATATGAGGGGGTTGAACTTGAACCTGACTCGGACTAGATATTTGGATGGGTTTGAGTTGAAATTGGGTTAAATCTGAACCAAGTAAACCCGACCCAATTTGGGTAGGGTTTACTGGTGCAACTCTTAATAATGTGGATTGAGTGAATAGTAAATTTAAAAGTTTAGTTTAAATTTTATTGGGAAAAATACATATAACCCCTCAAAAATTATTAATATCTATATTGACCCCTTATTTTTCTTAAAATCTATATAACCCCTTAATTTTATGGCTTTAATTGATCTATCTCCCTGCCGTTAATAGTCTGTAGCTGGGGTATAGTTAACCACATGGTTAAATTACCATATTACTTCTATTTGTTTTAACCCGAACTACCCATCTCTTTCACCTAAACCAGATTCTATTTTCATCAAAATAAGTTGAATCCTTTCCTCTACACGGCCCCAATGATCGAAAATAGAACCGTTTGGAAGAAAGAATTCTGATTTGGTGGTTTTGTGTAAACATGAGTATTTTGGATATTTGTTGGGACCTTTTGAATTTTTTTTTAAATGTCAGGGGGGTTGTATGAATACGTATTTTCAATCCGCTGTTAAATCATGGAATAGTACAGGAAAATTCTTCAAAAATGGACAGCAATTTAACTCAGGGGGTTATATGCTTGATCATGATAAAAATCAGGGGGTTATGGATCGATATAGATATTCCCTTGAGGGGACTATATGCATTTTTTCCAATTTTAATTTGACATAAAATTTGAATAATTTATCATAAAATTTACCTCTTTCATGGTTTCGTTTCTTCATTCTCTCTCCTCTTCCTATTTCTTTTTCCTTCTATTTGTGGACTTCAAATTGTTTATAAAATTACACAAAACTAAGTGCCAAATCTGAATTTGAATCAAATCTATAAGTTGGGTTCAGATTGAACTCCTCAGGTCTGAGGATCAGTTAGGTTGACCTTTTTCACATTCAGGTTAGGTTCATGAACACAGTTAATGTCCAAAACCTGAATTTGAAACAAATCTGACAAGTTGGGTTCAGATTGAAATCCACAGGTCCAAGGATCAATTAGGCTGACCATTTTTATATTCAGGTTAGGTTCATATTCTGATACAACCCTTTGTATACAAATAGGTTTTATTCAAACAAATAACTAGTGCCTGGAACATTTAAGATATAACAATAAAAAAAAAACATTTAAGATATTGCTTTCACCATTTCAAGTGCCACTAGAAAACCATCTTCAATAAAAAAAATAAAAAAAAATACAGCAATTCAGTTTGGTTTATATGCGATCACTAAAAAAAACTGATTGACAAAAAATTACAATCCTTTCAATTCATACAGAAATCAAATAATATCAATCAATGGATCTCTTTACACAATGACGGAAAAATGAAGATTCAGCCTTGAGTGAAAAAAGGCTTTAGACCCCATAAAAATGTGAATTAAATAAAATAAAAAAAACAACCCTCAAAACTAATCCCCCAACACAAAAATGTACAAATGATGTTAAATGGTTATAGAGCAGAGATCTTCATAGACTGTTCTCATGTTAGGCCTCTCATCTACAGGAAGAATACATTTAAGAGACACAGCGAGCAATTCTTCCGCCGCTTCCGGTGCTTCTCCTAATCCCATAATATCACGATCAAAGCACTCCATCCCCCGCCCTTCTCTCGCACACATTCTCACCCAATCTGTAAGATCAACCGCACCTGACTGACCTGATATTATATCACCAGCGCTCCTCCTTGTCAACAACTCCATCACTATCACCCCAAATGCATATACATCAGCCTTAAATGAAGGGAATGGTTTGGGTGTATTGGCGAGCTCTGGTGCTCGATAACCAAGTGCCCCCATGTTTAGTATCTGCTCGGCTACGCCGGTTGGTGTCATTAGGCGATGAAGACCATAGTCTGTAAGCTGAGCTGTGTAGTCGGGGCCTGCTAAAAGTATGTTCGTTGGTTTTAGATTACCATGAGGCAGGCCCCTATCGTGGTGCAGGAAATGCAAACATCGAGCGACATCGACTGCAATTTTCAGTCTTTGGCTGAATGCCAGTGGGGAGTATCTCCTCGGTGTACTTTCTGAGATTAAGTCATTGAATTCATGTGAGAATGTTATCTACCAATGTGAGCAAGGGGAAAAGGTGCATGAACTTTAATGTTGAAGAGATGTGAGAGACCACAATATTACTTGAAAATGGAAGAAAAATAAAAAGGATTGTTAATGTACAAAATATTTTTAGCAGAACTTGGGCAATATTTAGTATGACTATAGTTGTATTTTTTTTTTTTTTTTTGCTTGGTTTTCTTCTATAGTTGTATTGATAAAAATACATATATATGGTTCTGAACAAACTTCTGGAGGGATCACTCTTAACAGTCAACAGCCCAGGCATGACAGATCACCGATTGTTCACTTCTGTTAGCAATCAAACAGTGCCCTTGAGCAGGCTGCAGGCATAGCAAAAATGAACTGATCGCAGCACAAACACTAGTTGTGCTGGCAGCAAACCAAGCTAGTTTAAGCTGGGAGGCACCTGAGCAATCAAAATGACATGCTATTGTATCTACCTAGGTATCCAAGATTAAGCAATCACCAAGTTCAATCTTTTGATTAATTCATCCATATTCACATGCTCATGTAAGTTGTGGATTATATATATCATTGGTCACATGGGACAAGATATGATAATTTAATTTATTCTTTAAGTCATACTACATTCTCCATTTTTAATTTTTATTTTTTGGCTAAACCACTTGCCCGTCGTTGAACAATTATTAAGGAACTTATAAGGTGCATGCCATATCTAGATATCTGAGGGAATTCTTTTCTTTTCTTTTTTGGAAAGGATAAATACATGAGATTTAGACAATCACTATACTCTATCTTCCTTAAGGAGGGAGGGAGGGAGGGAGTTAAGGGTATAATTCCATGATCATGGCGTTTCGGAAACTAGTTTTGTGGGAAATGAGCGATGAATACATTTGGTTCTAACTCATGTTTGATAAAAAGTGAGAACACAAATCATCTCCTCTAATAAAGATCCAATGGTAACAGGCTTTATGTGTCTGGATAGATGCTAGGAAGTCCAATTTAATTGTGGTTTGCCAAGGCATGCCTTGCAAATATATCCCAATTATATTTCCCAAATTCCACGTTCATGGAATGTCCACACAGGAGGGGGAATAAGAAAGAAGGAAAAGACATAGTTGTCATGATGAGGGGAAAATGAAGAAAGATAATGGTTCATTATGATTGCATTCATTGAATTTGGATTCAGCTGGCTGAGGTCTATATAAAAAGGGTTGAATCTAAGCCTTGTCATTCATTCTAGTTATTTCTTACATTCATAGAGTTCATGGAGACAAACAGTATAGAGAATCATTAGAAGTATTCCCAGGCATGAAATGAATATAAAAAATATAACTTTTCTTGAGCATTATGGGTGGGGGGTGGGGACTGTCACAAATTCAACCAAAAGAAAACAGCGCTTCATTTATTTTTATTTTTATTGTTGAAAAAATCGTATGAGAATGTTTACAAGAGCTTCCCATGCTCAACTTAAAAACAGAGATTAAATTCCAATTAACACATGATTTTTTTTTAACAACACAAAAAAAAAAATCAATAAAATGTTGTCTTGCATTTTGGGCAACAGAGAATGGTTAGTAGTGTAACATCACTTTCTAAATGACTCAGGTCATAAGGTCAAACTTTATAGTGTTAATTTGGGAAATGAACTACAAAACATGAATAATCAAGTTGACTTAAGGCCAGTTTGCAATCTCTTTACAAATTAGTCAGGCTCTTCAAAGAGAGATCATCAGGATAGAACAACCTAAAGACAAGCAACACTTATCCTTGATACTTGACTGTACAAATGTCTTGATGTGTCAAATGTCACTGGAGCAATCATGTTCCAACAAACATGTTCCATTGTTCAAGGAACATGTTTGCGGGAACAGATCGTGTTCAAGTAAGGTCATGTTTGGTTAATCTAGAAAACGTACAAGACATCAATATAAGGTATAGCAATCATGGGATCACCACCCTAAAAATAATAGCCAAAAAAAATTGAAATGCATGACATGAAATAAAATGAGGGAAACAACAACATAGCTAGTCAAGAGGAGATATTAAGAAACAACGTATGAAACCAATGCGACTTAAATGCAAATTGAATGTAAGCCATAGAACTATAGAAGGTCTTACCATACAGATGAAGCGCCAGACTATCTCCATCTACGTAATCCGAAATAATCAGCCTTTCTTGCTCCCTGGGGCCCCAGTAATAGCCCCTCCATGAGATGATATGTAGGTGTCTGATAGTTCCAACTCTTTTAGCTTCCTTTGCAAACTCTTTCTTGCGTTTCACAAGACCAACCCGCAACCACTTCACAGCTAACATGTGGCCATTACCCAATGTTGCTTTGTATGAAGTCCCATGGCTGCTTCTTCCCAGAACTTCAGCTGGGGCACGAGACAGTTCCTCTCCAGTGAACATTAGGGAACTGTCCAAAAAGAACAGCTCTCCAGCCAATCGATCTGGGGAATATACGCTTAATGTCACGGGTTGCTCAGATAAGCACTGTTCGATAAAGCGGGGAGATGAATCCAATGGGGAACCTGGTGAAGACTTCCATGCTGAACTGGGATGACGATCATCTGCCCCTCCGGGCATTGCAGGCTCTGAAGCAGCTTCCCTGGGCTCCGAGTAACCACGTTTTACGGCCTCAGAGGCAAGCAACTCCTTCTGCCCAGAAATTGATCTAGAAGCTGAGGTTAGCAGATGAGAGTTGGAAAAGCTAGTTGAATTTGGTTTGGAGCCAATGCTCCTCTGTGGCCCAAAGATATTAGTATGTGTAAATCTCCTCAGCATTACATCTCTTCCAATTGTTTTTCCTTCAAAACCATTCTCCCCGTGATTTTCTATGTGCCTCAATTTAAAATAAGCCATTAAACAAAGGACAAAAAAGAGTACACCTCCAATAGAGCCAACTATGATGGCTACTTTCCTCCTAGAGTTTGGATGACTGTGCCCCCCATTGACCAATGCACCACCACCGCCCCCATTCTGAGAAGAGACCAAACCGGGGAGGATCAGTCGCACATTTCCAGGATGGAATGAGCTGTCGGGGAACCTCCTCAGATTCTCTGGAACAGTACCAGATAGGTCATTGTTGGAGAGGCTGAGCCCTTCCAGACTCTGTGGGAGGTTATCAGGTATACTTCCCTCAAATTCATTATTGGATAAATCAAGAAACTGCAACCCATCGAGCATTTCCATCTCTTTTGGTATTTCTCCAGACAAACTGTTCTTCCCAAGACTGAGCACTCTGAGTTTCCGCAAGTTACCAATCTCCGGGGCCAATGGACCAGACAGCGAGTTGCCGGACAGATCAAGGGACTCCAAATGAGCGGTAGAAGGCAGATCCAATAAGTCAGGGGAGGAACGAGTGCCCCGAATAGGGATCTCCCCAGAGAAGCTGTTTCCCGAGAGATTCAGATCCTTCAACGTCGAAGATGTGAAAAAGCTAGCCAAAATCGGCCCGGAGAGCTTGTTATGACTCATGTCAATCACAGTCAGTTTTGGATAGCTGCCCAGCACAAGAGGAAGAGCACCCTCCAAAGAATTGTTACTTAGCCTCAACAAAGACAGCTTTCCGAATGCTAACGTCTCATTAGGAAGACTACCGAACAATTGGTTCGAACTCAAATCGACAAACTCCAACATATCCCCACCCCAACTCCGCATCACCGACAAATCCCCTCCAAAACCATTCCCACTCAAATCCACAGTCACGCAATTCCCTAGGCTAAGAGGCAAAGACCCCGTCAGCCCGTTTGAAGAAAGATTCAGAACCCGCAAGGTGGTCGAGGTAATATTGCCTATGGAACCTGCAAATCATGTACCTCCAAGCTTCACTAACAAACCAACCATATTATAAAAAACCCCACATTTTGAGATAAATGAGCATAAAATCAATTACCTGTAAATCCATTCAAGCCGAGATCAACCTCTGTCAGATGAAAAGAATCCCCAAGCAGCTCATCCGGCACAGGCCCATAAAACTGATTGTCCCCCAAACGAAAAACCCGAAGACTAAACAGAGCCCCGAACGGCACCGGCATCTGCCCTGTGAATTCATTGTGCCCCAGATCCAAGACCTCCAAGTTCCTGAACTTCCCCATCGCCGCAGCCGAGAAAAACCCACCACCGAGTCGATTCGAACTCACATTCAAGTAATGCAAAGTGTTCCCGAGCCCCGTCAAGTCCTCCGGGTCGGCCGGGAACCCACCATAGAAGAGATTCCCGCTAAGGTCCACATACTCGACGCTCCGCATCGAGGCGACGAGCGGGGCAAGGTCCCCCCGAAGCTCGTTACACCGGAGATCAAGCGCCCTAAGCTGCTGGAGTTTCCCGAACCCGGCGTCGGGGACCCATCCGGAGAAGCGGTTGAAGGAGAGGTTGAGGTGGTTGAGGTTGGTGAGGTCGGTGAGGATCCGGGAGGGGATGGGGCCGTAGAAGAGGTTGCGAGAGAGGTCGAGGTGGACGAGGGAGGAGAGGGAGGCGAGGGAAGGGACGAGGCGGCCGGAGAGGGAGTTGGAGGAGAGGGAGAGGTTGCGGAGGCGGGAGAGGGAGGTGAGGGTGGAGAATTTGAGGTCGCCGGAGAGGGAGAGGTTGTGGAGGGAGAGGGAGACGACAGAGGCGGAGGGGAGGGAGGGGTCGCAGACGACGCCGTGCCAGGAGAGGGGACAGCCGGAGGGGGAGAGGAAGGAGGGGGACCAGGTGGAGGTGATGAGGTTGAGAGGGTCGGAGAGGATACCCTTCTTGAATTCGAGGAGGGAGAGGGCGTCGGAGGAGGGGAGAGGGGGTTGGGCGGCGGAGGAGGAGGAGAGGAGGAGGAGAAGGAAGAGGAGGAGGTGCATTGTGGAAGAGAGAGAAACCCTAACCCTAGAAATGGTGGAGGAAGGGATGGAGAGATTGGTCCATCAATGGAGGTGCTGAAGCCTGAAGAGAGAGAGAGACCAATCAAAAAAAGAGAGAGAGAGAGAGAGAGAGAGAGATGTTTGGGGGAAGTGGGAGAGTGTAAGGGAATATAGGAATTAGAGTGGTTTTTTGTTTAATAAAAAAAGGGAAAATTTCAAATGACCCCCTGTAAACTGCATGAAATCCATAGAACCCCCTGATGTTTCTTGAAATTCGTGTAACCCTTGAAAACACCTATGTAAATCTAAATAGTCCCTTAGCTAAATTTTCATTGACAAATTATGATTATTCAGTAAATATTTTATCTGATTAACCCTGACTGAAAATATAGTATCCTAAAAATCTTTTATTATTTGTTAAATATGCAAAAAATATTCAGTAATGACAATTTTATCTCTTCGGATATATTATAAAGCCTCATTAGGAGGGATAAAAACATCATTTATAGATGATTTTTTTTACATTTTAACACATTGTAGAGAGTTTTTAATATATTTGGTTTTTGGGTTTTATTTTGAGTGATTTGGATGGGTTTTTGGTTATTATTTGGTTTTCTGTTTAATTGGTTTGGTTTCAGTGTATTCCCTCATGGTCTATTTGATTTGGTATCTGTCGCAGCATAAAAATCGATGGACCATGATTTCAGGTTTCAAGGAAGACATGAGAGAGAGGGAAAACATTTTTTTATCGAGGGTTTCAGGTTTCAGGGAAGGGGAGAGAGAGAAAAAAAAATTTTAATTTTTTTTGTCAACTACAGGTCTCTCACACTCACCGGGTGCATCCGGTTGAGTATTTTTTGACGAGATTAAGCTCCACCATAAGATCTAATGGACCACGATCGAACATCCAAAATTCAAACCGCACCTGTCGTTCTGCCCTACACAATCGCGCCGCATACATATATATGTGTGTGTGCTATATTTTTTATAAAAATATGTATGTAACGTTGAAAACTTAAAACATTTCCATAACGAAATATTTTAAATTGTTTTCAAATAAATATTATAAATTTTTATTGAAAATTTTGTTCCCTCCAAAATGTTTAGTTCTACATCGGTTAAAGAATGTAATAACACAATCTTAAATATGCAGCATGTAGATCTTGGATAATGATCCACGCAGGGATTGGAGCTTATGAATTGCATTTGCGTATTCTGGATTTAGATTTTGGACATGATAATGGATTTGGGTATGGGTTAAACAGAAAAATAATTTTTGATGTCTGATTTTTTATAACGGCTGCAATGTTTAAATTTTTAAACATTGGGATAACGGATTACGCTTTCCATAAATGATGTAACTGAAAAATTACACCTCCAAGAGTCATTTCTCTGTTCCTATAAAAATGCTTCAATACCAGAGAATCAATGTATGTGAAAAAATCCAAGTGTTTCATCAAAAATCCTCTATGAAGATCTTTCTTTTCCGTGTTCCTTTAGATGATCAAATCCACGACCGGTTCGACTTCTCTTCCTGTTTGCACCAAGAAGAGAACAACGAGGATTGAGTGGTTTTATCTTAGGAATAAATCGTCGAGAACCTTGTACAATTGAGATGACATATTCAATTATGAAGACAACATTACCACGTGATTCAATATTAAGCTCTCATAAATCTGTCTCCTTAATTTTTGTGTTCCCTGTTTTGTCTCATAATCATTATTTTTCAACATGTGTATCATTAAACAGGTATATACTTTTAAAAAATTAAAATCATGTTGAAACTACGAATGTAGATGCAAGGATGACTGTCTCTTAAGTTTATCAAATGAAAAATAAAGGAAAGAAATAAAAAGTTAATGTGAAGTGGGAGTTGGAAAAGGGGGGGGGGGGGGGGGGGGGGGTGTCCAGTTTCTGAATTGAAGGTGGGCTGAGGTGTTTCAGTTATGGTGGGGCTGAGGTTGTAATTGAGAACATTGATTTTCTAGCTTGTAAGAAAGGAAACAAAGGACTTGAAAACAAGCTGAACTTGAGCAACTTGAATACAAACAGACTGCAAAGAATATGGAGGGTATGACTGACTTTCCCATCAATTGCTCTCTTAAATCTCTTTATATCTGTATATCTATCCCTATGCATATATATCTTCACTAGGCTTTTATAATTGTTATTCACATTTATTCCTTCTCATCAACCTACCACCATCACCTGTTGTCTTTGATGCTCTCATCTATTTTGTTGTCCCCTTTTTTGTGGGACCTTTGCCTTGTGTGGTTCATTGTAATTGATATTTCTAGATTTAAATGATCTTCTAATTGATATACGCGGTTGTCTATTTGTTTGGTTTCTATTTGGATCAATTTTGTCTTTCTGTTTGTCTTGTTAAAATATGGTTTATCTGGATAATAACAAATAATTATATTTATTTCTTTCTTTCTTGTTTAGGTAAAAGAAGAGACGTGAACTAAGATGATTAAGCCTAAAAAAATGTTTATTTGGAAGATATTGGTGATATAACTATGCCATAATATGTATGAATAAACTGGTATTGGTATTCCAAATTACCCTAGAAATTGTGTTATATATTATATCCAATCTATTCTACGAGAGGGATATCTCCATTAATATATTATCTATACTAGAATAATTATCTATTCTGAAATAGCTTATGCCTCTAACTAAACAATGTTAGGCATACCTTTTAGAAATTATTAAAAAAAAAATTGTAATAACTATTACAGTTTATATTCACTTTAAACAAAACATGTTCTTTTCTTTGAGATTTCATTTTTTTTTTATCCACCGCCTTATCCCAACGAGGGAATAACAAATACCAGGATCATTCTAATTTAATTGTTTGGTTGACCCAAATTGATTTGAGTGACCTTTAAATTTGGACTCAGAGACATTTTAATCATGAAAAGCGCATTTGTTTGGTTTTCATTGATTATGAAATGTAATATCAATGCATTTTGGACCAGCAATACCAACTGGATGTCCTCATGATGGATAATTAAAAAAGAAAAGGTATACAAACACCAATTCTCATAAATAATTGTTGGAGGAAAAAAAATATTGTAGGGGTTATGGTTTTGAAATTTGTTTCCTTTCTAAAAAGGGGGAAGGGGGGGGGGGGGGGATAAAGGGTTCAGTTCCTCTATGTGACAATCATAGAGAAATTCTGTGTTGTCTAATGAAAAATCTATCATGTAAACATTAAAACTATCACTATTTGTGATATTATTTAAAATAAAATCAGTACATATACTCTTTAATTGATCAATATAGAATTTTTATGTGTGGAGAACACAGAAGATCTCATTTCAGAAAAAAAAAAAAGTACCCAGAAAGCATTCAAAATTATAAAAGAGATTTGATGTTTGTGAATTCAAATAGTGAACGAGGGCTGGAAAGACCTAATTTCTTTTTTCCCCAGACCATTTTTGCTTATACTAAAAAGGGAAAAAATTGGAAAATGACCATGGTCAGTTCACCCTGAACATATTAAAACAAACAGAACATATTAAAACAAACAAGGCTGGAAAGATATAAGGGCATTTTTTAGTGCGTTATTGAACTGACAAGATTCTTAAAATATTTGTTTTTTGAATTTAGTTTTTGAAAAGTGTTGTTACACATAATTTTTTTTTCAGCCCAAATTCAAGTCTCATATGTTTTATTAGAAAATCATCCAGACATATATTCACATTAACGATGTATATGCTTTAATAAATTTTTTTCATATTTTCTATAAATGTATCAATACAATCCATTGAAATATATATTTTATTTTTTATAAAAGTATGTATCTCATTAGATGAGATATAATATTTTTAAGAAATTCAAAATATATGTAGACTGGAATTGAAACTGAAAAAAAAAACCGTAGGTAACATTATTATTTTGAAAAGCATGGTATGATAGGAAAGTAATAATTATTTTCGGTAAAGTTTTGTTGATTTGGGTATATTGGGGTTTACCATATTTTAAAACAGAAAAAAATTGCACTATGATTTTAATGTCACTACCCATGATATTTCTAGGTGGGACACTTGGACCCTTTCAAATTTTAAAAAAGAGCATTGGAAACACCAAATCCATGGATATATATAATTTGATTTTCACAAGTTGGGTATGTTTGTTAAGTGGTCCTCATATGTTTGTTTATGTTTTAAGTTTCATCACTTCCAATAGTGTTTCAAACTTTTAACATGTGACATATCTGTCCTTGTCTCCATTGTCTATATATATATATATATATTTCTAATAATATGCGGTCGTGCGGTCGCGATCGCGGGCCGTTCGATCGCAGGTCCATCGCATCCAACGGTCGACGTCACAACCAAAAAATCGACTATTGGGGACGGACCCGTATTTGTTTTCGCGACGGCTTTGAGCCGTCGCATGTTTCCGACGGATGTAGGCCGTCACCAATCACTAATATAACAAAAATTATGTGATCGGCGTTGCTTTCGGCGACGGCCATTAGCCGTCCGCAAATGCCTTGTAGGCGACACCTTTAAACACTAATATTTTTTTTTAAAATGATTAATAACTTTGTTTTATGGTTCTGATATGGTGATATTATTCATTTAAAAATTAGAGAACTCCTTATATCAAGTGAATCCCTTTTTATTAAGTGATTCTTTTTAAAAATAACAATACCCTACATCTCAGACCCCCAAAAAAAAAAAAAAAAACGTGAATCCTTTTATTAATAACAAAACCCTACTTCCCCCCAAACACAAAAAAAAACGTGAAATTCCAACAGTTGCCGCCTATCCCCTTCAGCGAACCCCTCCGCACGCGATCTGCTTCCACCGCTGTTCCAGCCCACCGTCGATCCCCCTCGTGAGGTCGTATTCTCTTCCCCACTATCGATATTGCTTCATCTCCTCTCTTTTTTTTATCCAGATCACCACATATTCTTCTTGATTTGATCTTTATATTTCACAACTATTGTCGCCGATCCCTTTCATCCGCACCCAATCTGCTTCCACCGCCATTCTAGCCAACCGTCGATCCCCCTTGCCAGGTTGCACGCCCCCATGCCCTGCCCCGCTTGTGTTCTTAAGATGAAAAATAGATTTGAGCATCTACTAGATTAATAGATATTCTTTAGCATTGTTATTTTGCATCTTTTTTTTTCATTGCAAATTAGTTTTCAAGAATTAGTGCTTGTTTAATGTAGAATGTGGATAATGAATTGAACAATGATCAGGGATTTATAAGAAATGTTAATTGCCTCAATTTTCTCTTATTTGCAGATGCACATACATTTACTGTTTTAAAAGTAATTTTCGCTTCTACTTCTTGAAAAATTTCATTTTTCTGTGCTCATGGTAGATATTGTTATTTCTGCTTGATATCATTCTTATTTCTCTTAAGTGTGTGTTTTTACATACTTATTCTATAATGGCTTCGGTTTGACTTGAAGTTATTACTTGTTTCATTAGTCATGTTTGTCCTTTCTTTTGTTATTTTTTTAATTGAAATCCCTAGGAGACAGAGAATTAATCAAATTGGATGGAGGGAAAACCAATCCAAGCTATGGCAAGCAAACTTAACCTTTGGTAAGTTCTTTTTAATATTTTTTGCAGATTGTACATATTTTAGTTTCTATTTTTGGAGGTGGCCGATACCATCTTATATGAAGTCCTAGACTAACGTAGGATCTGTGCTTGGTGATGCAGGAGGTTGACTACCTCTATAGATTTTTGTAAAATTTATATGTGAATCCTATAAGTAATGATGTGACCTGGATAAGGAGATTTGATAAAAGAATTTTTAATGTACTCCTTTTATAAGTGGATATCTCCTGGGGTAGACTACCTGAAGCATGACAAAATCAGCAAATATTAAGATTTAATAGTGTCCTTTGATGACAAGGTGGGTGGGTGTTTTTTTCTTTTCTTCTTGTGTATGTATATATATGTGTGTGTTTTGGTGGTGTGCCTTAATGTGCTTCAATATTTAGGACTCACAATTATCATTTGAAGGAAAGATGCGTGAAGGATAAAGACCCAGCAGTTGTCAAGCAAGGGCCGATAACCCCCCAATGTGTCAATGCAAGACTAGCAGGCATTTGTTGATTATTGCAATTCTGAAAAACACAAGGTTTGTCATCAAATATACTTCAAAACCATTTATAGCACTAACAACATAGTTTATCATTAATTGTTTTTATGATATAGGCCAAAAGTGAAAGGAATGCTACTAATAGAAGTAAGTTAACATCACCTTCCACACTTGGTAGTAAAGGTATGGTTATTGTCCGTCACGAGATGGCATGTGAATACTAATTAACATCATCTCAATACTATAGCATATCATTTTACTTTCATAATGCACTTGGATTTATATTTTGTGAAGGTTATGGAGAGAAATGCATCTTCTAATGCAGAGATTGGTAGATTATGGAAGTTTGATGGATACCATGACTCCCTTGGTGAAGTTGGTGTTGGAAGATTTGTCATATGGCCTCATAAAAATATGTTTATTGTTCCAGGTATTTATATTTTTTTTTTGTTTTGATATTCATCTTGCTCATAAGAACTTGATTTTTCAATAATCAACTAACTTTATATTTTGTTGGTGGAATGCACAGGTTGATAGATCACCTCTAGGGGATGATGCATTTAAACTGTTGCAAGGACAAAAGATTTTTTTGGATGGGTGATCTTTCCATACAAGCTGCTTTTTGTTGTTTGTTTGGGTGGTAGGCGTTTGTTCCTTTTTGATTAAAAATTTCTGTCATCCTCTCGCCTTGTCAATTAAACATATCTTTTGTTAGAGTTTAACTTATTGATAATATTTCATTGTGTAAATTTGTCAATTAAACATGGAGTTGATGTAAATTTACCTTTTTATTTACCAATTATGCTAATTATTTAATTTGAAATTGATTAAAATTTTGTTAGGTGACTTATTATTTTTTCTACTGGAAATGAGGCACTCCATTTGCTGATGATGCACTCCATTTGTTGATGATCAAGGTATCTATAATGCAATGACCTGGTGGGAGCAGATGGACAATGTTATACAACTCACTTGGAACAATTTGTTTTTAATTGTGGTGCCTGTTGATTTGTAAGTATAGTGTTAATACAATTCTACTTTTGAATGTACCTTTTAGTTTTATCTTTTGTAATGATATGCCATGGGGATCTTTTGAGATGAAACCCTTGCATGGAACACATTGTAATAAAAATTTCAAAATATTTTATTTTCAAATTTTTAGTTTGATCTTATGTATTAGTCAGCGATTATAGTATTCATCATCATTTATTCCTTTCATATGATTTCTTATAGGATACCTTCATAGATTTATATTACATATATACGTATCAAAGTTTAATTTATATCTTTTTGTGTGCAGGTTGCTTAGTATTTTCCTTCAAAGAATATTTTAAGACATCACTTGGCGATCAAGCGAAAGACAAGAAGAAATCGAAAACTAAGCTATATAGAGTTGTATGAATTTTTACAAGAAAGTAATGTCCAGCCATTTCTTCTGTAGCGACTTAACAAAAAAACAAAGCTACAATTACACACTACTTGTGTAAATAAAAATATTTTGTTATACGAGTTTACTTTTATAGTTCATGTCTAAATATAAATCTTGTAAATTTATTTTATGGAAATTATCTCCAATGTATAAGTTGAATATCCAAATGAATGTTGAATTTATATTATATCGGATACACAAGTTTGGGTGAAAAAAAAAGGAAAAGGAGGATCCTAATTAAGAAGAATGGTTGTTGAGAAACCGCGACGGCTCTAATCCGTCGCTAAAGGGGATGTGTAAAGTCATGCATTGTCACAGAAATAGATACCGTGACGGCCCATATTCGTCACTGAAAGAAGCTAAAGCGACGGCTTAAATCCGTCACTCTAAGAAGCTACCGCGACGGCCCATATCCGTCACTGTAAGAAGCTACCGCGACGGCCTATAGCCGTCCCACAACTTTTAGCGACACCATCAACTGGGACGGCCATGTGACGGCCAATGTCCGTCGCAAAACGGATTTAGCGACGGCCAATGGCCGTCGCTAAAAATCAATTTTTTTGTTGTGCGTGATTCGCACCCGACCGTCCGATGCGATGGATCCGTGATCGACGGCCCGTGAATCGCGACCCCACGACCGCACGACCGTATAATATCACGACTATATATATATATATATAGAGAGAGAGAGAGAGAGAGAGAGAGAGAGAGAGAGAGAGGAGTGAATAGGTGCGGGTCGTGCGGTCGTGCGGCGTCAACCACGGGCCGTCGATCACGGGTCCATCGCATCAGACGGTCGGGGGCGATTCATCTCGATCGTTGGATGCGATGGACCCGCGATCGGACGACTCACGTCGGATTCGCACGACCGCACGACTCGCACGCTATCACTCGCGTATATATATATATATATATATATATATATATATATATATATATATATATATATATATATATATATATATATAGGGAAGTGATTCGATGCGGGAATGCGGGAAGCGACCACGGGCCGTCGATCACGGGTCCATCGCATTGGACGGTCGGGTGTGATTCACATCGACCGTTGGATGCGATGGACCCGCGATCGAACGACCGACGTCGCTTCCCGCATTCCCGCACTGAATCACTCGACTATATATATATAGTCGAGTGATAGCGTGCGGTCGGTGCGGTCGTGCGGATCCGACGTGCGTCGTCCGATCGCGGGTCCATCGCATCCAACGGTCGATGTGATGGACCCACGATCGGACGACGCACGTCGGATCCGCACGACCGCACCATATCACGAGTCTATATATATATATATATATATATATATATATACAGAAACGATTAGGTGCGGTCGTGCGGTCGCGATCGCGGGTCCATCGCATCCAACGGTACGTGAATCGCACCCGACCGTCCGATGCGATGGACCCGTGATCGACGATCCGTGACCGCACCGACCGCACCTAATCACGTCCCATATTATTAAATGTGCACAGGATTCCTTTTCACTGTCTTATATAATTTATTCAAAATTAATTCTGAACTCTTCTTCAGGTTTAATTGAGGCAGTCAATCATAGTATATTATGAGGCGCATGTTAGGCAAGATAGTGATTAATTTTGTATATATTATATTATATATATGGAGATGTTCTCTAGAAATTAGACAAAGTCAATGTGAAGATCATGTATTAATATAATGTGACAGCTGAGGCTCCACATCAATCAATAAAAATGGGGTGTCAATATTGTAGTTTAATATTAAAACCAGTTCAATTTTAATGTAGCATTTTATGTCACCATGTCTAATCCACTTGAGGTCGTGTTATCAGAGTTTATTTGATGGTGAGAACTTAATATTAAAACCAGTTCAATTTTAATGTAGCATTTTATGTCACTATGTATAATCCGCTTGAGGTTATGTTATCAGAGTTTATTTGATGGTGAGAACATATCCTCCAATTCATTGCTTGCAGAACAAAAAATTTTTTAATAAAGAGAGTTCAATTTGTGAAGATTAATATGTTAGAAGTTAGGGAATATTAATTCAAAGTTATTTTTTCAACCCTTTGTTTTTTTAGATCCATGGAAATTTTCAGCATTCCCCTAGCTTAGTTGTTATATTCTATAGTTGCATATTCCACTAATACCTTTTGGAAGTAGTTATATACATTTTGTGTATATTGTTAGCCCTCGTTTGGGAAACGGAATAAACGAGTATAAGGGTAATATAAGGGTGGTATAAGAATGGATAGGAAAAATGATTGTTTGTTTGCAAGGTATACCTTGGTATTACTAAGCCAATTTAAACAAGTATAAGAAAGTATAACAATTCTAAGTAACCCCTAGAATAAGCTATACTTACTCTATCTATTCTCATGGGCCCACATGTCTAATCAATTTTTTACTTCTTATCACATCAAATCACCTATCAACACCTCTTATACATCAAAGGGCTCACATGTCAAATCAATTTTTTTACACTTTATTTATATTTTATTCTTTATCAACCAAACAACTCAATCTTTATTCTTACATTTTCCAATGAGAATAAAAAAAACACAACCAAACAGAAAATCTCTTATTCATGTAGATTTGTTATCTATACTGACATAGTTATCTATCCAAAATAACTCAATTTCGCTATCCAAACGGGGACTTAATGGATAATGTTACATTCGGCCCTTTTTTCAATCCAATTTCAGTTCACACATGTTTTGATGTTTTTTAAAAATTTACAATGTTATACATATCCTATGTATCCTATTAAATCTCATGCATGGTTAATCATCTTGTGTGTATTATTAATTAATATGCACATACAAATAGTATTGGGTGGAAGGATTTGAAAAAATATAACCGCTAATATGGGGGTGTTTGGAGATTATGATAAAAAAAAATTGAAAGACCTAACTAAAAAAGTAACAGATTAAAAAATATTTGAAATTAATTTTCACTTGGAGTTATTACATACAACAGCCATTCCTTGAAAAATTGTTCATTTCATTATTATGTAAAAAAAAAGTTCTTTAAAAGATCATTCGAGGCAGAATCAACTTCCAAACACTTCAGACTGCATTTGGAAACATAATTTTTGATCAGATGCTGTTTTTTTAACAAAAGTTTGATTTTCAACTCAGATTTCATTTCAATAGAACAAAAAAAAATCTTGAATGATAAGGAATAAAATTAATAAAATTTGGTTCATATGATCATATCCATGAAAAACATTCTTTTTATAGTTTCTTGAAAAGCTGGTATTTCTTCAAGTTACATCGTAAGCTAGAAGGTTGTTTTATAAAAAAATGTTATAGAGGATATGTTTGGTACAACTTCCAAAAAAAAAACCAATTTCCTAAAATCAAGAATATCCACAGGCGTTTACTAATGTAGTTTTTGAAAACTAGTTTGAAAAATTTTCACTTAAAACATAAAATGGTTTTATAAAAGTCATACTTATAAATGAAATTCAAATCGGATTTTTCAATTTCTTCAAAATACGTGGCCGCTGGGAGTTTTTTTAAATTCCAGTAAAAACAAAATCTCTAAAAACTGTAAATATTCATTTTTAGTATCTTAGTATACATAACTTAATCAAGCTTACAAAAATATCGATACATAACTCTTGAAAGTCGACCAGTTTAACATTCATTTGCATTTCCCTTCTATCATAACATTAAGATAAATGATGTTTGAAAATTTTTGTGTTCATTCCATAAAATATTAAATAAGTTTTTCTTTATTTCTCATTTTCATGAAATCCATTATAATTCAAAACTGAATTTATGTGAATGAAAAATCTCATTCGGGATTAAAGTTACCAAAGTGATCATTTGTATCCATCACCATCAATCTCTCCATGAATGATTTCAGTTCTCTAACATAAGAGGATAATTTCATATTCTATACACACATACATATATGATAATGGTGAAGCATGTGCTCACTTGTTAATACTAAAGACAAGTGGGGGACATCAAAACTTATTGAGAGAAGGGATGTAGGATCAATAAATAACCAAAGTGAGGCCGTTTGATATGGACATGAAGTGATCCTTCCAATAGAAAAAGAGAAACATTACACACAAACAGACACAGACAAACACCACACACAACCAAATAATTGTACAGTGTTTCATTGACAAATGTGTGGTGGAGATAATGCATGTGATGCTCCTTCCATTTGAGACAACATGAAGATAGGGAAGTTGGTGATGGAGTTGTCCCTATCCACTGTTGTGAATTTAATGCACTTGTTTGGATTTTTATGATTGGGGTGGGTTGGGTTTTCAATAATTACGTGATGATGCTAGTGACAAAGTTTTCACTTGTTTTGATAAATGTATTTTTGAAATAACAAATTATTAGAGAGGGTGTTTGCTGCGCTCCTGGCCCTGTTTCATAAAGGAATAAATATTTAGAATAAATTAGCTTAATTTATAAATATAAAAAGGTTATTATTTTTATTCATATATACATTTAGTAATGCATTTTGTTATCTTTATTTTTTGTGTTTTTATCATTAACTTTGTATTTAAATCACATGATGTAAAATATATGATAACTTTAAAAAAATATTAAGAGTAACAAGTCTACATTTTCTATTAAAATGACATTAATATTATTGGTTTTGATTTTATAGAGTTTTTGATTTTTGGGAATGATAGTCATAAATGTTGTACAAAATGAGGTTAAAAAATGGGAATGAAGTCAATTCCACCTTTTACCTAGAACAAAATATCCCCACTTTTTCTTTCAAAATACGGACAATTGTCTATATTTTATCATTTTTTTCTTATGCTATATAGGATAACATGTGATTTAATCTAATTATTTCATCATCTCAACATTTTATCCCAATGTCAAATCAAGCCTTAGATTTGAGGAGAATTTATTATAATTTTAGAGGATACAAATTTTATCTTTATCCACATCCATCAAAATTAGAATAAAAAATGGACATAAATGTTTTTTAAGCTTTTTCATTTTAAAATCAAGATATTTGTCCGCATTTTATTTTAATTATTTTTTATAATAAATGAGATAAATTGTTCATCTCCGATTTATCTCATTATCCCAATATTTTTTCCCTTGCTAGACTAGCATTTGGGATTTAGAAGCCTTCCCCATAAGGGTCCTAAGCAATTTGCTTAGTATGCTTAGGATCAGGACTAGCTCGTATCCTTTTACATAAAAAAAAAATGTTTACTCCTAAAAATCACAAAAAATTTAAAATTCACAATTTTCTTCTACGAAAATATATATCCTGTTAATTAGCCAAATGAGACTGTATGTGAAACTGTATATAAGAACTGACATCACCTTATTTATGTTACATGCATTATTATTTTTTACAAAAAAATTTTAATTTATCTTGGTGGTTCTTGCAGATGATAAAACTACAGTAACCCATGAAATCTTGAACCCTGACTCACAGGACTGGAGATTATAAATTGATGCAGATAATTATACATGGGCCATGTGTAGGTTCATGATTTTGTATAACTTCTTTTTTGCTGGTGATCTTGTCCACCTCCCTGCAATGGCATCTCCATGTGCACAATGTAAGATCAAGAAGGAATATTTTCCATGTATGCAGTGCCAAAATTGGATCCAATGTCAATTATATCTAAGTTGAAATTTTTTTATAATGAAATGGGAATGTTTGTGCTGTTGGAAAACTTCATATGAATTTTGATATATTCACACTTAAGTTGGCGTTGACATAATTAGTTGGGAAATAATATGTTTAGCCCTGGAACGAATAGGTAAATGCAGCCTACCCTTGACAATAAAGTCAACCACGGAAAGCCCCTCCGTCATAAATAAATAAAAAATGTTTAACCCTATGTACAATCCCGTTCGCAGCCTTCACCTTTTTCTTTTAAAAAAATATATATACTCTCCTGGACCTGATTACACATAATTTACCTGACCCGGTAGACCCGAACAAAAAATCAGGTTACATATATATAAGTACATACTTGCAAGAACTCAGTTATTTAATATGTAGTAAACTTAATAATGTAATGTGTTTATATAACTTTGGTTAACTTATACTTCAGTGTTTTGGACAATTAACTTTTGAATTTGTATAATTTGGTTGGTTTGTTGCTTTTTTTTTTGTGTTGTTTTCACTTGTAAGACTTTAAAAAATAGATTTGGTTTTCAATATTTTGAACAATTAACTTTTGAATTTGTATAATTTGGTTGGTTTGTTGCATTTTTTTTTTTTAGTGTTGTTTTCACTTGTAAGACTTTAAAAAGTAGATTTGATTTTTGTGTTTGTGTTAATTTATTTTAAATGGTTTGACCTAGGCCTATCTATGGGTAGGCATATACATGTTGTTTCCATTTACATTCCTCAACCTCTCTAAGCCTGGCCTTTCCTAGTTCAACCTAGACTTATCAATGAGTTGATCGGTACCCGACCTAAAGGAGTCGACAATTAAAACAGGTCAGGTCTGGGTCTACCCCCAACCCGAAAGACACGACAATCAAAACGGATAGGGACTGAATCTACCCCAACCCGACATGGATCTAACCCGTGAGACACACTATTGCATTTTTTTCTTTAAAAAGAAAAATTTATTTCATTTTCATATACTATGATAGTATAATAAACATTGTGCTATTGCAATGTATGGATGCCGAAAGATTGCTTCTAGACTATTGGCAGCTCTGCATCAGTGCTTCGTGAATAATGGATACAATTTTCCAACTCATATGAACTTAATGTAACATTCATGAGTATCATTTAGATGACTCATTGCATTTGAGTAAGACCTTTTTAAGTAACAAAGGTGGTATTCATAATTAGTTCAAGTCACAAGAGCCACAAAACCTATCAGGCACTCCAGATGTAGATCTTGGGATGGGCTCATTTTGTGTGAGATGGGCACTTCTACTTTCCCCAATTTGGATGAATAAAAATATAAAACAATGCAAGATCCAATCATCCATTTTATTAAAGTAGTAAACACGATTGTTAGAATGAAATACCACCTTTTAGTAGTTTTTCTTCTTGTTTGATGTGCAATATATTCCATTTTGATTCACATGAGAGTGGGTTAGACCATTCATTATAATTTGGATAATGTTAGAGAAAATGATATATCCAGGTATGTGTGTACCCATTCATAGTTCACATCGATTTTTTTTTTTTAAATATGCAATCACCCATTGAATTTACATATAAATTTGTTGCCACATAATACTAAAATATCATTTTTTATACCATAATATATCAATAAACATAGAATGAGCTTTGATATATTTACCCAGTCCTAAATATCTCCTCCAGGTCATATGTAATTATAGGACATCAAACAAATGGTAAGGCTGAGTATACTTTATATATATATATATATATATATATATATAGTCGCGATTACGTGCGGTATGCGGTCGGTGCGGTTTACGACGTGGGCCGTCCGATCGCGGGTCCATCGCATCCAACGGTCGACGTGAATCGCACCCGACCGTCCGATGCGATGGACCCGTGATCGACGGCCCGTGATCGCGCACCGCACCGACCGTAAACCGCACCTAATCGGCTCCCTATATATATATATATATATATATATATATATATATATATATATATATATATATATATATATATATATATATATATATATATATATATCGCATCCGCACGCCGCACCTTATCAGTCGGGTATATATATATATATGGTCGCGATTACGTGCGGTATGCGGTCGGTGCGGTTTACGACGTGGGCCGTCCGATCGCGGGTCCATCGCATCCAACGGTCGACGTGAATCGCACCCGACCGTCCGATGCGATGGACCCGTGATCGACGGCCCGTGATCGCGCACCGCACCGACCGTAAACCGCACCTAATCGGCTCCCTATATATATATATATATATATATATATATATATATATATATATATATATATATATATAGGGAACCGATTAGGTGCAGCGAACGACGGGTGCGACAGCGATCACGGGCCGTCGATCACGGGTCCATCGCATCGGACGGCCCACGTATATATATATACGTGGGCGTGATATCGTGCGGGTCGTGCGGTCGTGCGGCGTCGACCACGGGCCGTCGATCACGGGTCCATCGCATCAGACGGTCGGAGGCGATTCACATCGACCGTTGAATGTGATGGACCCGCGATCGACGACGAATGTCGGATCCGCACGACCGCACCGACCGCATATTATCATCCGATATATATATAACTAACTGCCTAAGGGGACCAAAAAAACAACTTATACCCTTAACACAGGTTACTGATATCAGAATGTCAATGCCAGGGAAGATGAAGTCCCTTTTTACTTGTACCCTGATCAGATTTTCCCAAAAGAACAAATGGGACTTACCTAACAAAAAAAAGTTCAGTGTCGACACATTGTGGATAAAAAATGCATGGAATGCCAGTATGCCACCCCCTGTCAAACTGAAAATTCATTTTTAAAGTGGCTGGCTTTCTCACATACCTCTCTTTTTTTCATATTCTCTCAGTGTCTGTGTCAATGTTTCCATCTTAAACTTAACTTTTAGCAAGATAAAGCTGACATATTGTAGGTAGGGACATTAAAAAAGAAAAAAAAAACAAAGCAGATGATGTTTTGAGATTCCATACAATCCCCCTTTGCAGGAAGACATGTTGGAATGTCTTTTTGAGATTGGAAAGAAGAGAAAAAAAAAAGAGATAAATTGTCTAATGAGGTATGCCTAATAAAAAACCTGAAACTTGGAAGGAAAAAAAAGGAACTGTGCAAATGCTTTATAAGTTTGTCATGTGGCTATCAGGAACTTTTTGGCTGGAGGGGAATCCTGTGCCTTCTGAATAAAGGTAATTGGTTGTTTTTATTTATTTTTGGTATAATAAGGCCCATGAATGGCAAATATACATCAACCACGTAAAACGGGTACACATCAACCACCTCGCGGAGGTGTGAATAAAGGTAATTGGTTGTTGATTTGCATAGAATTCCAAAACAATTGACCCCATCAACATCGAAAAGCTACTTTGTTTTTGCTTTTGTAAATTTTAAAATAATGAATGAAGTCTTCTAGTGTCTCATTTCTTCTAGTGTCCCATGTCACACCTTATTTTTTTAAAAAACTACACCATCCATTAAACTCATTCATCTTGTATAACTTTTTTTTTTAATGCAAAGCAAAAAAAAATACATTGGTTTTATGGAAAATGATATGTCTAACCTGTGTACAGCTCCGTTTGTAGCTCTCATCATTTTTTGTTGTTTAATATAACTCGTCCATTGAAGTATATACTACTATAAAAAGTGAAATATACACATACCGCAATGTATAGGTGGCTAAAGTATTGCTTCTAAGCTGCTGTGACATGGAATGCATGGACAACACAACATGGAATACATTATGAAATTGATACCCCGATAAAGAGATTGTGAAAATCCTTACAAAGGTTGATTAGAATTTAATTGGGAATCTTATGCCTTGTTCAAAAGGGTAATTGGTTGTTGGTTTGGATATGATCTGGATAGAATTCAGAAACCAAGACACTATTGATACCATCAACATTGAAAGTCACATTGTTTTGTATATAATTTTTTTTAAAATGATGAAATCAGTCTTCCAGTGTCTCATGTGAGAAATTGTTTTTTTGATACCATTCCCTCCCCTCCCACTCGACTCATTCATGCAGCATAACTTCTTTGTTTTTTTTTTTACAATTAAATCACAGCTGGGGATGCAAATCATAAAAATTCTAGTTTTATAACAAAAGATTTGATGATCACTCCAGCACTAAACCTTAGAGGATTATACTTCATACAAAAATGCATTAATAATAAGGCAGATGTTAGAACCAGCATATATGACTGTTAGAACCAGAATGCATAAGCAATAGAACAGGATATATTATTTCACAATATATAAATTGAACAAGGGGTAGTTCACTGTACAATATCATACATACCAATTAGAAGGAACCAATACAAATACAGCAGTTGGAATGGCATGTACCTCGTTCGGTAGAGTCGAACGAAAATCTCTCCGTGATTATTTTGTAAAGCCTACATAAATTAATACCGACATAAATGAAAATTTTCAGGTAGAGATTGTAACGAATTTGTTCTTCCTCAGGCAGTGCACCAGGGCAGATCCCAGAAGATGATGTCCAGCGAATGACCAGAATTGCAGGGCAGAAAGCTCACATCTTCTTTTGAGTTCATCAGGTACTTTTTGCTTCAAGAGTAAACACCACCACCAAATTATTCTCCAAGTTCAGCTCGGATGAAGTTTTGATTGTCAATCATTAACTATTTGGAAGTCAATGGATGTGTATATTGCGAGATGAAGTCAAACGAATGCATGTGTAACCTCAAGACATGCATCAATCTGCTGCATTGTTATTGCCCCCGTTCTGTGCACATATATTGGTCTTCAAAGTCGGTTTCAAGACAAAATCCTTCTAGACCCTGCAGGGTGTAAAAGAACAGAAATCGGGGATCATTATGCAAGAAATTGTCAAGTGGGTTGGCAAGAGAGTTTCCTCCAAGATCAAAGAATTAGAAGCATCAAGATCTGGCATCCTAGGATATGTATGTTAATAACAACTTGTTGTAGTGGAATGAAGTACAACCAAGGAGAATTCAACTTGGAAGTCCCATGTATTACACACGGGGAAAATACAGTAACTCACAACTACACAAGGCATATCACATTATGTAGATCAGCTTTCTAACTCACATAAAAAAAAAATAACTTGTTAAATTTTCGCATAAAAAATAGTGAAGGCTATAAAATATTAGAGAAAAAAATCACACATTAAATTGCAGGGTTGACTCACCTGTATTCTAAGCCGTGCCTGTAATAAGCCTCTCTTGCTGGTCTAATTTTTTTACCTTGAGAATTCCAAAGAGAATTTGTGCTCCAAAAAATACACATAATGTATATGCAACCATGGCAGGCCCCTGTACAGGAGAATCGTTTATGAGAAAGGCAAGGGGGGAAACTGGAGAAGGTGAATGAAATTATACAGAAGAAATATGGAACACTTAATTGCAGGAAACTTATTCTGCAAATAAATTGCTTACACGAATGGAGTTGAAGTACAAAATCGTAGCAAGGTTTATTAAGCTTCCTGCAGCTACCACCTGTCAAACAACAGAATATGCAAATGAAAGTTTACTCAACAAATTACACCCATATTTTTTTTCTTACGAGAACAAGCATCATCATTTTTTAGTACCAACACAGCTATGCAAATTAAAATAATTTATGAATAAATTAAGTTAATATAGGTAAATTGCGCAAACTACGTTATAGAAACCTGAGATAACGGATATGTATAGATAACCAGACTGGAAATAGATGCTCATTTTATAGTTGTTGGACAACCCCAAATTAAGTCTGCACAATTATGTATATGGTTAAGCATCTGTGATGTGTATCTTCGGCATATTCAGAAATGCCGCATCATTTCAAATCCATAACTGTCCTTGTTAGCATGACAATAGAAGGATAGTGAATATGACATCTATTTACAGCATCAACCAATTAGCTTCACATGCCAGAATGGCCACTCGCATAACAAAAATTGGGTAGAAGATAGGCACAGCACTGCAATATAAGTTCAAATTCTGATAGCCACACTCAGAAACTAAAAGAGAACGTCCACCAGACTTACATTTCCAATAGTCTTTTGGACTGCTGCAACTCGCTGGAAGGCTCTCTCAGACTCGAGAGTGCGGACCCGAAGCTTAAGATCACCTTGCTCCTGCAAGACAACACAGGATCCAGAGAAGTTCAAGCAAGCACTTAGACAAACCAAATTGTATAAATATATCTATTTAAGATAGCATGTTTCCATTGTTTAGATTAGGCTGAAGCACATTGTTCCAAATCAACTTAACAAAACTGACAATCATTCTTCACTACCAAGCGTTGAATAATTTCGGCAAGCTTTTCAACTCTGTCGGCTTGTCTAAAAAGGTTTTGGAATGCACGAGACTGTCGTTCCCATCTCTTCTTGAAGTCCTGGAACATCAAATATTTGGTCAAGTGAAATGTACTCAAATTGTTACAAAATATGAATTTGCATTTGCATAACAGTTATGAAAAATGCAATATACTTGCCTTCACAAGAACTTCGTAACCAGCCTCCCGAAATCTCAATAGCTCCAATGCATATCTAGACATATGGATAAACAATGTAATTTATTTCAGATAAAAAAACACTCGTCAAAACCATCCATCACAAAGAAACATCCATCAACCAGCTATGCAAGCCATATGTTTTCAGAATTACTCACGGCTTTGCAATCTCTGTAATGTCGAATCTAGGGTCAAGGCCTTTTCCAATACCATCTAGTACTGCAAATGAAATTTACAACACTTAAAAAAATGATAACAGCTGACAAATAAATCATGTAGATTATTTTTCAACCATCATACCTGAAAATGCCCTAACAACAAATGTGAAAGTGGCAGGGAAGCGAAATGGTTGATCAGCAGCAATGGCCAATAGATCTTCCCCTGCAAATGATATCATATTAGAGCACAACTACAAGAAAATGAGAGATCTTTTCCTGGAAATCTATGAAATTAATCTCAGATGGGGGATGAGTTGCATTTACTTGAATAAAGCTGAAAAACAAGACATTACCAATTGCAGCTAATCGCTGCTTCTTTTTTTCAAGTTTTTCTTCCCGGCTCAATTGCTTTTTGAAACCAAGTTCAGTTGTGGCCATCTCTCTCTCTGCCCTTTGTGCAGCAAGACGCTCTTCAAAACTGTACACAGCGGCTTCTCGAGTCAGTAAGAACCATTGAGCCAAACAAAGAGATCAAGGAATTCACCAGTATTTTATAGTTGTTAGTGTTAAAGCACCTATTGAGAAAGAACTGGGCAGTCCTTCTGACAGCTGTCATATCTCCGGTAGGTACAAGGACACCCATCTGAACCATTGATTGAAGCACCTGTAAAAAAAAAAACAGGTACACATTGAATGGATTTGAAATCAAAGGACTTAATCTAGACTAGACATATTTCGCTTACCATATTTTTATTGGTTCTGCCAAAAATCAGAAAGAAATAACAAAAAATAACCAAAATAGAAAGAAAACAAAAAAAAAGACCAAAATAGATCTCACTTTGACAAGGGATGTAGGAAGAGGCTATTTTATGATGGGCCTTGTACGGAATACAATAATCTGGATAGTGAACTGAATGCAGATATTTTCTTCACAAAAGGGTTTTTCGGACTCAAAAAGAAGTTACACGGAAGTTTCAGCACCCATCTTTAAATAGAAAAATTGCCAACAAAAAGTTTCAATGAAACGACCATCAGAAATGCGATGGATAATTTCTTTGTGCACCAAATATACAAAACATACACATCACATGTATAGCACGAGTATTACATCCATGTTATGCCAATATTCTTATCACATGTTTTTAATATTGGCCAACAAAAATACATTAAACTCAAACCTCTACACACATTAATCATTCTTCATCGGTCTATAATATTACTGTAGATGTAGCATATTTATGCATAAACAAATCTTCTTCTTTTTTAATTAAAAAAAAACTATTCTCAAAATTCAATAAACTAGTAGAATATAAAACTAGAAAATTGCTTTTATTTTAAAACATACAAAACTACTTACTCTATCTGGGTCCTTCTCATATACTCCATAGAATGCTTCAAGTAATCCTTCCCTTATATTTGAGCTAATACTGCAAACAAGAAAAAAATTTCCTGACTTGAGTAAAACACCTAAATAGATCACTAATATGCACAAAACATTTTAGAATATTTGTACTACTCATACAATTAGGGAAAACTGGAAAAGAGATGTGGTAGGGAAGAATACAAAGACTACAGTAACGAGGACACAATTCTATATAGAAATGAAAATAAGATAACTCTTCTATTTTTTTTAAAGAAAATTTAGGAGCTTCTTATTACCAATAAATAGATTCCCTGTGCATCAAAGGAGACGGGGATCTCCATGCAAACTTTTATAAGAAGAAAGATAGGAAAGGGATTAAGAAGATGACCAATTGGAAAGGGGGAGCCCCTTCCACAATTTCTGAGGCTTCATCTCTCAAAAACCATAGATTGCCCATAATAGTTGAAGGATTGTCCACTCCTAAAATCATAGTAAACTAATCTCTAGGATAACTCTTGGTTCTTGGCTTTTCATTTTACTTTGGTTTGGTAAATGAGATTCCAATATGGTAATGAGTTTAGGACAGATAATCAAATTAAACATAATAGTCAATCAGCTTTTCTTTTTTCTTTTTTTAACTATTTGTAAGCATAGCAGATCATTATAAACCATAGTTCAGACAAAAAATGCAACATCCTTTTTTTCCTAGTAAACATATATAACAAGATTTATTATAGTTCATAAATTTAAGAAAGAAATTTCTGTGTCCCACTCATACATGAAGGTCTCTACGAAATAAAAACATGGTATACAGCTACTGGAATAACTAGAAACTACCTTCCCATCATGCCAAAATCATAAAAGATTAGCCTTCCACCATTTACATCATCTACAGCGATGTTTCCTGGATGCTGCAAGGAGATAGATAGATAAATAATCATAACCATTTATATGCTCTGATTAAGTATCAGATGTAAAATATTGACCCAAAACAATCTACGTCTTGCATTAAGTATCAGAAAAAAATCACTACTAAGCGTAAAGTGTGTCCTAACATCCATGGGTTTAAAGGGGAGCTTTCTCATTTTTATATTTTAAAGCATTAATTTCATCATATTTCACCGTAATTTGATAATATATTACAAAAAGGGAGCATTGCATATGGACAAACCGAGCTTTGGTTAGCCGGTTAGGTAAGGGGATCAAACCTCCCCAACCCCCCCCCCCCCCCCCCCCCCCCCCCAAACCTCGAGGGCACCAATTTTTTTTAAAAAAAGGATGAGGAAATAAGCATTGCTATAAGCAAACATGGTGTATGATAGTCAATTACTTAAAAAAAAAAAACTCACTGGATCAGCATGAAAAAAGCCATGCGACAAAATCTGCTCCAGGTAAGATTCAACTGCATAACGACCCAACCTAATGACAAAACATCAATGTACAACAGTAATTTCCAAAAAGCAAAAAAAATCTACCTCGTGTACCATGTGAATGTACCTCATGAAGGATAGCAAAAGGGGCCTTACCTTTTACGATCAACACCCAATTGATCCAATGCTTTAATTCTGTTTATTTTTATTCCTGGGACATACTCCATTGTCAAAACCTACAACATGAAGTATCAATTTTTAATAGAAGTTCAATAACTATTTGTCGCAATATTTCAATGTAAAACCATTGTATTACTGAAATATACCTGTGGTGTTGTGTACTCCCAATATATAGCTGGCACTTTCACATAATCCATTTCTTTAAAATTCTTTGCAAATAACTCCGCATTTGCGGCTTCCGTGGTATAATCTATCTCCTGTACATAGCTACATTACTGTCAAATCTACAGGCAGCCTAATATAGCATGAAACTTTCAGAAAATTCCAGAAAGAATGATTAAGATAAGATCCTCCAGTTCAACAACAAAAAAAATGAGAATGCATTAATAAAGAAAATTCTATGTTTGAATTATACATGCATACAAGTGTGCAGATACTTCTACAACTGTGATTTCAAGATAAAATGGGTTATCATATAAATGTTCACAAGAATTATTTCAGTTAAACTGTTACAGTGATTTCACATGCAATCATTGCATCCATGTCACGTGGAGACCCATCAGCGAAGAAGGATCACCTGATATAGAACAGTAGCACACTCATCATAAATAGCAACCCAGTCCCTCTTAGCGCCATCTGATTTTGGGTCAATTTTCTGCAGATATTCAGCAATTACCTGGGATCAAAGGGAAAAATGCATAAACATCCAAATCTTGTATTAAAGCTATGGCTCACTCACAATGCAAGAATCTAACGTCCATCTTTCCATATGTAACAAATATTTGATCTCCGCAAGTATGCTATGCGAGGCACAGATATTATACACCAATATGATCAATAGATGAAGAAGAAGAGGGATGGAGGGAGGAAAGGAGAGAGGGAGGGAGATGGAGAGGGAGGGAGGAATAATTATTATTATTATTCATCAAGCACAGCAATCCAGACACCCTAAACTAAAAATGACAAAAATATCCCTAGACATCAAAACCAATGGGAGCTCATTCATTTCTGTACTTGTTTTAATAAACAGAAAAAGAAACTTCACAGAGGCATTCCTTCAGAATTCAGCGAGTTTGAAGTGACACCTTTTTTAGAATCACAGATGTAGCAACGATACCTTAATTCAGAAACTGTCCAAATTGACACACGTATCCATGTTCCTTCGAGATCTAGAAATATAGTCTTTGGAGCTTCTTTTGAAAGGTACAAATGCATCAATGTGAATAATAAACATATCCAAGTTTATGTTAGAAAAGATGAAACCCCCTGTTGATGGGTTGGCATCAGGAACTAATGGAAGGTGAATTCTGTTGCTAGGTATCGGTGCATAATTAACATCCACTACGCCCAACTTTACCCAGAACTTTTTTCAAAAAAACGTTACCCATAACTTAATCATCCATTCATATTTTAAGAACCTTTCTACAGTTCTTTTGGACATCCTTCATTCTCTTTGATCTTGCAAGCCAATCTGTCTATCCACTTCATCTCCAGAGTCACTGACCATGTGAGTGTTTCTGATACATATAACCATTAACCATTGACTGGGTTGATCACTTCAACGGGCTTTAATAGACAAGTGAAGTTGTGCATGCATGCACGAGATTTCAATAAATAAACAATATGTTTAAAGTTAGTTCACTCTTGTATTAACTTACCCTCAGGTTCTTCAGATCTATGTCAAACAGATCTTTAAGACCAGGTCTCTGCACTTTAACTACAACTTCCTGGCCCTTAAATCTTGCTCGGTGTACCTGTCCTGCATGGGAAAGAATCCAATTTGAGCAGATAATCTTAGTATGCGGGGAGACATGAATTAGAAAGCATTGAAAAAGAAATGATACATAATATAGATAAATAAGGCCATAAGGGGATACCAAGACTAGCAGCAGCAATTGGTTCAATGTCAAATCTATCAAAGAGATCTTTCACAGGGGCACCAAGTTCTTCTTCAACAATAGATACAGCAGTCTCTGAAGGAAATGGAGGAACTTGATCCTATATGGACGTAAAAAAATGGTATAAATGTCCCACAACTTCAGAAAAGCAATCTTTGCACCAGCTTTATTTATATTTTCCCTCAAACAAAAGAAAATAGAAAAAGCAAGACATTACATGGAGTATATTTTTTTATTTAAAAAGATATCCTCCATATAAACAAAATTATGAGCCAATGGCCTCTGGAAATGGATTTTTAAAAGCTGAAAGCTAAAATGATCAATAAAGTATATTTGTACTTATTAAGAAAATAAAATAAAGATACTACAGCATTTACTATACATAAATATCACATCCAAAATATTAAAAATAATAAGAATCCCTATAAGATTGTTAATAAAACAATTATGGGAAACAATGGAGAACATCATCTCCAAATGGTAGATAAAATAATACAACTTAAAATCATGCTCATGAAATTGAACATGGTCCTGCCGACACCTGAACCCATAGCAAAGATTATGAGACTAAACTCACTTTTAAGGTCTCTGATCGATATTAAATTTAATCATGATATTGTAAATGTGCACTTGACCTTCTTTGGAAGATCTGCTAATTTATGTTATTCATCATCTCTGAGTATAACTCGTTTGGCCAAGCACAGTCCACCACTCATCTAATACCTCAATGGATAGGAGACATTATGTTTACAAGCAAACTAATTGGGAAACCAAAATTAGGGGTAAAGTAAACAGAATAACAGAAGAAAGTAATTTTGAGATGGAGGTAGTGATCTTTTGATTATTTTTATAAAGAATGAAAAGCATTCAAGAAGAGAAGGGGAAAAGGAAGAACTCGAGAATTGTGCAGCCTTTCCAAGTCATATTCTTCAATAGAAAATTTGGAAAATTTACAACTAATTAGAAATTCCAAATTCGTGTACTAAATAAAATCATCAAAATGCAATGGTATTAATGGATGACAAACAATATATCAAGTAAGATCCAGGTGAGAATGATGTTTCTACACGTAGAAGTGTTCTGACCTGAAGCTCTGACAACTGGTCGACATATTCTTGAGCAAGAATGTCAACCCTAGTGGAGAACTGCTGTCCTATTTTGATGAATGTAGGGCCTAATCTTAATATGCTTTCCTTTAACCACTTCGCAAGGGCTTTCCGCCGTTGGACTTTTTTCTCTTCTGTCACTCCTCCTACAAAAAAACACAAAATCATATGTAATATATGACAGATCTAAATGTCAAAATTGAATTGGTTATATCCTCTGTACACATGGATGGAAGTGCTGGAAACATATTGGTTAGGTCCTATGATTCTTTCATGCATCTTTATTATTGATTATTATAATTATTTATTTGCAACAGCACAGACTTATAATATGCAGTTAGATTCCATAAGCCAACCATTCCTGTTGCACCAGGTAATATTACTTAACATTGATAAATTGCGCACACAGATGTAGATGGACAGAAGTAATGGGTGTCAGCCCTGAAACAAAGTAGAAATTGTGATATTCACAATCCAGACCACTGGTTGTGTTCCTTGAAAGCAACAGAAGCTCATACTAATACACTTGTCTTGGTAATACTTTGAAGCAAATTTTACAGTGCTAAGTTATGATCAGGTCCAAACAGTACTGTGGCATATCTTTTTTTGAAGTAAACAGTAGGCCGACGCCCTCATTATATTAATAAAGGAGAAAGCCCAAAGGGAAAAACATAAGGGAAAACACAAATCAAAACAAGAAAAAAGATCCGTCCCAAAAATGGGGACCGACCCATAAATGAAGCAAAATCAGAAACTACTCATTATACCGTGGCATATCTTATTTCCTCAAAATTTGAAGTGACCATATATGAGATCTTGATGTAAACACAGCAGCATTTTCTTATTAATAAAAATGTTGATAAAATAACCCCAAATACATGACATTTTTAATTGTGGAAACAGATGCACTGGAATCTTACTCCAAAAACAAAAATGGGTATTTGAATGAAACGTTGAGTAGAACTTTTAAAAATCTGGAACAACCACCTATGTCCACTGAAATATGGATTACCATGTCATAAAAATAAGTGTCATACCTCGATAAGCAAACTTCTGATTGTTGAGCCAAGCCTTGAATATAAATGTAAAAACAAATCCCCAAATCTCTAAAGTCCTTTGTATTGTTGAGTAGGTTTTAAATCTATTCCACCGCCCACCTGGAGCAACAGAGACCTACACGAAACCCACATATTACGATTTGAAGAATGCCCAAAAAAAAAAACTCATGTTGGTCTGATTACAGCTAAAATGATATCTTTCTAGTCAAAGAAACTATAAACAAAGGCCATCGAAACAATCCTACCATTAGGCTAAACAAGAAATGCAAGAATCAAAATTTGAAGAACAATGAGAAGTTTATAATATAGTTCTCATAACTTTATTACTTATATGTAATATTATTCAAAGGTTTAAATACACACACACAAATGACTCGAGTACTCTCCCATTAAATCAACAAGCACATAATCATTCATTCGAATCAAAATCAACAGAAAAAAAATTAAATAGTCTCAGCTTATTGAACTATAAAACTATCACATATCTTCGCCAATAATTATCATCATCCAATTTGAAGAAAGATATGATTTTGGATTCAACCCATGAAAATGTAAATCATCTCCAACTACTAAAACCAACAAATCAAATCAAACGAAACAACAACAAAAAAAAAATGATAAAACAAGATCACCTGCGGCTCTTCCTTTCCACCCTTCTTGAACCAAACATCCTCCTGCCCAATCTCCTCGATCGTCATCCTCTTCGCCTCCGACCTTGGCGCCTCGGCCTCCACGACTGCCTCCACCACCGCCGCCACCGCTCCATTGCCATTCTCATCACCAAACTTCGCCAGGCTCCCGTTCCCGTTCAGGTACAAGTCCACATTCCCATTCGAACCCTCCAAAACCACACTCCCGTTGCCGTTCAAACCATACTCCCTCAAACGCCCCTCTTCGACCTCTGCAACCGCCACTCCTTCATCACGAACCGCTCTCCTTACACTCCTTCCGAGCAATCCACACCGTCCGTTCCGCAATCGCAGTATGGATAATGGAATCCGTACACGATTCCTCCTCACCAAACTGAATTCCTGGATCAGAGGTGCTGACGAGGAAGTCAGAGACAACGCCATTGTTAGGGTTTCTTCGTTGGATTTCCGGATCAAACCCTAGAATTCATGGAGGATGAGAGGCTATGAAAAGAAAAACGAGTGTCTGTTGAGCGAACAAGTGATGGATCAGACCATCGGAGGGACTTGGAGGGAAATATAAAAAATGTGGAGGGAGTGAGTGATACGTGGTTCGAGATACGTCCACGTGGCAGCTCGGATGGATGGGCTCCTACGTCTCTCCATTGGTTCGCGTTGTCGCGCGAGAGCGACTCCCGTCGCTTTTGCGCCACATATGGTTGTGGTCTGGAGAAGCTCTGACGCCCGTCGGATCTGAATGGGCTCTCCGTGGACCTTTATTGGACGGTTTTGACCGAATGAATTTCTCGTGATCTCTCGGTGAGAATAAGAGGGGGGAGGGACTTGTTTTCTCGATCTGCGTCGGTGGGGAGGAGGCGAAACAAAGTGCGTGTTATATAATACAATGACCGGAATACCCTTGAAAGGGCTCCCTCACAGTGAAGGCGAAGCCGACACCGATCGATTGACGAAAAGCTTCTTCCGCCATTAGAGCACACACATGTTGTTCCGGTTGATTTCCCGCCAAAACTCACACCCTTCGATCCTCTCCTCCCTCCGCCGTCTCTGTCACGGGCCGTCTCCGCCGCCGCCGCCCCCTTCGAGACTCCGCGACTACGGCTTCGTCCCACCCGACACGCTTTCCCCCAGAAACCCAAACGCCGACTTCAGCGGACGCTATCGGAGCCGATCACAAAGAAAGAGAGAGAAGCCGCACTACAGGCCGCCGTCGTCGCTTGACCGGGCGGGGCGGACGCCTGTACACTCCGACCTCCCGTTCGACCTCCGGTTCAGCTACACCGAGAGCGACCCGAACGTGAGGCCCATCGGGCTCCGGGAGCCCAGGTATTCCCCTTTCGGGCCGGACCGGGTCGACCGCGTATGGACCGGCGTATGCGCGCCGGCCGTCGACCCGACCGTCCGGTCCGTGGACGGGGACGGTGGGGATAGTCAGCGGGCGGAGCTCGAGGCGAAGGCGCGGGAGTCCAGGGAGGCGGTCCTCGGGGAACCGCTCACCGAGGCGGAGCGGAAGAAGCTCGTCGAGAGCTGTCAGAGGAACAGAACGAAGCGGCAAATCAATTTGGGTAATGAAAAAATCATGTCTTTTTTGTCGCATTTTGAATGATGTGTATGCGGGTGATGATGGGTTGTTATTGTTGGTTTAGGGAGAGATGGGTTGACTCACAATATGTTGAATGATATTCATAATAATTGGAAGAATGCGGAGGCTGTTAGGATCAAGTGCATGGGTGTGCCCACTGTTGATATGAACAATGTCTGCATTCAGATAGAGGTACTTCTCCTGTTGTCGCTCTATATGCTTCTGGTTCATTGATTCATCTTGTTATGACCACATTCACAAAATTCATGTACAACCATATTCGGTGAAGATTACATGGATGCAGTTAGTGAACATTCGTAAATAATACAAGATAAGTACAATGAAAATATGGAGACAAGTAAAGTATTTTTTAAAATGTATAGGGGGTAGTCAATTAGGATTTTCATGGACAAATTGTCCATGTTCATGGATTTGTAAATCTTGTGTTTTTCAATCAGGACATTGGTTTGTGGACAAAAAGTCCAGTGTTATTCAACTGAGACATTATTTCATGGACAAAAAGTCCAGCGTTATTCGATTGAGACATTATTTCGTGGACAAAAAGTCTAGCGTTATTCGATTGAGACATTATTTCGTGGACAAAAAGTCCAGCGTTATTCGATTGAGACATTATTTCGTGGACAAAAAATCCAGTTTTATTCGATTGAGACATTATTTCGTGGACATAAAATCCAGTGTTATTCGATGGAGACATTATTTCGTGGACAAAAAGTCCAGCGTTATTCGATTGAGACTCTTCATAGTAGACATTTTGTCTTGTGTTAGTCAATTTAAACAGGATTTGTAAAGACTTTCATAAGTGATGGATTTTTGTGGACTTTAGAGAGAGAAATACAAAGGAAAAAGTCATTTCAGAATCCCACCCAAATGAGTGAGATTCTCATGGACTTTTATTCCAGTATTGTGAATATTTCTTCTTTTTTTTCTTTCAACAAAACTCATTTATGATTTTTATCCTATGCCTTTCATATTTTTATTTATATTTTTTTTCTTTATTTATATCTTTTTTTTCTGAATGTCCATTTGTATGAAATATTGCTATCACCTCAAATGTTTGATGAATATATGAGAATGGTAGATTTGCTTGTGTTGCAATAAATCATTTCATTATTATATATTATATAATATATGCCTAAATCATCCACAATTATTTTCTAAAATATAGATTTATTATAGATTTGATTATATGTAAAATGTTTTATTTGATTTTCTTTGAAGATGTTTCTATTTTTGTATAATATACATCCATTTTTTTATAATGTTCAGACATATATAAAAATAAAAAGATATATTTAGGCATATGAATATATATAACTAAATATATTGATTGCTTTTATTTCATTTTTTATTTAAAGTAATATAATGACCACTTTTATTTTATTTTATTTTAAGTAATATAATTTATGATTTTATATCATTATATTTGAAGAGATGTAATATATGATTTTTATATAATATATATATTTTCTTATTTTTTATTGTCTTCCTAGTTAAAAACCCATTCATCCCCTCTATGAAATTCTCTCTCTATAACAGAAAAAAAAAAGGTTAGCTCATTGTGGATTTTTCTCAATATAAGGTTTTTTTTCTTTTTTTCTTTTTATTTTAGATCAATTGTTTCGAATAAAGAAGAATTTTTTATGAATGTAAATATGTATGAAATATTGATATCGACTCATATGTTTGATGAATGTAAGAATTATGGATTTGTTTGTGTTGCAATCAATTATTTTCATTATTTGTTTTTATCATGGCATTCTAACAATATGCATTTCAGATAAGTGAAGATTGATATTTACTATATTAAATTATATTTTATGTTGGGTATGATGAGTTCTTTATTTGTTATTTAAATCCAAAAACATTATTGTGTTTATTAATAGAAATCCATATGTGAAAATAGTCAATCTGTGAAAGAATGCTAAAATCTGTTAAAGTCTTTAAAAGTCCATTAGAGTGATTTGTGAAAGTCTGCAAATGTCTGTGAAAGTCTGTGAAAGTCCATGAAAGTCCATGAGAGTGATTTGTGAAAGTCTGCAAATGTCTGTGAAAGTCCATGAGAGTCAATATGTGAAAGTCTACAACAGTCTGTGAAAGTCTGCAAAAGTCTGTGAAAGTCCATGAAAGTCAATCTATGAAAGTCTGCAAAAGTCTATGAAAGTCTGCAAAAGTCTGTGACAGTCTGCAAAGTCTACAAAAGTCCATCACTTAAACAATGTCCACAGAAATCCATCAAAGTCCGTATCGACTACCCCCCCAGTAGTCTTTGCACATTTAGGGCAAATGACCCCAGTTGATTATGAGAAATACATGCAAAAAGTTCGATATAAGGTATGAAGTTGGCGAAACAATTGGGATTTATCTTTAAATTATGTAGAATGTGTAATTCATCCAAACTAAATGGATATCCAAGTCGTGGAGATATTAAAAACATTGTTTGACAAGCAGAAATTTCTTCGGCTAATGTATATGGGAAGTATCCAATGACTGAACCTTTTTGAACATTAAGAAAAGTACGGATTACTTTGTGACTGGTTATGATTTGTGTCCTTGAAAGAAGTTTATTAAGGTATTTAGGTGATGGTCATATCTGCCTATGAATGATTTTGAAGTATTTGCACATTCCCATGTCACAATCAAGATTTTTAAAACCTAAATTAACTGCAAATGCTCTTTTTTTCTTCTTTTTTCTTTTTTGTAGCGATAACTTAGTTCACAAATTGTGTGTTGAAATATGACAGAACAATATTTTGTTCAGGATAAAACTGGTGGAAAAATTATCCATCAACATTGTGGCCTCATTATGTTGTATAGAGGTAGAAACTATGATCCTAGGAAAAGACCTGTGATTCCTTTAATGCTGTGGAAACCCCATGAGCCAGTGTACCCGAGGTTGATTAAGACTGTCATTGATGGCCTGACCATAGAAGAAACGAAAGCGATGAGGAAGAGAGGACTTCAAGCCCCTGTATTGACTAAACTCGGTAATGATTTCCACAACCAGCATCAAAAATTAACATTTCATTTACTTATGTGGGTAGTAATATAATTGTTTATTGCTGTAGCAAAAAATGGTTATTATAATGGTCTTGTCCCTATGGTTAGAGATGCTTTTATCACCGATGAACTGGTTCGCATAGACTGCAAGGGCCTGGAGAAAAGCGACTACAAGAAGATAGGTTGCAAGCTCAGGGTAAGATCTTGGAGCTTGTTCACGCTAATTATCAATATGCTTTAGTGGAGAATTAGAAAGTTATCAAAAAAACACTGATCTTTTTATAGATATCTTATTGTTTTCATAATGTGTTACCTATTAGTTATTACTATTTGGGAGGATCCTGTGACCTTTGTTTGTGCATCAGTTTCATACTAACATCACCAGTCCGTAAACCTGCACTATATTAGAATCCGGGTTTGCCCTATTTATATACCTTAGAAAGTGTCTTCTAAACCATCTGATTAGTGACTATGAGTGGCTTAAAGAACATTTTGAAAGTTAAATTGCCCTTAGCCTCTGCATTTTTAGTTTTCTGCCTGTCTTCATGCTCCATGATGGTACTTTATAATTTACCATGTTTTGGTTTTGGATGCTCATATTGGTAATCTGGATGTACCCAAGATGAAACAGTAATCTGCGGATATTTAATAACACTATATAATCATAAATTGGGATTTTTTTAGTTTTAACCAACTAAATCTCCCACAATGTTCATAATATTTTAGAATATTATATATGTTGAACAACCTCAGGTAAGTACAGGAAAGCCAAACTAATGAGATGCATGTTTTCCACTTTTTAATTCACAAGCTAAATGGAAACAATCTTGTAAACCGAACTTTGGTTAAGTCGGCAAACACCTCTCATCTCTATAAAAGAGTCAAGGGATCAAATCCTGAGGAGCATTATTCTTCAAAAAAAAAAAAGGAACAATCTTCTTCGCTGTTCATATTATGGAAACTAGGATTGTGTACTATCTGTCCTTTCAGGAATGAAATGTAATGAACTTGGGCGACCCACCAGATGCTTTTAAACTGCCATCTGACCTTTGCCCTAACAAACAATAATCTATGTTGTTGCATTTCTCACTAGTTCATTGGGTCTTTGTTGCTGGGTCTGTCACTCCTCTATTGTTACTAATGTACTAATATACTCTTTACTAGTTCCTTTTTATTTTTTTGAAGAAATTTACTCTTACTAGTTAACTGTGTTTTTTCATGTCTGATACTGGCCAATATAACATAAATAACTTTTATGTGACCACCCTGATCCACTTCAATATTGGTGAAAGACTGAAAGGTGAAGTGAGGTTGCTTTAAAGTTCGACTTGCGGTCTAATATTTATCAATTTTACTTGAAACTTGCGACCTCAAAGGATGAGGACAAATTGTTGGATGTAATGACTGGGATGGCTTTTACTGGCCTTTTGCTTTACCACCTCTCCTTGTCATCATTGTAGGTTTTTTACAGAATTAAATGGTTGTTTGGGTGTTAATGCAGGACTTGGTTCCTTGCATCCTTGTTACATTTGATAAGGAGCAGATTGTGGTATGGAGGGGAAAGGAATATGCCACTAATCCTCAACAAACATCACATGATGACACCTTCTCTAATGTCATTGAACACCAAAAGTAAATCTTGAACTAGGACTTTGACAGTGATGGACTGCATCAGACTGGGACTGGAATTTCAGCACCAATCCAATGGTAGGCATGACAACATGATGTGGAGAAATGTGTCTTGTTGAGCATGCGTCTGTTGGCTGGGGTGGCTTCCTCGCACTCATGTGTTTTACAGTGCTGATCAAAGAACAATGTCTCATGACATTGGTGATGATCACAGGTTCGAAATCTATAGCCCCCAAAAGATGGATGGATTATCTCATTGTTGCCCATTTTTCCAATCCATTGGAATCTTGATCCTTTAATGTATCCCATTTTATTGGTATGGATGATATTGAACATTTTAGGTTTTTATTTAAATGAGGGTTTTGTGATTGCTATGCTGACCCAGAAGATTAGATTCAGATTCTGTATCAAGCTCTGCCTGTTACCAATAATATTGTCCAAAAAAAAAAGCAGGTTGATGAATCCAAGGTTTGTTACATGACTAGTGTTTGCTACCCAGAATTCAATATTGTCCTTAAATCAAACAGTAGATTTATTATCAAATATTTTCTTAATAGAATGGTAGAGGCACCCTCTCTTTAGTGAGGGACTTGGGTTCCGTCAATGATCTGTCAATAATCTTTTTTGTGGCTGATGACTTTTTATATATAAAAAAAGGAAAATGTTACACTCAGGCAGTTTCTCAGTCCGTTTCTCAGACACCACGTAGGATTCAATGTGGCGAGAGTGGGCTGACGTGGAATCATTTCGAAAACTTTTGGCGGACCCGGATGGGTTTTTAGAAATTTTATTTTTAAAATTCTTCGATAAGAACCCACTAACTAACGAAACTCACTATCAAGCATTAAATGATTTGACATTTTTTAAAATAAAATGGCAGAATCCATTGACATGCATTAAATGATTGTAACATTTTTTTAATAAAATAATGGATGGCGTTGAATGTTCTGACAGATGTGGTATATACATTTGTTATCAGGTATATATTATAAAACACAGATATATCTGGCATGACTATCGAGAACAAGCTGACGATAAAGTCTGACAAAAAACTTTCAACTTTCAGCGTATTTATTGCAAATTTGTTCTCTCCTCTTTCATCACAGAAGACTCACATGCTCTCTTTGACCAACCCTTTCATCTTTCACAAAATGAAATCTCTCCCCCTCTCAATCTCTATTCCCTTCTCTCTCACTCACCCTTTGATATCATCGATATGGCTTATTATCGACGCCTGCAAGTGTGGTATTTCACCTTGTCTTCACCGTTTTGCCAGTGTGATACATCTGCTGCGTCTTCACTGTCTTTGAAGCATGGATCTTATGTGTCTTCAGCATTGTCTCCCTTTTGATTGTTGCTTTCTTATTTTCTTTTGTTAGCATATGGCTTCATAAATTATGTTTTTACAGATATGTTTGTTATCCTTATTTTCTTTAGTTAGCATATGATTTTTTTTATAAATTATGTTTTTGTAGATATTCTTATTTTTATTTTTTTGTTAGCATATGGTTTCATTATTCATTTTCAAATAGATTCTTTATTTTCTTATTTTGTTTTGGTAGCAGATGGTTTTCAAAAAGTATTTTTCACAAAAATTCTTATTTTTCTTATTTTCTCATGTTAGCATATGTTTTATAAATCATTTTTTCACATAGATTCTTTATTTCCTGATTTTCTTTGTATAGCATATTGTTTCATAAATCGCTGTCTTTCATTCAATGTCTTGGTGTTTTAATTGTTTTAATCTTATCTTGTATCTTTGAAAATAAAGATTGCAGATTCAAAAATTCGTCCAAATATGTATCTAATTAAAAATAACGTTTGTGCTATATACTCATATACCTTCTTGAACTGCTATATACTTATATTAGACTAGTATATACCGCTTACGGATTATTCGTTCGTTATTGATGTCCTTTCTTCTAGTGTTATTTATTTATATCTAATGTGCATGAAATTTGATATTGATTTGACAACATGTTTGTGATTCTTGATGGGAGTATACGCGTCGCCATCATTGTAGAGGGGTGGTCCCATGTTCTTGATGTTCCTGCTCCGCAACAATTCGGTCATTAAGAATGCAATGTCTTCCTCTATCATTGGATTGCTTGCTGGATGTTTAATATTCATTTCCATTTTTGTACCAAGGATGATATGACTTATATGGGTGATGAATTTTATAAAATCTGAACAAGTAAATGGTACAGTTTTGGTTGATGTTTATTCAGTCATGTTTTGGTTGTCATATATGTGATGATTTTTTGTTGTGTGGCGTAATTATTTTGTTTAATAATTATTGTGTAATTAATGTAATTATTGGTTATGTTATATACTTCATGGGATGAGGTATATGTTTTGTTATGTTACGTATATGCCTATGATGTCTAGATAGGTACGTTAGTATGGGTTAGATAAGTAGCACAATGAAGAAATGTCTACGCTAGGTTGGAAACAATAAGTCAATTTCTTATAAATAACCAAATTGTTCAATTCTACATTTGTAATGTCATCCATATGTCAAATTCTTCGTCTACTTGGTGTGATTGTGATCTCAATCACTTCAAATGTTTATAAACCTATTGAGATATGTGTTCAATTAAACATTGTATGTATCATTAAAAACTTGTTAAATACTTATTCACATTTAATACAAATAGTCAAGTTCATAACGTAAAACATCATCTTACAGAACTTGAAGAAATGTTCACGCCAGGTTGGAAACAACAAGTAAACTTCTTATAAATAATCATATTATTCACTTCTACATTTGTGATGTCATCCATATTTTAAATTCCTCGTTTAGTTGGTATGGTTTTAATCCCAATCACTTCAAATGTTTATGAACCTATCGAGGTATATGCTCAATTAAACATTGCATTTGTCATCAAAATTTGTTAAATGTTTATTCACGTTTAATAACGTTAAACATCACCTTACCTTTTCAAAATTGACCACATTTGAAAGTCTAAGAGAGCACTTCAGCATTACACACAAGACTATCCTTGATATTTACTTTAATATCAAATCTGAGCATATTCTTTTTACCTAAGGCAAACGACTTTATATAGAATTCTTTTTATTGTCTTAAGTCTCAAGTACTTTATTTGTCATCCAATGAGTTATATAACCCCTTATATGAATATATACCTCCTTAGATTAGGTATATACTTCATTAATTTTTATTATCCTCTAATAACAAAAAAGATTCAATGGAATGATAAAATCCACGTATCACACGCAAATTCAAGCAGCAAAAACGCCAACACGCCAAAAAAAGCAAGCACTGATCACAATTATTAGATAAAAAAAATTTAACTTCATTTGTCAAAAAAACAGCAACACATCTACAAAAGATTCATCATAACCTCAATCAATCTGAATCATCGTCTTCACCACCGTTAGCTAGAGCAGCGACGAGATCTCTCAAAGACCCCCAGACGGGGAGCTCCAATAGAGACAACGTCACCCTCAACTCCTTCTCCACCACCAACGTCTCCGCCACGTCCAACAGGTTCTTCATCTCCTCAATCAGCGCCATCTGCGCATCCACCTACAACAAACAAATGCATCATTAACACCGACAATTAAACGAACCAAGCCGCTCGGGCTCGGCTCAGCTCGGCTCAGCTCGTTCAGGCTCGTTCAAACAGATTATGATCACCATCTATAACAAGAGATCATCGATAGATAGTAGTCTGATGACGTTTAACGTCGTCGGATCGGACTGCGGGGTTGAGGGGATATGAGATTTCATGTCGACGAGCGTTGAAATGGACGGCGGTGGGGACAGCACGGTCGAGCTCCTTGTGGTATCCCTTTATGACTCCCTTCAGTGATTGATCTACGGTGGTTGTCATTGATGAGAGAGAGAGAGAGAGAGGAAAAACAAAAACAATATATGAAAATAAAAAAAGATGACAATGAAAATATTAAAAAACATGGTACAACAAAAAAAAATGGCGGCAATTTTTGAAGGAAATTTTTGATAAACAGTTTTCATGAGCTGACGTGGCATTTTTTTAAAAAATCCACGTGGACAATCTTACGTGGCCTAAGAAAATGTTGGTGATGTAAACTAAGTATAACAGCACTAAAAAAAATGTGTGGTTTGTGTTAAAAGAGTAATGAAACTCTTCCCTTTCTCTGACGGCCTCTCTAACCACTTTCTCCTAGGCCTTTCTTTCACTAACAAAATATGAAAATAGTTAAGAAATATTAATTTTGAAAAGAAAAAAATTCATATAACCTGACTTTTCATGAAGTCCATGTAACCCTTGAACACTTATGTAAATCTAAATAACCTCTTGAGTTAAATTTTCATTGACAGATGTGAAATATTCTATTTGGTTGATCATGATTGAAAATAGAGTATACTAAAAAAAACCCTTAACCCTCCTAAGGGTTTTATAATTTATTTGAAAATGTAAAATCGTCATTTATAGACGGTTTTTCACATTTTAAACATATTGTAAGGATTTTTGATATACTGTGTTTTTAATCAGGGTTAACCAAAAGAATTATTTACATAATATTTATCATCTATCAATGAAAGTTTAACAACATAGGCTATTTGGTTTTATATAGGACTTTAAAAAAATCAAGAGAATATTTGGATTTCTTGCAATTTGTAAGCTTATCCCTACCAATACATGACTATTCCACTCGTATTAGAATTCCACATTTCTAATAATGATATCATGGGATTATTGAAATCTAACAACCTGTTGAGGACATTGATCAGAAAAAGAGATTAAATTTGAAAACAATGTACTGGCTCCTTAACCAAGGGTTGTTGGGTTAATACAATCATCCATTAAAACCAATTCACATTTGCACCATCCACCAGAGTTCCTGATTCTCACCTTACACATGAATAGTTGACTTTGCAATCTGTAAGACACATTTGACAGATGATACAATTGGCACCCCCATGAAAGATTCAATATGAACAGAAGACACTATTTTTCACTTTGCTACAACACAATGGGCTTATACAGAAACAACAAATATGATAAATAAAACATTAACAAAAAAAAATTGACAATGCCAGGTCATCTCGGGCCGGATAACTCAACCGCATGGAGGTTGTCAGTAGAGTCCAAGATCCATTCGGAGTTACGGTGCGGCACGAGCTCCACCTCCTGGCGGACCACCTCGACCTTCTGCCACTCCTCCCACCTCTCCGCCAAGCCGTCCCCTTCGAGCATCCTCACCACCTCCGACATCTTGGGCCGGTCCACGGGGGAGCCCTGGGTGCAGAGAAGTGCGACTTGGATGAGCGCCTCCACCTCGATTTCCATGTAGTTGTTCTGGAGATCCGGGTCGACCAACATGTCAAGCTTCTTCTCTTTGAGGAGTCCTTTCACCTGAGAATGGCACACATAAGTCATGACAATCCACTATGGATTATGAAATATGCTTTTGATCAAGAACCCCATGTATCACTCTTTTTGTTCATCTTAACAAGTCTTAAGATTTCATTATGCAACTTATGGCATAAGCTACCTGTGGGTAAGAATCAAGATGTTCAGTAAAAGACAATTTATTAAATTTTGAGAAAATAAATAAAAGAAAAATAAGAATGTGGTTTATCAAGCATCATCAAGTTTCTCGTAATTCAATGACCAGACATTATTCATTAAACTCAAGAAATGGGTTTCAATCTTCATTGAATATAAATAGTAGAATATTCTTTGAAGTTCAAATTATTGGTCTCATAAGATTTTTCCACCCATAAGCCGATTTTCCCACTATCAATAATCAACCTCAATATAAAAAAATGGAAAAAGGACATTCACCATCTAAAGATAAATACCTATCATATAATCTATTGGCTTTGAATTATGATTTACACTAGTGCAAATCCTATAACCTCGATTTGAGGTGAGAAATTCCCCAACAACCTTTTATAAATTTTTCCAGTAGTAATTCCATAGTGTGCAACTGTGCATACAAGATCTTCCAATCAAAAGCACAAATGAGGCACTCATGTTGCTCATTTGCCCAGGTCCTTTAATAGCTAAAAACAAGTAAACCAGCAGAACCCCACGATGAACTCAGAGATAATAAATTGATTAATAAAACACCCATATTCATGATCTTAAGAAAGAGAGGGATAATGCCTACCCAATCAAGCAACATGACATCATCATCATTCGCAAGCCGAGCAAGATCAAAAGCCCTTTGTCCTGTTATGAGCTCCAAAAGCATGATCCCATAACCAAAGACATCGGTCTTCTCTGAAGACTTCCCAGTCGAAAGGTACTCAGGGGCTATGTGTCCGATCGTTCCACGGACAGCAGTTGTCACGTGAGTATCCTTGTAATCCATAAGTTTTGCCAAACCAAAGTCACCGACAACCGCCTCAAACTCTTCATCCAACAATATATTTGCGGCTTTCACATCACGGTGAATAATTTTTGGGTCACAATGATCATGCAAGTAGGAAAGTCCTCTCGCAGATCCCAATGCAATCCTCTTGCGTGTTGGCCAATCAAGAGGCGGTTCATTTGGTGGACGCTCTGAGAAAAACCCGATATAGTTTTTATTTACTATTTATGTAAAATATATAATAATACATTTCTTTATCGTGATAATGAATTCAATTACCTCTTAAACAAGACGCAACACTTCCATTAGCCATATACGGATAAACAAGCAATCTTTCTGTGGGAGTCATGCAAAAGCCTCGAAGCCGAAGGAGGTTTCGATGCACAGCCATGCTAATCATCTCCACCTCCGTTTGGAACTGAAGTTCCCCACCCGGTGTACGCTCCTCTTTCAGTCTTTTTACAGCCACTAGCGAACCATCCGCTAATCGTCCCTTGTACACCTTTCCAAAACCACCCCTTCCTAAATATTTTTGTTGCTAAAACTATCTGTTGCAACTTGTAACTCTCGGAGAGAAAACCTTTTAAGCTGACCCAGATGAACCTCGGGATCCTCTTCGGCTGGAATACACACAAAAAAAACAATAAATTTATATGCAAATATGTTTCAGTCTTGTGACTTTTGGTGATCTCACTAACCAGGTACATCAAAGAAATGTTCTTGGGGTTTCCGGCGACGCCACCAGGCAAAACCAATTGCAGGAGCAGCAAATAACAAAGCAGCACCAGCAGCTACACCACCAGCAATTTCTCCTGTACTTGAAGCACTGTTTCCTCCTGATATACATGTATAAAGCATAATCAGCAAGCAATTCAGAGAAGATACCAGTGATTATGATCAATAAAAAGCACCAGCGCATCTAGCTTTCATAAATAATACTGTTCAAGTTTCGACATTATTTCAAAATGAACTGTCATATTTTAATATAAAAAATAATAATAATAATAATTCTAGATGAGTGATATTATATCAAACAAGTGTACGAGACTGGAGAACAATGCCACAAAACATGGAGAAAAGTTTTGCTGCAAAGGAAAACAACATTTACGTCTCTAGTCCCTGATTCCAGTAGAAAACCAAAAGTTTACATCCATAATCATAAAAAATCATTTCTTGGACCAGAAAGGTGAATGAAAATAAAGTTCCTTTGAGATTATTCCAAAAAGTTTTATGGTTATTTTTTCCTGTATATTCCTTGATGGTTATACTCACTGCAGCTCAATTTTTGCCAAATCTTTTTTTCAATGAAGCTGGTAGGCCATCTACAACCATATATCAAGTAATAATGGAGTTCAGGCTGAAAAAGACAGAAAAACAGTGGGAAAAAATATATAAAGAAAGCAGAGAAAGAAGAGTAAAAAAACTGAGTTTGTAAAATCCAAGTTCAAGACAACACATTTACACACAAATTCTGAGTTTATTTTTTGTGTCAATGTGCATGAAGATCTGAACATATAAAAAAAAAATAGTCACCTTGTGTGGGGCTTGGCGGATGCAAGAACAAATGGAGGTGGAGGTGAAAATGGTGGCTCTCCAGGGCAAGGGTGTGAAGTACCAGGACCACACAGTTGGTTATTCGCAAAACTGCAAATGGAAATGGAGTGTCAGCAGCTGTAATGCTAGATAAGAATGCTGTTATATATTGAATAGACCATGAAGTAACCTGATGGGAGTGAACAATGAAAAGGAGCCATTTGATGGGACTGATCCAGAGAGATGGTTGTTAGACAAATCCCTGCACATCCAGATAATCAATTTAGCCAGCAATTCAGGCAGTTGTCAAGGAAGGGGAGGAGGAAAGCAGCGACACTATCGACTTACAGAACTTGTAGTGTAGAGACATTGGTCAAGGATACAGGAATTTGACCGGACAAGCTATTGTTGTTAAGCCGGCTATCCTTCCATGCAAGTTTCAATGAGCAACAACCATTAAGTTACTGATGAGCAATATAATTGTAACAAATAAAAAGAATGTGAAAGTTGAAAGAAATTTCAAGTATGAGGCAAAGGATTTAGGCAAATAAGAGAGAATTTGCATGCATGGACCTAGGGATGTTGTATATGTCAGGTTAATGCTCATAAGTTCCCTCAGCCAAACAACAGTGGAAGCAGAAATACGGGTTGGGATAGATGTTATTCACAATGATGGAATATGGCAACAAAAATTTGAATTGGTGTTTAAACAATTACATGTATGTCATATATAAGTCGCAACCTCAAGAAATGACATGCCATTCATCATATTCATATACATGTAAATTTACACCATTCCCTCACCGGAAGCTTTTGTTTCAGCTCCATTACTGCAAGAGTGCAAAATCTTTCATAGCTACCTTCAAGTGATAAGGGTGCAAACCATTTAATCATATGTTATACAGAGTAACTTCTGTAAACTTCGGAATATTTCTTCTGTCCAAGTTTCCAAGTTAAGAGGGAAAAAAACAACCAACCACATCGTTTATGTAGTTCTGGAAATCCCCAGTTAAACATAAAAGGAAAGAAAAGCATAATAAATAAAAAAAACAAAAGTTGTCTACTAACAAACTTTATTCAGGACAGACATTTAAATTAGTCAGTTTTAAACCCCCAGTCAAAATAACATTTATTAACATGAATGATAAAGCTGTTCTTGGTTATTAACCAGATGTTCAAAATTAAAAATTTACAATCATGTTTAACTGTGTAAGTTAAAACAAATGGGTAAATGGACTATCAAAAACCAAGCCAGTAAAAAACAAGGAATCAAAAAGTAACAGAAGACATTGGCATGTAAACGTAAATAGTCTGTAAGCCCATTGCCAGACATGAAAAACAAACTTGAAAGAGAAAGAAAATGCAAATTTTAAAAATAATAATAACAACAACAACAACAACATAATGAAAGAGGAAAAGTAAGAGTATTCTTACAGGAAGCGAAGCTTTGAAAGATTGCCCAATGTATCAGGTATGGGACCACTAAAATTGTTCAAGTAGAGATCCAAGCTCACTAGGTTTGTCAGGTTTCCAAGATCACTAGGAATCAACCCACTTATGTTGTTGCTATAGAGTTCTCTGCAAAAGAAGTGAGTCAACAGATATTATCATTGACCGAGTTTTTCAAATCCATTGTGCCTAAAAAAAATTTCATTACTTATAGTGATCTTCATCCGCACCACACAGCATACCATGTGCATGCCGTAGAAATTGGCTAATTAGATGCTATGGCAATTTATACCCTTATCCAACTTGTGGGGAGCAGTATTAATTAGGATCCCCAATTAATATAGGATCAATTCTATCAAAAATATGTGGAACAAGTTAAAACATGAACTGACATTATTCAATATAACATCAAAATTACTCTGGCCTAATTATCAAAAATCTTCCAATAACATATCAAGAAAGGATACAAAAGCCATCTTCAGGGACAATAGCATCATACAAGATTTACCATGCACATGGTCACACCCACCAACAACCCATCCCAAAATTGTCTAAAATTGAAACAAACAAAGCCTCTATTTCATATGAGATAATATTAAACAACTCACTTAAGCATATCCAGAAGGGGAAAAAACAGTAAACCCAATATACAGTCAAGACTTTGGAAGAATCAAAACATTATAATGCATAAAAGCATGACTTACAGATACTGCAAGTTTTTTAGTTGACCGAGTTGGGGAACTAATGTACCAGCTAATGCTGCATTTCCAAGATCACTGAAAGAGGGAAGAGCAAGAAATTCGGTGATGCATGTCAATTTGTAAAGCCAAACTAAAAAAGATATTACTACTTTGACTTACACTCTTATGACGCTGTTGTCGTTGTTACAGGTTACATGAAACCATGTGCATGGATTGACAAGTGTTGGATCCCAACTTTGCAGAACATTATTAGGATCATTTAAATTTGTCCTTAGATTGTGCAATGCGTCACCTATTGACAAAGACATGTAAACAACCATCATATCAGAAGTTCGATTAAAAGTAAATGAAATAGAGGGGTTGACTTGAATTGAAAAAAAGCAATTATGAATGACAATATAGAAGAACAAAGAGGGTGAGTAAATAATCATACAGGACAGTTAAATGCCTTTTCCTTGTGTGGTGCAAACAAAATGATCCTACTCAAAAAAACTCATAAGGCTTTATGGTGTAGACATTCCCAATAACCTCAACCTCTATTCCTTGCCTTCTTGTCTAGCTTTTTCCACTATTTTGAATTTCCAATCAATATTTGATAAAATTGGAACTTCTTCATAAAAGTAAGTTCCAGGGATGAATGGTCAAATTCTGGTCATCTAGATCATGGCCACAAAAAAAGACAGAGCTCATTAAATTAAGGTCCTCCACATCAAGGAGAATTTATGCACCAAACATTACGAATAATCTCCTGAATAATAAACAGAAGAAAAAAAAAAGGATATATCACGGTAATTTAGGATCTTTTCTTATTTTCCAATAATGCACTTGGTTTGTAATAAAGCTTAGCAAATGATAATTGATATGCTGACATTTACCTGTTTATTACAGGATTGTAGGATCTTTCTTGTTTGAGGCATTGTCTAATTTCAAGAATTGATCACTAGTAAAAAAAAATCTTCATTCTGTGATATAAATTTCCTATTACATTTATCAACTACTCGACTAACACATCTGAACACCAACTCAACTACAGAAACTTACAAAATCTAAGAGATAATACCAGTGAACAATGATGGCAATTCAAACGACGTACCCATGAGAGACTACCTTCTCAGTTTAAGGAAAGCTTCCTCAGTTTACTTGCGTTAAAAATAAACCGTTCATCCATCAAGACCCCTCTCCCTCTCTCTACACTTCTCTACTTCATCATTACCCAAACCCCCAATCAATGAAAATCCTTTTGGAAAATCATCCATCCCCATCACCATAGAACACTGATGAGCAAATTCAACAAGCAATTGCAGTCCATTAAGGACACAAACCAAAACCACCCACTTCCACCAATTCAACCCCTTTCAAAACCCTCCTCAAACACTTCATCCCCATAATCAACACCCACATCCCAAATACAAAAACTATCTTAGATCTCCATCAAAGTAAAAATAATAAATAAAAAAACACCATTTTCATGTTATATAAACAAGAAGATCAAAACAAAACCAACCAAACCAAAATAAAAAGAATTAGGAGAGAGAGAATAGTAAAAGAAGCTAAGAAATCATACCTTCCATGTTGGCAAGAACCCTCGCGAGAGGATGGAACACTAAAATCAGCCATAGAAAGACAGAAGCCGAGATTCCCCTCTCCATCCCCATCACCACCACTTCTACCTACTCACTCACTCATAATACCTCCTCAGATCCTCTCAAAAATGAAATCCCAAAACCCACATCAAAAAAGGCAAAAAACCACTAACTTTCGCTTCCTCCCCCCAAAAAAATCACTACCCAGATCAAAAAATCTTCCAAGTATATCGATCCGATGCAACCCAGATGATAAAAATAAAATCTTTTCAGTCAATCAAACAGTGGATCCGTTTTGTTAACTGTAATATCTTTTTTTGAGGTTTTTTTTTTCTCCTGTTTGTGATTTCTCAGGGTCTCATCATCTCAAGTGAGAGCGAGCCAGGCTGCAGAGTTTTTTTAATATTCTTTTATTTATAAATATAAATAAATTTCAGGGGAAGCTGACCGAGATGGGTGTGCAAGCTGCCCGTTCATAGTCAAAAATAATATTTATATATTTGGGGATGTTTCATATTTCCTCATGTGAAGTTGCAAAAATCCGTTTTAGTCCCTGCAATAATGGAACTATTCAAATGTTAATATAATCTCTGTCATTAATCAGTGAAATATATATTCAAACGAACTAAAATGTACAGTATATACTAAAATAAGGATGTGTTTGGATGTAAGGTTAAAATTTTTAGATTCTTAGAATCTTGTGTTTCAAATTCAACTTTTAAAAAATGTTATTTTATTAGATTTTCAACCGCAAGATTTTTTAACCTTTAAAAGGAAGATGGTTGTTTGAAAAGCTAAACAATAAAAATATGTTTGGATCTGAATTTGATAATTTTTAGTCTTTCAAATGTAAAATCTATCTAAATTTATATCCAAATGAGCCTTGAAAAATGCTTCATAATACTTTGATGAATTGAATTCGTAAATAAAGGCAAATAAGAAGGTGATTCAATCAAAATCAATAGTGATAGATTGAATCATTTACAATAAGCTCCTACATTCTATTTAGCATGTATTTTGGGTGTGTAAATTTCAAGGTTGTTCAAAGTGAAGAGGCATGTCTAACGTGTAATAGACTCTAGTTGACTTGATGGTGAGCATGAGATGCTTTTTGAGGGGTCGATCTTAGAGCATCTCCAATCATGCTCTACCAATACTCCTTCATTTGATGGAGCATGACATGTTTACCCGGGCAAAGAGCATTGATTACAATGTTCACTCTAACCATACTCCTTCAATATTTTATTAATATATTTTTGTCAAATTAATTATATTTAAATTTTAAAGTTACAAAAAAACCTTAATAAGATAGATTGTCATTTTTTCAAGTACAATACAACATAATTAAAATTACAACATATTTAAAACTACTACATAATTAAAATTATAACATAATTAAAACTACTACAAATCTATTACACATGTCGGTTTATCTTCACTTCAAAAATAAATTATTAATAATAATAATAATACTTAAAAAAATAAAATGATAACAAATGAGAAATTCAGATCAAATGTAAAATTTAAAGAGAAAAAAACCTTAATTTTGAACAAAACTTGTAAATTGAGAGTGTAAAAATTGTATGAATAAGGATGAGGTTAAATAGATGAAATTATAACCGTTGAGATATAGCCGTTACAAATATACACAAAATATATTTTTTTTAATTTTCTGTGGGATCCACCAAAATTCAAATGAAAAAAAAAAATTTTATTTTATTTTTATTGTGGGGGGCACACTTGGGAGCTCCTCATTGCCTCTCCCGTTTGTTGAGTGTTGAGACTCGTCCGCCCGAATTGTTGAGCAAAGAGGAGTTGGTTGGAGCCGATTATTGGTGCATGCTCGTCAAAATGGTGGAAGGAGCCGAATTAAATCGGCCTCTTGGAGATGCTCTTACAACCTTCATAAATGGCCATTACTCTTATAAGTCTTGTACGTTATCAGTGTCATATCATTAATTATTTGGACAACGAATATATCAGCTTAGGTCATCTTATTAATTTAAGAAAAAGTAAATTACATTCTATAAAGAAAAATCATCATTATAGAATTTAATTTTGATATTGTTAATTAACTTTTCAAGGTTATTTTAATGAAGTTTATGTCTAGGTTTGAATCACTTGTAATCACAAGAAAAACCCTATATACGTAGGAACATTTTATGATCCAAATCCTCCATCTCTAATTTATTGTTGATCTAAATCGTACCATTTAACTAATGATCAGAGCACTGAAAATTCAAAACTATGAAAACAAAAAAATATGATCATATATTCAAATATCTAAAATGCATATATGGATTTCCAAAAATATTCAAACACGACATATATTTTGATCTAAATCATATATATATTCATATTATATACTATTTGAAATCATTTTTTCTGATTGTAACAAATCGCATTCTTAATATTTCATTTATCACCTTTATTTATATTTGAATATTTCAATTATATGAAAATATCAGCATCCGAATCCCAAAAAACACCCAAATTATTCATTGACAAACCTATAGAATTCCAAAAGTTGGAATGACTTAATTTGTGAATACGAGATATCTGAGGTACCTAACACTAATAAATCATTTTCCTTTCTAACACGACTAGTCAAAGTATTCTTACATGGGATCCACTTGCCACGTAGGATCCAGTCAAACCTTCATTTCTCTGCCATGACTTTCCCACAGAGGGAGATACATTCATTTTTCAATTAAATATGGACATGATTTGCAAGTCAAGCTGTTCCCGGAGATCTAACGGCACCGCTTCTAGATTCTGTATCTAACAACACAATCTATTAATCGAATTATATTGTCAATTATTGAGGTACAGGTGACCAAACTCAAACATGCAATAGTAGAGTAACATTTATACCCAACAATTGATTATGCAGTTCGATTCATAAGTTGTGTAATTTGATTCATAGGTTATGCAGTTTGATATTGATGGACTGATCAAAGCCAGGTCTGATTGGATTCAGGCTCCTAACCTCGTGTTTTAAAATCTGACCTGATTCGACATGTAAAACATTCATTCGATTTTAATTTTGCTTCTACTTACTCTTACAATGTGACAATATAAAAAAAAATCAATAGAAATCTATTAACTCATCGATTAAACCGACAGATTTTTTTAGGGTTGATCAAACCGGCCAACTAGTTCTTTACTCGAAGAAATTGTTGTTATTAATTTGTTTAAATATAAATTTTAATAAAAAAAATTAGATTTTAATATAACAAAATCACATTGGGCATTAAATCAAAGCTTAAGAAGCTTGGACTTGGTGTAATGGGTGGCAGACCTGAATTGGTTCGGTCGAACTGAATCGTGATCCCGATCTGGTTGTTGTTGTGACTTTTGGTGGGGGTGCCCTTATTTCTACCCCTCAAATCTATATGCACTCCCCCTTCATATGGATTATAGTACATATATAGGATACATTTAAATCTATTTCATTTGTACAACTCTAATTTAGACACCCTATATCTTTTCTGGAACTAGCTTGTTTTAGTTTTATGTGTCTTCTTTGAAAAATAAATTTATGTTGTGGTAATTTTGTTTAAGGGTGGTATTCATTTACAATAACTATATACATATTTGAAGAAAATATTTAGGTTTAGGTGAGGATTCAACTTTCACTAGGGTTTACATTGTACATTCTTTTAGGATTAAATATGAGAATAAGATGTGGAGCGTGTAAAGGAATTCAAATTTGGGTTTGAATATACGAGGCTTCTAATTTTGCAACTCAATACAGAGGGTGTACAACAAACAATTGGGCATGCATGTAGATTTGAGGGTGCAGATAGAGGCACCATTTGGTGAGCCCGCACGTGCTAAGACGTTTTTTTAAGGGAAAATGTCACACGATCGCATTTATAGTCCCAAATACAGGTCTCACTATTTTTAAAAAAATAATATATATCATTAATTAATTAGGTATGTGTTTTTTTTATAAAGAGCTTTACTACATAGTTCTTTTTCCTTAAATTTCAATCTCATATACCATGTTAGCATCATATGTTCACATATAACGAGATATGTATCTCGTTATTAATTTTTTAATATTTTCTATAAATTAATTTATACAGTATATTTAAGTTTTCACAAAAATATATATTTGATCATTGAATGGTGTATATAATTTAAAGAAAAATTAAAACATGTGTATTAGAATTGAGATGAAAAAATTGAATATCCAAAATATTTTTTTTTATAAAAAAAATTAAATATATATTTCAATAATGATTTTTAGGCCCCAATTTCACAGGCCCCAAATAAGCCCCATGAGGTGGCAACAAGACATTACCCATTATGCCCTTTACTAATGTGTTTGACTGTTTTGATTCATCCTATTATTGTGGAGTATCATAAAAAAAATCATATATATTGTTCATATCTCTCCCCCTTTCCCACACCAAACCTGCATGAGTTCGAAAGCCAGCGAGTGAAAGCAAGTTCGATATTCCAGTTTAACTTCTCACCCAGTCTTTTCTTCAAAAAAACAGAAACCCAATATCAACAGAGAGAGCCGCAGAATATGGGGGGATGCAGGAAGGATGCGATGGTGGCGGCATCTGCCGCCGCCATCGATGACGGTGATTGTAGTGGTGAGAGAGTACGAGGAGACGGAGAAAGAGAGAACGGCGGTGGCGGTGTTAGAGAGGCGGTGCGAAGTGGGTTCCAGCGGAAAGGCCTCCCTCTTCACCGATCAGCTCGGCGACCCTGTCTCTCGCGTCCGCAACTCCCCTTCCTTTCTCGTGTTGGTAATCACTTTTCATTTCAATTTTGTTTTCATATTTTAATATAAATATATCGTTTATATTGGTTAGTAATAATGTTATTTTAAAATATATATATATAAATAGGTGACGAAAGTGAAAAACGAAATAGTGGGGGTGATAAGGTAACAGTCATAAGCGAAAGACGAGATAGTGGCAGAAGTAAATGTAACACTAAATATTTATTTTTTAAAATCTGTTTTTTTTTTTAAATATAACAGTCATTCGTAAATGTATATTTTTGTTACATTCGTAAATGTAACAATCATTTGCATAGTCATAATGATTTATTTTTGTTTAAACTTGTAAATGATTTATACGGGTTACATTCTGAAATGTAACAGTATACTACATATGTATTTTGTGGAAGTGTTAAATTGTCATTTTTTCTTTGTTGCTACATTCTTTATCGTCATTTTTTGTTTCTACAACATTTTTCAACATGAATGTCATAAACTGTTACATTCACATATTTATGTTACATTTATGTATCATTGTTACATTTATGCAACACTGTTACATTCTGTTACATTTACACAGTTATACAATCATAAGATCGTTATATTTACATTTATGCAACACTGTTACATTCTGTAACAGTTATAATCATAAAAAAACTTAAATGTTTTTTTTTTGTGTTATTTAGATAATTTTGGTGTAATTTATGTAAGTTTTGGTGTAATTTTGAAGAAAAACAATTTAGGTAATTTTTTTTGTGTAAGTTAGGTAAGTTTTGGTGTAAAATTTATAAGAATTTCAAAATTTAAATTTTGAAATAGGCAAATTTTAGAGGGATATATTTTTCAAAATGAGCAATGGATAAATTCAAATTAATGTGAAAGATTAATAAGAGAAAAAATGGGGATTTGATTTAAAGGGATCTATTTTTAATGAAGGGCATATATGTATTTTGTCATTTTATCCATTTTCAAAAGTCAAAAAGCCAACCAATAAGGTGATGACACCTCATGGGGCCTGTGAATTGGGGCCTGGGTATCATCACTCTATATATTTCAATGAATATATGAATATAGAGTCGCGATTACGTGCGGTTTACGGTCGGTGCGGTGCGCGATCACGGGCCATCGATCACGGGTCCATCACATCGGACGGTCGGGTGCGATTCACGTCGATCGTTGGATGCGATGGACCCGCGATCAGACGGCCTACATCGCGCACCGCACCGATCGCAAATCGCATCTAATCGGTTCACTATGAATATATATGTAATTAATTTCAGGCGAATGCAGTGGCTAATAGGACTATAAAATGGGTTAAATTTAATAATGCTATTTATTTTTTTATAGAGTATTTATATTCCACGAATGCAAGTTCAACACGTGTGCAATTAACTCAAAGTTCAACCAAACTCTACTTTTTTATATTGTTATTATAATTACTAGTGCACGTGTTCAATGATCTCATGTAATTATGGTACAACATGAGAGACTATGATGTGATTACGTATAGTTTGGTCAATTAAGAGTTTTATTTTTAACATTTTTTAATCCGGATGTGAGATTGAAAACTATTATTCTTATATTCTTGCGCTTGAAACTTTAGATTTTGATATCTTTCTTGCATCGTATTTTGAAAAACAATTCAGGTTTTGTTGGACAAAAACTGTGTGAAACATTTTTTTTTTAAATATAATTGATTACCAAAATATCACTAAATCAGAAATTGGATATGAGTGAGAGAGTTGGCATTTTGAGTTCTACCTGTATCATTTTCATATTTGTGCAGAGGCAAATCAAATATTTAAAGAGGTTGGAATTTGTTTCAAAACACAGGATTGGTCAATTTTGAAAAGTATAATTTAGACAACTTTTCAAACTCAGATTTTTTTATATATGAAAAGTTAAACAAGACGGTCGAATTTCAATCATGATGTTGTGTTTGGATCCGTGTTTGACAGGATAAAATACTATAACCAAACAAAAATATTATCTCAATGACTATCCATACCAAAATATCAATCTATCCTAAATAAGATTACATTGCACTCCAAACAGGGGGTGTGTGGATTAGCGACACACTTATGTATTATAGTTGTTAAACTTAGACAATGTTTGGTATCGAGATTGTAAAACTAATTTTCTGTAAACACTGAGTTTAAAATTGATTCTGCAGAAAGCTACCCCCTATTTTTTGAAAATCGCAGTTGTTAGATACCATTTGCCTGAAATCAGTCTGTAAGAAGTTGTTACAGGAAAATTGTTTGATTGTACGATTGGCGAAACACCTTCTTAAGAATACAAAAGCTACCCAATTGTTTGATTATTCTCGTTGGTAAACGTAAGAATAAATGTTTTGTTGTTTAGATAAAATGTGAATAAAATATGGATAAGGATTTATAAAAGGTAAAAAAACAATGATAGTTGATTTGACAGATGATTTATAAGAGGTAATCACAGTTGATTGACAGTAAGTCCACATATTCTTTGAATGGAATAACTTTGAATATCAGGGGTTGATTGGAATCTATATACCACTTTATCAAGACTTATTCTGTCATAATTTATCTGGGGTTATCCAGGATAAACAAACGCTTCAAAATTCTTATCCGGGGATTATCCGGGGGTTATATCAGAAACAAACGGGGAGTAAAGTCATCAAAGTCCACATTTCTTTTATATATTCTCTGATTCAATTTTTCTTTTCTATTCTTTGATCCATCAAGAATCAACAAAAGCGACGTTTTAGGCATCATGTTTGGTGAGCTTTAAGAAGTGTTCTTTGATGATGAAAAGTCCAGTCAATGCTCCGCGTTTTGCTTTATCTAAAATATACATACAAGTTGACCATCACCATCACATGCACGCGTGTGGAAAATGCAACTTTAATTTTCCTTCTTTTTCGGATTCTTATGTATTTTTCTGCCAACGGGAATGTATCAAGTGAGGATTGAATTCGATCAGTTATATCAGTATCAAATTATATAATCTATAAAATAAATTATATGGTCTATAAATTAAACTACGCAATTAATTGTTGGGTACAAGTTCTACTATCTTATTAGATTCAGTCAGATATTGGATTTCTAAAAATATCATCAGTATTCAATAGAAGAGTGGAACATGTATCTAACAATTGACTGTGCACAGTTCAATTAATATACTGTATAGTTTAATTCATAAGTTGTGCATTGATCGAAGTCAAACCCGATTAGATCTAGACTCGCTACTATGTAGAGGTTTCTTCCATGTTCATGCTCTTTATAATTTCGAATTGATTGTAACCGTTGTTATTCCAAGTTGAGTGTTGTTATACCTAGATCCATTTCTAGTTTTAATTCCAGTCTTATATGTGTCGATAGAAAATTAATGAAACATATGCTCATGTTAACAATTTATTAGAGTATATGCTTTGAAAGAATTTTTTTACATTTTCTATAAATGCATACATGCAATTCATTAGAGTATATGCTTTATTTTTATAAAAGAATTTTTAGTTTTAAATCCCCGTAAACTATCGAATTTAGTGATCGATCCCTCACTTCTTAATATTTTGGTTTTAGTCCCTACATTTAAATGATAAATTAGGTATAGGTCCCTCCCATGGACTAAAAAATAAACTTAATAATTTAGGAATAAGTCCCTCTTATGGACTTATTCCTAAATTATCATTTAAATGTAGGGACTAAAACTAAAATATAAAGAAGTGAAAGATCGATTGCTAAATTCGATAGTTTACGGAGACTTAAAACTAAAAATTCATTTTATAAAAGCATGTATCTCATTAGTTAAATTATATTATTTTTTAAAAATTCAAAAAAACATGTAGTCTACAATTGACGCCTTACGTAACATTATCCTTCCAAGTCTATATTTTTTCTCAATTTTTTCTTTGTTTTTTATTTTTTGTTTTTTTATTTATTTATTTATTTTGGAGGGGGGCGGGGGGCTTGTTGCCTGTCATTATAATTATATGCATCCTTCTTTGCAAGCATTCTCAAATCCACAATGAATTATAATAAATTTTCTTTATTTTAATAAATAACTCCATGCAATCTATTAAAATATATAGTTTAATTTTCCCAATGTACAAGTTCCGTTTAATATAAACTATCAAAAAACTAATGAAAGTCTGTGAAGACTTTATCATGGACTCTGTGTAGCAATTCACTTTTGCTTTTTGGTTGGGTAATTTTGAAAATGTTATAATACCATATACTTTAATAGTTGTCAAACAACATATATAACTTATTAAGCGAGCTATATACCCTATTAAAAATTTACTGCTATTAAAAATAAGTCCATACAATTCATTAAAATATATACTTCATATTTTATAAAAATGCATATCTCACTAAATAAGGTATAATAATTATATTAAAAACAAAATCAAAACCGGTGCAAATGGCAAGTGGGGTTTTAATCGGTGTTGGTCCATATATCCTGTTGTCATAAAAATTTCTCATGGACCAATCAAACTTATTTTTTCTACTTGTTACTTCAAATTTTATCCTTCTTGTTATCCAGCATTTAACTTGCTTGCCAGCATTTAGCTTGCTTGCACATGATTTCATCCTATTGCACAAAGGAAAAAAATTAACAAGAAAACAACTCATTCATTCAAAATTGATAATAGGATATCATCTTCTCAGTAGTTTAAAATAGACTAAAATAGACTTGTTAAAATTTTAGTAACAATTTAGGTAACTGAATCAACACTCTTTCACTAAAGGCTAGTTTGATAACTTTATCCAAGAAGAAAATTTATTTTTCTCATGAATCAAATTCTGATAGATTCCAAGAAAAAAAAAATTGTTTTAGAATATAAATAAATTAACACAACAATGGAAGATTCTAAACGCAATTTTTCTAGCTGTTCCAGGAGAATTAGAATAAGAATGGAAGACTCCCTAGACTCCCATTTCTCCCATTTGCTCAACTTTATGCAAACATATTCTTCTAGATCCACTTTTGAAAAAAAAAAGGGAAATATCCAAATAACCTCATGTAAATTTTTCGAAATCTATATAGCCCCTGACTTTTTCTGAAATTCATATAACCCTCTAAAAACATCTATTTAAATCCAAATAACTCCCTCATTTAATTTTTTTTTACAGATGATGAATATTTTACGAAAACCCACAATAATATGTTAAAAATATAAAAATTTCCTATGTGAATGATGATTTTGCTCATTCGGATAGGGTTTTATAATATATTCAGATAGGTAAAATCATAATTTACATAGAGTTTTCCGCCTTTTGAACACAGTGGGGATTTTTTTAATATATTGTGTTTTCGGCTAAGATTAACCAATTAGAATATGCCCCATATGTCCTCAGAAGTTTAACTCAGGGATTTATTTTGATTTACATAGGTGTTTTCAAATGGTTATGTGACTTCATGAAAAGCTAGGGGGTTACATAGATTTCAGACAGTTTATAGGGTGTTATTTGATCTTTTCCCCGAATTTTTTTTTAGCTACTAGTGGATTTGACCTCTCCCCTCCCCTAACCCAACCAACACAAAACAATATTGGATGCGTTTGAAAACACAGTTTGAAAAACATATTTGATTTTTATACACGATTTTTTAGGATGTAATGATAAATGCTGTTTTTTAATTTATTAAGGAATCATGTTTATTGCTTATAACATAAGCTTCTTTTATTAAAATAAATACAGTTTTTGATACATCTTTTTTGTTGCAATGATGATGATAACTTTTTAGTTAAAACCCTTTTGCTTAATAACTTGTTTGAGATTTTTAACTTTTCAAAAAACTAAAAACTTTTTCAATTGATGTTGTCAAACGGGGCTGAAATGAACAAGCTGGAACTATACGAGTTTCACACCATGGCATTCTTTCGTACTCGCAAATAGAGAAGCCACACACCACCATAAAAGCACTTCCACCAGAAGACACGGAGGAAAAAAAAAAGTGTACTTCTTTTGATTTGACATCAACCTTAGCCGAAATTTTTATCCTTTACAGAAACATGAAGCATGGTCTCCATGATGGGCTACTACTTATTCTTATTTTTTTGATGGAATACTACTTATTCTTATTAAACCAATTATTCTTACTTTTTGAGTGTACGATGTGAACACACATTATAAAATGGAAAATGTTAAACCCAAACATCACTTGTTTTTAATTCTTTAAAAATAATAAATATCATATAATAATGTATATATTTTTGATAAAAAAAACACATATATAGTTTCATTTCGAGTTAAATGAACCTATTTTTTTAATAAGTGCTTGAAATTATTTAATATGGTATACACATCTAACGAGATATATACTACACCGGATTGCTAATGTGATATATAGAACTGTGTTTTAAACTGAAAAAAGAATTAAATGTAATAACACTCTGATAAAATATACTATATTTCACTTTTTATAATAGAATTTACTTTTACGGATATATTTTTAAAAAAAACTAATCATGGTAAAGTGGCACAAATGGCTGATAATATCATGGGTTTACAGATTTTACCAGATCAAATGATTGAGGTGAACATGAAATTACAGTACTAGCACATACAGTCAAATTGGATAAACTTAAAACCAATATTGGCATCCTTATGTGTGATGCATCATCCATCTGTACTAAAAAGGATCTCACGCAAATAAACCTTAGATTTTTTTTTTTAAATCGTTGTATATACTGTATAGTTTGATAATTTGTTAGGGGTGAAAACTGTAAAACAACTCACCTACAGATAAAATAATCAAAGAGCAATGTTACACAGTCCGCGTGGCCTATTGTATTATCCATGTACCATGATAGCCTCTTTAAGAAGGTATATACCTCCATATAAATTTTTCATCTTTTTTATTATACATATGTATATTCAATTCCTCAAGTATGTACATTTTTCATGAAAATATATATCTCATTAAATTACGTTTAGTATTTCAAAAATTTAAAAAATATACAGACTTTTCACATGGGGGTGTATCTAACATTTTCCATAATTGAATGATCACAGAGATGCACTAATGATGATGACATGAAGCTAATGGTATTTTAGTACCATTTAACAATGCAAAATGTTGAAAATATTTATTAATAAAAACTATCATTTTTATCTTCAATAATGTAAATGCTCTTATTCCAGCTATAGCTCAAATCAGCTACTACAAGAGAATGGTCTGAACTCTTCTGTATTTTTTTCAGTTCATCAGTGGTCCAGGAATTCTGTCTGGTACCCTATACATGGACAGATTGTTTTTTGAATGACAGTCCAGCATCAAGTTAGTTACCAGGTGACAAGGCCCACACCTGTGCACAATTTACGATGCGGTCGAGGCTCGCTTGACCTAATGTGAGAATCCTACAACATTACAATGCAGCAGATCTACCAGGTAGTAGAAGGTGAAAAATATATTACAACTGTAAAATTATCCTTTACATGTAACATAGCACACTAAGATCAGGTAAAACTGTAGGGGAAGAAAAGCTACAGAATTACTGTTTAACCTTGTTCTTTGTAAGGCGTCCAAATCAACTTGGTGACGTCGACATCCAGACCTCCACGGCCCGCAGCCTTTAAGTGGCGATCAAGGACCTTTGGGTCAGCACAGATCGCGTGCTGCCCTTTCCTGTACTGGATCAGGTCAAGGTTCTGTAGAGTGTTCAAGATGTCTTCAGCTCTTATCGCTGTCATGTCGCTTAGTTCCTGTGTGTGAATAAGGAAGAATTTCTATTAACTTCAGAGTAATACACATCTCATTCAGAACTGGTGACAACTGAAAACTATTTAGCCATGGCATTGCAGATACGTCATATTAAGACTTGGATGCAAGGATGTAAACAATGCGAAGCAGTCAGTGGTTACAAGGAGCACATGAAATTTTGTGGCTTTCTATAAAGAAAATATAAAAAAATCAAAATTTGCCAATGCTCGGTGGAATGTATAACTAATTATTACGTGTTCCATGGAGTCATTCTTCATATTCATGAAGTCGTTTTCATTTTCATATAATCATATTCCTTGTTTTATTAGATAAGTTATTTGAGTGAGATTCAGATGATTGAAAACACTTTTCAAGACAAAATTACCTTGAAGCTTTAAGGAAAGTGGATAGACAGAGCATGCATTTGCTCACTTTCCTTGAGAGTAATACAAGCACGAATGCCTTTAAATTTTTTTTAATGGAAACAATTTACGACGAATCAACTATTCGCCACTTTATCAGAAATATTTTAAATGTCCCCAGAACCAATTCACATGGGAGAAAGTGGAAGTATTTGATGACCAGGAGTACCTAATTCACATGAGCTTCAAATTGTCGCATACCTTAATTGAGATGTTGCCTTTTGTGTTTTTTCAGGATCTCTAGAAGAACCCTTGTCCAGTATCCTCTATAACTCAACATTCCAAGGTCTGAAAGAGGTCGCTCAGGGGTGCCTACTTTTCCTTCCTTCTTTGAGAGCTCATATGCTGGTTAGCATTAGCATCATATTAAAATTCATGCTCAACAACAAATTAAAACAAGAAAGAACAAGTTACATACTGCAGCAGGACACCATAAATCGAGACACAAACTAACACATATAGATGCAATGGTATATGTTATTATTATTGTAAATAATTATCTGTGATGATTGAATTTCAGAATTAACAATCAATATCAATTCTGATCAATCCTGAAATATCCCTTGAATAAAAAGACACCTTGAACAATACATTTATAGAGAAAAATGCTTAAATTTTATGATTTAGGTAGATTGTTGATGTAAATAAAAATTTTCGGTTAAGGTCATTAATGATAAACATCCCACCACAATAATCTCAGAATTCAAATCCCAATCAATTAGGCACCATGAATTGAACAATTTCAATCATGAACTGCGATTCAAAACCGGTTAGTAAAAAAAATATAAGTCTTCAATGAAAAAAGACAAAGTTATGAGCAAAATCATAAAAGATATTCCAAGTTACACAGAAAATGCCAAAGAAAAGCGTCACTCAGTTTCGCATTGGCTATTAGGGAGTCAACAAAAAAAAGATTCCTAGGACCCTGGACACACACCCAAAAGCATAATCAACTCTGTTCCATTTGCCTTTGATATGTACCAATCCTGAATATCCCAAAGCACACTACACACATTTCATACACACCCTTCAAGATCTACAAACAATATTATTCATGCATATGGCTTACTATGTCTTGCAAAATATCCATAACATGGTAGTTAAATGCATGAACTTGGCTATACACAATTTTCCATTAAAAAAACTCATTTTCCCATTCCAATAAAACTCACTTTATTTGAAGAATATATTATTTTTCAAAGACAATAAACAGCATGTAATCATGATGAGAATTTTGACAAGATCAATCCTGAAATCTCACCAAATGCAATGCAATCTCACCAAAAGCATGTAACTATATTTTGCTCGCATTCCTTTCAAAATAAGAAAGGGTGGTCAATATGATACAAGTCAATGGTTCTATTGACATTTACCAATCAATCATACAATTTCCTTGGTGTAAGGGAAACACATAGAAAAGAAAACTAGTTGGACTCACAGAATGCTATAAGAAATTTTCCATATCCCTTTCTCTGGTACGGAGGAAGAGTAAGAATGCAAGCCAAGTTGTAGGACTCTTCTGAGTGTTTTTCCTGCAATGGAACGTGTTGTATGAGAATGCTTCACAAAAACGCAGAGGATGCAAACCAAGTCATTACATGTAATATGCAAAATATGATAAAAATGAAGAAGTGACATGCATTTCAAGTACTAAGCTTTTTTTTAATTATAGAATCATGTATAAGCACCATTATTCTAAAACATCTGGATGCCAACCAAACTGAAATAAATAAGTGTCCAGAAGCATAGTGCTTAGTGCATTTGCCCACACCTGATCGCATACCACAAGTTTATTTCAATCTCTGTTGAAGTCAAAGAAATAACAAGAATTTCAGTATAACCATCAAAGAGGTGAATTTTGTGTGCGGGCCCGTGATTTTTTTTTTATTCTTTTTTTTTGTGTGTGCATTGGGGGGGGGGGACCATCCCCATCACATCCATAATTCTGATCAAGTTGATTCGAAAAGTGATCTTGTTGCATAACGTACTGGCATGAGATGACAAAACAAATAATATCCTGTGAACGACAATTTTTTCAAAAAAATTTCCAACAAAAACAATATAGTGAACATTATTACACCAAAAAGATGGAGCCTGAAATTTCTCAATGTGAGATTTTTTTTTAATTTTTTTTTTTTGTGTTGGGGTGGGTGTGATATTTAAAGAGCAGAGGGGACATTCATCACCTTTGGCACATATGTGGCTCCATTCCTGCACCAGGATACATGTGCTTGTCCTCTATCTATAACAAACATGCATATCATTGTATGTATCAAGAAAAACCTTCCATAATTTCTTATTTATCAATAATGGCCTGTAAACTGAAGCACATAGAGTACTCAAAAAGAAACTGAAGATGACTATTAAATATCCTTCTCAGCTCTAAAAGTATGCTATCCCTTTCAATGCCTGCAGTCTGACACATCTAACTTCTATATAAAATGTCTACACAAACTTGACATTTGGAAGCCATTGAATAAGAAACAGATGAGTTTACATGATGCCCATCATGCTGAGATCATGATAAAAGTTAAAATTAAGAAAATTACCTTTGAAAAATATCCAACCATGTGGCATCCTCGATCATCACATTCACACAAAATGTAAAACAGAAACAGATCAACATCATAGTAGAGTGTCTTGTGATCCAAGAATAATTTAGCCAAATAGCAAAGGTTCTGTCCGTACACTTTGTTCTTCTTCCCATCAACCTGTTCGAAACAGTTTATTAGAAAAAGTGGAATACAGATCTGCACGTATAAGGCTGTTCCTTCGCCATTCTTATTTTCTTATTACTTGTGTTGGACACCAAAATGCATAGGCCAAATTTCAAAGCTACTCCATTCTTTCAATGAAAGAATGGGAAGAAAAGAATGATGCGGGGTCATGATTATAAAGGCGTGCCTAACAGCCTAACAGTAATAATGAGGCCACCACAATTAATAACGTGTATTAACGATCAGCCACAGAACCGGTACATGGACTAGAATAACTTACCTCAAACATCGACAGAGTGCCATTCCGATATATCTCATCTCCTGGTGGATGCTTAAGATCACATTTTTTCTGTAGGGTAAAAAAACATGGGAGTTAAAAAAGGCTTTAATATTCTTAACACAAAAAAATAAAGAAACATAACTGACAGAAAGCCAAAAAATTCATGGTAGTCACTAGTTGCATGAACTATCAACCACACCGGCAGAACAAGGCAGGGGTGAGATTTGAACCTCTTGGTCTGGAGGCAGGTGGTACTTATGGCTAAGAAAGCTCGGTTTGCAAAATTCTAAAGGAAGTTGCATAATCAATAAGTCCAAGGAATAAAGAACATAACCATTAATATGATATCCTTAATCAGGGCGCACCAGAAAGAGGAGTTAGTGAGCTATTGTTCGTATGCTGAGCAGGTTAATATTTCAATATCATATATAAATCAAGACTTAACCAGGGTGCAAATTATTCATATTCAAATTACAAGAAACAAGAATTAGTGGGCTGTTGTAGGCCTGCTGAGCAGGTTAATATTCCAGTATCGTAGATTAAGTTAAATGGCTCCAGACAAAGACATGCAATTTACCAAGCAAGCATACGCCTTTTGTCAGAAATGGTCAAGTGTAGAACCTACAGGTTTTATCGGGGGGAAAAAAATGCTGCTCATTTGCACCCTAAGCATATGATGGCTTTTGGAAGTGAAGATCGTGCTGTCAGACATCTTACAGTAGTAGGGTTTATAACAACCACAGGATTCAAAATCAACCATGAACATTCTTTGCAGTTTGTAATAACCTCAGAATTCACAATGACTCATTTATCCAATTTGCATTCACGTAGCTTGATTCTAACAAAAAATATATTTAGACTCAGGATTAAGGGCATTCATAGAATTCAGGAAGATAGACAGAAAGAAAACCCCTAAAGTGTTTACTTCTTAATGCATAAAAAAACTCCACTTTTCATGAGAAATGTCAATATATATATATATTGAAAAAAAACACGTTTCTAGGAAGAATATCCAGACAAGAAATAGTTAATGCATAATTTAGGTCCACAGAGTGTGTGTGTGAATCGGATGTTTATTTTCGATAGAACCACATAATTCATATGCCAAACTAGACATGAGACAAAAAATATGTCTTGTATCAAAATGACATGCTGCTAAGCAAATATAAAAAAATGAACACTGGGAGATGAGCAACAAATGAAATATGTGGGTTGATAAAAGATGTGAGCGTAATAGCATGATTTTGTAGATATGTGAGACCAGTCACCAAATTTCTCCTAAAAGAACATAGGGCATTTCAAACAAGTCCAACTTCAAGAAACATAGAATAACAAACCATATGCCTTTGAAGTTGTTCTTTCCGCTTCATAAAATTGAGGCAGAACTCGCAAAAGTAGAGCTTCACACAGTCGTTGTATTCTGGTGGAAAGGGGGAGAAATACCATGTCTCAATCTCGTATCTGCCTAATTCTATAGTTGCTATGTTTTTCACTTTTGTAAATTCTTCATGTTCACGTAAACTGGCAGCATCAAGCTCTTCATGGCCCTGGCTATGACAAAGGCACCCTTTAGATCAATTTGAAAAAACAAATCCTAAAAGCTGAAAAAAGCATGTGCATCAGCAGAACAAAAAATTAGCACACTTAACTCAAAAGAAATCAATGGAATATTGTGCACAGACTAGAATTAATAACGCTGTTGAATTTTAGTCATAGCGGTGCATATACTTGAAATGCTCCGCATTTAATACTCTCTCTTGAACTAGATCCATATTCTTGGCCCAGCACCGTGCTTCACCCAACTCTTAATATATAGTGCCCTCCCGAATGTTTTCAAAGTATAGATTAACACCTTGTCAGTCATTTGTATTCACTCAAAATCAAGGAAATTTATATTTTAGATTGATGATTTGCATATGTTGATTAATAACAATAAAGAAGAAATAATCTAAGTTGAGCAATTTAGATACTGCAGCATTGCACAAATCAAAAAGTTTTTAAACACCTTAAAATGCAAATAAACAGTCAGGGTGGCAATTCATTGTATAAATAACAATTTGAATAATGAGGCTTAATAGATATTGACAAAGGTGAGCAAAAACCACAAAGAATCAAAAACATACCTCTACATGTGTCTCATCAATTTTTCGCTTCTGGTGGCGAGTCATTTTCAAGCTTGTTGCCTGAAAAGGCCATAGCCCATAAGTAAAAAACTTCATCCAGGCTGTAAAAATTAAATATTTTCCTATGAGAACCCAATAAGGAGTGCATAAAAAAAAAAAGGTGGCGCATGCATGGTGCCATCCCTGAGTCTGGGTGTGCTAGACAAGACCCTAAGGGAAGTTTTGAGATGGTGCCCCAATACATATTCACAAAAAAAAAATTTATCCATAACATTTTTATTTTGAAGCAAGTGATGAATTGGGATGGGTATAGGAAATAAAATTTTTTCGGATGGATCCTGAGAGAGAAATTGAACTGGGCATAAGAAATAAAACTTTGTACACCTATACATTTTTTCTTAATATAGGGGTCCTCCTAGGATGGGGCCCCTAGGTGGGTGCCTAGATCGCCAATGTCCAGAACCAGCTCTTAAACAAGTTTCCACAATACTTCGATAAAAAGAGGAATCACTATGCCATATAACAATCACCCTACAATAGGAAAGAACATGAACAGTATGTGTTTCTCAACTGTTCACATCAAAATTACATACACAGATCACCCAAAATGTCATATCGGTTCATGATTCTCAAGATGTATAATTCAAGCGAACATCAGACAAAGCAAAACATTAAGACAGATCAATACCTTGTCCTCCACCTTTTCATCAACATCCATCTCCACGGAATCAAGATCAAGATGTTCAAACTTCACCCACTCGTCAAGCCTTCTATTAACTACAGACCAAAGGAACATCAACATCATGCACAGATATAACTATAAGAATTCACAATTCCTGGTCTAGAAAAGATTAATTCAACTTTTAACTATCACGCCAATAATTTCTCACATCACCTCCAAAATACATGTGATGAACACCTCTATGAACATAGGAAAGCAAGTTTTTCTAATCACCATTAATCATCAGAAACCGAAAACCCTCTCATTCAATTCCAAAGTAAACCCTAACCCTAGAGACTCACACTCGGTGTAATGGACGTAGTACTCGTAATCGCCGGGCTCCGACGTCTGAGTTCGCCGGCGCTCGATGACCTTCACGGGATGGTACTTCCCGTCCCTCCACCTGCACATCACTCTCGTCCCCACCTCCAGCGGAAGAGCCGACGCCGTCGCCACCGCCTTCCCGTTATGGTCCGCCCTCGCGGCCGCGGAAACACCGTCGTCCGCGGCGGAGGCGTGGCCGTTCTCCGTTCCGATGTTCTCGGCCGTCGATCCACCCATGGAACCCATCACGATCGTCGAACGGAACCAGAGAGGAATGAAAGTCGGTATTTGAACGGTCCGTGTCGGTTGATGATGGTGGAAAACAAAGATCGGGTTGATTTGCACCGTCAGATGAATGTTTCATATACGATTTGGACCGTGATTTTTAGAAGTCTTGAACCGTGCCTATGAAGAGTTCACAGACCATTTAATACGAATGTTCATTGGATGGCGCGAGACACGTAACATGCGTCTCGTCGTTTTCGTGTTGTACGAAACTATATACATGTGACAATGTATAGACTATCTGAGGAATAATATTATTCCAGCCCCAATTTGTAAGCCCCATCTTAAGCCTCATCTTGGGTCCCATGAAATGATAAAAGGAAATTCATATTATATTCTTTTTGACATTAATTGATAATCAATTCTCAAAACATACAACATTAATTACTGTTTTTTTTAATGTTGAGTTGAATTTTTATTCTTTCATCATTATTAATCTTTTCTTTTCAAAACTGAATTTTACATGATGAACACTTAGTAGCATATTTGAATTTCTACTTCAAGGGAATTTGAAGTCATAGATTCATTTTTTTTTATTATTTGAATTTCGTCTCAATGTGTATCGGATCAGGTTTGACATTTATTATATTTTTTGGATCTGCAATCAAGTTTTATTTGCTTATTGATTTTCATTTGATATTTAAATTTTTTTCATGTTTTGATCCGGTTGGAATTTTAGTTATATCTGAATTTCAAATTAACATTTTTATGATCGATCTTGTTTTATATCTGAATGTCAGTTTTTATTATGTTACGCATGTTATATAATATATTGTGAGCTAATTACTGTTACATTTACATAACACTATTAGAGCATCTCTAAAAGCCTCCCCAGTGTTTCCTTACATTGTAGGAAAAAAATGCTCCCTATGACATGTAGGGAGCCTTTTTATCACTTTAAAAGTGTCCTCATTCTTATCTTATATTCATTCCAAATGATTACCCCAATTCATATCTATAAATTATAAGATCTAAAAATATATTTTATAATTTTTATATCACTCTAAAAACAAAAAAAGTATGCATAACAATAAAAGACAGATCTGAAACACAAAAGATAAAAAATTTAAACCAGTCGAGAGAAATATGTGGAGATATTGAGCAAACCCACAAACCCCCCCCCCCCCAAAAAAAAAATTTAAAGAGGTTTAGATCAAACTCATTCAAGGCCCGTGTGTTTTCAAAAGAGAGGGAAGATGATCTGTTGAAGGCATTCTCACGTATTAAACCTAGTGAGGGAGAAATAGAGAAAGTGAGATCAGTGGGAGGACAGACGAACGGACGGACGGCGGACGGAGTGAGAGAGAAATAAAGAGAGAGCCCACCTTGAGCCCTGATCCTACCGAGAGGCAGTCGAGTACCTTGAGTCGCAGTAGGCCATGGCTGAGAAGTTTCAAGTGTTTGAGTAGACACAGACCTAGGATGTTGTTCCGGCCCCTTTCGGATAGTGTTACACCTATTAGCTACAAATGGATTTTCAAGATTAAACATCGCCCTCATGGATCTATTGAGCGACATAAGGCTCGTCTTATTGCTAGATGTTTCACTTAAAAGTATGGTACTGACTATGGAGAGACATTCGTTGCCGTTGCGAAGATGACTAGTGTTTGCACCCTTCTTGTTGTTGTAGTTGTCCATCTCTAGCTACTCTTTCAAATGGATGTGAAGAATGCATTTCTTCACGGTGACTTATTTGAGGTTTTCTATATGCAACCACCTCTAGGTCTCAACACTCCTCATCATGTTTGTTGTCTTCGGCATGCTATATATGGTCTCAAATAGGTTCCTCATGCCTGGTTTGAGCGTTTTCACAGTGTTATTCTGGTACCTGGTTTTGTTGAGAGCCTTCAGGACCACTCTATGTTTCTGTGATCCTCATCGTAGGATCATGTTATCCTTCTTCTATATGTTGACAATATGATTATCATTGACGATGACTCCGATAGTATTACTCTGGTCAATAATCACCTCAGTCGACAGTTTCAAATGAAAGATCTCAATACACTCTTCGCTACTTCTTTGGTCTTGAGATTGCGCAGAGTGTTCGTGGAATTCTACTTTCTCAACAAAAGTATACAACTGACATTCTAGAGCGAGCTACACTCTCATATACTAGTAGTGCAGATACCCTTCTCAAGCTCCATGTGAAATTTTGACCTACAGATGGTGAGCTCTTTCCATACTCTACTCGAAACAGACAGATCGTAGGTCAGTTTGTGTATCTCTGCATCACCAGATCAGATATTTTTCATGTTGTCAGTATTATCAGTCAATTTGTATTAGCTCCTCGATCAGTCCATTATGGTGCTTTTATGCATATTTTCATATATCTATGCAGTACTATCGCCAGATCGATCTATATGTCATCTTCTTCGACCCTGGTTCTTAGGACATACATTGATGCTGATTGGGCTAGAGATCCGGCCACTAGATGCCTCACCATAGGGTTCTGCATATTTCTTAGAGATTTTGTCATCTCCTGTCGCAGCATGAAACATGAGGTTGTTTCCCTTCTCAGCACCAAGGTTGAGTATCGAGTCATAACCATCACTACCAAGGAGATTGTTCATCTTATATGTCTCTTAGTGGATCTAGGAGCTGCTCTAATTGGTCCCACTCCTCTTCATTGTGATAATCAGTCTGCTATTCAGATTGTCAACAATCTAGTCTTTCATGAGAGGACCAAACACCTTGAGATCGATTGTCACTTTGTTCGTCAGCACTTTCTTGAAGAGACACTATCGCTTCCACATATTTCCTCTGCTGAGTAGCTTGTTAATTTTTTTTACGAAGTCGCATCTAGTTCTTTGATTTTAGTTTACATTCGCAAACTCACTTATTATGATCCACTGTGAGTTTGAGGAGGGGGTTGTTAGATTATATGTGTTGTGTATTATACGTGTAATTTCTATGTACTTGTATATAAAAAGCTTAGACTCTAAGAGGAATACAAGGATTTCCCCCTCTCTCTCTCTTATTGTAACAAAAACAAATATGAAAACATGAGATAACCAAACATCTACAAAAAAAACAAAAATAATTTATTATAAAAACATCATAAAAGTAAAAAAGTAGAAAAAGAAGGGAGTTTTGTGAAAAAAAGAGAAGTGATATAATGAAAGTCTAGGAGAATCCTACCCATTATTTGAGTGGGATTTTGAAATGATATTTTTCTTCATATTTCTTTTTCTAAGGTCCACAAAAGTCCATGACCTATAAAAATCTTTACAAATACTAATGAAATTGAATAACACATGACAATATGTCTACGACAAGAAGTCTTAATCAAATAACGCTTGCCTTTTTTCTATGAATCAATGTCTCAATCGAATAACGCTTGACTCTTTGTCTATGAAATAATGTCTTAATCAAATAAAGCTAGACTTTTTATCCACGAATTAATATCTCAATTGAATAACACTTGACTTTTTTTCTACGAACTAATTTCTCATTAAATAATCTAGGATTTAGAAATCTATGGACATGGATTTTTTGTCCATGAAAGTCCGGATTGACTACCCCTATAAAATCCAGAAAGTTTGAGAGTACTAAAGACTTGTATTTGAAAGCTCTCTTATTGTCTTATTCAATGGATAATCAACACATGACTATGTGTAATATTCGAATTCAGATAATTATTTGAATAATCAAATTTATTATATTCAAATATTTTGAAATATAAAAACAAATTTTGGATGGTTTTGTACATCCAAGATTTTTTCAATAATAAGAAAGAAAATAATGATAGAATTCTTCATCATAAACAAACCATTTTTCAGGTTTTAGTTGATGACAATTACTTATTTAAAAATTAAATAAAATGATCATGTCCTTTGATTACTTTTCATTTATGTTGTTGCCAGACGTACCAAATTAATAAAATGCCATACACAGGTTGATGAATATAGCTATTTCGGATTGCAATCGGGTTCGTTGTATCAGAACAGATATACCTGATCCATAAATAGTGGATTTCCCTTATTACCTTATGGAAAATGATATATTCCGCCTTGAGTGTAGTCCCGTACATAATCTTCATCGATTTATTTTAAAAAAAAATATACTCAGCATCAATTGAATTAAAGACATATTGTTATAAAAGTGAAATATATATTAAGTTACACTAGTTATTTTTTTCTTTGAAAAAATAAAGAAATAATTTAATTTTATACACTAGATAGTGTATCAATACTTAGAATTAAAATTATTCCATATTATTCTATTCAAATAATATGTGAGTCCACTATAAAATCAACCATCATTATTTAGAATAAATCACATGTTAAATCAACTATCATTATCCACACTTTATTCTCATTTTACCCAAACAAAACAAAAAATATTATTACGTCTCTCAACCAGAATAATTCAAAACATAAAAAAAATACAAAATCATTTTATCCTTATTTATACTCACTTATGTTGGAATAATCGTATGTCTAAGAATAAGTCTTATTTTATATCTAAATGGGGGTAGAATACCGTTTGAAGCTGTATCCAATACCGTTTAATATAGACTTTTCAAAGGTGGATCCAAGAAACCATGTTTCATTCGTACAGAATCTAGAGTTTGGAAGGCTAAATGTTTAATTTGCTTTTGAATAATTCCGGAAATGACACACACATGTAACCCCAAAATGAAAGCTTAATCTCTCACCTTTTCACTCGCATACAACCTAGTGGTTTTTGGTCAAGGAGTATTATGATAATCCACCATTTAACTTCGTTAATTTTTTTCACATTTTCTATAAATAATATTATTCAATAATTGAAAAAAATTGAAAACATGAGCGAATTGTAGTTGAGATTGAAAATAGAACTGAGTAGGCAACATGATCAACCAATACTTGAACACACATCATGCTATATATTTACCCAAGGAGAAAAAACACAAGGCCTCGTGAGTGTACAAAAGTTCACCAAGCCATGGAACACAACATTCATGGTGATCATGTGAGAGTCACCAAACTCTCCAAAGTCAGCCCCCTCTCCACCCCCCAAAACCTCTCCTTCTTCGATCAATTCCTCGCGCTCGCCCCGCCGATCCGAACCCTCCAACTCTTCTCCACGGTCGGCCTCCCCTTCCCGACCATCGTCGCGTCGCTTAGGGAGGGCCTCTCAAAGGCCTTACAACACTTCCTCCCACTCTCGGGCAAGCTCGCGCGGTGCGCGCGCGGGTTCAAGATCCGGTAAGACTGTCCCGATGAAGGGGTGGTCTTCATCGATGCCGAATGCGATGCGGAGTTCGAGAGGGTGGTTGGGGAAGGGGAGGCGTACGTGCTTGCGGAGGAGCTCGTGCCGCGTATTAACGTGCGTGATGTGCCGATGGAAGCGCTGGCGGTGCAGGTGACGAGGGTTGGGGAGGATGGCGTGGCGGTCGGGGTGGCGATGTATCACGTGGTGGGGGACGGGCGCCCATACTGGAGCTTCGTGAAGGCGTGGGCGGAGATTTGTCGCACGGGCGGGCTTGAGGCGCGCATGGCCGTTGGTGGATAGGGATGTAGTTAGGGATTCGCTTGAGCTCTCCAAATTCTTTTTTGAAAGCTTGACATCTCAGGTACGCTTACTAAAAAAACATTACTAAGGGAGCGTTTGGCGGGGCGGAATGCGAATTTTAAGTTCTGATTAATAAGTGCAGAAAGAGGTTATGCTGATAATCTTTAAGGAGTTCAGAAAAAAGTGTTTGGTTTAACGAAAAATATTGTGCAATTATTTAGATAAGTGTGTTTGGTTGACCACATAACATATGTGCTTATTATGAGGGTATTTTGGTCCATTTTATAAGTCTGAATGTTATTTTGATGTTTGGTTAAATATTTAAAATAAAGTTCTTATTTCTTCCATTAATACACATACCACTCATTAAAGCTCTAACAATGGATTTTTACACAAATTTAAATTTGATAAGAGTACCAATGGAGGGTTAAAGACGCTCTTAAGAAAACCTATGCATTAGAAGAAGAAAAAACACAATAAAATAAATTCACAGCACAAACAACTCCAAACAAACCTATTCATCAATTCAAACCTATTCAAACCTGTTCAAACCTATACCAAACACAAACACAAATCCAAAATTAACAATTCCAACCATTTCAATGATATTAGTACAAAAATCAAACAATTCACACACACACACACCAAAATCCAGTGAAAACCCTTTGAATCAAACTTCCGATGCAGTAGAAATACCCCCCTAATTAAATAGCACTTTGAACTTTTTATTGATGAAGATTTTTTGTCCAATGAAGTGTACAACTTCTTTTAAAAATGGATTGATACAGTTGATCTAGATTTAGTGTATTTCATGCTCTCTATTATTTTTCCATTTAGTGCATTTGGTTGCGCGATTGCGTAGCTTTTGTTATTATAAGAAACTATTTATGTAATCGTACAACCAAACAGTTTTACTGTAGCAGCTTCCTGTACAGAGATGTCAAACAAATAGTATCCAAAAGCTTTGATTTTTAAATGCTGAGTGATGTAAGTCTCTTGCAAAATCAGTTTTAAAACTCAGATTCTTACAAAATCAGTTTTCCAATTGCGTATCCAAACGCACCCTAGTGGACTAGTCAATTTAGATACAATGGAGCAGTTGATATTTTATAAGAATCCCTGATCAATTCGGTAACTTCATGACTTTAGAACCTTTCAGAGATGTAAACTCTATTCTCTCCCTTGAGAAACTGCCTCCCCTTAGCGTGCTAGAAATTCTATGAGATAATTTTATAATTTATTTTATTTTATTATATTTATGTATATTTTATTTCAATAATAAATAATTTTGTAAAGTTCATTTAAAATGAAAAAATACATATTTTAACTTGATAGTTTATATATTTATTAGATGTCTAAAGTATTATCCACTTGGCTTGTTATAAAATTTTTCTATTTATGTATTTTTCATGTGTTTATCTCTTTCTTATGTTTATATGATTTAATTTTAGAATATTTTTATAACCCCATTTGAATAGTGACATAAACTATTTAAGAATATACAACTATTTCAATATAGATAATTATATCAGTAGAATATATAATTTTCTATTTTGATTGTGTTTTTAGTTATTTTTCCTCGAAACATAATAATGAAGTTTTGTTGTTTGGTTGATTAAGAATAAGTTATAAATAAGATGTAAATCATGACTTATAAATGTTAAAAACATGATTGGCATGTAGTCCATTGATTTGACATATGAGCCTTCCTTACAACATTGAAATAGATCAGTTGAATAACTCAATTTCAAAGGGAGTCTGGAATACTGATATCAACTTATTTCCACATATTCTAGCATATTTACCCACGAATTCATTGCATACAAATAGAATTTTTGTGATCTTGTTCACCCCCTGTTACCCCTAATTTTACATCTATCTTGTCGCCCAAACAGAGGTTTAGTGGATCGTTAGATTCACAATTATTTTTTCAAGTCTTTTGAATATGTTAAGTCTAACGTTAGTTGGACAATATTATTATCCAAAACGTGTATGACTGTCAAATCTTATCACATTAAAATAGATATTTCAATAGTTAATGTAATTGTGATGTTTTATCATTAAATTTTTTCTTTAAATGATAATCATGCATAAAGACTTTTAACATTTGATAAGATCTGACGGTCATGAATGTTTTAAACAAATCCGATCCCGTTTCTTAAACAATGTACATGAAACTTCAAGGTTAACGATGAATGAAACCACAAACAGGCGACCAAACGCAGTCCTCCTCCTCCACCAGACACCCCTCCCGCGATGCGCAAAACATTCGTGCTCATCCGACCCTGCATACAACAACTCAAACAAACCGCCGTCGCGAACTTCCAAAAAACACACCACCCCTTGGACTGGGTATCCTCATTCGAGGCCGTGTGCGCCCACGCGTGGGTGTGCGCGACGCGCGCGCGGGCACGCATGGTCTTCAACTTCACCGTCGACTGCCGGTCCCTCCTCCACCCGGCGCTTCCCGAGACCTACTTCGGGAACGCGTTGAAGCCCTGTTTCGTTGAGGCGGAGGCGTGCGAGTTGCTGCGCGACGACGGGTTCGCGCGCGCGTGCGCGGCGCTTCACGGGAGGGTGCGCGAGGCAATGGAGGGGGACCCCATCAGTGACTGGAGGTCCTGGCCCGACTGGGCGGAAAGGCTCGGGGACGCATCGCTGGTGGGGGTGCACGTGGTGTCATCGCCGAAGTTCCGGTCTTACGATGTGGATTTCGGGTGGGGGAGGCCGAGATGGATCGAGTTCGTGCCGTTGGTGCCAGATGCGGCGGGGACGATGGTTGTGGCGGATGCGAGGGATGATGAAGGGGGGGTTTCAGGTGACTATGGTGCTCGCGCAGGCTCATATGGATGAGTTTTCTGTGCTCTTTATGGGTGGTGCTTGAGTTTCGTGTGTTTTGTTAATGATGGGGTTGCATTTGATGCTTATGATGTTTGTCTTGCTATGTGTTTTTCTTTTGTTTTGCCTTAAATCTTCATTTGATATTGGGGTCATTTGAAACTCGTTTGAACAGAACTTTTGCTTTTGAAAATGTGTTTATTACGATGTCTTCTGTGTTTAAGATAATTCGACATGGATCATGCCAATCAAAAACCCGGTAGACCAGAGACAAATGAAATCTTGATTGATTATCGACATCACATCGCATATCGTGTATGGAATGACAATGTGTGTGTACGATGTAATAAAAAAAATTTGCTCTACTTTAATACGCCATGTATATGATAACCTATGTTCGTTTGGGTGTAGGGTGATCGATTTTTGTGGTGTCGCCAATCCACAAAAACATTGGAGGGCTGGAATGTGTGTGACGAATCATTGACCTTTCGTGTCAAGCAAAGTGATTTGTGGCCATTGGTTGTAATTTATTTTCTTGATTCATGAGATAAAAAATGTTGGGTGATTGAATTATAAACATCATAATTCAATAAAATTTGATTACATCAAATGTTTCTAACACTTTATCATAAAAGTAAGTTCAAGTCATCAATGTATCGACCTGACATCAATTTGTCGATAGTAACTATGCCAATAGCATATCAGAATTTGAAGCATAATCTTCTGGTCCCAGTTCGACATGATCCATGTCGAACCAACTTAAATAAAAACATTGTCTACATTAAATGAGAATAGACTAATGTTTCTGGTTCTCGATCGACATAATCCATGTTGAATCTATCTCAAACTTCGGGGGGGGGGGGGGGGTTAGATATGAGATATAATGTAACAAATCAATTTTTTAAATTTAAATAACTCATGGTATGGCTATAACCGCCCCATTAGTGAAGGTGCCCAACAACATCATGATGCCACAACCACATTTGTTACTTGCACCGTGGTGGGAAGTACTCAACTAAGCATCGAAAGCCAACATCTCGAAGATCATCTGTAGTACAAAGATCATAGTCACAAAGTTCGTGGACGACAGAATATGACAAGCGTTCCATTTGATACGGTACACATACATTCATAAATTATACATGATAATTATAATAAAAATACATATATATAAAATTAAACCATTTTCGAGATTTGTTCTATCATTAATATGCATTTTTTTGTTGAGTGTGAATATAACACCAACTATTCATATTAATTTTTTAATTTTGGAAATATATAATAAATCATCTGAACTAAAATAAATACATGGATATATATAATAGAAATATAAATATGAGAGGTAGCTAATTAGAGTATTTTTATGAATATTTTTAAAAGTTTAGAAGTTCTTTGTTACTATTGCCTCATTTTTCTCTGTTCTTTAATACAAATTGGGAGGGGATGTGGGGTGGTGGTGGTGATTTGGGTAAGATCACAACAAGAAGAACCGGACAAAATTAAGGTGTTCCTTCACGGTTGTGTAACATGAATGGGGAGCAGTGGTTTTACAAGGAAATCAATGTATAGAAAAAGCCATGTATGCTTACAAGTACAACAAACTCTTTCATTTATGTGAAGGTTTTATTTAGTATAAATAACACACGTTTGCTTCCCACAGTTGCTCCCCACTCCATAAAGTCATCCAGCCTTCATCTGTCTGGCATATCCACTCTGTTTTTGTTGGCCATCCAATCTCTCTCTTTCCCTCTCTCTAATAAATGATTGTATAACTTTATAAACACAATGTATTGTTAATATGAGTTGGCTGATATTGTTTTAATTTGGTGTTTCTGAGACTGGGAAAGGAGAGGCAGCTTTCAGCCTTGTCATTGTTTGCAGGGAATTGCAGAAAATCAGGAGCTTAGTCAGATCATGTCGAAGAAAACATGGAAAACAAAAATTGAAAAAGAGAGAGCTTGAGCAATCATAAAAAATACATTGAACAGATAATGAGACCGATATATTCACCTGCTCAACTTTGCTTTAAAATATAATAGAATCCACTACCTATGAAGGTCAATGATCCATGTTTCATGAACAACCAATTTCCCTCAGTATGCTAGTCGCGTGAAACATTCTTTCAGATAGAGAACTTTTTGTACTGAACTGAATACAATTCATAGATGAAACTAAACTCATTTCATAGAGAAACTGAGCTCGGTTCATAAATTGAACTGAATCATTCCATAATCGAATTAAACAGCTATTTTCAATCAGCCCAAATAATGTGACAATGATCATGAAAGAATTGAAAGAATTTTTGTATTAAACCCTAAACTAAACAACTTTTGTATTAAATTGAAAGAATTGAGTTTAATCATGTAAGTTTTAAATTTAATTGTAAAATTAATGAATCAAACTAATAACATATCTATTAGTTGAATGGAGTAAATGAATTCTCTTTCCTTCGAATAATGTCTCATATGTCTAGCACGTGATGTGCTCATTCAATTCACAGTAGAATAATATATAATTTTTCTCAAAGTATATTTTCATCATTAAATAAAATTTATAATTTTAAAAAATTAAAATATGAACTATCTTGTGAGTTATTTGCATATTGTCCTTGACATTATTCCTCTAGATTCAATGTACTAGTTCTCCAACTATATATATACAAGGGACGACCCTAATATCCCATGCATTCCCATGCCAAAACACAAACCAACCACAGAAATGGCCGACCTTCCTCAACAGCTATACATCCAACGCAACACGAGCGGGCGGCGGCGCACGAGGGTGTCAAGCCAGTATCTCGGCGTGCGGAGGCGGCCGTGGGGGCGGTATGCAGCGGAGATACGGAACCCGTTCACGAAGGAGAGGCACTGGCTTGGCACCTTCGACACCGCCGAAGAGGCCGCCGTCGCTTACGACCTCTCCTCCATCTCCTTCAGCGGCCTCGCCACGGCTCGCACCAACTTCTACTACCCTTTCTTGATGGCGGCGGCGGCGACTGAGACTCCTGTGCCTCTGCCGCCTCCACCTCCTCCACCGCCGACACCGACGTCTTCGTCGGATGAAAGCGAGGTTGATCGGCTGAGTTCGGTCGACGGTGATGATGACGAGTCGATGACCATTGCAGTGATTTTGCAGAGCTTTTGCCAACTCTAATGCATTCTCCTTTGATGGTTGATGAGCTAGGCTTTTTTTTTTTTTAAAAAAAATGTTGTGGTGCTGTGGAGTTCATGGTAGTTAGCTAGCTATCCCCTCGATACATAGCTATCTATATCAGAATACTAATATATCTCGGATAAGGTTATTGTTGGATGAGACAGAGAATCAGATGTTTTGGGATGACATTCATTTTCATTTTACAAATATTAATTTAAGAAATTGTGCTGGATTGGCTGGTTGACTGGTTAAACTGTCGAATGTCTGTCTTTTGGTCTGATTAATCTTCAAAACGTCGAACTTCGAATTAATTAAAATGTGGTTGTGGTTTGATTGAATCGGCATGTTCTTGACCTATAAAAAAAAATTGATTATCATTTGTTAAAAGGAGATTATAATGTGATGTTATATATAAATTTAAAGAGCATAAAGAATTGAGGCCTCAGCTCACTACATGATTTCTGGGAGATTGGCAGCCTGCATAAAGAGAAAGGGCGACAAAAGCAAGTCGGGCAAGGTCGGGCTTTCAATTATCCCGGTGTGTGTATGGGCGATTTGACGAGCAAGAAATTAAATGAAGTTGCATTCAAAGAGGTCTCCTTTTATTTCGAAAATGTATAGGAGAGAGTGATCTCATGCATTAAGGAATGGAATATAAGAATGACAGAGGTTGCTCGCGTTCACGTAGACGAAACTATATTGAGAATCACATAATAGGAATATGGGGTGCGAGTTTGGGTAGATTCCCTATCTATCCAGTTCTGCACCTATTTTTCTTTGGAGTGTTGATGAGGGTCATTCACCCCACAACGCAAATTAGATTTGGTTTTCCATGTTTAAAGTGATGTTAAACTTTAGATTGTATTAATATATATGATTTAAAATTATTTATGCATAAAATAGAAAGCATATATATTATAAAACACAAATATTATATGTATTAATTAAATTTTCTTATAAAATCTGGGGCCTATTAATAGCGTAGCTCCCTAGGCATGGGCAACGGGACGGCCCTCTGCCAAATAAACCCACGGGCCTGAGCGTAAACGGGCCTACAGGCCGGGCCTGGGCTTCAAGCCCATGGGTGGGCTAGCGGGCAGACTTTAAATAGGTTGTTTCTTTTAATTTTTTCATTTTAAGTTGCTTATTTGTATATAAACATTAAATTAACAAAAAAATTGAAGGTATAATGTTGAGAAAAATATTTACATTAATTAAATTTTTAAAAACAAAATATAAAATGAATTAATTACTTGAAAAACTGAATCACTACATGTACATAATTAGATTGGCACCTACGTAAATGTCAATAATTTGTATAATTTAATTACAATTCAAATAAAAATTATATAAAATTACATATAGACTCATTAATTTTGTTGTCTCATACGGGCTTACAGGTCAGCTCGAACGAGTCCTATTCTAGCTGGCCCATGGGCCGGGCTTTCGGGCCTTGGGCCAAATGGAGACCCATATAGCTCCACCCATTTTTTATCCGTCTCTTATTTATTTTTTATTCACAAAAATCTTCTCAAATACTATTTTTGTAACACATAATATAAGTAGAAGTTTAAAAGTGGAAAAGAATTTGATGGGAGATTAATGCCAAACTACAAAACACATTATGTTTTCAATATGGAACAAAAAATTGGAGGGAATATTTAATGTGACATATTGGAGGAAATATTTTTATTAAATATAATTTGAATATGACGTATAGGAGGGAGATAAATGTCACACTATGATAGAATCTCATATACTATATATGATATCGAGCTGCAATACGGTATGAGTATATCAAGATTCATGTTGAAAAATGACAGGGGAGAGCAACCCCTCCTGCCCGGAGGGACCCCTCCCTCCCCTAGGCGCCCACAGGCCACAGGCCAGATCGGATTCATCCACTGAATGGCCGGTCCGTTAGTGAGCCCAGACTTAGTTTTGACCCTGTGTATGTAAATCGAATGGATCAGTTCAGTTTTACGAGTTTCGGATCAAATATGTTGAGAAATTTTTTTTTATATTTTTGATTTGGACGTCCACTTCACCACTTGCGTGTGCAATGTTCCTTTTATTTTTTTAGTGGTACCAATAGTGAAGAAGAAAGTGAAAAGGTGGCAATGCCAGGCCCCATGACATGGATCTACTGTTCATCTACTATTTGTGGGAACTCCAGACAACGAACGAAATATTGGTCCGGATCTTGTAAAATCTCCATTGCAATGTCTGAAGGTGGCTCTTATTTTATTTATTTATTTATTTATTATCTTTCGGTTGTAAATATAGAGGGGTCCGACAACCTTTATTCGGTTAATTATTCAAAAAAATATTAATATATGTTTTAAACCTATATTTAAAAAAAATCAGATAATGAATTCGATACAGATATACTCTAAAATTCAATTATGTTGCCTAATGTTTTTAAAACTTAACTGATTTCAATTCTTTATTTTTTCTAATATGTTCCTATTCCTCAAACTAGTACTAATCAAATAGATATTAATATCTACTAAACGATTTAAACCATCTAATCAATATATGATCCATTGAGAGACAAGACAAGGTGGATATGCATGTCCACTCATCCACTGTACCATTTAAAGCTAAGCAAAACTATAGGGTGGGGGATGCACATGGATCGCATGAGAACCGACGAGAATGCGCCACCACCATCAACATCAGCGCTTCCAAGCCTCTCGTGCAGTGCGTTCTCTCTCTACCTCTCCTTCAAAAAGTTGAACGCTTTTCCATCCCATCGGTTCCATCCTTCTTTTTATACCATAAAATTATTCACCCCACCTGTTTATGGTCATTGGTCCTCTTGTTTGTTTGTTTGTTTGTTTGTTTGTTGCAGTTTTGATTTATATATCATATTATTATCCCTTATCATATCAAACTTTAACCCCCCATTTGTGTAACGGAATAAGGGAGTATAAGGGTGGTATAAAAATATATAGGAAAAATAGTTGTTTGTTTGAAGGGTATAACTTGGTATTACTAAGTCAGTTTAAACGAGTATAAGAGAGTATAACAATTCTAAGCAACCCCTAGGATAAGCTATACTCACCTTATCTATTCTCATGGGCCCACATGTCAAATCAACTTTTTACACATCATCACATCAAATCACCTATCAACATCTCTTATACATCAATGGGCCCACATGTCAAATCGACTTTTTTACACTTTATTTATATTTTATTCTTTATCAAACAAACAACTCAATCTTTATTCTTACGTTTTCCAATGAGAATAAAAAAAATACAACCAAACAGAAAATCTTTTATTCTTGTAGATTTGTTATCTATACTGACATAGTTATCTATCCAGAATAACTCAATTCCGCTATCCAAACGGGGGGTTAAGATATAATCCCAAAAACAATCTTAACTTAATTTTAAAGAGAATATTTATGTCCCTATAAACATGGATAATTTCATATAAGTCACTGAAAAAATTGAGGGAGACATATAAGTCCCTAAAAATTTATAAAAATCCAATTATCATCCATAGATTAAATTTATATTTAAATTTAATGGAATCTTTTTAGAATATTCTATCACCATGTAATTTTATGAACATCACAGTCCCAATAAACAATCATAATGACAAATTAGTTCATGCAAAAAATTAAATTGTCCTTACAAGACTTTATATTATATTTCTTCATCTTCTACCCTTGCATTGATAGAAATGATAGAAATATTCTGAATAATTTAGTCATTTTATAGTATGAGTTAGGGTTAATTAGGCTATGTTGGATCAAGGAAAAACTATGTTGACAGGCAGGGTCACAGGGATATATATATATGAGTTTTTTTGAGTTTTTAAGAATTTGTACATCTGCTCTAACTTTAACAGAGACTTATATAGGATTACTGATGTTTGCGGGGACATAAATGTTTTTGACGTAAATGTTTTTAACTCAATTTTAAATTATGATTTTTCAAATTGCTTCACGTACCATAACAACATGCTTAATTTAAGCTAAAAGCTAGTGATTTAAAACCCGGCCTCATCCAACTAGTTGAATAGGTTGAACTTTCAATCAGTCTCATTTTCAATGCAATTTACCTTCAAAATATGGGAGTATAAAAAGTTGGTAAAAATATTGAGATTTAAACTTTGATAATTATGAAAAAAAATTAAATTATTTCATATTTTTCTAAATTTGTTATATAGTAATAATACTTGATATATGTATTATGTTACATATGATGATGTTAGGGTTCATCCCAGTTAACCCAATAGTTTAATCAGTGATGGTTAACCCACTATTTTTTTAGTTAAATAAATTTGATTTTTAAAGCATTGACTAAATGTCATAACTTATAAGTTTTAACAAACACCTACTATATTAGGAAAAAAATATATGTATAATAGACGATCTTTTGTTTACCTTTTTTTATTTTTGCATTATTATAAAAAAATCATTTATTGTTTAATTAACATCGTGTGTGATATGAATAAGATTTTATAGCTTAGGGTCTAAGTATGGGTAGCATCTTGTGACTAGAAAAACCAATACAAACACCTACCCATAGAAAAATCTATCATTATATTAGTTTTTGTCTTTGGGAATGTATATGGGAGATGCGATATGTTTTGGGATGTGAATGTTTGAGAATATTAAGTGAAATGATTTTTAAAAATGACTTAAGGTAACTTGTGATAATCAAATTTAGTCCTCTTTTAAATAGTTATCAATGTATATCCTAAATTTTTTAAGTATAGTTATTCTGGAGGGAAATCTCGCGTTCATCCTAGACATATACATATTCATCTCAAACGGGTGACGGATCACATGACCAGACCTGGATCCATTCGCCAACCTAGCCTACTGTCCGAGGATGACCGCTTGCAAGACTTGATGAGATAAAAGGAAAATACCTGACTGGTCATGGCCCGAGTAGCCGTTTCAACCAATCACATGGTCAGCTTTCTGAGGACAGAGTCATCAGAGAATCCTTTGAGCTAAATCGGCCAGGTCCAAGCCTTGTATAGGCTACTAGGGGTGCAACTTTAATCGGTTAAACCAAATCCGAACCGATCCAAACTGATTTTTTACAGGTTCAGGTCAATAGATTTTTTGTTTGGTTTGGGTATGGATTAAAAAATTCAAACAAAACAAAATTAATCGAATTGAACCGAATTAAATTTAAACACATGATTATTCATAATCAATATGATTTACATCATTCTTTTTATATTAAAAATTATATTGTTTTATACCATTAATATTCATAACAAATAAATACAAATTTATATCATCAATTCTGGTCTTTTGATATTTATATAAAGTTGTAATCAACCTAAAATTTTCTTATAGGACCAACCGAACTTCGATTCACCTTAAGACATGGCCGGCCGTGATACTTTGAGAGGAGAACCCCTATTCCCCGCGAGGCGATCATCATCTTTTTTTTGCTTTTGAGAAAAAGCAAGTGGCAATCACACAATGTCCTTGGGAGCAGTCGAGCAAGCTTAGATGATCCTTCAGATGATGATTCGGTACGTCGCATATAGACCAGAACCAAATTTGAAAGAACCCGGATTGACGATACCCTGTCAAAATCTACAACAACAGAGAGGGGGCCAATATATGAATTTTTGCACAAAGGAACATCCATTCAGTCAAATCCAAGGTAAATCCATAAGCCATTGAGTCCATAAAGCGACAACCCTTAATTGGGCCATCCAGAAGCGATGACCCTATCAAGGGTCATCCCTGGACATGCAGTCCAACACACTTACAAGATTTATCATTAATTTGATATATACACATTCGATTCACGATCCGAAAGATGCATTAGAAAGCTAATAGAAAAAAGATTTCAACTATAATAAGATATTAGAATTTGAAAAACTAAACACTATGAAATTCAATATAACTATGACCTAAAATTCTTAGTTGTTACGGGGATTTTCCTTTTTCTTAAGAGGGGACGAGAGAAACAAGAGAAGGTAATTTAATCAATCCTAACTAACTTTTCCATTGCATTCGACACAGAAGGGATGTATTAGTTGAATGTCAGAGCCCTCTTGGCCAACACCACACCGGTGTCCATGTCTCTCTTAACGCTGGTTTGCTCTCTAAAGCGGCAAATCTACATTTGGAGGCGGAGCTCCTTGGCACCATCTCTTGTTGGAGGTAACACCCACCTTCAGTTATAATGATGTAAGTGAGATAATATTTTTCAAGTCATAAGATGTTGCCCATACTTGGACCCTAAGCTGGGTGTTCCATGTACATAAAAGGTTTCTCTGTCAAACCATCAAAAAGCTTATATAGGTAAGATTTTCCATTTTTACTTTGTTAGTGATTAGTAAGCCTCTCAATCGGACGGATACGAATTGGTTACGTTAATATCCATATCCAAACTTTCGGATATGAATATTCATTTCGGATTCTGATCTTTTCAGATACAGATATTTTTCAGATAATTGACATGTTTAAATATTAACATTAAGTTGGATAATCAAATGATATATTAGAGAAATATGAAAATTAAAATTGAGATTTTAAAGTTTATTATCTCTTTTAGATATCATACACTGAAAATTTAAGAGTAATATAATTTATCATGATTGTGATAAATCATATAAGATAACAAATATGAACAAATGTAATACAAATATATATATTTTTATAATATATGTCGGATACGAATAATTTTTGAATCGGATACACTAATATCCATATCCACACTCCGGATCTTCGAATATCGAATATTTTTTTATTTTCGGATGTGGATTCAGATTTTTTTGGATAATTGACCGGTTTAGTGATTATATTACTAATAACCTGTGCATATTGAATGATTTCATGTCCACATATAGATACGAGATCATCTGGAAGATTTGATTTGTCAAAATTGGTGGCTGATTATGATATTAATTCAATGAAAGGCATAATATTTGTTTGTTAGGTACCTCTGTAGTGAGCTAGAAATTTAGAAGCGTCCATCAGTCCATATCATTATTAGAAAAAAATTAATAAAAAAATGACAAGTTTGATGACCTAATCTAATTTAGAGTAATTTCAAAAATAGTCTCGATCATGTAACGTTATTAAAAATCTAATTAATTTAATTATCCAGACAAATAATAAAACATGTCAAGCTATCACTTTTTGATAGGATTGTAATCATTTCAACTTGAATCACAAAATTAGTCAATTTTTTTTTTGTTACTTGATCATTTTTTTCATGAATGATATCACTTAAGCTAGAAGTGATAGAATGACACTCTCGATCTTTGTTATTGGTTCAAAATTAACTTGTTATTAGTTGTGATATGTTTTGATTTTTAGGACAATGGGATCAGAACTATTAATGTGATGTACTCACTGTGTATATACCAAAATATAAACTTTCATAAAAATGTATATATACCAACGAATGGACATCAATTGAGACAGTGAGCACGACGCTTTTTGCAACGAAAAACTGATCTTTGGGGAGATTTTTCTGCGGGAGCAAACTGTAATTTATCCAGAGAGGGACGTGGACTATGACTATCCAATAAATCTCTCTTTAATATTACAATTTTTCTATCAACTCTTTCTCATAATTAACTCTGGTGGCAGGATGTTTTATGAAAGATTATTTGAGAATTCATCTTAGAGACTGCATTCTTCAAGATTAATTTATATTTTTGCATAAAGTTGTAGATGATGAATCAATTTTTTTTATATTAATCACTTAAAAATATAAAAATACATTAATATAAATATAAAAGTATTTACATTAATCACTTCAAAACCATCTCATGATATTGTAAAGGTTCAATTCAACTGTGATTTTCTCGTTCTGTAGTACATTTGTGGAGCAATTAACAAATTATAAAATATCACACAACTCATTCCAGAACTCACTCTATAAATTTAAATATTAGAATCAATTTTTATAAGAATACAAAAAATGTGATGGGAGCCAAGCTCTAACTTAGGGGTCCACAACGTACAAAGAAATAAATCTTCAGATTTTTTAATTTAACTATAATTATATTTTTATAATTTTTAAAAAAATTTAAGGAGCATCTTTATTATGATAATTCATTTGTACAATATATCATGTATCTCTTTGCATGCCTCACATAATAATAGTTTGATATTAAAAGAGATCGATGTGTAATATATATACACTGTTAGAATAAATTAGATAAATAATAATGAGACCTAATTTATTAAGAGAGACTAAACCATTTATATAATAGTACAAGACCTAATACACGTGTAACACAATAATAATACAATACACATGTAATCTAACATATACCATGCTCAATGTCAGCCCTAGGTATTGGTGATCTAGGTAGCTGCTTAGACCTTCCCCAAAAGAGAGTCCCAAAATCTAAAATAAAATTTATTAAAGTTTAATGAATTTTTTTTTTTTTGTTATAGAGGAAATGATCTTATCTTTAACAATCAGTGAATAAACAAAAATTCTTGATTTGGGGATTTTTTGTTTTTATTCCTATTAAAAGAAAAAATTCAATGGATTTTTTTAATACATTTTATTTTTCAAATTTTTTGTTTTGGTCTTGACGTTGTATTACTTCATGAAATATAAATTTATTTGACAGTCAAATTTTTTAATTAGTATAGTTACGTAGGGCTCCATTTTATAAGTTGGCATACGATCTATCTATAACTCCTCATCTCATAGTCGGTCCTGATCATGCTCGGATTTAATTCACATCATTTGACTTTATTAAATTAAAATCATCCATTACTTCACTCTTTCATTATTTTATAAATAAATAATATCAAACATTGTGTCTTTCAAAACAAAGTGATGTTATATCAATGCCATTTGCTCTTAAAATACTTAGGTGAATTTGACGAGAAGATTTGAGATGTGGTCTAGAAACTTGTTTCTCTAATAAAGGGAAGATAAGAGCATCTTTAATGGACATGTTAACTAACTAAGATATTAAAGTGACATGTCAGTACTTTATCCATCAACTAAACCCTCATGTACTACATTTTCATTTAGTTGGTGATTGTTGCTCCAATGGACTAGCTAAATAACTAGTTAAAACAATAGTGGACCCATCTCTCCACCCACTCAAAGCTCTCTACCCACCCAAAATAATATTTTTTTGAATATTTTAAATGGTGGGACCCACATTTGGTTGGCTAAAACACTATCTAAAATTAACATGAAAACTAACATATGACAGGTGGGACCCACATTTAACATATCCTTAACACTTCCATTGGAGCACCATTTTTACTTCATTTATAAAAATATGATACTAACTAATGAGTTAACATGTCTATTGAAGATGCTCGTGGATATTATTTATCAAGTGTATTGGGTATTATAATTGTATGGACTAATAAATTCAATGTCTTTTTAATTATTGTTTTTGATCTAAGAGAGATAACAATGATGGTCGGTGACTGACAGGGAAAAGAAACGTAGAATGTAATTTACCTAAAAAAACTATAATATTTTTATGTGAACTAAAAAAATATATTGTTTTAATCGAAGAGTCCTTGCACACATACTATTAAATGTTTTTTTGTGCTTTTCTACGTTTTGAGTTTTTAATTTCTATTTATTGAATCTGGTGGAGATTATGATCTCCTAGTGTTGGTTCTTTTATTTTGTAAGTTTTGTCTTTGATTGTGGGGCAAGTTAGGGTTTATATAGGGTTTTAGTTGTTTTCATGTTTCAATATCTTGATTTTTTTTTCTTGGGATCATTCTAGATGGTCTATTTGGGAGAGGAATGTTTTGTTTTTAGTCAATGAAAATGGAATTTTATCTCTCTACAAAATTTATGTCAGTGCACACGTAAAACTAATTGATTAATTTTTTTGTGCTTTATGGTCTTGTTTTTGTTTTTACAAAAATAAAAAAAGTTAATTAAATGTGTTTCTAAACCGTTCTTAAAAAGTTATTGATTAAAAATTTCGTAGAGGACAAAAATGCGTTTTTTTTTTTCAAACGAAAAAATGAGTTTTTTAAACTATTTTATATTAATCACACTTTTCAAATGTGTTCAAATGACCCTTAGTGTTATATAGATTTTTTTAAAATTTTTTTCTTAGAGAAATTGGCATGATGTTGTCTACTCAAATTCCATTGTATCCTCTCCGATCTCATTGTATCATCCCACCCTAAACATGGAAGGCACATCCATAGAAGCATTTAGTAGGGTGAGAAAGAGCATGCATTATAAAGGGGATGTGAACCTCAAAGAAAGAGGTACATGAAATTTATTTTGCAAAAACCTTACACTTTATACAACACTGATTTAGCCGTCGAGTCACTCCCCCCCATCAATTGGATTTTAGTGGACGTTCACTGAAGATAGGGAAGTCAGGTTTTCCATATCTTTTTTTTCACTCCTTATATTGTTCTTAAATTATTGAGATTTTTATTTTTTATTTTCAAAGGAAGATAATATTTTTAACAAACTAATATATCGTATGCACAAATAAAATACAGACTAAGGTAGTGTTTAGTAACGCGATTGCAAAACTGATTTTTTGCAATGGGTTTAAAACTGATTCTGCAGGAAGCTGCCTTCCCTCAGCTTTCTCAAATCGCAGCTTTTAGACACTATTTGCCTGAAATCTGTTTGCAGGAAGCTGCGATTGTAAAACTGTTTGGTTGCACGATTGCAGAACCAGTTTTTTACAATAGCAAAAATTGTGCAATCGCGCAATCAAACGCTACCTAAGATATCAAGAGCGCAATAGACCCAGGTGAGCTGAGATGATTCAAGATCTCTCTAGCAAAATGTTGCCTTCTCAACAATTTCGTATGGTGATTATGTTATTGTTGTTGTTATTATTATGCCATGATAGACACGCAAAATATTTATTTCTTCTTCTGATGAGTTTGTGAAAAATTAAAATAAGTGTTCATAGATTGTGATGGCTGGTAGAATCACCACCTCATCTTTTATTTCTTATTGCATGGACGCATGTTTGACACACTTCTTTTTGACACATGCTCAGTCTTCTTAATTAGGTCCCCCCAAATACTAATCAAACTTGTCATTTATACCAACTTTCCATTATCACCTGTGACCCCTAATATGTACGCCCCTATATATGTTTTTTTATAGGCCATCTTGGGAACAGGGATTCAAATGTCCAAGGTGTGGATTGTCCTGCAAAAGTTTAATTAAACACTGTCCAGGTGGATTATTGCAGGGTTGTTTTTGCCAATAACCCCCAAAATATAAGTAATTTTTGAAAAAAAATGAATATGAATTAAAATATATTTAATGTGATTCTTAGGCTACTTTCAATCAATCTTTAAAACATTGTTACATGGCGGTTCTTATGTGTATCCCATGAGTATGTTGAAGTATATATGCGAATTTTAAGGATTATATTTAATTAATTTATTAAAGTATATAGTATATATATTTATGAAAAATATATTGAGTTACATGAAATGTAATTTGAAAAAATCCAGGTGAACAACATGTGGGGTGCTGTATGGCAAGCAAACGAATAATGAGTTAAATTTGATATTTAAAAAGGTCTATGTGTTATAAAAATATGAGAGAAAAATAAAAGTGGTTTATATAACAAACTAATTTATTAAAAAAATTTGTTAGATCATAAAAATTCACCACTATCAAATTTGCATTGAATAGTATATCACTAAGAAATTTTAACATTATTATCATTAAGGAATTAGATTCACAATTAAACCATAAAATCTCTTAAAAAGGGATTACAACTACTTCAATGATAATAAAGGAAAATATAATTTTGTAATGACCCATTTGGATGAAAGAATAAGGGGGAGAATAATGGTTGATAAGGCTAAATAATAAATTTTTGTTAGTTTGTTTGAGTAAAATAAGTGGGCATTGCTATGACAGATGAATATGGAATAAAATAACATAACTATTTCAGGAACACCAAGAAATTGTGTTATTTTGCATGATCTACTCCAATGGTATAAAAGACCTATACATCAAATCAATATTTCACCTCTTATAAGTCAGGTGAATAACATATCAAATTATTAATCATATTTTATAAATATTTATCTATATCTTATCCACATTTTATTCATTACTTATCCATGATGAAGTTAATAATAAAAATTTAATTATTACATGTAACGTGAATAACTAAAAAATGCGAATAAGTAGAAAATGACTTATTCTATCGTGATAATAATATATCCCTTTTTGGCTCTTTGCTAGAGTCTTTGTAGACAAATTCCCTTCTCCACCCAATGACCCAGTGGCGGACCCATAATTTTTTTTTAGTGGAGGCCATCACTAATGTACTATTAAATATAAATTTACACTTCATATAATAAAATGTCAATAACACTGACTTTCATCTTTTTGAACAATATCATTAGTGGTACCATCAAATTATGATTGCTTTGAAGTTGAAGATGACATCAAATTATGATTACTCCAATATTTTCATAACCGATTAAAAATAAAAAATTAAGAGTTAAAATATGAGTAATCAAACAAACAATTTAAATATTTTCAAGTCTCTACTAAAAAAAGGAGTTTTGAATGAATGTAAATCTAAATTATTTGCTAATTCTTACTTTTTATTTTTTTTGAGTTACTAGTGCCTTTTGTCATGTATAGTTTATAGATTAAATTGTGAATCCTAGAGCCATATATGCATTTAAATATTTTTAAAAATAAATTTATACTTTTTTATTTGCTCAAAGTCTAAAAAAATTAATTGGGGGCAAAGGTTAAGAAAATGAAGACATTATACGTACACAAATAAAGTATATATGATGAAAGCATATGATAAATTAATAATTAATAAAAATGCCATTCAATAGTAAAAAAAATTATGTCAAAATAGGAAATTTAAAACCAAATAAGTGTTCTAACATGATTGTGAATAGTTGGTAGATTAATATGAGAAATTTTTTTTTCTTTCAAATGGATATGTTGACCTAGAGAAATCATTAGAGAGATTCAGTCAAGAGTAATAAAAATGTTTAAAATGCACAATAATAACATTAAGTTCCTACCAAAAACATTTAAATACAAGCATAACAAAAAATCAAACCTTAAAAATAGATGATAATGTTGTGGTTGGTCGGCCATTGTATTCAATCCTCTTTTTTTTTCCAACCATGTCGTCTGTAGTGTCTAATCCCTTTTTAACTTTTTTTCCAGTGTAAAACAGTGAAAGTCCAAGTCTTTTGATTTTATTGCAACAACTTATTTTTTTTATTTTTTTTATCTTAAGTTTTAAAGTACCGCTCATTATTATTGAAATCTCGGTGGTGCCATCACTCCCAATGGCCCCTAATTGGGTCCACATTCAAGCGTGTGAATCCAGAAAAATGTTGCCCATCAATTTTTTAAAGATATAATATATAAAATTGATGTATATTATTATAATACTCTATATTCCTTGATTGGTTTGAGAATTAAATAAGTTCAGGGACTTCTTCGCAAATGTCCACGAGTCACTCCCCGAGAAATTGGCGAGATGAAGCAGCCCCGTCGTCGCTTTTCTCACTTTTTAGGGCCGGCGGAAGGGCAGACCGGAGGACCTCGTTTCGTCTCGCGTGGGAGACACATCCGCGAGCGCCACGTCATCATCCCATCCATCCCGTCTGATCTTGCCACGTGTCTGTTGACCTCCGTTTTTTTAAAATAGACCCTCAAACGTGCGCGACTGCTCATTTTTGTTTTTAATTTTTTTTGTTGCCTTTCTGCGTGGCTTCGCGAGTTCCATATTTTTCTGCGAAAAACCGAACTGTATTTCTCTGTACACGTTAAAAAAAAAAAACTCATTTTCTCTCTCTCTCTCTCTCTCTCGCCCTCCACCATCGGTGGACTCCCGAAACCCTAACCCTAATTTTCTTCCGCCGCGCGGCGAGTGATAGAAAGCTGGATTTCGGTTCTCTTTCTTTTCATGGATGGTCAAAGAGCTTTGGGAACACGTAAGTTCGTTATTTCTCGTTTTTCTTTATGTCCTTACAAGGGACTATAGTTTGAAAAATCTTTAATATTTGATTTTGGTATAAATTTCATGTTCAGTTGGTTGGATTCATGAATTGACAAGGTTTTCATTATTATTATTATTATTATTATTTTGGTTTCTGCATATGAAACTGGGGTTGTTTTGATTTAAATCTTTATATTGGTGTGCAGTTTAATCTTATGTGAAAACGGGATTGGTGGATTTAAAGCTTTGGAAGTTTTATTTTTTGTTGGGTTTTTGATTTAGTGGTCGGTTGAAGCACAATTAGAAAACAAATTGGGAATTGAAATATCCGGTGATTAGTGGAGAGTTACTTTCGATGGCGGACGAGCTCCGGCTCGGTGGGATTGGTTCGGGTCTGGCTGTTCTGCTGACCAGTGAAGATAGGAAAGACTCTTCTCATAAATCCCACCGTGTCTTGTGCTGTGATGACATCAATGACCGGTCCATTGAACGTACACTTGAGCATGTATTTGATCTTCCACTCAAATCACTACATTCGACTGATGGCCAGATCGGTCGTGATTTCATCCGCTTAATTTTAAAGAGCAGGACTCTGAAGGTTAAATCGGTTCAGAGAGAGGGGATACTCATCACTGATAATGGTCACGGCCCGAATGTTGTGAATTTAGATGAAGCAAGTATGTGTGGAGATATGCGGATTGTGAAGCAGCCACTTATTTTGGAGAGCGTTTCGATGTTTAGCAGCGCTCGAGCGAATGCCCAAGTTTGGAGGGGAAAATGGATGTATGAAGTCACGTTAGAGACATCCGGCATACAACAGCTTGGGTGGGCCACTCAATTTTGTCCCTTTACGGACCAAAATGGTGTTGGGGATGCACAAGACTCTTATGCCTTTGATGGGAAGAGGGTGCGGAAATGGAATGAAGAGGCAGAGCAGTATGGACAGACATGGGTGGTTGGTGATGTGATTGGGTGCTGCATAGATTTGGACGATGATAAGATCTCTTTTTATCGAAATGGAGTTTCTCTTGGTGTGGCTTTTTATGGGATACGCAAAATGGGTCCTGATCTTGGGTATTTCCCTGCAGTTTCGCTCTCTCAGGGGGAGAGGTGTGAGTTGAATTTTGGAGCATGTCCATTCAAGCATCCTGTCAACGGATTCCTCCCAATCCAGTCCCCCCCTTGTTGATTTCTCATGCAGAGTACCTTTTACAGTGCCTGTTGAGGCTTTTAGAAGTTGAATGCTTGGACAGGACAGATTCAGTAGCTCTTGAGAAGCTGCGGATATTGAAGAGATTCACTCATCTCGATGAGCTGTTTTATCCTGCTGCACATGAGATCTGTAAGGAGCTATTTTCTGTGTTGGAGTTGGAAGTGGGGATTGCTGAGTACATTGGTGGAGGTGTTCTTGTGTCATTTTTGTTAGATTTATTTGGGAGAAGGGCGCCGCATGATTACAGGACCTTGGATCGGGTACTTGACCTCTTTCTAGAGTTCTCAGGCTTTCATTCTCTGTTCTTGCATCTCATTGGCGGACTTTCTAGTAGTTGCAAGACAGCATCTCTTGTCTTGACTGATTGTCCCTTCTCGGGATCGTATCCTTATCTTGCACTGGCCTGCCATTTTCTTAGACATGAGGAATTGATGGTCCTCTGGTGGAAGTCATCGGATTTTGAGTTCTTGTTTGAAGGGTTTCTATCAAGGAGAACTCCAAACAAGCAGGATTTGCAGCAGATGATGCCTTCTGTTTGGTGGCCAGGATCTTATGATGATATGTCATCTGAAAGCAGTATGATACTGACGACTTCAGCATTATCTGGGGCAATTAGTAAGGTATGTTTTTTTTTTGTTTTGTTGTGTTTACACGGATTTGTTTTTCTTTAGACTTTAGGTCATGGTAAGGTGAGTTTCCAGGTGCTATGCATCCTGCTAATAGCTCTTGAAGTTGATAGCCTTTTTTTTTATTATTATTATCGTGGACTAGGAATCATGTAGGATTTCCAACCTGTGGTTCGATGACAGTTTTTATGAAGGTTGGGATGTCCACGTTTTTCTGACAGATATTAGTGATCGACAATTATCTAATGGTCCAGTTGTTAATTCCAGAGGATGTTTTACTTCCAACACCTGCATGCTTTTCTAGTTAAATGAATCTAACTGCTTCTCTTTCTCTCCTCTTCTGGGTGACATCCCACATGAATCCTCAGTTCATAATTTCATATCGCTATAGTTGGACATATAGTGGTAGAGACCTTCATTAATAATGTATGGATATGAGCAGTTATTTTCTGGCCTTCCTGTCAAAACCTCCAACTATAAATATGTCAATTTGATTTTTTTTTGGCGTTCACAATACTTAATTTTTCACAACAGTAGATACCATGTTGAATTCAATTGTTTACAATATTTACTTTTTCCCAAGAATACTTTTTTTTTTCTGCGTTACCGTGCTTAATTTTCCAATCAACATGGTATCTACTGTATGAATTCAACTTCATATGCTTTATATGGTTTATCTTAACATGAAATTACCTTTTTGATGGATCATGCGCTGATGAATGCTTCTGTCACGAAATACAGCTCAAAATAAAGCTAGATGTAACTTACTGAAAAAGGAAAAAAAATGATATCTACTGTCGGAGTTACAAAGATGCCAAGATTAACCATTGCCTTCCAAATTACAAGTCAGGTCATAGATAAGTGGTGCTGCTGATGACACTCAAATTGATTCAAAATCAGATAATAGGCTTTCTCTGGTGTGAAGCTTCTGTGGAGAATACAGAATATGGCCCATCTAATTGTGCCCTAGGTTATCTACTTCAAGCAACTTTAGATGTGATGGAAGAAGGTACCCTCAAGAGTGGGACGTTTTACTCTTCTATATACTACCTGAAATTGGTCATGTTGGTGTTTCACACCCCTGTATAATTTTACATCCAAATGGGTTTTTATTATTCAATGGCTTGGACAGAAAATGCATGTCAGAGTCGATGCTAGTTTTCGAAAATAAAAGATCTTTCTCTTGTTAATAAAGATATTTAATCAATGCCATCTTTCTTTTTAATTGCTCTTGGAAGGATATATATTCCATTTTTGCCAAACTTTATAATATGGTTGTGGGTGCTCAAAACTAAAATTATGTAATTTATTGTGCATCCTCCTTTGTTTTGCGCAAATTTATCACTGGATTTGAATGCTTTGCTTATTAGTTTACTGACATTGTGCATTGTCTTTTTATCTGTCTAATGTTTCTGAGCTAATCAGTTGATCTCGTTATGTGCGAGAGAAAAGGTTTGTATGCTTAGAATAGGGACTCTAATATGATAAATGTTCAATATCTGGTTCTCATTTTGCAGATGTTATATGGTGATTCATTGGCAATATTGCCTTGTTTGATATGCAGATTGAGGAGATGCATCGGGAGCTTTGCCACTTGGTTATACGATTTGTACCTCCAATGATGCCCCCTCAGTTACCTGGCTCTGTGTTCAGGACATTTTTACAGAATGTTATATTGAAGAACAGGGGTTTTGACCGCAATCTGCCATCCTTTGGGGGTTCAAGCAACTTTGTTCTTGTTTCTTTGTACACTGTGATCCTTCATTTTTTGTCTGAGGGCTTCTCGATTCAAGAAATATGTGGATGTCCAGAGGGATACGGACTTGGTGTTGGTTTTCTTCACAGGGGTGGGCACCAAAGTTTCCCTGTAATGTTGTTTCTTAAGAGTGATCCACATCGCACTGATCTTCCTAGGCTTGGTGGTTCATTTGATCATCTGTTAAAATCTAATCCTGGTAAAGATGTAGAGACTGAAGATATTCACTGGGATGAGGGGTGTATGGATGATGAAGAAACAAAAGTAACCCATTCTTCAAGGCAGAAACCTTGTTGTTGTTCAAGTTCTGATGATGATTTTACCAGGAACTCAAAAGACCCAGTTAGGAGTGTGTCAAAGTTCTCTAGGGGACCTTGCAGTTCTATTCCCGAAAGGTCAGCACATGTTGCAGTGGATTGCAGTGGAGGGGGTTTGAATGATGAGATTGTTGACAAACCTAGCTCCAGTGACCAGTCAGAATCTAATTTTGGGTATCGGACAGTGCAACATTTCAGGAGAATAAATAGAGAAACTCAGTTTTCCTCAGATATGCTCAAGGAAGAGGAGCTGCTAGATGCCATGCTATTGCTGTACCATTTAGGTCTTGCTCCACAACTTAAGCAGGCAAGATACAGAATGCTTAATCTTATTCTTAAATACCTCCACAAGTTCTTTGTAATTTCTTTATTCAATTTACCAATTGCTTTATTCCTCAATTTTTTTTTTTTTTTTTACCAATTGCTTAGATTCCTAGCATCTGCATATGAAATATTATATATGTGAAAACAATGATCTGCCAATAAGTTCAGATATGAGCTCATTGAAATTTAAATAGAGTTGAGATCTTGGGGGCCAGGCCTTTCTATGACTACCTGGTTTCGATGTGTTTATAAGGTTAAAACTAGCTTCCTATTTGAGTCTACCATCGTTTTTAGATTAAAATATTCAAATTAATTTAATTTTCTTGTTGCATCAATTTTGTTTTGTTTTTAGTTTGCTACAAGGAAATAATATGACTTAGAGGTGCAAGAAGGAGCATTATATTGCTCATTTTAAACTGATGAAAATATAGGCTTTTAAATCTTTATTTATGTCACTTTCATGGGACAATTGATCTGATATATCTGACACAGATGGATTTTTCTCTTTTCATCTATGTTATTTTCACAGTACTTGTATATATTTTTAAAATGATAAATTTGTGTGGCCACTGACCAAATCTACTCAGGATTGGCGTGTCTGTAATGCAAGAGATGACTGCTTATTTGGTAGCACACTCTGGGCCTTGTTTTATATTATTGATGAAATTGTTTTATCATAAGAATAATGTCTTTCATGTTTTTTTCAACATGCGTGCGCGCGCACACACACAAAAAAAAATGGCCTTGAAGCTTTTGATTTTGTGGATTACACTACACACACACACGCACACACACACACATGTATATAATGGCCTTGAAGCTTTAGATTTTGTGGATTACACTATCTGTAGATCAACATGGAAGGGTTTGAATATCCATATCTTATGATATCTACCTATTGGTGAAATAAGACCTCTGAACTGCCATTTTTTATTGTTCCTTATGGATTCATCAACCAGCTCTTTTGCACTAGTTATCCACTGTGCTGCAGTTAGAAATCTTGCTGTCTGTCATACTGCCACAAAGACCATGATTCTGCAATGATGTTACATCATTACATTTAAATTCTCGCCTTAAAAAAAGTATTGGATGCAATTTTCTGGAAGTTTCAAGTGTATGGGTCAACATATCTTTCGTCTAAGATATATCTGTGTTCCACCTAACTGTAATGTAGCCATGGAATCTTAGGTAGCAAAGGCTTCAATGCCAATTACCTACAGTTTGCCTCTTTCTCTAGTCAGTATCATTTTGCTATATTTCACGCATTCAACGTGCCATGCTATCTATGTGGAACTGTATATGTGTATTTGGTAAAAATGTAGAATCCATCTAGCTGTTGCTCCTTTATTCAATAATTGCAGGCAATATAACCTTCAAATGCTTGACTTTCTTCACCGGATTATCACGTCATTAAGGGAACATGAACATGTATTCTTGGATGCAGGCATTTTATTACATGTCACAACAGTCGCAAGCCATTTCTCTCTTGGATGAGACAGATAAACAAATTAGAGAAAGATCTTGCAGTGAACAATTAAAGAATCTGAAGGATGCTCGAAACATTTATAGAGAACAATTGGTTGATTGCATCAGACAATGTGCATGGTGAGTTGACTGCATTTTCGTGTTCATTTTTGTTATGAACCGGAGCATTTTTTTTTTTGATAAGAAATCTTTTTGATGAGTTATTCCAGGAGAGACGTTAGGGAAAATTTCCTTTAATGCTTCTCAGATACAGTGAATACTCTGATTTTAGAGCTTTTGCAAATGAAAATACCTAGCATACAAGGAATTAACTTAGCGTATTCAAATATCTATCATACAAGAATTCTCTTGAAGATCCTTTGTCTCCATTTTGTTCGGGGGGTAAGATGCTCCTCTCTCTCTCACAAAAAAAAAAAAAAAAGAAAGAAAGAAAAAGGGAGTCAAATATCATCGCAAAACAGCTTTTCTCAAGTGTCAAGATCAGCTTCATTTGCAAGACACACACACACACACACACACACACACACCGTCCAATTCTGAAAGTAATATTTCGAAATTGTATGAAATCTTATATCTAATTATCGTCACAATATCTTATCTCTAAACTTTAGATTTCATCTAAGTTTGCAATGGAATTTCCATTTTTATTTTAACACACAAAAAACCTTAAAACAATCTAAATATCTAATATAGATTTTGTCAAGGAACTTCTTGCTAAGTAAGGACTCTCTCTATCTATGCTTAGAAAGGAGGATTGGATATTCGTATTAAGCCAAATGACGTCCCTCGAACAAAATGGAGATGAGGGATCTCCAAAAAAGAAATAAAAGGATGTAAGCAAACTAACTAAGAAACAAATAGAAACCAAGTGTGTGTCAAATTTTTCTTTGTTTTTTGGTGGTGGCTGTGGTCTTTTTTTTTAAATTTTTTGTTGGGGGGGGGATGGTATGTTGGGGCCTGGTCAGCAATGGGGACGAAAATTCACAATTTGGTAGAATTTATGTTAAATTTGGAAAAATAGAAGACAAAAATAGAAAAACAATGACTAAAAATCTTCAATATTAAAAAAATCCATGATACCTCAATGATGAATTTTTTTTTATAAAGGTAGACAATTGTTACCTCGATTTTATTAATAATGAGAAGTACAAAGTTTGAATGGGGGAAGAACAGAATAAAGAACCCAAAATGAAGGGACAAAGCCTCCAAATGAGGCATCTACCATGGAGGAGCGAACCCCGATCAGAGATGAGTAGCTGCCCTCCTGAGAATGCCACCCACTTGGCCCCAACAATGTGAGTACCCAATCTGGAATGAAGAGAGTTATCATGCTCCTAATATTCTCAAAATAAGTTGCTCTCATTTGAACAAGACGCTGTTCCTTGTGTTCCATATCTCCCAAACAGCCGTCGGAGTGATCGATTTCAAAAGTTTTCTGGTCACAGTTCTATCGTTCTTTCTTACAATATGAGGGTGGCTCCTATAGCTCCTCCAAGTTTTTTTGAGGTGTTAAATTACTTTTTTGAGCTATTTATATATATGCATAAATTAGAAAAAGGAATATGCATTTTACTGCATGGAGTTTCTTGCCTAAAATCACACGCAAGGATTATGCTTATATGGTTGATATGACAATGACTATTCAACTTTTCCCTGTAGTCTACCTGACTGGATGGCCCAAACTCAAAAAATTCTCATCTATAAGGAGCACTATCAATGGGTTGGGTCCTAACTCACCCAATTCGGAGAGACCTGATAAAAGTGTTATGATTTGAAATTGTGGACCTGAGACCTGATGTGGATCCAGACCCAATTGATTGTAAAGTTGGGTCAGGTCCGAATCACCCTAACCTGCTCCCACAGGCCCAGGCCCACACCTCCTTCTATTTCCTTAGCACATACTGTTTAAGGTCAGATCCCCGATTAGTTTCCATGTATATGACCCCAATCAAAGATGTGAGCACCACTCTCTGAAACCTTGCCTCCATGGTCACTGCCCTCACCACATTCTTTGTCCAATTTGATGGATTCCTGGCAGGATCTGGATCTGGATCTGGTAGACCTTCCATATGGTCAGGTTTAGTTCTACTGCTTATGTGGCTCAATCCGACCCATTGACAATCCTATCTAAGTTCTGTGTCTTTGAACTAGTGGATTCATCATCTTTCATTTGAGCAAGACGATTTGACATTTTTCAAAATTCATAGATGCATTCAAACAATAGTACTTGTAGAAACCATTGGGTTCTTGTCAAGCTTCCTAGATAATCCACAAAAATGGGATTTTTTTGCATTTCAGATAATGAATGGACCTTGGAGATCGTGTATTATATTGGATATGAGTAATACTGATAAGTTTTCATGTTCTAATATATTCCTTCAATCTCTGTCAAATGGAGGATAAGCACATTAAATTAATAGAACTCCTATTGCAATTGCTAGAAACACCATCTCAGCACCCAATTGGCTGTTCGATTCGTCAGGGCAGCTGTGGCGTCCATTCAAATGTTCGAATGCCCGTTTGTATGGACAAAGTACAATTCTTTCATCATGTGTGCTGCATCATAAAGTTCTGGGTATAAATTCTTTTAACGGGATGACAGTTCACTACCATGTTGTAGAAGATTTTGTTTGACATTCCAGTATCCCATGTGCGTGATTGTACGGTACTCTGGTTTTGCTATTTTGTTATATGCATGCATCCGACTGATCTTTTCACAGTCCAAGTACTTTTTTCATGTTATTTGTCATTTGTTTATAGTTTGCAATTCTGAGATTCAACTTGTGATCATATGACAGCACCATGCTTTTATTTTGATCAATTCGATATGCATGCCAGGTATCGCATGTGTCTTTTCTCACGGTGGAAACAAAGGGGAATGTATGCAACATGCACATGGGTGGTGCAGTTACTGTTAGTTCTCAGTGACGCAGATGCAGTATTTTTGTATGTTCCCGAATTTTATGTAGAAGCACTGGTATGCTCTTCCTTTTCATAACATCCTTTCTAGCTCTGATAGGTGTATGTGGGGAGGATAAATGTTATGAAGCTGAATTGTTTTCTTTCTCAAATGTTACCATCAAGTTTAAAATAAATTTTTGTTCTCTTTTTTTAATCAAGTTCAAATTGTTTTCTTTCTCTTTTTCAATCAAGGGTTTTGCATAACTGGGATGACAGCTAATTGTCTTGCCAAAATAATGAAATAACCATTGCTGAGATCATCATAATCATCATGCTTTACTTTTTGCCAAACAACTTGGGGGATAGCTAAGAACCACATGAATCCTGACAGTTTGACACTAAATTAGTTATACCATGTTATTCTTCATGTATTTGTTGCAGTTAGTTGCTCTAGATTAGTAGAATCTGAAATTTCTTTAATATTATTTCTCTCACTTCGAGCATTAGTTTCTTGATACTTGAATTTTTCATGAACAAATGTAGTGTTTATGTAATTAGTACATTGAGCAGGTCTCCATCTGTTACACTATGTCATTCGCAAAGTAGATTGTGTACTTCTAAGTAATACTTGCATCACATTATGCAGATTTTGTACATTCAGCAGGTAACATTTTTTTTGCTGTATTTTTGCAGTTTTGAGCCATAAGCTAAAAATCTGTTCACTTGACAATCCACCAGCTTCCCATGTCAGATAGTTAATGACTTGTGTGTTTGAAATCCCAAGGCTTATGTTATTATTGTGATTGTGAGTGTGTGTGTGTGTGTGTGTCATGTTGTGAGAATGTAAAGAGTCGTGTATTTGTGGACCTGCGGGAATCCGGTTAAACATTTATCCTTCAACTGAATCATTATCGGTGACACTTTTTTCCTCTAATCTTCCATTGAGTGTAGTGAATGATCTTTTTATACTCTTTGGTGGCCATGAGACACACTCTGCATCCTCTCTGTTTGTTGCTTATTACCTTTACTTATGTGACTCGTGACTTGTGAGAAGACCCACATCAGCTCTTCTATGGGCGTGCTTGAATTTACCTGTGTGTGAAGGTGCCAACCTCCATGGGCTTTGTCCAATGTTTTGCATGATAACTCCCCGTTTTATGCTGCTTACATTTTGGCCTTGATCATCCCCTACCACTATCATGTGTCTTCTGTTCATGCTTGGATTGGATTCTAAAGGTTTTAATATATACCAAATGTAGATAGATTTTGTATTTTTAATGCAATTTTAAATTGTTGCAGGTAGACTGCTTTCATGCACTGCGAAGGAGTGATCCACCTTTTGTATCTCCTGCAGTATTTATCAAGCAAGGGCTTACTTCATTTGTATGTGCTTAACATGAATTTAGAATGTTTGTTGTTAATTGTCCTTGCTCTTTTTTTTTAAATTCCAAAAAAATTTCCTAGCTCTATTTGTAAAGAATGATTGTATCCATATATATTTTCCCCTTTGTTAAAAAAAACTGTAATTTTTTTTATTAAGGCGAACTGCTTTACTTTACACCTGAGTCAAGTAATGAATTGTGACATTGCACCTTAAGTAGATTGATAGAGAATAGAATACCAAAGAGGATGTTATGCCTTTTGCGATAGAAGGTAGTAGTCCTTTTGTGATTATATTTTCCCTAAGAGAAAGTAGTTGATACAGTGGAAACTTGTTCATGTCCAGCACATGGCAACCAATCCTAAGTGTACCCAGTCAATAACAGGAATACCACTAATATGTTATTCACTGTAACCTCATGTTGACAACTTTTGTATTTTTAATGACTGCTGTATTTTCCAAACAATTTAGTTGCTAAATCTTTTTGTCAATGCGTCATGACGGTTATTCTGCTCTGTCTAGCTCATGTCCAAGCTGAGATGAACATTATCAGAAAGATGTGTTCCAATGCACGAACAATATTGTTATTAGTAGCTTCATGAAATAACAAAAAGATCTGCATGGACCTGAAGTTTCTGTGAGGATGATGGACATTTAGTTCAATATAGTTATCTTTCATATATATGAAATTCTTCAAGGGTATATTACCTAATCCATGTATCACTTCTATGAGTAAGTAGTTTTTTTGGTGGAGACATCAGTGGAATTTGAAGTAATTTGAAATTCACTCTTTTTATTTGACAGATCACATTTGTTGTGAAGCACTTTGATGATGCACGAATCTCAAGTGCAGATTTAAGGGATCTTCTTCTCCAGTCCATATCAGTCTTGGTACAGTACAAAGAATATATGGCCATGTTTGAGAGAAATTATTCAGCTATTCACAGAATGCCTAGAGCATTGCTCTCAGCATTTGACAACAGATCCTGGATAGTGGTTACAAACATACTTTTAAGATTGTGCAAGGGTTCTGGATTTGGTTCTTCTAAGCAACAGGAGTCATCTTCGCTCCTTTTTCAGGTCAGTAAACTAAAGGCATGTAAGCAGGCCGTTTTGAGTGCTCATGTAACTACTCATACATCTTCGTGTTTTCTTCTCCTTTACACAGGGATTACTGCGAGATGCATGTATCCTTGATGAAAGATTGTTCTCTGGTTTTCTCAATCGACTTTTTAATACTCTCAGTTGGACAATGACAGAGTTTTCTGTTGCTGTTCGAGAGATGCAAGAGAACTATCCGGTACACTTTAACTACTTTGATTTAGTGAAACTAGTTTAATGGCTGGAATAAGACATCAATATATTTTCATAACTCGTGCTCGGTGTAGTTGTCTTTTACTTTTAGACTTTACTTTTGTGTCCTGTTTGGATTGATGAATTGAGTTATTCTGGATAGATAACTATGTCAGTATAGATAACAAATCTACAAGAATAAGAGATTTTCTGTTTGGTTGTGTTTTTTTTATTCTCATTGGAAAACGTAAGAATAAATGTTGAGTTGTTTGGTTGATAAAGAATAAAATATAAATAAAGTGTAAAAAAGTTGATTTGACATGTGGGCCCTTTGATGTATAAGAGGTTTTGATAGGTGATTTGATGTGATAGGGTGTAAAAAGTTGATTTGACATGTGGGATCATGAGAATAAATAAGCTGAGTATAGCTTATCCTAGGGTTACTTAGAATTCTTATACTCTCTTATACTCGTTTAAATTGGCTTAGTAATATCAAGTTATACTCTGCAAACAAACAACCATTTTCCCTATCCATTCTTATACCACCCTTATGTCACCCTTATTCTCGCTTAACCCGCTACCTAAATGGGGGCTTGTAGTTTTATTACACATGATGTACTCTTTAAGGAGTGGAAATTGCTATAGAGTGGAAATTGCTCTATCTGTTGTTAAATTTGTGATATGAAAATCTAGTGAGAGGAGTGGAGAGTTGATAGGGAGAACTGATGTTTAGAAATTAATGTGAGAAGATGAACTTACCCTGGTTTGCTGATTCAAAGATGCAGATGCAGAGAGAATTGTTTCCAGTAGGATTAGTTTGTTTGGAGGGAATAGAGTAGCGCATGTAGAGATTTGGCTAAGTTGGACGGAATTAGACCAGCTTTCTTGCATCGAGTGGACAGCAAAGCAGGAAGCAAACAATACATAAATAATTGCAGTGTTTTAAATAGCGATCGCGATATCGAGATATTGGTTCGATATATCGATTTTGGGGGTGTAATCGCTAAAATCGGGCAGTTATCGAAAAAATATCGATAGTTCCTTTTGCAGATGAAGATATCAACAAAAAAAAATCGAAATAGAAGAAGAATAAGATGAGAAGATCTCGGCTTAGCTATTTCCATCGTTTAGCTTCATCATCTACATCTCTCCGGCAATCTCTCTCTCTCTCTCTCTTTCTTTTTTTCACTTTCTTTGTGGCATCCATGGGGCCACCGCATCCTCTCTACTCGTTTTTAGTTTGGGAAGAGATAAGTGAAAGAGATGATCACATGTCAATGCTGATATGTTATTTTGCCCCAAAATTATCACCAAATCTAAAAAATGCACGTGCATTGTGTTACATATCAGTACTGACATGTTGTTTTAACTGAAACTTTGCCAGATCGATTTAGCGTTTGATTTTTCGATATATCGAACGATATATTGTTTTGACACCCATATCGATATATCGAAAAAACCGATATTTTAAAACCTTGAATAATTGAGATGTGCTAAGACACGATGATCGAAGGTGGACGTTTGCAAAAAGGCTAGGAGCACAATTGATATATTTGACCAAGTCCGGGAATAGATTCAATGGAAATTTACATTATTAATTTATATATAATTTGAGGTTGTTATTCTTGTTTCATTGACACGGGGAATGACACCAAGCAGGTAAGTTTGCTCAGATAATCTTGAGGTATTGGATGTGAGTTATCTAAGTAGACATGGATGAATGTGAGTCTGCAAATGATAATGAAAGGTCCTTCAATAGAATATATGATGGAACGGGATTCTTAAGTCATTCCAATTGTTGGTAAAAAATGATGATGATGATGATGATGATGCCAGAAATCATATTTTACTTGATCTTCTGTTTGTCCAGCTTTTTGTAGACTGACCTCTGCATGATTGTTAAGTATGAATTATATTACCTTCAAATATTCAATCTTCCTGCTTAATGTAATCCCTTTTTTATGCAGGTGCTGGAGTTGCAGCAAAGAAAATGTAGTGTTGTATTTGATTTATCATGCAACCTTGCACGAGTACTGGAATTTTGTACTCATGAAATTCCTCAAGCATTTCTCGGTGGCTCTGACATGAACCTTCGAAGGCTGACAGAGTTGATTGTGTTTATTCTTAATCACATAACATCTGCTTCAGATGCTGAATTTTTTGACATGTCAGTTTGCTTGGATTTTTTGTTCTTTGGTTATTAGTTCTTGGTTCTTAGTTATTACCCATTGTGTAAAAAAGAAAAAAGAAAAAAAAAGTACTTCATGTTTTTGCTCAGTACATCAATTTTATCGTTCTATATTCTTTCGCAGGTTGCTTCGGCGACAGGGGCAGTCTTTGGAAAAGATGAACAGAGCTTTGATTCTATCCCCTCTTTGTGGGATCATGTTAAATTTAATGGAGGCTAGTGCTGATCTGCAAGATGGGGAGCCAAATGATGTGGTTGGAGTGTTTGCAAGCATGGATTGCCCTTCTACGGTTTATTGTGGATTTCAGTACCTGTTGAACTACAATTGGGTATGCACTGAACTTTGACCGATAACTTGAGCTATTATTTGATTTAACCAAAATAATGTTTCAAAAACAAAGTACGATTGTATACAACCAGTGAAAAGTATACTGCACTTACATTGTATTTTACTAATTATATACAAAGATTACTACAATTCTTCTCTGACATAAATATATTCTGCAGAGTGGTTTCTTGAGAGGGGACGCCTCTCTTGCAAGGCTTGTACAGCTTGAGAATTTTTTGAGCCACCTAAGGATGAGAACAGAGCGGAATAACCAGTTATCCAGAAGTGAAGGTGAAGAGGTGGATAACTACTGCTGCATCTGTTACGCCTCCGACTCCAATTCTCAGTTTGAGCCTTGCCGACACAAATCCTGCTTTGGCTGCATAACCAGGCACCTCCTGAACAGCCAAAGGTGCTTCTTCTGTAATGCGACAGTGGTCAAGGTGATGAAGGTAGATTGATGAAATTTGATTTACGTGTTGTAGATGGCACATGGATCTCGCATCAGATTTCAGTGGGCTGGTGATTTTGCATCGAATCTGAAGTTGTCGAATATCACCCGTCCCATATGGCAGATGATTATTATGTATATATTCCTATTTGGGACAAGTGCATATACTGTGTGTATGATGTAGGTGTAGGAATAGCAGGGGAGGGGTGCCAGAAAGGCAGATATAGAAAATGGGGGGAATTTTGTTTTTGTAGAGCTGAGGGCAACACATCGTAAATATGAGATGTATTTGAAATGAAAATCCTTTTTTTTATTGAGCATTCCTACATTGGGCAATTTGCATTATGATCATCATGGAAACTTTTTGTTACTGATCCATCCTCCTGTGCCAGAAAGTAACACATAAAATTGGTTTTATTTGTATTCATCGACATCCATCGTCGCCCTTCACTCAGAGACGACGAAGACAAAAAAAAAAAATAAAAAAAAAAAAAAAAAAAAAAAAAAAAAAAATCGGTCTTTCGTTCTGTCGCTCCACACGACCTCACAAAGACAGACCAGACGATGCAATGCTTCCGACGCTCCAATTACAACCTTCTCGGACACCTCCCTCACTAAACCGCTCTCGCGATGCGAGACACTCGTCTTCGCCGCGTTCGAGACTCGCACGTCCTTCCCCCGCGAGGCCTCCATACCTCCCATTCTCCTCCCTCTCCCTCCGATCGAGCGACGAGACCGACCCCTCCTCGCTCGCCTCCTCCGTCTCACCTCCTCCGCCGCTCCCTCTCCCCCGTTGGGACCCCTCCCCCCGCCACGTCGTCCTCCTGAACGTCGTCGCCTGCGCGGTTTGTGTTCCTCGATTTCCTTTTTTTTTCATTGGTGTTGTTGATGAATGGGGGCGAATCTAGATGCAGGCGGCGGTGTCGGCGTCGTGGCTGATCTTCTCCGCGATCCCTGGACTTCTGGTTGGTTGGTTGGTTTTTCTTTGATTTTGTGATTTCTTACTCTCTATCTCTTTGTGTGTGTTTATGTTGTCATTTTTGATGAGGCAATCTGTTCTGTTGTTGTTGTTCTTCATAATTAGGCATTCAAGAGGACTGCCGAGTCGATGGAGAAGTTGCTGGACGTGACGAGGGAGGAATTGCCGGGCACGATGGCGTCCATCCGGTTGTCCAGGATGGAGATCAGCGACCTCACGATGGAGCTCAGCGATTTAGGGTTAGACGCCTCTCTTCACTCTTTCTCTGTGATTTGTGTTTTAACTGCATTTAACATCAATAATCTAGTCTCGAATCTGAATGCGATGATCTGAAGGTTTCAAGGGATTTGTTGACGTTTGAATGTTCTCATAATCAGCCGAGTAATTTTGGCACCACAATGAAAGAACAATGATACCCTGATCTTTACCATGTATTCGTCTTGGAATTGTGATTCTGCTTGAGATGTCTTATTATAGGGCTTGGGCTGCCAAGTTTTCTTTTCTTCTTCTTTTTTTTTAAAATTATGCACCATCGTGATTTCTTTTTTGAGTCAGTGATCACAACACTTTTTTTGAGAAAAATATGAGAGTATCTTATTTCAAGAAACCCCCAAACATAGGAGACGAGGGATCTTCTTACAATTTAAAAGAGAAGGAAAATACAATTATTAGGAATTCCAAGATTAGGCTATCCTCTCCCCCAATTGTTGCACATGATGGAACTGGATGAAGGCGATATTGCTAACCATGTATTTTCCCAATACACCCTTTTGTGCATGGAGACTCCCTCGTTGCGCGTTAGCTAAATCAACCAACAAGTAGCATGAGGAGCTAACCATTAGAATTTTGCTCGAGTGTTTCTATCTCCTTTCTTCCAAAGATCCCGGAACCACTTCCACATGCCTTCCATATTCGAGAAAGGACAAGAAGACTCAAGTCTCGAGAGTCATGATGATATTACCGAGGAACATCTTTATCAGAACATTTTTGCTTCTCACTTTGGTTAGTTAGCAATAATCTTTAATCAAAGAAAGCTATTGAAAAAGGGATTCCCCTTTTGATTCACAATAAATCTTTCTCCCATATTTGAGTGCTAATTGAGCAAGTAAAGAAGAGATGATCTCTTGATTCTTCTTCAATGCAACACAAACCACATATTGTATCCCCATCATTGGACCATTTCGCCCGATTCAATTTGTTGAGGACTTTATATAGAGAAAGAAGCCACATAAACCTCCAGAGTTTCAATGGAGAGAGTGTGCCCTAAATTATGCTTTTGAATTGGGACCAAAAAAGGTGAGGAAATGGATGATTATTTAGCCTCCAGTACCATGAGCAGACAGAGAACTCATTCCGAGGAGATAGTTTCCAAATAACCAAATCTTCCTCTTCAAAATTGAGAGGAATCTGATGGAGACACCCAAGAAGAGAAGAGAATTCTTTCAACTCCCAGCTAAGATTCCGACGAAGTCTTAGCAACCAAATTATAGAATTGACCTCACACGTGAAAGATCACAAATAAGATCATCTCATGAAGAGCCACATGAAAGAGATTAGGAAATAGGCATGCCGGCGAGGAACCATTGAGCCACGCATCCTTCCAAAAGCGAATTTCCACACCGTTGCTTGGAACAAATTGGATAACCTCCTTTATCTTCTCAACCCCTTCCAAAATATTCCTCAAAACATTAGAGATAAATACTCTTTGCCTCGGGGTAAGGGTAAGTCTCGTGCAAGATTACGAAGAAATCCAAATGATGAAGAGATGGAGGAACTGGTTTCCCTTCTTGAAAGCCTACAACAAGTATCTCTCAATTTAGAAGAAGATTCGGTTTGTTGGAAGCTGTCTCCTAGAAATGGTTTTTCTGTTTGTTCGTTATATCAATGGCTTTCGACAACTCGTTTGAAGAGGCGAATCTATCACCTATTTTCGAGGAAGAAATTGAAGATGCGACCTTTCCACCTATCTTCAATGAAGAGATTAAAGTGGTGAATCTGCCACCTATCTTCGATGAAGAGATTGAAGAGGTGAATCTTCCACCAATCTTTGATGAAGAAATCGAGGAAATATACATTCCACAGATCTTCGATGAAAGATGGAGGAGTCCGAGTCCAAGAGCTATGTTCAAATATTTGATCCCGTTCAATTCACACAAGAAGCATTTCACACGTGCGACCATCATTTTGATGATCCATTCTTTTCAGAAATCATGATTACAGCTTCTCGATTATCTACATCAAAATCGTACAAGGAGAGTTCACCACGAGCGCTCGAGGTGGAACCTAGTTGCATAAAAGTTGGTAAATCACGTCATCAAATGCTTGGACTACATCACCAACTCATTAAACCAAACTCGAGGTCGAGTTTTTCTCAAGAGGGAGGGAATGGTGTAGCGCGATCATGTACCGTTCGATCGATATTGAAGACCACCAAATGGATAATGATGATTGATTTATAATTTTAATAATTTTTTAGTTTGTTAGGATTTTTTGCATTTGTTAGGATTTATCTCATTTATTTAGTTACTATATTTAGATCTGAATTTCAAATCATATATTTGAATTCAAATTTAAATATTGATAAGGAGATTTGTTTGTTAAGTTTAAGATTTATATAATTAGTTGAGATCCTAGTTTGTTGGGATTCTCCACTCTATAAATAAGCATGTAAACCAATTGGCAATGCAGAGATTATTGATTATTGAAGTTATTATTTTTATCTATTGTATTTTGTTAGGAGTACTAATAATTGCATAGAATCACCAAATATCTGGTATTTCTTAGGAAATCAACAGGTCTTTGAAGCCCAACATCCCTGATATTCTGCCTGAATAATCAGCCTTGTTGGAGCCTGCAAATTCGTTCCTTAGATCGAATTAGCAGAAGAGCGTGATCCCACGCTGCATCACAAAGGGAGGCTCAAATGGACAGGTTGACTATCACGATCTAAGTCCCTGGCAGCTGAGGTGGATTTGTCTGACTTGTTTTCCCAAATCCTCCGCCGAACTTTCTGGCCCACCCAAGTGAAAATGGCTTTCTTCCACTAGAATAATCGGAGGCCCAATTAGCCTCTCCATTGCTGCTAAAAGATACATTAGATGGATCAATATGCACCACTTTCTCATAAATCAAGCGCTAGACCAGTAATAGACGTGGATACACTACTGATTCAATTTCGTTGAAAAGGCTGAACGTGTTAACACCTTCCACGTGACTAGTAGCCATCAAATATGGCACACCGAATTCAAGATTTTTGCTAGCGCTCAAGATTGGTCCACAAGATTTTCCACAAATGAAACTTTGCAATTAAATTCATGTGACACCCTCGATTATCAATTTGCCAGTTGGACTCCACAGAACGATCCGGATTTTGTGTCACCAAACTTTTGAATTTTGAAATATTCCGAATGGGACAGTCTCTATTAATTGAATGGGTTTGAATGCCAGCTTTCTAAATTGACGAGGAAGCATTTGATTTCGCATTGACACGTGGCCTGTTGGATATCTGTTCGATCGGAACCCAGTTGCTTCATGACTCGTTGCAAATGTTGAATCGGTTAACGAGACAAAACTGGTTAACAAGACAAAACTCATTGCAGAGACTCACAAGGGATGACTCATTTGTGACTCCTTAATGGAGGAAGGAACAGAAGATGGAGGAGTCGCTGTTGAAGCTGCATATGGGTCCAATTGTGGGTTTGAAGGGATGTTAGGCCCACATATTTCTCCTTACCGGACAATGCATTGAACACAATGTCAACCCAGAAAAATCCATCTTCCGCAATCACAGCAATTCTTGATGGAATCTGGCGATCGGCCACCACCTCCATCTCCACCTTCACTAGAGGAAAAATTTCATCATTACTAATTACTTCTTTGACATTCCAAATCAGCCCGAATGAGCCAACTTGTGGAGAGAATAGCTATCACGCCACTGCAAAGGAATGCCTTTAAGGAACAATGTCGTGTGGACCTTAGGGGATCGAGATGACCCCATATCCTACGACTAACGATGAAATTCAAGCGTCTCCCACGAAGTCTTAACTGACCTTCATTGAGAATCAAATTCCGCGCAGTAATCGACGGAGTCCTGATCAAGAAGGAAGTTGGGCTAAGGCTGATGAATCTCCAACCTGTGACACCCTTCCATCTAGATTGGAGCCCCACCTCAATCTCCTTCCAGATCAGATTGTTAGGCCCCTTCCATTTTCCAATTACACATCTCTGCAGAAATTCCACGCTTCGATAAACCTTTCTAGATTTGGGAATTGCTACAGAGAATGTAGACATAGAAACTGGATTCCTCATAACATGTTGAGTACTATGACCACGCGAGAAAAACTTCGGATGCCTGGTGTATTGAGAACGGCAATGACCAACTTTCCGACAATTCCTACACATCACAAGGTCTCTATAGTATTTGGCCCAGTGACCAAAACCAAGACATCGAGAGCATTGATTCAATTTGAACATAAAAGCGTGACCATCTTTGTGCCTATAACCAGCAAACGTTCCTCCCACAAAATCTTTCTCCAAATGAGGTTCAAGAGGGATCCTAGGCCGAGCATGAGTGCATCCTTGAGACCTCGGAGGAGAAGGGAATCCAGGAAAGGAACGAGGTTCCTGCGGCACCTCTCTCTCCAAATGGGGATCGAGGTGGATCTCAGGTCTAGCCAGAGTGCATCCTTGAATCCCCGGGGAGAGGGAGGAACCAATGGGAATGGAAACGGGAATGGGGGAGGGTTTGCAAGCCAAGATGATGGGGGAGACGATCACCATTTTTTGCCTTTTAATAAACCTGAGGAAGCATCCCATAAGCTTTGGTGTGATTGCCGGACAAAATCACAACCACGAACTTCTTCATGTATTTTGATTGATCATACAAAGAGCGAGGCATGCCTTTTAGTTCTACAGAATGATGACTTGGTGATCACAACACTACTCGAAAAAATCTTTATTACCGTAGTTTTGAGTCTCTGTGGCACTTCTAATTTTTGGAACTTTTCATGGGTGAATATTGCACTGCCTGGATTTGGGGATATAATGTTCATGGGAGAACTTTTCGTCTCGATTCGAATATATAATTTGGGGTACACTCTCTCCATTGAAAATCAGGGGTAATTCTGGGGGTTTCTTGAAATAAGATTCTCCTATATTTTCCCAAAAAAAAAAATGTTCTTGGGGAGTGCTGTCAGGGGATGATGTGTCATTGGTTGAGTAGATGAGATGCAGTTTGATTGTAATGAAAGTTGATTGGTATAGTGGTGTGATTATTGATTGTGGTCTGGTTGGCGAACACTAGTGCATAAGCTGGGATGGAGTGAATTTTTTTTTTTAAAAGTTTTGTCATACCTCCAGTACTTTCTTTTAGTCTCCATTGGAGGTGTATATAACCTATTTCCAAAGGTTGTTTGAGAGGATTTTGATAATTTGAAGAATTGAATGAAGATTTGTATTTTCTTCTTCCAAATTTTAAAATTTCTCCTCCCTTCTTTGGTAAAAGATTTGCCTTTTTTTGAGTGGTATCTGAACTCAGATCTAGGAATGGAAGCCTCATGCTTGTTTCTCCAATCTTTCATCAACTCATATGCCTCTTTTGTAATTTGATTTAGATACAACTGCTCAGAGCTGGACTACATCTGTTCGTATGATGGGTGGTGCAATATTGAATGTTTTCCTTGGTCGTTTGGACATATATGATACTTCTAAACGACTGCCCTTTCTGTAATAACCAATATGTAAAAGTACACAGTAGTTGGAAGAGGATAAGTATCTCATAGACTTGCTGTTATAGGTAGACCGTTATGGGTTATTATTAGGCTAATGCACGGAAGACATGGAGATGCCAATTATTGCTTAAAAAATTTATAGTCCCCAATCCTTCTGAAAATAAAAAATTGAAGTTGAATGTAGCTTCAAACACATTCATATAAAGCATAGGCTGATAGTTCTTTTTCATGGATCCGCTATTAACACATAACACATTCAAACACATTCATAACTGCACAGAGAACTTTAAGTTTCAGATGAGTGCTATTAAATGATGATTGAATAGAAAATTTCTTAATCTGGCAGAAAATTGAAGATTGCTAATGCCGCTGAAATTAGTATCATCAAAATTGAAAATCATGCACGGGAATCAGGATCAAATTGGAGTTGATCATGAATTGGTTTGTGGATCTTAAATTTTTTTATAAATGGAAATATGGACATGGACATGAGACATGATACAATACAAAAGCACTGTGATGGAAATTGTTTTTAAAAAACAAAACCCGAGGATATGGACATTGCAAAAACTCAACAATAATTTATTTATATATGTAAATCTGTCAACTATGAAGTATAAAAAATTTATATACAATAGTCTGAAGATTAACTGTACAATAGTTTTTTTTTCTTTCCTAAGAAAAGTTTGAAACAGTACAATAGTTTTTTTCTTTTTTGAGCCAAAAGTGGTGTCCATAAATTTTATTGAAGAAACTGTATAATAGTTAAAAAGAAAAAATTACAATGCTGCGTTGCACAAGTATTATGGTTCTGCTATGTACCGTGTCTAATGCATGTCTAAATTCAGAAAATTATTTTGAACTTTTGGACACGCATTGGGGGTGTCCCGCATGTCTGACGCATGCCATGTTTTTCCCATGTCAGATACGAACATATCATGTACAAATTGAAGTGTGTGTCCTTAGATTTAAATGGTTTATACCATTCAGCTTTATTTAATTATACATCATCTACAATTAAGTAAAGTCAGAAAATATTGTAGTGTTCTATACAGTTAAACTATATGAACGATCTGAAAAATGTGCTGTTAGTGCCTTGTGTTGACTCTCCCAAAAAAATTAAAACTAGCCTTGGTTTGTCCCCTATTTTTCACAAAGGGAGGTGCTAGAACTGACAAGTCAACATATCCATGCCAATTGTTGTATTCAAATACTAGTCAGTGGTCTGATGAATAAAATCCAATAATATGTTGCTTAGTATTTTCCAAAGGGATTTGGTTGTTCAATTGGGATCACCGACACCTTAAAATCATGGACCACAGGATCCAAATTGTTCATCATCAGTTTTTTATGACAATGACAAAATTTCCCCCCAGATCGCTCTTGGATGCCTCATATTTTGTTGATGCTAAGCATGTTAATCAACCTGCTCTACTAAATAATACTAAATAATGTCCCCCCCCCCCCCCCCCCCCCCCCATACACACACACACACACACACTCCCCCCACCTGGTCATCCAAGGAAATTTGGTTTCTTACAATGTTTACTCACGCCATTAATACCAAAAGACTATTTTAATAAAGTTTGATTTTATTTATACGATACCTGTGTTGTTTGCATCAGTAATTTCTGATTTCTAGTTTGTTCGTAATGCTTCATTTGCATTTTTTTAAAAACTTTTGTCCCTACCTGCTTCATACTCTCTTTTCCATGTAGGCAAGATATAATGCAAGGTGTTAGAAGCTCAACTCGAGCGGTCCGTCTTGCTGAAGACGGTCTGCACCGTCTTACAACCATGGCTCCAGTAGGTACAAGATTTGGCAGATACTGTCTTTTTTGTGATGCATAATTAAGACTTCAGCAGTTATTATGACACCAATGGTCTTCACTTCCTGCCTTCACTGTATTAGCCACAATGCAGGAGCAGGTCCAACTGAAGAGGGAGACGGAGGGGCCAGTGTTGGCTAACACAGCGAGGAGTCTACGTGAGGGGATCGTGAAGGGTCGTTCGGTTTTGGGTTCTGTCTTAAGCCTCACCCGGTTTTCTCGGTCAGCGCTGAACTTTCTGGCTGCTTGGCGTCAGAAGAAATGACCTTCCAAGTAAGGGATCTAAACCTTTTTAAAAAAAAAATCATTTAGTAGTTGTATTTTTTTTTGGACTCTGGTCCCAATTTTGCGTTCGACAATGTTTTGGTCTTGTAAATGCTGTTTGCTTCAAATATTATTCTCTTCAATAGTTGATAAATTGACCCAGTGAAAGTAGAGTGATTGGATTAACACATCATATTTATCAATTTAATTTTCTAGGGCGTCGAGTCACCTATTACTATTGCATGGGTAGTTATTCTGCTGTGCCGCACATGTGGCAGCACGAACGGTACATTGCACGAACATGCAGAGTACATGGCAAATCTTGTTCTGGGGTTGGTCAAAACAGCAGGTACGGCCGCACTTAAATCACTGGTGAGAGGTCATTCTCATTCAGTTTTACTCATCGTTTTGATGGATTCTTTCAACTAATACTACTATTCTTATGATATGTCACATTCCCAACTAGTTGTATCAATGTATCATCATTCACCAGTTCTAGAATGTGATAATCAACGCCAACGAATGGTTTCATTGTAGTATGTACACCAGAAAACAAAAATCAGAGCATGTGAGAACTGCCCGAGGGATTGTCTTGCCATTATTCGTTTATAATAAATGGTTTTGATTTGTGGTCTGTGTAGGGACCTCTTGTTGACATATTTGGCATTGTCATTGAGGTTACCAGTAGCTGTCTAGGGCAGCGTTAATTCAAGTAGACCTTATTCAGATCTAAGTCGTCATTGAGGTCTACATACGGATAAATTTGAGGCCGGATCCAATCAGGATTGACTTCGGTTAGTCCTGTCAGTATCGAACTGTATAACTCATTAATCGAACTACACAACTTATAAATTGAACTGTACAACCAATTGTTAGATACATGTTTACTTTTCTATTGGATATTGATGATACTTAAGAATCCATGTTTTATCTAATAGCTGTCTGGATCCAATAAGAGAGTGAAAAATGTAACTAACAATTGGCTGTGGAGTTCGATTTATAAGCTGTGTAGTTCGATTAAAAGATTGTGGAGTTCAGTACTGATAGGACTGACCGAAGCTAGTGCTGACTAGATCTGGACTCGATAAATTTATATATGATAAGGACTTGATATATGATATTTGGAAAAAACAAGGACAATCATTCATGTCGTCAATTTGTAGTCTTGAATTTTTTTTTAATGTACGTGCTTGTCTAATGAAGTACATAACTTCATAAGAAATAAAATATATACTCAAATAAATTGATTGCGTATTTTTTTTCATTTTTCCCAAGTATAGACTATAGAGAAGCATAAATGACTATAGTGTATCAGCCATGATTTTTTTTTTTTGCTTTGTAAATAACTTCATTCATATAAACTAAAAGAAGGATTTACAGAGTGTACATCAGAATAAGACACAAAAAACGACTATCAAAACACACTACATACGAGTCTGGGTTACACCTTTTTCTTCTACAAGGAGGAGCTTAATTTATGTTGGGGAGAAGAGAGAAGGGTCCATTTGTGTCTGCAAAGCAGCGAGCGCATTAACTACACGGTTTGCCTCCGATGATATTTTGTTTAGTGGAATAACATTTTAGTATTTGAGTTGAGATTCATATGAGAGAATATAAAGAAGACTTGTTTGCAGTCCCCATTTTTGCCCCCATTGAAATATGTACTCGGCTCATTGTACTCGGCTCATTTGGAATTGTGGGGCATGCGTTTTGAAAATCTTGGGGTTGAAACCATGCATTAGAGAAACATTGATTTGGGAGCTTGTAGCTTATGAAAAGCCACCTATTTTGTGAATAAAATGTATGAAACGTTAACTATATTTGGATCCACGATAGAGAATTTTTAGATTTTTCAATGCTAAATCCACTCCACTGCATATCCAAATTAGGCAAGCACGAGTGAGATATTTAGACATTTTTCTTTTCTAGTCGTGAAAAAGAATGAGTTTAATTCATTAATTCATTTGTGTGTGTATTTCACATTTTTGTTGTAAAGTTACATTTCTAAAAACATCAATGAGGGAGTTGTACATGAGATTGTAAGTGAGGATTGATCTTTGTTGGATTATGATAGATATGGGAAATACAAGAGATATTTCTAGACGGATATACATGATTATATTTTGGTGCCTTTATCCATTTTGGTTCAAATATATGTATTATATTTTTCATTAATATGAATATGAAAATGATATACAGTTTTAGTGTTAATATGTCCGTATTTTTTGGGACGCAAATATAAATTATTTCAACAATCATGAGAAATATTCATGAATAAATACAATTATTTGACACAAATAGATAAATTATTACTCTCAACCAAAACAAACTCGAGTTGGTGGTCCAGAAAATTAGAATAAGGACATCGTAAACGAAAATATTAGGGACAATCTTCACATGCAATTTTCATGTGCTTCAATTTTTTTTAGATGCATATTTAATGTAATGTAAGATGCATAAAAATAAAGAATATAGTCTCATGAATTATATAAATCCAGTTATGGATCAACGTATAAAAGTAAAAAGTACGTTTCATTTAACGAGGTAGGACTGCATGATGTAACATTTCTCACTGTATAAAAGTATATGATAAAATGTATGTGCACTCATATCACCTCTCGTGGAACTCAAAGTAGAGCTACATTTACTCTTGGTGTATCAAAGTTCTAACAATTACTCTTGGTACTCTTGGAGTCAAAATATATTAAAAAAAATGAAAAAGTGAGCTTAGAGTCTTACTATTCATTCATCAACTCCAATCACAATATCTATTTTCATATCTATTTTATTTTTTTTATTTTTTTTATAGAACTTTAATTTATAATATTTCTTTTATTTTTTTGATGTAGTATGCATACTTGATGCTTATTTGTGAAATTTAAAATCGGTAGAAGTTAATATTATTAGTTCCGGACCAAGTGACTAGTAAACTTATCAATTATTCCAAACTGAATTTTGTACGTCAAGATAAAAAAAACATGAGGTGGACTTCAATTCCAGATCAAGTTGACCGTGAATATTTTCAAAGGAAAAAAGAAGAAATTATAGAAAGAAAAGCTCATGCTTCTCAAGCACCCGACAACTCATCTACACTTAATCATGATGATTTCAGCAACTTTGATCCGTTTGAAGGAGGATTAGGAGATTATTAATGTAGCGGTACATCTATTTTAAGATGGATATGGATCATGTCTTATTATATGTTGTGTTTTGTTGTTGTGCTTTATTTAATATTTCATGTATTTTCTTTTGTTGTACTATCAATTTCGATTAGAATAAACTCATTTTAGAACATAAATATAAATAATAATTAATATAATATTAATGTAAAAAAATAAAAAATATTATTAAATATATAACATTTTTAAACATATGTTAACATATTCAATATTAGACTCATTTAAATTGTATCGACGACATCTATCAAATAGTATCAATTTTATGAAATTAAACTTATATTATAGAAGTTATCAAATATTATTTTTAAAAAATAAATAAAATAACAAACCTCCATATTTGGAGGCTCAACAGTGAGCCTCCAAATATGGAGTCTCATTTAGTGACCTCTAAAATAGATGTCGTTTTTGTCGACCAATTGGAGCGAAAATGAGCTCCAAAATGAAGATATGTTGAACCGTTGGAGTTGCTCTTATACATGTATAGTGAAATGATAATATGCAGTTCGTGCAGTTCGTACGAATCACATATATACATCTTCTAAAAGGTATATGTCTCGGTAAAGAAAACATATATTAAACTATAGGCTTTCTTTACCACGTATATATCCATTTAAAGGATGTATATAGGTGATTCGCACATACTGCATCATATCACTACTCTACGTACATGAGAGAAGTATGAACTGGAAAATATATATGAAGTATGAACTCGTGTCACCTCTGGAGCATTTTGAGGAAGAGAGGTGGTGAATCATGGAGGCAGACTTTTATGGTCCTTTTAGAGCCAGTGGAAACCTTTTCTTCTATGTTCTTACTTTCTAGTTTTCATTTTTATTGTATTTTGTACTTTGTTATACTCCTCTCACCATAAGTTCAGACATTTACTATTTTTGCTTTGAAATAGAAATGACCAAAGTTCTTCAAAACATAAAAAAAATCAAAATCAAAACATCAAAACCCCGCTAGAACTTCGCCATAACAAGATCATCAAAGGAAAAACATGTAAAAACAAACATCCATTACAATTTACAGTCTGATTTGATTAATTTTAGGTACACTCTTGATGGTCTTCCAAATCCATGACAAGCTAAAAAAGCTGGTTCTAAAGCTCAAGCCTGTTGGTCTGTGGATCGCTGCCTCTGCTCGGAGGTTTTATATTTGGCCTTCTATTCCTCAGCATCTCAGTTAGCACTCTATCTTCCTGTTCTCATCACAAAAATAAAATAAAATAAAAAATCAAAACAAGCAAACATACCATGAATTATCACTAAAACTAATCGAGATCAGGGACTCCATTTGGATATGTGTTTGGGCAGATTCTACATTTGAAAACAAAAGATTTTCAAACGTGGATACTAAACACGTTTTTAGCATTTAGTTTTTTAAACCTCTGTTGTTTTTTCAGACAAAAAAAAAAAAAAAACCTAACACTTGAAAGGCTATGTATTTTAAAAGCTGAATTTAAAACGAAGATTTTAAGAACTACGACGGTTCAATCGCACATCCAAACACATCTAGATAGAGATAGAGGGGTTACATTGGTTTTCTTTTCATCCTCCATGGAAGGGCTGTGCTGCTGAACATCAGGATCCAAACCCAAGTGAACATCAGAATCCAAACCCAAGCAAGATAGAAATGCCCTCACAACGAGCTCAAGCCAGTGACATGGATGAGCAGTACTGTATGTTGAGGACCTATTTAGGGGTTGAACTCTGGAGCCACCACCATCTACAGCTTCTCCTTCCATTCCATGATCCTTCATTATTTGCCCTGCCTCTTCTTTCTCTCCTACACTCCTCATTGCACTGTACTACTTCCTGTGGCATCTGGCACCCCTTTAAAACCATTATTTTTTTTTGGTGGGTTCATTAAAACTTTATTAAATGCATGGGGTCACGTGGAGGAGTATGGGTTTACATAATAGCCCTTCCATTAGTTTGGTATGGGTATACCTAGATGGTTTGTTATTAAAAAAAAAAGTGATAAAATACATACAATTATCCTAATTTTGAATTGAAAGTGAGAATAACGAGTATCCTATTTTCTTGTTTTGATTTTGACAAATGTGAATAATGACACAACAAACGAACTTTTGTCTTTTAAAATTAAAATAGCATATCTTTAAAATTTTATCCTCTTTGCTAAGGCATTTGGTCTCCACAAAATTCTATGTTCACTTCACAATGTCTTCACATGTCTTGATTTGAATAAATAAAGGTAAATTAAAGTTATTGATAAACTGGGAAGGGCCAGTTTTGTAAATTGAAGTTGGATGAGTAAACACAACATTTACAAGAGGGCTCACCTACTCCTCTGGACAAGTTGAATAAATTTATGTTGCCATACAATACAACTGCTCCATTATTAAAAAAGGCACAGGAAAAGTGAATGCGCACAGCTCAAATATACATGACACATGCTTGGAATAAAGAGCTTCTGGTTTGTGTTTCTTAAAGATTTGGGGGAGAGAGTGTGGTTGTGTTTTTATCTGTTTGTTTTTACATGAAAGGATTTACCCACCCTGCAAAATTCGAATAGGATACTGGAGCTTGTGAGAATGTAGGAAGATGTTTCCAAGGAGTTTCAGTCTTAAATCATGTGGTCGATTAGATGCACAACACACTTACATTGTTTTTGTTCGCATTGACCGGATTTGTACATGAATTATTTATCAGTGTTGATATACACAATCCTATTTACAATCACGGACAATGTCACAATTAGTTCAGTTCAGTGTCACAATTAGTATATTATCATGTTATAGTATATGTTTTACTAGTACAATGTATTATTGACTAACATTTTTTTGTCTGTATAAAAAAACAAAAAACATGTATTGATTTATCTAAATTTACATTTCACTTCTCATATAATATGTATTAGACCAGTATATATTTCTAAAAAAAGATAAAAATGTTTGAAAATTACTTATATAGGACAATCCATATTGGACATATCATTTTTCATTATTACGATTCATTTACTCAATTTCTTGTTATGAAGAGGCAACTGACACGTGGCAGTCTGACAAGGAGATTGACCAAAACGATATACACTAATTGTTTGTCATCATAATCTGTCTGTCAGAAAGTGATGGTCACTCATGTCAAAACCAAGGACTCATTGATCGATCAAAGTTATCGGTCATGTTAGTTGATCGATCACCACGTTTACCCGAATATTTGATAGACTTAAGATGATCAAGCACAGCTAACCATCTTATTGATCATCTCGATCGATAAATCTCTCACCCATTCTCGAAGAATAGATAAAGACATTATTTCTTCAAATAAAATTTCCGGAATATAATAATTCTCTCGTTCAAAAGATACTTCTTGGTTTCAGGCCTTTAGCGAGTAAGATGTGTTGAATTATTTTTGGATGTATCATTTTGCCCTCTACATATACAGTGGGAAATACTATCATTGGAAAAATTAATATACACATAAAGTCTATAAAAGCACTTAAGAAACAAGGATATATTTAAAATGAGATCTATTTATACCACATGCACAGATGTATGCTTCTATAATTAAGATTTATCATCTCAATTATTTAAAATCTCAATGCAATAATTATAACATGCAAGAATAATCATATACATGGATCAATAATTAGTATATGAATGAACAATCATATACATGAGTCAATGTTAAGTATATACATAAACAAACAATAATTACTAATGCAGAATGGGTGGTCGACGTGTTCTTGAAGTAATAAACCCAAAAAGGTCAACTTTTAAGATTGTAAAGTAATTACAGAAAAAACTGACTAGTAGAAATGAAAAGCACCTCGAACTCGGAATCGCGTGAAATTTTTATTGGAGCTGAATATCGATGAGATATTCAAGAATAGTCGCTGCACCACTCCACACGCTTATTTTTCTATTTTTATTTTTAGGTTATCAAAATAGCATATTTACTATTTTTAATAAATTATTAGATTTAAGATATTTTTATCATAACAACTCGTATTTGATCTCTATCAATTCCGAGGATCTCCTAAGATCCTGTATATTTAATTTTAACAAACATATGTTTTTACTAATTTAGTAATTTTGAATTTATGTTATTAGCATAAAATAGGAGACTTGTAATATAGAGTTTTCAGTTTTTTATTAATAAATTTTTTCTAGTTTCTTCTCTTTTGAGAGTTGTGAATTTGTTTAAGGATCTCAACACTTGTTGAATCTTTTCTATAGTTTTTCGCTGAATAATTGCATTGTATTATTGTTCATGTAAGTGAACCTGGTACACGAGTATAAATAAATGCATCAAAGATGTACCTTGAACCTAATATGTACATTAGAAGATGTACTTTAGATCTAGTATATATTCATGAATATAAATAAATGCGTTCAAAATATTAATTAATCAAAACATTTATTTTTAAAATTAGAAATTTAAGTTCAAAGTAACTCAATAATATGATCAAAGTAATTCATTATTTTAATTACTCCCAACACTTCTTCCATAAAATCGAGAAGGCTCGAGTCATCCAGACTTCTAACAACCTGTTCTATGGATCAATGATTTTTTTTTAATTGTTGAAGAATTATAATTCAGGACCACCTAGGCATCGGCAACGGGCTAGTGCCTGGACAATAATGGTCCCTGGTTGGGGCCAGCAAGAGTGCTGCTACACTCAGTTTTTTTTCTTAATTTAAAACATAGTCTTATATACCTCGTAAAAGATTCATTGAAGCATATGCTTTGTTAGATGATGTATATACCTCATTAATTTTTTTCTTACACTTACTAAAAATATATTCATTCAACTCGAAATGAAGCGATATGCATTTTTTAATCAAACCATATACTTCATTAGATGATGTTTACTATTTAAAAAAAAATGAAAACATATGAGATCTAAGTTTTGGTTGGTGAATGTGACTGAGTGTATCATTTTTCAGAAAATAATAGAATTTTTTTTGAGGGAGGCTCCCTCCAATCAAATGGAGGCAGGTGGCTCCTGAAATTAATGATTTCATTTTCACATTTTTAATGAATAATATCATTCAATTCATTAGAATATATATTTTATTGAAGATGATATTTTCCCCCATTCAGTTAAATTTGTAATTTGGGACTGAAACTTCAAAGGATTTTTGTAGAGATTTGGGTAATGAATTTTTAGGTGGTAAAAGTTAAAGTTTGACAATGCTTGGCTGTAACAATGACTGTGGCGTTAGAGTGCTTGTGCGTGACCTCTTTACAGGCTGCCTACGTATCTCTGAGGGATCAAGCCACACGTAGTTCTAGAAACACCCCTATAACCGTTTTGCCACTAAGTGTTAGTGGGCTTTTTGTCCAAGGAAATGTCCCTAGCATTTATGATACATGTCGGCCCTTGATTACCCATGTTCTGCTGGTAGTGGGCTTTAAGTGCCAATGCGGCGATTACATGCGTTAGTGGTCTTCCATTGTTTCTCCATATGTTCGGTGTCCCTTGGTGTACTCGCCTGTGCATTACGTTTCTGAGTATGTCTTCGAGGAGTAAGGTCGACCAACCAGATATCTTGTCTGGTTGTGCCTTAAACCGCTCGTTATCGAGGAGTAAGGTCGACCGACCAGACCTGGTGTCTGATCGTGCCTTGACTACTTGTTACTGTCGACTGACCAGATCTGATATCTGGCCGTACCTTAGACTACTCGAGGTGACATTTACTCACAAGGTGTTTGACCGTCGACTAGATCCTTCAGTCTAATTGTGTCTTCACCCCTGATGATGTCATCATGAGGTCACCCATCTTGAACAGGGTCTTGTGGGTCCTAAGTCAGATGGCTCATGTCCATCTCGTCGTGACATGTGTACTAGCGCAGATTTTTACCTCCATATTTATCCATCATAAAAATACATAAATAAGATGAGATATATGATTTTTAAAAATAAAAAAAGTGGTGCATTATAACATTTTCATTGATATGATGGTACAACCAGGCTTGTCAACTCGATTGATTGTCAGGTCTTTCTAGTCGGGTATTTTACGCATTTTATCGGGTTTGGATCTGGTTCGAGTCGATCCACTAGCAAGCCTAGGTCGGACCAAGAGATGCCAGACTTGGAGAGGTCAAGGGACTTCTAAAGAGCTGAACAATGTTTTTTTTTTTTTGAAAAAAAATAAAGGGTTTGAGAAAGGGAAGTAATAGGAGAAGAAGATGATGAGGGTTTTGCATTAGTGAAAAAGATCACTGCATTGGGGTATGAAGACCACATTTTTTTGTTTTGATTTTTTCATTTTTAATTTTACATGATGAGTTTGAATAAATAAGCTCCAGTGTATTATAAATAATTTTTTATTATTTTTATTTTTTAATGTTTTATGAGGACATTAAGAATATGATTTGAATTATTTTGCTTTTACGTGAAGGTAAACATTTTTTTTTATATTTAAAATTTTAAATAAATATTCAATATTCAACGATAAATGTTGGTTGGATCATGGGTCGTTTGGGTTAGATCATAAAAAGTCACACAATATTTGAGTTGGATCATTCAGGTTTATAAGATCAAATCAAGGTGGACCCGGATCGAACAAGTTTCGAAAAGTCCTTCAGTTAGGTCTGGGTCAAACACGGCGACCCACCTAGATACGAACAGATAGCAGAGTAGGATTCTTAACCGGTCAAAATCATTGGAGGTCACATAGAGCGAGACACACACGCAACGTGTGTTGTCTCCTCCTCTCTCGATTCTTTACTTTCCAAGACAACAACGCGAACGTTCGCACAGTGAGCCACGATAGCCTCCGCCATAAAAAAAAATAAGATTCTTAACAGTGAGACGTGGATTCCTAAGCAACCTCGATAAAAAAATCCCCCCGACATTATCGGAGACCCCCGAAAAAAAATCCCCAATTCATCTCTAGCCATGGCCGCCGCCGCCGCCTCTCCCCGGGCGATCTTTTGCGAGCTTCAGCAGACGCAGAGATCGGCGGCGCCGCCTCCGAAGCTTCCCGCGTTGGAGGGGACGACACCGTCTTCGTCGACGAAGATCGTCCTCCAACCGCGCGTGTGCACCCTCAGATCGTACGGTCGGGACGTGGTGATCAGGACGAGGAAGGACGCCGACGTGTCACCCTTCCTCGCCTCCCTCGCCGATTACATCGAGAACTCGAAGAAGACACAGGACTTCGAGACCCTCTCCGGTCGCCTTGCCATGGTAGCAAATTCAGTTTTCGTGTGATCTGTTTCAATTGGTTTTTTTTTTTTCGGATTTTTATTCCTTTTTTCCATGTAAAGTTGTTTTTTATTTGTAAAATTGAATAATAAATTTATGCGACATAGATTTTTTTTATAGGAAAAATATTGCTTTTGTTATAATATGTATGTAATATATTTGATGACATGATATTTTTTTTTCACTTTAAATGCCTGATTGAATGATCTAATTTTGATATAAAGGATGATCTCTATCTTCTTATCTGAAACATCACGGGTTCAGTTTCGTATATAGTACATATTTCTTTTGTATATCTACGCTCATTTTTTATTGGTTATTTAATTAAACAATAATTTTTTTTAAGTTTCTTAGTTTATATAAAAACAAATTTATTTAATAATATCTGTGAGATTAGCAAAAAGTTGTATATATATATATATATTTCATTACATAAATGTGTATTTTTTTAAAAAATAATATTACATATTTTTCGATCACAATTTTAATTGTAGACTGATTTTTTCAAATAATACATGTTTTTTATATAAAAAAAAATATACATATTCTATTAAATTATATATAAATTTATACACACATTATTAGAAAATGTCTAACTTGATATATACCTGAATTATGTGAGTGTATGGTACTGTGTTTGACAACAATTTTTTTTTAGATGGCGTTCGCGGGGACGGTGACGGTGGAGCTGGTGACGGGAAACTCGGTGTTCAGGAAGATGGATGTGGGGTCGATCGCGGAGGCGGGCGGGGTGTGCTTGTGCGCGGTCTTGTGCGCGGCGGTGTTCGCTTGGTTCTCGAGCAACAGGAACAGAGTGGGGAGGATATTCACTCTCGGTTGCAACTCCTTCGTCGACTCTCTCATCGACAACCTCGTCGACGGCCTCTTCTACGACGCCGATCCCACAGACTGGGTCGACGACATCTAAACAATGATTCGGATTCGGATCCTCCGCTGGCGATTTTATACTAATATAATGATGTTGATCATCAGTGAATAGAGTTTGGTGGATTGTAAAAACTAATTAAATATTCTACTGTAGATGTTGCGTTAGATATAGTTATATACTAGTGTAAATGCGTAATGGCATGAAATCAAGGGAGGTTTTTGGATTGGATGATTCATCATAACCTTTGTTACTTGGGGTCATAGTGACAATGTTTTTGTACGGTAAATATTCCATTACTGTCCCTTCGGACATAGTATGTGTACATTCATAAATATATATATGGATATTGTTAAGTGTATTAGGGATAGCTTAGTCATTTTAGTCTTTCCCTTTCCTGTACTATAAATATTGGATACAAATCAAAATAACATCAAATGATTCATTTTCTTCAATTTCTAATTCTAACATGTATAATTAAATATTAATTTTTTAGTTGTATTCCATTGTTCGGATTATGCATATATATGTTATGTACTATATGTTATATACGGGAGATAATTACAGGGTGGAACCAGAAATACTTAATATTTCATATTATATCATTTATTATTCATTTTGCACCAATGATTGCTATTTTTTTTTGAGGCATCACATACATCATGACCTGAAAAATAAATGAGCATAAGAATTTATTGAACTTGTGAAACTCTCTAAAGGAGTGTTATGATCACCAGAAGTGGTTATATTTCTAAAGACAGATTTGATAATGAGACTTTTAAAGTCATTATTGAATATTGAGAGATGGTCCTGAAGACCTAAATTTTATATATGCCTTCACTTAGTTTTGAGATATTGACATTATTATTGACATTATTATTTGATATTGAAATATCTTTATCTTTATTATAACTATGGTATCCACCATAACAGGATCAATTAATATTATTGAAGGCTCCAGAAAAGCCCATGTGATGTTACCAAATGGTATTGCCTATTCATCAAGAATACACAATACTCAAGAAATTCCAAAAGAAGTTTTGCTTCTAGTGTTGGAAGCCTGAAGCTTACGCTAGAAAAACTCTCTACGCTTTCTATTTATTTTTACATTTATATTTAATTATCCATTTTTAAGCTATGGATTTGTTGCATGGGACTCACGGTGAAGATCACTAATAAACATTGGATAAGGTTCAAGCGCACATATCTGATTTTCATTGTATATATTAGTAAATATATATCAATAGATCTCTGTGATTTTCAGGTAATTAAATTACTTGTGCTCTTATTCCTATTGTTTCTCTAGCTTGAGGCTATTATGTTCCTAAAATATTTATTAAATTGATATAACTTGGTTACATTTGTATCATCTCTACATGCATGGTACATATTATATATTAGCATGTCAAATAGCATGTCCATGATGAATGATCTAAGCAAATAATATATTTTTCCATGCATTTTCTAGTAGAGATTGATTTATGGTTCCCATATTCCGCAGGCTATATAACTCTGTTATATATTTTAACTTTAAATCTATTGAATTGTATTACATTCATTCAAGGCCTATACTACATGACATCAGTGGGTTATTGTTTTGTCAAATTTGATGAAATTCATATTTACCACATAATATATTTATGTAAGATTCACTTTAGTGTTATATTGTCATGTGTCCCTGCAGGACTATACAAAAATTATGATTACATGAATCCCTGAAGTATCATGTAAAATGTCTCTTAAGGACCTTGTAATTTTTTTTATCCATGAAAGATTGTACAAAAATAATGGTTACTTATGTTTCTAGGAACATACAAAAGTTATAATATTTTTTTGAATTCCTGAAGGATCTGAAAAAAGAAGGATGCATGCTAGTTTTACCATTATAATGAAGAAGATTTAAAAATAAATACCTCGTTGACAAAGCTACATTGACCATTATGTCTCAAATATGCTCAGTAGTAGCAATATCGATAGCAATATTTTTATTATTATCAATTTCCATGTTTTCTCATTGTTAAACAATGAGCTTTGATAATAATAATAATAATAAAAATCATGAAACCTGATATACTGATTCTAGCATCTTTGCCTGAAGCGAATGAATTTTATTTTATTTTAATCTATGAACATGATTATGTTCAAGGGATAAATCATGATTAATATAACCACAACAATTATAGCGATGACAAGTTATTGAAAACCACCAGAAGTGGAATACTATTATTGAATGAAAGCAAGGAGAAAAGTTTGCATAACAAATCCCTAAAATGCAAAGGAAAATTATTGTCATTTATGTGATATTTGAGAACATAATTTTGGTCCGTACCTGAAGTACGTTCAAATATTTAAATTGGTTATGTACTTAAAGTACACTTAAACTCTTGATTAATCATGTACTTGATGTATGATTAAACCCTTGTCGATTTTATATTTATGTCTTTTTTCTTTGTTATATGAAATGTAATTTACATTTCTAGATGTATCTTATTATTTTCACATCTTTCGTAGAATAAGTACAATATTTTTATTATTATATCTTGAATTTTACAAAATTGTTTATAAGCTCGAGAAGAGCAAACATCATATAATCATGGATCAAATAATGATGCTTCAAACAATTAAAAATTCAATTGCATACCTATTAAAAAAATCAGAAGATTCTTTCATCCAATTATGAGTATTATTTTTTTTTGGATTGTCATTTTAATGAGACAACATTCCTGCCATTGGGGGGAGGGAAGAACGTACCTGAAGTACAATCCGTTCTTGAAGAACAATGAGAATTATCATGGAATACTTCCACTCTGTCTCATCTAGACCTCTGTACCGCTCAATGTAAAAATGAAGTACGAAGGATATAGAAAATGAAATCCCCAATGCACGCCAGAAGCGTGGCAAACCTGTAGGTTCTAAAGATTCAACTCCCCGGAAGAGGAAATCAATCATGCCCTGATAATGCTCCAGAAGAAGTTATACATAATGCTCTAGAATAGATTATGAACAACATTTTTACTTTATCTAAAACTCCAGAAGAGTATAATATCCCTTAAGAGAAACGAGTCCCAGAAGTGACTACACAAACTCTTGAAGAGGAAAAAGTACCTAATAATAATGAGATATCTATATTTTATATGCATATAAGAGAAATGTGAAATCGCAAATAAATGATCATCGATGACATATATATCATACGAAGTAGCTACTGGAATTTCAAAGGGTAATGATGACAATGAATCACACATCATAAATGAATGTCGACAAAAGAAATGATTGATCAAAGTGGAAAAATGTTATTCAAACAGAATTGGGTTCTCTTGAAAAACATGGTGTATTCGGACCTATATTACAGACCCCAAAAGGTGTTAACTCTGTAGGTTACAAATGGGTGTTTGTAAGAAAATGAAATGAGAAAAATGAAATCACTAGATATAAGACACGTCTTGTGGCACAAGGTTTCCTGCAGAAACCTGAGATTTGACTATCAAGAAACATACTCATCAGTCATAAATACAATAACATTTCATTACCCAAAAAGTCTCAAAGTTTCTGAAAAATTGATATGAGAATAATAGACAAAGTAATAGCTTATCTATATGGGAATTTAAATGATGACATATATATGAATTCCTGAAAGATATAAATTGTCTGAAGCAAAATAAAAGAGTATGTACTCAATAAAGCTAAGACGTTCATTGTACAGCTTAATGCAATAGGTACAACCATCTTAGTGAATACTTAATAAAAACAGGATTTGAAAACAATCTCATTTCCCCATGTGTCTGTATAAATCTAGTAAGGATTTGCTATTTTGAAAGTTTATTTTGATAATATAATTTCAATTGGGATTCCTGAAGAGCTCAACAAAACTGTATAATATCTAAAGAAGGAATTTGAAATGAAAGACTTTGGGAAAACTAAATATTATCTCGGCCTGCAGATCGAGCGAAACTATGATGGAATATTGATCCACCAATCAAAGTATATAGAAAAGGTCATACAATGCTTCAACATGGATAAAACATATTCTCTAAGTACACCCATGGTCGTTCTTGGTCCAGAAGTATCATATTTGAGTGATATTGGTGCACTGCTATACTTGGCTCAATATACAAGACCAGACATAGCTTTCTCAATCAATCTCTTAGCGAGATATAGTTCTGCACCAACTTGCAGGCATTGGAATGGTATCAAACATATTATAAGATACCTTCGTGGAACCACTGATTTGGGTTTATTTTATTCAAATGATAAAATCTAATTATTCGCATCTTGTTGGATATGCAGATGTAGGTTATCTTTCTGATCCTCACAAAGGTCGATCACAGAGAGGCTATGTGTATCTTAGTAGCAATGCTGCTATTTCATGAAGATCTACAAAATAAATATTTGTGGCTACCTCATCTAACCATGCAGAAATATTGGCATTACATGAAGCTAGTAGAGAATGTGCTTGGCTGAGATCCTTGATTAAACATATCCAAAGCACATGTGGATTGTCATCTACAACAGACATTCCTACAACTATATATGAAGACAATAGTGCTTTCATAGCTCAAATCCAAGGAGGTTGTATCAAGGGAGGATGAAGCACATCTCAGCAAAGTTTTACACCCATGAACTCTAGAAGAATCATGAAATTGAAGTCAAACAGATCCACTCCAGTGATAACCTTGCAGATCTCTTCACTAAAACTCTACCAAAATCAACATTCTAGAAGATGATACGTGAAGTTGGCATGCGTCGACTTAATCATCAAAAGGTCTGAGACTTACCTAAATTAGGGGGAGTAATTAATAAAAGAGACTATAGTCAACTATGGACATATTTTACATACTCTACTATTTTTTCTTCATCTAGGTTTTGTCCCACTGGGTTTTCCTAGCAAGGTTTTAATGAGGCAGTATTAAACGCGTCCAACATTACTAAGATCAAGTAATTGTACTTTTTTTCCTTCACTTTGATTTTTTTTCCAATGAGTTTTTTCAAATAAGGTTTTAATGAGACAATTATCTTATTATAATGGTTGATGGTCATCCAAGGGGGTGTGTTGTAAAATGTTGTAAATATGGATGACCATCATGGATAACCACTGTTGACTTTGTAATCACTTATCATAAAAGATTAGACAATCCTTTTGACTTTGTAATGACTTATCCTAAAAGATTAGTAAAACCAAATCCCCTTAAATCTTGTTTGTTACTATCAGGCATGCATTGTATTCATTGCATCAATTAAGAAGATAGAAAATGCAGAAAGTGCTCTTCCTCTCTCTCCCAAATTTCTCTTTTGGTTGGTATATTTAATCTTATTATTTTATTTAGATTTATAACAATTTTTATATAATGATTTAACGAAAACAGGATCCCAAAAATACTGAAAATAATAAAAAACCTAAAAATATACATGTGTTTGAAAAAAATAAAACGTACAAAAATAAAGATAAAAATATAAAAATAACCTAGTAGGAAATTTTTATGATTTATAAGATAAAATCCCAATAAATCATGAATATACTAGATTTTATGAAGATAAAAAATGTGTAATTTCTAAAAATAAATAAAATGGATAAATTCAAAAACAAATTGTCATCAAAATAAGAATGAAGCACTTTTTTTCTTTGAGAGATTTTGGGCTCTCCACATGTGGAGCCTAGAATGATCACCTTGGTCACCTAGCCCCCATGGCCGACGATGTGTCTTCATCATGGTTTACATGGTGCATCGTTTGATTGGATAATGTTACATCTAGACCATTTTCCATCCCAAAATCCAATTTACAAGTGTTTGAATTTTTATTAAAAATAATATACCTCATCTAATGATGTTTGTGTTTTTATAAAAAAATGAAACATATACTTCAATGAATTGCACGAATGCATTATTAAAAAGGTGAAATTTTTTTATCGAAATATATATCTCGTTAAAGTAATCAATATGTGTTTTAATAACTTTCTATCGATGCATATAGGACTGAAAGTATGGTTGTAATAAAAATTGTGTGTAACAGCACTCCCGTTCAATCACAGTGATTTCATAATATATATCATCCCCATAATGTGATATCATGTTGTATTCATTCATGCCAAATTGAACACAACTTGCAAAGTTAATAACATGATTTTTTTTTATAGAAAAGCTGGTGATACACTGATATATCAATTACAAACACCACATAAACCATCGATCACTGCTAAACTAACAGAAAACCAAATATATATGTGTGTGTGTGTCAGTGTGTGTGTATTCCAGCATGCTTTTTCCAGTGATTTGTGAAGGTCAAAAGCATGTGTTCTATATATTCCATTGTTACATATAGAGATTACATTTATCATCATTAACTGTTTTTACGACTTGCTTGGTGCATTTGGAGGCGGAGGTACGGAGAAAACTGGTCCTCTGCAGGCTGCAGCCGTTTTTGGGGTGCAAGGTCGTCCGCGTGGGAATAAAGGACGATATATAGGAGATACTTCGACCAGCATCGGCAACCTGACTGTCCTTTTTTACTGCAACAGTTAATAGAGTCTCCAGTTCAGAATTTATTTGGGTTAAGAATAGGTCTTGGATTCGAGTCTTGACGCTATGTTATATCTCCTGTTAAGCGAAATTCAAAAGAATTTTTATGGGACCAGAGACAAACAGACGAAGATAGCTTTCCCAACTTGACCGTAAGGTCAGCCACGGAAAGTTCCTTTGATATATATATATATAAAAGTTAACAGAGTCCAAATAGGTGTCATTTCTAGTGTACTTTATTAGATGAAGTATAATATTTTTACGAAAATCAAAACATGTTCAAACTGAAATTTGAAAAAGAGATTGAATGTAAAATTTTCTAAAAATAAATTTCATGAGTGGCATGTAATTCAAGGGCATCGTTAATTAAAAAAGTGTTTACATTCTGATGTACATTACAATTTCTTTTTGAGGAATAATGTTAGATACAACTTCAAATACAGTCTCATGAAAAGTTCATACATTTTTATTTATTTTTAAATAATAAATGAGGTATGTGTAACATCTCCTTTTTTTTCTTACATAAATTTGTCTTCGGGTTAAGCATGGGATACATTTCAATGATACATATCGTCTGTTATTTTTTTTTATTTTTTTTATATATTAAGTATTGCATTACAATGGTAATAGGCCAGGCTTCTCCCTTTTCTTGATGAGTTGGATTGGATTTACAAGCATTTTATCATCACCCAGCTATTTTACTTAGAAAAGAAAAGATATTGCTACTATGTTTTATTGCTGAAAATGAAGTACAATTTCGATGTTGATGAGAGGATGAGAGTTAAATTTAAAAACAAAACAAACAAAAGATACAAGAAGGGTGGGTTGAATCATACTCTATAGTTGAGTTTTCGTAGGAATATATTATATACTGATGTGGATGGATGCACAAAAGTTCATTGCACAAAACGTTGTTACTTTGCTTTGTGGATGGAATAGCTACTCCTGGTCCATCTCATATTGAAAAAAAAAAAGGTGTGTCTTCACAGGGTTAGCCCTGAGATTAACAGATAAAGATTGGACCCTAGTCGAACTTTTTAGGTTGGGGCGGGCTTTTAAATATAATTCACACAATGATTGGTATCACAAAAAAATTTGAGTAGTTTTTAAAATTTTAATTTACATTTTATATAATGACTTAACGAAAAAAAAGATCCCAACAATACTAAAAAATAATAAAAAGCGTAAAAATACACACGTGTTTGAAAAAAAAGTACAAAAAAAAGATAAAAAAATAAAAATAACCTAGAAGGAAATTTTTGTGTAAATTAATAAGATAAAATCCCAATAAATCATGAATATACTAGATTTTATAAAAAAATGTATAATTTCTAAAAATAAAATAAAATGGATAAATTCAAAAAACAAATTACCATCAAAATAAGAATGAACCACTTTTTTTCTTTGAGAGATTTTGTGCTCTCCACATGTGGAGTCTAGAATGATCGCCTTGGTCGCCTAGCCCCCATGCCAAGCGATGTGGGGTGCAGTTATTACCACCCCATAACTTATCGCGGTCCACCCCATTTTCAAACCCACCCAACAACTTTTGTTATTTTTTCAAACCAACCCCACTATATATACTTACTCATGTTCAATGTGATCCCACCCCTTTCACTTTCCCTTGTTCCTCCTCTCTCCATTTTCATTTTATTTTTACCTCCATCACCGATGCTCCTCCTCCATCCTCCCTCCGCTGGCTCGCCTCATCAATGGCCCGCCCCGATCATGAAGCGTGAAGCGTCCCCGTTCATCCAATCATCATCCTCTAACGTTAGTAACTTTCATCGAAACCCTAGGTATGAGAAACCCTAAATTTTTATAAACCCTATTTTGTTCATGTTAAAATGAGATTATTTGATAGTAAGTTGTATGTATTATGGTTAATATGCATTGTTTGATGGAAAATGGCTTCTACATTTGTTGGGAGACATAATACACTAGTATATTGTATAGAAATTGATGGATTGGTAGTTTATTTTATATTTTGGGTATCTCATTTTATAATTATGAATTCTTATGATTGTTCAGTTGTTACTAATCCCATCTTTATTTAACATGTTTGTTTTCTTTTGAGTTTGTTTAATTGTTTTATTAGTAGTAAATTATCTTAGGTAAGCAATACAATGTGTAAATTGATGAAGTTAGTAGATTTTGAATGAAATTTGGAATTTAATGATATCAACACATATCCAATTCTTAGGTTATGAAAGATTTTTCAAGTTGGAAAATGGATAGCAATGCTTGCGTTATTAAGCTTTGTACATAAGAAAGTGATCCTTGTGTATGATAGGAAGTCTGTGGATATATAGTCATATAGATTGATCAATGTGGAATTGCCAACTTTCAACTATTGCAATCAGTGGGTCTTTAATGCTTTATGTCATACCTCAATTTTTTTCCTTACATAACTATGTCTCTTTTGTGTGAAATGGTAGAAGTCTAATGTCAGACTAGTATGGATAGGGTTATCAAAATATACTAAAAAATCTAATGTCAAACTAGCATGGATAGGGTTATCATGAAATTTTAGATAATGTTTTTTTTGTCGCTATAATATGAAGAATATCTGAATACAAGGCTACTACTAGACTCAAGTTTTTGTTTACTTGTTTGGTATGGATTGTGTTTTATTGCACTCAATTCCATTTTAGTCAGTGGAACAGTAGACTCACAAAAAGATATGATCGTGTTATAAAAATCAATATGTAAATTTTACATCATCATCATCCTTATCCATTTTTTTCTACGTGGCTGTGAAACAAACCACTTTCCATGGATTCTTGGATTTGAAGAGCTCCAAATGCATACGTGCTAACAAATTTTTTCAATGCAGTATGGATCCAAAGAAACGTGTTCGACCTACATCTTCCAACCGGAAGAGTAGATCAAAAGACGCACCTTCAAGTTCTCAACATGTTGTGGAGAACCCTCAAGAAGAGGAAGTGGTGGTGGAACATGTTGTGGAGGACTCTTATGTTTTTTTTTTTACTTGGTATATATTGGCTGATGTTCGAGGTTTCTTGCATTATTTTCTTCGAACAAGTGATTCACATGTTGAGCAATGTTGTTTTCATATAATGGCTATTAGGATTAAACTTAATATTAAATTCCAAGTATTTGAGTTTTAAATGTTAGAAACATAGCCATGATATATGGATCTTGACTCCATAATTCATAAAATCAAAATGGTGAGGATGGACTAGAATACATACCTTGCTCCATGGTGTTTGATCAAGGAATTTAACAAAATAGGAGCTTGGACTTCTCTCTCCTCACTCTTCCCTTACTTTAGAGATTTGATGGGTATCTCTACAAACCACTTTACTTTGATGTGGATATGATGTTGTATGAAGTGATGAGTGGAGAGAGGGACCAAGTCCCCTTTTATAGGCCATGGGAGACCAAGGGCTCACCTCATGAAATTACTCCCATCATAAACTCCATAAGCCCCCCAAGAAGTCACATTGGATAAACCAAGAAACCCTTTAAGTGATTTATCTTGGAATTGAGCCTAACATAATTTTATTCTTATTGGAATTGCTCCCAACATGATTTCCAATAACCTTTATTTTCATTGATTTACTCCCACCATGAATTCTTTACATTGGACAACTAAAACTCTTCCTTGGGTTTGCAACATATTAGTGGATAGGTAAATGTGCATGCATTGAGTAGATAGAATTCATTAACAATGTGACTAATAACATCTCATTGGGTAGCACACAACATTAAGTTGTGAAAAGTCCAAGACTAACATATGAGGAATTCAAGAAACAATGAAAAATAAAATTTTAATATCATTTATTGGGTCATACTAATAACATCTCATTGGGTAGCACACAACATTAAGTTGTGAAAAGTCCAAGACTAACATATGAGGAATTCAAGAAACAATGAAAAATAAAATTTTAATCTCATTTATTGGGTCATGGAAGGCCACAAAATCCAACATTCTCCCACTTGGCCTGGAATGATCACTACTATTATAATTCTTTAATGAGTGATCCTTACTATAATACTTACATTAACTGTATATATCAATGCGAATCATAGCGGTCACACATTATATCTAAATATGCTCCCTTCTATGCATCACATCATTGATATTTTCAGATAACTAAGTCTTATATGATAAATTTTCACTTATCAATATTATCCCAACCATTATGTTAGGCATTTATATTTCTATTTCCCAAATATATATATGTGCACAAATAAATAGAAATTGACCGGAATCATCACTAAATAAAAGATATCAAAACATACAGTGTCACATTACAATTTAATGATCCCACTCTGTAAGACCCATCATTACAACATGATTTTTATAGGTCTTTGGCGCCAATCCTTTAGTTAAGGGATCTGCTATCATATTCCTTGTACTAATATGTTCAATGGACACTAGATGATCCGAATCTTCTCTCTTACAACAAGATATTTAATGTCTATGTGTTTAGACGCACTTGAGCTCTTATTGTTTTTAGAGAAGAAAACAGCAGCGGAATTATCACAGTAAATTTTCAATGGCTTAGCAATTGTATCCATCACTTGAAGCCCCGAAATGAAATTCTTCAACCATAATGCATGTGAAGTAGCTTCATAGCAACTAATAAACTCAGCCTCCATGGTGGATGAAGCAACAATTGTTTGTTTAACGCTTTTCCATGATATAGCTCCACCAGCCAGTAGAAAAACAAATCCGGATGTTGATTTTCTACTATCGACACAACCGGCAAAATCCGAATCTGAGTAACCAGTCACTTCTAGATTATCAACCCTTTTATATGTAAGCATATAGTTTTTTGTCCCTGAAGGTAACGCATAACCTTCTTTGCAGCTTTCCAGTGTTCCAATCCAGGATCACTTTGATATCTCCCAAGCATTCCAACAGCAAAACTTATATCCGGACGAGTACATGTCTGGGCATACATTAAACTTCCTACAGCAGAGGCATAAGGAATATCTTTCATTTGTTTGCGCTCTACCTCATTTCTTGGGCATTGAGATTGGCTAAATTTATCACCCTTCACAATGGGTGCATCACCTGATGAGCAATTTTCCATTTTAAACCTCTCAAGAACTCTTTTAATGTAAGTCTTTTGTGATAAGCCAAGTAAATGACGAGATCTATCTCGATGAATCTCAATGCCTAACACAAAAGAAGCTTGACCTAAATCTTTCATGTCAAAGTTCTGTGAGAGAAATTCTTTGGTCTCATATAAAAGACCCAAATCACTACTAGCAAGCAATATATCATCCACATACAAGACTAAGAAAATAAACTTGCTCCCACTGACCTTCAGATATATACACTGATCAATAGTGTTTTCCTCAAATCCGAAGGATGTAATGATGTCATTAAACTTAAAGTACCATTGACGGGAAGCTTGTTTTAGTCCGTATATAGATTTCTTTAATTTGCATACTAGTTGCTCCTTTTCCTTTTCTTCAAAACCCTCGGGTTGTCTCATGTAGATTTCCTCTTCTAGATTTCCATTCAAGAACGCAGTTTTCACATCCATTTGATGTAACTCTAAATCATAATGAGCTACTAATGCCATGATAATTCTGAACGAATCCTTCTTCGAGACAGGAGAAAAGGTTTCACAATAATCGATTCCCTCTCGTTGGGTGAATCCTTTAGCAACAAGTCTGGCCTTATACCGTTCAACATTGCCTTGGAATCTCGTTTAGTCTTAAATACCCATTTACAACCAATAGGTCTAAACTCATTGGGCAGTTCAACAAGTTCCCAAACTTGATTTTTGCTCATAGATCCCAGTTCATCCTTCATGGCATCCAACCATTTTTCAGAATTATCACCATTCATGGCTTGTGAAAACGTAATTGGATCTTCTTTAATTCCAATATCAAAATCTGACTCCTGAAGGTACACAATGTAGTCATTTGGTATAGCAGATCTTTTCACCCTTTCCGATCTGCGAAGAGTACCATGTGTGGTTACATTTTCATTATTTTGTGCACCTTCTAAAATAGATTCATTGTTTTCAATTATTTCATTCGATGGTGTATTCCTTTCAGGTTGATCTTCCAAAATGTTATGCTCAAGAGCATTACTCATGTCATCAACCTTTGATGTTTCAGTAGGAAAAAAACTGAATTTCTTATTTCTTGAAATACCATTTCGCGGTTCACTCCCACTGATACAACCATCTTCAATGAACCTAGCAGTAATGGTTTCAGATATTCTATTTGTATGGTTAGGACAATAAAACCGATAACCCTTTGACCTTTCTGGATACCCAATAAAAAAACAACTAACTGTTCTTGGGTCCAATTTTCTTTCATGTGGGTTGTAAAACCTAGCCTCAGCAGGACATCCCCAAATATGTAAATGTCCTAAACTCGGCTTCCTTCCTGTCCATAACTCGAATGGAGTTTTCGGAACAGCTTTACTAGGAACTCGGTTTAGGATATACATTGCTGTCCTTAAGGCTTCACCCCACAAAAATTCAGGTAATGTGGAATTACTGACCATACTCCTAACCATTTCTATAAGGGTGCGGTTACGCCTTTCAGCCACACCATTTTGTTGAGGTGTCCCCGGCATCGTATACTGTGCAATGATGCCATTTTCTTGTAGAAATCTAGCAAAAGGACCTAAATGACGGTGTGTTCCATCATATCTACCGTAATATTCACCACCTCTATCAGACCTCACAACCTTAATTTTTCTGTTTAATTGATTTTCAACTTCAGCTTTGTAAACCTTAAAGGTATCCAAAGCTTCAGACTTTTCTTTTAACAGAAAAATATATCCATAACGTGAGTAGTCATCAATGAAAGTGATGAAATATTTTTGACCACCAAAACAGGGTGAAAAGGGACCACAAATGTCAGTATGAATCAATTCAAGAAGTCCAGAACTCCGTGTGGCAGTCTTTTTAGAGGTTTTAGATTGTTTTCCTTTAATACAATTATGCAGACACCATAATCAGTGAAGTCAAGAGTTTTTAAAACTCCATCTTTCACTAATCTCTTAATTCTCTTTTCAGAGATGTGTCCAAGTCTGTTATGCCACAACATAGAAGAGTTTTCATTAACAATGCCACGTTTATTACCAACATTTACATGCAGGGATAAAAGAGATTGAGAAAATGAGGAATCCAAAGATAGTTTATATAATCCATCACACAATAAACCAGTACCAACCAAAAGAGAGTTTTGAAACAAGTTGACCTTACAATTTCCAAAATTGAAGGTATAACCTTCGAGGTCAAGTTTAGGTAAGGAAATGAGATTTCTAGAAAATAAAGGGACATAGAAAACATTATTCAACACAAGGTGGAATCCGGTACTCAAAATAAGCTTGTAGGTCCCTATTGCTTGACTTTAGATTTCAACCGGTTTCCCATGAAAATAAACTGTTCTCTTTCATTTGGCTTCTGGGTTGAAAGGAATCCCTGCATAGAGTTTGAAACATGAATTGTGGCACCAGAATCAATCCACCAAGTATTAGAAGGAACATCAATAAAATTGGTTTCAAAACATACAAGTGACAAAATATCACCTTTCTTTGCAAACCAATCTTTGCGTTTCTGACAGTCCTTCTTGAGATGTCCCTTCTTCTTACAGAAGAAACACCTCAAATTGTCACCCTTCTTTCCACTTTGATGGCCAACTTCATTCGACCTCTTGCCTTTCTTTGGTGGACCTTTTCTTCCCTTAAAAGGCTTCTTGTTGTTTGGTTGATTCTCCTGAGATACTAGATGGACAGTATGCAATCCCTCCTGTTTCAGTCTTTCCTCCTCTTGCACACACATAGCAATCAGTTCGTTCATGGTCCATTTATCCTTATGTGTGTTGTAAGTAATTTTGAATGGACCAAACTGAGGAGGAAGACTATTGAGGGCAAATTGCACAAGGAGAGTCATTTCCATACCTTTAAGTTGCCCAGCCAAATCTCCCATTTTCATTATGTGCTCTCGCACTCCACTTATTCCATCATATCTCATAGTGGTCAGTTTTGCCATTAATGTACCCGCCAAAGCCTTATCAGATCCTTGGAACTGTTGTTCCACAGCTTGGAGGTACTCTTTTGCCTTAGAACTAGTAGGGATGGATCCCCTAATAGTCTTAGCAATTGTACTCTTAATGACCATGAGACTAAGTCTGTTAGAGCGTTCCCACTTCTCATATAGAGCTTTCTGTTCAGTGGTACTTGCTTCAGTAGTTTTAGGAGGTTCATCAATGCGCAAACAATAGTCAAGATCGGAACACCCCAATGCAATGCGTAATTGCTCATTCCAATCAGAAAAATTTGATCCATTAAGTGTTGGAACATTAGATACATGCCCAGACAATGGAGTAGGGGTCATCACTGAAATAAAGACAATATTTTTACATTAACATTATGTTTTAAATCATATACTATTAAATCACATGCAATTTCTATTATTAAAATTAATTCGTATACACTCATGAATTAATTTTAAAGTGAATCATGCATCATCATAATCCCTCCTTTGGGTCGAGAATACGACATGCAGTTGATCACAACAATTCGAATACAATAATGAATTGATCTTAAAGTTAATTTATACATCATCACAATCCCTCCTTTGGGTCGAAATTGTGATATGTAACTAAGTCACATTTATATAGTTTAATTCTCCAAAACCATGAAGATTTTTTTTTTTTATAACCATAATTAATTCAAGTTTGTCATGATTTGGTCACTTTGGTGACTACAAAATCACTCGAAAAATGAATAACTATAACATCAAATTTCATGGAGATCAATTAAACTAATAATTTCCTTCAATAATGGTTTTATTCATTAAAATCAAAAGTAATCTTTTATGTTGCTTTTGTTATTACTTAATCCATATCACTTATTTAGTAAATAGCCTCCTTTGGGTCGACTATTTATGAATAAATTAATTGATAAACCTTTTATGCAACTTTCTTACATGTTTCTCAATATCTCATTGATTATGATCCCTTTGGGGAACAATATCAATTTAGTCTTACTAACATGAAGACTAAACTTTAATGCACAACCATGTAAGATTAATTCTATATAAGATCCATTCCGGTGTACACATATATGTAAGAAACACTACAACATCCTTTCTTTAAGGGTTTATTACAAACCATATATATTATTATGTATATTATTGCATGTAAATCTCCTTCGCATGCATATATCATGTATATTATTGCATGTAAATACCCTACGCATGCACATATCATGTAAATACCAATATTACTATTTATTCAACCTACATATGACTTATGAATTATAGAGTCACAACCTGGCTCTGATACCACATGTTAGAAACATAGCCATGATATATGGATCTTGACTCCATAATTCATAAAATCAAAATGGTGAGGATGGACTAGAATACATACCTTGCTCCATGGTGTTTGATCAAGGAATTTAACAAAATAGGAGCTTGGACTTCTCTCTCCTCACTCTTCCCTTACTTTAGAGATTTGATGGGTATCTCTACAAACCACTTTACTTTGATGTGGATATGATGTTGTATGAAGTGATGAGTGGAGAGAGGGACCAAGTCCCCTTTTATAGGCCATGGGAGACCAATGGCTCACCTCATGGAATTACTCCCATCATAAACTCCATGATCCCCCCAAGAAGTCACATTGGATAAACCAAGAAACCCTTTAAATGATTTATCTTGGAATTGAGCCTAACATAATTTTATTCTTATTGGAATTGCTCCCAACATGATTTCCAATAACCTTTATTTTCATTGATTTACTCCCACCATGAATTCTTTACATTGGACAACTAAAACTCTTCCTTGGGTTTGCAACATATTAGTGGATAGGTAAATGTGCATGCATTGGGTAGATAGAATTCATTAACAATGTGACTAATAACATCTCATTGGGTAGCACCCAACATTAAGTTGTGAAAAATCCAATACTAACATATGAGGAATTCAAGAAACAATGAAAAATAAAATTTTAATCTCATTTATTGGGTCATGGAAGGCCACAAAATTCAACATTAAATGTTCCAAGGTTGTGAGTGATTCAAATATTTGGAATATATTGGTTGAATGGGCAGGTTTCGAGAATCATCGGCCTAAGGCTAGATGAGCTTATGTCTTTGTTCTGCATTGCATCAACAATGATGTTGTCGACAAAAGTCAATTATGTCGACATTAGGTGTGTCGAATTAAGAAGAACAAAGTCAGTTAGTAAGTCTAGTACATGGTTCGACATTAGTAGTGTAAAAAATTTACAATTTTGTTGACATTAGCAGTATCGAATCAAGCAGAACTAAGCTAGTGAGTCCAGTACATGGTTCGACACTAGTGGTGTCGACCATTTTGAATTCTATCGTCACTATTACTGTTGAAGTATGAAGAACGAAGACAGTAAGTCCAGTTCAGTTTTCGACACTGGTAGTGTCGACCGTTATACATACTGTCGACATTAGTAGTGTCGAACCAATCAGAACCAAGTCAGTACGTCCAATGCATGATTCGACAATAGTAGTGTCGACAGTAGGTAATGTAGTCAACATTATTAGTGTCGAATCAGGTAGAACCATGTCAGTAAGTCCAATACATGATTCGACACTAGTAGTGTCAACCTGTCGATATTATATAACATATTTTGAGGGTGGGGAAGGGTAGGGGTGGGTGAGGTTTTTCTGGGGTGGGATGGGATGGGGTGGTGGTGGTTTCTTATTAAACATTAAAAGTGAATATTTTAAGGGGTGGGGTGAATGTGTAATGGGGTGGTAATAACCGCACCCAGTGATGTGATGTGTCTTCATCATGGTTTACATGGTGGACCGTTTGATTGGATAATGTTATACCTAGTCTATTTTTCATCCCTAAATCCAATCTACAAGCGTTTGATTTTTTTTAAAACAGTATACATCATCTAATGAGGTATATGTTTATATAAAAAAATGAAGCATATACTTCAATGTATGAAAGGAAAACATAAAAGCAGATAAAATAAAGAGAATAATGACGAGATTTTCAATCAGCCCCGCGGGGGGGGGGGGGGGGGGGAGAGGAAGGGACCATGAAGACATTTTCTTTGGATAGCGAATGCGCCTAGTGCCCGCCAACGAGTAGCCCTTGTTCCAGATAAAATCAATAGTTATACAATTATCTATTCATTTAATAGTCATAGACCCCATAATAGATATGTCTCTATCCAAATGACACCTAAAGTATAAAGAGAAAAAGAATCGGAGATACACTGATATATCAAACACCACATAAACCACCATTGCTGCTAAACTGACCGAAAAGCAGAACATATATATTCCAGCATGATTATCCAGAAGTATGAGTTATTCTCTCATTCTATGTATGCCATTATTACTTACTCATAGAGATTACATTTATCATCATTAATTGTTTCTCCGACATGCATGGTGCATTTGGAGTTCTTCTTCATGGATGCGGTGGGCTGCAGCCGTAGTAATTGTTGCATCCGATGCATGGCCTGCCCGGAGGTACGGAGAAAACTGGTTCATTCGGAGTTAGTGGACGATAGGAGATAGGTACAGCAGCATCGGCAACCTGACTCTCCTTTTCTACTGCAACAGTTGAGACAGTAAAAAAACAGGGGTCATTTCTACTATACAACCATTATTAATTTCAAATATTATCGGTAAATCATGTCTGTCATCCCATAAACATGGGTCCATGGAGTTATACTCAGTTTTTTTTTACAGTTTAAAATAAAATATTATATACATAGTTAAAAATCCAATGAAATAAATGCATAATTAAACAAGATATATACATGTTTAACTTTTTTTAAAATTTATTAAAAATGTGCTCATTCAATAAAAAAAAATGGAACAACATGCATTTTTTTATCATTTTATCTCATCTTAATAGAAAATCTAACAGCATGAGGTATAATTACGAGTTTTTAAACTATAGGGGGTGTTTATATAGATTTAGAAAATTCTGAAAATCCAAACGCATTTTACTCTTTTTATAATGAATCATGTTATCGACTTTGAGATATGGTAGTACTTTTCCTTTAATCATATCCAACCATCACTTAAATGCATTCCATATGTATCCCCAAAATCCTATCCTTGAAGAGATCTTTCAATATGAATCCATGATGACATATTGCTGATGAGTATCACTAAATGTGCACCTAAAATAACAACAGCAGCTTGAGCACCAAGCAATACAAATCATTTCACCAAATAATTCACTCGTTCCATTTTAGGGAAACTATTGCCAGCTTCTCCAAAACTGCCAGCCATCAACCCAACCATTACTCCTCACCATATGCCATTTGGGTCCGGAGGAGCATTTAAGTTCAACACACCTCACACAATTTCATGAAGTTAATACTGTTAATGTCTATTTTACAACCTTATCTATGGTCTAAAAGTGATTCTCTAATTGTTTATATATTATATATAGTATAATATATACTTCATTAGCACAGTGTATAAAAATTAATTTTTTTTAAATGTGTTATATATCATTATAACCATATGACAATATGATATTTATTATAAATAAAATTGTAAATATGATCGTATGAATGTGTAAAAAATTTCAAAGATATATATTTACAATTAATCATATGATTATATGAATACGGCTGTAAACAATGAATTAAGAGCTAGATTGATGTCTATTCTCATTTTGTTGAAACCACGAAAATTGTATTTAGAATTATTTATTCTTATGTTTGTTCTTTAAAATTTTAGACTAAAATTTTCTTTTACATAATCTATTAGAACTGATTTTTTTTTAAAAAAATTATTTTTCTTCTAAATCAATATTGACCTAAGTGTAATTGATGTAATACGTTTTTTCATAGATACCATCTAACTTTGAGTATGAAAAGATGTGAGATCAAATCATTTAATCGGTTATTCAGTTTAGTGGTCTTCAACGTTAATTGAATAGTTCATCAGTAATATAATATATAGTAACAAAAATCATTTCACCAAAATAGTCCCCTTAATGGCCGCATGCCGTTTTTGGATGATGCGTTGCCAACTTTCTCCAAAACAACGTGCTCTCACCCTTCCTAATCCTACCCATCCCTGTCGTTATATGGTTCCTCGCGGAGCATGTTAATTTAATACATCTCTTGAAGAGTTGAAGCCCAAAAATCACATCACTGTAAATAGTAAATACAGATCCTCATTTCCTCAATTAAATTGCTCCGCGGGTCATCATCATACACCATTATAATAAAGGAAGAACAACCCTCTCAAGCTTCCCTGGCAACTTTCATCAGAACAATAGAATTTTCAGAGGAAAGCTTTTTGTGAAGACCAAGGAGAGGTGTAAGTTTCTCTCTCTATTTCTCTGTTTGTTTAATCTTTTTCAATCAAAACAAGAGATGCCTATCTCATCATCTCTTCCAAGAAGAACCAAAACACTATCTTCTTGGAATTTGACAATCACCCAAATTGAAAATTCTTCTCCATTTAGCCGTTTTTGTTCTTGTTCCCATGTATTCTGTCATTTTTGTTAGTTATTGTCATTCCAATTTTGTAATACAAACCCACTTGGAATTTCTATGGTTTTTTAAAATTTTTACTATTTTTTTATTTTTGCAAATGTCCTGTGTTGGGTTGTCAAACATCTGTATCTTATTCTTGTACTCAATCTATTCGCTGTATTTTCTTCAATATGCATTAGTCGCCTCTGACAGAGACTGAATATGATGATCTGGGCCGTTCATTATACTTGATCGCTGATCAAATGATGTGTGACCTTGGGTCATGGCCGTTTGATCTTGATTTGTTGGTGTAGTAGTGTAGGGGTCCACTCCAAATTGTATGAGGGGACCCAGTTGATCCAATGGTCGTTGACTTCTCAAAAGTCTTCACATAGAAATTTCCCCAAAGATGTTGATAAGATATTTGATTAAGATGAATCCATATCCATTTGATTTGGATTCTATCGAAAGATTGTGGTTACATTTAATCTTTTTACAATTTTATATGTAATCTTATATATGAAATATGTGATTTTCTAAATAATAAAAATATAAACACGGGTATTTTTTGGATTATAAACTAGATTGAGTATAACATGAATAATGTTAAGATGATAGTCTCAATGCTCGTATATTTTGATTTTTTAAAATAATAAAAACATATTTTAATGACCTAGCATTTAATATTTACATTGCATATCTATGGGCCTACGTGGTTGATATCCTTATATTTTTGCCTCAACCGTGTTTGTCTCTCTTTCTCTATATATATTCCTCCGTGGCTTCATATTTTCATCATCTCCCTTTGATCTCTTTCAGGTTCCCTTTGGGTGTTTCAGAAGTTGTAAGTTTTTATATTATTTAACTTTATCTGAATGAATAGTGTTGTTGGTATTCGGTATTTCTTTTTATTTGATGAATTATGTCCATGTATGAACCTTATTTGGTAAATTTGTTTTTTATATTTCTTCCTGGGTATTGGTATGTGTCTCTTTTTGTGTGTCTCTGATGAAGTCTTATTTTTGGTTGTTAATGTTGGAGAAAAACCATTTTTTTTTAATATTTGGGTGAACAATGGTTGATATTATTAATTATTTCATGTTATATGTATTATTTATACATATAATTAATTAATATTTGGGTCACCTTTTGTAAATCTCTCCTTTAGTATTTTTTTCTGGTTCTCTCTGGGTGTCTCTGTTGAACCTGTTATAGTTGGTTGTCTTTGTTGAAGAAAGCCAAAAAAGGGGTTTTGGGGGGCTGGCTTTGAAAGGTCTCTTATCATTAATCAGTCATCTTGTTTCCTGAAGAAAACACAATTTTTTTTTTGTAATAATAAACTATTATTCACCATCTCTGAGCCTATGTCTGAGTCTATATCATTCTTATTTGTACTATCTCTGCACGTATCTCTGCAGTTTACTCTGTATCTCTTGGGGTATTTCTGTTGAGTCTCTAATTTTGGTTATTTGTGTGTGGGTGTGTGTTTGGAGCAACTTGTAAGAGCCCTACCACCAAATATTATTAAAGATTTGGGGTAAATTCCAAGAAGTTGTAAGACTCTGGTTATTTGTTGGAGAAATAGTTCGGAAGTTGTAAAATTTATTCAATGAACTGTGCTTGTTAGCATCTACTATCTGGTATATTGAATGGAGTTTTGAAGGATGACATTTTTTTTTGGGAATGAAAGAGTGGCCCTGTTCTATATGAAGTTGTTAATATTTACTATTTGATAGGTTAAATCCATGAATGACAAATTGGAGATAAATATGGTTGATTTATAACCAGCTAGAATTTTTTTTCTTTTCAATGGGCTGAGGAGCATGTGTTCTTGTAAGTTATATCTACATATCAACTTGCCCTATTCCTAATGGATTCTGCTGTTCTTACATATCACAGACATGGATATTCATCAATGTTTGAATAAAATTAGCTCTATGATAAATTTGAGTATTTTAAAATAAATCCATCAATTATTTGGCTATTTGCTGTATTCAGTTTGATGGCATAATGATTTCCTTCAACCATCTAGAAGAAACACTCAGGAGCAACATATTGGTTATTGTAAAATAACCTTTGTTGATATGATAACGTCCTAATTCAATGAACATATTTGTATTATACTCTCCAAGTTTTCCTCAAATAGTTTGTATCTTCAAAATTCTTTCGGGGAAGTTGCAGAGACATTCTTGCAACAATTTTTCTCTTCAAAATTCTTACCAAGAATTTGCAGAGACATTTTGTTGGGTCAACTCTATCTTCTGGTGGATAATCACTGGTTTTATTGACATTTGATTCTGTTATTTGTTTCGCTGCATGTGGTTTGGATGCCAAACTGCTGTTTTATTCATTATGCACATTGTGTGCTGCAATAGTTTGAATTTTTTGTGCTGTAATTTATTGCTTACTTGATTGGCGATGTGACATGAATTATCCTAACATTCTCCTATATTCACATGCCAGAGAAAGCTATGGGTCAAGCACTTTGTTGCTATCAAGTAGATCAATCCACTGTAGCCATCAAGGAGCGATTTGGAAAGTTTGATGAGGTGCTTGAGCCGGGATGCCATTGCTTGCCTTGGATCTTTGGGAAACGGATTGCAGGTCATCTCTCTTTGAGGTTGCAACAGTTGGATGTCAAGTGTGAGACAAAAACGAAGGTTTGGTTGCTCACTATTTTTTAAAAATGTCATGTGTAAACTTAGATTGACCATCATCAAATACAAGGGGCTTACAAATGCTTTTAAAATTTATACTTCTTGTAAATGGCATGATATGAAGAAAACATTTCTGTCCACAATATAACTCCTCAACTCACTATTTTTTAAAAATGTCATATGTAAACTTAGATTGACCATCATTAAATACAAATTTATACTTCTTGTAAATGGCATGATACGAAGAAAACATTTCTTTCCACAATACAACTCCTCAAGTTATATCCTTGTGTCCCAGAGTTTAATGTATCTTAATTAAGTTTGATTAGTTGATTTTTACTTGGGAAGCAAGACAACCATCTATGTTGTGATGGAAAAAGACAACCCATTTCAATTCATTCAAAAAGCAGTCATGCCATGATTATTTTTTAACAGAGTATCCAGTCGAAAAGAGCCAATGTTCTGTCACTCAATGTAGAATTATATCATGTTGTCGTCCTTCACATAATTCATCATAGTTATGCTTTATAATTATTGAGGATTTGCGAGACATTATACTGAATACATAGTTTGGGAGTATGATGAGCACAATTCTTCTTCACTAAATTCTATCATACTAGTAAAATATGGTCCTAATTGGATATGATATGTTTTCTACATCCGCGATTTTTAATGTCATTTGTTCCCCCTTTTAAAAAAAAGTCATTTGCATGAAAGAAATTATATTTCATCAAATACAGCTCATGATATCGATGTGGAGTAATAAAAAATCTCTTTTTTCTGTTTATTTGTTTGTAGGACAATGTATTTGTCAATGTGGTTGCATCCATCCAGTATCGTGCTCTGGCTGGCAAGGCGAGTGATGCCTTCTATAAACTGAGCAACACGAGGTCTCAAATCCAAGCTTATGTATTTGATGGTATGAAATTAAATATCTTCAATCCTGTTAATTATCATCGAATTACTGCATTTGTTTCTTAGATTTTGAACAATTAAGTTACCAAGTTTTAGAGTACGATATTGCCTTATGCTGAGCAACAGTTGTTCCACAGCTTCACACAGTTGAATGTTCATGGCATAATTGATAGATTTTGTTATGCTAAAAATTCTTCCATTTTTTTTTTTGTTAAATTCCAATTTTATTAACCTCTCTATTATGGATGAATAAACTGCCTGCCCACATTGATCCTTTGAAAATTGAATACCACAGATTCTAAGGCAAGTTGTTCTCGTTTAAGATCGAGACGGTGTCTTTTCACTCTCATATGATCTTCAGTAGTGTTCTTCAAAAGCTTTTGAATTCCAGTTTAACCTTAAGATATACTTGATCAATTCTACTATCATATTTTTACTAAAATTTGACAAGACCACCACCCTATGAGTTGATATTTCATATTTGTGTCGAGAAAATTTCCCAGTTTCCGTTTTTTTCCAGTGATCAGGGCTAGTGTCCCAAAGCTCAACCTCGATGATGTGTTCGAGCAGAAGAACGAGATTGCCAAAGCTGTTGAGGATGAGCTAGAGAAGGCCATGTCTGCCTATGGTTTCGAGATAGTCCAGACACTCATTGTCGATATCGAGCCTGATGAGCACGTGAAACGCGCAATGAACGAAATTAATGCTGGTAAACTTTCATTCTCTATGTAATTGTTACAATACTCACACACAAACATATTACATGTATATACATCATATACAGATATATGTATCTATATAGATACACACACATATCTATGTATACATGCGTGCATGCACACACATATAATGGTACATCAATGAATTTTCATAACTTTATATAACATCTTACGATTTCGCGCAGCTGCGAGGATGAGGGTGGCTGCAAACGAGAAAGCCGAAGCAGAGAAAATCCTTCAGATCAAGAGGGCTGAGGGTGAGGCCGAATCCAAGTACCTCTCTGGTCTCGGTATCGCCCGCCAGCGCCAGGCCATCGTGGATGGCCTGCGCGACAGCGTGCTTGGCTTCTCAGTGAATGTGCCTGGCACGACAGCAAAGGACGTCATGGACATGGTGCTTGTCACTCAGTACTTTGACACCATGAAGGAGATCGGCGCCGCCTCCAAGTCTTCCGCGGTGTTCATCCCGCACGGGCCCGGTGCCGTGCGTGACGTTGCGACTCAGATCCGTGATGGGCTGCTCCAGGCATCTTCTTCTCACCACTGATTGTTAAGAAACAACTCTTCTGTCCGTTTGGCTTGGTTTTGAATAGTTTGAATTTGGTGTGGTTCAGGTTGTGGTTATATGATGTCAATACGAGTGTTGAATGAATAATGATTTTATATGAAGTGCCATGTTAATATTACTACAGTAATAGTTGGCTGAATGTTCTTCTCTCTTAAAAAAGAAAAAGAAAAAACAATGTTCTACTTTTATGAAAACTTTATAATTCGTATCTTATGTGGTTGACTAGAATTTCATGGCTGCATTACGATTAAACAATTAAGATAGGAATTACAACCTAAACAAGAGATGTCAAAACATGTGTCATGATAAGATGATAATATAAAGTTTTTTTTGCCCCATTGGTTATAGCACAACGGTTCAGGGTTTACTTGTTTTAAAGGTAGGTCTTGAATTCGAGTCTCGCATTGGCTTAACTACTTGATTGTTGGTAAAAGTTTAAAAGAATTTTCTTTGGAATCAGGACAAATAGGTGTGAGTAGTCTTTCTAGCTTGATCGTAAGGTCGCTCACGAGAGGTCCATCTAATATTAAAATTTTTTTTTAAGGAATAATATAAATTTTAAGCTCTCGTTTGAGTAGCAACATAATTTATTTTGTGATAAATGACTATTTCCATATATATAAGGAATATTGTTGTAAATACATGCATATAGGGGAGTTATACATACATGCATATGAATGTACATGTAATTGTGGATGACCTCTTGATACATGTATACATTAGCGTGTGATTAATTGTAAATTCATGTATATTGTAAATACATGAATGAGATATTATGGTTGTTAATCCTCCTATAAATAGAGGGCTTTCTAAGCACCAAAGGTATGAAAAGTTCTTGAAATACTTTATCTACCCCTCTTGTGCCCCAAATTATCTTATGTTTGTTTTGTGTTTCCATATCTTTTTCTTTTATTTTATAACACATTATCAGCACGATGACACTCTCGAGGTTTGTATTTTGGTGAGTTGATGTTCAAATCATCATGAATTTTATTTGATATTTTGTATACAACATAGTATACAATTTTATAATTTTTTTTATATTAACAAAAAAGGGGTGTTGATCTCATACTCTATGCTGCATATATATGTAAATCCACTTTCGGCTATGTTCAATATTCCTATGTCATGTGAGTAATGTGCATAAATCCGAAGTTCATAATTAAATCCGTGTGAATGTTTGAATTGTGATTCACATATATACATTTATGCATAAAGAAACTCTCAACAAGACAATTTTGTATGTTTTGTGGGTTTATAATAATCTACTTTGAAACTATTATGGTTTGATACAAATCATATATACATGGCACATATATAGTCCCTGTCTAAATACATGCATATAGGGTAGTTGTACATACATGCATATGAATGTGCATGTAATTATAGGTGCATGTAATTGTGAATGACCTCTTGATACATGTATACATTAGTGTGTGTATTCATTGTAAATTCATGTATATTGTAAATACATGAATGTGATATTATGGTTGTTATCCTCCTATAAATAGAGGGCTTGTCAAGCATCAAAGGCATGGAAATGAAATGAGAAGTTTTTGAAATACTTTTTCTACCCCTCTTGTGCCCCAAATTATCTTATGTTTGTTTTGTGTTTCTATCTCTTTTCTTTTATTTTATAACAAATACACCATTTTTTGTTTGATTATGTTTTTGTTATTCTGGAAATGTAATAAGAAATTTTATTTTGTTTAGTTGATTATTGATAAATTGTAGATAAATAGTGAATATAATGTTAATTAGATTTTGTAAAAGATGAAAAATGATTTGTTATATGGGTCTTCTGATATATAAGAGGCGATGATGACCTATGATTTGACATTATACTAGTGGAGTAGATTGAATGAAATAACATAATTCTAGGGGATCTGGACTATCAATATTAGTTTATTATCATTTATTCTAGCATAGCTATATCGGCCTATTACTTACAAACAAATATGTTTTTAGACTTATTCCCTCATGTCCAATCCTATTCTCCCCGTATTCCTCTGCCCAAACAGGTTATTACAAACAATAGGTAGTATACACTAAGGTACCGTTTGGGGGACCTGTTAATCGGCGTTGGCGGTTGCGAATTCCGACAAACGCAGATAGCCAACCAAACAATATTTTTTATTTCTGCGTTTGGTTTCTTTCCCTGACATTTCACGCTTATTTTTCCTCGCGTCCTCGACGCCTCAAAAGTTCGATTCTCGCGATCGGCCGATGCCGCGTCCTCGTGATCTTTGCCAAACGGTACCTAAAATGAAATCCTAGAGTAAACAATGAACAAATTGTAAGTAGATCCCTCGTGTTCATCATAATAACTATTTAAAATCGTTATAAATTTATCCAAGTCTCCATTCACAATGAAAAAAAAAACATATATTAAGTCTCATAAAAAAAAAGGGCAGGTCTAGCCCCACCAACCTAGATGCTGATCCCCCCAACAAAAAAAAATTAACAAAATTAATTTGTTTGGTTTTGTATCCACTATCCCCACCTCCCCTCCCCACCAACCGAAATATTTAGAAAGCCCATCCCCACTACCTGAAATCGCTAACGTGAGGATAATTGATGTATGTGTTCTGAAATTATTCGATAACCCTGAAGTCGAATAGATGTATTGGCGAACGACAACTAGTTAGTTGACCTGGGGGGTCATGGGCGACGGGAGGCCCGTCGAATAAACCATTAGGCAGCTTGTGTTATGGATGGAGTTCGACAGTCCTACTGTCGAACATATGTACTGGAGGACGACAACAGGCCAGTCGACTTGAAGGATTTATGGCGACGGAAGACCTATCGAACGTTTACAGTGTAATGATCTATGACTTTAACTGTGAACATATAAAATGTTTTAAACCATTCATACTAATTATGCTTACCAATTCATTCATTCATTCAAACATGAATATTCAAAATGTTTTAAACCATTCACACTTTGTTAGTTTTGGGATTTAGTCTCTACTTCAATAAAAAAAAATATAAGCATTGAATTGGTAATCATAATTAGTATGAATGGTTTAAAACATTTTGAATGTTCACAGTTAAAGTCATAGATTACTACACTGTAAACGTTCAACGGGTCTTTCGTCGCCATAAATCCCTCAAGTCGACTGGCTTGTTGTCATCTTCCAGTACATATGTTCGACAGTAAGACTGTCGAATTTCATCTATAACACAGGCTGCCTAATGGTTTGTTCGGCGGGCCTCCCGTTGCCCATGACCCCCCAGGTCGACTGACCTGTTGTTGTCCACCAATACATCTATTCGACTTCAGGGTTGTCGAATGGCTTACAGAACACATACATCTATTATCCTCACCTTAGTGATTTCAGGTGGTGGTGATGGTCTTTCTAAATTTTTCGGTTGGTGGAGAGGGGAGGTGGAGATAGTGGATTACAAAACCAAACAAATTATTTTTGTTAATTTTTTTTGGTTGGGGGGAACAACAAGCTGCGTGATGGGGACAGAGCTGCCCTTATCCAAAACAGTGTGCCCCACCCATCCATCCCTCTCACCATATGGATTTTCGCGAAGCATTTTAGTTCAATATACCTCATTCAAGCTCAAAATGCCACACTTCCTCATCTCCTCAATTAAATTGCTCCGCGGGTCATCACACACATCATAAGTTCAGCATAAAATACCCTCACAAGCTTTCCTTGCACTTTCAGAACAAGAGAATTTTGACTTTGGAGAGGAAGGCTTCTGTGAAGACCATGGAGAGGTGAAGTTTCTCATTATTTCTCTGTTTGTTTAATCTTTGTCCATCAAAACAAGAAAACCCAAAATACAGTCTCCTTGGAATTTGAGAGACCCAAATAAAAAAAAATCTTTTGTTCCAATGTATACTATCATTTCTGTATATTTTCTGTATTTTAGTACCAACTACCAACCCACTTGGAATTCTATGTTTTTTTTATTTTTAATTTTAATATTTTTTTGTTTAATGTAAATGTGCATAGTTGGGTCGTCAACCATAAGTATCTTGTACTCAACCCATTCGCTGTATTTTCTTATATACATCCATTATCTGATGAGGACAATTTTTTTTTTATTATTTGAAAAATGATAGGTTTTTTTTCAAAGAAAATGTGACAGGGTTGTAGATGGAGTTGTAAGATTGACTATGAGCTTGTTTTAGAGTATCATTATATTCAATTTTTTATACAATTTTAAATGCAGTCTCATATAACTTGTTGATCCCTCCCACTTAATAATATTACGTTTGGTACTGTAAAATGAAATGAGTTTAATATTTTCCTTTCTTATGATATGAGTCATTCATTATACTTAAAAATGTCGTTACATAGTTATTTTGAGCTCCAATTCCATTCTCATACACTCACACTAACGAGATATATGCTTTAATAAAAAATTTCACAATTTTCATTAATGGATGTATACAATTCATTGAAATATATATTACTCATTTTTTTATATATAAATATTTAATTAAATGAGGTGTACTCTTTTTATAAAATTCAAAACACATGTAGATTAAAATTAAGGTTGTAAAATGACTATACGTAACTTATCTTATACTTGCATTGCTATACTCTGTTGGAGGGGATGCCGAGGAGACACCGAGTGTAGATGCAAAACCAGTAAGGGCAAAGCTATTCCCACTACCGAAGTTACACTTTCTCACTATCCAAAATTACGAAAATGCCATTATTTATTTTATTTTTTTGTCTACCTTTCCCACTACGCAGTTCGACAGCGTCCAGTCAAAGTGTTCTTCACTGGAACAACAGAAGTCCGTCGAACTGTTGAATAAGTGTCGACAGAGGTCTAGTCAAAGTGTGTTTCACTAGAACGACAGAGATTCGTCGATCTGTTTGAGCAAGTGTCGACATGAATGTGTCGAGCCCTTCAAAACAACAATTTTCTTCTAAGAATCAATCACTTATACAATCATTTAAGTCCTTATGGAAAGCAAAAATGTCATTTAAGTTATTTAAGTCTTTTTGAAAATCATTCATATATATATATATTTAAGTATAAGAAACAAAAATATCAAACAAATAGTTATTCGGATAAAATAAACAGTAAACATTTCATATAGACAAAAAACATTATTTTTTTCTAAATAAGTGGAATCTTTTCTAAACAGACTCCACTTGTTTAGAAAAGAAAATATTTTTTTTTGTCTATATGAAATGTTTACTGTTTATTTGATCCTAATAACTATTTGTTTAATATTTTTGTTTCTTATACTTAAATAAATATATATATGAATGATTTTTAAAAAGACTTAAATAACTTAAATGACATTTTTGTTTTTCATAAGGACTTAAATGATTGTATAAGTGATTGATTCTTAGAAGAAAATTATTGTTTTGAAGGGTTCGACACATCCGTGTCGACACTTGCTCAGACAAATTGACAGATCTCTGTCGTCCTAGTGAAACACACTTTGACTGGACCTCTATCGACACTTATTCAGACAGTTCGACGGACCTCTGTCGTCCCAGTGAAGAACACTTTGACCAGACACTGTCGAACTGGGTAGTGGAAAAGAGAGACAAAAAATAAAAAAAATAATGACATTTTCGTAATTATAGGTAGTGGAAAAATTAAGTGGGGTAGTAAGTCTATCACTGCCCAACCAGTAATAAAACTGCACTTCGCTTCTGCTTATAACCATTTGATCTATATCAAGATTAAAAAATTAAATTCAAATGACTTATATTTAAATAAGACACGTAATCATTTATTTTTGATAAGTACAATAGAGATCTTAACATATACAATGGATTAAAAAAATATTTTTTCAATATGGACCAAAATATTTTTAAACACCTTTAAAAAAAATATGATAAAATCAAACCCTCAAAATTTATTATTACCAACCCACCACCCCCCCCCCCCCCCCCCCCCCTTAATCTGAGTTATTGGGTCATGGCCGTTTGATCTCGATTTGTCGCTGAAGATGGGTAGGGTCCACGAGTTGTGAGGGTGTTGACCAACGGTCGTTGACTTCTCAGAAATCCTCGCATAGAAACTTCCCAAAATGTTGTTTATTTATTATATATTCGTATAAAATGGATTCAAATCCATTTGGTTGATTTGGACTTGAATAAAATATCATATCTAATATATAATGATGACTGTATGGTCAAAAAATAAGGCTCATCCGTCAAACTTAACGCAGCAGCGGCCTAAGATCCATTTAAGGCCGATCTACGAATCGATTAGGGAAGACCCATGGCCCGGATCAGCTACCATAGCAGATCCAGCCCATCAACCGGTCAAAATCTCAATCTAGTCAAACTAGTTGACCTCTCAAATGTGACAATCCAATAAATCTAAATTCATCATTATCCTAATCCACTAAAATGTCTAGGGATAGGATCTGTGACTAAATCAACCCTTAAACCACAGCAAATCTGGGTTATGGGTAAGGTCAATCTCTGTTAAATCAGACGGATGACCATGATCAGAGATCTCGTCTAATCCAAAAGGATGTGATCTCCAGATCCTCAAAACACTATAAAAAGGAACTATTTATGACTTGATTCTTAGAGGCAAATAGAGGGGTACGTAGGCAGCCTAGAGAACTCAAGGTTCAGTCCAAAAAAAAAATTTCACCACATTCCAGAGAGGGAAGCCGGCCGAAAAAAGGAAGAGACAGGGAGGAGCGGAGCAGACAGATCTTGGCGACCCGAATCCGACTAACGAATTTCCAACCCTCGAGCTTGGCGCGCCAGGTAGAGGACACACGTGATCGGAATTATGCCTCCCATGAAGAACCTTCAGTCCCTTCCACCCCCAGTTACCCGATCAGCACTGCGGACCACCTTGTCCGACTCTGGAGGTCTGCCGAGAGATGTACCGCGCCCCCTGGTGACTGCCCGCGACATGACGCTGACAAAGCCAGACGCAAAGCCGAGGTGACAGAGCTCTGTCGGGCCGTGGACAAGATGCGCTACGAGAACGAACGCCTTCGCAACCTGCTGGACAACCCGCCGGAACAGGGACAGGGAGCTAGACCGCACCACCCAATGCCTGAAGGGGGCATTCCGTCCACGCCACTCAATCCAATCTTGTCCCATAATGACATTGTAAGCTGAGGGAGAATCCACCATGATAAAGTTGATGTCCAGGGTGCGGTCTGCTGCGGTGACCGGAAGGGTTACCACTCTGACCGGAGTAATCCTCTTTCCACCAAACCTGACTAGGGATGTACTCGAGTGTTGTATGATCTCAGTGTCTAAACCCATCTGGTTGAAGGCGCTGAGGAAGAGGATATCGACGCTGCTTCCTCCATCGATCATGATCCTTTGAACCTAGCAATTGCAGATAAAGAGGATAACAACCAATGGGTCAGAGTGGAGAAGGAGTACCTCCTCCAGATCGTGCGGGTCAAACCGGATGGAATGAATCCCGAGTGAGGTTTTCGAGTCGAGGCTCGGCCTCTTGTTTGGTCTGCGGGGCGTCTCTTCCCTTGGGTCTGCTTCCGGCAGACAAGGTCGTCCTTGTATGGCGGATACGATCCGAGCTGGTGGGTTCGCCGGTTTTGTATTGGCGGCGCGGCCTTTCGTGGACCCTATAGCAGGGGTGATTTGCCGAGCCACGTAGTGCGTGAGGCGTCCATCACGTACCAGAGCTTCGACTTGCGAATGGAGGCTGCGGCATTCGTCAGTGATGTGTCCCACTTCATTATGGAACTCGCACCTCCTGCTCTGATCACGATTCTCTACGGGTGATTTGATCGGAACTGGGGCCTGAAAGAATCCCTTGTCTTGGTTCTCCTACCGTGCAGACGCCAACCCAGCGAGGAACTCCCGGCAAATCATGTCCACAACAAAGAGCCCGCCGGTTCGTCCAACGTGGCTGTCAATTCCAAAAGACCGCGTTAGGAGGACCCGGGACTCCGAGAAGATCTGATGAAGGCAGTGGACAAGAAGTTCCGTACCATGTGGCCTCGCATCGCTGCCAATCATGCGTTCCAAACGGCGGAGTGGACAAGAAGTTCTGTAGCATCTTTTTCTGTTTCAACAACGCATGTTCCTGGAGGCCAGAGACGATGCCCTGCTTTGCAAAGTCTTCCCACAAAGCCTCGGGGGGCAGGCTCTGGCGTGGTTCCGAAAGCTCGCCCCTAGCTCTATCTCAAGCTTCTGAAAATTGTGTGAGGTGTTCATCAGTCACTACATCTGCCACTGCAAGCCCAAGAACGATGTCGCCAACCTCTTCAGGATGAGACAAGCAAAGGGTGAACGGCTGAAAGATTACCTCACACATTTTATTACGGAGATGACCCAGGTCGACGACTGTGACCCCAAGACTGCTATGGCCTTTCAATCGGGACTCGTGGCCATCGGTAACTTCTACGGGTCCCTGGTCCAAAAGCTCCCCACTGACATGGCCGACATACTGTCACAGGCCGACGACTACATCCATTTGGAGGAGGATGCCGCGCTCGCCAACCAGAAAGTCACAACCGCCGTCACTGTCACACAGACGCAAAAGGGGGGAACTACTTCGAAGAAACCACCTCCCGGCCCGCCAAAGAAAGGTGATGCTACGACACAGGAGGGGCGATCTCCCATGAGTAACAAGGTCTCCACGGAAGAACCCGAGCCTCCCATTCTTGAGCCGGTCGAGTCCATTCCTTTGGACGCACACATCACCGATAGAACCATCCAAATAGGGAGTCTCCTTCCCTCCGAAGACAGAGACACCCTGTTAGCCCTACTACGGGCCAATCGAGACGTCTTCGCCTGGACACACATCGACATGCCTGGCATCGACCCTTCGATCCCTGTCCACGAGCTCAATGTCCGCCCAGGCTCGACCCCTGTCAGACAGAAGTAGCGGTGCTTCGCCCCGGAACGTAACAAGATCGTATCGGATGAAATCGATCATCTTCTCGAGACTGGGTTCATCTGAGAAGTTCAATACCCGGATTGGATATCAAATGACATCCTCGTTGAAAAGAAGAATGGCAAGTGGAGAGTCTGCATCGACTTTGTCAACTAGTTAAAAATCCAGGCAAGTGGAGAGTCTGCATCGACAGCGTGCCCCAAGGAATAGAAGCCAGCCTGTTAAAAATCCAGGAGCTACGTGAATCCCCTTCGCCAAAATCAATGCGGGATATACAGATGATTACGGGGTGGGTCGCAGCACTTGCGAGGTTCATCTCCTGGCTCTCGGACCCTTGTCGACCATTCTTCCAACCCATCAAAGCGGGCAAAGGAAAGAAGTGGGAAGAGGCACATCAAGCTGCATTCCACGAATTAAAGGAACACCTTGCTCAACCGCCGATCTTGTCGGTCCCGGCCGAAGTAGAGGAGCTCTACTTGTACCTTTCAGTCTCGACCAGCTCCTTGAGCGCAGCACTCTTTCGTGAAGACAAGGGTTAGGTACGCCCCGTGTTTTAAGTCCATGTCCGACCCCAAGAGTCGATACTCCCCGATCGAAAAGCTCATTCTCATGCTTGTGGTAGCCAAACGGAGGTTGCGGCACTACTTCAAGGCTCATCGCATTGTTATCCTCACCTCACACCCTATCCGCGTGTTTCTTCATAAGCCGGACTTGTACTGACGAACATCGAAATGGACAATCGAGTTATCACCATTTGATATCGATTACAAGCCCCGGGTCACAATGAAGGGACAAGTAGTGGCGGACTTCCTCCTTGAATTCAATCCCTCGGATGAGATGGATCAGTCGATGAGCTCAATGACCCTTCGCACCTTCTAGACTGGTGGACCTTACACATCGATGGTGCATCCAACCATAGGGGGCACGGAGCCGGGATCGTAATCCATACACCAGACGGGGCCAAGCTAGAACAGTCACTCAAACTCGGTTTCACAGCATCCAATAACGTCGCCGAGTTCGAGGTGTTGTTGGCCGGGCTCCGACTTGCCAATGCACTCCATGTCAGATACTTGCGCGTATATTGCGACTCTCAACTGGTGGTTTTACAGGTCGATGGCATCTACGCTGCCAAGGACCCAAGGATGGAGCGGTACCAACATATGGCGACCGAGCTATCTAAGGAATTCTTTGGATTAAGGTTCACTACCTCCCAAGAAGCGACAATGTTGTGGCTGACTCTCTTGCCACATCAGCCACCGACGAGGGCGGGTATTGGGTTCATTCGGAAGTGCTCGAGCTCCCTTCTATTGATCTTGCCCCCTTGGTTAGGGTGATTCAACGAGAGTCCCCTGCTGGATGGACGAGATCGAGGCCTTTCATTCAGGATGGAACCCTCCCTGCAGACGCCACCGAGGCCCTCAAGCTGAGGCGTTGCTCCGTAAGGTACTCAATCATTGATGGGGTGCTGTATCGACGCAACAGGGACGGACCGTTCTTGAGATGTCTCGCGAAGAATGAAGCCGAGCCCCTAATGGAGGAAATTCATGAAGGATCTTGCAGCGACAATTCTTTCGGGTGGTCATTGGCCCATCGGATCTTGACTCAGGGTTATTACTGGCCGATGCTCCGTATTGACGCCCTCGATTTTGCACGATGGTGTAAGCAGTGCCAGTTACATGCCCCTCTCATACACCTCCCAGTCAATGATCTATACGCCCTCACTGTCCCATGGCCCTTCTCACAATGGGGGATGGACATTGCTGGGCCGTTCCAGGTCGCTGCAGGGGGAAAAGGTATGTTCTCCTAGCAATCAATTATTTCACTAAGTGGGTTAAGGCGGAGGCTTACAAGACCATGACACACTCCGACGTCAAAAGTTTCTTGTAGAAGCGCATTATTTGCAGCTTCGGACACAACAAGAAATTTGATTTTCAGTGACGACCAATATCCGTCGCTATTAGGTATTTGCGACGGCCTTTAGCCGTCACACGTCCGCCGTTGTTAAGGGTGTCGGCAAAAATCCTGGGACGGATTATATCCGTCGCTGTTGACCCTTTCCACGATGGCTTTAGGCCGTCGCTAATGCAGAATCAACGATGAACTATATTCGTCGCCAATGACTGAAATAGGCCAGTATTTATGACATTTTAGTGACGGCTTATATTCGTTGCCATTGACGATTAGCGAGGAAAGTAATTGCCAAATCACATTTTTTCCCTTTTTTACTGGAATATATATATTTAATGATTTAATAAATAAAACATTCAAATAAATTCAACAAACATTTGAATATTCATTCTCATTCAACTTATATAATCACATATTGAAGATAATTTCATACAGCAATTTTTTAAAAACTAAAATAAATATTAATTATAAAAGTAAGCTCCATGAATATAGTCGAGTGATTAGGTGCGGCAGCCGTCCGATCGCGGGTCCATCGCATCCAACGGTCGACGTGAATCGCACCCGACCGTCCGATGCGATGGACCCGTGATCGCTGCCGCACCTAATCATCCCTATATATATATAACCCACAATAGTATCTCAAAAGAAATAGGGTGCGGTTATTCCCACCAACCAAGTTATTAGTGGCACCACCCTTTTAACCCCCACCTTCCAATTTAGCTTTCACCAACCCCACCACCTACCCATTTTCAAATGAACTCCTCTCCCTTCTCCCCCTTCTCTCTCCTTTATTGGTCTTCTCCTTCACATCCGGTGGTGCGAAGTCCGCCGTGAGTCGATCAGTTTATCGAGAGTCCACTGTGAGTTTGTCATGAGCCCGCTATGAGCCCACCGTGATGGTCATCCCCTACCACAGTCCGTCCTAACGCCCCCCCCCCCCCCCCCCCCCCCACGACGCCCCCAAACATAGAAACAGGTAAATGATTCTTCAAATCTCCTTTAACTCTATTGTTATTCGTGATTCAAAGTTAATGGATCTCTTCCAATTTTTTAATTATTGGAGGTTTTTTTTTAATTGTAAGTTAGGGTTTTCATAGAAATTTAGGGTAATTTTAGAGAAATGTATAGTTTGGGGTTTTTTTTGTTGGATTAAGTTATGATTGTGGTTGCATTTGTTTGGTTTAAAATTTTTAGATTATAAGTATTTAGGTTTTTTTTTATTCAAAGTTAAGGTTTTGATAGGAAAATAAGGTATTGTTAAAACAATGTATGGTTTGAGCTCTATTTTTTTCTTTTTTTTTCGATTGAAAGCCATGTTGTATGATTCCGTTTGTTTAGTTTAAACCCTTATATTACAAGTAATGTGTGTTTTTTTAATTGTAAGTTAGGGATTTGATTGGAATTTAGTGTATTTTTTAGAGAAATGTATGGTTTGGGGGTTTTTTTTGTTCGATTGCAAGTTATGATTGTGATTGCATTTGTTTGGTTTAAAACCTTTATATTACAAGTATTGAGATTTTTTTAATTCAAAGTTAGGGTTTTGATAGGAAGATAGGGTATTGTTAGAGCAATGTATGGTTTAAGCTCTATTTTTTTTTATTGAAATCCATGTTTCATGATTTCATTTGTTTGATTTAAACCCTTATATTACATATATTCAGTTTATGAGAATGAGTTATATATCATATAATGTTTTCCATTGTGTAGCATATCAACAACGTCGTTCGCTATCTTGAAACGTTTCCTGATATGGGCTATGTTGGTACCACTATGGAAATAGGCATTCAACATGTGATCCACTATTTCAAAGACGGAACACCACTTCCCGACTCAATCGAGGGGCAGTGTAGGTCAAAGCAGAGGAACGATCGACGGCAATGTGCTCTTTATGTGTTTAGGCCCCTTTTTTTGGACCAAGTTGTTTAGGCCCTATTTTTTAAAAGATTTTGAATTAGTGCATGTTGTTTGAAAGTCTGTGGGCAATGCATAGAATTTTCAATGTGGTATTGTTTAGTAATTCATGAAAATTTGTAGGTAATATCAACATGGTGAACCTAATTCAACATGGGCCAATCGATTTTCAACATGTGATCTCCACAGGAACTAGTTGAATGAATCTATTTCACTTTCTTTGAACCCAGTTCGACGGCAGTGTGTCAACCCGATCAATTCTAAATGACATTACTCCGTCAACTCTGCACTATGTATTTCAATGTTGGTGTGTATAAAGACATCTCAGTTTATAGAAGCCCCAGTTCAACGGCTATGTGTTAACCCGATTGATTAGAGATGAAATTACTCTGTCAACTCTAAAAGATATATTTTGACATTGGTGTCATAGAGATGTCACAGTTTACAGAAGCCCTCAATTCGATGGCTGTGTAAGCCGATTAATTCTATACAACATTACTCCGTCAACTCTGCATTATGTGTTTCGACCTTAGTGTGTCATACAGGAGAAATGACAGGGGAAATAAGGGTTTGATTTTATTTTGATTTAGGTGGTGGGATTGTGTTGTGTCATTTGATTTGGGGTGGTGGGATATGTATAGGTGGTGGGATTAATGTAGTATAATGAAAATGGGAATTCAGATTTTTTGGTAATATTGAATGGTGGGATTGTGAAATAGTGTGGTGGGAGTATCTGCACCCAAGAAATATTGTGAAAGGAATAAATGATTACAGAGTAACTAAGCAATAAAAACATTAGCCCATCAAACATAAACAATATAGTTTCTTGGTCTGCGATGAAAAATAAAATCAATGAAATTAAACGGATTTAGTATATTAAACAGATGTACTTTCAAGAGAGCTGTAGCATGGAAACAGATTTAGTAGATTAACAAATGTGCTTTCAAGAGAGTTGCAGCACGGAACCAGTTGTAGATTTTACTCAAGTGGGTTAACCTTTTCCACTGATCTTTTGATACTAACAAAAGTAATTTTCTACTAAAAATGAGTCCATGTGAAGAGATGTTGTGAATCTTTTGCAACCTACCCAAAGCTTCTATTCTTGATATAAGGTTTCAAAAAATATGTGACACAATAACAAAAAAGAAAAACTGTGGGTGTGAATTGTTTTTAAATGTCAAAATTTCTTTGGTCTCTAAGCATGGCCGAGTAGTTAACTACAGAATTACTATTCAAATACTTCACATAAACAAGACTACTCTAATGCCTTGACTAGTAAATGAGAATTTGTCAGAACTAGACAGAACATGACACTTTTGTTCTATCAAAGGTTTTTCCCACCATCTCTATCATATAAAAAAATATTCAAAACTAGGATTAGTGTATGAAGATTTCAAGTTACTACACGATCATGGAACACAAGTACTACTACTCTGTTAGTTGATTATGCAGAGTTGGTTATGCACATACTGAAAGTTCAAAGGGATAGTAAGGGAAAAAAGAACATAAAAGTGAGAATATGGGTTGTTTTTAATGATCCATACATGCATAAACTTCATATTTAGACCTGAAATTTCAATACCAAGACATAATTAGGAAACAGTAGAGGAGAACAAAAAGAAGTTAAATATTTTGATTATCTGAAGAAGAAGAGAACAAGCTTAATGCACTTTTATCTGAAGCTAAAATACATAATGATTATCATTTTGGACTTCCTTTCTTTTCTAACAAGTCCCTTTTACCTAAAGATAGAAGTTAAACAGAATATAGGTTCCAAATGAATGCATAAGAAGGTAGTTGTATGCGTTGAAAAAGACCACATACCTACAAATTAACAAACATGCTTAGAATCACCCTGTGTGTTTATTTTCTTGACCCCTTTCCTGAGAGCATGTTTCATGTCTAACAAAAGAACTTACACTTTGTGAAACCAGGCAATTGCATTAGCATGTGCTGGTAGAAAAGAAATATCTTGTGGATTAACAAGTACCACAATAAATTGATAAACCAATTTGGTGATAAAAATTAAATCCCTATAAACATACAATCAAAAAATTTAAAAATAGTCTTTTCTATACCAAGGTGGGGCCTATGAAACTAATACCGATCTATGTAACTAATCTTATCTATGTAACTAAAAAATAATCTTATCTATATAAAAATAATAATCTGAACCAAGATGGGGACTTTGCAACTAAAAAAAATCTATGAAATTAATCTCGATCTATGTAACTAACAAATAGTATTATCTATGTGACTAAAATAATCTACATGAAGGTGGGGCTTATGTAACTAAAAAATAGTCTTATCTCGATCTACAACTATGCGTTATTTGGGGCCTATGCATTCAAATCGATTTACTCATTCAACTTTGACTGATCTACAATATGACAAAAAAATAAAAAAAGAAAGCAAGCAAATCGTTATCCACAAACCATAAATAACATCAATGCACAAAGAAAGCCACTACCCTTTTGAACCACTCCCTTTCTTTCTCTTGCCGAGAGAAACAACCAAGTCCTATTGAGATGATGTAAGTGATATACATTGTTTCACAACCATTTGAGAGATGATTCAGATAAAAAGAAAAGGGAACGAAGCAATAACCTGAGTGGAACAAAGATTGGCGGCGGTCTTGTGATTGGGATTGCTTGGCGGCGGTTTTCGCTTGTGGGATTCACTTTTCTAACCTAGCATTTAACCATGTAGAATTGATGCAATTAGTTTTATGTGAAACCCAACTACTTAAATAATCCCACATTACATCAAAGCAACAAGAGGTCCAATACATTTTGTACAACAAAATTTAATCTTTGAAAACACGAAACCAAAACCAATTGATTTTAACTACACATAAAAAATATTTACATGAATCAAATCCGAAGAAAAAAAAATAGAGACAGACAGTTTACCTCACAAGGATGTAGAAAGAAATCAGATCTAAAAATAAAAAACAAATAGAGAGAGAGGTTATCTCTCCAGGATGTAGAAGTAAATCAAATATGAAATAAAAATAGAGAGATGGAGTGTCTACCTCGTCGGGACGCAGACGACGGATCGATTGGGTTTTCTGATAGGGTTTTCATGGGTGAAATGGAGAAGGTGGTTTTCGTAGGTGATAAGGTTTTCACGGTCGGCATGGTTTTCTTCGATGAAATTGAGAAGGAGGTGCAAGAGATTATTGTGATATAATTTTGGGTGAGGGGGAGAACGGGGTGGAATAGATTTTGGGGATTTGTTTGATGATATGAGCGGGATATGTTTCGCACGAGAGGGAAAACACGGACCCTGTGTGGGGTTGGGAAAAATTGGTCTTAAACGTGGCATTTTTTTCAGATTAGCGAAGGTCGAGAACCGTCGCTGTAACCCATTTAGCGATGGTCGAGAGCCGTTGCTAAAAGTGGAGTCCATAACAAATTTTTTCCATTTTTTATTTTTGCAATTAGGACGGCTTATGACCGTCATAAATATGCGACGGACTAGATCCATCGCCAAAATGAACGTGGGTCCATCGACAATACTCGATTTTTTGGTTGTGGTAGTACCCAAGACTGTGGTCGCGGACAACGGGACATAGTTTGCAAATACTCCTGCCCGCGAATTCTACAACAAATATGGCATCCGGCAGCGGTTCTCCTCCCGTGCGTACCCATAAGGGAATGGGCAGGCCAAGGTCATCAACCGCACCATCTTCAACAGCTTGAAAAAGAGGCTCGAGGAGCAGAAGGGGCGATGGCTAGAAGAACTCTCGAGAATCCTTTGGGCGTACCACACCACCCGTAGAAAGCCCACAGGGGAAACCCTATACGCCCTCGCCTACGAAATAGAGACGGTCATCCCCACTGAGGTTGGCCTCCCAACTATGCAAAGCTCGCTTGCTGACTCTGAACAGAACGACGCGGCCCTCACCCAAAACCTCACCTTGCCCAAGGAACGAAGGGAAACCGCTCTCATCCGCATGGCTGCCTACCAACGTCAGCAATCCCTCCACTTCAACCGGAAGGTGTGCCCCCAATCGTTCATGCCTGGCGAGTGAGTGCTCCAACGCGTCACCGATAACACTCGTGAACTCAATGCCGGAAAACTCAAGGCCACCTGGGAAAGTCCGTACAAAGTGGTGGAGGTTTACGGCAAGGGGGCATACAAGCTTTGCACACTCAGGCCTCGCAATGTACACATTTCAACACCATGGAATGCTATGAACCTGAGAAAATACTATGTGTAGGCCGAGTGACTTTACTAAATAATGTTTAGAGACTATTTATGATCAATTCATTCATTTAATTTACTCCTGTGTGCTCTAAATGTGGATGAATGTCTGTAAATCTCTACTCAATACATAGCTGAGCACGTACAGCCGCGGGTAGGCCCAGCAAATGCTTGTTCCCTACCCTTGTACGACTGGCCATGGAAAAACTGTATCACTCTTGATCTAGTCGCGTGTACCTTGCGGGCGGATGGGAACAGGACACCCATCCACCCTCGTGCGCGTGGACAGGAACAGACCAACAAAACTCCCTGCAAGGGTGACGCTGTTAGTCGGTTCAAGCCGGAGGGAGGGGAAGAGTCCTACAGGGTGACGCCGTTAGTCGGTTCAAGCCGGAGGAAGGGGAGGGTCCCATAGGGTGACGCCATTAGTCGGTTCAAGCGAGGGACCCAACCCATACAATCCCACAGGGTGACGCCGTTAATTGGTTTAAGCCAGAGATTCAACTCATAGGGTCTCATAGGGTGACGCCATTAGTAGGTTCAAGCCATGGACCCGACCCATTGCTTCCAACAGGGCGACGCCGTTAGACGGTTCAAGCCAGGGACGAGCAAAATTCCCCCAAGGTGACGCCGCAAGCCGGTTCAAGCCAGGGGGAAGAAAGAGACCACATAGGGCCACACCGTTCGTGGTTCAAGCCAGGGGAACAACCCAGAAACTCCACAAGCCGCACCATTTACACAATTCACAACAAGGGGGTGACTCATGCCCAGCCAAGGACGTGACCCAGCAAAATCCACGGCAAGCAAGCCTGGGGAACAAGTCTGACTAGGAGGCTGAGTCACTGACAGGCCCATACCAAGGGGTCATAACGAGACTTTGATCGTGCTCGCGATCTGAATCTCCATCGGAACAGACACAATGAAACAAGAACAGGTCGTACATGATTGAAATGACTCAAATGAAGGTACGAACTTAAAATAGCAAAATTCCTTTTCATTGATATCTTTCCTAGATCTATTACAAAAAAAAACTACCACCATCGCCTAGCACCACTCGAGCGACAGCAGCAATAGGGGGGGAGCTCAGGGTATTCCCTCGGGCCGAAGCCCTCAACCACGTCAACAGAATCCATATGACATCACCTTGGGTGGCCCACCGGCAAACTGGCAGATTCGCGGAAACTCCTGGCGCGAGTCACCCTCAGACCGCGCGTCTATCTGGCCCTCAAGATCACCCTCGGAAGCCTCTCGCTCTAACGCGCGTGACTGCAAGTACTCAACCGAGTGCTGATACTCATCACGCTCGGCCTCTAGCTGGGATACTTGGGCCATAGCGCGCATCACCGAATCCTCGGCGTGAGCGAGAGCTCCAGGCGTAGGCACCCTGGGGGCAGGGATGGGACTGGCTGGGGCAGGATCCTCGACGTCCTCGAAGTCCCAGTCGATCTCATCATCGTCCTCCCCCTCCTCCCCTAAAGAGGACTCAGGGTCCGTGCCAGGATGACGACCACGAACTCGTGACGGACCCTCAACCCCTGGTGGTCTCCTCACGCAACACAACGCCAGCAACCTTTCGGCATTAGCCATCGGGGTGTGTACGTCGATCGATGAGAGTAACAAGGTGGACCAGACAAGAGTCTCGACTGCTGGTTTAACCGTCAGCTCCATAAAACAGACCCGGGAGGCCGATAACTCTCTACCCAGGCCAATGCGTCCTGCATGACACAGTAGCATGCACGTAAGGCCCAAAAAAAAGAGAAAAAAGAAAAAGTGAGTGAAGGTGTGCAAATACTTACGAAGGGTCCCGAACCTCGTAGGCATCGGCGGCACACCGCGGATCGGGCACTGCCATGCCCCGCCCAGAGCGACGACCTCCTCCTTCCACCTCCGGTTGACATCAAGGAGAGAAAATAGGAGGCGACGCCCTCCGTTGGTGACAAAGTAGAAGCGGCCGCACCTCTCTTGCAAACACACCGCGAAGCAGTAGTAGTACATGATCTCGACAATCCCGAGGCCATATCCCCGTGTCTCGTTCAGATAGAGCACGGCGTGTAGGACCCGAAAAACATTTGGATGCACCTTGAGTGGTACGAGTCTGAAGCAGGTGAGGAAGGTGGGGATCAGGGGATGAAGAGGGAAGTGAATGACCTTAATATGCATGCAAATAAATTAACACATCCTGATTCCTTGATTTTAGGAGATTAATTTAAAATATTAATTAAGATCAAATCTGAACTAACCTACCATTTAACAATTTGATGTGATACACCAGATTAAGACTTAAACCCAACAACTCTCTCTCTCTCTCTCCCTCTCTCCCTTTCTCTCATTAGTCTCTCTCTCTCTCTCTCTCTTTTATTGTCAGTCGACTAGTCTCACTCAGCATTTCACCTCCGTTGACCATCCCTTCTACTCCATAGTGGCTACTCCATAAACCCCTCCCCCTCTCTCTATACCTTCTCTTTTTTTTTCTAACTCAATATTATTTCTTCTCCATTATCACATCATATTCCCCTACTCTTCTCTTTCCTCTCTCAATTTTTTTTATATCAGATGGACCCTCGTGGATGACCTTACAGTCAAGTTGGGAAGGCTACCTTTATCTCAATCTCTCTCTCTTTCTCTCTCTCTCTCTCTCTCATTCACAATTTGTTCCTCATTGTCAACCACCTCTCTTCTATTGCTGCCACCTCTATCAGCCATCTAATCTCTCTCCATTACCATTGAGTACATAAGGGAAGTTCCGATCATTTATAAATAATTTAAATAATTATTTTAAATTTTTTTTATTTAGAGTTTGTAATTAGATTCTTAAAAATAAAATTAGATATCAAATATTTACTTGCAATTAAATAAAAATATAATATTTGAGATACACATCTAATGTAATGAAACTTTAACTCAAGTACTTATTTGCTTGATTAGTTGACTATCAAATATCAAAGGTAAGGAAACTAGATATTTTTTAATGGAAAGATGCATATGGTATGACCCTACTAAATATAGTATATATATTTATTATATATTTATATATATTATTGTATATTTATATCATTGTATAACGATGAGATCTTAAATCATGATAAATCCAACAATTAAATCAAGAAATATTATTTTTTTTTATAGAAAATCAATGCGATCTTTAATTAAGTACTTCTAAAGCTAAAAAGATATTTAAGGACGTCAAATCTCGATATCCGGACAAAAAGTCTGACCATCACACGAGTTTCCCGGCTCCACTTCTAAAATCACAGCCGCCACTACAGCCGTCCGATCCGATCTCGAACGATCCAGACCACATCGCGGATGACATCATCATCACTACCCAACGGTCCAGAACCAGTGATACCCAGAAAGCCCAATATTTAAAGGGCATTTTGCATTTATACCCCTATAAAATATGATATTTTGTGTTATACACCCCTTAAAAGGCTAATTGCATATATACCATTGAAAAAATCTTTCGTGTTGCAACTATGCCCCGAGGTTAAATTCTGTCAGATGACAGTGGAATATATCGAGAATATTCCATTAATATGGTCCTTGAAAAATTACATTTATACCTCTGTGTCCATCTAAAATTGTATTTATACCCCTATGCCTGCCTGATGCTTATAAAATCCCTTCTTCAACCTCCAGACTTGCTGAAATCCTTTTTTTCTTATCTTCTTCAATGATTGATTAAAAACCTTATAATTATTTAAAGACTAAGGTAAATAGTGTTTATTTAGGTTTCACTAACAGATTTTATTTTTCATAACATAAAATCTACCAACAAACACTATTTCAATTATATAACCATACCAGAAAATAATCATAAAATTCATTCTGAAATAAAAAAGCAATGACTAATTGCCCTTAAAAAATTATGAAGTGTTAACTCCGGGTCCTTTCATTATTTTTGAAACTAGAAGTTAGGTATTTCATTATAAAGTAAAAAACAAAATAAAAAACATTACTAAAATATTTTTTTTTTGTTATGATTGTTCATTTAAATTAAAAACATATTACAGAAAATAACATAATACAAAACTTTAATTATTATGATTTTTATTTATTTATTTGATCTTCTGTATAAATGACACAATAGTATTAAATATGAATTAAATGAAATAATCAAAATTACATGTTACAAAAAAGAAACATAACGTGTTTGAAGACTTTTAATATCAAATTATATCTTCAATTTTTATCAACATATTATAATCCATAAAAATATGCAATTTTAAAAACAATGTAGTTTTAAAAAGAATCATAAAATTAATTAGAAGAAATATTGATAAATATTGATAATTATTCATAAGACAAGATAGATAGTGTTTATTTGAGTTTCATTGATAGATATTATTTTTCACAATAAAAAATTTATCAACAAACACTATTTCAATCATATAACCATACCAGAAAATCAGTCTTGGTAACGGAGACAGATGAAGGGGCACAATTGTAACACGAAAGAAATTTTCAGGGGTATAGAAGCAATTAAGCTTTTCAATGGGGGTATTACGCAAAATATCATATTTAACAGGGGTACAAATGCAAAATTCTGTGGGGTAGATTTAGGTTCATAACTATGGTTGGCTCAGACTTGGTAACAGAGACAGACAGAGGGGCACAGTTGCAACACGAAAGATTTTTTCAGGGGTATAGATGCAATTAGCCTTTTAAGGGGGGTATAACGCAAAATATCATATTTTACAGGGGCATAAATGAACCAATTCCCATATTTAAAACAAAACACTCGCTTCACAATCCCCCCCAATCCATGGCGTCTCTCTCCCTCTCCTTCTCGTCCGTCCTCTTTAGATCCACCGTCTCCCCGAATCCCACCAAGTCCGGCGTCTCTCCTCCTCAATCGTTGAATCCCAGGTCTCTCCACCGCCGAAGGCGATCATACGCCGCTCCTCCTTCCCGGGCGGTTGAAACCGCCTCTCCCGTGGAGGTTGGAGTCGGCGATGACTTTCCGGACGACTACGGATCTAGGTTTCCGTCGAAAAATCCGGAGGAGCGGAGGAGGGCGGGGGTTGTGCTCCACCCGACTTCGCTGAGGGGTCCCCACGGAATTGGGGATCTCGGGGAGGAGGCGCTCCGGTTTTTGGACTGGCTTCACTGCTCCGGTTGGACTGTTTGGCGGTCCTCTCGATCTTTCTTTGTGTTTCTTTGTGTAAAATTTTGGATTTTTTTTGTTATAATGAATTCATGTCCTTTTGTTTAACATTGTGGTTTTGTGGGTGGGAAACCATTCATATTTTTCATCGTTGAAATATTTGAGGGTAATGTAGTTCTGTAATGTTTTTTTGATAGGAAAGATGTGTTTTTTTTTTGGGTTGGTTATAAAAAATTTGATGGGCATTTGTTCTTTAATAAAACAATGTGATGGATTTAGGAGTTTGTTTTGTTTTGTTTTTTGTTTTTATTGGAAAAATTGAGGGAATGATTTAACCCCGGATTTGGATAATGGGATAAGCTATCCCGGGATATATAATTGTTTTTACTGTAGATAAGGGATATATAATTGTTTTTACTGTAGATAAGGGATATATAATTGTTTTTACTGTAGATAAGGGATAAAATACATTTTCTATTCGGTTGTATTTTTAGTTATTCTCATTGAGAAATGTAACAAGGAAATTCTTGTTATTTGATTGACTACATATAAGTTGCAAATAAAATATGAATAAGATGTAGATAAAGATTTATCATATGTCAAAAAATTATTTGACATGTGGATTCTATAATTTATAAGATGTGATAACAAGATTTAACATGTGAACCCCTCTTATACTACTGGAAGGGTGGAATAACACAATTTGGGGGGTGGGGGGTGGTTTGGAATACCAATATTGGCTTATTCCCACCTATTCTGGCATAGCTATACCCATCTATTCCTTTCATCAAACATGTTTTGGACATATTCACCCTTATTCCATCCTATTCCGCCTTTATTTTCTACCCAAATAGGGCATTAGGTATGAGGATGAAGAGAATATTGACGAGAAAGTAGAATTAAAGAACATAGGATCTTTGATATTTTTCTTTTGAGTACTAGCAGTTGGTTGTGTTTAAATCTTTATGCATTATCATTGCCCTTGTAATGTGTGGGATTGAAGTTGTATGATTAAATTGAATCCATAATTTGGGGCCGTTTGGGTAGTGGAATTAGGGTGGAATAGGGGAGGAATAGGTAGAATAGGTGTTTGGGTAGGCGGAATAAGGGGGTATAGCTACGAGGAATAAGGAGAGAATAAGCTGGTATTTGTATTCCAAATCCATCCATGGAATTGTGTTATTCCTCCACTGGAATAAGGAAACCCACCTATCAAATCACATATCATCACATCAAATCAGCTGTCATCATCTCTTATACATCAATGGGGCCCACATGTTAAATCAACTTATTCACATCTTATTCTTCATCAACCAAACACCCCAAAAAATTGCACAGAATTGCTGAACAATTGTATGATATTTCAGATAATGCATATATGTTGACTGCATTGACAATGACTGTTAAGTATTCCGTTGTTCAAATGTTTCTACTTTATGTACAAAATATCTAAGGAATTTTAAAAAAAAGCCAAGATCTTATGTGTTTTGATATAAACGGAGTTATGGCGATTCAATTTTGGTTTTTTTATTTTTACTCTTTTTTTCCTAATTGTTCTATTCTGCAATGTCTACTGTTTCCATCTTCAGTTTTGATTTTGTGCATCCTCTCTCCTGCCTGCAGGTTCTTCCACTTGTTCCTCCAGGGCGGAAATCAAATGAAGATGGATCCCCTTATGCTGGTCAGGTAATTAGAATGTTCCAAAGTTCAAACTTGAAAATATCTTACATATGATCATGTTTAACATGTTGAGCTTTAGTATGAAAAGTTATAACTAGATATCTAACTTATCACAAAGAAAAGAAAAGAAAATATTGCTATTAAAACTTTGCAGTTGAATAAGAAATTAAGAATATTTATGTTTCTATCTGTTATGTCATATTTACATTTGTCACATTGTTTAATCTATTCTTTAAGTCTTAAATTAGTCATAAAGTAATACATGGGTTCATGCAGGATGCCAATTGTGGCAACACCCTCTTGATATCATTAGATGAACTTGTCAAGGATGGCTTGTTGTCAAAAGATGAGCTCCCGGAGCCAATGTAAGGTTCCTTTGGTCACTTTATTGATATACCATAAAAACTGTGAGTTGATAGTTTTTGACAGACTTGCTCTTGCCACTTTTGGATCATTATAAGAGACTCAGAGTATGTACATTTTGCTGAGGTGGCCGAAATAAAGGATCCTTTGATAGCCAAGGTAAATCACTGAAGTTGAAATCAAATGTTTTGTTTTCTTAGATTTTATTACTGCAGCTTAATAATGTGTTATTGGCCAAAAATGATGTTGTGCCAGTTTATTATTAGTCATGCATGAATTAACTATGTTCTTTTTGTTTGAAAATAAATGAAAAGGTAAAAAATTCCCTTTAGTGTGTAGAAATGATATTTATAACTGTAGTTTGAAGGGTTTGTTACTTTTCACCATGTTGGGTAAACAATTAGAAGATTGACGCATTGATGGAGTAGCACAATGAAGAAAAGTATGTTGTATAGTAGGCATTGATATCTTCTTTCCTACTTATCTTCTTGTAACATGATTGTGTTAGCCATCATTAAGGTTTTATTAAAATTACTAGCCACAATCATGCTTGTGTTAAGGGCTTCTGGCCAGGAGTTTAACATTTGAGATTGTCTTTCATGAAGATGTGACTATTGGTTTCAACTAGGATTTAAAGGTGTCACCCATTGTGTCACCCATTGAATTATTTGATTGGGACTCTTCCTTGATTGAGTCCTTTTGAAATGGAATTTGAATGTAAATTGAGAAATATAACTACCAAACTAGAAATTTTTGATTTCAACCTACTAAAAAATAGTTGTGATGTCATATTATCAATTGAATGGGTTATGCTAAGGTAAGTAGGCTCCTTGTAGTCTTTGTTCTTTGTATTTATTAGTTGATTGATCAGCACTCCTCTAGTAAATGATAGCATCTTTTATCTCTATGGGTTTGATCTTCCCCATACAACAATGGCCATGCTTGTTGTAGCTTAAATTTACAGTTTATAGATTACAGATTATAACTTTTCTTATAAGTAATTGACATATTTGTTGTAGCTGTTGAAAAATAAAGAATAAACAGTTGTGGATGTTTGTTAGAATACGCTGTAAAATAGTTTTTTGCTGTGTAATTGTCAAAAATACCCCTTCTAAATGTAGAAGTTTAATTTACTTTTTCTTTGCTAAAAGAATGTGGTTTTACTTATAAAATGATGATAACCCACTCATCCTCCGTTAACATTAAATAATATGTGAAAAAATTAATGACATCTTGGATTCCACATTAAAATTAGAACTTGAGAAACAAAAACATAGAACTTAATCTCTATTAATAAAAAAACACAACTAAAATATTCTACCTATAATCTAAATTTTATCCAAAAAAAAAACAACTATAATCTAAAGTTTTAATCTTACATGAGTTACCTCAAATTTTTGAAAGACGAAAGGAATATTTAGAGGAGATGAAAAGACTTGTCATTCGTAAATAAAGTGAAGGGTAGTAATGTCCAACATATTTTCTTTTAAAATAATCCATAAGTTATAATATGAAAAACACCTCTAACCAGACTTAGAGATTATGACTTTTTTAAGTTGTTTTTAGTTTAAATAAATTTCAATAAGTTTAAACAAACATGCAACAACTGTTTATTTTAAGCTAAAAGCTATAATCTACAACTTATAAGTTTTAACAAACATGTACAATGTCATGTGTGAAGCCTTATTTGTTATGCCAGATCATATGAGGTACTCCTTAGGGCTTGAAGAAAGAAAACACCCCTCCCCCCTCCCCCCCGATAGTTTATTAGTCTTGTCATGTATTCATGGTAGAGCTAATGCATGCTGCTCCCTTATGTTACCGTTGCTGTTTGGCTATTTTCAATGTTTGTCATTACAAGTTCCTTAGAAATGAATAATAGAGTAATTTATCTATTGAAGAATTTACCTGCCACTTTTGTTAGACTTGACATTATTACTTTTTCAGGCTGCAGAAAGACTCATTTCAAGTCAAGGGGAACTAAAAAAGCAATTCGAGAATTTTCGTAAACAACCTGAAATTTCAGGTGAACTTTATCATATTACGCCTCAGGCATTTAGTTTTAGTAACACCATAAAAGAAAATAAATCTTCCTTCCCTAGTATTTAATGCTTTACTCATCATGGGGGATGCAAAATGTCAGTGGTACACCTGTTTCATTACTCTTTTCAAGAATTACTAATGTAAGCTGCTCCCTGACAATATATTTGGTTTCACGAGTCTCTTAAAAGAATTGCTGAGAGTTTCTGTTGATTAATCAGTACAGGTTTATATGTTATTAATAATTTTTTTAATTTCTAAACCTTATGTTTGGCACAGTTAAATGAACCATTCTTTGCATACAGATTAGTACATGGACACACATCTAGACAACCATGCACATGGATATTCTCTAAATTTCCACGATGCCACATGAGCAAATGTAACTGTAGGATTTTCAAGCTTATGTGTTATCACTCAGGTGCATTTCTTTTACTTCTAGGATGGCTAGAAGATGCAGCTCTTTTTGCAGCCATCGACAACAGCCTTAATGCATTTGCGTGGAATGACTGGCCTGAACCTTTAAAAAATCGACATCTCAATGCCCTGGAAAATATTTACCAGACCCATAAAAATTTTGTGAGTATTAATTGCCGAGTAATCTATTCATTTCATGACTGTTTATGACATATTTATGGGAGGACAATCATTCACTCATTATTTTTTGTAAAAATTATTTTTACAATTTAAATTTTGCCATATTTAGAATGCTGATTTTCTTGATCTTCCAGAATTCATGTTATGCTAATTTCTGCAATGCAGATAGATATATTTATTGCCCAACAGTTCCTATTTCAAAGACAGTGGCAGAAAGTTCGAGATTATGCTCAGAAGAAGGGCATCAGGATCATGGGAGACATGCCTATTTATGTAGGTTATCACAGCGCGGATGTTTGGGCAAACAAAAGATTGTTCATGCTGGTGGGTGGATAATTATGAATGATTTTGATATTCTGAATAGAATCCTGAAAGATTTCTACTTCCACCCCTTACTTTTGTCGATTTTCCATCTTTTTGTGCAGGACAGAACTGGTTTTCCCTTTTTGGTCAGCGGTGTCCCCCCTGACGCTTTCAGTGAAACTGGCCAACTGTGGGGAAGGTTTTTATTTAATTGCCAAATACCTTTATTCACATTTTTGGCATGTCAGGCTACTAATGATTGCTAATTAGATATTTTCTTCATCAGTTTCCCTTGAAATATTGACTACTATGTGTTAGTGAATATGTTGTTTTAGCCCTGTCAATAGGTCGGGTTTGGGCCGGATCAAGGTGGACCCGGACCCTGACCGGACCTGACATAGGACCTGTCTGGTTTGGACCCTCTCCAAGGTCAGCCGGATCCCTAGCAAAACAAGCACAGGTCCAGACCCGGCAGAACCGGGTTGGACTGGGTCAGACCCGAATTCTCTCTCAACCTGTATGGCTGTACCCAAAGCTTTCTCATTTACACAAAAAGATGAATACATGATGTTTCCGTCAAAATCTCATATTGGAAACTAAATCAGATAAGTCAACAAAATCTCAATTGAGATGGACAATTGAAGCAACCCATTATAGATATCAAAGTTTCTCTAAGTGATGAACTCAGAGTAGGAGACTTTGAGTGCTTTGTAATGGAATGTACAGAAAATATGAAGAGATAATGTAAAGCGGGTGAAGAGGGACCTACCATCCACGGTGTCTCAAGTTCTTCATTTCCTTGATGGGTTTGGAGAAGCTTGTTGTTAGAGCTTTAGATGTACACTTCTTCAAATCGGGTGTAAGCATGTCAGTTGGGTATGGATCCATATCAGGTCTTGGGTACATGAGATGCTCTTCTTATCAGATTGGGTGGACCCGACTCATTGACAGGGCTAGTTCTGTTGTATGAATGTTGTCCTGACCGGACCTGACTCATTGACGGGTCTAACTCTGTTGTATCAATGTTGTCCTTTTTGCTTATATAGTTGAAAGTTGTAGCTTGGATTTGATTTTTTATTGATTATGTAGCTCCCCTCCAGTGAATAGAGGTTTATCAGATAAAGTCCTTATTGTGATGTTTGCCGGTTGTTTGGTGACTTTAGGTCCTTTATTAAAAGCTTTTTTTTTTTTTTCATTTCATAGAAGATTTGCAATTATTGGCCAGCAACTTGGTTCTGATAGGAGCACATTTTCGATATACAATTCTTCAAAGCATTCATATATACTCCCTTATTGCATTTTTGCTGCATCCTGCAAAGTGCATAATATAAGTACTTTGAAATGCTACAAATCCATTACTAATATAATTTTTTTACCTTCGTAATATTGTTAGACAACAGAAGGCTATGTAGAGCATTATTCGGTTGATGAAATTTATCATGTAGTTAGCTTGCTTAATTGTACATTTTTTTTATGATGAGTAAACTTCATTATTATGCATCTCGAATGATTGTTTTTCTATTTGTCTAATGATGATCTTGAAGTACTTTATACATACAAGATTCAGTTATCAACCTGCCAACATGCATATTTTCTGTTAAGCTGTTACATGCATCATTCTGAATTCTACAACACTTTCTATCTGGGAAACAGGCTCATCCAAACTACATAGCATAGAAGCAGAATAAATTAAAGGCTGTGCAGGATATCAGCAAAATGTTATTACTAATACCCAATTATATTTTTGAATTAATTAAATGCTAAACTTCAAAACCTAATCTACATTGGTGCCTTTTAGTCAGATACACACATGATAAGCTACATTTAAGAAATGCTCATATCTAATAATAGTGCCTTAAGCAATCAAATCCCAAGAATTTTGAATATTCTCAAAAAGAGAAAAAATACTGAATATGAATAACCAAGCAAGTAAATTTCATTCCATTACCCAAAGTGTTAAGGTTTATTCACTTCTGCAGGACACCATTATAATATTTGCAAGTACTTGATAGCAATATGTTCCATTGTTCTCTTCACAGTCCTCTATATGATTGGAAGGCCATGGAGGATGATGGATTTTCTTGGTGGATACAGAGAATACAACGCGCATATAATCTCTATGATGAATGCCGTATAGATCACTTCCGAGGTCTTGCTGGGTTTTGGGCTGTTCCATCTGGTAAGATAATTTTGATGTCATAAACCACTGGTTATAGGTTCATCCTGATGGGGAAAATATCAAATTTATTCACTTTTGAGCATTGCTACAGTAATGACCCTGGCGGCCACATAGGTGATCTGAATGGACCCCTAAAGGGAACCTCCAGGGTCCATTTGAGTTGCTGAGTTGTTATTATTGTATTCGTTGCACATTACTTCCTGCCTAATTTAAAAATGTATTTTATTTAGGGGTGGCAATGGGACAGGTTTGGTTAATCCCAATCCCAAACCTCCGTTAACAAATTCTCATCCCAAACCCATCCCAATCTCGTCCCGTCCTATCCCATCCCATCCCATTTAGAAGGAAACAAATTTAAGAATCTTTAATTTTCAAATATTTTTTATTTTTTATTATATATATTATAAACTAAGAAATTGTCTTATATAATATTACTTGATACATGGTTTTGTATTTTATTATCAATTGTAATAATAATAATAATAAATAATGAGTTAGTTTTACTTATGTATCATATTAATTTTAATGATATAAGTGATTTAAATGGTGTATAACAGGACGGATCAGGTTTTATACTTGAATCTCAAACTTGTCCTATATCTTTATCGGGTTGGGAAAAGTTGGGTTTGGATTTGACATTTAAGGGACCAAACCCATCCCAGTAGGGTCGGGTCGGAGCGGGTTCCCATTTATCCCAACTGCCATCCCTAAATTTATTATATGCTGGATTTGTTCTTTGTGCTTATCCATTCAATTGGCATTTTGTTCTTTGTTCTTCTCCATTCAATTGGCATTTTCCTTCTTTCTTGTATCTCTTTAAACATTATGACTTCCATACGTTTTTCTCTCATTTTTTTTAACATTGTTCATATACCATATGCCCAGAATGCCGTTGCTTTCTTTATAAAACTAGAAATAATATATAATAATGCCGGTGCAGAGTCGAAGATAGCAACCTTTGGAAAATGGAAGGTCAGTCTGTAAAAACTCAAAACCAGTGTTTTTTTGTATAACAATACCAAGATATCACCTATCCATACCTGTCTTTTCTTTGTGGACAGTAGGCTGGACCAAAAAAAGCGTTGTTTGATGCTATCTTCAAAGCTGTTGGGAAGATCAATATAGTTGCAGAAGATTTGGTATGTTCTAACTATTGCTATCTTGTGAGGATGCAATTTGTGGGTGTATGACATGTAATATAAAATGTTGGTCTGAATTACATTTATAATGTATCTACATGCTTTTCCTCATATATGTTGTGAATTTGTGGTGTTTTTCATTTAAAAAAAATAAAATTTGAACTGTTATTATGTATATGGTTTATTGATTTTTATTGCTTGTAGTATTTTAGATCCTTGGTGCTAATAATATTTCAGCCATTCTTGTATATGTTCCAATTTCTACGGTTAGTTCTGTTGAATGAATACTGAAATATCGGTGAACTAGGTGAGGCCAGCAAAAACCCTGTCACATCTCTATATCTGCCAGGGTGTCAATCCTATCAATCTTCTCTTTTTCCTAATAGCCTTTGGGTTTTAGCTTTGCTGGGTTCTTGCTTCAAGTATGGGGAGTTCATGGTAGGCCATTACCTGATAAGGGCAGTTAAATGAAATGTCAGTTTTAGTTGTGAATTCTTGCATAGATATTCCTGTGCATATTTCTTAGCATTTTTGTTATATTCATCAAGGAATATGGAAGTAGTTTGTCCCCCTTCTGATTGGATCTTCCAATTGTAATCAATGATTTACTGGTGGCTAGTTCCTAATTATTATTAAAAAAGCTCATGAAGATGTTAACGTTACGAACATCTAATTTTGATAGATGAGAGCAGGATATGGTGTCTAACAAATTCAAAAATATCTGTTTAAACACAAGAACTGCCCAAGAAGAACAATGCTCATTAACCATTTAGCATTTTCTGCTTATTAAGGGTTATAATGAAGCTATCTTGATTTTCATAGATAAAAGTATTGCTACCATGTCATGTATTGTGTATGGACAGGATAACTTGTAACAGATTTTGATGAAGATAATTAATGAGATCTGTGGAATAGATGGCTTAAACCATTGAGTAAAAAATTATTATGCACTTTAATAATTATTATAGCAAAAAAATACACAGGTATCCAACCAGATGATAAAGTTTTGCTTCTTCACAGTATTAAATAACATATATGGAGCAGAGTCTAGACATTTTACATTCTTCTGTCCTGTGCCTGTGCTCCCATGCTAGAGAAGCTTGGGAAACTGATGAATCAAGTGGAAAATTTAAATGGAAAGTGTATTTGTAATTCCTGTCCGGCAATGTATTTGTTTTTTTTTGTTTATGCATCTAGATGTCTTTAACATATACTATCTTCCTATCTATCCTTTGCCTTATTATTTTTTTTGATAGGGGGTTATAACTGAGGATGTTGTTCAGCTTAGGAAAGATATTAATGCACCTGGGATGGCTGTTCTGCAGTTTGGTAATAATTCAAGTGCTTGTGCTGTAGTTTATATTTTAAGTGTATCCTTAACATGCCTTCTCTCTCACATTCTTTGTGTTTTTTTTTCGGGCTAGCTTTTGGAAGTCGTTCAGATAATCCTCATTTGCCGCATAATCATGAACCTAATCAAGTTGTTTACACTGGGACACATGACAATGACACAGTGAGATTCCTCTATGAAATTCATATCTTTTACACATATCTCCTTATTTTATTTGCTTCCTTTTCTTGTAGTCAGTCAACATTAGTTTTTTCTTTACTTGCCTAATGGCTGATTTATTCATTTGATTCTAGATTGTAGGTTGGTGGGAAAATTTGGAATTTAAAGAGAAATCCAATGTGAGTCTCTCTAGTTGATGCAGTTTCAATGCAACTGCGAGTTTTTTTTTTTTATATTAATTGTCATCTTTTTCTTGGATTTTTACAAGTTGTTTCAGTTTTGCTGGAAATATCATAAATGAAATTTCTCTTGCAGGTACTAAAGTACCTTGGGATAAGCAAGGATGATGACATCTCATGGGCATTAATTCAGTTCGCTCTATCTTCAGTTGCTAGAACTGCCATTATGCCCATGCAAGATATATTAGGACTTGGAAATTCTGCCAGGATGAATACTCCAGCGACTCAGGTAAGGCAACATCAAACTTGAGTATAGTAAAATTCTCAGATGGCTATGTTAGTATTATAATGTAATAAAAAAGGAAAGGAATGCCATTTTCCTATTATCGTGGACCATTTTTTATAGCATAGAGGCTGGCCTAGGGCTCCCAACCCAAAGACATCCCTAGAACCAAAAAATAAAAATTGCATTTTTTTTATAGCACGAACTGTGTTATCAATATTTGAATTTTTTTTTGTCATTTTAACACCTTTTCAATCTTATTTTCCAATTTGTTAATTGTTACAAAATGAGATAATAGGATTCACCTTAGCTTGATTGTTTAGCGTCACCCATAGAGCTCTAAGAAACTCCACAAATTCTCTCATTTTAATGTTGATTGAGGAACCCCGGATTCTTGTTTTTTTTTTTTCAATTAAAAATCTGAAGTTTTAATATAATTTGAACCTATGGAAACCCTTTCTGTGTGTTCTCAAATATTCGATCTAATGAATCATTGACACACTTTCCTGCATAACATGCATCGTGATTTCTGAACTATAATCGCATTTCAAACATGAAGTTCTTCAAATCACACATTACAACCTCCATTGTGTTCGTAATGTAATGATAAATATACCATTTTTTCCCCACACACACAGCTGGGAAACTGGCGTTGGCGGATACCCAACACAACGACCTTTGATGATTTGGAGGCTGAATCAAGCAAACTGCAGGACTTAGTTTCGATGTACAACAGGCTGTGAACTGGGTAACCTGAAAGCTTGCTTCCATCAGTGAAAAGTCCATTACAAATTCTTCACATCACAAAAAACACTGGAGCTGTTTGGATGGCCCAGTCTTTATATATAATAAAAGAGGTGGTGCGCTCACAACCTCGTGGATAGCAAAGCTTTGTTGTTTGAACGGATCAGTTTTCGCAATAATTATTGTCTTCTCAGGTCGGAGCATTTGTTGTAAACAATGTACAATTTGAATCGTTGTTCAAAACTCAGATTCACATTTAATAAAGCTTCTTGTTTTAGTTTTTTCTCCTTTGTTAAATTCATTCTCACTTGACATGAGAAAACGAGGGTTAGTTTGACATTCATTATCGTTCTCTTTTTATTGAAACATCTAGAAAAATTGTTTTTGAAATCTTCTATCATTGTATTCATTTTAGAACATTCATGACAATTTTTCTTTCTATATAATCTTCTAGAATTAGATTTTCTTTAAACTAGAGTTACTAAACTGACCTTTATTTTTTATTTATTTTAAACTGTATAAACTGTCAAATAACATTAGGTAACAGATATATAGACACAAATTGCTTTTGTCTTGATTTTAGTGCGTTGGTTCTAAATGTGTGTCTCTGAATTATTTGGTCTCCTAGCCGTGTCAGCGTATCCCTTGTGGTGAGAAAAGGTGTTACTGGTTAACATTTGGCTGGATCATTTATTCTCCATTATTAGGGCATATATATTTAGCAGAGGAAGAGGGACTGGAAGACAAAAACAGACTATAGATCCAACACAATTTTAGGAGGAGATATATATCAATGTTGTGCAATTGCCCACCATCTTTTTTTTAAATGAATAAAGAAAGTGAAAATGGAAACTCTAGTCGGTGCCTTGGTGTCGGTGGGTACTCGTGCAGACGAGTCGGTGCATTTCAACATCCAAATCACCGAAGGGCATTGAATTGGGTATCCGCCAACCCCAATTCCCTGGGGAAAAAAAAAGATATATTTATTATACGAACACAACGGAGGTTATACTATGATTGATTGTTGGAAAAAATCGTCATAGGTAACTGAAGTCTTTGTAAAATAAAAAAAAGTCCCTCGAAAACCCAAAAATCATCTTAGGTCCATGTGTTTTCAATAAATTGTTGAATAAGCCCATGCGATAACACCAAGTAACATAATAGATGGTTAACATTAAACACACATCTAACATTACTAAAATACCCTTTCACTCATGTTAACAAAGTGAAATGTATTTCTCAAAGGGGAAAAGCTGCTTCTTCTTCAGTGGTCTCTCTCATCTCCCTCGTGAAACACATCTTCATCCACACGAACCCGTTATCAACCACATGAACCCGTCATTCTTCTTCGAGCAATCTCTGTTTCACGATCCATGATCAAAACAACATCTCTCACGGTGGGTCTCTCACACACTCACCCATTGAGTGGTTTTTTTTTCCTGTTTTCATACAGGTATTTAAGGGTTGGAGGGTTTATGCTTGGCTTTGGATGTGTATTTTAGGGTTATATATGAATTTTAGGGTTAGATGTGCATTTTAGGGTTGGATTTGGGGAATATTAGGGTTAGATGTGCATTCTTGGGTTAGATGTGTATTTTGTGGATTTGGGGGGTTTTCATGGATTACAACTAGAATGTATGCACAATTCCATTGGATTGGTAGTAGTTCTATATTCTCACAATCCATTACGAATCTAAAATAACTCAAACCTTCATAATACTAGTTTTAATCTGACCCACTATTAAAGACCTTGCATCTAATCTTGCTGATAGCAAGACTAGAATCTACAATCCGTTACTGCCTACAATGGCCCAATAATTATAATATTGATACCGGTCTGACCCATAGTTTGTTAGAGACTCTGTAGCATGCTATAAAACACTTGTATACCACAATAAAAAAAAAGTATCTTTATACTCCTATATATGCTTGACACGTTTGATTCAACTATAGACCAAATATTTCCTTTTCTTTTTGGTCTTGAATTGATGATGTATGATAGTTATCCTTCTCGTTGACATTATTGCTATGATATCATATATATGTGGTTGAGCATTCTCAAGTCATTGACGACATCAAAAAAATTATAACAGAAGATTGGATATGATATTTTTCATTTGTTATGGCTTCATTGTGATGTACTGATGTTGTTCATAAAAAGATTCGGGTCCACCTTGGTTACTTATGCGTGTTGAATTCGAACTCAATGCGCATCATCTCTCGATAAAAAGGGGAGTGTTGATACACTCAGTCCTCATTTGCAACCTCGTCTATAATTCGAAGATGGTCCTCCAATTAACTATAAACTCCAGTATTTTATTATCTATGATTCATTAGGCCAGAATATTTGAGATGTACAAGCAGAAAGGGTTTCTATAACTTCAAAAATCTATTAAAACTTTGGATTTTTTTAATTTGAAAAATAAAAGAATTTGGTGTTCCACAATCAACGTTAAAATGAGAGAATTTGTTGAGTTTCTTAGAAGAGGTCCATGGGTGAAGCTAAAAAAATCTAGCTAAGGTGAATCCTATTTTCTTATTTTGTAACAATTAAAAAATTGAAAAACAAGATTGAAAAATGATATCATTTAATTCATTGAAATATATATTTTAATTTTCATAAAAATACGTACATAAATAGATGATGTATATGATTTTGGAAGAAAAAATACATTTTTCTTTACTATGTAGTAAGGATTTGAAGTCGCTACTTTAGTGTGTCATCCAAGGGTCATGAATAATACGATCCAGCGGACCATATATCTAGGAAAGCGATCAAGTCTAAATGGATTAGCCTGAGGATCTAGGGAATGATTGAATGTTATCATAGCCATGTTTTGTCGCTCAAAGTCCGGACGAGTATGTTAAATATTTTTTGACCTAATCTTGAGTACAAGAACATTGAACGAGATTGAGCATCGTCTTGAGTTATAATTCACGAGGGGTTAACAAGATGTTTAATTTGTGTGATATGACAATGTGGGGCATAGACGAGATATTTTGAGTGATGTGCTATGTTAGTTAGATGGTGACTTAATGTAGCACTCCTGTTTGTATCTTCTATGCAGGTCGCACGCTTCATTTTCTGTATAAAGAGAGGATTGAATATGAGATGTAGACGAGATGCTTATAGAGATGAAACCGAATGTGCACGAGCGGGAGATGTTGGATATTGGCTCGGGTTGACCCGATTAATATCCCGTCGACATTGAAAAAAAGGAGAGGAGAGAAACGAGTGAGATGAGGCGGTTACGAAAGCACCCCAGCATGTCGGTTACAGTAACCGCAGAGACTCGTCGGTTACAGTAACCGCAGAGAGAGACTTTAATTCTCTCTTTCCGCCTCTCCCAAAAGATAATGAGAATAATTAACTCTCCCTCTCTCAAGTCCCGATCTTAATTAAATCTCTCTAAGGCCACCATCTCTGGGCCTTTGAATGTGAAGGGTGGATAACAGATAAGTCTCTGGTAGTCTTATCTTTATTGACGAATAAGTTCATCGAGAGGCTTGTAATCCAAGGAAGAAGATCCCGTATCTTTGACGGACTCAAAAGATATTCCGCATAAACTCTATATCTGTGATGATAGTTACCAAGTTGCACTTTTAATAAGAAAGGAAAAAAAATACGAATTGTAAATGTTATTTATTATTTCAGCAAGGAAAAACTTTGATTTGAAAAAAGAATAAGATAAGAGAATCTTTTAAATTGTTCGTATTCTTTTTAAAGTATATTTAAAAACGGAGTACATAGTACACCAATGGAAATAAACTAAATGGGTTAGATAATACATTATATATGAAAAAATAAAAAACATGACTTATTGGTCTCCCATCCCATCACTATATAAACCCCTTGGGAGTCTGAAATCTGAAACCATCAGTTCTCCTTCGTTCACTGGCTTTAATGGAGTCCAACTTTGGATTGGGTTCCAGCGACAACAACTGGTGGGTCTTCACCCTCCCAGCTTTCTTGGGTACCGAAACCATTTGTGATGGTTTTGTCTTGGCCTCTCTTGTCATCGCTGTAGTCTCCTCTGTTTTTCTGACCTGGGCATTTTCCAATGGGGGGTTCGCATGGAAGAATGGACGGAACAAATTGGGGTCCGTCCCGATCCCTGGCCCGAGGGGACTCCCATTCTTGGGCAGCATCTTCTCCCTGACCCACGGGCTGGCCCACCGAACCCTCGACTCGATGGCTCGGGGGATGTCCGCCACCTCCCTCATGGCCTTCAGCGTCGGCTCAACCCCGACCGTCGTCTCATCCGAGCCATCCATCGCGAAAGAGATCCTCACCTCCCCCCACTTCGTTGATCGCCCCTTAAAGAAGTCTGCGCGCGAGCTCATGTTCGGCCGCGCCATCGGCTTCTCCCCAGCCGGTTCCTACTGGCGCCTCCTCCGTCGCATCTCCTCATCCCACCTATTCGCGCCGCGCCGCGTCACTGCACACGAACCCGGCCGACAGGCGGACTGCGACTCCTTGTTGGGCGCCGTGGCATGCGAGCAGTCGGCGTGTGGGGTGGTCGAGCTCCGCAAGCACCTCCAGGACGCCGCACTGAACAACGTGATGGGGAGCGTGTTCGGCAGGCGTTACGACTTCTCCCGGGTTGATGATGCCGGGTCAGCGGAGCACCTTAAGGAGATGGTGAGGGAGGGGTTTGAGCTGCTCGGCGCGTTCAACTGGTCGGACCACCTGCCTTGGCTAGGGAACCTGTTCGACCCGCAGAGGGTGAACGAGAGGTGCGCGAGGCTCGTGCCGCGGGTGAGGGAGTTCGTGAGCGGGGTCATCGAGGAGCATCGTGCAAAGGCTAGGGCCGGTGAGGATAGTGTTGTGTCCGACAGTGCGGATTTCGTCGATGTTTTGTTGTCCTTGGAAGGCGAAGAGAAACTTCAGGATGATGACATGATAGCCGTTTTATGGGTATGTACATGTCTTTTTAAAAAAAAAGATATATATACATATATATTATATATACACACACAGGCACATTTCACTTCACCTCACAATTTCACATAATGAATGAAATGAATTGTCTATCTATCTATCAGGAGATGATCTTCCGAGGGACTGACACGACTGCACTCCTAACCGAGTGGGCCATGGCCGAACTAGTCCTCAACCCGCACGTGCAGAAGAAACTCCAGGCCGAGATCGACTCCGTCGTCGGCGACGCTAACAGGGAGGTCACCGATGCTGACGTGGCCAGGATGCCATACTTGAATGCCGTCGTCAAGGAGACCCTCCGAGCCCACCCACCCGGCCCGCTCCTCTCGTGGGCCAGGCTGTCCACGTCAGACGTCCAACTCAGCAACGGCATGGTGGTCCCGGCCCACACCACCGCCATGGTCAACATGTGGTCCATCACACACGACCCGGCAGTCTGGTCCAACCCAACCGCCTTCGACCCCGACAGGTTCATGCCCGGCGGAGAGGGTGCCAACGTCGACGTTCGCGGCGGTGATCTACGTCTCGCACCATTCGGGGCGGGGAGGAGGGTGTGCCCGGGGAAGAATCTCGGGCTGGTCACCGTCGGATTGTGGATTGCGAGGCTGCTTCACCGATTCGAGTGGGGTCCAACTGAGGCTGCACCGGTGGACCTTTCTGAGGTTCTCAAGCTGTCTTGCGAGATGAAGAACCCTCTTGTCGCCGTCGCTAAGGCCAGGGAGGTTGTTGCCGCTCTGTAGGGTCGTCTTGATCCGAGGAAGTTGTAAAAGTAACATTTTTGTTGCTTGGTTCACCAAACGCGGCACAAATTGAGAATTGGCTGGGTAAATTGAAAATAACCTATGAATAAGTGATTTAATAATAACGGTTGCGATGGTTAAAAGAAAATTTCATTTTTCTGAAGTTCTCATAAATCCAACTCTAGAAGAGTATGTAGGAAGAAAAATAATCTTGAATGTTCTGAAATGATCACAGGGATGAAATATTTCAAAGACAATATTTCTGGATGTTTCAACAGAAAGAGAATCAGTGTGAAACTAGCTCTAATTTTCTCGTGTCAAGTGAGACTCAATATAAAAAGGGAAAAAAAACTAAAACGAGAAGAAGCTTTATTAATTGTGAATCTATGTTTTGAACGACTATTCAAATTGTACAATATAATGTTTACGACAAAAGGCTTTGACCTGAGAAAACAATAAATTATGGAGATAACCAATCAGCTCAAACTCGACAAAGCTTTGCTTTCCACAAGGTTGTGAGACTCGGCACCACCTCCCTTATTTCATTAATGTTGGATAATACGTGTCTGTTTGTAACAATTGAAAAAAGGAAAACAAAGACAGGGCCATCCGAACAGCTCGGGTATTTGTGATGTGAGGAATTTTTAATGGACTTTTGACAGATGGAAGCAAGCTTTCGGGTCACCCAGTTCACAGCCTGTTATACATTGAAATTGATTCAGCGTCCAAATCACCGAAGGTTGTTGAATTGGGTATCCGCCAACACCAATTCCATGGAAAAAAAAAGAAGAAGGTATATTTACTATACGAACACAATGGAGGTTATACTTTGATTGGTTGTTTGAAGAACTGTGTCTATGATTCATTAGGTCAGAATATTTGAGATGTACACGCAGAAAGGGTTTCTATAACTTCAAAATCATTAAAACTTTGGATTTTTTTTAATTTGAAAAATAAAGAATTTGGTGTTCCACAATCAACGTTAAAATGAGAGAATTTGTTGAGTTTCTTAGAAGAGGTCCATGGGTGAAGCTAAAAAAATCTAGCTAAGGTGAATCCTATTTTCTTATTTTGTAACAATTAAAAAATTGAAAAACAAGATTGAAAAATGATATCATTTAATTCATTGAAATATATATTTTAATTTTTATAAAAATACGTGCATAAATAGATGATGTATATGATTTTGGAAGAAAAAATACATTTTTCTTTACTATGTAGTAAGGATTTGAAGTCGCTACTTTAGTGTGTCATCCAAGGGTCATGAATAATACGATCCAGCGGACCATATATCTAGGAAAGCGATCAAGTCTAAATGGATTAGCCTGAGGATCTAGGGAATGATTGAATGTTATCATAGCCATGTTTTGTCGCTCAAAGTCCGGACGAGTATGTTAAATATTTTTTGACCTAATCTTGAGTACAAGAACATTGAACGAGATTGAGCATCGTCTTGAGTTATAATTCACGAGGGGTTAACAAGATGTTTAATTTGTGTGATATGACAATGTGGGGCATAGACGAGATATTTTGAGTGATGTGCTATGTTAGTTAGATGGTGACTTAATGTAGCACTCCTGTTTGTATCTTCTCTGCAGGTCGCACGCTTCATTTTCTGTATAAAGAGAGGATTGAATATGAGATGTAGACGAGATGCTTATAGAGATGAAACCGAATGTGCACGAGCGGGAGATGTTGGATATTGGCTCGGGTTGACCCGATTAATATCCCGTCGACATTGAAAAAAAGGAGAGGAGAGAAACGAGTGAGATGAGGCGGTTACGAAAGCACCCCAGCATGTCGGTTACAGTAACCGCAGAGACTCGTCGGTTACAGTAACCGCAGAGAGAGACTTTAATTCTCTCTTTCCGCCTCTCCCAAAAGATAATGAGAATAATTAACTCTCCCTCTCTCAAGTCCCGATCTTAATTAAATCTCTCTAAGGCCACCATCTCTGGGCCTTTGAATGTGAAGGGTGGATAACAGATAAGTCTCTGGTAGTCTTATCTTTATTGACGAATAAGTTCATCGAGAGGCTTGTAATCCAAGGAAGAAGATCCCGTATCTTTGACGGACTCAAAAGATATTCCGCATAAACTCTATATCTGTGATGATAGTTACCAAGTTGCACTTTTAATAAGAAAGGAAAAAAAATACGAATTGTAAATGTTATTTATTATTTCAGCAAGGAAAAACTTTGATTTGAAAAAAGAATAAGATAAGAGAATCTTTTAAATTGTTCGTATTCTTTTTAAAGTATATTTAAAAATGGAGTACATAGTACACCAATGGAAATAAACTAAATGGGTTAGATAATACATTATATATGAAAAAATAAAAAACATGACTTATTGGTCTCCCATCCCATCACTATATAAACCCCTTGGGAGTCTGAAATCTGAAACCATCAGTTCTCCTTCGTTCACTGGCTTTAATGGAGTCCAACTTTGGATTGGGTTCCAGCGACAACAACTGGTGGGTCTTCACCCTCCCAGCTTTCTTGGGTACCGAAACCATTTGTGATGGTTTTGTCTTGGCCTCTCTTGTCATCGCTGTAGTCTCCTCTGTTTTTCTGACCTGGGCATTTTCCAATGGGGGTTCGCATGGAAGAATGGACGGAACAAATTGGGGTCCGTCCCGATCCCTGGCCCGAGGGGACTCCCATTCTTGGGCAGCATCTTCTCCCTGACCCACGGGCTGGCCCACCGAACCCTCGACTCGATGGCTCGGGGGATGTCCGCCACCTCCCTCATGGCCTTCAGCGTCGGCTCAACCCCGACCGTCGTCTCATCCGAGCCATCCATCGCGAAAGAGATCCTCACCTCCCCCCACTTCGTTGATCGCCCCTTAAAGAAGTCTGCGCGCGAGCTCATGTTCGGCCGCGCCATCGGCTTCTCCCCAGCCGGTTCCTACTGGCGCCTCCTCCGTCGCATCTCCTCATCCCACCTATTCGCGCCGCGCCGCGTCACTGCACACGAACCCGGCCGACAGGCGGACTGCGACTCCTTGTTGGGCGCCGTGGCATGCGAGCAGTCGGCGTGTGGGGTGGTCGAGCTCCGCAAGCACCTCCAGGACGCCGCACTGAACAACGTGATGGGGAGCGTGTTCGGCAGGCGTTACGACTTCTCCCGGGTTGATGATGCCGGGTCAGCGGAGCACCTTAAGGAGATGGTGAGGGAGGGGTTTGAGCTGCTCGGCGCGTTCAACTGGTCGGACCACCTGCCTTGGCTAGGGAACCTGTTCGACCCGCAGAGGGTGAACGAGAGGTGCGCGAGGCTCGTGCCGCGGGTGAGGGAGTTCGTGAGCGGGGTCATCGAGGAGCATCGTGCAAAGGCTAGGGCCGGTGAGGATAGTGTTGTGTCCGACAGTGCGGATTTCGTCGATGTTTTGTTGTCCTTGGAAGGCGAAGAGAAACTTCAGGATGATGACATGATAGCCGTTTTATGGGTATGTACATGTCTTTTTAAAAAAAAATATATATACATATATATTATATATACACACACAGGCACATTTCACTTCACCTCACAATTTCACATAATGAATGAAATGAATTGTCTATCTATCTATCAGGAGATGATCTTCCGAGGGACTGACACGACTGCACTCCTAACCGAGTGGGCCATGGCCGAACTAGTCCTCAACCCGCACGTGCAGAAGAAACTCCAGGCCGAGATCGACTCCGTCGTCGGCGACGCTAACAGGGAGGTCACCGATGCTGACGTGGCCAGGATGCCATACTTGAATGCCGTCGTCAAGGAGACCCTCCGAGCCCACCCACCCGGCCCGCTCCTCTCGTGGGCCAGGCTGTCCACGTCAGACGTCCAACTCAGCAACGGCATGGTGGTCCCGGCCCACACCACCGCCATGGTCAACATGTGGTCCATCACACACGACCCGGCAGTCTGGTCCAACCCAACCGCCTTCGACCCCGACAGGTTCATGCCCGGCGGAGAGGGTGCCAACGTCGACGTTCGCGGCGGTGATCTACGTCTCGCACCATTCGGGGCGGGGAGGAGGGTGTGCCCGGGGAAGAATCTCGGGCTGGTCACCGTCGGATTGTGGATTGCGAGGCTGCTTCACCGATTCGAGTGGGGTCCAACTGAGGCTGCACCGGTGGACCTTTCTGAGGTTCTCAAGCTGTCTTGCGAGATGAAGAACCCTCTTGTCGCCGTCGCTAAGGCCAGGGAGGTTGTTGCCGCTCTGTAGGGTCGTCTTGATCCGAGGAAGTTGTAAAAGTAACATTTTTGTTGCTTGGTTCACCAAACGCGGCACAAATTGAGAATTGGCTGGGTAAATTGAAAATAACCTATGAATAAGTGATTTAATAATAACGGTTGCGATGGTTAAAAGAAAATTTCATTTTTCTGAAGTTCTCATAAATCCAACTCTAGAAGAGTATGTAGGAAGAAAAATAATCTTGAATGTTCTGAAATGATCACAGGGATGAAATATTTCAAAGACAATATTTCTGGATGTTTCAACAGAAAGAGAATCAGTGTGAAACTAGCTCTAATTTTCTCGTGTCAAGTGAGACTCAATATAAAAAGGGAAAAAAAACTAAAACGAGAAGAAGCTTTATTAATTGTGAATCTATGTTTTGAACGACTATTCAAATTGTACAATATAATGTTTACGACAAAAGGCTTTGACCTGAGAAAACAATAAATTATGGAGATAACCAATCAGCTCAAACTCGACAAAGCTTTGCTTTCCACAAGGTTGTGAGACTCGGCACCACCTCCCTTATTTCATTAATGTTGGATAATACGTGTCTGTTTGTAACAATTGAAAAAAGGAAAACAAAGACAGGGCCATCCGAACAGCTCGGGTATTTGTGATGTGAGGAATTTTTAATGGACTTTTGACAGATGGAAGCAAGCTTTCGGGTCACCCAGTTCACAGCCTGTTATACATTGAAATTGATTCAGCGTCCAAATCACCGAAGGTTGTTGAATTGGGTATCCGCCAACACCAATTCCATGGAAAAAAAAAGAAGAAGGTATATTTACTATACGAACACAATGGAGGTTATACTTTGATTGGTTGTTTGAAGAACTGTGTCTATGATTCATTAGGTCAGAATATTTGAGATGTACACGCAGAAAGGGTTTCTATAACTTCAAAATCATTAAAACTTTGGATTTTTTTTAATTTGAAAAATAAAGAATTTGGTGTTCCACAATCAACGTTAAAATGAGAGAATTTGTTGAGTTTCTTAGAAGAGGTCCATGGGTGAAGCTAAAAAAATCTAGCTAAGGTGAATCCTATTTTCTTATTTTGTAACAATTAAAAAATTGAAAAACAAGATTGAAAAATGATATCATTTAATTCATTGAAATATATATTTTAATTTTTATAAAAATACGTGCATAAATAGATGATGTATATGATTTTGGAAGAAAAAATACATTTTTCTTTACTATGTAGTAAGGATTTGAAGTCGCTACTTTAGTGTGTCATCCAAGGGTCATGAATAATACGATCCAGCGGACCATATATCTAGGAAAGCGATCAAGTCTAAATGGATTAGCCTGAGGATCTAGGGAATGATTGAATGTTATCATAGCCATGTTTTGTCGCTCAAAGTCCGGACGAGTATGTTAAATATTTTTTGACCTAATCTTGAGTACAAGAACATTGAACGAGATTGAGCATCGTCTTGAGTTATAATTCACGAGGGGTTAACAAGATGTTTAATTTGTGTGATATGACAATGTGGGGCATAGACGAGATATTTTGAGTGATGTGCTATGTTAGTTAGATGGTGACTTAATGTAGCACTCCTGTTTGTATCTTCTCTGCAGGTCGCACGCTTCATTTTCTGTATAAAGAGAGGATTGAATATGAGATGTAGACGAGATGCTTATAGAGATGAAACCGAATGTGCACGAGCGGGAGATGTTGGATATTGGCTCGGGTTGACCCGATTAATATCCCGTCGACATTGAAAAAAAGGAGAGGAGAGAAACGAGTGAGATGAGGCGGTTACGAAAGCACCCCAGCATGTCGGTTACAGTAACCGCAGAGACTCGTCGGTTACAGTAACCGCAGAGAGAGACTTTAATTCTCTCTTTCCGCCTCTCCCAAAAGATAATGAGAATAATTAACTCTCCCTCTCTCAAGTCCCGATCTTAATTAAATCTCTCTAAGGCCACCATCTCTGGGCCTTTGAATGTGAAGGGTGGATAACAGATAAGTCTCTGGTAGTCTTATCTTTATTGACGAATAAGTTCATCGAGAGGCTTGTAATCCAAGGAAGAAGATCCCGTATCTTTGACGGACTCAAAAGATATTCCGCATAAACTCTATATCTGTGATGATAGTTACCAAGTTGCACTTTTAATAAGAAAGGAAAAAAAATACGAATTGTAAATGTTATTTATTATTTCAGCAAGGAAAAACTTTGATTTGAAAAAAGAATAAGATAAGAGAATCTTTTAAATTGTTCGTATTCTTTTTAAAGTATATTTAAAAATGGAGTACATAGTACACCAATGGAAATAAACTAAATGGGTTAGATAATACATTATATATGAAAAAATAAAAAACATGACTTATTGGTCTCCCATCCCATCACTATATAAACCCCTTGGGAGTCTGAAATCTGAAACCATCAGTTCTCCTTCGTTCACTGGCTTTAATGGAGTCCAACTTTGGATTGGGTTCCAGCGACAACAACTGGTGGGTCTTCACCCTCCCAGCTTTCTTGGGTACCGAAACCATTTGTGATGGTTTTGTCTTGGCCTCTCTTGTCATCGCTGTAGTCTCCTCTGTTTTTCTGACCTGGGCATTTTCCAATGGGGGTTCGCATGGAAGAATGGACGGAACAAATTGGGGTCCGTCCCGATCCCTGGCCCGAGGGGACTCCCATTCTTGGGCAGCATCTTCTCCCTGACCCACGGGCTGGCCCACCGAACCCTCGACTCGATGGCTCGGGGGATGTCCGCCACCTCCCTCATGGCCTTCAGCGTCGGCTCAACCCCGACCGTCGTCTCATCCGAGCCATCCATCGCGAAAGAGATCCTCACCTCCCCCCACTTCGTTGATCGCCCCTTAAAGAAGTCTGCGCGCGAGCTCATGTTCGGCCGCGCCATCGGCTTCTCCCCAGCCGGTTCCTACTGGCGCCTCCTCCGTCGCATCTCCTCATCCCACCTATTCGCGCCGCGCCGCGTCACTGCACACGAACCCGGCCGACAGGCGGACTGCGACTCCTTGTTGGGCGCCGTGGCATGCGAGCAGTCGGCGTGTGGGGTGGTCGAGCTCCGCAAGCACCTCCAGGACGCCGCACTGAACAACGTGATGGGGAGCGTGTTCGGCAGGCGTTACGACTTCTCCCGGGTTGATGATGCCGGGTCAGCGGAGCACCTTAAGGAGATGGTGAGGGAGGGGTTTGAGCTGCTCGGCGCGTTCAACTGGTCGGACCACCTGCCTTGGCTAGGGAACCTGTTCGACCCGCAGAGGGTGAACGAGAGGTGCGCGAGGCTCGTGCCGCGGGTGAGGGAGTTCGTGAGCGGGGTCATCGAGGAGCATCGTGCAAAGGCTAGGGCCGGTGAGGATAGTGTTGTGTCCGACAGTGCGGATTTCGTCGATGTTTTGTTGTCCTTGGAAGGCGAAGAGAAACTTCAGGATGATGACATGATAGCCGTTTTATGGGTATGTACATGTCTTTTTAAAAAAAAATATATATACATATATATTATATATACACACACAGGCACATTTCACTTCACCTCACAATTTCACATAATGAATGAAATGAATTGTCTATCTATCTATCAGGAGATGATCTTCCGAGGGACTGACACGACTGCACTCCTAACCGAGTGGGCCATGGCCGAACTAGTCCTCAACCCGCACGTGCAGAAGAAACTCCAGGCCGAGATCGACTCCGTCGTCGGCGACGCTAACAGGGAGGTCACCGATGCTGACGTGGCCAGGATGCCATACTTGAATGCCGTCGTCAAGGAGACCCTCCGAGCCCACCCACCCGGCCCGCTCCTCTCGTGGGCCAGGCTGTCCACGTCAGACGTCCAACTCAGCAACGGCATGGTGGTCCCGGCCCACACCACCGCCATGGTCAACATGTGGTCCATCACACACGACCCGGCAGTCTGGTCCAACCCAACCGCCTTCGACCCCGACAGGTTCATGCCCGGCGGAGAGGGTGCCAACGTCGACGTTCGCGGCGGTGATCTACGTCTCGCACCATTCGGGGCGGGGAGGAGGGTGTGCCCGGGGAAGAATCTCGGGCTGGTCACCGTCGGATTGTGGATTGCGAGGCTGCTTCACCGATTCGAGTGGGGTCCAACTGAGGCTGCACCGGTGGACCTTTCTGAGGTTCTCAAGCTGTCTTGCGAGATGAAGAACCCTCTTGTCGCCGTCGCTAAGGCCAGGGAGGTTGTTGCCGCTCTGTAGGGTCGTCTTGATCCGAGGAAGTTGTAAAAGTAACATTTTTGTTGCTTGGTTCACCAAACGCGGCACAAATTGAGAATTGGCTGGGTAAATTGAAAATAACCTATGAATAAGTGATTTAATAATAACGGTTGCGATGGTTAAAAGAAAATTTCATTTTTCTGAAGTTCTCATAAATCCAACTCTAGAAGAGTATGTAGGAAGAAAAATAATCTTGAATGTTCTGAAATGATCACAGGGATGAAATATTTCAAAGACAATATTTCTGGATGTTTCAACAGAAAGAGAATCAGTGTGAAACTAGCTCTAATTTTCTCGTGTCAAGTGAGACTCAATATAAAAAGGGAAAAAAAACTAAAACGAGAAGAAGCTTTATTAATTGTGAATCTATGTTTTGAACGACTATTCAAATTGTACAATATAATGTTTACGACAAAAGGCTTTGACCTGAGAAAACAATAAATTATGGAGATAACCAATCAGCTCAAACTCGACAAAGCTTTGCTTTCCACAAGGTTGTGAGACTCGGCACCACCTCCCTTATTTCATTAATGTTGGATAATACGTGTCTGTTTGTAACAATTGAAAAAAGGAAAACAAAGACAGGGCCATCCGAACAGCTCGGGTATTTGTGATGTGAGGAATTTTTAATGGACTTTTGACAGATGGAAGCAAGCTTTCGGGTCACCCAGTTCACAGCCTGTTATACATTGAAATTGATTCAGCGTCCAAATCACCGAAGGTTGTTGAATTGGGTATCCGCCAACACCAATTCCATGGAAAAAAAAGAGGAATGTATATTTACTATACGAACACAATGGATGTTATGCTTTGATTGGTTGTTTGAAGAACTGTGTCTATGATTCATTAGGTCAGAATATTTGAGATGTACACGCAGAAAGGGTTTCTATAACTTCAAAATCTATTAAAACTTTGGATTTTTTTTAATTTGAAAAATAAAGAATTTGGTGTTCCACAATCAACGTTAAAATGAGAGAATTTGTTGAGTTTCTTAGAAGAGGTCCATGGGTGAAGCTAAAAAAATCTAGCTAAGGTGAATCCTATTTTCTTATTTTGTAACAATTAAAAAATTGAAAAACAAGATTGAAAAATGATATCATTTAATTCATTGAAATATATATTTTAATTTTTATAAAAATACGTGCATAAATAGATGATGTATATGATTTTGGAAGAAAAAATACATTTTTCTTTACTATGTAGTAAGGATTTGAAGTCGCTACTTTAGTGTGTCATCCAAGGGTCATGAATAATACGATCCAGCGGACCATATATCTAGGAAAGCGATCAAGTCTAAATGGATTAGCCTGAGGATCTAGGGAATGATTGAATGTTATCATAGCCATGTTTTGTCGCTCAAAGTCCGGACGAGTATGTTAAATATTTTTTGACCTAATCTTGAGTACAAGAACATTGAACGAGATTGAGCATCGTCTTGAGTTATAATTCACGAGGGGTTAACAAGATGTTTAATTTGTGTGATATGACAATGTGGGGCATAGACGAGATATTTTGAGTGATGTGCTATGTTAGTTAGATGGTGACTTAATGTAGCACTCCTGTTTGTATCTTCTCTGCAGGTCGCACGCTTCATTTTCTGTATAAAGAGAGGATTGAATATGAGATGTAGACGAGATGCTTATAGAGATGAAACCGAATGTGCACGAGCGGGAGATGTTGGATATTGGCTCGGGTTGACCCGATTAATATCCCGTCGACATTGAAAAAAAGGAGAGGAGAGAAACGAGTGAGATGAGGCGGTTACGAAAGCACCCCAGCATGTCGGTTACAGTAACCGCAGAGACTCGTCGGTTACAGTAACCGCAGAGAGAGACTTTAATTCTCTCTTTCCGCCTCTCCCAAAAGATAATGAGAATAATTAACTCTCCCTCTCTCAAGTCCCGATCTTAATTAAATCTCTCTAAGGCCACCATCTCTGGGCCTTTGAATGTGAAGGGTGGATAACAGATAAGTCTCTGGTAGTCTTATCTTTATTGACGAATAAGTTCATCGAGAGGCTTGTAATCCAAGGAAGAAGATCCCGTATCTTTGACGGACTCAAAAAGATATTCCGCATAAACTCTATATCTGTGATGATAGTTACCAAGTTGCACTTTTAATAAGAAAGGAAAAAAAATACGAATTGTAAATGTTATTTATTATTTCAGCAAGGAAAAACTTTGATTTGAAAAAAGAATAAGATAAGAGAATCTTTTAAATTGTTCGTATTCTTTTTAAAGTATATTTAAAAATGGAGTACATAGTACACCAATGGAAATAAACTAAATGGGTTAGATAATACATTATATATGAAAAAATAAAAAACATGACTTATTGGTCTCCCATCCCATCACTATATAAACCCCTTGGGAGTCTGAAATCTGAAACCATCAGTTCTCCTTCGTTCACTGGCTTTAATGGAGTCCAACTTTGGATTGGGTTCCAGCGACAACAACTGGTGGGTCTTCACCCTCCCAGCTTTCTTGGGTACCGAAACCATTTGTGATGGTTTTGTCTTGGCCTCTCTTGTCATCGCTGTAGTCTCCTCTGTTTTTCTGACCTGGGCATTTTCCAATGGGGGTTCGCATGGAAGAATGGACGGAACAAATTGGGGTCCGTCCCGATCCCTGGCCCGAGGGGACTCCCATTCTTGGGCAGCATCTTCTCCCTGACCCACGGGCTGGCCCACCGAACCCTCGACTCGATGGCTCGGGGGATGTCCGCCACCTCCCTCATGGCCTTCAGCGTCGGCTCAACCCCGACCGTCGTCTCATCCGAGCCATCCATCGCGAAAGAGATCCTCACCTCCCCCCACTTCGTTGATCGCCCCTTAAAGAAGTCTGCGCGCGAGCTCATGTTCGGCCGCGCCATCGGCTTCTCCCCAGCCGGTTCCTACTGGCGCCTCCTCCGTCGCATCTCCTCATCCCACCTATTCGCGCCGCGCCGCGTCACTGCACACGAACCCGGCCGACAGGCGGACTGCGACTCCTTGTTGGGCGCCGTGGCATGCGAGCAGTCGGCGTGTGGGGTGGTCGAGCTCCGCAAGCACCTCCAGGACGCCGCACTGAACAACGTGATGGGGAGCGTGTTCGGCAGGCGTTACGACTTCTCCCGGGTTGATGATGCCGGGTCAGCGGAGCACCTTAAGGAGATGGTGAGGGAGGGGTTTGAGCTGCTCGGCGCGTTCAACTGGTCGGACCACCTGCCTTGGCTAGGGAACCTGTTCGACCCGCAGAGGGTGAACGAGAGGTGCGCGAGGCTCGTGCCGCGGGTGAGGGAGTTCGTGAGCGGGGTCATCGAGGAGCATCGTGCAAAGGCTAGGGCCGGTGAGGATAGTGTTGTGTCCGACAGTGCGGATTTCGTCGATGTTTTGTTGTCCTTGGAAGGCGAAGAGAAACTTCAGGATGATGACATGATAGCCGTTTTATGGGTATGTACATGTCTTTTTAAAAAAAAATATATATACATATATATTATATATACACACACAGGCACATTTCACTTCACCTCACAATTTCACATAATGAATGAAATGAATTGTCTATCTATCTATCAGGAGATGATCTTCCGAGGGACTGACACGACTGCACTCCTAACCGAGTGGGCCATGGCCGAACTAGTCCTCAACCCGCACGTGCAGAAGAAACTCCAGGCCGAGATCGACTCCGTCGTCGGCGACGCTAACAGGGAGGTCACCGATGCTGACGTGGCCAGGATGCCATACTTGAATGCCGTCGTCAAGGAGACCCTCCGAGCCCACCCACCCGGCCCGCTCCTCTCGTGGGCCAGGCTGTCCACGTCAGACGTCCAACTCAGCAACGGCATGGTGGTCCCGGCCCACACCACCGCCATGGTCAACATGTGGTCCATCACACACGACCCGGCAGTCTGGTCCAACCCAACCGCCTTCGACCCCGACAGGTTCATGCCCGGCGGAGAGGGTGCCAACGTCGACGTTCGCGGCGGTGATCTACGTCTCGCACCATTCGGGGCGGGGAGGAGGGTGTGCCCGGGGAAGAATCTCGGGCTGGTCACCGTCGGATTGTGGATTGCGAGGCTGCTTCACCGATTCGAGTGGGGTCCAACTGAGGCTGCACCGGTGGACCTTTCTGAGGTTCTCAAGCTGTCTTGCGAGATGAAGAACCCTCTTGTCGCCGTCGCTAAGGCCAGGGAGGTTGTTGCCGCTCTGTAGGGTCGTCTTGATCCGAGGAAGTTGTAAAAGTAACATTTTTGTTGCTTGGTTCACCAAACGCGGCACAAATTGAGAATTGGCTGGGTAAATTGAAAATAACCTATGAATAAGTGATTTAATAATAACGGTTGCGATGGTTAAAAGAAAATTTCATTTTTCTGAAGTTCTCATAAATCCAACTCTAGAAGAGTATGTAGGAAGAAAAATAATCTTGAATGTTCTGAAATGATCACAGGGATGAAATATTTCAAAGACAATATTTCTGGATGTTTCAACAGAAAGAGAATCAGTGTGAAACTAGCTCTAATTTTCTCGTGTCAAGTGAGACTCAATATAAAAAGGGAAAAAAAACTAAAACGAGAAGAAGCTTTATTAATTGTGAATCTATGTTTTGAACGACTATTCAAATTGTACAATATAATGTTTACGACAAAAGGCTTTGACCTGAGAAAACAATAAATTATGGAGATAACCAATCAGCTCAAACTCGACAAAGCTTTGCTTTCCACAAGGTTGTGAGACTCGGCACCACCTCCCTTATTTCATTAATGTTGGATAATACGTGTCTGTTTGTAACAATTGAAAAAAGGAAAACAAAGACAGGGCCATCCGAACAGCTCGGGTATTTGTGATGTGAGGAATTTTTAATGGACTTTTGACAGATGGAAGCAAGCTTTCGGGTCACCCAGTTCACAGCCTGTTATACATTGAAATTGATTCAGCGTCCAAATCACCGAAGGTTGTTGAATTGGGTATCCGCCAACACCAATTCCATGGAAAAAAAAAGAAGAAGGTATATTTACTATACGAACACAATGGAGGTTATACTTTGATTGGTTGTTTGAAGAACTGTGTCTATGATTCATTAGGTCAGAATATTTGAGATGTACACGCAGAAAGGGTTTCTATAACTTCAAAATCATTAAAACTTTGGATTTTTTTTAATTTGAAAAATAAAGAATTTGGTGTTCCACAATCAACGTTAAAATGAGAGAATTTGTTGAGTTTCTTAGAAGAGGTCCATGGGTGAAGCTAAAAAAATCTAGCTAAGGTGAATCCTATTTTCTTATTTTGTAACAATTAAAAAATTGAAAAACAAGATTGAAAAATGATATCATTTAATTCATTGAAATATATATTTTAATTTTTATAAAAATACGTGCATAAATAGATGATGTATATGATTTTGGAAGAAAAAATACATTTTTCTTTACTATGTAGTAAGGATTTGAAGTCGCTACTTTAGTGTGTCATCCAAGGGTCATGAATAATACGATCCAGCGGACCATATATCTAGGAAAGCGATCAAGTCTAAATGGATTAGCCTGAGGATCTAGGGAATGATTGAATGTTATCATAGCCATGTTTTGTCGCTCAAAGTCCGGACGAGTATGTTAAATATTTTTTGACCTAATCTTGAGTACAAGAACATTGAACGAGATTGAGCATCGTCTTGAGTTATAATTCACGAGGGGTTAACAAGATGTTTAATTTGTGTGATATGACAATGTGGGGCATAGACGAGATATTTTGAGTGATGTGCTATGTTAGTTAGATGGTGACTTAATGTAGCACTCCTGTTTGTATCTTCTCTGCAGGTCGCACGCTTCATTTTCTGTATAAAGAGAGGATTGAATATGAGATGTAGACGAGATGCTTATAGAGATGAAACCGAATGTGCACGAGCGGGAGATGTTGGATATTGGCTCGGGTTGACCCGATTAATATCCCGTCGACATTGAAAAAAAGGAGAGGAGAGAAACGAGTGAGATGAGGCGGTTACGAAAGCACCCCAGCATGTCGGTTACAGTAACCGCAGAGACTCGTCGGTTACAGTAACCGCAGAGAGAGACTTTAATTCTCTCTTTCCGCCTCTCCCAAAAGATAATGAGAATAATTAACTCTCCCTCTCTCAAGTCCCGATCTTAATTAAATCTCTCTAAGGCCACCATCTCTGGGCCTTTGAATGTGAAGGGTGGATAACAGATAAGTCTCTGGTAGTCTTATCTTTATTGACGAATAAGTTCATCGAGAGGCTTGTAATCCAAGGAAGAAGATCCCGTATCTTTGACGGACTCAAAAAGATATTCCGCATAAACTCTATATCTGTGATGATAGTTACCAAGTTGCACTTTTAATAAGAAAGGAAAAAAAATACGAATTGTAAATGTTATTTATTATTTCAGCAAGGAAAAACTTTGATTTGAAAAAAGAATAAGATAAGAGAATCTTTTAAATTGTTCGTATTCTTTTTAAAGTATATTTAAAAATGGAGTACATAGTACACCAATGGAAATAAACTAAATGGGTTAGATAATACATTATATATGAAAAAATAAAAAACATGACTTATTGGTCTCCCATCCCATCACTATATAAACCCCTTGGGAGTCTGAAATCTGAAACCATCAGTTCTCCTTCGTTCACTGGCTTTAATGGAGTCCAACTTTGGATTGGGTTCCAGCGACAACAACTGGTGGGTCTTCACCCTCCCAGCTTTCTTGGGTACCGAAACCATTTGTGATGGTTTTGTCTTGGCCTCTCTTGTCATCGCTGTAGTCTCCTCTGTTTTTCTGACCTGGGCATTTTCCAATGGGGGTTCGCATGGAAGAATGGACGGAACAAATTGGGGTCCGTCCCGATCCCTGGCCCGAGGGGACTCCCATTCTTGGGCAGCATCTTCTCCCTGACCCACGGGCTGGCCCACCGAACCCTCGACTCGATGGCTCGGGGGATGTCCGCCACCTCCCTCATGGCCTTCAGCGTCGGCTCAACCCCGACCGTCGTCTCATCCGAGCCATCCATCGCGAAAGAGATCCTCACCTCCCCCCACTTCGTTGATCGCCCCTTAAAGAAGTCTGCGCGCGAGCTCATGTTCGGCCGCGCCATCGGCTTCTCCCCAGCCGGTTCCTACTGGCGCCTCCTCCGTCGCATCTCCTCATCCCACCTATTCGCGCCGCGCCGCGTCACTGCACACGAACCCGGCCGACAGGCGGACTGCGACTCCTTGTTGGGCGCCGTGGCATGCGAGCAGTCGGCGTGTGGGGTGGTCGAGCTCCGCAAGCACCTCCAGGACGCCGCACTGAACAACGTGATGGGGAGCGTGTTCGGCAGGCGTTACGACTTCTCCCGGGTTGATGATGCCGGGTCAGCGGAGCACCTTAAGGAGATGGTGAGGGAGGGGTTTGAGCTGCTCGGCGCGTTCAACTGGTCGGACCACCTGCCTTGGCTAGGGAACCTGTTCGACCCGCAGAGGGTGAACGAGAGGTGCGCGAGGCTCGTGCCGCGGGTGAGGGAGTTCGTGAGCGGGGTCATCGAGGAGCATCGTGCAAAGGCTAGGGCCGGTGAGGATAGTGTTGTGTCCGACAGTGCGGATTTCGTCGATGTTTTGTTGTCCTTGGAAGGCGAAGAGAAACTTCAGGATGATGACATGATAGCCGTTTTATGGGTATGTACATGTCTTTTTAAAAAAAATATATATATACATATATATTATATATACACACACAGGCACATTTCACTTCACCTCACAATTTCACATAATGAATGAAATGAATTGTCTATCTATCTATCAGGAGATGATCTTCCGAGGGACTGACACGACTGCACTCCTAACCGAGTGGGCCATGGCCGAACTAGTCCTCAACCCGCACGTGCAGAAGAAACTCCAGGCCGAGATCGACTCCGTCGTCGGCGACGCTAACAGGGAGGTCACCGATGCTGACGTGGCCAGGATGCCATACTTGAATGCCGTCGTCAAGGAGACCCTCCGAGCCCACCCACCCGGCCCGCTCCTCTCGTGGGCCAGGCTGTCCACGTCAGACGTCCAACTCAGCAACGGCATGGTGGTCCCGGCCCACACCACCGCCATGGTCAACATGTGGTCCATCACACACGACCCGGCAGTCTGGTCCAACCCAACCGCCTTCGACCCCGACAGGTTCATGCCCGGCGGAGAGGGTGCCAACGTCGACGTTCGCGGCGGTGATCTACGTCTCGCACCATTCGGGGCGGGGAGGAGGGTGTGCCCGGGGAAGAATCTCGGGCTGGTCACCGTCGGATTGTGGATTGCGAGGCTGCTTCACCGATTCGAGTGGGGTCCAACTGAGGCTGCACCGGTGGACCTTTCTGAGGTTCTCAAGCTGTCTTGCGAGATGAAGAACCCTCTTGTCGCCGTCGCTAAGGCCAGGGAGGTTGTTGCCGCTCTGTAGGGTCGTCTTGATCCGAGGAAGTTGTAAAAGTAACATTTTTGTTGCTTGGTTCACCAAACGCGGCACAAATTGAGAATTGGCTGGGTAAATTGAAAATAACCTATGAATAAGTGATTTAATAATAACGGTTGCGATGGTTAAAAGAAAATTTCATTTTTCTGAAGTTCTCATAAATCCAACTCTAGAAGAGTATGTAGGAAGAAAAATAATCTTGAATGTTCTGAAATGATCACAGGGATGAAATATTTCAAAGACAATATTTCTGGATGTTTCAACAGAAAGAGAATCAGTGTGAAACTAGCTCTAATTTTCTCGTGTCAAGTGAGACTCAATATAAAAAGGGAAAAAAAACTAAAACGAGAAGAAGCTTTATTAATTGTGAATCTATGTTTTGAACGACTATTCAAATTGTACAATATAATGTTTACGACAAAAGGCTTTGACCTGAGAAAACAATAAATTATGGAGATAACCAATCAGCTCAAACTCGACAAAGCTTTGCTTTCCACAAGGTTGTGAGACTCGGCACCACCTCCCTTATTTCATTAATGTTGGATAATACGTGTCTGTTTGTAACAATTGAAAAAAGGAAAACAAAGACAGGGCCATCCGAACAGCTCGGGTATTTGTGATGTGAGGAATTTTTAATGGACTTTTGACAGATGGAAGCAAGCTTTCGGGTCACCCAGTTCACAGCCTGTTATACATTGAAATTGATTCAGCGTCCAAATCACCGAAGGTTGTTGAATTGGGTATCCGCCAACACCAATTCCATGGGAAAAAAAAAGAAGAAGGTATATTTACTATACGAACACAATGGAGGTTATACTTTGATTGGTTGTTTGAAGAACTGTGTCTATGATTCATTAGGTCAGAATATTTGAGATGTACACGCAGAAAGGGTTTCTATAACTTCAAAATCAATTAAAACTTTGGATTTTTTTTAATTTGAAAAATAAAAGAATTTGGTGTTCCACAATCAACGTTAAAATGAGAGAATTTGTTGAGTTTCTTAGAAGAGGTCCATGGGTGAAGCTAAAAAAATCTAGCTAAGGTGAATCCTATTTTCTTATTTTGTAACAATTAAAAAATTGAAAAACAAGATTGAAAAATGATATCATTTAATTCATTGAAATATATATTTTAATTTTTATAAAAATACGTACATAAATAGATGATGTATATGATTTTGGAAGAAAAAATACATTTTTCTTTACTATGTAGTATGGATTTGAAGTCGCTACTTTAGTGTGTCATCCAAGGGTCATGAATAATACGATCCAGCGGACCATATATCTAGGAAAGCGATCAAGTCTAAATGGATTAGCCTGAGGATCTAGGGAATGATTGAATGTTATCATAGCCATGTTTTGTCGCTCAAAGTCCGGACGAGTATGTTAAATATTTTTTGACCTAATCTTGAGTACAAGAACATTGAACGAGATTGAGCATCGTCTTGAGTTATAATTCACGAGGGGTTAACAAGATGTTTAATTTGTGTGATATGACAATGTGGGGCATAGACGAGATAGATATTTTGAGTGATGTGCTATGTTAGTTAGATGGTGACTTAATGTAGCACTCCTGTTTGTATCTTCTCTGCAGGTCGCACGCTTCATTTTCTGTATAAAGAGAGGATTGAATATGAGATGTAGACGAGATGCTTATAGAGATGAAACCGAATGTGCACGAGCGGGAGATGTTGGATATTGGCTCGGGTTGACCCGATTAATATCCCGTCGACATTGAAAAAAAGGAGAGGAGAGAAACGAGTGAGATGAGGCGGTTACGAAAGCACCCCAGCATGTCGGTTACAGTAACCGCAGAGAGAGACTTTAATTCTCTCTTTCCGCCACTCCCAAAAGATAATGAAATAATTAACTCTCCCTCTCTCAAGTCCCGATCGTAATTAAATCTCTCTAAGGCCACCATCTCTGGGCCTTTGAATGTGAAGGGTGGATAACAGATAAGTCTCTGGTAGTCTTATCTTTATTGACGAATAAGTTCATCGAGAGGCTTGTAATCCAAGGAAGAAGATCCCGTATCTTTGACGGACTCAAAAAGATATTCCGCATAAACTCTATATCTGTGATGATAGTTACCAAGTTGCACTTTTAATAAGAAAGGAAAAAAAATACGAATTGTAAATGTTATTTATTATTTCAGCAAGGAAAAACTTTGATTTGAAAAAAGAATAAGATAAGAGAATCTTTTAAATTGTTCGTATTCTTTTTAAAGTATATTTAAAAATGGAGTACATAGTACACCAATGGAAATAAACTAAATGGGTTAGATAATACATTATATATGAAAAAATAAAAAACATGACTTATTGGTCTCCCATCCCATCACTATATAAACCCCTTGGGAGTCTGAAATCTGAAACCATCAGTTCTCCTTCGTTCACTGGCTTTAATGGAGTCCAACATTGGATTGGGTTCCAGCGACAACAACTGGTGGGTCTTCACCCTCCCAGCTTTCTTGGGTACCGAAACCATTTGTGATGGTTTTGTCTTGGCCTCTCTTGTCATCGCTGTAGTCTCCTCTGTTTTTCTGACCTGGGCATTTTCCAATGGGGGTTCGCATGGAAGAATGGACGGAACAAATTGGGGTCCGTCCCGATCCCTGGCCCGAGGGGACTCCCATTCTTGGGCAGCATCTTCTCCCTGACCCACGGGCTGGCCCACCGAACCCTCGACTCGATGGCTCGGGGGATGTCCGCCACCTCCCTCATGGCCTTCAGCGTCGGCTCAACCCCGACCGTCGTCTCATCCGAGCCATCCATCGCGAAAGAGATCCTCACCTCCCCCCACTTCGTTGATCGCCCCTTAAAGAAGTCTGCGCGCGAGCTCATGTTCGGCCGCGCCATCGGCTTCTCCCCAGCCGGTTCCTACTGGCGCCTCCTCCGTCGCATCTCCTCATCCCACCTATTCGCGCCGCGCCGCGTCACTGCACACGAACCCGGCCGACAGGCGGACTGCGACTCCTTGTTGGGCGCCGTGGCATGCGAGCAGTCGGCGTGTGGGGTGGTCGAGCTCCGCAAGCACCTCCAGGACGCCGCACTGAACAACGTGATGGGGAGCGTGTTCGGCAGGCGTTACGACTTCTCCCGGGTTGATGATGCCGGGTCAGCGGAGCACCTTAAGGAGATGGTGAGGGAGGGGTTTGAGCTTCTCGGCGCGTTCAACTGGTCGGACCACCTGCCTTGGCTAGGGAACCTGTTCGACCCGCAGAGGGTGAACGAGAGGTGCGCGAGGCTCGTGCCGCGGGTGAGGGAGTTCGTGAGCGGGGTCATCGAGGAGCATCGTGCAAAGGCTAGGGCCGGTGAGGATAGTGTTGTGTCCGACAGTGCGGATTTCGTCGATGTTTTGTTGTCCTTGGAAGGCGAAGAGAAACTTCAGGATGATGACATGATAGCCGTTTTATGGGTATGTACATGTCTTTTTAAAAAAAATATATATATACATATATATTATATATACACACACAGGCACATTTCACTTCACCTCACAATTTCACATAATGAATGAAATGAATTGTCTATCTATCTATCTATCAGGAGATGATCTTCCGAGGGACTGACACGACTGCACTCCTAACCGAGTGGGCCATGGCCGAACTAGTCCTCAACCCGCACGTGCAGAAGAAACTCCAGGCCGAGATCGACTCCGTCGTCGGCGACGCTAACAGGGAGGTCACCGATGCTGACGTGGCCAGATGCCATACTTGAATGCCGTCGTCAAGGAGACCCTCCGAGCCCACCCACCCGGCCCGCTCCTCTCGTGGGCCAGGCTGTCCACGTCAGACGTCCAACTCAGCAACGGCATGGTGGTCCCGGCCCACACCACCGCCATGGTCAACATGTGGTCCATCACACACGACCCGGCAGTCTGGTCCAACCCAACCGCCTTCGACCCCGACAGGTTCATGCCCGGCGGAGAGGGTGCCAACGTCGACGTTCGCGGCGGTGATCTACGTCTCGCACCATTCGGGGCGGGGAGGAGGGTGTGCCCGGGGAAGAATCTCGGGCTGGTCACCGTCGGATTGTGGATTGCGAGGCTGCTTCACCGATTCGAGTGGGGTCCAACTGAGGCTGCACCGGTGGACCTTTCTGAGGTTCTCAAGCTGTCTTGCGAGATGAAGAACCCTCTTGTCGCCGTCGCTAAGGCCAGGGAGGTTGTTGCCGCTCTGTAGGGTCGTCTTGATCCGAGGAAGTTGTAAAAGTAACATTTTTGTTGCTTGGTTCACCAAACGCGGCATAAATTGAGAATTGGCTGGGTAAATTGAAAATAACCTATGAATAAGTGATTTAATAATAACGGTTGCGATGGTTAAAAGAAAATTTCATTTTTCTGAAGTTCTCATAAATCCAACTCTAGAAGAGTATGTAGGAAGAAAAATAATCTTGAATGTTCTGAAATGATCACAGGGATGAAATATTTCAAAGACAATATTTCTGGATGTTTCAACAGAAAGAGAATCAGTGTGAAACTAGCTCTAATTTTCTCGTGTCAAGTGAGACTCAATATAAAAAGGGAAAAAAAACTAAAACGAGAAGAAGCTTTATTAATTGTGAATCTATGTTTTGAACGACTATTCAAATTGTACAATATAATGTTTACGACAAAAGGCTTTGACCTGAGAAAACAATAAATTATGGAGATAATCAATCAGCTCAAACTCGACAAAGCTTTGCTTTCCACAAGGTTGTGAGACTCGGCACCACCTCCCTTATTTCATTAATGTTGGATAATACGTGTCTGTTTGTAACAATTGAAAAAAGGAAAACAAAGACAGGGCCATCCGAACAGCTCGGGTATTTGTGATGTGAGGAATTTTTAATGGACTTTCTACAGATGGAAGCAAGCTTTCGGGTCACCCAGTTCACAGCCTGTTATACATTGAAATTGATTCAGCGTCCAAATCACCGAAGGTTGTTGAATTGGGTATCCGCCAACACCAATTCCATGGAAAAAAAAGAAGAAGGTATATTTACTATACGAACACAATGGAGGTTATACTTTGATTGGTTGTTTGAAGAACTGTGTCTATGATTCATTAGGTCAGAATATTTTGAGATGTACACGCGGAAAGGGTTTCTATAACTTCAAAATCTATTAAAACTTTTCATTTTTTTTAATTTGAAAAATAAAAGAATTTGGTGTTCCACAATCAACGTTAAAATGAGAGAATTTGTTGAGTTTCTTAGAAGAGGTCCATGGGTGAAGCTAAAAGAATCTAGCTAATGGAGTGGGTTGGCTTCGATTAGACCTCTCATTAATTCTCTGGTTTGTCTGTCAGTGACCAGGTTAAGGGCGGCTAGTGCTAACTAGCCGCCCTGGATGGGGCGGCTACTTCCTGGTAGCCGCCCCCATCGTGACCTGCCAAACGTCCCATCTCTGACAAGCGGTGGCTTGGGTCAGTTACTTGGATTGATCCGGCCAAGAGAGGGCGGCTAAAGGTCATGACCCGCCGCAATGATCAGCATTTATTGCTGTTTTATGTCACATCCAGGGGACTGGTCCAAAGTCGGCCACGGGGCGGTTAGGGGGACGGCTAGTGCAAACTAGCCGCCTGTCATGGGGCGGCTAGTTAGGGCTAGCCGCCCCTTTCCAGGGACTTGGGTTTTTTAGGGTTTTGGGTTTTAGGGTATGTTTAGGGTTTGGCTTAGGTCAGGGTTTGGCTTAGGGTCTATGGTTTGGCTTAGGGTCAAGGTTTCCGGTTTAGGATTTCCTGTTTAGGTTTAGGTCAAGACTAGGGTTAGGGTTTCCGGTTTAGGTTTAGGTCAAGGCTAGGGTTAGGGTTTCCGGTTTTCTGAACCTTTGGTTCTCTATTGGATGTCCAACTGTGGGACATTTCCGTGTGTTACTTGAAGTATTTCTGTCTCTCTGGACGGTCAAAATTGGGGTATCTACAATTGTCCCTAATCGGACGGAGTCTTTGTGCGAAGCATGAAAGACTTCGACCGATGATAAGGAAAGAGACCCCTATTTTGGCCGGCCCAACCTTCAAGGAGTTATGCCAATACGAGCAGTACTACTCGGGGAGTTGATTTAGACCGTTAGAGGCTAGGTCTTGACTTAGAATTTTTATCCGAGAGGATGATCCAGGTGGAAGGCGGGGAAAAGTAAATGGTGAGTGATCCAACCCGCGGTCGGGGTTCTTAGCTATCGTGCATGGAGCAGCCCAGCGTCAGTTTCCTCGTGCCTACCGTTCCCGTGCTTGAGAAAACTCAGCAAGGAGGGGATATTGCCGACAGAAAGCAAGTAAAAGTTGAGTTTGGGTGAGTTGGGATCATCCGAAGGATAAGAACTCTGGAAAAGAACCAGAACTGAAGAAATTCAAATTTGAACGGTACTGAAAGTGTGGCGAAACTTTGGGAAAGTCGTGTTTGATCAAGTAATGTCTGGAAATAAACCAATACATGGCTGTTTGGTATGGAGAACCTTGGAATTTAGGGCTGAGAAGAGTTTGGAAAGGGGTTTTGAAGCAAAACAAAGAAACTGGGAGGGGCGGCTAGTTGTAACTAGCCGCCTGAGAGGGGGCGGCTACTCGCGGGTAGCCGCCCCATGACTGGGTCCCTTATAACCGAAAAGACCCTCTCTCTCTCTCTCCATACGTTTAAAAACGGTTCCTCTCCCTCCTTTCTTCTTCTTCTTCGTTCCAAACCGGAAAAACTTGCCTTGAGTCCTTTGTTTTTCGTCCTTCATCATCCCTTTCTTCTTGATTTCGAAGAACTAGGTTTTTCTTTAGGTCTTTCTTTGTGCGAAATCGGAGGAGATGACGAAGGAGAAGAAGACAACTTCGATGATGAAGCGCCTCAGGTCTTCCCGAGAGCAGAGAGGGGCTGTCTCGGGGTCTAGTTCGTCGGGGAGTGATCGGGTGGAGGAGGAGGTCGTGAGGGAGGTCGTGGGTGCGGCGGAGGTACCGCCGGTGGTCATTGGCGCGGGTGAGGTCGAGGATTTACCTTCGGGGGTTGTCCCAGAGGTAGGGGGGAGTATGATAGGTTACACACGCAAGAGGAGGCGTGGGGATCGACCGGTGGTGGTCGAGGAGGTGGTTTTGGGGGTCGGGGGATTGGTTGGGGGTGCAACGGAGGGAGGGACCGAGGCCAAGGGGGTGAGTGAGAGTGAGAGGGTGTCGTTGGACGCCATTATTGGGATGTTAGATAGGGAGGCCATGGAGGCCAGGGCAGCAGAGGAGGAGAGAAGAGCTATGGGTGTTTTTGAGGGTTTAGCCTCCGGTGCGGCGGGCACGGAGGAGGTAGGAGGGGCTGATGTTGGGGAGGAGGCCGGGGAGGCCGAGGGTATGGGTATGGGGGTGCGGAGGCCGGCGTTGGTGCTGAGGCTGAGGCCGAGGAGGCCGTGTTTGAGGAGGACGAGGAGGGGGATGATGATGGGATGGACGATCCCGACGAGGCTGAGGTGGACGCTTCTGGGTCCACGCGGGCCATGGTATGTTCCCAACCTTTGTCTTACCCTTTTACTTATATGTGTATATCTTTCGTGGTATAAATAGGTGATAGTGTGTGGTATGTGTGTCTAATATGCATGAGTAGGTAATAGTGAGTGATGTGTGTGTCTAAGATGCATGCTTGTATGTATAGGTTGATCACGGTGGGATATCTGTAAGCATGCGAACGGGTTCGTGTTGAAAAAAAAGGAAGGGGACAATTTTTTTATATGTACATCCATGCTTGTTGTATGCATATAAAAGAAAGAGGAGTGATACGGCTAGTATGCTTGCATTTGATACTTTTCTACCTGTATGTGACTTCGTATGTGTTTGATTGTGGTAGAGCATGGGGGGTGTATGCATGCATTTCATGGGTCCAAGTTCTATATTGCTTAGGTGCGTTTAGGGAAGGTATAAGCATGATAGGGCGTGATGTAAGAAAGCCTGTGAGTGGTGACCACGGTGGGATATGTTGGTGTTTGTCTAGTATGCGTGATCATATGAGGAGTGTAGCTTCTTACTTTCATGCTTTTGTTTCTATATTTAGCATATGGAAGTGTCATTTTGCTAAGCATGGTTTGACATGATTTCGTAAACTTGGACTCTTACCTTTCAATCGCTTTTGAACTAACCCGTGTTCCCTTCGTTTGTTTTGTAGAGACCGAACCGTATTCGGGCTTTATGGCATGGGACGAAGAGATGGTACGACGCCTTGGGGCAGGGGGAGAGGAGTTTGGTGGATGGAGCGGGCTTCCGTTCCTTCTTCCTGATCGAGCCATTCCACGTCCATCGTCCATATGTGGAGGCCTTGGCGGAGAGATGGGATCCAGAGAGTTGCACGTTCATTCTCCCTACCGGTGCTGTCATGCCGACGCTTGAGGACGTTCATCGGATCACCGGCCTTCCGGTCTCGGGGGAGGCAGTGATTGCGGCCACTCTTGCGGACTACAGGGGGCTTTTCCGAGAGTTGATCGGGGAATGGGAGTTCGTGGAGCGGGAGCGGACGCTGAACCGGATCCCTTTGGGGAGGCTTTCGGGGCAGTACGGCCTTGGTTCCTTTACCGAGCGCCAGAAGGGCGAAGCTGCAGCTAGCTTTGAGAGGAGGCGGGCGATGATTGAGGCGAGAGAGGCGGCCGCGTGTCCACAGAGGGCACGGAGGGAGTTGAGAGCGTTCTTCCTCTACTTCTTTGGCCGGGTCCTCTTTTCGACGGCCTCTGATAAGGTTTCCTCGCATTCTCTTCTGCTGATGAGGGACCTAGAGGGCATGGGGTGCTATGCATGGGGAGCGGCGATGCTCGCCCATCTTTTTGCGGAGCTCTCGAAGAAAGTCAAGAGGGCTGGGGGAAAGAACCTTGGTGGCTTCGCGCCATTCCTTCAGGTATGTGTAAGTGATGAGTGTCTTCTTCTTGGTTTAGCTTACTTTGGTCATGATAATTTCCCTCTTGCTTTGCTAGATCTTCGGGTATGAGCATTTCGCCATTGATCGCCCGACCTCTGCGCCGTTCGATCGTGCCTTCCCTTGGGCCATGAGATGGGCGCCCGGGGATCTTCGCGCTTGTATCGCCTCGCTCAGTTCCGGGAGGCCTTCCGTGTCTTGACGGAGGAAGAGGTATAAATTTTCCTTCGAGGTTTGTTTTGGCTTGTATTTGGTTTTCGTTTGACTAAGCGCTCTTCCTGTCTTTTGATGCTTTATAGATGACTTGGAGGCCCTACACGGAGGAGGAGGTCCCGGCAGAGTTGTCGCGGGATATCTGGCTGATCTATTTTAATGAGGTCGTGTTTCATGCGATCAGTCGGGTCGTCCGCCAGCTTGGGTACCACCAGTGGGTGCCTGATCCCCTACCGAAGCGCCCCTCGATCCCGGTGGCTGGGATTCCTCGGGACACGAATCTCCCGAGGAACTACGCGACGTACGTGGCGGGATGGATGGGCCGAGGTGCTTTGGTGGAGCGTCGTCCCGAGGTGGCTAGCAGTGAGGAGTATATGGTTTGGTATTGCCAGGAATATGCCAGTATCCTTGGGACTATGGAGGAGGAGGTCCCGGATGCCTATGTAAGTCTTTTTCCCCTTCTGTTCTTTTCTTTTCTTCTCCTTGGGTATATTCTGACCGATGTCGCTTTTGTAGGTTGAGCTGAATGAGATGGAGAAGAGGCTTAAGACCGCCAATGAGCACCTCCAAGCGCGGGCCAGGCAGATAGAGGCCTTGCGGGTGCAGAGGGGACGCTTGCAGGACCAGGTCCGGATCCTTGAGGCTCAGGTGGATGCTCTGTCGAGAGCGAGGGCCGACGGCGCTTCTTCTTCCTCCGCCCCTCCTCCTTCCACGGTGTCCGAGCGAGAGCTCGAACTGACGAGGGAGTTGGATGTGGCCCGGAATGAGTTGACGGCCATAAGGATGGAGTTGGGCCAGGCGAGGGGCAGGGCTTCCCGGGCCGAAGAGGAGGTGGACCGGCTGAGGTCCATGATAGCCTCGAGGGAGGAGGGGTTCATTACCCTAGGCCGTGAGAGGGACTCCCTCCAGATGAGGGTGTCGGAGTTGGAGGCTTCGACGGGTGTTCCCGGAGGTTTGATGGGAGACTTAGTCCGTTCTCTGCAGGCGGCCGGGGATAGGGACCGAGAGGCGCTCAGGGCGTCGGAGGCGAGGGCGCGGGAGTTGGAGGAGAGGTTGAGGGCCGCCGAGGATCGGGCCAGAGGGACGGAGAGTCGCCTCCGACAGAGATTGGAGAGGAGGGACAGGGATATGCAGCAGGTCCGTCTCTGGGAGGCGACTATGAGGGGGAAATTGGTCGGAGGGGGCTCGATGACCGAGGCGGACCTCGACCTTCTTCCACTTGAGCCTGATCACTCCCTCTCGGCCTCCTTGGCTACTGGGGCCACCTTCAGCCGTGCCTCTCGTCCTTCGGTGTCTCGGAGTCGTGGGATATACGCGAGGGCCGCGTCTTCGGTTCGAGAGACTCCTGCCGCTTCCGATGCTCCAGAGGTTCAGTCTTCTCATCAGCCGCCGCTCCCTTCTCAGCCAAGTCAGGACGTTCCTCCTACTCAGCCTCCAGCGGACGACGATACGCCAAGGTATAGTTTCTTTGTGTCTTGGTTTTAATAGAAGAATAGTATATACGCGATGAATTCATGTTTTTCTTCTTTCGTTTTGACTCAGGTGATCATTTCGATGATGTATAGCTCAAGACTTCAGAGTTTGGAGTGTTTTTTGAAGGAAAAGATCCTCTTTTATGCACTCTCTTAGGTTTAGAAAGACAGTCTATGTTTGTGGTTCTGGCGGGACAATTTAACTTCTCGTTTATATGCATGTTTTAGAGTAGTTTATCATGGATGTTTCATGGATATGTATGTGTGCGGATGAATGAACTTGGTGTTTATAGGTTTTGATTCATGGATGGATGTAGAATTCTAATATATAATCATTATAGCATGGTATCGATACAGGTCTTGTGTATGAATATGTGTCTAAAATGTGTGTATGCATGTTTGGGAAAGGAATGTTTTGACAGGTATTCAAAGGAGTCGAAGAGTTGATTGAGATTGGGACTGACAGGGTAGATGGGGTAGCAGGTGAGGGGCGGCTAGTTGCATTTAGCCGCCCAGTGAGGAGCGGCTACTTGCATTTAGCCGCCCCTTGCCTGGGTTTTTACCTGGACAAGAGGGCAGGGGGCAGGGGCGGCTAGTATATATTAGCCGTCTCCAGGGGGGCGGCTAGTTGGGTTTAGCCGCCCCCTGCCTGGGACAATTTCCTGGTTTTGCTTCTTGTCTGCTGCTGCTCCTCCTGAGTGCTTTATCCTTTGAGACCTATAAAAAAACATTCTTTCCATGGACCAAGTGTTAAATCCGTCCAGATTGCGCCCCTGCACTGACTTTCGAGCCCTTCTTGCTTGAATCGTCAAGGGCTACAATCCATCTTAAGGCGGAATGGAAATATAAATGCGAGAAAGTAAAGTGTGGGAGACCAGGCTTTAGTGCGCAAGGAAGGGATTCCAAGTGCGTGAGTGAAGAAGAACTTATGTGTAGGAGGTGGGGACAATTTCTTCTCACGCATGTGCGGAAGGGCATGAGGTGAGTGGGGACAATTCTCATATGAGTGGGGATAATTTTAAATTTCGTGGGGACAATTCTCATATGAGTGGGGATAATTCTAATATTCGGGGGGTTAACTTTAATATTTCAAGAAAATCGGATGCCAAGGTGTTTTGGAAAAGAAAAATGCAAGCTTATGCGTAAGTATAAGTGGCATAAGGGGGCATTTGAGTTCTTCAATGACTTTTTTAGGTGAGAGGGCAATGTTCTTGATTTTCATAAGTAAGAGACACCATCAAGTCCCCGTGGAGGAGCCCTTGTGGTCACTCATGTCCAAACCAGGATTGTATTTGAGGGGTATAAGCCTTAGGCGTTGATTTTCCTAGGTTCATGGTTTTCAAATGCTTAATCGTATTATTCTAAACGTGCTGAAAAATCCATGAATGTACCAAGAGTCAAGTCAAATAAGCTTCCTTTGGATAGGCAAGTTTCTAAGTGAACTCGTGTGAGTGTGTGTGTAGGTGTAAACCTGGACGTGATCTACCCTTGGTCAAAATTTCGCTTTTCCCGATGGACATAGCTCAATTTTGAACGCCCATTGCAAAAAAAAATAAAAGGGGAGAGGGTGAATGAGGTAAGAGCAATATTTTAGAATTGTCCCAGTCTAGCACATGTCTTACTTCCTAGGTCCCTCTGGCGTTCTTCTTTTTACCACTTCTTTATTTTTGGGTGGAAGGTACAGTCCGTTGTTTGGATCTGTACTGGTATAGCCGTTGTTTAGCGTATACCGTGCGTAAAGGCGTGAAAGCCTGCTAAATAGAGAGTTTAACCCGTTCACTTGGGTGTTTGGCCTCTCCTTGCCTGATTTTCTCTTTTTTTTGCTTGCTTTTTTGTTTGTTTTTTTTGTTTGTTTTGATTTGAGGGGGGGGGGGGCTCTTCTGTTTTTCACCCCGATTCTTTTCATGCTTCCCCTCTAGAAGTGTTTATATAGTGCCAGAGCCATTTTTGGGACATATGCTAGGTCCGGGTAACTCCTCATTTTGACCTAGGGTTAATACGAGCGGGGCGAAAATAAGGGATATTTTGCTTTGGGGAGTTTTAAAATTGTCCCAGTCCACGGGGTAGGCAATTTTTCTTCTATCAGGCAAATCTAGTCCAGTCATACGTGTGTGAAGGGAATGACATGATTTGGCGAAAACGTGTTCAAATAGATACGAGTTTATCTTTGAGAGTCTTACAATTCTATCATCAAGTACTAAACGCTGGAAATCGCAGGAAGGAAGAATAATAGTTCTTAAGTATTGAAAGCCTTTCATGCATGGAATTTCTTCAGATAAAGTGCATTCCACGAACCTGGAACCTTGACTCCTTCGGCATCTACCAGGCGGTAGGCATTCCCGGAATAGGCATGGGTGATCACATAGGGTCCCTCCCATGTGGGTTGCAGCTTTCCTCTCGGGTGGGGCAGTCTTGACGGCATGATTTGCTTAAGTACTAATTCCCCGATTTCGAATTTTCTTTTTATCACCTTCTTTTCAAATGCCCTTGCCACCCTTCTTTGGTAGGCCTGGGCATGGTCTGCCGCTCTTAATCTCTTCTCATCTAGTAGTTCGAGGCGTAGTAGGAGTGCCTCCCTCTTTTCCTCAATTTGGAGATCTTCTTCTAGTACTATTCTCAAGGATGGGACGAGGATTTTGTAAGGTACTACTGCTTCGGTCCCAAATGTGAGTGAATAGGGGATTTGACCAGTGAGCGTTCTAATGGAGGTTCGGTATGCCCAGAGGGCGTCTACCAGTTTATCAGGCCAATCGGTAGCCTTGTGGGTTTCTACCGTTTTGGATGAGGTACTAGGGTTGGGGTTTTTGGCTTGACTGGCGAGACGCTGTAGTTTGTTCAGGAGATCAGAGTCGTCACTGAAGGGGTGCCATGCTGGAGTGAAGTCATCTTTGTCGAACAGGGATTCTAGGGTTTTGGTTTCCATTTTTTTTTAACAGAAAAGATACTTATTATTTACAACCTACTGGACTGGTGGAAGTGATTCAGCCGACTTTCCTCCAGTAGCTGGCGCTCCTTTGTTGCGATGCTTGAGCACTGCGAGAAAAGGAGGCTGGGTCAGCTGGAGTTTTGTCGTCTGGTGGTGAGTGTCGATTCAGATTTTTATCAGGGAGTGGGAACAGCCATTCTAGGGAGCCAGAGAGATAGTCTAGCTCGCTTTCCCGGGTAGGGTCTAGGGGGCGGGGGCATATGGTTTCTTTGGTGGATTCTATGATTATTTCCCTTACGAAATGTTCGTACAACTTCCAATTATATTTTCCCTCTAATTTAGAATTGTGTTTATGTGAGCCGATCCCCCTCTTGTCTAGCCATGCTGGGAGGTTGATGGGGTCCAGGATCCCATTTTTGTGTCCCAGAGTTTCCCCAGGAAGGTAACCCATGGTCCCCATTATATGCCAGCCAGGATTTTCAAACCTAGGGTGGCTTGTCTTTGAGGTAACGGGGGGAGTGTTCCGGGGATTTAACCAATTGGCCGGGAAATCTAATATGTGGATGGTGGTTTCCATGGGTCTTGAGCTACTGGTTTTTATGGCGGTGGTTTCATTATCGGGGAACCTTGGCTTAGGTTCTCTGATCGCAACCCCTTGTATTTTGATTATCCGACCTCCCAAGGGAAATTTCAAGCACTGGTGCAGAGGAGAGGAGACCCCCTTTATGGACGCTAGCCATTTACGTCCTAGGATCATATTATAATCTGAATCCATTTCTAGGACATAAGCTTTACTGCTAGTTTCTAGCGGCCCCACTTTTAATTGGAAGTCCTTGAAGCCTAGAACTGGACGAGCCATTTTGTCATAGGCAAATATACGGGTGTCCGTTTCAAAGAGTGTGGTTATGCGCCCATCAATGTGCTCGAAGGTTTGTAATGACATGAAGTTTACTCCTGCCCCGGTGTCAATTAGAACTTTATCCACCGAGTGTCCTTCAAGGTTGATTGTTATACATAGGGTTGAGGTGTTGACGACTTTATTATGAACTTCTTCCTTAGGTCTAAAGGTGATGACGGGCCCTAGTCCTGCGGTGGCTAGAGCTATTGGTATGCCTAGGGTAGAGATTTGCGGGTCGACTTGGGTTCTTTCTAGGAACGTTCTTAGAGCCTGCTGGTGGTGTTCTGAGGTTTCGATTAGCTCCAAAATGGAAATTTTAGCGGGGATTTTTCAGAGTTGGTCTAGGATGTCGATCCTATCCCCGGCGCGGGGCTCCTCAATTTCGGTTTCAGGCAGGGGGTGTCTATAAGAGGGTACAGTGTTGAAGATTCTGCCTTCTCTAGTAGTATGATGATTTAGTGCGTCAATGGTGGTTCGGGGGCTTTGTGTTATTGGGCGCAGGCTTCTGTTGATTTGTAAGGGGGATATTGGTTGGTCTTTTTTTGGGGGGGAAGAGTCTTGTGGGTTTGGGGAGAATAGGGGAGGGGGTTGGTAGGACGGGGGAAGAGGCTGGTAAGATTATGCCACCTGGAATGATTCTGGGTGACTCTTCATGGTCAGCGACTTCTATGGTGTAGACGCTTTCATAGCTCAGGTTTTCTGGTTCTTCCACGGGAACCTTCGTAGCTGGCCTTGGGTTTTGGATTGTGGTTTGTACGGGGTTATGGGTTTCTGGGACCTTCTTGTCTTCTAGTGATCTCGTAACTAGGTTGTTTTTGAGTCCCCTAATGGTGGCCCAGTCTAAGCGTCTCTCTTCGTCAAGGGTGTAGACAATGTCTCTAAACAAGGAGCATTGCTCGATGGTGTGGCCGTGATGCCGATGATACTAACAAAAACGGGTTGGGTTAGCACCGATAGACGAAGGTCTAGCCGTGGGTAAGGAAACGCTATTGACCTTTAATAAGGCTCTGAGGATGTTCCCTAGGGTTTCCGGGAGGGAGGAACAACTATCTCTTCTGTTTGACCATCTTGGGCCGTAGGAGGGGGAAGGTGTAGCCTTATCAAGGGGGCCGTACGCGGGTTCTCTAAGGGCTATACCTTGCGTTCTTGGGGGATAGGATAAGAGGATCTCCTGTTTTGGTCCTGGTTATGGATTGAGGGGGTCTGAATTGGGGAATCATGGGTTGTGAGGTTTTGTCGTATTGGCACGGGGACGGGTACTGATCGAGGGGTAAAATTTTGATTCGCTTGCCGAGGCGGTGCATATCCGGAGGTCACCGATGCTGACGTGGCCAGGATGCCATACTTGAATGCCGTCGTCAAGGAGACCCTCCGAGCCCACCCACCCGGCCCGCTCCTCTCGTGGGCCAGGCTGTCCACGTCAGACGTCCAACTCAGCAACGGCATGGTGGTCCCGGCCCACACCACCGCCATGGTTAACATGTGGTCCATCACACACGACCCGGCAGTCTGGTCCAACCCAACCGCCTTCGACCCCGACAGGTTCATGCCCGGCGGAGAGGGTGCCAACGTCGACGTTCGCGGCGGTGATCTACGTCTCGCACCATTCGGGGCGGGGAGGAGGGTGTGCCCGGGGAAGAATCTCGGGCTGGTCACCGTCGGATTGTGGATTGCGAGGCTGCTTCACCGATTCGAGTTGGGTCCAACTGAGGCTGCACCGGTGGACCTTTCTGAGGTTCTCAAGCTGTCTTGCGAGATGAAGAACCCTCTTGTCGCCGTCGCTAAGGCCAGGGAGGTTGTTGCCGCTCTGTAGGGTCGTCTTGATCCGAGGAAGTTGTAAAAGTAACATTTTTGTTGCTTGGTTCACCAAACGCGGCATAAATTGAGAATTGGCTGGGTAAATTGAAAATAACCTATGAATAAGTGATTTAATAATAACGGTTGCGATGGTTAAAAGAAAATTTCATTTTTCTGAAGTTCTGATAAATCCAACTCTAGAAGAGTATGTAGGAAGAAAAATAATCTTGAATGTTCTGAAATGATCACAGGGATGAAATATTTCAAAGACAATATTTCTGGATGTTTCAACAGAAAGAGAATCAGTGTGAAACTAGCTCTAATTTTCTCGTGTCAAGTGAGACTCAATATAAAAAGGGAAAAAACTAAAACGAGAAGAAGCTTTATTAATTGTGAATCTATGTTTTGAACGACTATTCAAATTGTACAATATAATGTTTACGACAAAGGCTTTGACTTGAGAAAACAATAAATTATGGAGATAACCAATCAGCTCAAACTCGACAAAGCTTTGCTTTCCACAAGGTTGTGAGACTCAGCACCACCTCCCTTATTATATTTATATACATATATATATACATTATTGTTGGATTATATGTGTCTGTTTGTAACAATTAAAAAAAGGAAAAATAAGACAAGGCCATCCGAACAGCTCGAGTATTTGTGATGTGATGAATTTTTAATGGACTTTTGACTGATGGAAGCAAACTTTCGGGTTACCCAGTTCACAGCCTGTTATACATTGAAATTGATTCAGTGTCCAAATCACCGACGGTCGTTGAATTTTTTATCCGCCAACCCCAATTCCCTAGAAAAGAAAAAGAAGATATATTTACTATACGAACACAATGGAGGTTATATTATGATTGGTTGTTTGAAGAACTGTCTATGATTCATTAAGCCAGAATATTTGAGATTTACAGGCAACAAAGATTTCTATAACTTCAAAATCTATTAAAACTTTAGATTTTTTTAATTGAAAAAATATAAGAATCCGGGTTCCACAATCAACATTAAAATGAAATAATTTGTTTAGTTTCTTAGAAAAAATTCATGGGTGAAGCTAAACAATATAGCTAAGTTAAATCCTATTATCTTATTTTGTAACAATTAACAAATTGTAAAATAAGATTGAAAAATGATATAATTTAATTAATTGAAACATATCTTTTATTTTTTATAAAAAAACATACATAAATAGGTGATGTATATAATATTTGAAAAAAAAAAAATACAAGTGAGGACTGTGTCAGATTGCCTTACACATGCACCACGCATAATGTGTCACGCAACATGCCAACAGCAGGTGAATCGGTGAATCCCACGGGTGGCTCTATTTGCCCCCCTCAAAATTAGGTACACCCCCTTCTTGTGTGCTCCCTTCTAAAAAATAAGATTTGTGTGCTCCTCCCTAATCAGTCGATAGAAATGACTTTCATCGATACATAATCAGTCGACTGATAGGTTCGACACTCACAATGTCGATAGAAATGACTTCCATCGACTCCTAATCAGTCGACTGATAAATATTAAATTTAAAATGTTTAAACTGATCAAATCGACACATGAAGTGTTAACATTTTATGAATCTGTCGACACTTTAAATGTCGACAGATTTGAAATCTCTAATATCGTCGTTGAGGTCGGCTCCATCTTCTAAATCCATCGACACTTCGAGTGTCGACAGTAATCAATTCAATTGACACTTGATCAGTCGATTTTAAATGGATCTTGTGAAGGATCCATACGGGGGGCACCTAATTTCGAGGGGGGCAAATAGAGCCACCCGAATCCCACATCAACACCAACCTGACCCACTCGAATCCCTTCTTCTGTCACTTATCACATCGTGACCCCCGCCCCCTCTCTCTCTCCTCTTGATGCAAGCCTCGTCGGGGGATCCCGACATCATCGACGGTCCCCTAATACCGGGCCTCCCCGACGAGATCTCCGTCACCTGCATCGCGCGTCTCCCCGTCTCCGCCCACCCGACCCTCTCCCTCGTCTCCCGCTCTTGGTGCTCCCTCCTCCGCTCCCACCTCCTCTTCACCGTCCGATCCCACCTCACCCTCTCCCAACCCTTCCTCCTTGTCAGCATCCGCACCGTCCATTCCATCTTCCACTGGTACCTCCTCGACCCCTCCATCCCCCGCCATCCCCTCCGCCCCCTCCCCCACCGCCATCGGTTCCGCCTCCGCCGTCCTCGCCCCCCTCGTCTACCTCCTCGGCGGCTCCGTCAACGGCATCCCCCAGCCCACCGTCTCCATCCTCGACCCCCGCCTCAGCCGCTGGTCCCCCGGCCCTAGATTGTCCGTCGGTAGAGAATTCGCCGCCGCGGGAGTCGTCAACGGCAGGCTCCACGTCATCGGCGGCTGCCTCCCCTGGTCACCCTCCTGGGCCGAGTCCCTCCACGGGTCGGGTTGGGCTCCCGTGCCGAGCCCGGTGGAGGTCCGGGAGAAGTGGATGCACGGGAGCGCCGTGGTCGACGGGAGGATCCTGGTCGTCGCCGACCGGGACGGGCTTGAGTTCGATCCGAGGAATGGCGGGAGGTGGTCTGCCGTTTCGACGGTGCTTGACATGGGGTGGAGGGGGAAGGCCGCCGTGGTGGACGGCGTGATCTACTCTTATGACTTCCTCAGGAAGATCAAGGGGTACGATAGGGGGGCTGATGTGTGGAGGCCGGTGGAGGGGATCGATGCGGAGCTCCCCAGGTTCTTATGTGGGGCGACGCTGGCGAATGTTGGGGGAAGGCTCTTTGTGGTGTGGGAGGGGGGATCGGGGGGCGGGAAGCACTTGGAGATCGCGTGCGCGGAGATTGAGGTGTGGAGGGAGAGTCCATCCGGTGCGCTGAGGGGAGGGTCATGTGGTCGGAGCCGGCCGTTCTCGTGGTCCCGAGGGGCTCATCCATTGTCCACTGCCTTGGGATTGAAATGTGAATAGTTTGGGTAATACTACATCAATGTTACTTGAATAGTTGAACTTATTTTTGGGTCTTTTTTATGATTAAATCATAATTGAGATATCAATACATAGATTCTCATCGCTTGGGTGTTGTGTCCTGATGTTGGATTCTTTGTTTCTTTTTCTATTTAGTTGATACTGTGAATGTTGGTTATATACCTTGTTCCACTTTGAATATCTATAAGGATGTAATTGTAGATTATGTATTCATGTAGAGATTCAATTATAAAAATTTCGGGTTGCTTAATTACTTGTGCACAAAGGATGGTGGCAGGGCAGACTAATTGGAAACAGAAAATGTTGTCATGTTATGCAAGTTGACATCATGTCAGTTCTATACATGCCTTTTTATAACTATTTTTGAGATATGGTTATGTATAATTTTGTTCTCAGCGGTTGTCGTCGGTTCAAACAAACCAGAGGAATAGATTTTGACATGAAGATCCGTATTCTTACTTGCTAATTCATTGTTATGTTATGCAAGTTGACATCATGCCAGTTCTATACATGCCTTTTTATAACTATGTTTGAGATATGGTTATGTATAATTTTGTTCTCAGAGATTGTTGGTTCAAACAAACCAGAGGAATAGAGTTTGACATTATGATCCGTATTCTTACTTCCTAACTCGTTGTGGTATTGGCGTATTGCTGTGTCCTTATGCTGGATTCCATATTTTTTCACATTCTTTGTTGAGAATTTGAAACCAAATGTAGATTGTATATTTTGTTTCGATTTGAATTTTTATACTTATAAGTATTTTGTTGTAGATGATATGTTCGTGTAGATTATGCAACTAGAGAAATTTTTAGGCCGCTCAATTACCAAAGCACAAGGAAGCATGATGATAGATGCAAACGAGTTGGAAAATGAAAGAAATAGAAATTTACTTATCCAAGGCAGAAGAGAAGGTTTCAGATTTGTGAGTCAACATCATTCCAGCTCCATGCAAACTTTATTAGCTTACATCAATAAAGATTCAAATTATGCATGCATCAAAATCCACATTAGGAACTGCCTGATGTTTATCCTCAAAAAACAAAAAGGAATTGCCTGATGCATTTGTAATGTTCTGTTATTGTGAGAATTGTTCACTAGGCAGGCTGAGAGGAAAATAAAAATGTTATGTAGGAGGATCTGTTCCTGGTCCGGATCTTCATGAAAGGGGTGTTCATATCACAAAATGGTTATCATATGGAGCATGATTCTGTAAATTGGAGCGACAAGATCCGTGCCTTATCTAAGGGCGTTCTTTGTGATAGTTAAATAATAAAGCACATCTGGAATTGTTGTTATTCTATGTAGAAATCTTAATACGTATAGCTGTTAAAACTTCTGCAAACAGGATGGCAAATGACAAACTCGTCAAATGAAATACTGTTAAATCAGCAACCTCTCTCCACGATAAGGAGATGTATGGCTTCAATTACTCAGGGAGTAGGGACCACCAACTGCTCTGATCAAATGGTTGCACATGGAGGGTCTGTGGGCATTAAATTCACATACTACTACATGCTGGTGTTTAAAAGCGGAGGCTTTTTCATAGCATGGAACATGCACAGGGAAGGAGATGGAGTTTATGTTCTGGGTGATTTGAGGTGTCCTGCGGAGGAGGTGTTGTGGGGAAGGATCGTGCCATTGGGAGAAGCCTTAGGCTCCGTTTGGAAACACAGATTGAAAAGTAGATTTTGGAATAAAGCTGCTTTTTAAGATGATTTTAGACATTGACTTTTTTGGGATGTTTTTTTTTAATTCAGGAATCAATATTTGGAAAGAGTTTAATATTTGGTAGAAAAAGTTGCTTTTCAATTAAAAAAAGCGATTTCGACAAAAAAATCGTTGTTTTTGAGATTTTAAAAACACGGATTTCAATAGAGAAATTAAAAGGAATCCAGCTTTTGATTCCGTCAAAAGCTGCTCCGTTTGGTTGCGCGTTTGGGGATTTTCTGCTTTTCAAAAAGCGAAATTGTCCTAAACGCGCAACCAAACGGAGCCTTAGTCATGAGCCTGGATTATTTTCTGATTGCATCAGGTAAATTCAGCTTTCTATCAATGTTTCTTTTTGCTTTTAACACTAATTCTTGCATATTTTTAAGCATAAGTAGGATATCAGCATGGTTAACTGTATGCGGTTCATTCCAAGCACAATAACTGTCAGGTGGTGTTATTGGGATCCTATAGTTGTGAATTCGATGGTTTTCAGGGATGATGCTAGACTAAATTTAATTGTAGGTTTTCAATTTCTAAATGAAAGTTTGTATTCAAGAGTAAAATAATTTTTCTGAATAAATGTTTGTTCTTCATGATTGAGGACCACCCATCTGTATGATTTAGGCAAGGTTTGGCTATTTGACAAAGAAATCCATGCCAATTAAATCATCTGAGGTGCTACACCACCTGTGGATTCAGGACACCCATGATTTATAATCTGCCAAACACTTTCCACTTGGGATATGCTGTTGATGCGATTGGTCTCAGTTTCTCTCCCAATGCCATAGATTTCAGAGGCCAAATTTGTTTGGGCAACAATGATGAGCAAAAGGGAAAAACCAAATTCTTTGATGCCAAATATGTTCCCCAAGATTGATACATTACACAGAGAAAAATTCATGGCAGGCAAACTTGTTTGAGTCCAAAGGTAAAGCTAGGGAAGTAATGGATGAGCTAATAGTACCTATCTCGGGTGATGGTGTGGAAGAATGAAAAAAGCACAGTTTTAAGAAGGGATTTCGAGATGAATTTCTTTAACTTTGAGATATATTTTCTTCTACATCTTGCAATACTTCTTCATTCGCCATGTTTTCCACTTGATACTGATTTGTTTTCTTGCATTCCGTTCCTTGGAATTTTTTGTCTGTTTTTCCATTATGTCTGTTGGTCTTGTTTTCATGACCATAAAACGTAGATGTGGTTGGTCAAGCTAGTCAATTGTGGATATAATGTTTGTTTGATAGCTTTATCTGAAGCCGGGCATGGTTTAATAATCTGGACGCAGAAGTGGAAGTTACTTGACACTTTATGGAGCTAACTATGATGGATAGGCTCATGTATGGCATAGAGTTGTGTTAGGTAACTTCATTACAGAGGCTAACTTTTGCAATACTCAATTATGTATCACTTACGCCCACTGTTCTTTTACGATTTTGGGCTGTAAGTTCAATACAAGTACAGTTATAACTTCTAGCTCAGGCATGAGCATGTTGCTTGGTCCTTTGATGTCATGTTATCCTCAAATTATTTTATAATTCCTATTTTTCCACAAAATTTTGGAAAAGATCTTGGACAACAGCTGCAAATATCTCAATCATCTTATAAATGAGCTCTGTTTTTTATTGGATATCTTCTTATTCTTCTTCTTCTGCAAAACTATGTATAAGGTCCTGAACATGCAGTGTTTAAAATTGTCATTGTCTTTGTCTGTCTTCTTCAGAAGTCCTAGAAGTGAAGTGATGAATGTGAACAGAATTTTGCAATGACTATGAGAGATACTTCATGTCTTTCATGATTATGATATAAATAAAGGTCTGATATAAATTTATTCTGTTTATTCTGTCCAGAATATGTCTGGTTTACCTTTCTATTTTTGCTAGAAGTATCTGAACCTTTGCTCATGCCTTGTTACCACATTTCCCAATATAATAGAGTTTAACTTTCAATTTATTGAACCAATAATTTGATCGCTTTAGTTAGCAATATGAAATATATTTTTTAATATCATGTTCATGAAAAATTGTCTAAAACGATGCAGGATCTTCTAGTTAGAGCCCCAACACGAAGCACCAACTCCTACTGCTATGTTTGGAAAGGAGTTTGAAGAACATTCACTTAAAGCAGCTTGTAAAAACAACTTCCAAAGAAGCATGATTTGTTGGATTTGTGAACAACGTTATAAAGACAATGTTGGCCCTTAATGTATTAGTCATGTATTAATTTGTAGATATGAATCGCTGTATTTGGTCATTTCAAATGATGGGAGGGAAAGAGGGAAAGAATGATGGGGTTTTTGGAGTACAAAAAAAAGACTCTTAACTCTTATTAGCTCCTCTTCTCACTGTGTAATGAAAAGATAATGAGGCTTTTTGAGATGATCAGTCTACCTTTAGCCCTCTTTATCATTCCATTATGGAAAATGTTACACAGAGTTATATTTTTAGTCTTAAGCACAGTTTGATCATGTTTTATTTTGTTTTTTATAAAAATCATATACCTCACAGCTAATGAATGAGATGTATTTTGATGAAGCATTAACAAAATATTTCCATGTTTATATGCATGGATGAAACATTTTCCATTATCAGCTGCCCAATTCCTTACCTGGTTAATCAGACGCGATCACAACTTTCCAAACAGGGGATCTAATGCTTACGTGGCAGTACCATAAAAAATCCAATCACACGTAATCGCCTATGGACGATTTGCAAGCCAACGCGGATTCTCTCTCTCAAACAAACCCTCCACATGGGCATGTTTCAATTCCAAATCATAAAAAATATATATTTCTAAAAATATCCGATGTGTATATTTTAAAAAAAAAGAAAGGTAACTTATTGTTATCCGATTTTATTTCTGATTTTGAATAATAAACTCTGAAATGAGGGTGATAAGAAGCATTGAAATACATCAATTTAAAAATAAACAAAAATCATCACTTCCTAGGGTTAAAAGAGATATCTAACATGGGGTGTGAGGGTTGCTCTCCCCCTGACTACCCCGTGACACGTATCCTCCCGCCTTTGAAAGTAACCTCCTCCGCCTTCGCAATAAAGCGTCCCAGTCCCGAATGCATGCACGAAACATGTCCCACTTGTTCTCTTTGTACACTCTGGCTCCTCGAAAGATGGTCACATTTCTCGTCCTCCAGATTGTCTACGTCCCCGCCAGTATGATGGTATATTAGATGATATAAATATATAAATACATATATAAATACAGGGAAAAATCCATTCAACCCCCTGAAATCTAATTAAAATCCATATAACCCCCTGCCTTTTCTTAAAACCCATATAACCCCCTGAAAACATCTAATAAATCCAAATAACCCCCTAAATAAAATTTTTGATAATAGATAATAAATATTTTATGAATATTTTATTTGGTTAACCCTGACTGAAAACATAATATACTAAAAAATCATTACAATGTGTTAAAAATGTGAAAAACCCTATGAAATGATGATTTTGCCCTCTCTGGATATATTATAAAACCCTCTCCGAATTGGTAAAATCGTTATTTATAGAATATTTTTCACATTTTTAACACATTGTAGAGTTTTTAGTATACTGTATTTTCTATAAGGGTTAACCAAATATAATATTCACAAAATATTCATCATCCGTAAATGTAAATTTTATTCATGAGGGTGTTTTGAGGGGGTTGTATGAATTTTAAGAAAATTCAGGGGGTTATATGGATGTTTTCCATAAATATAAATATATTTATTTATATATAAATATATGTATATATATATATATTTTTATATATATACATATTTACATATATATATATATATGTATATTTTAAAATATATTTATATATGTATATTTACATATATATATTTAAAAAAATATATTTAAATATATAACATATATATAAATAAATGTATTTAATATTATATTATTTATATATATGTTATACAAATATATTTAAATATATAACATATATATAAATAAATGTATTTAATATATATTATTTATATATATGTTATGGGAGATAAAGAGTCTGGGTAAAAATGACTTTTTTCAATCTACTTGGATTGAGATTAGGGAAATATCACCTCTTGAGTGGGATTCTCAATCTCACTCTCTTGAACTCCCAATTTTCCTTTTAAAATTTATCCAAACACTTATTGACCTAGATTGAAATTCTCAAGCTCAATCCAAGTACCCAATACTCATATCCAAACATGTCATAGAGGACTTGAATAATGGGTTTTAACACACATACTATTAAAATTTAAAGCATGTACCTTTTTGTATTTCAATCTCATGTCATACTTGTATTTTGTTTAAGTTATTGAGAAAATATATTTATATGTATACTAACATGACCTAACATAAGTATCATGGATAAAATTACGTACAACTCATTTTTCTCCGGTCCATGAATGTTTTAATTTTTTTAAAAATAGTACATCTTATTAATAAGGTTAATATTATTATAAAAAATAAAATATATATTTCAATGAATTGTATGAAGCATTTATAGAAAATTTAAAAGAATTCTATTGAGACATATCTTAGTTCGTTAATGTGAGTATATGAGATATGATGCTAACGATGCATGATTGGAATTGGAGATGAAAAATGAAATATGTGTAAAGCACTTATCATGAAATCGTGACATTCTCGGATTAGAAATTTGGGTTCTAGATTGGATTCGGAAAGTGTTTCTATTGGACATTTGAACGACTTTATTTATTTGAATCCCACATATTAATTTGCACACCCATAATGTAGTTTGAGTTCTCATTTGAGAATTGTGCAACAAAAATTAGAGGGTGCAAATAAAAATCAATATCTAAATATTGTTTGGATTTATTTTAATATTTGTGTTAAAAAATATATTATTTTAAAATCAGTTCTAAACACTTATTAGTTTTGGTTTACATGCAAAAAATATAAAACAAATTAATTTATTATATACTCTTTCGAAAGTGGGAGATGTTTGTTGTTGTCACTTGCCGTCCGCAAGGACCGTTGAGGGGGGAGGAGGACTGGAGGAGAAAGTGTGTGGAGTTGAAGTTGTTGTCAGTGATTGTCAATCACCTCACATCAAGGAGAGGAGTATGGGAGAATGAGAGGAGTCAGAGAAAAGAAGGGGGAGGAAGTGGATAAATATTATAGAAAAAAAAAAGAACGAGGGTTAGAATTTAATTCAATTCTAAATCTAAAATATTTAACGACATAATATCTCAATAATAATATTTTTATTTGAAAGTGATAAGATTTGACAGTTAGGGTGCATGGGTGCATTGAGTCTAACAAGGACCCAGATTGCGCACCCCACACCACACCATTCAAGAGAAATTCTTAAGTTAACCGAAGGTAACCACAAAAGCACATCTTCTCTCTCAGTACCTTCGTCGAATCGTCGCTCCCGAAAACGCTAAAAATAAAAATAAAATAAAAACTTCAATTTCAGGGCTTCAACGCTTATATTCATTCTCTCATAGAAATCGAAACCCTAGATTTCGATCTCCCTATTCAATTTATACAAACCCACATGTGATCATCCCCCAATCCGATCGAATCTCCAACAACAAAAAAGAGAAAATCCGTCCAAGATGTACAGCAATTTCAAAGAACAGGCTATCGAGTTCGTGAGGCAAGCCGTACAGGAAGACAACGCCGGGAACTACGTGAAGGCCTTCCCCCTGTACATGAACGCGCTCGAGTACTTCAAGACCCACCTCAAGTACGAGAAGAACCCCAAGATCAAGGAGGCCATCACCAACAAGTTCACCGAGTACCTCCGCCGGGCCGAGGAGATCCGCGCCGTTCTCGACGACCGAGGGCCCGGCCCGGCGTCCAACGGGGACGCCGCCGTCGCCACCCGGCCCAAGACGAAGCCCAAGGACGGGGACGGCGGGGGGGACGGGGAGGATCCGGAGCAGACGAAGCTGAGGGCGGGGCTGAATTCTGCGATTATCAGGGAGAAGCCCGATGTGAAGTGGAGCGATGTTGCGGGTCTTGAGAGCGCCAAGCAGTCCCTCCAGGAGGCCGTGATCTTGCCCGTTAAGTTCCCGCAGTTCTTCACTGGTATGGAATTTCTTCTCTGTTGGTTTTTGTTTCTGTTGGTTTAGGATATATTGGAAAGATCTTTTTTTCTGTGATGTTTGTTTTGTTATTTGTTTTGGTACTCTGTTTGTGATTATCGTGAAATTTGGCTATTGCATCAATTATAGTTTAGGATATCTAGTAGTGAATTGATGATGGTAATTTGGTTGATGCGTGGTTTTCCATGGGGGTTGAGGGAGTGGGGTTGAAGCATGTATGATTGAATTTAGAATGTCAATCCTCATAGAATATAAAAATTGTCCGAACTATGAAATTCTACCAGTTTACTGTAAAAAAATAGCTTACTAAGATAGTACGACCTGGCTGTATGTGAGATTTCATTATCTAAATTCAATTCTTATTTCTGTGGGTGTGATGGCTCACATCAAGTTTGGATTTTGACATTGTTATCTTTTGGGGAAGCAAGCATAGGTTTTACCTTAGGAGTTTAAGCAAAAACAATATAACACTGTGCGTTTTGCTTTTAAATTGATCTCCACTTTTGTAATATAACATTTCTTTAGAAAATTATTATAAAATCATTTCCTTCTATGATAGTTGGTTTTTCATGTGTTTATGTTTTCACATTCTTCTAATTTTGTAGGTTTTGTAGGTTTAGTAAGGTCACAATGTCTTGCACTCTACCTACAATGTGGTCATGTATTGCTGCATCGCTAACTTTGAAGATCTTTGTGGATTGATATAGTTGATGTTGTGTGTGTGTGTGTGTGGGGGGGGGGGGGGGGTCGTCTTCTGTTTTTTTTTTTTTTAGAGTAAAGTACATCTCTAGGTCGTCTCTCTCTCAAAAAAAGTACATCTCTAGCTCAACAATGAAAAATGTTCTTTGAGAGAAGGTTTGCAGACCACTGGAATTTCATTGCTGAAAGATCAGGATATAAGCTAATTATGATATAGAATAAGTCTGACTGAAATATTTATTATTTGTTTCTCAAGTAGTACAGGAATATTAATTTTTATAGAGTATCCAGTGATATGTGGGTAACCGTTGGATTTTTCCGACCATTTTGATTCATTTTAATATTGTAGAATTAATTTTCCCCACTGGAACTATTTTTTGCATCCAATATCTTTAATAGCTGAGATAGCATATGACACTTAACACAGTAAAGGATTCAGGTCAGCTGTTTTATGTATGACTTTGGGAGGACATTGATAGTATTATCAGAAATGGTCTTAATGTCTTATCTGTATGAGGTGGGGAGAACAGGTAATTATGTGGAAATCTGTATTTTTTTTAAAAGAAAAGGTTAATATTTTCAACATTTTCATGATTGTCAGTTGAGACAGGAGATTTATTCTTCTGCCTTACAATTATAAGTTTCGTCAGCATTGCATGGTAAATCAAGAATTTAGAAAGCATGCAACTTTTTTTTGAAGTAGTGTTTTTTATGGAAAAATGAGATTTATTCCTTCCTTTAAATAGTCTTTATTTATGGAAAAACGAGATTTATTACTTCCTTTATAACTATTGTAAGGTTTATGCTCACATAAAGACAAATGATGTTATAATTTTAATGGAGTTGATAGTTGGAATGCCATTACAGTTATATCAATTTTTTTTTATAGTTTTTAGATGGACACTCATTTTTTTACAATTAATGATAATATAAAATTATTTTATTTTATTTATTAACGTGGAATTGTCTTGTCTGTCCAATCTTTTGATTTTCTGTGTTACCATGTTTGTATCATGTTGTGTTCATGTCCTGTGTCCACGCTCCATCCATAGACAGTAAATTTTACACTACTGCATTGCCGAACGATGTGTAGCTTCATATTGAGATGACGCTTATTTTTTCAGGCAAGAGACAACCATGGAGAGCATTTCTGTTATACGGTCCTCCTGGGACTGGAAAATCTTACTTGGCAAAGGCTGTTGCAACAGAGGCAGAGTCAACCTTTTTCAGGTTATTTTATGCATCCTCGCCCTCATATATGTTTAAACTCCTTTTTAAATTTGAAGATGAAGACAAGCTGTAACTTGCATTCCTATCACACTAGCCATACTGTTTTTCCCTTAGGTTAAATTTTTCTCGTAGATGGAGGCATTTTCACTGCCACAAGCAAATATGTATACTGGATTTCGAAGAAGGTTGAGTACAACTTCACAACCAAATTCTGAATAAGATGATGATTCAGAGGAGTGACAAGTAGATGGCGTGTGTTATGAATCTGAAATAGAAATATCTAATTTTGTTGAAATTCACATATCAGATGGTGATGATATAAGGTGGATGCTGGGTTTGTATTTCCTTTTGCTTTGGGCATTCTTATGTGATACACATTGTGTAGACTACCAGTCGATGAGCCAATGGATGAATGGTGCTGCAGTTAAACTCGGACAGATGGCATATTTTAATATGAGAATGAGCTAAATATTTGTTTATCTTGTTATGAGTTCATGTTTTATTCTTATGATTTAATCACAGAAGCATATCCTTCGATAAAGTTTATTAATATTGGATTCTCACCCAAGATCATATTCACTCTCTCATAGTGTCTTTAGCTATCAAACAATCATATTCCTGTTTATCAGACTTGACATTATTCAAGGCTGTGATATATAATACTATTGATCATGACTGTTGAAATTTTTATTTGTCATCCTGAGACAATAGGTGCATATAAATGAAGTGCAGTCCTTACTAATGGATTTTTTTTCCTTAGTAAAACTGGGTGTGATTTGGTTCTGATTTCTGAATTTCATGGAGAGTAAGTGTATTATTGTGTGTGTGAGTAATGAGTCCCAGATCAAATTCTCATTACAGCTTCTCGTCGCAAACCTCTGTTTCACTTCAGAATAATTTATTTTATGATAAAATGAAGAATGCATGCAGCATCAAATGAAATTTGTTGTGCTTTCTTTGAATTTGCACAGGGACACTATTTTCAATTAGGATTTTTTGTACTATGTGCTGGAAATTTAAAATTATCCGCATATCTTTTTTTGAATGCAGTATTTCTTCGTCAGACTTGGTTTCTAAGTGGATGGGTGAAAGTGAGAAGCTAGTTTCAAATCTTTTTCAGATGGCTCGTGAAAATGCTCCATCCATCATTTTCGTTGATGAAATAGATTCTCTATGTGGCCAGCGGGGCGAGGGAAATGAAAGTGAGGCTTCTCGGAGAATCAAAACAGAACTTCTTGTACAGATGCAGGTATATATTTATGTATTTGTAACCCTTGATCATTAAATTTTATCAATGATTGATTGCAAATGGCATGGATGTTGTTATGATGAATGATAATTATTGATTTTGGAAATATTCCAGTTATTTTTATTATTATCTCGCTCCATATTGATCAATAAATTGATATATTGTATACATTTTTAATATGTTGTGATCTGTATGATTCATATTTATGAGATATGTATAAAATTATTGATGATATAAATGATTCCAAATGCTTTTGAGACTTCGCAGTGGTTTAGCATTTTCATTGAATGTATATGAGCTATGATACATATAATAAATGCTAAATATGTTGCTGATCCATCAGGAGTATTAGGAGTGACATTCTTCTAACATACACACGCATGCATGCATACATACATTCAAATGTATATAATGGTTTGAAATCTAGAAATTCCATTTTGTACAATTTAACCTTTTCTAGCTGTTTCTTGTGTGTGTGTGATTGAACATGAAATATGTATAATAGGTTGTTTAGACTAGTTCCTTCTTCATCTCAAATATAAGAAACGTGAGATATGTCTTATATTTCCATTTATTTTTATTAATAGCGTGTTTATGCTATTGAACAATTGTATACCTTCGTATGAAAGATTTGTTATATTTTAAGTTATCTGAATTCTGTATATTAACCATATCCCCATCAGCATGTTTAATTCGCTGTACTGATATGCACTTTTAGAAAAGATGTTTATCCAATAACATGTCAGATCGTGGAAGAAGTTGAAATATGATGCACTTGCTACAGAGGGAGAAAATTCTATTTTATTTTTTTGGGAATGTGAGAACAGAGTGCAGAAGTGAAGTTCCTTTGTTTTATAATACTCGCTACCCCTATTGTTTGAATCTTGTTACTTGCATTTTGTGAAACCAAAAGACCATTTATCTGTTGGTAAAATTGGCCAGTATGCTGGCAAATTTTCAGGTGACATGAGAGGCATACCTGGTTGGACATTGTCATGCCTGATGCATCATGTGTGTGCAATTTTTACTGGTATCGTTATTACGGAAGTTTAAAACATATTAGATTGTCATGAATTTGGGGGATGACAAAAAGGGACATTTAGTATATGCATAGAAGAACAACATCAACGTCGTCTGTTTGTCATCAGTTATGATTCCTAGTATTCTTATGGATTATTGATGAACAACATCGACATTAGTCCATCTGTCACTGGTCTATGATTTCTGTTGTACCCTAATATTCTGTGGAAGTCCATTCCATTTTGATTCAATCCATGGTGACACAAACATTCCAGGACAGTAAAGGAAATTCTGATATCATTTATGTTGTTTTGGGAGACTATCTTTGAATTTGTGGTTGGTCAGTAATTTCATTTGTATGTAAAATTGTAGATTTTTTTAATTTTTTTTAAGTATTGTTATTCCTGGACTAGTGATTTTGGTGAACCTAGATTGTTGTTTTGTATCTATTAATTATAGAATCTCATTTAGAATAATGCTAGATCTTTTGTAAAAAGTAACTTTTATGCCATTTTACTTTTAAATGTATATTATGCATTTTTGTGATGATCATCTTAAATTCTTAATTAATTTAAGGGTAATTAGCAAAAATAGCACCTAGAAATCGAATATTAACAAAAAATAGCATTGAAAATCGAATATTTACAAAAAGTAACACTGGTCAATGTTTACCGTTTTTTGTTTTTTTTTTAACATTGGAGTATGGTGCCTCCTTTTTTTTATTTTTGAAAAAAGAGGTGTCATCCCTTTTTTTTTTAACACTAGAGGCGCCGTATATATATAGCGCCTCCTTTGTTTTCAGTTGTGATTACTTCTTTCATTAAATGTCAATGAGTGATTTTTTTTATATTAAATTTTAATGGCTAGGATTTCATTTTTTTTAACTTGAAAAAAGAGAAAATCATGGAAAATTTGAGAAAATCATGGATTGAGTTTTTTTGTTTAAAATATATTCGGTTGAAAGAGAGAAAATCAAGGAAGATTTTTAAGGATGGACCTTATCAACAAATCTTCCATGATTTTCTCTTTTCTCAACTTAAAAATAAATTCCTAGCCATTATCTCAGCCATTAATATTTAATCAAAAAAGAAAAAGTGATCTCAACTTAAAACAAACAAAGGAGGCGCCATATATAAATGGCGCCTCCAGTGTTAAAAAAAAGAAAAAAAGAAAAAGATGATCTCTTTTTTTATAAAAAAAAACAAAGGAGGCGCCATATATATAAGATACCTCCAGTGTAAAAAAAAAAAAATCTTGACCGGGTCCGATGTACTTTTTGCTAATATTCACATAGGGGTGCTAATTTTGCAAATATTCATTCCAATGATGCTATTTATGCAAATTGCCCTTAATTTAATTTGAAGTTGAAGACCTAAGGAATGGCCATGGCAACATACCCATACAGTTCAGGGTTAGCTTTATGGTGTAATAATGCCCATGAGATGGTGATGTTCCTTTTTGGCCTTTTTCTTGGTTCATGGAAAGTTGGAAGACGCCCCACAATGAAGGTCTGCCTGGAAACGACATCAATACATAATGGAAAAATTTTGGTACAAAATAGAAAATAGTACAATTGACACCAATATATGAGTGATTTTGAACATCTGGGCCATATAGCTGACTATACAATCAAAATGCAATTTTGTCAATTGCAAATGCAATCACAAAGTAAGAAATTAAAAACTTGTGAATCGGCCTTGTGGGTAAGGCGTTTCACTCATCTTAAAAATTGCACTTTCTTAGAGCAACAAACCAGCCAGGTGGCAGCCCTTGATGCTTCCCCATCAACATAGAAGATTTTTGGTTGACCTTCTTTCAGTGTTAAGTTATTGTACTTCATATTGCACTTTATATTTTATATTTTTCAGGTGTGACTCGATTACTCAAATTATTGCTATTTGCTATTGTTGGTTTTGCAAATGTTAAGTTATTGAAGTTCACCCAATAGAAACAAAAATGATATTTCTGAAATTTATGAAATGATATTTAATAGACGCAAGATACCCTTTTTTCCCCTCATTGTCAAAATGCCTTAAAAAACATCCCCACAGCCTTCCCTCATTGGTAAGCATGGCTGTTCCTTGTCCATTTCAGGGAGTGGGACATAATGATCATAAAGTTCTCGTTCTTGCTGCTACGAATACACCTTATGCTCTGGATCAGGTGAAAATTTGAGAGTTTATATTTGTAATCCTTGTCTTCTTTGCCCAGCAATTCATGATCTCTCTAGGCTTATCATGACCATCATTTTGGCCAATACATTGTGATGAACAGGCCATCAGACGACGTTTTGACAAGCGGATTTATATTCCTCTACCTGATTCAAAAGCAAGGCAACACATGTTTAAGGTATTTCAGACTGTTTTCATTAACTGATATACATTTCCTCTAGCAGTTGATCAGTCATTTCAGGTTCTTTTTTACATTGATTATTAGTCCCCTCAAGATCTGATCATGTTTTGAAAGCAGGAAAAAAAAACACTGATTTATTATTTCGTACAGGTGCACCTTGGTGATACACCCCACAATTTGACTGAGAGCGACTTTGAGAACTTAGCTCGCAAGACAGAGGGGTTTTCTGGTTCGGATATATCCGTTTGTGTAAGTTTCAGCATTGTGGTTCTGAGAGAGGTTCCTTACTTTCTGCGGTCAATATATCATTTAGTTTTGCTTCTCTTTGACAGGTGAAGGATGTTCTCTTTGAACCTGTTCGCAAAACACAAGATGCAATGTTTTTCATAAAAACGTCCGAGGGCATGTGGGTTCCGTGTGGGCCAAAGCAGCCGGGAGCTGTTCAGACCACTATGCAGGATCTTGCTGCAGAGGGTCTTGCTTCAAAGGTAAAAGAACTACCAGTCTTTGATTTTGAATTGATTACCCCACCTCTTTCTCTCCCTACACACACACACACACAGAAATTACTGTCATCCATGTGAACTCCCTAGAATCATAACCAAACTGGATTTGGAAATCATGTCTGACAGCTTGTCAGAAGCGCAATCTGTGTAGGATCATTTGCATAATATGTGCTTAGCTTGACATCCAAACTGCCATGCACAGCACAAGTGCTTCTCTTGCAGCACAGTCCATGCAAGCAAATATTCCGTAAGCCCTCGTTGGGTTGCATAATAGGGGAGGAATAGAGAGGATTAGGTGAGAATAAGTCTGACAAGCTGTTTGTTTGCATTGAATAAGTGAGTATAGCCATGTTAGAATAGGTGAGAATAAGCTGGTATTCGTATTCCAAGTCCCCCTTGGAATTGTATTATTCCATCCAATCCATTCAACTGGTATAAAAGGGTCTCATTGTCAAATCAATTGTCACCCCCCTTTATAAATCAATGGGCCTACGGGTCAAATTATTTTTTCATTTTTAATAAATCATTATTTACGCCTTATTCACATTTTATTCACACCTTATCTATGGTCAACCAAACAACAAAAACTTTATTATTACGTTTCCCAACGAGAATAACTAAAAACACAACTAAACAAAAAATCATTTATTCTATTGATATAATAATCTATTCATAGAATAGTCATAAACCATATAATAACTTATGTCTCTTGCCAAACGGCACATAAAAGGATATTTAGGGACTGCATACAGTCCTCACATGCTTTTTTTTTTTTGGGAAGTGTATCATGCACCTTCATAAAAAAACAAATTATGTACTCCAATGAATTTTATATATCTACATATGCAAAAAAAGAAAAGAAAAATACATGTTTCATCTAATGAAGCATATACCTTATTGGTGAATTAAACCGTCTTTTATTTGTTGTGCTCAATGACTGCAGATTCTTCCACCACCTATCGGCAAAACAGATTTCGATAAAGTTCTAGCCCGACAAAGGCCGACGGTCAGCAAGAAAGACCTCGAGGTGCACGAGAGGTTCACCAAGGAATTCGGTGAAGATGGCTGAGTGCTCCAGTTACCGGCATGAGGTATGGTTGATGACTGTAATTGTTTTTATCAAGATATTGTTATTGATCACAGAACGAGATGCCTTTCTTTGCAGTGAAATTTCACACATCTTGATTGAATGCTTGTATTTGGGACTTGGATTGATGAGAGATGCACGCAGTTAAAGTGAAACTAAAGATTTATTTTTTAAAATTATTACTGAGGTTGGTTTACAAATTGTTTCTCAAGTTCACATATACGAAGGAATTGTAATTCTTCCTTTCTCACACAAGCTAAACCAACACTAAATCGTAATGAGAGTTGATTTTTGTAGGTGTGTATCTTCTCTTACGTCTTATGAATTTATGTTGTAACACACTGTTTTATCTGTGTATCCTATAAAAGTATTGTTGTGTTTAGAAGTCTGTCAGAGCATCTTCAATAGATATGCTAGCCAACCAAGATGTTAAAGTGTCATGTCAGCACTTTAACCCTTCACTAGACCTTCATTTACTACTCTCTTTTAGTTACTTGGTGTTGTTCCAATGGACTAGCTAAATAGCTAGCCAAGATGATAGTGGGCCAACCTCTTCACCCATTCAAATCTCTCCACTCACCTAAAATAATATTTTTTTGAATATTTTGAATGGTGTGGCTCATATTTGACTGGCTAAAGCACTAGTTAAAGTTAGCATGGAAGATAACATATGACAGGTGGGGCTCACATTTAGCATTCCCTTGACACTGTCATTGGAGCACCATTTTTACATTTTTGTAAACATATGACACTAACTAATGAGTTAACATGTCCATTGGAGATACTCTCATATCGTTGAACATGTTAATTCACTAGTGTTATGTTTACAAAACATGTAAAAATGGTGCTCTAATGGAAGTGTTAAGGGAATTTTAAATGTGGGCTTCACTTGTCATATGTTATCTTCCATGTTAAGTTTAGCTAGTGCTTTAGCCAGCCAAATGTGGACCCCACCATTCAAAATATTCAAAAAAAATATTATTTTGGGTGAGTGGAGAGATTTGAGTGGGTGGAGAGATGAGCCTACTATTATCTTGGCTAGCTATTTAGTTAGTCCATTGGAGCAACAACAACTAACTAAATGAGGGTCTAGTGGAGGATTAAAGTGCTGACATGACACTTTAACATCTTGGTTAGTTAACATATCCATTGGAGATGCTCTTAATGACTAACAATACATGGACAAGTTATTATGAGGTTGTAATTGGTGGATGGGAGGGTTGACTTGTTGTAATAATGTAAAAAAATCTAATTTATTGGTATCAAAGTTTAAACTCATGTAACAGCCACACGAAAAAAAAAAATGGTGTCTAATGAGAATACAAAGTCACATCTCATTAGTCACAACCCAACAAATGCAAAGTAATTTATTTGGGGAGAGATTAGTGGCTTCACTTTATGGATCTGCTTTTGTTGCTGCTTTTCTAGGGACTTTCAGGAGTCCAGTAGGTACATGTTTGGAATTTTTTTAATGTTTACGTTCTTTTTATCATTATATATATATATATATATATATATATATATATATATATATATATATATATATATACACCCGAGTGATAGCGTACGATCGGTGCGGTCGTGCGGATCCGACGTGCGTCGTCCGATCGCGGGTCCATCGTATCCAACGGTCGATGTGAATCGCCCCCGACCGTCTGATGTGATGGACCCGTGATCGACGCTGCATGACCGCACCGACCGCACATAATTACTTATATATATATATATATATATAGGTGATTACGTGCGGCGAACGGCGGGTGCGGCGGCGATCACGGGCCGTCGATCACGGGCCGTCGATCACGGGTCTATCGCATCGGACGGTCGGATGCGATTCACATCGACCGTCGGATGCGATGGACCCGCGATCGGACGGCCCACGTCGCGTCCGAATCCGCCGTTCGCCGCACCTAATCTTTTCATTATATATATATATAGTGAAACGATTAGGTGCGGTGAACGGCGGGTGCGACAGCGATCACGGACTGTCGATCACGGGTCCATCGCATCGGACGGTCGGATGCGATTCACATTGACTGTCGGATGCGATGGACCCGTGATCGAACGACCCACGTCGCGGCCGCACCAGCCGTTTGTCGCACCTAATCGTTTATATATATATATATATATATATATATATATATATATATATATATATATATATATATAGTCGTGATATATATATATATATATATAGTCGTGATATTATATATATATATATATAGTCGTGATATTATACGGTCGTGCGGTCGGTGCGGTCGTGATCACAGGTCCATCGCATCGGACGGTCGGGTGCGATTCACGTCGACCGTTGAATGCAATGGATCCGCGATCGGACAGCCCGCGATCATGACCGCATATTATCGAATATATATATATATATATATATATATATATATATATATATATATATATATATATATATATATATATATATAAAATGATTACATGTGGCAGATGGCAGGTGCGGCCGCGACATGGGCCATCCGATCATGGGTCCATCGCATCCGATGGTCCGAGACCGTCGGATGCGATGGACCCGTGATCGACGGCCCGTGATCGTGGCCGCACCCGCCGTTCGCCGCACCTAATCGCTCCCCTATATATATATACGAGCGCGATTAGGTGTGGCGGCCATGCGGCCGTCGTCCGATCACGGGTCCATCGCATCCAATGGTCGACGTGAATCGCACCCGACCGTCCGATTCGATGGACCCGTGATCGACGGCCCGTGGTCGCCGCTGCACCTAATCATCCCTCTCTCTCTCTCTCTCTCTCTCTCTATATATATATATATATATGGTCGCGATTACGTGCGGTGTGCGGTCGGTGCGGTTTACGACGTGGGCCGTTCGATCGCGGGTCCATCGCATCCAACGGTCGACGTGAATCGCACCCGACCGTCCGATGCGATGGACCCGTGATCGACGGCCCGTGATCGCGCACCGCACCGACCGCACACCGCACGTAATCGGATCCCTATATATATATATATATATATATATATATATATATATATATATATATATATATAGGGATGCGATTACGTGCGGTTTACGGTCGGTGCGGTGCGCGATCACGGGCCGTCGATCACGGGTCCATCGCATCGGACGGTCGGGTGCGATTCACGTCGACCGTTGGATGCGATGGACCCGCGATCGGACGGTCCACGTCGCAAACCGCACCGACCGCAAACCGCACCTAATCGTCGGCATATATATATATATATATATATATATATATATGAAAATGATTAGGTGCGGCGAACGGTAGGTGCGGCCGCGACGTGGGCCGTCCGATCGCGGGTCCATCGCATCCAACGGTCGACGTGAATCGCACCCGACCGTTCGATGCGATGGACCCGTGATCGACGGCCCGTGATCGCTGCCGCACCTGCCGTTCCCCGCACATAATCACGTCCCTATATATATATATATACGCGACCGATGAGGTGCGGTCGTGCGGTAGCGATCACGGGCCGTCCGATCGCGGGTCCATCGCATTCAACGGGCGACGTGATTCGTACCCGACCGTCCGATGCGATGGACCCGTGATCGACGGCCCGTGATCGCGGTCGCACCGACCGCATGACCGCATGTAATCGGCTCCCTGTATATATATATATATTAAGTTGAGTGTTTATGTTATTACATTTTTTTATAGTAAAGTATACACCGACGTGGTGAAGCATATATTCTTTCTGCTTTAGTGATAGTAGTGAATACAATTGAGCTACAAAACGGACTAATTACCCCCCTTAATATTCTTTTGCTATAGTTAGAACAGTGCCATATCATACATTCAAAAATTGGAACCAATAGGTCATGAAGGTTTTTAAGTCGGGGACGGTTATTTTAACCCCTTTTCATGCAAACCCACCCCGTAAGAAGGCCCACCCCATCCAATATTTATGAATTGCAAACCCACCCCTATATATAATCACACAATACACACCAAGAAATCCACCCCCAGCAGAATTTTCATCTTCTCCTTCATTTCCCCTTCTCCTCTTCATCCGCCGGTTCTCACCCCCTTCGTCCTCTATCGTGATTGTCGTTGTTGAATCTTAATCCCGTCCATTGACTCACTCTCTATCATCCAAGTGAAAAAATAATCCTCCCTCTTTGTTTTGTTCATGCTATGTTCTTTGTTGATTCATTGATTGTGTTCCCTGAGATTATTGGTTGAAAGGGTTGATGTATATGGTTGAAATGGTGGGAAGTGGAATAAACATGGTTAGTGATGATGGAATGAATATAGTTGAAATGATAGAATGGATGTGATTGAAATGGTGAAATTAATATAGTTGAAATGGTGGAAAGGGTGGTGAACACATGTGAATGTATCATTAGTTGAAAGGGTGTCGTTTAACATAACAATGGTCAACCTGTAAATTATTCATTTGACACACAAATTGGCGTACCGGGCAGTATTTCTCGACAAATAGTTTGTCGAACAGGCAGATATGTTGCTTTTGGATAGTATTCGACCAGTATATTCCACATTAATGTCATATATATAAAAATCAAATCTTCCTTATTATTTTGAGTGGGAGTTCTGCTAGTATTAAACGCATCCACAGTTATGAAATTTTCAAGTAAACAGTATGTAGTTTTATATAACTTATGTTATATAAAAAAAAATAGGTAAATGATTATTAATCATTGCCCTTAGCTTTATTCATAGTTGCATGAATAATTTTGAAATAAACTATACTGGTTATTGTTGGACCCAGCTTGGGAAGACAAAGAAAACCAATGAAACATATTGTGTGTTTGAGCTGTTTTGTTTGTTGTGGTGGGTGATTAGGAGAGCTTCTAGAGGATTCAAAATTCCTAATGTTTTTTTTTATTGGTAATAAAAAAGTTGTATTACTATGAAATTTTTACAAAATCACAATCCTTTACAAAAAACAAAATGGAGTAAGAGGGGCTAAAGATTTCTTAAAGAAAGAACATCCCCTTGACCCTCAACAACCCCTGTTTTCATTGAAAATCAGGGAGCCTTGTCAATGGCTACCTTACACGCTTATATCCAATCACTTGCCTATCCTTTTCGATTGCTTTAGCGAGTTCTTCCCATAGCTGACTGGGGAGGAAAATAGATTTCCCCCTCATAGATTGAAAGGCAGCAAGGATGTCAGCTGGAGAGTTCCCTTCCCTGTGTATGTGTGTGGCCTTCCAGTCTTCCAATTGATCAAGATACTGGTGAATATTTCGGAGAGATCGAATGGCAGTCCAGGGAATAGTACCTCGCCCATTCAACCAGGCCAGGGCAGTGGTAGAATCATATTCAATCCATAATTTGTGAGCACGAATAGAACTTCCTAGCAAAACACCTTGCTCTATCGCCTTAAGCTCAAGGAGATTAATGGAGGGAAGATCCAGTCTCCCTGCCAGGCCAGTGATATAATCACCATTGGAGTTTCTAATGAGCGCCCCATAGCCCCCTCGATCATCTGCAAGTGAGCCATCTGTGTTGAGTTTCAGCCATCTATCCTCCGGGTGCAACCAAGTTACAATGGATGTGGACTGCTCCTTCACAGTTATTTGAACACCAAAGGCATCCACAATCTTGGGAATATCTGGGGAGAGAGCAGAGAAGAAGACCTTATTAAGGGTCCTAAGCTTTATACTTTCCTTGATCCTGCGCAAGGTAAGCATTTTATGCTGTTTTTTTCTAGAGAAAATGCGATTGTTCCTCTCAGTCCAGAGAAACCAGAATGTTGTGGAAGTTATAATATAGGCAAGTTCTTTCTTGAATGGATCAATAATGATTGTTGTCAGCCAGGCAGGTAAAAGATCAAGCCTAGAGGGAAACTGAGAACGGATGGTGAGATCGCGAAAGAGCTTACTCCAAATAAATCTGGAGTAAGCGCAGCCAAGGAACAAATGATCTGCATCTTCGGTTCCTGCCACACACAAATGACAATTAATAGTTTGAGTTAGCCCCCTCCTTTGAAGGCGAACCAGTGTTGAAAGCTTGTTTAAATATGCCTGCCATACACAAAGGCTGTGTTTAGGAGTTTGTAAAGGGTGCCACAACCACTTGGCCCAAGGCTTCAATTCACTCCGATCTCGAACTGCTTTCCAAGCTTCGGTTAAGCTTAATCTCCCTGTTTTGCTAGCAGGCCATATCAACAGGTCTTCTCCAATCCCACCTACATCAAGCTGTTGAATTTCCATCCAGATTGAGTCAATCTCAATCGAGCATCGTTGAGGCCTTTGCCATTTTCCCTCTTTAATGAAGGAAGCAACTGATGCATCCTTAGGGGGTCCCCAGTCATAAGTTACGCGTCCTGTTAGTTGTTGGAGCCCTTTCCCATTAATCCATGGATCAAACCACAAATTTATGGTTTTTCCTTCAAAGATCAAGAATTTCACCTTAGGGAGGATCCACTCTCTAGCCTGGAGTATGGAGGTCCATGTAGAGGAGCAACCAGAGGGAGCACATGCCATCCAAATATTTTCCCTCCAAAGATACCTCTGACGCATCCACCGAGCCCACATGGTTTGCTTGTTGCTTGCAAGTTCCTAGAATCGAACCCCATTAGCTCCAGCGCACCAATCGCGAATGTGTTTAATGCCAAGACCTCCTTCATCATCTGGTTTACAAATGGTATCCCAATTAACGTGATGCATCTTCTTAGTAGGCGAGCTACCATGCCAATAGAAGTCACGAAGCAATTTTTCAATTTCCTTTTGAGAACTACGGGGGATAAGAAAAGCAGAAGACCAAAAAACTTGAAAAGAGGAAAGGACGGTCCGAATAAGCTCTGCACGACCTGCTTTAGAAAGCGAATGACCAGCCCACAAGGATACCCTTTTTCTGATCTTATCAATAAGAGGTTGACATAGCCTATGATTTAATGTTCCATGAAATAGAGGAATGCCCAGATATCGAACAGGTAGGGATGAGAGGTCAATACACAGAAGCTGAGCAAAAGTCAACGATGAAGGACCACCACTCGCAAAAACTTGAATCTTTTCAGTGTTTAGCTTCAGCCCTGACTCACCTGCAAACTGATTAAATAAGGCTTGAATAGCCATGGCAGAATTTGGGTCTGTGTCTGTGAAAACTAACAGGTCATCCGCAAATGCGAGATGAGATATATTAAGCCTCCCTCTAACAAATCTCCCTACCAGTCCATCCTGAACCATTCGATTGAGTTGAGTGGAGAGAGCCTGAATAACAAGCGTAAACAACAAAGGCGAGAGGGGGTCCCCCTGTCGAATACCACAACTCGCTGAGAAGAAACCTTCAGGTGAGCCATTAACAAGCACTGAGTATTTGGCTGAGGTGATGCATTCCATACAAAGGTTGACCCAGTGTGAATTCAGTTGGCAACTCCTTAGAACTTCTTCAAGAAAGCTCCACCGGACACTGTCGAACGCCTTTCGCAGGTCAATTTTGATGCAAGCTCGCGACTTCCCATGATGGTGAAGATACTTGATCAGCTCATGAGCAAGTAAGATGTTGTGGTGGATACTCCGCCCTTTGATAAAGGCGGCTTGGTGCTCACTCACAAGATGGGGAAGTATTTCACGTAGCCTTGTAGCCATGATCTTGGTTATGATCTTGTACAAAGTGTTGCATAAGGATATGGGTATGAAATTATCCATAGTTTCTGCATTCAATGACTTAGGAATGAGTGCTATGAAAGAGTGACCTGTCGGAGTAAATTCCCCGAGGAGAAGAAATAATGAATGGCTGCCTCCAGATCTTGATGCACGAGATCCCAAAATAATTGAAAGAAGCGGGCAGGAAAACCATCAGGACCAGGAGAGCTGAGGGACTTCAAACTAAAAGTTGCTTTGTGAATTTCAGCCAGAGTGATAGGGGCAAGAAGGTTCGAGTTCTCTTCAGATGTAACAACCCCGTATGGATGTATAGGATGGACAGGGGAGCCTGAGTCCCTGTTAAGCAGATTGGAGAAATAGTGGACAATATGCTCTTTGATCTGAGTAGGTTCAAAAATATCTTCCCCATTTGCTGTTCTGAGTAAACGAATAGTGTTGACAACTGATCTACTCTTTACGGAATCATAGAAGAATCGAGTATTGGTGTCTCCTGAAGAGAGCCAGAGCTGCCTTGACTTTTGGCGAAGAAAACTTTCTTCCTGTGCTAGACATCGGGAGTAGTTTGCCCGAGCAGATTGCTCTTGAGAAATGAGACTTGAATCAAGAGGATTTTGCTGCAATAGAGTTTGAATAGTGAGAAGGTCCTCTCGATTCCTCTGCAATGCATGCTGGACCAGTCCAAAAGTATTTTTGTTCCATTGTTTGAGAGCAAGCTTTGTGGCTGCAATCTTTTTCACAAGCTTGAACATGGGAGAGCCCACAACCTCTACAGCCCAAGCAGATGCAACTATTTCTTTGAATGTGGGATGAGATTCCCACATCTCAAAGTACTTGAATGGCTTCGGACCTGAAGGGATAGCTGGCGTATAGAGAACTCTCATGGGAGAGTGATCAGAAATTCCTGGAGCCATGTAATTCACCATGGAGTATGGAAAAACATTAATGAAGGAATTATTGACCAAAACTCTATCAAGTCGGCTCATTATTCGATTAGACTGGCAGTTAGACCATGATAGAGTATGGCCAGTGGCCTTAAGATCTTGCAAGCTTGACTTGGAGATACACTCATTAAATTTGCGCATCCTCTGAACATGAGCAGGGCGACCTCCAACTTTTTCAGTATTATAACGGACTTCATTGAAGTCTCCCCCAACAATCCAAGGAGAAGTCAGTACTGAATTAGCAATTGTAGTGATAGCACGCCAGAGATGAAGTCTTTCAGAGAAAAGGTTAGAAGCATAAACTGAAGTAACAAAGAGGGAGTGCTTAGTTTGCTTACAGAGAATGTGACAATGTATATATTGTATGGAATGGTCCAGAATATGAACCTCCACAAGATCGCTATTCCAAAACAAACAGATGCGACCCTCCGAAGACATAAAGGAGGAGTTGAAATTAATCATCTTCCGTTTCAGAGAACTATGCCCAGCAGCATTTAGTTTTGTTTCCTGCAAACTTACAAAAGTTGCTTTGTGAGCCCTGAGAAAACGGCTCAGTTCCAATTGTTTCTCACTGCCCATCAGTCCCCTTATATTCCAAAAAAGGCTTTCCATGGAGACAATGTTGGGGTAGGACTCACTGTAACAACTATAGGCTAGTTCCTCTTAGTCCCTTTTGCAGAGGGACCTTTTGATGAGGAAACTATTTTACTATTGTCAGGACTTGAGTGACCTTCTGTTAGATCTTTAAAAAAATCTTTGATCATATCACTTTTGTGTTGCTTCCCTTTTTTTGGGCCTGCTCCCCTTTTATTGCGACTTTGAATTGGTTGGCTATTCTTAGCTCCCCCCTGTATACTGGCTGCAGTGGAATGGTTATCTTTGAGGATATCTGCTCTCGAGTCTGAAATGATTGGGACCGAATCTGCTGGACCCTTAATGGCTTGAGAGGAAGACAAACCAATGATGGTATTTCCTTCATAATGTATTTCACTATTTTCAGAGATTGGATCTGAAGGTATGAGACGAATTTGAGCTTGCTCTCCAAAGTTTGGAAGTGCTGTTGTTTCTACAAGGGTTTGGTGAGTGGCATTATCATTATTTGTGGCTTAAGAAGATACAGGGGCTGAAGGAGGGGTGATAGGAGACTTCAGCTTCTCCCCTGATTGTTCACCCTCATTGGAATTAAAAGGGCACTCACTAGACTCAATATTCGCCATAACAAGTTCATTAGTATTTGAGCATTCATTTAGAATTGAAAATTTATTAGCATCATTGTAGTCTCCCTTATCTGCCTGTAATATGTTGAAAGAACCCTTGGATGTCTGCTGTGTGCTGGGTGGGCCCTTGAAGACTTGCTTTGAGCTAGGTGGACCCTGTTTCATGGCATCAGACATAAGCTTGGGATTACAATTGTTTTGAGTTTTCTTGACCTCTTGCCATTGTGTGCATTGTTTCTCTTTTCCTTTCGATTGAGCTATACTGGTCACAACTTTGTTGTTGTTTACAATTGATGGCTTAGATGATCGGGGCTTCAAAATGCAGCATGCTTCATCGTGTCCAAAAGTCTGGCAGAATTGACAGGCAATTGGCTTCCAATCGTAATCTACTTTGAATGATTCCTTATGTCCTGGAAGAACATCAACTAGCACTTGGTCTGGGAGAGATTTTGAGGCCTGAACCTCCACACATATTCGAGCATAAGATGCTCTACTACATCGGAGAGTGGTAGAATCCGCATAAAGCGGGACTCCAATAGTACTCCCTATACGACTTAGAGAGTCCTCCTCCCATAAATGGAGTGGAAGGTTGGGTAGACGAATCCTTATAGGGATGCTACTGAGTCTTTCTTGCTCCATGCGAATAGCGGGTGACCATTTTCGCAAAATAAATGGGCGATGATCCATAGTCCAGTTTCCCCCTTCAAGAACAGTTTGCATATCTTCTAATAAGCTGAATTTAACTGTGAAGAAGCCATTCCCATGGAGAAGAAGCTTCATCTCTCCTTTCGGATTCCATAGTTTTTTGAGGAAATGCAAAAATGGAGTATACACAGGAATTTTACCTATGACATATCCCACAACCATCTGATCCCATTGTTGAGTATGTTTGGCATAGGCTGCGGGATTGAGTGTTGCCACCACAGAAGTGCCTTCCACAGTGGGTTCAATGTATTTCAAGGAGCCGAACTGAGGAGGGACACTCTCCTTTTGTATGATGGAACCACAGGTTTTGACCTGCTGAGAGGTTGAGGGTGGAGGGACATACACCGGCTTCCGCAGCTTTGGAGGGGGACCAGAACCAGTCCCACGAGAGGGCAGGGCCGGAAAATCTGCAGGGTTGGGAACATCGAGTGGAGATGATGATGGAGGAGATGGGGCTGTAGGTGGAGGGGTAGGAGAGGAAACAGGGGTTGCTGAAGGTGAGGGTTTAGACAATGCCACAGATGGGGTTGGATTTGATAAAGGGAGGGGAGAAACGTGAGAAGAAGAAGGAACTCCTCGAAGTTTCATGTTAAAAGCATTGAAGATGCTTTCAATGGTGCCCCCATGGGGAGGAGGAGGATTTGGGGCTGCTTTAGATGGAGACTTCACAGAGATAGCAGGGGGCGAGGAACCAGGGGGGGAAGACAGATCAACAGGGGGCGGAGCCCCTGCCGGCTCCGCCATCAGTGATCACTGGAGAGGGCGTCTCCCGCCAAAAGCTCCAGTTTCCCGCCAAAAAGAAAGACAAAAAATTCCTAATGTTCATGTGATGTATGCAGTTTTCCACATATACATCTGATCCATTGTGGTTTTATTGTGGTTTCAAATATGATGAATTACATAGGGAAGTGACGTGCGGTCGTGCGGTCGGTGCGTGTCACGGGCCGTATAGGTGAACGGTCGGGTGCGCACGTCGACCGTTGGATATGGACCCGCGATCGGACGGCCCACGATCGCGAAAAGGTTATTCCGTATATATATATATATATATATATATATATATATATATGATGAAAAAGGTATAAAGCTTCCAGAATAATTGTATGGTTATATATTACAGGTGGGTTTGGAGTTATAAACAATCATTTCATTCTTTTGACATGCCGACTACCGACCTGGGAGATAAGAAAATCAATAACTAGCCATGGACAATCAAACAGAGGGATGTCAATCAACGAAATGTTTGTCGAGCCTAACTGGCTATGGTCGACCGATGGGGTGTCGAATTGGGTAGAACACATCAACAACTTGTCAGTCGATTGGAAGATTGAGGGGCAATCGAAGGGTTTGTCGAAGCTCAGTGGCAATGGTAGACAGACCAGGTGTTGAACTGGGTCGATCTACATCGGCAAGAGTCGGTCGATTAACAAATAGAGGACATCATCTTTTAGCGGGGTGAGTTAGGTTCATGATGGGGTGGGGTAGGTAGGGGTGGGGTAGGTTTGATTTTAAGAATGCATGAAAACCGGTTTACATTTTTTTAACGGGGCTGTTTTTTAATTATGCGGGGTGGGTATATAACTCCCTTTTTAAGTCCGGTGGTTGTCCACCCCTTTGAGAGATCATGATTCAATTTCTATTGGAGAGGAGATAGGGATAAAAAGGTGTGTAGTACTCCTATACAATGGACTCGAGGGTATTTGGTCCATAGTCAGTTTGGCTTCGTTTTTATAAGTGGTGGTTTGTCCAATATATGTAAGAGATAAAATATATGTTAAGAGATTTTGAATTCTTCTTCCATACATTCCTTCAGGACATGTTTGGATATTGTGCAAATAGAGTGAATTTTCATTTGCACATGGTCAAACATAATATTTTATTTGGTTATGATATTTAAAGTGTAACAAATAAAATTCTAGAGTTTTCATTTGCCTCATTAAATGGGGCAAACAAAATCCTAACTAACCCATGTGTTTTCATTTGTAATAGATATTATTTTTACACCTCTCAAATGTATGTAAAGCAATTTTACATTTTTACCCCCTAACAAATTTATTAAAGTCCATATTATTCAAAACAAATATTTCATCTCTTAATCATATCTTAAGTAATAAAATAGATAATTATATTTTATAAATTTATATAACTTACAATAATATAATTGCGTGGATAATAGATATTAATGTGGCATGAAAATATTAAAATATATCAAAAAATCTTAACTATCATATATATTATCCAACAAATTTTTCATTTATAAAATATTAAAAAAACCTTGTAGGATTATTTGTTAGTTGAAATCAAATTATTTTTTGTTTATATTCTATTATATTATAACTTTTTTTTAACCACATTGACTTATATATATATAAAAAACTAATATATGCAATATTTAAATTTAAAATTTTCATATATAGTATATTTTTCATAAATTTTTTGGGTTTTAAGAAAATAATATATTTGATAATCATTTGAAAAAAATATTTTATCTATTTATAATATTATTAAACAGTTTTACATATGTTAGACAAACAACTACTAATAAGAACATGTGTGTAAGTGATAGCACAACATAAAAACAGACAAACATGTGCAAACAGTTTACAAAGTTTCCTTGCACGTGAAATGTAAAATTTGCTTGTGTAAAAAATACATACAAATAATCACTGCATCCAAACGTGTCCTTAGTAACTTATGATATCGATTTTATCTGTATATATTAATATAAGGGCAATTTGTAAAAATAGCTCATTAAAATCGAATATGAGCAAAATTAGTATCAGAGTCCGAATAAACATAACAAAAAAAGCCAATAAACATAATAAAAAATGTCAATAATCAGAACCAAAAATACCCCAAAACAATAACAAATGAAATAAAAAAATTATTTTTAGGTTTTGATGTTATCCTTTTGGTATGAAAGCGTTTGAGAGATGTTGAATGGATGGGGAGTGAAATATTTTTGGGTAGTATCGGGGAAATGGGTGAGAAAGAGAAAATGGGTGAATTCGGGTATATAGGATTTATACTTGAGGTCCTCGTCATCAATCGGCGTGGGGAGGTGGAGATCTAACAGGTTCTCAGCGGCGGCGTGGTGCTAAAACAGGCTCCGGCAATGGGAGGTTGAGGCGGAGGTGGAGGCGGCGATTGCGTGGGAACGCTTGTAGCTGCCGAGATCCCGGCCAGAGGTGAAGATGCGGAAGCAAAAGGGACATTGGTGGATGGCTGCCGCGGTGGTCGCCTCCGATGATCCGTGGCCCTCCGATTCGATGGCGGCGGTGCAGTCCCCTCTCGCCTTGTTGTGGCTCGCCCTCTTCCCGCCGAGCGAAGCCGAGGAGTAACTCCTGTGATCTTTGTTTAGGGTTTGTCGGGCAGGGTGAGGAATTTGGTTAGGGTTTGTTTTTGTTTTTCAGTCGGGGAGGGAGAGAGGTTAGACGAGGGAGTGGTGACATTTGTTTATTTATTTATTTATTATTATTTATTAATGTGTGGTAGGGTTAAGAGGGTGGTTTATACATCACAGTGTTTCCTTTTTTTTTCGGTGGTCCGTGAATCAAAGCCGTAGATCTGATGGGCTTTTAAACGTCCGCACAAATGAGTTTTACGGGCGTCCGTCGGAGATCCGGGCTGTATATATATATACACATGACTTCTCCAATATAAAAAACTGGATAGTTACGTTCTTTCTGCTCGTGTGTGTGTGTGTATACACACATACATCTCATTAAAGATCATCGAGGCATATATATGTTTTCTTTATCGACGCATGTATCTCGATAAGTGATGTGTATACGTGGTTAGCACTTATTGCATGACCTCATATAATCAGTTCACTATATGTAGTGTTAAAAAAAAAATCAGTGCTGACCAGTGTTAGTTTGTATTTCCAATACTATTTTTGCTCATATTTATTTTCAAATGGTTATTTTTATAAATTGCCCTTACATATATAAAATTTAAAACTTCACATATTAACTCATACATTATCGTTTTGGATGCTTTATAAACGACGAGCTAGCCCATCAGGAAAGCGAAACTCTCAACATACGTGTCCCTTCATTTCCATGTAGGACGACACGTATCCATGCAAAACTCCACGTAGTCGTCCATATTCAGTCTACGTGGCCTCTTCATGCCCTCCCTCAAGCGTCCCATAAATAGAGAGCTGGGTCACTTCGTAGCCGATCGCGGGCACAGTGATGGCTTCGTTGATTCCATGGGTCGGAGGGAGCAGGGCGTTCGACCCGTTCTCGACCGACATGTTGGACCCCTTCGACTTCGGCAGCGGCGGAGGAGCCTGGGGTCTGTGGGACCCCACCTCGCGCGGCCGTCTCGGCACGCGCGGCGATGACCCCACCACCGCCATCGCCCGGACCTACGTAGACTGGGTCGAGACCGACACCGCCCACGTCTTCCGCGCCGACATCCCCGGTACCAATCACACAAAAAAAAACCATGCACAATCAAGCGCATTCAATTCTTAAAATCTTATATTTTAATAGGTTTTTAATCAAGCATTGGTTTTTTAGTTAGATTTTTGGTATGTTTGAAAAAGTTAAAAGTTAAAAATATATCTAGATAGAAGTTTGAGAATCTTTCATTTTTGAAACATGAAATATGTTCAATCGCAAATTTAAACGGGGCTAATTTTTTTGAAACACGTGAAGTCTACGTTAAAAATGTACTCTAATTGTTTGAATACCGTAGAAATGATCTGATTATCTTGGTATTTTTTCATATTTATCTCTTGTATTTATCCAATATTTATGAACAACTTGAGTATTATCCAATATTTATATATCATGCATGAACTTTTGTGACTATATATATATATGGTGGTGGTTGATGTGTAGGGGTGAGAAGGGAGGAGGTGAAGGTGCAGGTGGAGGATGGGAACGTGTTGCAGATAAGTGGGGAGAGGACGAGGGAGGAGGAGGACACGGGGGACACGTGGCACCGGGTGGAAAGGAGGAAGGGGAGCTTCATGAGGAGGTTTCGTCTTCCCGAGAACGCGGAAATGGAGGCGGTGACTTGCTCGCTTGATCACGGCGTGCTCACGGTGAACGTCCCCAAGAAGAAGCCCACCCCCGCCCAGCGCAACGTCAGGGCCATCGACATATCATATGGTGGGGAAATGGAAAGGGAAAGGGAAAGGGAAAGAGAGGGGGAGGGAGAGGGGGAGGGGGGTTCAGACTAATCATAGTGATGCTTATGTTTTGGTTTATGTGCAGGTAGTTATGTTATATATGTTACGTATGTTAATGTATGTAGTATGTAGAACTTGAGAGGTGGTACCTGATGTATGTATATGATGTTACTAGTGTTTATTATTTTATACTATTATTATTATTAAATGTGGTCTGTGTTGTTGGTGTGATGTGCTTATGTATCCGTATCTATGTATTTGTTTGCATAATGTAATTGTCAAATTTACCTTTTAACAGCGTTTCATTTATGCATTGGTTGAGATGGGTAGAAGATGCGGTGGAGGGCTAAAAGGACATTCTGCGTTATATTCTGCGAATATTCCCTGTGTTCGGACGGAAGTTCTCAAGGGGCAGGCGGACAAATGTCCACAACTTCCGGATGTATTAGAATCATATACTAATTTATTTTGATATATTTTATATTTTATTAGAGGTTATTCAGGGGCAAACAAACATATCAAATTTTTTATCCACGGTTATCCATAGACTTTATTCAAAACAAACAAGGGCTTAAAGATCGACTTTTCAGGGGTATATGAACAATTAACATTCTAATAGGGTATTGATGCAATTTTATAATTTTTTAAAGTATGCATACAAATCTCCCTTCTAGCTTATCCCTTCAAAAAATTAGGGTTATTTTACAAATTGTCTTAATATATAATATAATACTAGTTACATACACGTATTAAAAGCACGGAACAATATTGCGTGTTATATATGTAAATAAAATAAATCTTAATAATTATTAAATAAAGTAGTAGAGGCATGTTATTTATGCTTCTAGTAGAATATTATTTATAAAAAATAATTTTTTTATATAATTATAACATTAAAAAGAAATAAAAACATTGAAAATATTTGGTTATATTTTTAAAAGTTCCAATTTAGATGTTTCAATTGGTGATGGACGTATCATGATTGTGTCTGTTGATAGTACATATCACTGCCCTTTTCTGCAAGAAGTGTCAGATCAATTGCCACACTTGTTGGAACTTTTTTTTTAATAAATATCATCATTATCTAATGTAGTCTCACATAAGACCAAGATAATCCATGTATTTTTACTGTATAATTTTTTGTTTCCCTGAAATATAACGTGAATTTAACTAAGTTTTAAAGCAGATTATGTAAACAACAATTGAAATGAAGCCATGAATAAATTTATGGTACAATGCCCACCTTTCCATTAAAATAAATAAATAAATGAAATGAAGCACTTCATGTAAACATGGATCTTCTTTTTACTAGTTTTTTTTAAAAAAAAATTCTATTCTTTCTGCAGGTAATGGGAAGCACAGAAGAAAGTCCAAAAACTAACTCCGAGGAGGCTTCACTCATTCTATATCAGATGACTTCTATCCCGGACTTTTTACCAATCCTTTCGATTATTCCAGAGGTATGCAAAAGTTGCGAAAGTTCAATAGACATAAATTCAATCATTCATCATGATACTAGATATGCATATAGTATTCGAGTTTATATATAGCGAATTAGTTGCGGCTCATCTACCAAACATAAAGGCAAATTTTCAACCTACTGGCAATGCTCCTTTCTCACCAGTAGCCTTGGTACTTCGTGCCATGAGCCATTGGTTTTTCCTTGGCCACTGATTATGATACACCTAAGAAAATTAGTCATTGTCAAACAAGTAGACCTCTTATACTCACAATTTATTTGCTGCGTCAGAGGATTGATGCATGCCACAAGTTTCCTGCGCTGGAGGCCAAAAGCTCATGGATATATATCAAATTTGTGTTTATTTATGCTTCTAGATAACATAAGCTATTTATCTCTTATACTCACAATTTATTTGCTGCGTCAGAGGATTGATGCACGCCACAAGTTTCCTGCACTAGAGGCCAAAAAGCTCCTGGATATATATCAAATTCGTGTTTATTTATGCTTGTAGATAACATAACCTAATTATCGTTGGAAAAAGTAGATTAGATACAAAATTTGATCAATATTAACTCGACATTATGAAATCGACAAAAAGGCAAAAAATCAGTTTCAGTTGCCTGCCCTACTACATTTATCTACTGTCGCACATACTGATGCGTTGCCAGATATTCTATAGCCTGTTTTGTACCATTATTTGATGTGTATACACAAAACAAGGCCTGTTTGCATTGGATAATGAGAGAACTACATGGATGGCTCGGATACTCTCCTCTTTTCTATTATTCCAATACAAACCATGAGATGACCAATTGACCAGTAATGAATATACACTATATAACATATTGATTTGTTTTACTCCTCAAATCGATATCTGATAGAAGTGCATCTTAAATTTGTTCCAGTTACCTCCAGAGTCACAACAGCAACTAGTTCTTCTGCCAGCAGATTTAGCTGGAAGGTTGATATCACGTGCAGCTGCGAGAGCTATTCGAAGAATCTTTATATGAATTTTGTACAGTACTCCTCCCATGAGCAGGATCCTCGCTCTTCTGAATGCCCGGTTATACAGTGATCATTAAAAGAACTTGATGAAGAACCAAAATCAGGTTTGAATGCAACTTGTAGTCAGTTAACCTGACTGAAAAACAGATTGATACAAGGCATGGAGGGGATTCAAATACATACCTCGCTGTTTATTTAAATGGTACAATAATCTATTTATCATGGAGCAATGCTTCATTTAGACTGATATACTGAGTGCAATTTCATTAATGAGAAAATGAGAAAAAAGAGGACACTTATGCATGGATTAAATTGGTTCACCTGAGTTATGAGGAAGGCCATAAACCATTGTCCATTGATAGCACTCTCTTTCAGAACAGTTGGGCATACATTAAATTCAGATTTGTGCCTGTTACACACATGTTTCATTGTAAATTTGTAACCGCAGGAGTCTTATCAATGGCCCAATTCCAGTTAATATATGGTTGATGCAACATTTCATTCAATTTGTAACATTCCTTGCAAATTGTCACCAGGATTGAAAGAGTGACGCCCTTCAGCAGGTAAAGATCTCGTGGTAGGATTAATGCATGAATGTGGATTGTTGACCTATTTTATTTGAAGGTCAATGTAATGCATTTGAAGGCATGAGAAATGGGAATGAATTCTGTAGCTTCCCATACTCCAATTCCAAAATATGTGCACATCCCCTCACTGGTGAGGTGGAGTAGTTGCACCGTCTTAGACGATTGATGTGGGTTCAATCCCGTCCAACCTCATGTGGGGAAGTAAACAAAAATTTTAAAAAATGTAGTTTTTTTTTTTTTGGTAAAGATTGTACTGCTATAACTGTACACAAAATTACAACTCCACATCGGAGTATACAAAATAAAACAAAAAATGATGAAACATTAGGCTTGGTAGAATACCTGACCAAAATGTTTTACATGTTTTACAACAAAGCACAAGAACTACATATTGTATTCATTTTCGCAAGGTAATGGTGCCAACTTTGTCCTCGTGGATGATTTGAGCCAACTCATAACCAGGAGCTTGTGGATCATATATAGTGCACCCCAAAGGAGATTGGGCTGCTGCTAAATTTGTTTCATTCTCTGTATACATGCGTGGTTTTCCATTCAATGAGTTGAGAGGAGAGCGTACTGAATGTTCTTAAGTCCCTTAAGGCTGTCCATGGAATGTTTCCATTGCCTCGTATCCAAGCAATAGCGGTGGTTGAATCCGATTCAAGCCACACATGAGATGCACAAAGAGAGGAGCATAATTGTAGCCCATGAACAAGTCCTTTCAACTCCAGAATGTTGATAGAAGCTGCACGCACCCTAGCTGCAATCGCCGTCAGACATTCTCCTTTATGGTTTCTAATAATTGCACCATAGCCAAATCGATCCTCCGCCCTTGAACCATCAGCATTAATTTTCAGCCAACCTACAAGAGGGGGGACCCAAGAGACCTGTTTTACCTCTTTTTTTGTTTCCACTATAGAGATACCAAAGAGATTCCATTTTTTTTGAAAGGGGAGAAGAAGTGTCCTGAAAAATCTGTCCAGCAAAAAAGGATCTTGTATCCTGAAAAATGTGTCCTGAAAAATGTGTCCAGCAAAAAAGTGTCCTGAAAAATGTAGTTTTAATTGTATCCATTGAAACATAAATACAATTATCATCTTTCAATACAATGGACAAACAATGGGGAGACAAATGTAGTTATTTCTTATCATGAAAAGAAATGGAACGAAACAACTTTCATGAAAATGAGTTAAACAACTCAATGGATGGAACCTTCCAAATAAATTAAAAAACACTCTTGTTTAAGCTCTCCCTTTTGTGTGTTCTTCATTTCGGTCCTGTTTCAGGGAAGTCCCCTCGTTATGCTTGTGACAACACAAAAAATCCCAACTTGATCTCTTATGGGTTCTGTAACACCTCTCTGAGTGTAGGAGAGAGAGTTTCAGACCTCGTGAAGAGGTTGAGTCTGGAAGAGAAGGTGACATTTCTGGTGGACAAGGCAGGGCTCTTGCCGAGGCTCAGCATCCCGAGCTATGAATGGTGGTCCGAGGGATTACATGGGGTGTCTTACGTAGGCCCCGGAACGAATTTCTCGATCTTGGTCCCCGGCGCGACGAGTTTTCCTCAAGTCATCCTCACTGCTGCTTCTTTCAACAGTCACTTGTTTGAGGCCATTGGAAAGGTGAGCATGAATCATGTAATTCTCAATGCATAACCTCCTTGTTTGTTTGCAAGGAATAAATGAGTATAGCTATGTTGACATTGATGTCACATACATATATGTCTCCCCTGGAATGATTCTTTTTATTTTCAGAATATTTAATTTAATATTGCTACCCAAACGGGGCGTTAATTTATGGTGTACGCAGGTGGTCTCCACAGAAGCCAGGGCAATGTACAATGTGGGACTAGCAGGGCTGACATTCTGGAGTCCTAACATCAACATACTCCGCGATCCCAGATGGGGAAGAGCCCAGGAGACTCCTGGAGAAGATCCAGTGCTGTCGGGCAAATACGCAGCCGCATATGTTCGTGGATTGCAACAAGCAGATGATCCAAATAAACTCAAGGTCGCTGCTTGTTGTAAGCATTACACTGCCTATGATTTGGATAACTGGAAAGGGATCGACCGCTACCACTTCAACGCTAAGGTAATTAATGCTGTAACAAATGCATAAAATTAAGGCCTTTTCCATTAAGTGGATCAAATATGCTATTAATGTATATGTGTGTATTTTAATTATCATTAGGTGACGAAGCAAGACATGGACGATACGTTTCAGCCACCCTTCAAGAGCTGTGTGACCGAAGGGAATGCAGCGAGTGTGATGTGCTCGTACAACCAAGTTAATGGTGTCCCTACTTGCGCCGATCCCGACCTCCTCGCAGGAGTGGTCCGAAGAGAGTGGAAGCTTAATGGGTGGATATCTCTTCTTTCCAGTTTCCATTGCTTCAATTCTTCAACATGTTCTTATGATGGCGGAGGAAAGAAAAAGGAAAAAACAAGAGGCTGGACTATTGACGGGTGTTTTGGGGTGCTCTGGTCGGGAGGACCCTGGCGGAGATGGGGGCTTCCCCCCCTCTACCCATCCTTGCTCCCTCAGGTGATCCTGGTCTCCCTTCTACATCTTCCCTTGTCCCTCCCCTCTCACCTCCTCCCCTTCCCTTCTCACCAGCTCTCCCCCCACCTTCTACCCCATCTCCCCCCTCAACTACTTCCCCTTTCACTTCGTCCACCATTGCACCTGCTAAAAAACCCCCTCCCCCTAGAGGGGGAACCATTGACAGTATATTCAAAGCATTTAATATGAAATCCATAGATGGCAAACCATCAACAGCACAATATCCTCATCTCACTTCACTTCCTCCCCCTTCAGCACACCCCCCTCTTTCCTCTGCCCAACTCCCTTCCACTGCTCTCCATCCCTCTTCACCTCTTCCAGCTCCACCGCCCCCCCCCCCCACCTCCTGAGGCTTTCCCGGCTCTTCCTTCTCGAGGGTTGGAACCTCGGAAGCAACGCAAACCAGTCTCGGTCCCTCCCCCCTCATCCTCCTCCCTGGTGAAAACCTGGGGTTCACTCCTTCAGCGAGAACGCCCATCCTCCCTCATTGGTTTGATGAGGTTTATCGAGCCTACCATTGACGGTGCTGCAGTGGTAGCAACTCTAAATCCTTCAGCCTATGCTAAGAACTCCTTGCAATGGGATCAGGCAGTGGTCGGCTATATCATAGGAAAAATTCCTGTGTACACCCCTTTTTTGCAATTCCTAAAAATCAAGTGGAATCCCAAAGGAGAGATTAAGCTTTTCCTTCATGGAAATGGATTTTTTACAGTTAAGTTCAGTCTACTAGAGGATCTGAATTCTGTTCTTGAAGGTGGCCCCTGGACAATGGATCATCGTCCATTCATCATCCGTAAATGGTCTCCGGAAGTGCGAATGGAGCAAGAACGTCTAAGTAGCATTCCCATTTGGGTTCGTTTGCCAAATCTTCCCCTTCACCTTTGGGAGGAGGACTCCCTAAGTCGAATAGGAAGCACTATAGGAGTACCACTTTATGCGGACTCTGCAACACTCCGTTGTTCAAGAGCATCGTATGCCCGAATATGTGTGGAAGTGCAGGCCTCGCAAATTCTTCCGGACTCTGTAACAGTAGAAGTATCACCAGGTCAACGGGAATCCTTCAAGCTTGACTATGACTGGAAGCCCATAGCCTGCCTTTTTTGTCAGACTTTCGGACACGATGAAGCATGTTGCATCATGAAGCCACTTCCAGAGAAGGTCCCCACTGCCACAGAAATTAGAAGGAATGTGGCTGCCAATTCCTCACAAGCTAAAGGAAAAGAAAAGCAGGTCTTACAATGGCAAGCAGTTAAACCAGTCCGAAACAAGAGCAATCCTAAGCTCATGTCTAATGCAATGAAACAAAGTTCATTCAGACCTCATGAAGGGCAAATTTCTGGTTCAACTGCTATTAACAAGTTCACTGTATTGAAGGATTGCTCCGAATCTGATCCACATGCTCCAAATTGTTCCGAATCTGATCCACATGCTCAGGAGGTTCTTTTGGACACCACGCAAATCCAAGCTCACCTTCAACAAGAAACAACTCCACTTCCAATTATTGCAAGCTCCTCATCATCAAATGTTGCTGTAGCTATACCCCAAGTCAAAGAAGGGCAGATGGAGGCTAATCCCCAAGTCAAAGAAGGACAGGTGGAGACAGACCCTCTAGTCAAAGAAGGGCAGACAAAGGGCACAACTTTACCACTGTAAATTTTAATGCTGGCAGCCAAAAAATCCATGAAGGTGGTGGCCCCATTATTGACCTGTTTCCATCCTCTACAGTTAAGGATCATGACTCCCCCTCTCTTACCAAAGCACATGAAGTGCCTAACCTGGGAGCTAGTCAAAAGGGAGGCAACAAGAAGTCTAAGCAGAAAAATGGGCCAGGCTCAAAAAAAGGCAATAACAAAGGTAGTGATCTAATAAAAGATTTCTTTAAAGATCTTGCTGATGATAACTCTACCCCCAACAGAAGTTCTTCAGTCCCCTCTATAAAAAGCCCCCTCCCTAAAGGGGGCAAGAGGGATTGAAGACTGGTCAGATTTTGAGTGTCCCCCCCCCCCCAACTTGTTTCCATGAATTGTCTGTTTTGGAACATTAGGGGCTTAATGGGTGGTGAAAAGCAACTGGAATTGAGCCACTTTTTAAGTGGTCATAAGTCATCTCTTATAAGCTTGCAAGAAACGAAATTAACTGAAGCAGGGCTCAATGCATTGAAGAGGAAACTGGCTTATCATGACTCTTTCCATTTGTCTGCAGATGGGCGCATCTGTTTGCTATGGAATAATAACCTTTTTGATGTCAACATACTGTGCCGCTCCCATCAATATACCCATTGCCAGGTCCTATGTAAAAAATCCCAGTCATCCTTCCTTGTAACCTCAGTTTATGCATCGAATAATTACTTGGACCGGCTCCAACTCTGGCGCTCTTTACAAGAGATATCTGAAACTGTATTGTCCACTCCCTGGCTTGTGGGGGGGGGGGGATTTCAATGAAGTCAGATATAGCAACGAAAAAATTGGTGGTCGCCCAGCTCAAGCAAGAAGGCTTTGCAAGTTTAATGAGTGCATCTCCAAGTCCTTTCTCTCTGATCTCAAGGCATCTGGGCACACCTTCTCCTGGTCCAACCGTCAGGATGTCCACATTATGAGCCGCTTGGATCGTATTTTGGTAAATTCAGCGTTCATCAATGTATATCCTCACTCAATGGTGACTTATTTAGCGCCAGGTATCTCTGACCACTCTCCCATGCAAGTGATATGTGAACCTCTTATCCCATCTGGTCCAAAACCTTTTAAGTACTTTGAGATGTGGGAATCCCACCCTACCTTCAAAACCACTGTTGAAGCAGCCTGGGGAACACAGGTCGTCGGCAACCCTCTATATCGGCTGGTAAAACAAATATCTGCCACCAAGCAGGCTCTCAAGCAATGGAATATATCTTGTTTTGGCCCGATTCAACATTCGTTAAGGAAGCAGAGAGACAATCTGGAAGCAATTCAAGGTCGACTACAACAAAACCCCCTGGATCAGAATATCATTTCTGAGGAACAATCTGCCCGGGCTCAATATCAATGTTGTCTGCATCAAGAGGAAAGCTATCTCCGTCAGAAATCCAGGCAACTATGGTTATCTTCAGGCGATTCCAACTCCCGCTTCTTCCATGACTCGATCAAGAGTCGCACAGGGGTCAACACCATCAGATCTCTCACTCAGTCCGATGGAGAGGAGCTTACAGATCCAGAAGGCATTAAACAACATATAGTTCATTACTTCACCGACCTTTTGAATCGGGACTCTGGTTCTCCTGTTCCCACCCTTCAGGCCCATGATACCATTTCAGTCTCTGAAAATCAAAGTTTGCTTGCTCCTATCACTCCTGAAGAAATTAAGAAGGCTACCTTCAGCTTAAAGCCACTGAGTTCTCCTGGTCCAGATGGTTTTCCAGCCCGTTTTTACCAACTTTTTTGGGATCTGGTGCATCACGATTTGGTGGAAGCTGTCCAATATTTCTTTAATTCTGGTAATCTTCTAAAGCAGGTCAGCCACTCGTTTATCACCCTCATTCCTAAGTCTTTGAATGCTGCCTCATTGGACAATTATCGGCCCATCTCTTTATGTAATACCTTGTACAAAATTATTACTAAGGTGATGGCGTTGCGGCTCCGTGATGTTCTCCCCCACCTTGTCAGCGAACATCAAGCAGCGTTTATAAAGGGAAGAAGCATACACCAAAATATCCTCCTAGCCCATGAGATGATAAAGTATCTACACTCTCCAGGCAAGTCTAGAGCTTGTATCAAAATTGACCTTCGAAAGGCATTTGATAGTGTCCGTTGGAGCTACCTTGAGGAAGTTCTTAGGAGCTGTCAGCTTAACTCTCATTGGATCCGTCTTTGCATGGAGTGTATTACCTCGGCCAAGTATTCTGTCCTTATCAATGGCTCTTCGGCAGGCTTTTTTTCTTCAAGTTGTGGTATCCGTCAGGGGGATCCCCTCTCTCCTTTGTTATTTTCACTGGTCATTCAGGCTCTTTCCTCACAGATCAACAATCTCGTTTCGGGTGGAATGATGGGGAGGTTTGTCCGAGGGAAGCTAAACATCTCTCACCTGGCATTTGCGGATGACCTTCTAGTCTTTTCTGACACCGCCTCAAGCTCGGCCTTCGTCCTCTCTGCTCTCTTTTCCCAATTTGCTGATTCATCTGGGCTGATGTTAAATAATGCAAAAAGTCAAGTCTTCGCAAGCTCCTGTTCTTCCTCAATCACCTTCGCCAAGCATCTCAACATTGGTCTATTTGCCTTGCCTGTACGCTATCTTGGACTTCCTCTTTTCCATGGGACCCTAAACAATAGGCTATGTCAGCCCCTTGTGGATAAGGTTCGTAAGAGGATTTCCTCTTGGGCTGGTCACTCTCTTTCTAAAGCAGGTCGGGCAGAGCTTATAAGGTCGGTTCTCTCCACCTATCAAATTTTTTGGTCCTCTGCTTTTCGAATTCCTCGTAGGACTCAAAAGGAAATCGAGAAACTTCTTCGAGACTATTTTTGGCAAGGTAATTCTCTACAAAGGAAGATGCACCAGGTCAGCTGGGAAAATATTTGCAAGCCATTCGAAGAAGGAGGTCTCGGAATCAAACACATCCGCGACTGGTCTGAAGGCTCAATAGGGGTCCGTTTTTGGGAAATAGCCAGTCAGAAACCATCCATGTGGGCTAACTGGATGAGGACAAGATACCTTCGGAAGGACAATATTTGGAGGGTATCAGCTCCCTCGGGCTGCTCTTCCACCTGGTCATCAATTATACAAGCCAGAGACTGGATCCAACCCAAAGTCCAATACTTAATTTTTGAAGGAAAATCCATAAATTTATGGTTTGACCCATGGATAAATGGCAAAGGCTTAGAACAAGTACTTGGAAGGGTTTCCTATGATTGGGGTCCCCCTAAGGAAGCAACTGTTGCTGTCTTTATATCGCAGGGCAAGTGGGTCAAGCCGCAGCGCTGCTCAGAGGACCTTGATCTGGTCTGGTCGGATATTGAACAGCTTGATGTTGGAGGGATGGGTGAAGATCTACTGATCTGGCCAGATAGCAACATAGGGAAACTTAGCCTCCCTGAGGCATGGAAAGCAGTCCGAAGCAGGGGTGTCCTTCATCCATGGTCAAAATGGTTGTGGAAACCATTTCAAACCCCTAAGCACTGTCTATGTGTGTGGCAAGCATCTCTAAACAAGCTGCCAACTCTTATTCGGCTCCAAAGGAGAGGACTTACCCAAAATGTCTCATGTCCCTTATGTTTGTCTGGGAATGAGGACGCTGATCATCTCTTCTTGGGCTGTGCTTATGCTAGATTCATTTGGATCAAGCTATTCCGTGATCTCCACATCTGTGCCGTTCTTCCTTGCAGGTTAGCTCTCTTCCCTGACTGGATTTCAGCCAATATATCTGAACCATTCAAGAAGGAGATTGCTATTATCTTGCTTTCCACTACTTTCTGGTATATCTGGACTGAACGCAACAATAGAGTCTTCCATGATAAAAGACTACACAAACTTGTTGTCCTAAGAAAAATCAAGGCAAGCATCAAGCTTAGAACACTCAATAAAGTCTTTCAGATCACCAGGACTCCAGAGCTGATCATGGTCTCAAACGCTTTTGATGTTCGAATCGATGAGAAGGAGACAACCACTTCTATAGTCAAGTGGATAAAGCCGGATGACGGCTGGATGAAGCTCAACACGGACGGTTCTTTGGCTGATGATAGAGGAGGTTATGGGGCTCTTATCAGAAACTCCAACTCAGAATTTCAAATCGGACTGGCTGGACGATTGGATCTCCCCTCCATCAACCTTCTGGAACTTAAAGCGATCGAACAAGGAGTAATGTTAACAAGTACTTTGCAGCCTCATAAGTTGTGGATTGAATCTGATTCCACCACAGCTTTGGCATGGCTCCAAGGTAGAGGGAACATTCCCTGGACTGCAACTCGTTCTCTTCGCAATATCCATTTCTTCCTACAACACTTGGAGGAGTGGAAATCCTCTCACATCCACAGGGAAGGTAATTCTCCAGCGGATATTCTCGCTGCTTTTCAGTCCATAAGAGGCGAGTCTCTCATTCTACCCCAACAGCTGTGGAAGGAAATGAAAGAAGCCTTAGATAATGACAACAAAGACCTCGGGTTTCTTCGAATCAGGGATAAATAGCAATATTTGGTGTAACTTCTTTCTTTTGAAAACAGGGGATTGTTAGATATAGGAGATTTGTCAACTTATGGCACTCCTGATGATCTAATCTTCCCCATTTTGTTTCAAACAATCCCTGTGTATTTGTATAAAGTTATAGCAATACAACCCTTTGATTACCAATCAAAAAAAAAAAAACATGTTCTTATGATTTTGTTGATAAAGATGACCATCGATCTACTTTTTTTTGTTTTAATTTGTTTGGATGCAGGTACATAGTTTCAAACTGCGACTCCGTGAAAGTGTTCTATTACTCCCAAAACTACACTAAAACTCCCGAGGAGGCTGCAGCCAAGGCAATCTCAGCAGGTGATCAAGTTTCATCAAACTCAAAATCTTTTTGTCTCATACAATTCAATCATATCCACCACTCAATCTTAATATCCATGGCTGGATCTCGACTGTGGTGTATTCCTCGGCTAGTACACGCAAGCAGCAGTTAAACAGGGCTTAGTCTCCGAGTCTCAGGTGGACAGGGCGCTCACCAACAACTTCACAGTTCTGATGCGCCTCGGCTTCTTCGATGGCGATCCAACCAAGCTTCCTTACGGAAACCTCGGCCCGAAGGACGTGTGCACTCCTGAAAACCAAGAACTCGCTCGTGAAGCCGCCAGACAGGGTATTGTGCTTCTGAAGAAAAACAAAGGGACTCTGCCGCTCTCGCCCACCTCCATCAAGTCCTTGGCATTGATAGGTCCCAACGCCAATGTCACGAAAACGATGATCGGAAACTACGAAGGTAAGGTCTCACAATTTCAAGAGTTCTAACATGCCAACATGAATTATATATGTCCACCTAGTAACAATGTTTGTATAAATCAGGTACACCCTGCAAATACACAACTCCCTCACAAGGCCTAACCGCCACTGTCCCCACCGTCTACCAACCCGGATGCCTCGACGTGGCCTGCGTGGGGGCCAGCCTCCAATTGGACCCCGCCAAGGCCGCGGCATCCCAAGCCGATTCGACCATCTTGATCATGGGTGCGGACCAGTCCATAGAGGTGGAGTCTCTCGATAGGCTCGATCTTCGCCTCCCCGGCCAGCAGGAGCTCCTCATAACGGAAGTTGCAAAGGCGTCCAAGGGACCGGTCATCCTAGTCATAATGTCCGGGGGTGGCATGGACGTATCGTTCGCGAAAGCAAGTGATCTCATTTCCGGGATTCTTTGGGCGGGCTACCCTGGAGAAGCCGGGGGAGCTGCATTGGCCGATATCATATTTGGGTCTTACAATCCAATTAAGTTCAACATCAACATCACATCAATAAAGTCCACTTACAAATAAATCTTCTTCTTCTTCACCAGGTGGGAGGTTACCCATGACTTGATACCCCGAGTCGTACGTCGACAGCGTCCCTATGGACAACATGAACATGAGACCGGACCCGAGCACCGGCTACCCCGGAAGGACTTACAGGTTCTACACCGGCGAAACCGTGTATTCTTTCGGCGACGGCTTGAGTTACTCCCACTTCAGCCACCACCTCGTTAAAGCACTACCCAAACTAGTCTCGATCCCACTCGAAAAGGGCCATGAGTGTCGCACCAAGCGATGCGGGTCAGTCAAGCTTCTCCAAGACCAATGCGAGGACCTCGCTTTCGATGTCGAATTGAGGGTCATGAACAACGGAACCATGGACGGGAGTCACGTCGTCTTCCTCTACTCGTCCCCGCCAGCGGTGCACAACGCGCCGAAGAAGCAGTTGTTGGCGTTCGAGAGGATCACATTGGGTGCCCAAAGGGAGGGAGTGGGCGTTCAGGGTGGACGTTTGCAAGGATTTAAGCGTGGTGGATGAGCTAGGGAACCGCAAAGTGGGGATCGGGTCTAACGTGCTTCATGTGGGTAGCTTGATGCACTCCCTGAGTGTGAGAATCTGAGTTGGGGGAGGTGGGTCATCGAAGGTTTTAATAATGACATCCGAATGGAAGAATTGTGTATGTTCCATGGAAGCTTGGGAGAGATTGTATCTCCCCATTGTTTGTCCATTAATGCTCAACGGATACAATAAAAACTACTTATTTTGGGATTGGAATTTGGGAAACCACAGAATTCATTCTTATTTCTCAACCTTATCAATGAATTATACCTACATTGAGCATTAATGGATTATGGATGCTGTTCTAGACATTCATTGAGTTAATACATGTCCCTGTCCCATATGCCAAGCCAACAACATTTTTGAAATTTTTTATGCTGGAAAGAGAGGAAGAGTTGAAACAACAAGAAAATTAGTATTGATGAGACTAGAAAATATTTTTCTGTTGTTCCAACAAATTTTTCTAGGGGATGAACTAACCCTTCTCCCCCTTTCTCTGGCATGGCTGGTTGAAATGTTGGTTCCGTCGGAACCCCTGTCTTCAGAAGGATGATCCGCCTCCATCCCCCCCCCCCCCCCCCCGCCCGCCTCTTCCAATCGAATCCCCTCTCCTCCTCTTCCTCCGCAAAATCCTACCCCCCTCCGCCAAACCCTTCTTTCTCCTCTCCCCCTGTCATTGTTGACCCACATTTCCTACCCTTCGTTCCCCTTCGGCTCCTGTGCCTTCGGAGCATCGTCGACATAGTAAGACTCCCCATCCTAGAAATCTAAGCCCTCTTCCTCTCAACTACCTGTGTAGAGGAGCGTCAGCAGAGGTAAGGCTTGGGTTCAATGGAGTCTGCAAGAAAGGAAAAGAGCCCTTTGTGAGGTCCAGGAACTTCTCTCCACTGATCCCTTAAATCTTCAGCTCATCGAACGGGAAGAGAATCTAGACAATCCTTTATGGAAGCCCTTCCAGTGGAGGAGATCTTTGTATGGTAGAAGTCAAGAGAAAATTGATTTAAGGTAGGGGACTCGAACACCAAGTTCTTATAGTTTTTTCCCCAAGAAAATCAAGAAATTCGATACGTAGACTTCGACAGTTTGATGGCTCGAACACAGAAAATCCAGACCATATCAAAGACATTATTGTTGAGTACTATCATAATCTTTTAAAGAGAGAATCCAGTCTCCCAGTTCCTCAGCTTCCTCAGCTGCATTTCCAGTCCCACGTATCTGCCACTGAAAATAATAACCTCCATGCACCAGAGATCAAGCACTTCTAGTCCGCCCTCCTTCTTTGAGCAGCACATTATAGCCCAGTTCACCAAATGAGGCCTCCTCCTCTCCTCTCTTGCCCCTCTCCATAGAAAACATCTACGCATCACATTGACGCATTCGAGGACACCCATCAGCACATTGAATAGAAGATGCATGGGGAGGCTTGTGAGCACCGGTTATAGTAACGACAACCGACCTCCCCAACTAAGAGTTCTGCTTTTCCATCCTCCCAATTTCTTCTCAAATCTTGCCACCGAAGGATCGCATCCTTCTTTTGTCATCCTGCCTTTCACCAATGAGAACCCCAGATACTTGAAAGGAAACGTACTAGTGGCACAAGCCATGCATGCCGCAAGACGAGTTTCTTCATTTGGAGAGACATTGATTTCGTGCATTGTTGATTTGCACAAGTTTAGCTTCAGAGGCGATAACATTCCAAAACAACGCGCAAACCGTGGATGCTCCTCTCCGAATTCTCGCTGAGCATAATTGTGTCATCCATGCACTATCTTATCGAGACTTTACTTCCATTTTGTGAGCTAGAAATACCCCAATCCAACCTGCCCCTTTTTCCTTTGCGTAATGCCTCTGTAGGACATCAACCACTAGGACAAGGAGAATGGTGGAAAGAGGATCCTTATGTCTTAAGGCCTAGCCCAAGGGGATGAAGCTAGTCACCTCCCCATTGATAGATACAGAAGCATGAATTGTATTGATACATTTTCTATAAATGCATTTATGCAATTTGTTAGAGTATATGTTCCATTTTCTTATTAAAACATGCATATCTTATTAGATGAGATATATTATTTTTAAAAATTTCAAAACATCGGTAAACTTGATTTTTAAGGTTGAAAAATGGATTGGATGTAACATTATATATCCATATTAACAGCCCATTAGACGGGAATTTGTTAGAGTATATGTTCCATTTTCTTATTAAAACATGCATATCTTATTAGATGAGGTATATTAATTTTAAAAATTTCAAAACACTTGTAAACTTGATTTTTTAAGGCTGGAAAATAGATTGGATGTAACAATATCCATATTAACAGCCCATTAGACGGGAATTTCACCCCAATAAAATATATGAAATTTTTTTTTCATAAAATTAAAAGAAATACACCTTGTGGTTCAACCGTTGGTGTGTCAATATTTTCAAAAATTTATCGATAGTATCTGTGTCAACATAGTTAATAGAATACTGGATTAAAGACATCTAAGTCCCTACAAACATGAGAAAACCCATATAAGTCCCTACTAAAATTGGGACAGACGTACGAGTCTCTGAAAACTCACAAAAACCCAATTATCATTCCTGAGTTAAATTTCCATCCAAACTTAACGAAATATTCACATAATATTTCATCACATATAATTTTGTAGACATTGAAGTCCTTGTATACAGTCATAAAGATTAATTAGTCTCTGCAAAAGATAAAATTGCCCCTGAAAGACTTTCACATTAAATTGTGTGCACATTACGGTCCCTATAAATAATCATAAAGACAAATTAGTCCTTACAAAAGATAAAATTGCACCTGAAAGACTTTTACATTTAATTAGATAGACATTACATTTCTTATAAGCAATCGTAAAGAAAATTGGTCCATGTAAAAGACAAATGCCCCTGAAAGATTTTTACATTTAATTGTGTAGATATTGCAGTTCTTATAAATAATCATAGTTAAAAAAGACAAATTACTAGTTAAAAAGACTCAAATAATTCTAATTAACTATAGATTACCAAACTAAATAAAATACAACATACACCAAACTATTTTCATTCAACCTAAATAAGCCATGTGAAGCAACCTATGTGAAATTTTGTTTTAGAGCCTCTAACCTTCATTAAAATACACAGAGAAAAATCAATTAAACCATGCCCCATGACAACCCATGCAATATCCTTTAAAGCCCCTAGCCTTTACTAAATTTACCACCCAATGCCATTGATCTCTTCTTCAACCCATACGAATCTTCAACCAAATATCAACCTGCAACACATTCGAAAATATCTTCGATGAAACCATCAAATCCCTTTCGATGAATTTATCTACAACCAAACACCATGCAAAAAAATAAACAGGGATGCCAACGATGAACGCTGATAGGGTTGTTGTCGTGGACGATTCACGGAGGGTTAGATAGACCCTTTTATTCTATTTTTAGGGTCTCATGGAGAGTTAAAGGGGGGCCGGATGAGGGAGAGTGATGGGAGAGAAAAAGTCAGTGATAAATTACCATTTCATTGTATAGGTTATTCGAACCACCTTAAACAAAGAAGACATTGTTTATGTCAAATTGAAATTAAAAAGTGACTAAGATTTGGGATTCCCAATGGCATAATCCATGTCGAACAATTTTAATCATAGAAGACATCGTCTATGTTGAACTCGTAGAGTGAGTTAGATATAAGATTTTTATTTAAATAAATAGGGTGGGTAGGATAAATAGTGGGGTGGCTATAACCGCGCCCAACATTAAAATGTGAATTAGAATCCAGAGTTACAAAAAGTGCTCCGTTGGGGTGTTAACGTTAACCAGGGGTGAGATTTCTCCAACTATCAGTCCAGGTATCAGCCTCCCATAGGTTACTAACAGAACTGATGACTACGGGTTCTGCGCCCCCTTCTATGCTATCAACTTCACATGCTCTCCTCCGTCCAACCCCCCTCTCTCCTCTCCATTTCTTCCTCCACCATCGCCATGCACTCGTCCCCGTCGTTGTAGTTGTGCACTCATCGTCATCACTGTCACCGTGCCCTCCTTTGCTCGATTATTACGTTCTCTCTATCTTCCTCCCCCCTTCTCCCTTCCGTGCCCTCCTCTGTTTTCTCTATGCCATAGCCCTTTGTCGTGCCATGTACCTTGCCATCGACGTGCCCTCTTCTGTTGTTGTTGTTGTTGTTATTGTCATACCCTTTCACCATCGCAATAAGAGATGTGAATTCTGTATTTTTTGTTTGGTTTGAAGTGGGAATATTATGAGATGTGTTTGATGGTTTAGAAAAATGCATGTGTTTTCCCTTGCTTTTTAATTAGTTTTATGGATAATGTTACGTACAGATTCATTTACAACCCTAATTACAGTCTACATATGTTTTGAATTTTTTTAAAATTGTATACTTTATCTAATAGTGTACATGCTTTAGAAAAATGAAGCATGTACTCCAATGAATTGCATTGATGCATTTTTTATTATTTTTGTATCGAAACATATACTTTGTTAATGTAAGTATATGCTCCGTTATTTTTCTATCAAAGGATATGGAACTGGAATTGAGGCTGTAAAAAAACTTGTGTGCAACAACACTTTAATTTTATTGGTTCGAATCATCATTTTTTGGGGTGGTGTAGGGCTATTTTCTGAGCCCAATGACATTGCACCACATGTCCACGTCTCATGACCCAATTACTAAGGGTCCACGAACCGAATCCGTGAGTTCAACCCATCAGCCCACTACCATACGACAACCAGAACATTCTAAGTCAGGATTGGGATCAAATTCTAATGTATGATAGATTTTGATGTGGATGGGATTGAGGCTCACCAAATAAATTAGTAAAATACCAGCTGATAGAAATCAAGGGTCACAATATCAGAATCGCATGGAATTTTACACGGAGATAGATATCGTTGAGATTTTGTTAGTAATTTTTATATTTGTGATTTCTCTCTCATAATAAATCATATTTGATCTCTATCAATTCCTATTATCATCTAGGATCTCATAAAATCAACGATAACTAATTTCGATTTTTACTATTTTTAGTAATTTTTTAAATTTTCTTATTATTAGTTTAAAAGAAAATTTGTACGCAAAGGAGATCAGTTTGTTATCAATAATATTTCAAATTTCTTTCCGTTATGGGGTTTTCTTCTTATAGGTTCAAGGAGTTATGAGATCTTGATGTAAATCAGATTACTACTATCGTTTCACACTACATTAAATCCCAATCAAATATATTATGATTTGGGGCAGTCAACATCCCCCAAAGTCTCTCACAAATCCTAAAATACCCCAGATCGAAGATTGATTGATTGTTGATCTGATCAGCCTACACTATATATAGGGAACCAAATCTTCCTACGGAGGTAAGTTAAAAACTTTTTTTTCCCTGGAAACCCTAGATTCCTATTAGATTGACTTGGATGTCAGAGAGCATTTTAGAGGTCATCCCCTCCCTTTTTAAACATTCAAGCTCTTGGGACGTTGGTGGTTAGCACCATCCAGTCAGACAAGAGCAGAGCAGACAGATATCACAACTCGGATGTAGTTCATCGATTTTTGTCCCCTCTAGGTGGCAATAACCAAACGTTTAGAGATTTCATATATTCAAATGAGACTACAAGAATGATTGATTGTAAGTGTAAAGGAATAGTTACGCAGGGTGCTTCATCGAATTGTTTTTATTGTTGGACTTGTTGCCCTATTGTTGACAATATAATTTACAAACCAATAGATCATGGGATTATAGACCACGTGGTTCTATTTGTACCCCTCTAATATATAAATAACCCCCCCCCCCCCCCCCCCCCCCCTATATGGATTGGCCGTAAAAGATCCATTTAAATCTTTCTGATAAGTATGCCCCCAATTTATACATCCACCTAATTTTTTGTAGGAAAATCTTTTATCAGCGATCCTTTTATAAACACACACACACTTAGTGATTCATCATTAATCTAAAAATCCAACAAAATGTAGTATCTGGAAAGAACAAATTTGAAATAAATTGCTGGCTACGCCCGCGCGCACACACATATATATCCTTGTCATTTGATGATGTTATAAAGTATTGAGCTGGTTGGTTGGTTAATCCTTAGAAATTATACAAACACTGTTAGAATAAAAGAAGGAATTTTTCTTATTAATATTAGAGGAGTCAAGGCACAATTTATAGATCGATGCACAATGAAAAATCTAAAATATCATAAAAGAAAATTAAAAAAAACTAGGAAATTAATAATATCATAATAATGATAATAAAGATACAATATTCTTCTAATAATAACTCTTTAACAAACACTAAGTGTATTTCGTGTATATTGAATTGGTTAAATCTACTACCTTAGTTAGAAAGCAAATGGCGATCGGTGGTGTCACCGAAGGAGAAGAGTCAAATGCGGAGTGATACACAGAGATGAAAATAGAGACTTTTTAAACATCAAAAAGGGGATCCGTGGGCGTGGACTGCTGCGGAACACCAGGACAACACTTCTTCTCAACCAGGCGATGAATGAATCCAGTGAGAACGAAGAGAATAGGTGATGCGGCACGGAGATAATGCGGCAATGGGACTTCACGGTGAATGACACCAGTCGGCAGCAATAACAGGCAGGGAGACAAGGAGAAGAGCGGAGAGCAGATGGTGATGGAGGCCTTGCGGTGAAAGCGGGCGGTTATGTCTTGGTGAGAAAAAATACAGGGGCATAATAATATGTTTAAAGGAAAACGATATACTCAACCCTCATTGCAACCCCAATTGCAGTTTATACCGTCTTTTTTTTTTCAGTTGAAAAAATGAAAAAAATAATAATATCATACACTATGATAGAAGTTATAGACTATGATGGCACAGTGATACAGCACAATCATGGATCATTCGATTGCCATTGAGGACCATCAAATAGATGATTATAGATGATTTATAATTTTTATTATTTTTTCTATTTTTGGCAGTTTCAGAAGAGTTTGCTAGGATTTATTTTTATTTGTTTTAGGTACTATATTTATATTCGAATTTGAATCTTATTTAATATATTTAGATAAGCAGTTAAGATCCTAATATGTTAAGGATTCTCTGCACTATAAATAGACTTGTAAATGACATTATGAATTCAAATTATTGATTAGTTGAAGTTTTATTATTTTTCTCTATTGTATTTTGTTAAGAGTACTAACATTTATATATAGAACTACCAATTATTTGACATTTCATTGAAAATCAATAAGTATTTGAAGCCCAACATCTCTGACATCCTTCTATTCAAGAATCAATAGTCTTGTTAGAGCCAGTAAATTCATTACTTAGATTGAACTAGCAGAAGAGTGTGATCTTCACGCTATGGGACTGCATAAATGTAGGAAAAATTTACATGTAGGAAAAATTGAAATATCAGTTTCTCATACTCCAATTCCAATATATGGTTTTTATTGAATCCACTAAAGCGTAAATGCAATTGCAAATAATTCACAATGAGATCATTGTTTCAGTTCTATAGACAAACAATGGGGAGACACAGTCTCTCCTAAGCTTCCATGGAACCCAATTCTTCGTTTTTGGAATCTCATTATTATAACTTGCACATCATACCCTCAACAAAAATAAAAATAAAAAGAATTTTGACATTCGATGACCCACCTCCCCCAACTCAGATTATCACGTTCAGCGTGTGCTTCAAGCTCCCCACATGAAGCACATGAGACCCGATCCCCACTTTGCGGTTCCCGAGCTCATCCACCACGCTCAAATCCTTGCAAACGTCCACCCTGAACGCGATCACTCCCTCCCTTTGGGCGCCCAATGTGACCCTCTCGAACGCCAACAACTGCTTCTTCGGAGCGTTGTGCACCGCCGGCGGGGACGAGTAGAGGAAGACGACGTGACTCCCGTCCATGGTTCCGTTGTTCATGACCCTCAATTCGACGTCGAATGCGAGGTCCTCGCATTGGTCTTGGAGAAGCTCGACCGATTCGCATCGCTCGGTGCGGCACTCATGGCCTTCTTCGAGTGGGATTGAGACTAGTTTGGGTGGTGCTTTAACAAGGTGGTGGCTGAAGTGGGAGTAACTCAAGCCATCGCCGAAAGAATACACGGTTTCACCGGTGTAGAACCTGTAAGTCCTTCCGGGGTAGCCGGTGCTCGGGTCCGGTCTCATGTTCATGTTGTCCATAGGGACGCTGTCGACGTACGACTCGGGGTACCAAGTCATGGGTAACCTCCCACCTGTTGAAGAAGAAGAAAGGACAAATAAATATAAGATTTATTTGTAAATGGATTTTATTGATGTGATGTTATTGATGTGATGTTGATGTTGAACTTACTTGGATTGTAAGACCCAAATATGATATCGGCCAATGCAGCTCCCCCGGCTTCTCCAGGGTAGCCCGCCCAAAGAATGCCGGAAATGAGATCACTCGCTTTCGCGAACGATACGTCCATGCCACCTCCGGACATTATGACTAGGATGACCGGTCCCTTGGACGCCTTTGCGACTTCCGTTATGAGGAGCTCCTGCTGGCCGGGGAGGCGGAGATCAAGCCTATCGCGAGTCTCCTTCTCTATGGATTGGTCGCACCCATGATCAAGATGGTTGCATCGGCCTGGGATGCCGCAGCCTTCGTGGGGTCCAATTGGAGGCTTGTCACCGCGCAGGCCACCCTGAGGCATCCGGGTTGGTAGATGGTGGGGACAGACGCGGTGAGGCCTTGTAAGGGAGTTGTGTATTTGCACGGAGTGCCTGGTTATACAACCATTGTTAGGTCGACATATTTCTCGTCCTGGAACTCTTGAAATTGTGAAACCTTTACCTTCGTAGTTTCCGATCATCGTTTTCGTGACATTGGCGTTGGGACCGATCACTGCCAAGGACTTGATGGAGGCGGGCGAGAGTGGCAGAGTTCCCTGCTTGTTTTTCAGAAGTACAATGCCCTGTCTGGCGGCTTCACGAGCGAGTTCTTGGTTTTCAGGAGTGCACACATCCTTCGGGCTGAGGTTTCCGTAAGGAAGCTTGGTTGGATCGCCATCAAAGAAGCCGAGGCGCATCAGAACTGCGAAGTTGTTGGTGAGCGCCCTGTCCACTTGAGACTCGGAGACTAAGACCTGATTAACTGCTGCTTGCGTGTACTGGCCGAGGAACAAACCACAGTCGAGATCCAGCCCTGCATTTGTAACATGGATATCATGATTAGGTGGTCGATTAATCTCAATATCAAATGAGACTGATGAAACTTCACCTGCTGAGATTGCCTTGGCTGCAGCCTCCTCGGGTGTTTTAGTGTAGTGTTGTTGGTTGTAGAACACTTTGACAGAGTCGCAGTCTGCAACTATGTACCTGCATTCAAACAAAACAACTGTAAATTATACATACAAGTAGATGGTCTCAACAAAATCACGACAACATGTATGATGTCAAATTAAACTTAGGGTGAGTCTGGAACACGTTTTGATTCTTTAGAAATCACATCTTTTTTTCTTTTGAAAATTGATTTCCACTTAACATACTTTTTGTTTATTTGAAAAACAGCTTTGATTTTAAATCAATTCTTAGATAATTGTTTCCAAACAAATATTTTTCAAAACAGCTCTCCATCCTATTTCCAGCAGCGATTTGGGCGGTGTGGAGAACTTGAAACCGGATAGTCTACAACTTTTATTTCGAGAATCTTTGGGAAGAGACGGAAGCTTGCATTAGAGACTGGGCATCACACTTGGTGGGTGTGAAGGGGCTGGAGTTTCGGGTGACAGGGTTCCTGGTGCTGGAGTGAAGAAGTGAGGATCCCGGGGTGGCTGCGGTTTCTTGACCGCGGGAGAAATCTCTTCTCCTTGGAGCAGAAAATCGTAGTTCACATGTTTTTTTCTTGTTATCTTTAATGTAATTGTTATTCTATTCCTCTCAACCCCATTTCGAACTCTGCAACCTTCCTGATTAATATCAAAGGAGACTCAGTCTACTGTTTATACTATAAAAAAAAAACTTTTGATTCCAATGTTTTAAAAATTACCAAAGCAATTTTTATGATAAAACTGGTTGACAATAGTTATTCCAGAATCTATTATTGTAATCAATTTAAAGCTTAACAGGTTATGGGGCCTTAACCAAGCTCCTATCTAGGTAAACATATTCTTTTGTAACTCATGTTGAAGAATTGAAACAATGGAAAATATAGAGAGAAGAGATACCCATTAAGCTTCCACTCTCCTCGGACTACTCCAGAGAGGAGGTCGGGATCGGCGCAAGTAGGGACACCGTTAACTTGGTTGTACGAGCACATCACACTCGCTGCATTCCCTTCAGTCACACAGCTCTTGAAGGGTGGCTGAAACGTGTCGTCCATGTCTTGCTTCGTCACCTATTAATAATTAAGATACACACATATTCATACCTTAGCGTGTGATATATCGGAAATGAAAATTTGATCAACCAAAACGCTTCAATTTGGTTATATTTTTGCATTTGTAACAGCAGTACCTTAGCGTTGAAGCGGTAGCGGTTGAACCCTTTCCATTTATCCAAATCATAGGCAGTGTAATGCTTACAACAAGCAGCAATCTTGAGTTTATTTGGATCATCTGTTTGTTGCAATCCACGAACGTATGCGATTGCGTATTTGCTCGATAGCACAGGATCTTCTCCTGGAGTCTCCTGGGCTCTTCCCCATCTGGGATCGCGGAGTATGTTGATGTTAGGACTCCAAAATGTCAGCCCTGCTAGACCCACATTGTACATTGCCCTGGCTTCTGTGGAGACCACCTGTAGACACCATACATTAACATCCCCGTTTGGGTAACAATATTAGTTATTCTGAAAAGTTAATCATTCATGTTTGATTGCACTTTTAGTTGTTCTTGTTGATAAATGTAATAGTGAAATTTTTTATGTTTGATTAACCATGAATAAATTGTGGATAAAAGATTAATAAAATATGGATATTTAATTATGAAATGTGAAAAGATGATATGGCATGTGAGCTTCTTTATACAAATTGAATAAATTGGGTGGAATAAATGTTTCAAAGTCGTGTGCAATAAACATGTGTGATTGGGGTCAAAATCGCACGTGCCGCCACATATGTTATTTATGTAGCCACACATTGTCCGTTCGAACTGCTTCGGGCCATTTGAATGACTAATGTGTGTTGTTTTTTAAAAACCCTTTTCACCACCTGTCAGTAGTGACAAATGGTGAAACCTTGCATTTAGCATTGGCCATTCGAATTGTTTCGAACCATTCGAATGGGGTGGAATCCCCCAGAGTTGTGCTATCTAGGAACGAACCCTATTCGAACAATGTTCGAATGGTAATATGTAAAAAACAAAAAACAAATGTAGCCACAATGCGTCGCACATGCCGCACGTACATGACAAGTTCATGCTGTTGGAAAGTCAATTAGCAGAAGCCAACAATAAACTCGAGATCAAACACAAGAATGAAACATCACATCACACGAAGAACACAAGATATACGTGGTTCGGCCTAGACCTACATCCACGGGGTAAAAAATAGATAATTCACTTTGATAGTTGATATACATTTAAGAGACTTACAAACTCCTTCAATGAGTTATCCTCTATTAGAACCCTCTCAACCTTCCCTTAGGATCTCTACATTGTATTATGTTTTGTCTAGCATTGCCATGAAACACTAAAAGATATTTATAGAGATAAATAATTTTCTCCTCAAGTAATATTCCAATTAATAAACAAATATTGTTCTCATTAATTATGACATTCACTTTCCTAATTAATAAACAAATATTGTTTCCTATTTTAAGAGATCACTTTAAATATTAATTAAAATCAAATCTTAAATAATATTCTACTTATTAGGTGTCTAACCTAATATGGTTTTATCATGTTCATCCGATGTGATACACCGGATCGAGAGATAATCCAAACGCGTGCACCATATACGTTTCATTAAAAGCGGTGGGCAATGCCAACAGCATATGCAGCCGCAATGCTGGCATGTGCAACAGCATTTAAAACATTGGATGGAATAATACAATTCCACAATGTCAACTTATTCTCAATTATTCTGATATAGTTTTTTTTTTTTTTTTTTTTTGATTGGTAATCAAAGGTTGTATTGCTATAAAGTTTATACAAATACACTGATATAGTTATGCTCACTTATTCCTTGTAAACAAACAAATAGATTACGTATTGAGAATTTCAAAGCCAAACATTTCGTCAAGTGATGGTCAATCCACATCTCACCTTACCAATGGCCTCAAACAGGTGAATGTTGAAAGAAGCTGCAGTGAGGATGACTTGAGGAAAGCTTGTCGCGCCGGGGACCAAGCTTGAGAAATTCGTGCCGGGGCCTACGTAAGACACCCCATGTAATGCCTCGGACCACCATTCATAGCTCGGGATACCGAGCCTCGGCACGGCCCCGGCCTTGTTCACCAGAAATGTCACCTTCTCTACCAGAGTCAGCCTTTTCACGAGGTCCGAAACTCTCTCTCCCACACTCAGAGAGGTGTCACAGAACCCATAAGAGGTCAAGTTGGGGTTTTTAGTGGTGTCACAAGCAAAAACAGGGGACTTCCCTGAAACAGGTCTGAAACAGAGATAACACAATAGGGAGAGCTCAAACAAGAGGAAAAAGAAGCAGACATGGGTTTTCCCTCTACAGACCATTTTTCTTGTGGATGTGTTTGGTTTGTTGAGAGGATGTAAGGTTGTGAAGGGGTTTTGTGTTATGTTTTATATATAGGCAATGTATGCATTCCAGATATTCATGGCAAATTTTGTTGTTGGAATGTGATTAAATGAGAATCTTTCTATATTATATATCAAAAGTATTTCAATTTCGTAACATTAAGAATTTTTTTAATGATATATTGAATAAATATCTATCTATGCATTAGTAACCAAAAGTATTTCAACTTCATAACATTAAAAAAAATTTAATGATATAATGAATGAATGGTGTTGATCGTAACCAAATGTTCACTTGTTATCACTAAAAAACAATAACGATCACAGTGTACATAATTCTGTGATCGAATAAATTATTTTTAAATTTTTTAGAACGATTACAATATGACATGTGATGACGGTTTATGGAAAGAAAACACGAATAGACATGAAATATAAATGTACATATGTTTCATATTGTATCCATTGAAGAATAAATGCAATTGCAAATAAATCACGATGAGATCATTGTTTCAATTCAGTGGACAAAATCTCTGCTAAGCTTCCATGGAACCAATTTTTCCTTTTGCAATCTCATTATTATAACATGCACATCATACCCTCCACAAAAAAAAACAAAAAAAAAAAACAAAACAAAACAAAAACAACTAAACTTTGCACATCATCGACGGTTAAAAATAATTTTAACCTTGGATGACACACTTCCCCCAACTCAGATTCTCACGCCAGCGAGTGCTTCAAGCTCCCCACATGAAGCACATGAGACCCGATCCCCACTTTGCGGTTCCCGAGCTCATCCACCACGCTTAAATCCTTGCAAACGTCCACCCTGAACGCGACCACTCCCTCCCTTTGGGCGCCCAATGTGACCCTCTCGAACGCCAACAACTGCTTCTTCGGCGCGTTGTGCACCGCTGGCGGGGACGAGTAGAGGAAGACGACGTGACTCCCGTCCATGGTTCCGTTGTTCATGACCCTCAATTCGACGTCGAATGCGAGGTCCTCGCATTGGTCTTGGAGAAGCTTGACTGACCCGCATCGCTTGGTGCGACACTCATGGCCCTCTTCGAGCGGGATCGAGACTAGTTTGGGTAGTGCTTTAACGAGGTGGTGGCTGAAGTGGGAGTAACTCATGCCGTCTCCGAAAGAATACACGGTTTCGCCGGTGTAGAACCTGTAAGTTCTTCCGGGGTAGTCGATGCTCGGGTCTGGTCTCATGTTCATGTTGTCCATAGGGACATTGTAGCGTACGACTCGGGGTACCAAGACATGGGTAACCTCCCACCTGTTGAAGAAAGAATAGTTAAAAAATAAAGAATTTTTTATAAATAGATGTTACTGATGTGATGTTGATGTTGATACTGAACTTACTTGGATTATAAGATCCAAATATGATATCGGCCAACGCGGCTCCCCCGGCTTCCCCAGGGTAGCCTACCCAAAGAATACTGGAGATGAGATTGGACTCTTTTGCGAATGATACATCCATGCCACCCCCGGACATTATGACCAGGATGACCGGTCCCTTGGACACCTTTGCGACTTCCATTATAAGGAGCTCCTGCAGGCCGGGGAGGCGGAGATCGAACCTATCGCGACTCTCCGCCTCTATGGATTGGTCCGCACCCATGATCAATATGGTCGCATCAGCTTCGGATGCCGCGGCCTTGGCGGGGTCCAATTGGAGGTTTGTCCACGCGCAGGCCACGTTGAGGCATCCGGGCTGGTAGATGGTGGGGACAGACGCGGAGAGGCCTTGTAAGGGAGTTGTGTATTTGCATGGAGTTCCTGGTTATACAACCATTGTTATAGGTGGACATATATAATTCATGTTAGAACTCTTGTAAATGTGAAACCATACCTTCGTAGTTTCCTATCATCGTTTTCGTGACATTGGCATTGGGACCGATCACGGCCAAGGACTTGATGGAGGCGGGCGAGAGAGGCAGAGCCCCAGGTTGTTCTTCAGAAGTACAATGCCCTGTCTGGCGGCTTCACGCGCGAGTTCTTGGTTTTCAGGAGTGCACACGTCCTTCGGGCCGAGGTTTCCGTAAGGAAGCTTGGTTGGATCGCCATCGAAGAAGCCGAGGCGCATCAGAACTGCGAAGTTGTTGGTGAGCGCCCTGTCCACTTGAGACTCGGAGACTAAGCCCTGTTTAACTGCTGCTTGCGTGTACTGGCCGAGGAATAAACCACAGTCGAGATCCAGCCCTGCATTTGTAACATGGATATCAAGATTGGGTGGTCGATTAATTTCATTATTAAATAACAGTCTGATGAAATTTCACCTGCTGCGATTGCCTTGGCTGCAGCCTCCTCGGGAGTTTTAGTGTAGTTTTGGGATTCGAAGAACACTTTGACAGAGTCGCAGTCTGAAACTATGTATCTATATTCAAACAAAACAAATGTAAATTATACATACAAGTAGATGGTATGATGTCGAAGTAAACATGGTCCCAACAAAATCAACACCAAATAAATCAGCATTTAAAAACAGCGTTCCGTTGAACCAAACTCAGCCTAAGGGTGCGTCTGGAACACGTGTAATTCTTAGAAATCACAACTTTTTTGCTTTTTAAACAATTAGCATACTTTTTGGTAGCATACATTTTTGTTTATTTGAAAACTGTTTTGAAATGATATTTATAACAATAAAACTGTCACACTTTTAACTTAATCATTCAAAGCTGGGGGATCGCAACACGTATGCAGTTTTTGGCTTCCTATAAGCAGCCCAACCGTGTTTCCAAATGCCCCCTTAGCCCCAACTGATTTTTTTTTAAAAAAAAAATCAATTCCTGGATAATTGTTTCCAAACAAAATTTTTTGAATTTTAGCTTTTCACTCCAGTGTTTTAGAAGTTATCAAAACAATTTTTATGATAAAACTGGTTCAAAGTAGCTTTTCCATGATCTATTATTTTAATCATTTTAGAGCATAACAGGTAAAATAGAGAGAAGAGATACCCATTAAGCTTCCAATCTCCTCTGACTACTCCTGCGAGGAGATCGGGATCGGCGCAAGTAGGGACACCATTAACTTGGTTGTACGAGCACATCACACTCGCTACATTCCCTTCAGTCACACAGCTCTTGAAGGGTGGCTGAAACGTATCGTCCATGTCTTGCTTTGTCACCTAATGATAAGATACACACATATACATCAATATACACATATACATCAATATATGCACATTTGACCAACCAAAATGCCTCAATTTGTTTAGATATTTGCATTTGTTACAACAGTACCTTAGCGTTGAAGTGGAAGCGGTCGAGCCCGTTCCAGTTGTCCAAATCATAGGCAGTATAATGCTTACAACAAGCAGCGACCTTGAGTTTATCAGGATGGTCTGCGCTTTGGAGTCCACGGACATATCCGGTCGCGTATTTGCTCGAGAGCACGGGATCTTCTCCTGGAGTCTCTTGGGCCCTTCCCCATCTCGGATCGCGGAGTATGTTGATGTTAGGACTCCAGAATGTCAGCCCTGCAAGTCCCACATTGTACATTGCCCTGGCTTCTGTGGAGACCACCTGTGGACACCATACATTAACGACCCCGTTTGGATACAGTATTAGTTAATCTGAAATACATAATCATTCCAGCATAGGTAAGGAATAATAACCTTTTCTGTTTGGTTGCACTTTTAATTATTATTGTCGAAAAAATAATAATGAAATTTTTGTTGTTTTATTGACCATGAAAAAATTATAGATGATAGGTGAATAAGATGCGGATAATGAATTATAAAATATGAAAAGATGATATTACCATCAAGAGATGGTAATCCAGAGCTCACCTTTCCAATGGCCTCAAACAGGTGACTGTTGAAAGAAGCGGCAGTGAGGATGACTTGAGGAAAGCTCGTCGCGCCAGGGACCAAGGTCGAGAAATTTGTGCCGGGGCCTACATAAGACACCCCATGTAATGCCTCGGACCACCATTCATAGCTCGGGATGCCGAGCCTCGGCACGGCCCCGGCCTTGTTCACCAGAAATGTCACCTTCTCTACCAGAGTCAGCCTTTTCACGAGGTCCGAAACTCTATCTCCCACACTCAGAGAGGTGTCACAGAACCCATAAGAGGTTCAAGTTGGGGTTTTTAGTGGTGTCACAAGCAAAAACAGGGGATTGGCCTGAAACAGAACTGAAACAGAGAAAACACAACAGGGAGAGCTCAAACAAGAGGAAGAAGAAGGCATGCGTTTTCCCTCTACAGACCATCTTTTCTTCTTGTGGGTGTGTTTAGTTTGTTTGGTGAATGTAATGTAGGTTGTGTTGTGTGTTATATATAGGCGCTGTTTGCTTTCCACGCCAGTGAAGAATAGTTAAATGTTCATGCAAGATTGGTTGCTGGAAATTCGAATGTATTTAAATGAGAGTTAATACTATGCAAATAGAGAAAAAAAAGATTTAATCACTATACAGTGGGCACCAACATGTGGGAGAGAAAATAGTAGTTATTTTGAAATTGGTCTCCTCATCAGATCAATTAGCCATGGATAAATATTTCTATTCGGAGAAATGTCAGGATATCTATATCCAAATCATATCCTAGTTTTTGAAAGATTAATTGGATAATTATTATCTTTCTACATGTACTCCAATCAATAATTTCTTCATTTTATCCTAATAATAAGATGTGCAATTATGTTATTATAATCATAATGGAGCATAATAGATGCTGCCCTGGACATTGCTCGAGTTAATACATGTCCCAGCCCGATATACCAAGCCAATTAACACCATTTTTTAATTATTTCTTTATGATGGAAAGAGAGAGTAGACACAATAATTAAATGTGTTAATGAATCCAATGGACAGAGGGATACACAAGAATATCCACAATCAAAGTAATAAATTACTTTGGATGATGGAAAAAAATGAGGATGAAACAATAAGAAAATGAGTTAATGAATTCAATGGATAGAGGGAGCATGATTATCCATAATTATATTATTCAATTATTTCTTATTATGAAAAGAAAATAAATGAAACAAATTGAAAGTTTTTTTTTAATGGGTGCTCCCCTTGGATTTGATACCCTGACCTCTATGAATGGGTTAATAAACTCAATTGGTTAAAACAAGAGTATTTGAATGGCACATAAGAGTATACAATACGTATCTTTCCGTATATTCAAATGAAATGATAACAAAAAAGAGCAACTTTTCTATTTATGACATTTTTATATGTTACAAATTACAATAATAGGTTTATGTTACCTCTCCTCATTAGCATATGCTTCTAGTTGAGCATTTCAATTATCCAAAAAATATTTGTATATGTTGTGATTTAGATCCATAAAATTGAATATATATTGAAGTATGGATAGTACGATTTTAAAATATCATAATCCGACGTATATTGTAATATATATATAGGGACGCGATTACGTGCGGCGAACGGCGGGTGCGGCAGCGATCACGGGCCGTCAATCACGGGTCCATTGCATCGGACGGTCGGGTGCGATTCACGTAGACCGTTGGATGCGATGGACCCGCGATCGGACGGCCCACGTCGCGGCCGCACCTGCCGTTCGCCGCACGTAATAATTTTCATATATATATATATATATATATATATATATATATATATATATATATATATATATATATATATATATATATATATATATATACGGGGGCGATAATATGCGGTCGTGCGGTCGTGCGGTCGCGGTCGTGGGCCGTCCGATCGCGGGTCCATCGCATCCAACGGTCGACGTGATTCGCACCCGACCGTCCGATGCGATGGACCCGTGATCGACGGCCCGTGATCGCGGACGCACCGACCGCACGACCGCACGTAATCACTTCCCTATATATATATATATATATATATATATATATATATATATATATATATAGATTTCCGATAATATGCGGTCGGTGCGGTCGTGCGGATTCGACATGCGTCGTCCGATCGCGGGTCCATCGCATCCAACGGTCGACGTGAATCGCACCCGACCGTCCGATGCGATGGACCCGTGATCGACGGCCCGTGAATCGCGACCGCACGACCGCTCGACCGTATAATATCACGACTCTATATATATATATATAGTCGAGTGATATCGTGCGGCATCCCGCACGGTGCGGGAACGACGTCGTTCGTCCGATCGCGGGTCCATCGCATCCAACGGTCGATGTGAATCGCACCCGACCGTCCGATGCGATGGACCCGTGATCGACGGCCCGTGGTCGTTCGCGCACGTTCCCGCATCGCGCACCGTATCATTCCTCATATATATATATATATATATATATATATATATCATAATCTGAAGTAGTGATTAGGTGCGGCGGCCGCACGGTGCGGCAACCGTTCGATCGCGGGTCTATCGCATCTAACAATCGACGTGAATCGCCCCGACCGTCCGATGCGATGGACCCGTGATCGATGGCCCGTGATCGCTGCCGCACCGTGCGGCCGCCGCACCTAATCATCCCTATATATATATATATATATATATATATATATATATATACGCGAGTGATAATATGCGGTCGTGCGGTCGCGATCGTGGGCCGTCGGATCGCGGGTCCATCGCATCCAACGGTCGACGTGATTCGCACCCGACCGTCCGATGCGATGGATCCGTGATCGACGGCCCGTGATCGCGGACGCACCGACCGCACGACCGCACGTAATCACTTCCCTATATATATATATATATTATACACTGTTCAAATTCATTTATCTTGCATGATTAATTATTATTTTAAATTTTAAATCACTATTATATTCTTTTCGAATGATATATGAAGAAAGACAAAAAAAACTTTGTATGGTAAGAATTTTACCAACAATTCATTTAACACGGATACATTTCCCAAAAATTGCTTGAGATGAAAGCCCAAATAATTCCTGCAATATCTGTTACACCACCACTTGCTAGCCCAGTGGTTGAATTGCACCTTGTCGACGTAATTATCCCGGGTTTAAGTCCTGGTGTACACCCCCCGTGGGCGTATTTGTCCTAGTGGGCTTGTTGTAATGGACTTTGAGTCCAGTTACGCATGCCGCTTATTGGCTTTCTACCAAAAAAGAAACATTTGCATAAAAGAATATCATTGTTGGTAGTTTCCTCCCAAAGGAGAACACATAAGACTAAAGCCGGGGACGTTATATTGGTTACAACTTGGATGAGTTGAACCTAACCCAACCTGACCCAATCTAAAATTTGGATGGGTTTGAATTGGGATTTTAACGTTCAGATTCAATTCGAGCCTAAGCTCAAGCATGAACCCAAACCTAATTTGTGTTAGATTTGGATTGATGGTTCAGGCAACCAGAACCAAACCAAACTTGGAATTTACATATATATATAATTAGATATATGTATATCTAAGTAAAAGTGTTCTAAGCATAAGTATAATTTTTTTAATGGGTTATTTAGTTTTCACCCCATGGAAAACAAGCATATTATAAAAACAAAACCCTCAAAAAATTGAGTTGTTTATTAACCATTTATAAAGTTATTACATATTATTAAAAAAACCCAACTATTTCGGGTTATTTATTTCTGCTCCTCATAAACAGGTAAATTACAAAAAAAAAAAACACTAAAAAAATATTATTATTTTAAGACCCCTGCAAATTGTAGCTGCCTTAGCAAAAAAATTTAATTATATCTCTTGTTATAGAAACCACAAAAAAATGATTAATACGAATATAATATGAACAGTTTCTATAAATTAAACGTATGTGATTCTTATGAAGACGATCTGCATTTGATGGGTCCCAAAATAATAATGTGTATTTTGAAGGGTTTTTAATTTATTTATTTATTTAGAAAAGGTAGAAACTAAGGGTTTTTAATTTATTTAATTTACTTAGAAAGGGTAGAAACTAAACATTGGGTTTTTACTAAGATGCAATAACTTTGTAAAGGGTTAATAATAAATTTATTTTTTTATAGGGGGTTTTCAATAATTCACTAGTTTTACAGGGTGGAAACTCAAAACCATTTTTAATTTATATGATAAAATTCGAATGAACAATTTTTTTTATATAGAATCTTTTACTTCTATACTGTGCATATCTTTATTCTTTAAATATAAATGTTCTTCATTTTGATATTTTTTTATTTTATTGTGCGGACAATTGACTCTTACAAAATTTTAATTGTTTAAAATAATATATTTTTTAAGTCAAATCTGAATTCAACCAAGCCCAACCTAAGCCGAATAAACCCCAAACTCAAGCTGAACTCGAACAAACCCGACGGGTTGGGTTCCGATTGAGCTTCTTAAATCCGAGAGTCAGGTTGAGTTGGACTTGGGTTAGCTTTATCCAATCTTGGGTTAGGTTTAGCTCTAACCCGACTTAACCCACCCGAATTGTACCTCTAACATTATAATTGATATCAAAACTTATTCATAACACGATGATGGATACGACCTCAAAAGAAAATGTGTGATTCTTCAGGGGAGGATGATCATGATGCCTGACTAGTTGATGGGTGCTAGGCTGTAATAACCAAGAGGCTCAAGAGTTTCAAGATGCACATGGATTTGTTGATGGTGTAAATGAGTTTATTCCACATCAACTAATGGGAAAGATAATATGTGGATAAATGTGAGTACGACGGTTGAAGTGATGACAAATTATCATCAAGTTTACATTCTAAAACATTAACCACACATATATGTTTTTATTGTGGGCGTTTTACACTTAGTCCGTTTTATAATCTAAAATGCAGTCCTCATTAAAAATTCAGTAAAGCATATTCATTGTTAGACGGCATATTATTAATTGTTTTTCATTTATTAAAAATAGAATCATGCAATTTAAAATAGAGCAATATACAATTTTCATTAAAACATATACATTGTGTGATGTTTACTATTTTTAAAAAATAAAAAAAAATATTAAACTCGATCCTTTTTATAGTCCAAAACGCAGACGGCATGCTTTTATTCAAAAGACAATCTACAACTTCACCGGTTTTTTTTTTTTATTAGGAACACGATTACACGAAACGCTTAAATATTATTAAAAACAAATCAATCAATTTTTCGTGTGTTTTCATCCCATAATCTTTAATTTATACGTATATATAATCTCTCTCCTATATTAAACTTATGGACAATGTTACATAAAACCTTTTTTGAGCTTCAATTCCAATCCACACACATTTTTTATTTTTATTTTAAGTAGTACATCTCATATAATGAGACATACGTTTTTATAAAGGATTTTTTTTATTTTTAAGTCCCCATAAACTATATGATTTAATGATCGATCTCTCACTTCTTTATATTTTTGTTTAAGTCCTGATATGTTCATTTTTAATCCCTCACAGGGACTAAAAAGAAAACAAAATAATTTAGGGATAGGTCCCTTCCAAGAACTAATAAGAAACATACCTTTTAAATCTATGAATTTAAATTGAAATATGAAAAAGTGAGGGATTGATCACTAAATCATATAGTTTACAGGGACAAAAAAAATAAAAAACCCAATTATAAAATAACAAAAGAACCATATGTTGGGAATGAAGAGCTTCTACTGAAGCATATATATAACTCATTAATGTGAATATATGATGTTAAAGAAACATATGAGACTAAAATGAAGACTGAAAAAGGGATTGTGTGCCAATAGTTAATTATTCATCGTTCTAAGCCGGAGCGGCGCCACATTATATGTGGTGGGGTCAATTGACACCATCACATTTTAAAAATATATAAAAATTATTATTATCACCCTTTCAAACCATTACAACCCAGCCCACTAGCCCACCAATGACCCCGCCAGCCCATCAGTTGACCATGTCCGGTCTAAATTTTATATCTAAAGCCTCCAAATTACCCATTTTATAGTGTTATCCTAATAAACATTAGTTCCAAGCCTTGCAACAATTTCAAAATATGAAATCTCGACAATAACAATTATAAAAGTTTGTATACTAGAAATCATTTATCATTTTTCTTTGATGATTTATTTTATATTAATATAAGTTTTTTTATTTTTAAAAGAAAAGCTTATGTTTTTAATAAATATATGATAAAAGAAATTTTTTAAAAAATTTTGATTTTTTTTTTAAATGACTTCATCTATAAAAAAAACATTCGAGCCGCCACTGATTCTATATGCACTCTCATTTAAAGGCTTGCTCAAGTAGTTAGGCCTATAAGGCTATAACCATCCAAATTCAATTGCACAGGACCACTACTGTTAGGCATCCTAGCTTGTTTTAGTGGTAGGATGAATTGAATTATCAGTTATACCAAGATAAAATAAAAAGTTCATTGGATCATGTTTCTTCTTTAATTTTGTTGTCACTGTTTAGTAACCAAAAAGCCAATACAAAACGCCCATTGAAAGAAGGCATATGGATATGTCCACATGAGAATAAATCAGGGGATCAAATTTAGCTTTCTGTATAAGCATGCCTAAAAAACCCAGCTCACCAAACCTGTCCCGATCCATTCAGAAAAATATGATATATTTGAAAGTGATGAGGTCGGTGAATACTATAGGTATTTCATTTTGGGTGGGATTCACAGACTGCATGAAAACTTGATATCAATAGTAGGGATGGAAGAGATTCCTATTGGTATATGTGTGGATAAATGACACATATCTATCAAAGAGTATTGATGAGATTTTTATTTATAAGTTATTAATTGATGAAAGATTTTTAAAATTTTGAAGGACATGTGTCATCCATTTGTATATATACTTATATAGTATGAAAAGTCTTCAAATTTGCACTCTCCTGGACTTTAGCTCAAATATGAGTGTGACTAGGCAAATTTAGATTCTTAATAAGAGTGTTTGATGAATCGTTTCTTCCAACTCAGGCTTTATTCAATTATCAGTTTTGTAATAGAAAATGTTATGTCCAATTCTGTGTACAATTCCATCCACAATCATCACTAATTTATTTATATAAAAATATACACTCAAAAAAAAATATACACAAAGTTATAACAGTGTATTTTTCATTAAGTAAATAAAAAAATAATGCAATTCTCATACACTACGAGAATATTATTTTAAGTAAATTTTGAGCATTTCTATTAATCAGAAATAGAGAATGTTTGGACCGGGGAAGAGGAGAGAAACATCGAAAGAGTAAGACAATAAACAGAAAAATAATAACATCCAATTCTAGATCTAGTAGAAAAGACTTTTACCTAGCCTGGAAACTTAATCCAGTGCGTTCTGGAAGACCCAAGCGCCCCAATAATGCAATGTATATTGCACTATTATAATGTATAAACGATTGAGAAATTATCTTTTAACTACATACAAAAATCCAAAAGGGACACTTGAAATATTTAGGGTTGATTGCACAAATACCTTTGCGCCCAACCCCCCATCATTCCTGTGCCCTCATATTTCAAAACAAAATTCTATATCCCTTTAATTCCCTATGGCCCCACAAAATCTTATTTTCCCCCATGTAAGTGCATATATGTTTTTTGTAATTTTCATAAAATAAAATTTAATTTCTATAAATATTATCTATAAATGCATTATTATGCATGTCATGTAAAAATGATAACTTGCAAACAATTAGTGAAACATACATTAATGCATAACACCGGAAAATATTTTATCACAATAAATACATCAAAGCACTTAAATTCATCGAATGTTTGTATTCCGACGTTCTTTTCCTACCCTAAAGAACTGAGTTGTTGTTTTCCCCTAGATCATCTTAATGTCCTTTTGATTGAAATCGAATTCATTGTCTTACATTCGAGTCAGCAAGCGTACTTTATTTGGAAGAAAGCACAGTCCAAACTATATTAGAGATGCAACAATCAGTCAAATACCCAAATAAATCAAACACTAACAAGTGTACTTCATGACATTATAAGAACCACGCATACATTAATGTTATTTAATGTATTTTCTTTAGTGTTTTGCAGGTTATCATTTTTACATGACATGATAATGCACTTACAGATAATTGTATTTGTAGTTATAGAAATATTGTACTGTAATTTTTAAGGCGAGAGGAATCAAAGAGATGTAAGTTATGAGCGAAAGAAAAAAAATTAAAATATGCAATATAAGTAATGCATTTATAAGAGCTATCCCCACCAATTCGACCCGTTCGAATTTGGTCGCCTGTATTTGGTCGTCATTTTCGCGCGACCGAAATAAGGCTAGAGGAATCAAAGAATAAATCATTATTCTTAAATGAGAATATAAGAACAATTTTTTTTACATAGAGTCAAAAAAAAAAATTGAATCAAAATGTCTATGTTAGCATGAGTCGAAAGAAAAAATAACTTAAAAGGTGGGGGTAGATGATGGCTCGCAAGGGTTATTTTAAGTAATGACTCGAACTGTTGGGGCAGATTCACCCCCAAATATATTACAATATGGTCTTTCAATGGACTGACTGGAAATGAAAAACCATATGAAAAAATTTAAAAAAAAACTAAAGTAAAATGACAGGCATTCGTCCACTTATATATGATATGATAGAATATATTCTGCCAGAGAACACATAATGCATCATATTTTAAGTAATGATGAATTGATGATGACAATGGAGACAACACGCGGCTGCCCGATCTGGAAAGCGATGTGAAGTATAAATGAAGATATGGTTAGGCTCCTCATTTTTTTTTCAGTTTTATTTTCTGTCTTAATTTTAAATTTTTAAATATATATTTTTTATTATTAAAATATATTTTTTATATATAAAAGCACTACTGGTATAAATTAAATACATATTTTTTTATATTTTTTAATAGAATATATATCTAGTGAAATATATATTATGTTAATCGATTTTGTATATTGTGGTAATTAATCATCTAACAATGATATTGGGTTAAAAAAGGACTGGCTGCATCTCGTGATGGGTTGCAAAAATGATTAAATATACCTGCTTCTGGTAATGAATTCTTCAAAATATCATTAAACAATAACTGAAACATGACATTATCCCCGCCCTATTTGTAAATAATCGTGAAATAGTTTTTAAAAAAATTAAAATAAAATCAAGAATGAACCTTCAAATAATTATATGTTTTTATTGAATTTTTTGTCAATAGCAATCCACCTTTATATTTGCTATAACTTACATCAATAGTGATTTTCATTTAATCCAAGTGCCCCAACTTTGCAAAAGTTCTAACAAATTAAAATATTGAATTGGTGATTGTATGCAGAACTGGTGTGAAAATATCAACTAATAGAAATCAAGAGCTCGATCTAAAAATCACACAAAATTTTATGTGAAGATAGATATCGATGAGATCTTCAAGAATAGTCGCTATGCTACTACAAATTTTACATTTTCAAAATTTCCTCTTCTATGCTCTCAAATTAGCTATTTTTAGATTTGTGATTCTCTTATCAATTCCTATAGTCACCCTATATTCTTATAGTCATTTTTTTATATATTTTTTAAATTTTCTGAAATTAGTTTAAAAGGAACCAGTAACCTAGGGCATAATAGTTTTTTATAAATAATATTTTTGAGTTTTCACTCTTTTGAGATCAGTGAGAATTGTATTTAAGGATCTTAGGCCCGTTTGGTTCATGGTAATCTGTGATGGAATTTGATTCCATGTGACATTACCAGAAAAGTGTATAAAATCAGTGTTTGGTTGGTAGTAATTTTGATGGTAATTGTGGGCCCAGTGGAATTAAAATCCATTCATGTGGGAAAATATGATGGAATCACATTCTCACCATTTGTGGTGATAATATCAAATTCTACAAGGAATCCTAAATTACATTACTATTATACGATTTACAAATTAATGAAATTACTATGTATATCCCTTTTAAAATAAATAGTCTCTTTTTTTCCACCAACCAAATAATAGGTTTATATAGTTATTTTAATTTTTTAATTAAAAAAGTTTGTTATAATTTTTATATGTGATGTGAAAAATCTTAACTGTGCATTAGATATTAATTTATATTTTTAATTTTAGTTTTATTTTTGTAGATGGGTTTAGATATTATTATAATTGGTATAATATGTGATGTGTGATGTGAGTTTAGGCCTAAAGCAATGTCTCTGAATCCTAACTAATAAAATTGGTTATTTAGTTTTTAAGGAAGTTTATAATATTCAACTGATTTAAAAAAATTACTATTATTATATGTTTAATTACATAATTGGTTATTTTATTTATTTGCATTCATTAAATATTTATAAAAAAATTATTCTTTTTTATTATTGTGATATAGATAAAGAAATAAATTTTACAAGTATATATATAATAGTAAAGGTATTTTAGACATTTAAATCAAATTCCTTATCGTTTTCCATGTATGAACCAAACACTTGAAAATGATTATTTGGAGAAATCCACTAGCGAACCAAACAATCTAATGTAATCAGGATTCTTGGTATTTTAATTCCTTGTAAACTGATTCCTGGTAAAGTAGTTCCACCCAAAAAAATGACACGAACCAAACGGGGTCTTAATGTTGATTAGATCCTCCCTTCATTTCACACTGCATTAGATAGTCTTTTATATTAAAAAAAATCATGTAGCGGATCCTTTGTAGGTGATGTTTAAAGTATGAGTGTTATTACATTTAATTTTTTTCTCATTCCAAAACACAGACTTATATACCTCGTTACAGATTCAGTTAAGCATATCTTACTAAATTTTTTCTTACATTTACTAAAAATATGTTCATTCAACTCGAAATTGAACGATACAAACTTTTTATCAAAGTATATATCTCATTAGATGATGTTTACTATTTAAAAAAAATAAAAACATGTGAGGTCTGAGTTGGTGAATGTGACTGAGTGTATGATTTTTCTTAAAGTATGCTCCTTAGTTCGAATCATGGATTGAGATTCATAACAAAATAAATTAAGTTGCTTATGGAATTCCTTCATTATCGAATATGCAGATTTGTTGCATAAGTAATTTTATTTTCCCGATGAAAATTGATATAATCGGTATGAAAAAGGGAGATTCTTTAATAAATTCACCATCTCCGTCCTTGGACACATGCAATTTGTCAAATCAATTTATTATGTAATTATTAATGGGAGAATTGTCCATGTACCTCTCGACCAAACCCCTCATTTTTTCCTTACCCCCTAACTTTTCAGATTTTTTTTTTACCACTGCAGCTTTATTCAATTGTTTTCTTACCCCTACCTTTTCTAAATCTCATAACTACCCTTCATATAAGACAAAGAAAAGTCACATCCTCTTTTATTCTCTTCTTCTTCCTTAAATTAGATCATCTTTTATTCTCTTCTCTCTCAAACCAGCTGACAACTTCCTCAAATAACCAGTTTTTCTTCTTCTTCCTCAAGAGAGCACTTAAAATCTTACTGCAAATCCATCGCCGACACCGAGATCGTTCACACAGGTGTCGTTTGTTGTCCGCTATTCACATTCCCGCTCACCGATCCGCCGTTCACCTCATCGCTCTTCACGCCGTCGCCAACCCATCACATTTTGATCTTTTCTTTAGGTCACAATCGACAAACATATGAGAATCCATTGCCTAGATAGTTATCAATGGACTTTGAAGTGTGGGTGAGAAATAATTATTGTTTAGGGTACCTATGTAATTCATTCAACTATAATAGTGTGTTATTTAATTTTACTGTTTGCACACTTAAGAGTGTTTCCTCCTGGCAGGTTTGAAACAGGACGATATTTTATCATATGTTCTGAATACCCATTTAAATTCTAACATCCCCTCATGTATTAGTTACTCTTTTTAAATATGAGTTACAAAAATTCTAACATCAGGTTACACAAACATTATATATTAGTTAGAGATACTTTATATAGTAGTTACATAAACATATATTGAAACAGGATTGTACATTTTTTCATGTGTTATGTATACCAATTCTAAGTTATAACATCCTCATATATTTTTCTTCCAAAAAAAAAATAACCCCTTATATATTAGTTGCAGAAAATTTATATATGCTTTATAGAAACTATAAAATCAAGTTACAAAAACTCTAACATCAAATTACAGAAAATTTATGTATTAGTTATAGACAATGGCGGAGCCACATGGGGAAGAGTGGGGCAGTTATACCTAACTGCCCCAATGACCCTATTCATAATTTTAAACCAATTAATCAAATGACATGTGCGTTTTGGTTTAGTGTAATTTTTTTTTGGATGGATTAGATTATTAGTTATCAAAATCAATGGTTTTAAGATAGTTAAAAGGGCTAACATTAAACTTTATATATTAGTTACATAAAAATATATATATTGACACAGAACGGTATGTTATTTCATGCGTTATGTATGTCAATTCTAAGTTCTAACATCCCCTTATATGTTAGTTATATAAAATATATATATGAGTTACAGGAACTCTAACATCAAGTTACAGAAATTCTAAAATCAAATTACAAAAAATTTATATATTAGTTACTTAAATATATGCCCAAGTTACAGTAGGTATCATAGATATTTACAGAAACAATAACGAAACATAGAAATATAATTGATGCATACAGATATGATTGACATGGTTACAAATATTTACTATTCATCTACAGAGAGCATTCAACTGAGTGAAAGAAGGTTAAACACAAAGATGGTTAAATATACATTCTCAGAGTGTCTTTACAATAGATTGAAGAACTGAAAGTCTTGTGAACAAAAAGAGATACATCAAATGTTTGAATTACGACGCTCTACGCCAATCCTAATAAAGTCACTGGTTGTCTTCCCCTTTATCCTCTTCAAATCCTGCTGAAAATCACAGAAAATTTATGTATTAGTCATAGATAAGGACAGAGCCACATGGGGAAGAGTGGGACAGCTACCCATTAACCCCAATGGCCCTATTCATAATTTTAAACTAATTAATCAAATGACATGTACGTTTTGGTTTAGTGTAATTTTTTTTGGATGGATTTATTTATTAATTATTCAAAATCAATGGTTTTAAGATAGTTAAGAGGGCTAACATTAAAATTTATATATTAGTTACATAAAAATATATATATTGAAACAGAACGGTATGTTATTTCATGTGTTATGTATGTCAATTCTAAGTTATAACATCCTCTTATATGTTAGTTACATAAAATATATATATGAGTTACAGGAACTCTAACATCAAGTTACAAAACTCGAAAATCAAATTACAAAAAATTTCTTTTTATCCCTGACCAATGCCACATTTAATATCCCTACCCAAACTACCCCTAACACGGCATCGCCTACAATCTCCCGATCAAGGGCGTCATCTCCGACACCGACCGCTGCTCCATCTCACTTTTCACCCTCTCCTCCCTCCTGAAGGCCGCCCCCGCCCTCTCCGCTGCTGTCGATTCCACTGGAAGCTCCTCGAAGTCCCCCTTGATACGCCCTTCTAATGACCTTCCTTGTGATTTTGATTAAGTAGAGGCTGCAAAGTTTTGATTAGTAATTACACTAAACCAAAATGTACATGTTATTTGATTAATTGGTTTAAAATTATGAATAGGGCCATTGGGGTAGTTGAGTAACTGTCCCACTCTTCCCCGTGTGGCTTTTGCCCTTGTCTATAACTAATACATAATTTTTTTGTAATTTGATGTTAGAGTTTCGGTAACTTGATTTTTAGTTTCTGTAACTTATATATTAATTTTCTGTAACTAATATATAAGGGGATTTTTTTTGGAGGAAAAATATATGAGGATGTTATAACCTAGAAATGGCCATGGCATACATAACACATGAAAAAAATGTACAGTCCTGTTTCAATATATATTTATGTAACTACTATATAAAGTATCTATAACTAATATATAATGTTTGTGCGACATAATGTTAGAATTTTTGTAACTCATATTTAAAAAGAGTAACTAATACATGAGGGGATATTAGAATTTAGAATGGGCATACAGAACACATGATAAAATATCGTCTTGTTTCAAACCTGCCAGGAGGAAACACTATTAAGTGCAAACAGTAAAATTAAATAACGCACCATTATAGTTGAACAAATTACATAGGTGCCCTAAACAATAATTATTTCTCACCCACACTTCAAAGTCCACTGAATACTGGCTGGGCAATGGATTCTCACACGTTTGTCGATTGTGACCCAAGGAACGATCAAAATGTGATGGGTCGGCGACGGCGTGAAGAGCGATGAGGTGAACGGCGGATCGGTGAGAGGGAATGTGAATAGTGCACGACGAACGGCAACCGTGTGAACGATCTCAGTGTCGGTGATGGATTTGTGGTAATATTTTAAGTGCTCTCCTGAGGAAGAAGAAGAAAAACTCAGTTGTTTGAGGAAGTACTCCGACTGGTTTGGAAGAGAAAAGAATAAAAAGGGATCTAATTTGGGGAAGAAGAAGAGAATAAAAGGGGATGTGACTTTTCTTTTATATGAAGGGTAGTTATGGGATTTAGAAAAGGCAAGGATAAGAAAACAATTGAATAAAGCTGTAGAGGTAAAAAAAATCTGAAAAGTCAGGGGGTATAGAGAAAATGAGGGGTTTGGTCCAGAGGTATATGGACAATTCTCCCATTATTAATTTATGAGCGTCGTAACACGCATGCAATATGTGCGAGCAGTTCCAGAGACAGTGTACATACCTTCATAACTATCTATCAAGGTATATATATCTCTCAAAACAAGGTCTATATATCGTTAGCGATTTTTCATGTTTTCAATCTAGTTGATCCATGTGATTATATACATTTTCACACAAACAAATAACTCGTTAGATATCATTTAATATGTGCGTAACATTATTGTTACTTTACTCTCTTTTTTTTCCATCTCAAAACTTTAAATCTAGATCTAAAAACTCATTAATTAGATCTTCCATGCAACAAATTAAACCATGTAGTACCTATAGTACATGTTTGGTGATTGTCCAGTTGGAGACTTGGAGTACTCCACATTTTTTATGAATCAAATTCCAATAGATACAATAGAAAGAAGGAATTAAGGGTATTACTTAGAGCATCTCCAATTAAAGTCTCTAAATATAGGGCAAAATTTTCATATTAGAGGAAATCCCTTTTTAGGGGGGTTGCACATTTGCACTCCAATCATCTCCCTCCATTTTTTACTATCATTAAAATATTATTTTTAAAATTATATCAAAACTAATTAATAAAGTTATTCATTTTATTCATTTTTATTAAAAATTATATTATTGGAAAGGTCTCGTTGAGACCTTTAAAATGAGTCTAATATTAAATGATTTTGGAGTCATTTTTAAATTAGTAAATTTTAATTAAATAAAATAATTAGTCTTGAATAATCAAACATACAAGGATCTATTACCCCGTACCAAAAATTTAAAATTAATTCTAAAATAATTTAATATTAATCTCATTTTAAATGTCTCGACGAGACCTTTCTAATGATACTAGTTTTGTTAAAAAATGAATTAGTGAATCTAAATATACACAACATTGAAATAATTGATGTATAAAATAAAAAATTACATAAAATAAATTTTAATTGTATTTAGAGGAGATTTTAGGCTTTTTAAAAGTAAAAATGTGTGTTAGAGGTGGCCTCCAGGGGCGGAACCAGGAATTAAAGCAAGGGGGGCCAGAGAGCCAAGAGAATGAATAAAATAAAAACAAGAGTAATTACAAATATATGATAAGTTAAGATGAAATTAAGATAGTTGGATAATGATCGAGGCCTTGAAATAATGGTGATTGAATCGTATCAAAAGTTTTTTTTTTTTTACTTATTTTCTTGTATTTAGTGATCTGGAGTCATTTATATAAGATATAGGAAAAAAATCTTGAAGTCTCATTATCCTCATCACAAAAAATAGAAAAAATAAAGCTTAAAAATTTAAAAAATATATGAATATGAAGTAAATAATTTATCATAAAAAATACAAGGATATCTTTTAAACCTAAATTTTGAAAATAAAATTTAAAACCTAACTTTCAAAAAATCTAGAAGACTTAATATTATATAGTAATGATGAAAAATCAAAATAAACCATTAAAAACATTAAAACATCCATATCAGTGATTTTTCAATCCTTCAAAATTAGATACTAATATTTTCATGTAAACATGCGAGTATGTACGTCATTTCTATAAAAGATTAATATACTTTATTATATAAATATACATTTCAAAAAATCAAATCTATGCATGCTAACTGAAATGCAAACGAGAATGCGTGTAACAATTTTTGAATTCAAACCCACTCATTCCTATTAGAATTTTTTTTGCATCCTTAAAAGATCTTATTTTATCAAAATAACTTTGGTGAATTACTATTTGAAGCTATAACCCTCCAAATGATTTAAATAATTCATGAATGATATTAGTATTTCTGCAAAAAAAAAATTATGCAAAAATACCCCTCAAAAGGGGGATTGATTTAAAATTCAAACCCTTTTGAGAGGTGTTAATGGGAATAAAATTCAAACACTTTTGAGAGGTGATAATGGGAATATAAACTTTTGGAGGGGTGTATATGCAAAACTCTTTCTTTATTAAGCACCATGCATATATTACTGTTGAAACTTGGGGGGCCTGGGCCCTGCCCGCCGCCTTTTGGTTCCGCCCTGGTGGCCTCCAAACCTCCAAATTTGGAGAGCAATTTCTAAATCTCCATATTTAGAGGCATATTTGGAGTAGGGGTGTTAAATGAGTCGAGCTTTTGCATGTTTAAGCTCGGCTCGTTTGTTAAACAAGTCAAACCGAATCTCGAATCAAAGATCGGCTCAGGCTAGTTTAACTAAAAAAAAGCTTGTTTAGCATTTGAGAAGTCACATTTCACAAATCACAACACCTTATATATGTGAAAGTGACATAAGCTCGGGCTCGACTCGTTTCCCTTTTTCTGTTAAGTAAACGAGTTCGTCTAAGGTCGGGCTCGGTTCGTTCCTCTTTTTTCTGTTAAGTAAACGAGCTCGAGTTCAGCTCGTTTATAAACCGATCTTTAAAAATTGTTCAAATTCGACTCGTTTGTTTAATCGAACGAGTCTGACTGAGTTTTATCCGAGCCGAGCCCGAGCTGCTCAGCTTGTTTACCAGCCCTAATTTGGAGTGTAGTTGGAGCAATATGGCCTCCAAATTTAGAGATTTGGAGAGCCATTGGAGATGCTCTTAGGTTGTCCTCCAAGATTTCTGGTTATCTGGTGTCCAACAAAACGAGAAATAGAGTTGCCAAACTAGCCTTGAGTCTTCTATATACTCCTCTTATATCATCTTTGAACGAAGAGGCAATGTAGCTTTCTTCTCTATTTTTTGAAGTGTAAAACAATTTTTTTTGTTTTCTTTTTTATTTGCTTTTTTTGGTGATACAAAGAATCAAACAGTGTGGACTATGATGTGGGTGATGAAAATTGATTTCTGAACAACTGGGGGGACATCTGTACCCTTTCTCATACGCACATACATAGCTGGAATATTTGATTGTTGGGGGTGGTGATGAAATGTATCTCTCACATGTGGTGTCCATGATACTAGTTTCTTTTCATGATCACCTCTAGACAAGAACTTTCCATTAATGGGTGCTCTAGAATCCAAGTCAAGTCCAAATGTATTTGACAGAGTTCAAGACAAAATGATGACTTGGTTTTTGGCCTACTGAAACTCCCCACACCATGTTTTAATGTACAGACCTGTAGCCTTAACTAATTAATACAACCAAGAAACAACAGGAACAACATTTGGATTTGGAAGATCGATCCAAACGAGTCGTTTTCATGGTTGGTATGTTGATTGATATGTTGACCTTAATTGCCTAGGGGACCAATTCACTTGAAGTGGTCCAAATTTGTAAGTTATAAACATAATTCATAATTGTCAAAAAAAACTTATTAAAGTAAATATATAATAGTAAATGATAAGAGATAAGTATAATAAAGAGATAACTAAACTGTTTAAATTTCTATATGTATATATTATGAGAATTAGAGCTATTTTTTTATTACAAAAAATGTGATCAACTATTCAGTAAACAAATATCAAGATCTTGAAGGTTTACTAATCACACAATTCATCGAGTGACCAGAAGTGTGTTAATTTGGTCAATAGGTAGAAAAGGTATTCTTTTTTTTTTTTTTTTGAGAAACTGTAGTTATATTCTATTACCATAAGATTATATAGAATATGTCTGAATTGGGGGTGAGAGAGAGTAGATAATAAAGAGCGAAAGGGAAACATAAAAAACATGGCACTCCTAACTGCCCGTCCTGAGAACGGTCGGATAGAAAAGGCTTCGACCCGAACCCGAGCACTCTGCCCTTACTTAGTGATATGGAAGACCTGATCAGTAATCTGGATATCCGTGACCCCGCCGATCCATTTGCCCCCGTCCATAATACTAAGCAGCGTCATCTTCCACAGATTCTCAAAATAGAACCTAGCCCCCCGTGAAGATTCAGTAAATACACTAATGACCATGAAATTAAATGGTTGGATGTCACAGGACAGACCTATAGTTTGCTTAAAGACTGTCTAGGCTCAATATAAGTGGATTCAAGAAAGGAATACAATGTGATGGCATCAAAATGTCGATTTGCAATTCTTTTTTACCAAAAAAAAAGAAAAGTGGATTGCAATTCTTAAAAGATCCTTGCAGCAATTGTTATGAATAGTCTGTTGAGTGTGTGTGAAAGCCAAGTAGCTTTAGCTTTTACGCAGAGGTTATGGAAGAAAAAAAGTTTCCATAGCCACAGCAGTTACTTGGAGACAGTACTAACACCAATTCACTCTGATCCAAACTTGGAAGGAAAAGAAAGATTATATTTTGATACAAGGAAAAACAAGCCAAACAAACATTTTTACTTAACTTTCAATACACTAATAGAAAGGAAGATGTTAATTGGCAATTTAACTATTTGTAGGGTTGCCCTACGGAATCTATAATAAAACACCTCACTAATTGGTGTGATTGCTCACTTTAAAAGTGAATTGAATGATAAGAGTCTTTTTTCATCATTTTTTTGTACTTATTCATCACTAGAAAAGTTTGAGCTTAAAAGGTGATGATTTGATTAAAGGATATTCAATAGTAAGTTTGTCAACGGATCTCTAAGAATGATTTTCTTATATATATTTATATTCATATTCATATCTTTTACACAACAAAAAATTGTCCACCTAGTTCCTGATTGGGCTCAAACCACCCCCTCAACGGGCCGAGTGTCACAGGTTGAAAATGAATAAATTATAGAAAAGGTAAACAAAAAGTTAATGATAATTTATGAAAGTTTAAAAATGATTTGACGTGAAGTCTCTGATTTAAAAATGGTATTATAGGTGATTTGACATGTGGGTCCATCTATGCTAGTCGAATAAATTGAATGGAATAATAAAATTCTAGGAATGACCTAAAATATCAATATTAACTTATTCCCATGATCCCACATATTCTAGCATAATTATATACACCAAATTGTTTTTTTTTTTTTTTTTGATTGGTAATCGAGAACTTTGTATTGCTATAAGAATTCACAAAATGTACAATAGTTAGTAGGTTAATAAGGAAGAGAGGAGGGGGAAAGAGACCCTTCCTCCTACCTACCTCATTCCCCTATCTTGATACACTAACCAACAAATTACAAAGTTAAACAAAAAGATTCAGTTGGTATGAAAGTTCCAGATAACTAGCACAACCAACAGAAAAAGGATCTTGGATTCTATAGATAAATGAAGGTCTAAACACAAAATATTTCAGACCAACTACTTGTTCCTCAGGTAGAGAGTTCCAGTTCTGTCTGAGTTCAAAGCTTCTTCAAGCTTCCCCCATAATTGATGGCAGAGATAGAGCTCTTCCCCCATTGTCTGGCGACGAGAGGCGAGGACATCCGCCGGGCCATTTCCTTCACGGAAAATGTGGGATATTTTCCATTCATCCAAAAGCTGAATGTCTTGAGAGAACTTCCTCATCAGCCTGATGGCTGACCATGGGAGAGAGCCCTTGCCCTTTATCCAAGCCATTGCCGTTGTGGAATCTGTTTCAAACCATATTTTTTTGTATTCTCTTTGAATGCCTAGGGAAAGGCCAGCCACTATTCCCTGGAGTTCAAGAAGATTGATAGAGAGCAGAGGGGACCGACCAGCAATACCAACTATGAAATTTGAGGAGGAATCCCTTAGGAGAGCACCATATCCTCCTCGTTCTTCAGCAAGAGAGCCATCCGAGTTCGATTTGACCCAGGATGGTAAAGGGGGGGGCCCATTTTACTATGCAGGGTAATTTGGCTGGTTCTGAAACTACCACTTGGAACGCATCCACTAATCGTTGGATTTCGGGGGAGATAAGAGACTTCAGCCTGGCAGAACTGAATTTGAGTTTAATCTCCTCTTTTATGCCTTGTAGAACTCGACTTTTTGGAGAGGGTTTTCCCCTAAATATGCGGGTGTTTCTTTCCTGCCAAATGGCCCAAAGGGTGCTGGAGATTAATGCAAGAGCCAGTGTTTTTGCCACCGGATTGAGAGGAAGATTTTTCCACCATAAGGGGAGCTGCTCGAGCAAGTGAGGGGGTCTCCGACGAATGCCCAGATCTCGGAACAAGGCTATCCAGATGAAACGAGAGTACGAGCATTGGAGGGATAGGTGGTTTGAGCTTTCTGAGTCAGATTGACAAAGTGGACAGTCCGTGACCTGAACCAAGCCTTTCCTCAACAGTCTATCCCTTGTAGGCAGTTTGTTATGGAAGAATTGCCAGGAGCAAAAACTGTGTCTTTGTGATTGAAATGGCTGCCAAATGAGATCCGCCCACAAAGGCTAATTGGAGTTATACACCAAATTGTTTGCAAACAAACATGTTTTTTTAGGTTATTCACATTCTTCTACCCCAAACATTGGCTGTTCAAACTAACCTGAACCGAACTGTGGTTATTTTTATTTGATCAGGATAAAAAGCAAGTCAAATGGAATTAGGATAAAACGTAAGTCAAGTGAATTCGGAAAGAACTACTTTACAGTTATCCCAACTGGATTATAGCGGATCCTTATTTTTGACTCTTACCATATCCATGAACCAACTCACTAAGTAGTGGATATATGTAAATAACCATAAAAATATAACAACCTAACAAACCTTCTGTCAAGCATTGAGAATTGAATATGCAAACAATTTTTATAGGTTGATTTTTTTTTTGGGCGGCAAGTGCTGTAAATCACAAACGTAAAATAAAAAAAATTTAAAAAAAACAAAAAAATGGTCCCACTTTGTCAAAAGAATTCTCACTTTTCATGATATTATTATTGTTTTCTCATATAGGCCCACCAAGACATCTCGCATGCTTCATTTGTTCTGAATCTTCTCCCAATCACGGTTTCTGTATCTATGCGTCCAAAAGCGCCTCCTTGAAGTGGCTTCTCCACTCAGAACTTGCTTTCACTTCAACTTATTATACCCATTCAGACAATGTTTGTTTTTCCTTCTCTTATTCAGTTTATAATCATTAAATAAAGCATTCTTTTCACAATTCAGCAAACTCAAATCTCAATCAGAACCGTTGGATCAAATCATCATGGCTAGTTTTAGTGAACCCAACTATTCTATCTATCTAGTTTGAACTCTCATTCAAAGATATTCTATTAACCACTCTCTAATGAACAACGCCTATAAATAACCCATGCCCACATAAACTATGAACACAAACACAACCCATTCACAACCTACATTGCCTTCTATCAACAAACCAAACACACCCACAAGAAGAAGTGATGGTCTGTAGAGGGAAAACCCATGTCTTCTTCTTCCTCTTGTTTGAGCTCTCCCTGTTGTGTTTTCTCTGTTTCAGTCCTGTTTCATGCCAATCCCCTGTTTTCGCTTGTGACACCACTAAAAACCCCAACTTGACCTCTTATGGGTTCTGTGACACCTCTCTGAGTGTGGGAGATAGAGTTTCGGATCTCGTGAAGAGGCTGAGTCTGACTGAGAAGGTGACATTTCTAGTGAACAAGGCCGGGGCCGTGCCAGGACTCGGCATCCCGAGCTATGAATGGTGGTCTGAGGCATTGCATGGGGTGTCTTACGTAGGCCCTGGCACGAAATTCTCGAGCTTGGTCCCCGGTGCGACGAGCTTTCCTCAAGTCATCCTTACTGCTGCTTCTTTCAACAAAGATCTCTTTGAGGCCATTGGACAGGTGAGGTTTCTGTTTATGATAGATCTGCATTTTGAATTTTTTTTTTTTAACTTTCTTTTTTTTTTTTTAGATTGATTAGTTCTTGTCTTCTTGATGAAATTTTGATTCATGGGTCTGTTTCAGATATAGATTTTATAGATGAGATGTATTTATTTGTACACTGTAGTTTATTTTTTTCAATCTTTATAGGCTTTAATTTGATCTTTTTGTTTTTGTTCATTTTGAACTGGATATGTGCATCTACATACACCTATACGGCTATACCTACATGCAGATACATACGTGTATATACATATGTGTATTTATTTTTATATTAAAGCATGGGAGTGATCTTTTTCAATATTATTATGGGAGGTGATTTATTTATTATTATTATTATTATTATTATTATTATTATTATTATTATTATTATTATTATTATTATTATTATTATTATTATTATTATTATTGTTATTGTTATTGTTATTGTTATTGTTATTGTTATTGTTATTGTTGTTATTGTTGTTATTGTTATTATTATTATTATTATTATTATTATTATTATTATTATTATTATTATTATTATTATTGTTATTGTTATTGTTATTGTTATTGTTATTGTTATTGTTGTTATTGTTGTTATTGTTATTATTATTATTATTATTATTATTATTATTGTTATTATTGTTATTGTTATTATTGTTGTTATTGTTGTTATTGTTGTTATTGTTGTTATTATTATTATTATTATTATTATTATTATTATTATTGTTGTTGTTGTTGTTGTTATTATTATTATTATTTTTAGACAGATTTAACTTTCCGTTGAAACTGGAGAAATAAGTGAGAGGTGGTTTTTTTGTTAGGTTGTTAGTGAGGGTATGACTAGGTGTCTTACACATACCATATCTATTATTTTTATTTTTATTTGGAGAAATTGTAGGCATATCTATTCCAATCCATATATTTGTATACATACATGAATGCATGAGGTGATTTATTTATTATTATTTCTTTCTTTCTTTCTTATTATTATTATTATTATTATTATTATTGTTGTTGTTGTTGTTTGTTAGACAGATTTAACTTTCCAGTGAAATTGGAGAAATAAGTGAGAGGTGGTTTTTTTGTTAGGTTGTTAGTGTGGGTATGACTAGGTGTCTTACACATACCATATCTTTTTTTTTTCTTTTTTTTTTGGAGAAATTGTGGGCATATCTATTCCAATCCATATATTTGTATACATACATGAATACATAAGTATTCATATCTATTTATGCTCATATGTATGCATATGTATGTGTGTGTGTGTACACACACACCGCATATCAGAGCACGGAAGTGTAGCATGTAATTGATTGGTTAGTTTGGCACATTATTTTTCTCAGTTTCCATATTATAAACGTGTTAAACAGGATCCTCATAAAAATCTGATTATTTAACCTGATAATCCATGTTTTCACCCTATTGTCCCTCATCATATTTCACTATTGAATTAAATGACTCTGCTATGGTTTCCTTTCTCCATTGAATATATGCCCTGATCTACTGCCCAAAATAATTGAGTATTATTTGTATCTTCTAAATTGAGTGCAATTGGTAACTTTTCAAGTTCTCATAATTCTAAAACATTACATGTATGATGTCCACAGGTGGTATCTACAGAAGCCAGGGCAATGCACAATGTGGGACTTGCAGGGCTGACATTCTGGAGTCCTAACATCAACATACTCCGCGATCCCAGATGGGGAAGAGCCCAGGAGACTCCCGGAGAAGATCCCGTGCTCTCGAGCAAATACGCGACCGGATATGTCCGTGGACTCCAAACCGCAGACCATCCTGATAAACTCAAGGTCGCTGCTTGTTGTAAGCACTACACTGCCTATGATTTGGATAACTGGAAAGGGATTGACCGTTTCCACTTCAACGCTAAGGTACTGCTGTAACATATGCAAAAATCTAACCAAATTGAGGCGTTTTGGTTGATCAAATCTTCAATCTTCGATGTATTATTAGGTGACGAAGCAAGACTTGGACGATACGTTTCAGCCACCCTTCGAGAGCTGTGTGAAAGATGGGAATGTAGCGAGTGTTATGTGCTCATACAACCAAGTTAATGGTGTCCCTACCTGCGCTGACCCCAACCTCCTCGCCGGAGTAATCAGAGGAGAGTGGAAGCTTAATGGGTATCTCTTCTTTCCTTTATTTCATTTCTTCAACATGAATTACAAAAAGAAAAATAAAATTTGATGTCCATCTACTCTGTATATTCATATTTGTTTTGTTGAATGCAGGTATATAGTTTCAGACTGCGACTCCGTTGACGTGTTCTACAACCAACAACACTACACTAAAACTCCCGAGGAGGCCGCAGCCAAGGCAATCTCAGCAGGTGAAGTTTCATCAGACAGTCATTTGATATTGAAATTAATTGAGCACCCAATCTTGATTAATATCCATGTTACAAATGCAGGGCTAGATCTCAACTGCGGTTCCTTCCTCGGCCAGCACGCGCAAGCAGCAGTGACACAGGGATTACTCAACGAGTCTCAGGTGGACAACGCGCTCACCAACAACTTCGCAGTTCTGATGCGCCTTGGGTTCTTTGATGGCGATCCAACCAAGCTTCCTTATGGAAACCTCGGCCCGCAGGACGTTTGCACGCCTGAAAATCAAGAACTCGCGCGCGAAGCCGCCAGACAGGGCATTGTGCTTCTGAAGAACAACGAGGGGACTCTGCCGCTCTCACCCGCCTCCATCAAGTCCTTGGCGGTCATCGGTCCCAACGCCAATGTCACGAAAACGATGATCGGAAACTACGAAGGTAAGGTCTCACAATTTCAAGAGTTCCAACATGCTTACATGAATTATGTACACCTAACAATGGTTGTATAATCAGGTACACCCTGCAAATACACAACTCCCTTACAAGGCCTCACCGCGTCTGTCCCCACCGTCTACCAACCCGGATGTCTCGACGTGGCCTGCGCGGGGACGAGCCTCCAATTGGACCCAGCAAAGGCCGCGGCATCCCAAGCCGATGCGACCATCTTGATCATGGGCGCAGACCTGTCCATAGAGGCAGAGGGCCGCGATAGGCTCGATCTCCACCTCCCCGGCCAGCAGGAGCTCCTCATAACGGAAGTTGCAAATGTGTCCAAGGGACCGGTCATCCTGGTCATAATGTCCGGGGGTGGCATGGATGTATCGTTTGCGAAAGCAAGTGATCTCATCCCGGGCATTCTTTGGGTGGGCTACCCTGGCGAAGCAGGGGGAGCTGCATTGGCTGATATCATATTCGGGTCTCACAATCCAAGTAAGTTTAATTTCAACATCATATCAATGATGTCCACTTATAAGTTATAATTAATATGTGCTTTTTTCTTCGACAGGTGGGAGGTTACCCATGACTTGGTACCCGGAGTCATACGTCGACAGCGTCCCTATGGACAACATGAACATGAGACCGGACCCGAGCACCGGCTACCCCGGAAGGACTTACAGGTTCTACACCGGCGAAACCGTGTATTCTTTCGGCGACGGCTTGAGTTACTCCCACTTCAGCCACCACCTCGTTAAAGCACTACCCAAACTAGTCTCGATCCCACTCGAAGAGGGCCATGAGTGTCGCACCAAGCGATGCGGGTCAGTCAAGCTTCTCCAAGACCAATGCGAGGACCTCGCTTTCGACGTCGAATTGAGGGTCATGAACAACGGAACCATGGACGGGAGTCACGTCGTCTTCCTCTACTCGTCCCCGCCAGCGGTGCACAACGCGCCGAAGAAGCAGTTGTTGGCGTTCGAGAGGGTCACATTGGGCGCCCAAAGGGAGGGAGTGGTCGCGTTCAGGGTGGACGTTTGCAAGGATTTGAGCGTGGTGGATGAGCTCGGGAACCGCAAAGTGGGGATCGGGTCTCATGTGCTTCATGTGGGGAACTTGAAGCACTCGCTGAGCGTGAGAGTCTGAGTTGGGGGAGGTGGGTCATCGAAGGTTATAATAATGGCTTCCAAAAGGAAGAATTGGGTTCCATGGAAGCTTGGGAGAGATTGCATCTCCCCCATTGTTAAGTCCATTGAATTTGGGAAAGAAATGACTCATTGTGTTTCTTTGCAATTGTATTTTGGGATCAATGGATAATAAATATATAAAGAAAAAAGAAAAAAAATTGGGACGAGTGTCATATGAAAGCATTTGGTGGTAGTAGTTTGATAGTAGGTTTGTCCCTCTTCCTAACCCCGTGAGTGGCAATTTAATCATATTCTTTTCATTTAATCAACATTCTCCTTTCATATTCATTTTAGGAAGAAATTATAAAGGGTTTTTTGCATATATACCTCTGTTGGAATCCATTTTTGTGTAATTACCCCTGCTGCATTTCTGATTGCAAAAATACCCCCACTGCATCAAAATATCGTGCACTTGTGCCCCTGTGGTTAATGACCGTGAGGTCTGAATAAAAATTGTCCGTTAATCGCCGTTAAGTGTTGAAAAATGTCAAAAATACCCCCATAGATCTTTTGAAAGAACTTATTGTTTTAGAGGTAAAAATGTAATCTTTGTTAGTATGGTTAATAATGTAACCATGGTTTACTTTGTGTTGCTTACGGTGACTTACGGAGGGGCATGGATGCACGATTTCTGGACGCAGTGAGGGTATTTTTACAATCGAGAATGCAGTAAGGGTAATTCCACAAAAATGGATTCCAACAGGGGTATATATGCAAAAAAACCCAATTATAAACATGAATAATATGGTAACTAACATTAATAAAACATCATCTCAATAAATATATGAATAATTAAGCACCGCCTAGAGTGACATAACTTGGTGCATGATCACCAAAAAAAATCTTGTTATAATGCATACAAATTGATTCAATCATGAAGTTTTTAAAATTTTAAAAAATCTTAATCTTTGTAGCCTTTTTAGAGAGGCCACACGTCAATGGAACATGAGCATCTGAATCCAATTGCGTGTCTTATTTTTAGAATCTGACCATTTCATAACTTTTGAGTTTTGAATGATTGGGAGACCAAAAGGCAAACACAGACCTTTTTTTCTCTTTTCAGACCAGACCTATAAACAGTCATGGAAGGCTGCATTTCACCTAATGAGAATGACATTGACTTGAACAAAATAAAAATACAATGCTTTAACAGCTAATATTTCCATAAGAACAAGTTACATGAAACTCAGCAAACCCAAAAAAGCAAAAAAAATGGAAAGAGAGATCCCAATGAAAGGGAATGGGTTTCATGCTTTTATACAGCAGTTGAAGTAGCTCAGGATCTTCCTCCTCGCCTGCAGATAAACAAATATCACAATAGATTCATTTGTAAGGGATATAACATCAAGAGCGCACTCGGTCTTTTTTACAACCCGTTTTACAGTCTCATACACTACAATAGTGCAGTATATACTACGGTATCAGTGTAGAGAGTAAAAAATCTTTTTTCATAACAAAATACACTAGCGTATTTCTTATAACAACATGTACTTCAATATGAGGGAATATGATTTAAAAAAAAAAGAGGGTGTGAACTACAAATGGGTAGCACAACAGGCTGAACATATCATTTTCCTAACACTAAACACTTCATTACATCTGTGAAATTTGTTTTTTTTTTTAATTGGCACAGTGTCCCTAACAAACAGTAGAAAAAACCACTCAGTATTGATAAGACTTGGACCAGCACGGAATCAGAAATAGATAGTGGTAGGGGCGGATCCAGGACAATTTTTCAAAGTGGGATGAACTAATCTTTTCATAAATCTCTTTATGTTAAATAAAAAGTACTAAATATATTTTTTATTTTGGTAGTCAAATGATGCACTTTAAATAAAATAAGTTCATCAAAAAATTTAAAAAAACAAAAATAAAAATCCCATCCATCCTAAAACAATCTATGCACATCTACTCATCCTACCCACTCTCGTTCATTGAATAATCTAATCCAATCATCCTATATAAGCAAGGGAAAAAAAAACAAAACTACATGTAATGAATTGAAAGAATCAAATAATACAAAAATTAAATCAAAATCTTCATAAAATGCTATGGTTGCTGTTTGATGAAAGGGATGTTGATTTATTCACCATTATTCACAAATGTAGAGTGTAAAAAAAGGGGTTCTATTAGAGTAAATTTATATTTACATAGCAATGATATTTTAAGATTTTTCTAACAAGATATGGGCTGAACTAGTATTTTGAAGTTTTTCTAACAAGACTGTATAGTGGTTTTTCTAACAAAACTGAGCTGGACTAGTATTTTGGAGTGTTTTTATAATAAAATTAGGCCAAGCTACAGCACGACTCAGCCAACCATTAGACCCGCCCCTGGACAGTGGGCCGAAGGCCCCTAAAGGGATTATGATCCCTTGATTAAGAATTAGATTTCTCGTCAAACTCTCATTTGGCGAGGTGGTGAAGACACCCTCCCAAGTGGAAGGTTATAGGTTCAATTATTGTTTCCATCCACATGGGATGTGGAAAAAAAATGTGTCATGGATCTTGGGCCTCTATTTTGTATAAGCCCCTTGTGGAGTTGTGGGCCCCTCTATCAAAAAAATATATATATTAGATTTCCCAAAAGATTCAATGATCAATCACCATCAAGAGTTGCCGGGTGACTCATGCATCATGTGTATCAGTGTATGCCAAATAATGGAGTTTGGCAGAGAATCTTCTTAAATGAGTATATATATAAACAAATAAGGGGCTGAGATTCTACCACCCCCGATAAGTTATCTCTTGTAACAATGTAGGGGACGCTAATTGTAAATACATATTTCTTTGGGCTTAGTTGCACAGTTAGGTGACATTGAGACAGGGCAGGTGCCCAAGGGCCAAGGCCCATAACACTTCTTTTTTTTTTTTCTCACAAGAATAGAAACAATTATTGAACCTAAAACCTCCTAAACCTAAAGCTTTAGGAGTTGATTTGCAAATTGTTTTATGAAATTACATCAGTGATCTAGGTTGGACTAGGTTCAATCCAATTCTGGTTGGATTTGGATTGAAATCGTCACCCTTGTCCCATGGGCCTTGGGTTCATGGGTCAATGACCCTTAGGGTGCGTTTGGTTGCACAATTGCAAAATTGATTATGCAGGAATCTGCGATTGCAAAACTGATTCCGCAGGAAGATCATTTTCTCAACTTTTTGAAATCGCAGCTTTTAGACACTATTTGTCTACAATCGCTGGATTTAAAACTGCGATTGCAAAACTGTTTGGTTGCACGATTGCAAATGTAGCTTCCTGTAATCGCAAACGCTGGGCAATCGCACAACCACACGCACCCTTAATCTATATTAAGGACTATGTGCGATCGACGGCCCGTGATCGCTGCCGCACCCGCCGTTCGCCGCACCTAATCGGTTCCCTATATATATATATATATATATATATATATATATATATATATATATATATATAGAGTCGTGATATTATACGGTCGTGCGGTCGTGCAGTCGCGATTCACGGGCCGTCGATCACGGGTCCATCGCATCGGACGGTCGGGTGCGATTCACGTCGACCGTTGGATGCGATGGACCCGCGATCGGACGACGCACGTCGAATCCGCGCGACCGCACCGACCGCATATTATCGGAAATCTATATATATATATATATATAAATTGAGAATAGTGTTAGGGCGTGCAGTCCATGCACATTTTAATTTTTTTAAAGAGAGTAAACATCATTTAATAAGATATATGTTTTTATAAAAAAATGTATATACTTTCATGAATTGCATTAAATAAAAAAGTAAATAACATGAAAAATTGTTAAAAAGACATATATCTTCTTGTATATAAACTATTCGCAGGACTATCCTCGCGAATAGCGTCTAATAGCACTCATTAATTTAAGTTTCATTTTCTCATTCTATCTTCTCCATCACTCTAATTTTATAATAGTAATTCTCACAATATTCAAATTGTTTAGAATAACATCATTTTAAAAGCAAAACTCAAACCCGATCCCAACCATAATCAAATGCAATCAGAAGATTCAGAACCCCCTGAATCAAAGTTTGACAGATTGGGTTTGAATAGACTCCTCGCGTTTCATGATCGGGTTGGGTTAGATCCACCCTTTGGGTTTAAGTTAAGCTCAAAAGTTAGAATAGTCTTTTTTTTCCGGCTTTAGTTTCACTCCACATGTTTGATTTTTTTTTTAAAATACAACACATCATAGAAAAAAAAATACATAATTTTATAAAATATTAAATATATACTCCAATTAATTATATAAATTCATTTATAAAAATGTAAAAGAATTCTAATAAAAGTGTATCACAAGGGGATATATAAAAATGTAAAAGAATTCTAATAAAAGTGTATGACCAGGGGCGAGCCTAACAATTAGCTAAACCAGACTATAATCTAACCTAGATTTTGTTAGAAAAACCATAAAATACTAGTTCGGTCCAGTTTTATTAGAAAAAACCCAATATAAAAATCTTAAAATAGATATAAAAAAAAACTACATAATATAATTGCTATGTAAATCTAAGTTTACCATGAACTTCTCTTTTTCTTTACATCTCTAAACAGTGATGAATAAATCAACAATCCTTTCATCAAACACCAACCACAATATACAACAAAGATTTATATAAGGTGATTGGATCCAGGATGAGTGGATGTGAATGGATTGTTTCGATAATTTTATTTTTGTCTCGTTTAATCTTTTGATTAATTTATTTGATTTCAAATCCATTATCTCACTATTAGAATAAAAAAAAAACATAAAGTGGTTTATGAAAAAATTAGTTCAACTCAATTTAAAAAATTGCGCGTGGGGCAGTGCTCCGAGTCTACCTCACCCCCAACCCATTCAACCCAATTCAAGTGGCGGACGCAACTGCAGAGACTATTAAAAGAAGAAAATCAAATCGTGGAGACGGAAATCTTGACCGTCCAACCTTATCAATAAAAGACCCAGACCCCATCAACGGGCCCACAAAACCACGAACCCAGACCAGCTGTATTTCTGCCGCCTCCACTACGAAATTTCCCTAAATTCCCAAAATACCCTCACCCAGCTTCCCAAATAAAAAAAACGGAGAAACGCAGACTTACAGTTGGTGAATGGTTGTCGTGATGGAGAGGCGCATCGTAGTCACGGTTGGGATCACCACTTCGACGGTTCTTATGATGATGCGGGATGAGCTCCTCTTCGTTGCCGACGCTGACGCGAGAGACGTCCTTCTTGTTCTGCTTTCGCATCTCCCTCACCTTCGAAAAGTCCAGCGAGTAGTCCGGGAACCCCTCCTTCGCGTCCCATCCCCCGAATGTCGGTACCGACATCCACGCCCCTCCTCCTCCGTTGGCCTGAGATCACACGGTCACAACCAGATCAGGTGATGCCGCTCACTCTATCGGACGGTGGTCATCTCTTTGAGGCAAAAAAAATTAAAAAGACAGATCTTGCATCGATTTTCAGAACCCTAAATCGAAATAAAAGAAGAATTTAAAAACAAAATTGGGGAGAATAGGAAATCGAACTCACCTCCTTGCGAGCTTCCATGGAATCCATAAGAATATAATTATATTTTTAAAAATAATAATATTCAGAGAAAGTTTGAAAGAGGGGAAGAACGATTGAGAGAGAGCATTAAACGCGGCCGTTGTTTTTTGTTTTTATAGAAGTGGTACGTTTAAAACTGGGCTTGTTGTTCAAACTATTTACGGGAATGCCATCTCCGCCAGCGGGAATCCCGAATGCGCGTGTATTTCGTCGTGTTTTGCTGGCAGGTTTTTCATTTTTGTGGTTAAAAATATTGAAATCTGTTTCACCGTGCCATGTGATCAGACTAACTTCGCTGGTTGGTTTTTTTTTTTTTTATATATATATAGAAGACACTAATCCCATGTCTGATACAACTCCGAATACAATCTCACAACCCGTCAGTATATTTTTAATTTTTTTAAATAGAAAATCTCATCTAATAAATGTGTGTGTTTAATGTATCTATATTTAAAATAACAGTAATTTTGAGATATAGATGATTAATAATTATATATTTTCTAATAAAATGGATTCGATAGAATTAGTATTTAATTACATTTTTTGTCATTATTTTGGTAACATTAATATTTAATATTGCAATAAATGATATATTATATTTAGATAAAATTATTTGAAAAGTAAAATAGAGATAAAGATAGGTTATTGCATTGGAGTAATATTTCATATGATACTCCAAATTATAGTTGTTCTTGAGGCATTTCCTATGTACTCGAGGAGTTGAATAAAAGGTTGGGAAACGAGTTTTCTGTAAATCTAAAGCTGACTGGTGTGGACATTGATGTCGTACGGGAAAAAAAATTTAGTCTGGAATTTGACCCCGTGACAATTGGTGTGTATATATATATATATAGAAAGAGAGAGAGAGAGAGAGAGAGTTCTATGTTTATGTTGAAACAAATTGTACATATTTTTAAAGTGATTTTCATGTATATGAATCTATGATGAAAAATTAAATTTTAAGTTTAGTTTGTTATTTTAGTTTGGCCCAACATAAATGGTTCAGGGCGATGTAAGACTGATTTAGAAAGAAAATCAATGCAAAACATCTTATTTTAAATAAGTCATCAAAATAAAGTTTTATGAGCTTTTTTATTATATACATACAAATCTCATTATTTAAAGTCATTATAATCAACTTTTGTGAATTAAAAATTTAAGATTTTTAGATCCTATATTTTATGTTAATTAGATTTTAATAGTTATCATGTAATTTTATTTTTACTATTTTTTGTAGGGTCATAATTGACATAGTACATGTTTGTTAAAATTTATAACTTTGAAGAGTATAGTTTTTCAACTTCTAAATAAAGCAGTTGTGGTATATTTGTTTAAACTTATTGAAACTCATTTAAACTAAAAACAGCTTCAAAAAAAGCATAACAGGTAAAGTTGAAAAGGAGATGTTTTTTATATTATAGCTTATAAAATGCTTAAATTTATTTTATTTTGGATACTCATATTCTTAATATTTTTTACTAATAATATATTTGTATTTTTTTTTATCTTCTCAATTTTTTTACTATTACTATACAAATAATACATTATCATTTTTTATTTATAATTCCATTATCACTCATTTTATTAAAATTCTATAATGTAACTATTTGAAAAATATTGTAATGAATTTAAAATATTATTCATGATAAGTTGATTTTGTGTTAGATATTTATAAATTTAATTTTATATTTAAAAATCAATGTATTTTGTCACACATAAATCAATTTTACACTTCAAATGTATTTTTGACAATTGTAAAACAAAATACTGTTTTACAACATTATTAAACAAGCATTCACTACTGCTTATTTTCTCCTTTTAAACTATTACAACAAATATGTCTATTACTTATCAGAAAAATTATAATCTATAATCTATAAATTATAATTTATAATTTGTAAATTTAAACTACAACAAACATAAGTCATTATGAATATGTATATAATATTTATTGCTTATAAAATTAGTGTTACTTATCGTTTAGAAGATGCAACCTTTTCTATCAATAATTATTTTATTTTATTTTTTGTTATTTTCTCTGTGGATTCAAGAATTTTATGGGATCTTTACATAATTTGGATCCTTCCACCGTTTCATACTCTGGTAACGGGAGAGGTGAGTTTTTCTGGATTTTAATCATGAATGGTATATATAATTAGTTACTACTACAGTTATTTTTACAAACCCCACAGCGTTTGAATTTTTTTTAGGATATGCATTTATCGATTAAAATACATGGTAAATAATCAAATGAGTGAAATACATATATGGTTTTTTAGGGTGCGTTTGGTTGCGCGATTGCGCTGCGATTGCGATTACAGGAAGCTGCGTTTGTAATCGCGCAACCAAACAGTTTTGTAATCGTAGTTTTAAACCCAGCGATTGCAGACAAATAGTGCCCAAAAGCTGCGATTTCAAAAAGCTGAGAAAGTGAGCTTCCTGCGGAATCAGGTTTGTAATCGCAGATTCCTACAGAATCAATTTTGCAATCGCGCAACCAAACGCACCCTTAATGTTTTTCGTAATAGGGGTTTGAGGTGACCAAAATTGGGACCAGAATAAAACAAAAAAGTTCAGGTTATGCCAAAATCACAGGGGGACTCATCTTGCACCTCCCCCCTCCAAAAAAAAAAAAAAAAAACACTAATCAGTTTGATTCTCTCTGTCTTATTTTCCAGCCTAAAACAGCAGGCCCTATTTTGTTGGTCATTGTTTACGACAGACCTCATTTGTTTTACCTACAACTTTCCCACCTTTGTTTAATCAATGCATCTAAAATTGATGTTAATCTCACTAGTTAAGGAATTCCTATCAATGTTTTAAAAATTAAATTGAGAAAAGTGACCCGATTAAAGATCATTGATTTAACTATTGGATTAATCAGATTTGAATAGCAACAATACCATGACATGATATATATGTTAATTATTATTATTAAATAAAAATATATTTTATACAAATAAAATTAAATATAGCCATATATTTATAGAATAAATATTAATTACAAATACTTAATGATAATAAAAATATATTTTATACTAATAAAATAAAATATAGCTATGTATTTATAGAATAAAATGGTGTGGACTACATTAAAGGTTAAAATCAAGAGTTTTTTTAGATAAACATGACAACATGATCTAGAGCAGATGATGAATTAATAAAATCCACGAGATCAACCCACACAGCTATATACATGTTTTTTAACACATTCATGGAATGAGTTAGGCCCCCAACTCGTTATATAGTATATGGGTCCTCTTGTGTAAATCCGAGGTGGATTCAACCTTAATTAGAATTATTTAAGAACTGAGCACAGATTGATTGAAATGGCTTGTTCTATATTTCTGATTAATTATTTGTTAAATATTAAATTTGATGAAAATTTAGATTATGTAAAAAGTTTTTAAAAAGTTTATATTAAGATGTAAGGCTTGTTAACTATGCAAAGAATTACCAAAATATTTCATATATTTTAATATTTTTAAAAATAAAATATATAGCTTTATTTATAGAATAAATAAAATTAAATTAACACTATATATTTTACTACAGGGAACTAATGATATACACGACACTATAAAATATACTATGTGGTAATAGCCCAATCGATTTACATTTCATGTCCAGGGCTTTAAAAAAAACATAAATGTGTGTTTAAGGCTCCGTTTGGATAAGCATCGTATCCGTGTTGGTAGACCTGGACTAATTGGAATGCCGAGAAAATCTATCCAAACGAGTTTCTGCGGGGAGTGTTTATCCCATCCGTGTTTGCATGTTGAGGGGCTCTATCCAAATGGGTTTCCATGTCGAGCGTTCATCCCATCCATGTTGGCAATTCATAGTGTAAAATATTGTGTTCCCCCATCGCCCCGAAGAATGATTCCCGGCAATGTGAGTTTAATTAATGAAAATACACAGGATGTTGTCTATTATTTTTTCTTTTTGGTGGGTAAAAAATAGAATTTCATTGCTATAGATCAGTAGTTACAAGACTATCGTAAATACATCAATCAAAAAGAATATACAACAAAAGAACTAAAGATCCAAACCAAATCAAACAGGGAGTGCCTTAGAAGAGAAGCCTCAAGTGAACACCCGAGTGATTACTTTAACCACACACAAGGGTAAGCAAACCCAGTCGTGTCCTAGTCAATTAGTGCCTTGAGATTCTTCCATGTCTGATGGGGAGATATGATAGTAGTGTCTGAAGAAACTCTCCAAGCAGCCAAGTGATCAACGACCTAGTTGCTTTCACGAAGAACATGAGAGGCCTAGCTTCCAGGATTTGAAAGTGGCCAGAACAACTTGAATTACAAAATTATCCCAAAATGCTTGCCACGGAAGGCAACCCTTGCCTTGCACCCATGCAATTGTGGAAGTCGAATCACTTTCAATATGTACTTTTGGAATATTGAGAGCTCTAGCAAGCTTTACACCTTGTAAAGTTCCTCTGAACTCAAGCACATTGATCGAACTAACAGGCCTTGCACTGCAGCAGCCGCAATTATCTCTCTCCCTTTTCATTCCGAAGTGTGGCTCAATATCATGCCATGTCCGTCGAAAGCGAGCCATCAGAGTTCAACTTTGTCCTTCCAGGATCCGGAGGCCACCAAGTAACACTAGAGACCACATACTCCATTGGCAAGATGACAATTCCCCAATTTTCATCTAGTTTTTGGACATCAAGAGCAGAGACTTCCTTCAGATGCTTACCCTGAAAGGTTAACTGCACAGTGAGGGTGATATGTCGCATAACTTCCATTTAATGAATTTCCTTGGCCCTAAGCCTGTGTTGGCACCATTCCTTCCATATCATCCACATGGCCACCACGAAAACGGACTACTTAACGGTTCTAGGAACTCCCACCTAAAAAGATTGATCCAACCAATCCATGCAAACTAGAGTGACGAACCCGTTTAAACCCCATTTTTTGAAGAACTGTTGCCCAGATCCATGCTAAGAAAGAGCAATTCAAAAATAGATGAGGAAGAGATTCAGAATCAGATTTGACAAGGAACAAGTAGTATCCCTTGAAAGATCCTTACTTTGAACCAATTCTATTGTTGGAGTCTTTCCCTGAAGAGCAAGCCAACACACGCCATGAATTTAGGAAGTTGGAACTTCTGCCAAAGCCATTTGATCCACTTCAGCTTCCCCTTTCGCATAGGAAATCCCATGCTTTAGAAGAAGTGAGAGTGCCATTGGTGCTTGCATGCCAAATCAAAGTGTTTCTCCCTGATCCTCCGCATTCAATCTCTGCAATGTGAGCCCAGTCCAAGTTCCATCTCAGATCCCACCATTCTGGCTTTCTCCAAACACCCCGAGTTATAAGAGAGATAACACTACTGGATGGGTTAGTGAACTGGTCTCTGGGATGAGGCCCAAGAGGCTACCCCCGTTGAGTCACGGGTCCTCCCAGATGGATACCAATTCCCCTGAAAACAAGAGATACTTCACCTGTGGTTTGATCCAGGCCCTTGATGCAAAAATTCGAGGCCAAATCCAGGAACCAAAGAGAGCGATGGCTTAATAGTCCAGATCCCCTGTTTGCTCAGATATCTTTTAGACAACCATTGCACCCAAAGGGAAGTACCCCCAGCTGTAATTTCTCAAAACCTGGCTCCGAGAGCTGCCTTAAACCAATCCCCTATTCTTTTTAAGCTCAGCCCCCTTCCTCCTTTGGTAGGCATATAATTTTTCAGTTGACACGATGGAGAGTCCTCTTGAGTGACACCCCCCCATAGGAAAGATCGAATTGTTTTTTCCATAGCCTTGATTGTACCCTACGGGAGCACAAAAGCAGATGACCTAGAGTTGGAGACTTGACAACACCGTCTTGGTCAATTTAAGTCACTCAATCAAAAGAGCAAATGACCGTGCCAACATTAAAGCTTCTTACACAACTTATCCACCAAGGGAAGTGTCTTATAGCAGTTGAGTGTTTGGTGAAAGTTCCTATTTTGTCATGCTTGAGTTCGGCATCCAGAGATTGAGAAAGAATCTACATACTGAGCACAAAGAGAAGTGGCAATATTAGGTCACCCTGTCTCAGACCCGAAGATCTTTCGAAGAACCTGAATGGAGATCCATTAATGAGCACTAAGAATTCAGGGAGATTGAATGCTGGCCACGATCCATCAGACTGAAGTTCATTGCTTACAAGGTGGTTTGAATGAACAGCCAACGAATAGAGTTGAACACCTTGCGAAGATCAATCTTAACAGCAGCTCTGCCCTTACCAGTCTTCTTAGAGAGATATTTGGCCATTTCATGGGCCATAAGGATACTGTGACTAATCTTCCTCCTTTAATGAAAGCCAATTGATTGGGACTGATCAGGGATGGTAACAATCGCTGAAGGTGGGAAGTAAGGATTTTAGTGATTAATTTATAAACTGCACCACATAGAGAGATCGGTCGAAATAGATCTAAAAAGTTGGCATTAGAACACTTAGAAAATAAAGCAATAAAGGATTTGTTTAGTTGGCCAAGTAGTCTCCCACTCTTGAAGAATTGAAGAACAGCTGTTGTTAGATCAGATTTAACAACCTCACAGCACCGTTTAAATAGCCCCATCGAGAAATTGTCTGTATAAGGACTACCGTCCCCCTTCATCTTGTAAAGATTCTGGTAAATTTCATCTTTGATGACATCCTCGGAAAGCGCTTCTCTATCCCCATTATTTAGTCTTGTAGAAGAACTTAGTGGAGGAATAGGAGTGTATGTCTCTTTATTAATGAGATGCTTGAAGTACTCAACAGTGTATTGTTATCTCATCAACTACTTCAGACCCGTCTAGCAGAATCACCTTCCGAAGTGCATTGTGGATTTCTAGAGGAAACTGAGTATAGAAGAATTTAGAGCACCTATCACCATTTTGGAGCCGGTTCAGTCTAGCTTTTTGTCGGATGAACTCCTCTTCCAATCATAAAGCATGGACATAGCAACTCCGAGCCCGAGATTCAAACTCAATGAGGCTCTTATTCAAAGGGTCTATTAGAAGTGAAGACTGCAATGAAGAGAGAAGGGCTTTGTCCTGACGGATGCGGTCTTAGACTACCTTAAATTGTTGAATGTTCCAAGTTTTGAGGACTACCGAATCTGGGAGCACCGAATTGGCCGAGGCTTCAAAGAAGACACGCGCATACGAGATTCGGGTCTCCATCTGCATGGCGGTATCCATGAACAAATGTATCCCAACTAGACTAACAATCTTACCCATACATTTCTTTGACTAATAAAGGAGGGGAGGTTAGGAAATTTGACCCAAATGAGTATAGAGGTGAGGCTCTTCTATTCCATGCACACAAAAGGTGACCATTTCTTGAGAACAAACGACCTATTGTCCATGGTCCAAGGCCCTCCCTCTAGGACCCTATTCAATCCTCCTCCAAATCAAAGTTAACTATAAAGGAAATCATTTCCTTTGAAGAAATAGTTGAATTGTCACCTTTGATCTTCCATAAGCGCTTGAGGAAGGAGAGAAATGGAGTGTAGACCAGAATTTTTTCAATCACATAACCCTCAACCGCCTTCTTCCATTTGACCATCGTACTTTCAATTTCTTTTGATACAGTTTGCATACAAATTTTTGGATAATTGTTGAAATGCTTCAATATGAATACTAATTTGGGTAATCAAGTAATATATTAAATAGATGTTAGAATATAATTAAATTGAGGTCTTAAAGCTTATTTTCTCTTTTAGATATCATGCATAGAAAATTTAATAGTAATATAAATAAAATTCGATCGTAATATTAATAATCATGATTATGATTAATCATATAAAATAACAAATATGAACAATAAATAATACAAACATATATAATTTTATAATATATATTAGATTCGGACAACCCTTGAACTAAAAATTGTGGAATTGGATTCATCTTCTATTCGAGGTCCATGTTGGTTAATGCTGGTAAGTAGGCCTGTCAACGGATCGAGTCCGGGCCGGGTCGGGATGGACCCGGACCCGATCCATGGTAAGACCTAGCGGGTCCAGGTCCAACCAAGGACTCGGCATGTCCTTGAAAATGTGGACCCAGACCTGGACCCATCGAACTCGAGTCGGATCAGGGTCCGACCCGACCCGAATATTGTTAATAAAAAAAGAGCTTATGAATTTGTTTGCGTTATCATTCTATTTGAATATGGTTAATAGACATTACATATTAATCTAAACAACATTCAAAACAATAAATATTAACATATTAACATAAACAGTGGACATAAATCATGCAACAAATCAATTAATTATACAAATTCAAAAGCTAATAAACTAATAAGGCTTGTCAATGGGTGGGTTTGGTTGGTTATGAGTTATGATTTATGGAATTGGTTATGGACTTATGGATAAAAAAAATGAGTTAAAACTTATACTTGTAACTTGATAAATAAGAAATAAAATTATGGGTCAACTAATACTAATAGTATTGTAATATATGAGCATATACTAATAAAACAGTCGAGTCTCGGGTTCAACGGGTCGGGGCGGGGTGGACCCGGACCCGACCCGTTTGTATGTTCGGGTCCACCGGGTCGGGTCCAAATCGGGTCAAGTATATTACACGTGTAATCGGATCCGAGTCTGAACCCAACCCGTTGACAGGCCTACTGGTAAGTGGATAACCAATGTGTATCTTTTGTCCTAGTCTTTGTACCAAATTTTTTTTAAAAAATGCGTTGATATATTCAATTCATTTTGCAGTTGTTTTACAATTCAAATGTGGTATTTCAGTTGCTTATATACTGCGATGAGTAGTATATATTGTGTTATTATAATATATGACAAATAAAAAAATTTATTTTTAAACAAAAGTATAAGCTAATGTATCTTAGTGTATATTTCACTTATCATAATAGTATGTAGGATAAATGCATATTTTGATAAAAGAATGTTGATACACACAATTTTTTTTTTAGCCCCAATCCAATCTCATATGAGTCGATAGAAAATCAACGGACATATACTCATATTAACGAGTATATGTATATGCAGTTTATTGAAATATATGTTTCATTTTTTTAAAAATATATATTTTATTGGACGAAATATAAAAAAAATGCATATTTTGATAAAAGAATTTATACACACAATTTTTTTTTTAGCCCCAATATTTCATAAGTCGATGAAAATCAATAATTACAATATGAGGTATAGTTTATTAAAAAAATTATATTTTAATATTTTACCGTTTATAAAAATATTTTTTTATAAAAATTTTTTTTGAATGAGTTATACTATTTTTAAAAATATTAAAACACATATAAATTAAAATTGAGGTTAAAAAATTAACTCTTCGTAACATTGTCCTTTTGAAAAACCAATAAAAACCTCAAGATATCACAAGGTAGTGAAGGTACACACGGTTTAATATATATTTTTCACATAAAAAGATAATATTTTTACATACCATGCATTGGCCTAGATTTCCAAGGCAATTTAATATCCCACCAGAAACCTCCCATCAATAAGCAGTGTGTACTTTCTTCCAGCCCCACTAAAAACAAACTTTCCCTGTTTGCAAAAAGATTGGTAGTGAAGACGTGGTACAGTTGTGCAATATTTATTTACATCACCTCCAACTACAACCTGACAGTGTAGTGAATTCCTTTTCTTATACTCCGCGGGCACAACGTAACAATTCTCACCTCCTACAATGGGAGGTAATTTCAAGCAAAGCTGATCAATGAGGCTCCGTTTGAATTAGGGATGCAAAGGCCCGCGTTTGGAAAAGCAATGTTCAAATGGTTAATCAACAACATGACCTGTTTTAAAAAGCTAACTTGTTACCTCCACATAAATTAATGACCGAAAACTCTAGACCCTGGACCTGGACAGCACGGTCACGTCGTCCCTGTCCGGAGCGGCCCTGGTCTCCCTCTCCTCTACGGAGGGAGACAAGGGAGCCACAGGAAAAACTCTTTCATCCTCTCCTGTAGCACTCCAAGTCTGAACATTGTTATATCTCTTGAGAGAGTATCTTATCAGGTATGGTTTAGCTGGTCTCAATAATAATGTGTATTCATTGTCCAGAGCCCCACAAAATTTAGGTGGGAATTTATATTTGAAAAGGACCTTAGGCTATGTTTGACAATAAACTCTAAAAGCAGCTTTTAATTTTTTGGGTCACATCAATTCAAATATATCATCATTTAAAAGTTAAAAGCTGTTATCAAACAGATCAACTTAAATATATCATCATTACTAGATTTTATCTCTAAACTGTACCTCAAAATTTGTGCTTTATAAAGTGGTCATCATCATTACACCTTCAAAAGATGTGCATAAAGCTGAAAAAACTAAAAGCTGTTTTTCAAACTGTGTTTCTAAACGCTAACTTAATGTTCAAAATATTTCAAATGAGTATATTATACATTAAAAAAAACTTTCCTTGGAATTTAATGTGCTTTCAACATCTTCAAGGTGATGGGGACAAGAATTCGGTGAGAATGATATGGTCAACTAAGGGTTCGGATAACCTGTTTCTGTAGGAACAGGAAACATGGATTTTACTCAATCCCCTTTGTCCACGTGGAATCTTTAACAGAGACAGACGGAGTCAATGAAGATAGTTGACGATGCTCCAAAATTAAAGGGAAATAATTACATCGAAGTCATAAATAAATAAAAAATCACAAATCAACCCCTTAAGAGACAGACTTGTGCAGCCAACTTGAGTTGCAATAAAAGTTACACTAAAATCATATACAATAACAAAATCACAAATCAGTCCTTTCAATTTATTTAAACGAGACTTTAAAGTACAGATACAAATATTCAATTAGCAAGTGAAAAAAATTAAAAGTAATTTTTCACCATGCAAAAAAAAAATACTAATTTTCATTATTAATGCAGTTATGCTCATTTTTTAATAACCCAAATATATATATATATATATATATATATATATATATATATATATATATATATATATATTATAAAATAAACGATATCATTCAATTTATTAGACTATATACTTCAACTTTTTGTAAAAGTTCATCTTTCAATAGATAAAATATATAATTGTTTTAATTTTTTTTTTATAAAAATGAGCAGACTGCGTTGAAGACTATAAAAAAAATGAGAATAGCATTTTCATTTTATTTAAGAATAGACATCTAAGTCAGTCATTTCATAACAAACAGATGAGATGACAATAAAAAATTAAATGGCATTATTCACTTACATATATTGTAAGTAAAACCATTTTGATATTGTTGCTAATAGAAAATGCCTTATAAATAAGTCCAAGAAAATAACATTAAATAAATAAAAGATCTTTGTCTTCTTGCTTCTTCTTTTAGTTGGCTGGTTGTCTTCTTATACTTGAGTAGTTCGGTTAATGCTCCTCATTTACTTCAAATCTATCTGTGTGTCTCCCGCCACTACGTTGATGGTTTTTCTGGGAACTATTTCCATCAAATACTTTGGATATATGCAGTAGGATGTGATTTGAATTGTTGTTCAATCTGAAATTCCATATCAATTTTTGGCACCCCTCTTGCATCTTCAACATTTTCATCAGAAACATTTAATTCTACATCTTCCATCAAAATATTGATAGAAGGAATGAACTGGATTTCTTCACTATAATCATTCACATGACTGCTTAATTCTAATTCAGTACTCTGACCATTTAAAGAATCATTCAACTCCAACTCCATTCTCATGTTCTCCTGTTAGATAAATTTGTCAAATTCAATTGTTATCTAGCAAACACTTAGAAAAAATACAACTATTGCAAAATATATGGTAGGTCTCAACTTTATAAAAAAAAATTTGTCTATTTCATATTTCCTTCAAAATACTTTTGTTCCCTTTTGTTAAACAAATTTTCACATATTTTATTAAATATAGATTATCTAGGTTATGTCCTTTATGAAAAAATAAACACAAACTTGTTTATAAAAAAAATATAAAAAAGCATACCTAATAATCAAAATTTAAACCGATTACAAGCAATTGATACCTTCACATGAATCTTTGAAGTCCCAAATAGATGAATTAATCTTCAATGAAAACCTTGCCCATCGTCTTGTATGATTCTCTTTTCTTCCCCTCTCGTCAAATTAAAACCCACCGCTTCCCCTTCTATTGTTTGATATTAGGGCTTTAGAGTAATTCAATTGAAGGGACCAAGGTGCAATTGGTTTATTATATGAGGTCTATAATGAAATTGACGTGGTCTCTGCAGATTTTATATACGGAATTTGTGATTTTCAAGTGGGCCGCACAAGTCTGTCTCATAAGGGGTTGATTTGTGATTTTTTTTTATTTATGACTTTGATGCAATTATTTCCTTTCAATTGTGGACCCTCATTAACCATCTTCATTGACTCCGTCTGTCTCTGTTAAAGATTCCACGTGGATGAAGGATATTGGGTAAAATCCATGTTTCCTGTTCTCTACGAAAACAGGGAATCCGAATCCATCAACTAAAACATCATATCATGTTTCATGGTACAATTTTTACCATCAATTAAATAAAAGGTGCATGTTTATGCTTAGATGGTCGGCATGTGTATTTTTATTTATTTGCATAAAAAAATTTCAATAGAGGTTCATGTTTTAATACACAAGGTGTATATTTTTAAAAAATATTCAAAATGTGAAATGTACATGGGTCTATGCAGGATTGTTCCTAATATTATCCTAAAATTGAACGAAATGAGTGTACGTAGTGAAAATATTTATAGCGCTAAGTTTGGACCAAATGCAAGAGGCATGAAAATATTTATAGCCTAAGTGATTGGAAGGAAAACGAAAATCCATATCTTTCATGTCGAGTGACATTTGAGCTATCTGGTAAGAAGTGATATTCAAAGGCAACATTCGTTGTCCTTTAATCTCTATTTGGAGTGTAAAGTAAGATCGAGTTCGTGAGAAGCAAACTAATCATTGAGGAATCACACCTTCAGTAGATGGCTTCTATTGTTTCTGCCTTGTGTACCTTTTTATGTAAATGGGACAATCCAAAGAGACATACTATTGGTCGGCTATGCTAATCATGGACTGTGTGGTGAATGGTGAGTGGTGGAGAACCATTGCAATCTCACATTCACAATTGAGTACCAGTGGTTCCAATTATTATTAGTTGGACAAGAGGCCATGATGTTTAGTTATTCATGATTTGAACTTCAACACCAATTGGAAAGGCCAATCACAAAGATGAATGCATTTTTTTTTAGTGAAAAAATAAGGCAACTTGGACATGATGGATCGAGTAGAGCTCAGTTCAAATTTAACTTGAAATTGAAGGAAGTTAATCCAAATCCAACTAGGGCTGGTAAACGAGCCGAGCAGCTCGGGTTTGGCTCGGGCTCGGCTCGGTTAAAGCTCGTTCAGGCTCGTTCGATTAGATAAACGAGCCGAGCTTGAACAATTTTTAAAGCTCGGTTTGTAAACGAGTCGAGCCCGAGCCGAGCCGAGCCGAGCCCGAGCCTGGACGAGCTCGTTTACTTAATAGAAAAAAGGGAAACGAGCCGAGCCCGAACCAAGCCCGAGCTCGAGCTTATGTTATTTTCACATGTATGAGATGTTGTGATTTGTGAAATGTGACTTTTCAAATGCTAAACAAGGTTTTTTTTAGCTAAACGAGCCTGAGCCGAGCTTTGATTCGAGCTTCAGCCATACTAGTTTAACAAACGAGCTGAGCCGAGCTTTAACCGAGCTTTTCACGAGCCCAATGAGCCGAGCCTGAACACGAAATGAAGCTCGGTCCCGAACCGAGCCGAGCCCGAGCCGAGCCTGCTGCTAAACGAACCGAGCCTGAGCAGGTCAAAGCTCGGCTCGTTCGGCTCGTTTACCACCCCTAAATCCAACTCTTCCATCCTAAAATCAGAGAAGTTTAACCCAAACTCAACCTTTTGGATGTGGTTCAGGTTTGGATTGAGTTCTAGTAGGTTTTGAATTTTTCTTCTAAAATGTGTTATTTTAAAAAATTAGAACTTTGTAAAAGATAATATCCCGCACGAAAAAATAAGAAAAATAAAATTAAAGAATGTTTTTATTTTAAAATATAGAAATGAAACTATAAAAGTGATAGATTCTACAAAATATAAATTAAACAATTTAAATTTTATTTTATAATAAATTTTAAAAATAAAATATGACTTAGAATGTTTAAATTTATCACTCAATTCTTCGGATTTGGGTTGAGTTAGGTTTCCAAACCCTCAACCAAAACCCAATCTAACTTAAGTTCAGGTTGTACAAGTTCAGGTTCCGGTTGAACCGAACAATAAAACCATGTTCAAGTTGCACTCCTACGAGAAAATCATTGTCACAATGGGTTTTTTACTATTAAGTCAATTTTTTTTGTTAAAGCTATATATTTTCTAATGAAGTAAATACTTTCAAACAGAATAAAATATATACTCAAATAGATTGAATACATAATTTTAAAAAAAAAATTTACACTCAGTTCTTTTTACAGTCTTAAATATTATTCCATATATCTCGTTATAAACTTTTACTTTTTTTAATAAATAATATCATTAAATTCATTTGAATATATACTTCATTTTTTAATATAAAAGTGCATACCTCATTGGATGAGGTATATGATTTATATAAAAAAACATGAGCTGACTATGTTTGGGATTGTATATAGCACTAAGGTTGTGTTTGTGCCACATGAAAAGTGAGAAAAAATGAGGGAAAATAAAAGTTTTCTCTTTAACCACATAAAAACCAATTGTTTCTGTCAAACAAAAAGTGGGAAATAATTTTTTCTCACTTTCCCTTTGTTATTTTATCTTATTAGGAGAGAGGAAAAAAATTTCCTCACCTTAGAAGAGGGAAAGTGAAGGAAAGTGAGTTTGTTTTTTTTTTTGTTTGAATATTAAATGTTTGGTAATATTGAATTTTTTTTGTTCTTATTTTTTATTTTATAATAAAATAGTAAAAGTATTTATTTAATTTTTTTATTTATTATGTGACATATCCTTATTGATTGTCTTTCAAAATTTTATTTATTTAAAAATATGTGATTGATAAGTTATGTTGTTTATGTATTATATTTAAATTAGCATACAAATAATATGTTTTTTGTCCTTTTTCATCACTTTCTCTGATAAGATAAACAATATATTTCATTTTCTATCATTTTTATCATAAGCAAAAAAACAGTTTTTATTTTCTGTCATTTTCCATCACATATACAAACAATGCATTTTGTTTTCCATCACTTTCCTTCACATGCACAAACAACATATAAATTGGTCAAAAGGAAAATAATTTATTTTTCATCACTTTACCTTTGACCCAAATTCCTTCATTTTCCTTTATTTTCAATTTAAGATTGTGTACAAACACACCTTAAATGTAAGGGTAATTAGCACTTTTAACTTCAGGAAAATGAATATTTGCAAAAATAGCCCCACCCTTTGAATATTAGCAAAAACTAGCCCCGGAGAGAGAATATACTGGAGACCCTTGTTCAAAATTTTCAAACAAAATGGGGTGTGGGAGGCCAAAAATGTAAAGGAGGCGGCACATATTTGTTACATTTTTGGCCTCCCACGCCCCATTGTGTTTGAAAATTTTGAACATGGGAGACGGATTATATATAATCTGTCTCCAGTATATTTTCCCTTCGGGGCTAGTTTTTGCTAATATTCAAAGGGTGGGGTTATTTTTGCAAATATTCATTTTCCTGGGGTTAAAAGTGCTAATTACCCTAAATGTAACATTTTCCCATATTTTATATTTTTCTTATACTAGTATAAACTATGTGAGTACTGTAGGAATGACTGAGTATATCAACACATAAAATATATTCCAATCGTATGCATCACAACCACATAGGCAGTAAGATTGAATCTTCATGGATGAGCACATATATGTGAGCTAAAAATCCAAAGGGCCTAACATTGTGTGTTCTACATAATGATGAGGTCGAACATCCAAGAGTGGACCTAATGCATGCAATGTAACCATTGAATATAGGCCAATCTGAGCCCAATCCATAAGATAGCGTACAAAAGTGTTGACTCGGTCAGTTTTTTTTTAAGAATATATGCATGTTTTGATAGAAAAAATGTATATCGTTCTATTTTGACTTAAATGAATTCATTTTTAATAAGTATAAGAAAATATTTAATGAGATATATACGTGATCTAACAAGATATATGATTCACTGGATTTCTAACGAGGCATATATATGACTATATTTTTTACTGTAAAAAAAAATAAATGTAACAGAGCTCGATAGCATATGTGTCTTGTAAGGCACATGAGGTTTTTGATGGTTTTCAATAATAAAAATGCATTATAAATTATTTTAACAACTCACGCTAAGTATATTTAAAATTTTCTATTATTATCAATGTAAAATTATTTAATCTAATACGAGATTTTCTTACTGAAAAATAACATTTAATTAAACGTCTGCATAAGAATATATATTGATGATCCAATAGGATAGGGGGACGTGGCCCATAAAAAATTAAATTCTCTTTGGAATTTGCAATTGGACTATGAAATCATGATACAATTTTAGGTTAAAATTTAAGCTTTGATGAAGACAAGCTCCTCGGATCAACGTGGCTCAATATTGGTTTGTATCCTCATGGTAACAGTGATTTTCTAAAGGGAAGAGATGATCATTATTCCAATGCAGTTTCTCTCTGCAAAAAATATGGATCATGTTGTTCCACCACCTCTTGAGCAAAATAGTACCTAAAATTGTTTGTTGTATTCTTGAAGTCGATCGTGTGTAATCATTCCATGACCCTGAATGGAACTTCCCTTTGATCTTATTTGCTTTTGGTTATCGAGTCATATAGAATCCAATGCAGCTATTGCTAACATCTCGACTACATCATCAGAGTCTAAGTATGAAGGAAGAGAAAAGAATAAAAGGATATAGATATGTTAAAATGAGCAAGTGACTCTATTCATAAAAAATTGTGTTAGTATAGTGTATGAGGTTCATTAGTGTATTACGCAAAAAATTTTAATTTTTTTTAAAATACAATATATCTCAATATGTATTTCATTTCATATAACAGTATGCACTTCAATGAAAAAGTGTGATTTAAAAAAAAATGAAACCTGGGTGGTTGCACAAGGGATTGAGACCATTTTCCTTTATGAATCTACCGGTTAGTGAAATTGCAAGTGGACATTAAAAACTGGGCCCAAGGGCCCAAAGACGGAGCTTTTTGGGCAATGTTATTTTTATAGTATTTTTATTTTATATATTTTAAGAATGACATTCCTCAAGATTTAATCTTTCTACCTCTTTCCGACTTAATCAAAATTTCTCGTTAGAAATCCAGTAAAACATATATATCGTTAATTTATAAACGATATATATAATTTATTAAGTTTTTTCTTACAATTATTAAAAATGAATTCATTTAATTCGAAATAGAACGACATACAATTTTTTTTAGGGAAAAATTGATCTAGCTCCGTGAAAACTTATGAAAATCAGAAAAAGTCCCTGTAAAATGGGTAAATCCCCTCAGGTCTCTATTTTATTAGATAATATTTATTTTAGTCCCTATAACTAACCAAATGTGTGGTTAACTCTAACCATGCATAGTAAATTACTGTTATACCCTTTTAAAATTTATTTTCTTTGTTAGAAAAAATCGATATAACTCCTTGAAAACTTATGAAAATCGAAAAAAAATCCCTGTAAAATTTAAAAATCGTCTTAACTCCCTAAAATCTTCTAAAAATCATAGAAAATTCATTTAATTATCTAAAAATATATATTAATTTATTTAAATTTTATTAAACAAATTATCGTTTTATAGTAAAGGTGTTATGCTTTTTATTGCTAGTAATTTTGAGTTACGAATGTATTATAGAATTTTGATTTGGTTTTTAAATTGTTTTCTCTACTGATTATGTAATGGAGTTAATGAAGCTGTAATTTTTTTTTTGTTCAGTCTCTGTAATGAGATTGAGGAGGAAAAAATATTGAAAAATGACTCAATTTTGTAGATGAATTGAGGTTCGACGGATAGATTTTTTTTTACAGATGAGGATGACATTTCAGGATACAAGGATGTCGAAAAATGACAGGGGTATTTTTATCTTACAAAAGAATTAAATCTGATTTTATAAAGTTTGTAGGGACTGATTCTATTTTTAGTAAGTTTCTAAGAACTTATTTCAATATACTCTTGACCAGAGGATTAAATTCGTTAACCATATACACTTTATGGGGATCTAAGATGATTTTTTTAATTTAGAGGGACTTTTTGTGATTTCAAGAAAATTTCAAGGAGTTATGAAGATTTTTTCCTTTTTTATCGCAACTGAAGTTAATTTTTTCCCCTTACAGTTAAATTTGTTATTTGGGATCTAAAACTTCAAAGGATTTTAGGTTAAGGATTTTTAGGTGGAAAGAATAAGTTCAAACAAAGGTAGGACTGAGCTAAAAGGAAGAATGTTCTGGCAGTAGTGAGGATGTTCACTTCTCATCTCTCATCATATGCTTTTTAGAGTGTTGTTGCACGACCTCTTTATAGGTTGCCTACGTACCCCAGAGGGATCAATTCTGACGTAGTTTTAATTGTCACTTTGTAACTGACTTGCTACTAAGTGTTAGTGAGCTTTTTTTTAAGGGAAACATTTTCCGTAATTACACCCCACGTCGGCTCTTGATTATCCACGTTCTGCTGAGCGTGGGTTTTAAATTCCAACGTGGCGGTTACGGGCGTTAGTGGTCTTCTGACCATTTCTCCGTCTACTCAGTGTCCTTTGGTATTCCTGCCTGGGCGTTATGTTTCTGCGTCTTTCCACGAGGAGTAAGGTCGACCGACCAGACCTGGCGTCTGATCGTGCCTTAGGGTGCGTTTGGTTGCGCGATTGCAAAATTGATTCTGTAGGAATCTGCGATTGCAAACCTGATTCCGCAGGAAGCTCACTTTCTCAGCTTTTTGAAATCGCAGCTTTTGGGCACTATTTGCCTGCAATCGCTGGGTTTAAAACTGCGATTACAAAACTGTTTGGTTGCGCGATTGCAAACGCAGCTTCCAGTAATCGCAATCGCAGCGCAATCACGCAACCAAACGCACCCTTAGACTACTTGCTCCTGAGTAGTAAGGTCAACCGACCTGACCTGTCGTCTGATCGTGATTTAGACTACTTGTACCTGAGTAATAAGGTCGCCCAACCAGACCTGTCGTCTGGTCGTGCCTTAGACTACTCGAGGTGATATCCTCTCAAGGGGTGTTCGGCCATCCGACTGGATCATTTAGTCTAGTGTTGACACATCAGATGTCGTCATCGTGAAGTCGTTTTTCGGGGATTGGGCCTAGTGGGTCTTACGCCAAATGATCAATGTTTTGTCTCATCATGACACGTGTCATAATGCATATTTTTACCTCCACAGCAGCATATATGATTGAATTTAATATTTTTCATTTTTTTTTTCTCTTTATAGGATGACTATAACAGGGATTGAACCCTGGACCTCTCATAAAGGAAGAGTGCACTCATATCAACTCTAAGTGGTGTGTAAGAGAAGTCTGAATCCAATTAGACCTGATACCATCAGTATAGAACTGTACAACATATGAATCAAATTACACAATCTATTAATCGAATTACATAAAGAGTGATATTGTACTTAATAATTAGCTATGCAGTTCAATTTATAGACTATGTAATTCGATTAAATAGACTATACACTTCAATACTTATGGTACGTCGATGTGGAGCCGAAAATTTTGTAATTTGCATGTACGATAGGAGTATTTGACCATTTCAAGCAAGAGATTTTTTTTGTATAATTACCAAACTGTCCCTGCCAGTAAAATGTATGGATAGGTGACTGGCACGATCCCAACGTGGACACGTGGCAAAATCCAACTGTCAAAACCGTATCGACACTCAGCCACGCATAAACACACCCACGAAAAATATTTAATAAGGTTTTTTTTTTTGGCAGGTAGTCCAGTGCGTCGAGAACACTCCGTGTAAGAGGTCGGATGGAGATCGAACCCCAGATTCACTGCTGATAAGCGGGTACACACACCACCTCACTAAAGAAAAATATTTAATAAGTTAACCTCACTTTATCTCCCATCACAGATGTTATTATCATCGCCTTTCTTTCATTTCCCGCCTCAAAAAATCCAAACCAAATATTAATTTTCAAATATAATAGGGCCCACCGATCCAACCATCCTAAACTCATCAATTCTACTCATCTAACGGCCAAAGATTTCTTAGAATGCTTAATATATACATATATAAAGTTCAAAATAATTGGAAACTCCAGTGGAGGTCCGAGTGTTCTCTGTGGCTCGCCATTTTCGAGAGCTTCAGAGATAACTCTCTCTCTCTCTCTCTCTCTCTCTCTCTCTCTCTCTCTCAAACCCTAACCCTAATTTCGAGATGGAACTGGCCGGGAAAATCTGGTCGAGCTTCCTCTCCGGCTCGGCCTTCCTCCACCCGCGCCGGACCACCCGCTCCACCGCAATCACAAGGGGTCTCGTCGTGAAAGCGGCCTCTTTGAACCCCCAAAAGCGAAACCCTAGAATCCCCGCCGCAGTCTCCGTCGATACCGCCACAATCGCCGATGCCGTCGACATCGAGTCCCTCTTCACGGAGACCACCCCCGCCGAGGAGGCCCGGCAGAGGCGCTCGAACAAGCCCGGCGGCGGCGCCTCGAGCGTCTCTTCGGGCGTCCGCCTCGAGAACATCAGAAAGAACTTCAAGGGGGTGACCGTGCTGAAGGACATCAGCTGGGAAGTGAAGAAGGGGGAGAAGGTCGGGCTGGTCGGCGTGAACGGGGCGGGGAAGACGACCCAGATGAGGATCATCGCGGGCGAGGACGAGCCTGACTCGGGGAACCTCATAAAGGCCAAGCCCAACATGAAAATCGCCTTCTTGAGCCAGGAATTCGAGGTCTGCCAGACGAGGACGGTGAAGGAGGAGTTCTTGCGTGCGTTCAAGGAGGAGATGGAGATCGCGGGGAGGCTCGAGAGGGTGCAGAAGGCACTGGAGGGGTCGGTGGAGGATTTGGAGCTGATGGGGAGGTTGCTCGATGAGTTGGATCTGTTGCAGAGGCGAGCGCAGGATGTGGACCTCGACAGGATCGACGTGAGGATCAGTAAGATGATGCCTGAGCTAGGGTTTTCAGCGGAGGATTCGGAGCGGTTGGTGGCTTCGTTTAGTAGTGGGTGGCAGATGAGGATGTCTCTTGGCAAAATTCTGCTTCAGGTATGGCTTTGATTTTGCTCTTGAATATGTTCATATGGGTAGTTGATGAAATTTTCCATTGTTATTTGAATGTATTTGGTAGTTTGGTGTGCTGAGTATATGATGTGTGGGTGTTGGATGGCTTCTTATTTCATCGGTCAAATTGTGTATGTACCTGATATAGTTTTTGGGAGATTTTTTGCCTTATGAATCATTCGGTGATATTCTTTTGGGTGGGGGAATTTATGTGGAATTTTTGGAATCAATTACTAATACAAAGAGATTCAAGGAGGAGATCTTATGAGAATAATTTTTCTTAGGTCTTGCTTGGAACCAATTTTCATAATCACTTATGCTCTAAATATATATATTTTTTAAAATCGATTCTGGTACAAGCCAGTCTCAACTAGCTTTTCATAAAATCTTGTATGTTGATGTCTAGCACATAAAAACAAAAGCTGAAGTTCAAAAATACCCATTTGGATCAGTTATTTGAAAACTGATTTAGTAAAAGCTGATTCAGAATTTCAGATTGATAATTGGTTCCAAATGGGGATGATTGATTTGACAACTACATAGGATGTGCTTAATTTTTTATGTCGTTGCTTGCAACTGTAACTTTCAGGCATGACAGGTTTACATATTAATTTATTGAATTTATCCAGCGGATAAATTTGTAATACCTTTACCTGTGTGTTTTCACACTTTTGTAACATGCAGGAACCTGATTTGCTTCTTCTGGATGAACCGACGAATCATCTTGATCTTGATTCAATCGAGTGGCTCGAAGGTTATCTTAACAAGCAAGATGTACCTATGGTTATCATCTCCCATGACCGAGCTTTCCTCAACCTTTTGTGCACAAAAATTGTGGAAACAGATATGGGGATATCACGGACATATGAGGGGAATTACTCAAAATATGTACTAACTAAAGCTGTGTGGGAACAAACTCAATATGAAGCATGGGAGAAGCAACAGAAGGAAATCGATAGGTCAAAAGACTTGATAAGCAGATTGGGAGCTGGAGTTCTGGCCGAGCTTCTGCGGAGGAAAAGGTAAAACAGATACACATCTCCTTATAATAGTGAGTGACCTGAATAACTGGATGGTATATGACACTTTTTTGAGCTAGCAATCTGAAATGCTTTGGTCTTCCATGTGACACAGAAACTGGAAAAACTTCAAGAAGAGGACCAAGTTGAGAAGCCCTTTCAGCGGAAACAAATAAAGTTTAGGTTCCCTGAGCGTGGAAGAAGTGGAAGGTCTGTAGTGGCTATAAAAAATCTAGAATTCAACTATGAAGATAAGGTGAGTGAAAATATATATTGAATTTTACAGGAGAAATGCTGACTACTATTACCTTTTATGTGACACAATAGTTCTTTGATGAATTAATCTTGCTTCACCCCCTATGTATCCTAGGTGTTATTTGATAATGCAAATCTTTCGATTGAGAGAGGTGAAAAAATTGCCATTATTGGTCCCAACGGATGTGGAAAGAGCACATTGCTTAAACTGATCATGGGTCTAGAGAAGTCTACAAGAGGTGAAATTCTGGTGGGGGAGCACAATGTTTTGCCAAATTATTTTGAGCAGAATCAGGTAATTGTCTTTCGCAGCTGTGATATAATTGTTGTATCTTTTTTCCCCTTATTTATCTTGAATAGCTGGTAGGGCCATACTGTTGTGCAAGCTGGATATTTTGGACATCACCTTAGACAAACCATAATTTGCATTTTCATGGTCAGGGAATGATTACAACATCTAGTGCCTGATTTTTTTTCTTTGATGATTTTTTTTTTTTTTTGGAAGGAAGGTTTAAATTGTGTGCGTGCATGCATGGCATTTTTTTTTATTGTGTGCATGGAATTTTTGAGATGGCATGTTTCTGATGTTCAGTTAATCTGTAAAAGAAGAAACCAAATTCTTATGTAATTGTGCTTCCTTATTAGGCGGAAGCACTTGACCTGGAGAAGACAGTACTTGAAACAGTGGAAGAAGTTGCAGAAGATTGGCGACTTGATGATATAAAGGGGCTTCTTGGTCGCTGTAACTTTAAAGCAGACATGCTTGACAGAAAGGTCTCACTTTTGAGTGGCGGTGAGAAGGTAATTGAATGATATTTCAAGGTTATACTTAATTTAATTTTCATGAAACTCAAACTAGTTTTAAGCTTTTTCCCCCTTTTGAACTAGCATATCTTAGAGATGGAGAGCTGCATGGTGCAGGAACAAATAATTCCTGCTTGTCTCATGCCCCCTTGAGTGCTTAGGAAGATATACTTGTTACATTGCACTTTATAATGCATTGACAACCCATTACATATTAGTTGGATAAAGACTTTGAATGGAAACCTTTGACCAGAAATGGGATTGGGCATACTTAACAAATTCATTCAAAAACTTCAACTTTTGTGCATAAATACCATGTCTATTAGGTCACCACAGCTTACATCCATCAAATGGTATCAGAAATGCAGAAGATACTGCATATGCTTCTTATTTGAGCTATATCTGCAAAATAAATTGGGTATCTAAGAAAATATACATTTATGGCAGTGCACTTCATTTTAAAGGGCTTGCCCAGTCAGGCAGTCACACATCCCATATTAGTTGGATTAAGATGATGTTGAATTGAAAGGTTTGACTCAATACTTACGAATGCACATAGGCTTGAAAAAAAAATTGGAGCAAGTTTCGGATGGTATCCAGGTGAAATGGCAATTTAGTACTTGGTTAATCAAATATTTTGTAGTTGGCTGTGTAATTAGTAGCAGAAACAAACTTGTAATGCCATATCTGTTTTCTATTGTTGACCCAATATTTTTGCCAGTGGGACTTGCCAATCTCCAATGTCTTGTTTAACAGTTATAAGCAGAGTTATTTTATCACTACCACGCATTGTTCTGAGGAGCAATTATCTTGCAGCACTCATTAATAATTTTGTCACACTTTTTTATTTGCAATTTTTTTTTAACATAGTACTTTTACTTACAGTTTATCTGTTGTGGTGTAGGCTAGGCTTGCTTTTTGCACATTCATGGTGAAACCTTCTACTTTGCTAGTTTTAGATGAACCGATGAACCAACCAATCATTTGGATATACCATCAAAAGAAATGTTGGAGGTACGATCGTCAAGGAGGTGTTCTCTCCCCTTCCATGCTTGAGAAGTATCACATATTGAATTCAATTTGTGATTCATGTGAACAGGAAGCTATATCAGAGTACCAAGGAACTGTCATCACTGTTTCTCACAATCGGTACTTCATAAAACAAATAGTCAACAGAGTGGTCGAAGTGAAGGATGGGAGTTTGCAAGACTATGCTGGCGATTACAATGTAAGTGTATTGCATCTAAAAAAAATATAATTTATTTGTATATTCTGTAACTTCTTGTTAATATCAGCTCTACCATATTTTGTCCTTTTATTTTGTTTCAAATTAATATGTGATGAAGCAAGTAATACTTTCCGGCTTCTTCACTTGAAACATGTGAATGTTTCCTACAGTACTATCTGGAGAAAAACTTGGATGCTAGGGAGAGAGAGATTGAACGCGAATTTGAGCTCCAAGAGAAGGCCCCCAAGTTCAAATCCAAATCTAGGATGTCAGAGGTGAGTGGAACTTGTGAATTAATTCACTAGCACAATCTAACCAAATAGAATGTTCCACTGTCATTCATGCAGTCACTGTTGCATACCAAGCATGTCTTGATATTTTTTTTTATGAAGTATGTACTTATCCAATGAAGTACATAATTTTACAAAAATTGAATTACATGCTCGAGTGAATTGAATGCATACATTTTTTACACTCTAGGAAATTTCATCACTGTTGGGCACAATATGTCTAGATGGTCAGTTTTTTTCTTTCTTGAACCCCACATCATTTGATGATTACTTTACAGGAAGAAAAGAAAGCCCTGGCAGCCCTGAAGAAAAAGAAGGCAGAAGAGAAACAAGCCATGAAAAGGCAGAAGGTGGCGGCATTTCAACAGGCGAAGGCGAAATCTAAAGGACTAAAGAACGCGAAACGCTGGGACAAGAAATGATGTATTCCTTCTTGCAAATTGTTATTTAACACAGAGATCCACATCTGTAATTAATACCCAGTATGTAAAATAGGTGACCCTTCCCTAACTACTCTTTCAACCCTGTATATACTTGTAATTTTTCAGAGTGAATCCATTTTTATGGGGAAGAAAAGATGTTTTACAGTTTGGTTTGAGTTTTGATTGTAACTATATGAGGCTGGGGACCCCTTGACAAAAGTCCTGCAGTCAGTTTCCATTTAGAGATTAATCAGTGGTTTTTTTAATAATAGAAAATATTATAATATTAATATATGAGTTAAAAAATAATGTAAATATAGTGAAATAGTAGAGAATCAGATCAAATCTTGTTCAATGAACATCTAATCACTTAATCCTTGCTTAATCTCATGGCTGCGTAATCCCATGGACAAGACAGATCAGGTAAAATTATGAATGCGCACACACAGTTATCGGTCTATTTTATTGCTTCAAATACTTTGTTAACCACTTGCATTCACTGTAATGGCATATATACCTCGTTAGAATTTTTTTTACATATCTTAAAATGTGTATAAGTATATATTTCATCTTTTATAAAAGCACATACTATATTAACTAAGGTATATTATATTTAAAAAAATGGGTGGGGGTTGTGTCTAACATTTTCCAAAAGAAAATGATACATCCAATCCCGTTGGCAATCCCCAACCGTTTTAATTTATTTTAAAGTATATATTCACATAATGAAGTACAGAATATTGTGAAAATTGAAGTGTATACCTAGATAAACCATTATATTTTTTTTCCTAAAAAAACAAAATTTTAATTTTTCTATTCACTGCACTAGTGGAGTGTATAGACAACTAGGAGACCGCCTTTATATTACAAACAAGATTGCAAAACAGACTGAATATATCAACACCGTACTATACATCCTTTTGGCTTATTCCATTCTACGAATAACATTAAACTATGAAAAATCACTTATTTGGTTGGTATTATCCTTAAGTATGAAATATGGATCTCACTGTATTCAAAATGCAAGCAAATGAGAAAAAAAATGACAAGAACCATGGACCAGATTGTTCAAGAACTGAGCACTTCCAAAGAGTCTTTACATGTCCGAGGACAAGTGCCTAATCTAGTCTTTCGAGGACAGAACATGTTTGAGGACGAGCACCCGATCTTTTCTTCCAAGGACATAACATTTCCAAGAATGAACACCTGTCCTGTCCATAGACTAAACAAGTCAGTAGACGCGAAAGCGTCATAAAAGGTCATGACTTAATCTAATTATCTGGTAACACAGTCAATCAAGTCAAGAAAAGTCAAAAGAGCTTCATGTGACTGACATAATAGATGTCATGTGAAAGATTCTTCCATGTCAGCAAAGTTAGTTAGATTTGTTATAATTTCCTATAAATAAGAGGATACCTGTAAAATCAGTGTGACTTCTTTCAAGCATTCTCGATTTTGAACTCTTCTTGAAATATTGGAATCTCATCTGACTTAGATCATCGGATCTCACATGGACAGGCACCACACTTTTCATGCGATTCTTCACATCTCCATCAAGTTCTACGCGGATCTTCCTTAATTCTGAACGAGCTCATTCGAACCTACCCCCTTCACTACCCATTTAGGAAATTTTGATACTTTCTATTATAAATAGTCATCCTTTCATTTACAAAATTTAAAAATTACAATTCATCTCCCTAATTAAACAAAACTATAAAGTCATATTTTACTCCCACAATGGGTTCTGTCCTTCATTGGTTCTCCATTTAATCAAATCAGATTATGCAATAATTTAATTACTAGTAAACAAATTGATATTTGTGAACAATTCGGTTAGGGTTGTAATAAATATCGAAGTACGTGCAATACTTCTGCTTTTAAAATTTCGAGAAATATTATTATGCTATCTATTTTGGTATTTAGACATCATGTGACATGCAAATTATTTAAAGAAATTATTGGCATTTTGTGTTGAATTATACATGTAATTGTTACATATAAATTGCATTTATTTTATTGTCAAATATTATATTGTGTTAATTTAGACTATTTAGTCACTTTTTTATATTTGTTAAATAGTTAGATTTTGAAGTAGGTGAAAAAGATTGTGACGAGAGTATTTTTAGTATTTGAACTAATTTCTGTCATCTATAGGGAAACCAAACTGGAAAGTGAGATTCGAATTTGATAGAAATCCATTAGTGAAAAGAAAAAAAAAGAAAAAAAACAATCTAATGGAATCTGGATCCTGGTAAAATACTTCCAGGTAAATAGAATTCATCCATATGACATAAATTAAACTGAGGCCTGAAGGATTTTTAAAGACTGATTTATCATCTGTGAACAAACCATTTGGCCAAGTGAAAAAATTGCTATTATGAAAGTTCCATCTAGCTTAATTTCCAATCTCCACCACACTCTCACAAGAAACAAATATGATCAGATCAAAAGAATGATGGAAATAATCGAATAAATTAGTATCTTATGAAGGATGCTTAATTAAGCAATACTTAACTAAATCATACATAGAGTACATCTATGGAACCTGGAGCTACAAATTTTTTTTTTTTTTTTTGGTGGTGATGGTGTGTGTGTGTGGAGGGATCACTTTCCACATGTTACGGTGATTTCTTTCTCTGGAGGCTTTCATTTCTTTGCATCTTGGATTGAAGAAGTTTTCCCTCCCATAACAGATTAAACAAGCCAGATAAAAAGTAGCTCATCATGTTAGTCACCAAAGCCAAAAGGTGCCCGTTTTCTGCTGCCGCCTTCTCCATATTGTTCATTCCACTTCCGCAGTTCATTCATACTGCCGGCATCATAAGCCACTGAGGCACCCACCTGATAAAAAGGATACATGACAAGGAGAACCACTATCAATGACCAGTATTCAAAACAAGAATGTAATTCAATGTTAAAATCCTAAATGATCAAAGGTTTAGTAGGTTAATTTTTCTTCATAGATACCAAAAGTAAAATATCAGACATGGTAATGTCATAGTTAGGTATTGAGATAACCAATGAGTGTGTATAAAATGAGGTTGTATACTGTAGATTAATAGATACAAAGTAAAAATTTTGGTGAACCTCATCTGGAAGGAGATCCCTTCTTCCTCGGGAATCCATTCTCATAGATTCCATGGGGAGGAGGAATGAAGGGTATTTTGCCTGGGGCGTTCAGGAATGTCATGGGAATGAAAAATTCTAAAGATGCCATTTATATGGGTGCTCCAGCAGAAGGAGAATGTGAAGGAATATTTGTAAAGTCGTCAGAATTCCATCTGCTTGTCAATTGTAAGATCATGCGCTCATTCAGCGCAAATGCATGCAGGAAGCATAGTTTTTCAGGCATTCATCTCATGTATTTGCAATGTTTTGTCTATTTACGTCCAAAGATGTAACAATAAAAAAAAGAGGCTATACCTTGGCCTTTGCTTGAATGAAGTCATCCAAATTAAGCGGTCTTAATATTGGCAGAGTCCTACTCGTACCTCCCTGTTCAACAAAAGAACAAACAACATTAAGAATGAAAACAGAAACAAAAATGGACTAGAACACCTAAATAAAAGATCAAAAACCACAAAACAGAAACTCTATGGTATTTAGATGAATGGTCTTCCATCCATGTTTTGATAAGCCATTACTTCAGGATTTTTTTTTTTTGTGAAAATGGGTTGGATGGATACCTGACCTCCTTCATGGAGAGGGGAGATGCAAACCAACTAATCAAAGCTTGGTTCGCAATTAGATCAGGAATATTGAGCCATATGTACAGTAACTGGGCCAAACTCTTTATACCACAATAATTTAATAAATCTATGCTGACTCAACTACCTTTTGTTCTTCCTCTAGAAGTTCTTGTACAGGTCTATATGCTGCAGCAATACAAAGGTTCTGCCAATAATAAAGAAAACACAAAAATATAAAATAGATAAAAGCACAAATTGAAGTAAATGATCAACACACAAGGAATCACCTTCAGATCGCTTCCTGAATAACCCTCAGTCACATTGGCAAGTTCATCATATTTGAAGTCAGAATCAATGTTTTCTTGAGCAAGAAATATCCGTAGAATTTTCATACGGTTCTCTGCATCTGGAAGGTCCACATATATTCTACAGACCCCACGCATTCACAAACTTAGTCATTTACATCACAAACTTCATAACAGGCTAAAACTATCTTTTACATTCCTACCTTCTTGGCAGACGGCGTATGACAGCATCATCAAGGTCAAATGGTCGATTTGTAGCACCAAGAATGAGGATCCGTTGGCTTTCTTTCGACCTAAGTCCATCCCAAGCTGCCATAAACTCATTTCGCATCCTCCTCGTTGCCTCATGCTCAAAGGCTCCACCACGGGCACCGAGAAGACTGTCCACCTGGCAAAAACAATTTCATATTCAGCATAGAAGTCAGACCCCAACCAGCGCCAGGATCTTACTCCACTAATAGTTAATAAACAAGCTTGAAGTAAAACTAAAGCAACAACTATTTATTATTGGTTATAAGAGCAAGAAAATTCTTACCTCATCAACAAATATGATGACAGGGGCAAGCTTGCTAGCGAATGAGAAAAGGGCCTTTGTTAGCTTTTCAGCATCACCAAACCACTGCCAAAAACAATTTAAGACACGAATTATGATGCTACTTTAGAAAAACAACTATCTAAGTTGCCACAGGAAACAAACAATATGGACTAATGTAATACTTCCAAGGGATAGATGAACCCCTCTCTAAAGCTGTAAATATGATCTACAAGGACATTATCTATTGTTTCAAAAGGAATCAAGTGGGGGTTGTTGAGGATTGATGAGAAGGATGTCAGTGATGCTTAAGTAATCTTTTCTACTATAGGAATTCTAACCCAGTAGCTCTAATAACAGTTTCAGCTCTAACCCAGTAGCTCTGATTGATTAAAAAAAAGTCTACCCTCCAACTTACCAAGTCACATGCATGTGCATGGGTCTGTTACTAGGGCAACTACCATGTTCTGTTTTTTCTTGGTAAAATTCTAGAAAAGATTTTTGAGACAGGAATTACTGCTTTGCTATATGGTGCATGGTTGAGAGCACGCAAAATATTTGGCCTAAATAAATATTTAGATTGACAAACTTTAAATTGGATGGAAGAATGACATAAATAATAATTTGTTAAAAAAACTGACTGATGTTCTACTCTCTAGATCTTCCTAAGATTTCCAGAAGGCTAGCTGGCGGTAGGCAGTATAGATACCTATCATGCAGCCATATGGGCCAAGACCAGTCAGTAGGTAAGAAAAACCTACTTCACTTATTCTGCAGTTAAGGCTCATGCAACCAAAGGAACACCTCTTTAACTTAGATGAGGAGGTAGAAAGACACATTTGATGTAGAGAATTCATTCATCTCTAAGGTGGCCATAGATCAACTAAAAAAGAGCTCAAGAACATGACACTAACTCGTATTCATAAAATGAGCCTTTGCAGGGTACAAGAAGAAATCACAATGCTGGAATAAAAACATTAACCAGGCAGAAAACTTCCTTATCAGCATCAATCAAATATGGAATTATTGAGGTCAAAATCAATGATTAGAAAAAGTACTACAAGCGGATATAACATACAAACTCTCAGAAATTTTGGCAAAAAAAATTAATGCACAATAGCTGGTAAAAAGTAACACAAGTTCACTGTTCCAAAGAGAATAGAATGCATCACGAACCATAATACTGACCAATTTTCAGAACATGTCCCCGTTACCCCACTTACCCCACACACCCATAAAAATGTTGATTAACAACAGGAACACTGTGTGTGCTAGATATTTTCACTTTTTCTTCTCAGATTAAAGTAAAATCCACGTAACAAAGAGAGAATATTACTAAGACAACTTTAAGAGAACTATTATGTTACCTTCGATGTTAGAATAGAACCTGTTATGCTAATAAAATTAGCTCCTGCTTCAGTGGCAAGTGCTTTAGCAAGAAGGGTCTTCCCAGTTCCAGGGGGGCCAAAAAGCAGTATCCCTTTGCAAGGCTGAGATAGATTGACCAAAAAAATTCTCAGTTATAAATACCACCTCTTCATGTAAAAAAACACAAGGTGATGGAAAGAAACATAACAAAGCAATATATAAATAATTTGAAGGATAATGTGAATTGTTTATTTTCACCAATGAAAGAAGACATCCATAAAGTTATCAAACGCACGACCTTTCACCTCCACCAGATATACCACCATGTTGATTGAATGTGTTACCAAAGAATAGTGTGTTTTTTGTAACAAAAGAGTCAAAACACAATATGCTATAACAGGAGAAAATACACACAGGGACATCAAAGAATACCCGCAATAGATTTCCATGAGAAAATAGCTCTGGTCTCCTCATAGGAAGGATAACGAGTTCGTTTAATGTTCTTTTCACATCTTCAAGAGCACCAATATCATCAAATCTGACACCAATTTCATCTGGAGAAACCACAGCAGAAACAAAATTGCTCTCATATTCATCTTTGGCGAGACTCTGCATGATGAACAAATATTAGAGGAATATGAAAGGGCAATAGGGTAGACATATAGGTGCCTTCAAGCTGATTTATTCAGGAGAAAATAATAACATACATACCTTCAAGCTATGTGAGGGTTTCTTGGATATGTTCTCCTTCTTGTTCAACCTTAATATTGCAGCCTCCAGGCTTTAGGTAAATGACAAAACAAGTCAACTTTCAAAAATGATGTTACATCATGCACTGGTAAGCAGGTAATTTGTTAGAGGTTACCTTTCACGGGGCACATTCAACCTTTCACCTTTTACAGACGGAAGAATGCACTTCGACAAGTAATGATTTCTCGCCCAACCTACAACTTGCTCAGCTTCTGCATTCAAAGACAAAAATGAAAATAAACAAATGTTCACCATATCACCACCTAAAGGTTTCAGTACATATTGTGCTCTGTCTTCTTCAAAAAAAAAAAAAACTTTAAAACATACTTATTGATAAAGCAAGTTCCACAAGAAACTTTAAAAAATATGGAATGTAGAAAATTAAGTTGAAGCCTGAATTTTTGCCATTTGCAAGACATTGTATTTTCTTTATGTGGAGGGTTATGCTCTTTATGCGGGGGGCTATGTTCCACGTGCTTGATTTGACTTTTGCTGTCAGCGTGGTGAGTCAATTCATACATGCCCCACGGACTTCTCACCTAGATGATGTTTACAGGATTCTTCGATACTTGAAGTCATACCCAGGTCTTGGCTTATTCTATGCTGCAAGTGCTCAACTCACCATCTCTTGCTACATTGACGCAGATTATGTTGGTTCACTCACCGATCGCTGATCCACTTTTGGTTTATGTATTTTCCATGGGGGCAACCTTATTTCCTGGAAAAGTAAGAAACAAAGTGTTGTCTCTCATTCTTTTGATAAGGTTGAGTATCATGCCATGGCCCAGGGCACATGTGAGATCATTTGGTTGCACTCTTTTGACCGAGTGAGGATTCCTTGTAGCTGGTTTATCTACTTTATTTTGTGATAAACGATCGGTCATTACGCTTGTCTCGGGCTCGGTTCTTCATGAGAGGACCAAACACATTGAGGTTGATGTTCACTTTCTTCGAGAGAAAATACAGTCGGGCGCCATTAACACAATTTTGTCTCCTCCAATGAGCAGTTTGCTGATATGTTCACAAAGTCCGTTAGTCCTTCTGTTATTCATTCTAGCTCGACCAAGCTGGACTTAAATTGATATCATCGCTCCAACTTGAGGGGGAGTATTGGAGTTATTATATAGGCCTATTGGGCCATATTCTCAGAGGCCCGGGGGTTGGGGGCAACGCTCCCAAAAGAGGTTGCAGGGGGTTCGGGGGCAGCGCCCCCAACTCAAATTTTTCTCATGGGTTTTTTTGTCTTTTTCTATTTCTAGGGTTTTGTACATCTTGTATCTATATAAGAGACTTTTCGGCATCAGTTGTTGAATAGAACATTATTCCATTTATTTCTTTTAAAGACAACACATAAATTAATCCTTTAAGAACCAAAACCGGTCTCTCATGATGCAAACAGAATTTATGCTTTTATGCAATCAGATACTTCTACGAACTTTTCATGCATATTCCAAGCATGCACAAACAGAAGACAACTTAGTAAGTTGAATATAAATAAGCCAATTTCATCAACAATAATAATCACTTAGTGCAACCAAATTGTGACATGAGAATCTTACTCTGCTTTGTCAAGATCACACCATCAGTATTTACATGCAAAAGATCCACACATGACAGCTCATTCTCATCTAGCACCTACAACGAATAGAAATAAATGAAGTAGATTCAATTCCTAAATAAGACAAGCTCAATAAAGAGGCAACCAATGAACCAATGAGCCCCCACCAAAAACTCATCAGCCAAGAGGATATGACAAGTAAGATGATTTATACCTTCTGTAGCTCAATAAGGTTACTTCTTGATGTCACAATTCTTCTATCCTCTTCTATCTGCTTATTGAAAGTTCTAAGTAATTCCTCCTCCTGAACATAAGAACCACCTTTCATCATTTTCAGAAAAATATGAATGGACAAAAATCAGACAGAAATAGTGTGATATGGCAGATTTTTTTGGTGGGTATATATAGTTTAAGAACAAATGGACCTTTTCAACATATTTTCCATAGATGCATTTCATCTTGCCAAGAGAGAAATAAAATTAAATCAGTTGTTTACAGGACTATATTAAGAAAGAGCAAAGTTTTAACAACCATCTGTACTCCAGTCTACAAGCTGCAACCCTCACTATCTCTCAGAGCCCCTGAAAATATGTTAAAAGTAAAACTCAAAAGGGGGTAAAATTTCAGGGTTTCCTCCCCAGTTATTATTTATCGGTTGCTTTCACTAACAATGAGATTAATACAAAGTCCCTCTCAAAAGTATCAGTTTATGGCTAACTCTACCAACTAGAATGTGACACATTTTGATTTTATCTTTATTCATTATTTAAAACTGAATGTAGGAGAACTACAAGGAAAATAATAATAAAATGAAATTATACTTTGTTTTTTATAAACTAATATAAAAGAGTTACTTTTTTAAAAAGAGTAACAAAAAGAGAAACCAAACAGCTAGAGGAAAATCACCTTTTTTAACTTGGCCAATGAAAAGAGTGTGTTTTCCGTTGGTGGAAAAGTTCAATCGGCGATGGTATATAGGGTGCTCACAAGCATGGGAGAGGCACAGTGGCACCAAATTTGGTGGTTAACGGGGACGAGCATTTTTTATTGATTAGCTAAAGATTTTTCTACATTTGATGCTGGGTGGTCCTCCTGGACCTGTTTTTTTTCTGATTTCCCTTGCTTGTGAGTCTATTTTCTTACAAGTTTTTTTTTGTGTTGCTTTGCTTTTGGAGCTTCCATCGGATAATTTTATTAAGTTTCAGGTGCCTCTCCCACCCCATTTCAGAAAAAAAAAAAAAACTGTGTTACTTAAAAAAAACTAATGACAAAAACAGTCAGACAAAAGCAAATAAAAGTCATAAGTTGAAGGAAAGATTAATTCAAACACAAGTACAATACAACATTGTAGAATTGTGCATTGGAAAAAATAACAGATGAAATAAAAGAGATGAAGGGGAGATGCAACAAAAACACCTAGCTAGCCAATGTTTACCTTTGGAGGTTGAATGCACACAACATTATCAAATAGTTTACATATATTATTTTCCTTTGATGTTTTATTTGCTCTCGGTCCCATGGCAAGCTGTTTCAGTGATATAGGCTGCACACAAAGAAGAGGAGAAACAATCGAAGTTAAGCTAGTTGGTCATTATACATGTTAAATGATATGACAGTATATCGATTGACAATGAGCACAAGATTGTGTTATGCATCATATAAAATCAGAAGGAAAAAAAAAGATTCTTCAGCTTAATAATTAAGTTGCATCGAATAAAGGAGGGAAAACTAAGCCCAGATTGTTGGAAACATTATACCATCATATGCAAAAGAACAAAGGGGAGGAAACAGAACCAAAAGAGTTAGATGTGATTCTAATCATCGGGTCAAGCTCAGGGACTGTTAAAATTGCTTCTAACTGTCAGCCAACTGTTGATTAGACCAAATAAAAAATGAATTTCAAATTCATGCTGAGATATTTGCACAAGAGAAAAGACTCATTCATCACGAAGGTAATGGCTACATCAAAGAGTAATCATCAATTGAAGACGCTTGTTGGCTGAGCCAAAATAGCCAGGGATGGTTGCATTAGATGGAAACCTTTGGCGACGATCACACCTCATTTTAACCGTCGGCAGTCAAAGGTGCTTTATCTCCTCTGAGGATATTTCGGGAATTCCAGACACTACCGAGGGCTATAAATACCATTCCCCCATTCAATCAAGTGAAGGCACAATGTAGTACTTGTTTTATCATCTAGTCAATAGCCAATCCTTTTCTTCAAAAATAAAAAATAAAAAAATTGAGCAAACGCATCAAATCCAGAAAAGTCTTTAGATATAGTGTTCCATTAAAATAATATCTTCAGATCTAGTGTTTAGTCGTATCTTCTAGACTCATCACTCATGGTTCAGTCATTCTGCTAGTAGTGTAGTATTTGCCTATTTGGAGTACTGTACTTGTTTGAAAGAGTGATCTTCAATCTTGTAGATGTTTTCATGATCAAGTGATACTCTAATACTATTGTGTTTCCTCTTTCCAATTTGAGTTTACATCAGGAGGGTTCACGAGACACTGACCAGACAAAGCAAATTTATAAGAAGCCATCGGATGGTGGGATTCCTTTGACGACATCAAAATAAACTCCCCCTGCATCAATCCCAATTTACAATAGTTCCTCTTGCAAGTCCTTGCTTGGCATGCGCAATGGCAAACCATTCACCATGAACATAAGAAAACCATCTATCATAAATTTCATCCATTTTATTGGACAGCCTTAACATTCATTGCATTTCATTCTTAGTGAAAGTGGCAATGGTTTGTACACCCTTCCGAAAGTCCCCTCACATCCTATGATCATGTCTGGTTGCTTCTTTGAAATTATTGAAACAAAGGAATGATCCAAGTTTCATTTCCATGTAGCACTGCAAACTCACTTCATATAGTGCATGCATCACCTAATGAAGCCCCACAGTATCTGTCCTAGGTTTTTATATAGATTCTCTCCTCTGTTATGAGGCATCTTTTATGAGGTGTCTTGCACTATCTAAAGGTGAAGAAGTCATATTATTGTCCAAGCATATGGGCAGTGCAGAAAAATGTGTAGTATGGAAAACAATCAGACCCAACTATTTTTTTCCTAGCCCACTCATACAGTGAGGATTTTGGGATTCTGGGGCTCATTGCAAAACAAAAAATCTTGACTCTGAAGTTGATCACACACAAACATTCTCTAGTGACTACCATGTTAGATGATGGGATAGTAAATGGAACCATTTCTCTGTAAATAAGTTTGAGTCACGCATTCCTTGCATTGAAAAAGCTTATTATTCCTGGTCAACCAGAGAACCCAACAGACAGCATGAGCTAACAAAGAACTGGACCTGTCTAATTCTTCGGACTCTCTCTCTTGTTTTAATTTTATGTTTGTCTTGTATTCTTGGGCTTGGTTCTTTTATTAATAGAAGGGTGCAGGCCTACCGTTTTCTTCAACAAAAAAAAAAAAATCCTTCGGATAAAATTTCTTTCAGACCAGAGCATCAGCCGAACTACAAGGTCAGTAACCCCACTTACCCACTCAGAGGCCTGGTTTGGAACAAATAGGTGGCACAGCTCACAGGTTAAGGATCTTCCTTTTGCCCAAGTTCATATGTTGGTTTTGTCAACACAAAAACATGATCATTCAATTCTCCAGGAACCCTCAGTAACCTTAAATCAACCCCACAAGTCAGATAACACCATGGAATTAACATCTTATAGGCAATTCTGTCATCATCGTTCCCGCATAAAAAGTTTAAAGAGGACTGACTCCACACAGTATTAGGTTTTTTTTCACGCACAAATGTGGACTTTCAGAGATTCAACTCTCCAGGAACCCCTCAGTAACCTTACTAAACCCACCAATCAGATAGGACCATGGAATTAACATATTATTAGCAATTATGTCATCACCGTTCCGAAAAAAGTTCAGTAAGGAATCCATACACCATTAGGCTCCAGGCATTATGCTCCACTACAATATGGAAAGTCAAGTAACAATGATGACAAATGCACCCATTGCATTAATAAAATGGACAATAAAAACAAAGCACATAATATTGAAATCTACTGATTAAATCTAACTAATAGGCAAACAACCATTTCCAGAGATTCAAAAGTTTGAGGATTCTAACTGAAAAGTTTACGGAGCAATGAGCCAGGGTCACTAAATTACATTAACATAGTGAGCGCTGAGATGGAAGTACATACAGCAAATACCCATTCCCTGTTCACCAATCATCTCACAAATAATGATGAAATAAGCCTAACAGCAAGGAATTGAAAACATGTACACAACTCTGGAACCACATAACCGATAATAATAAAACATCGCTGATTCAAAAGATTATGAGATCTGACACAAGCGAGTGTAATGAACTTTTCTAAAAGTATTATTAATTGACACTGTCTGAAGAACTCAACAAACTTTTGCAACAAAGATAATATGAGAAAAGGCAGAAATAAAAAAAGATAACAAACACTATTAAACTTATTCTAGTTGGTAAGAGTAGTTACCAAAATGTGACCAAGTACGGGACGCATGGAGTTCTGCTGCCACAGACAGAAATAATATATCATAAAGAGACCAACAGGATGTCCTCGAGAGCAAAAATGAAAACGAAATCAAACAATAATGAAGATTTATTTGATTAAAGATGGAAAGATTTTAAAAAATAAAAATAAGGTTTCCCTCCTTTGTACAAGAAAAGGAAACTTACAGGTTTCTCCTTCGATCCTGATTCAATTTTGTTCTGTCCACATATCAAAACAATAGGTCCAGTAAGCTGATCAAACATTTGCTCAATCTTCTGAATGAACTCTTTACGATTTGCCTTGCGAATGGCCCTCGACAGCCATTCAGATGAGTCTGGAAAGTAAACGATGATTGGTCGTAAAGAGGACAATATCTGTTGACATATAAAACAGCAATATGACACACATCAGTAAACACATTTTTATGAATGTGGATCACAATAATACAAGTAAAAAATGAACAAGATGACTGAGACAGTCAAATGTCATAGTTTAAGGCTTTTCCATTTCCACAAATTTGACAGAAATTCTCGAGAAGGCTGCAGATATGGGATAAGTTTCACACTTAGGAAATGGTTAAGATCATGCATGTAAGAAGAGAACGAAGCAACACAAGAACTCAAGAAGAAATGAAAATCACACTGGAGGACAACAACTACAAAGAAACCACATGGATGAAAAAGCACAGTGAAATGGAGAAGCGTGTGCAAAAAATCTCCAGCTAGGCATCATACTATGAACTTGTGTGAGCATCTATCAGATAAACATCACAATCAAAAAGCAATCAACATCATTAAAACTAGGGGTTTGACCCATAGCTCAATAATTGACAACAAAATTTGCAACCATGAGGTCTTGGGTTCAAGTCTCAGCACTTAACTATAAAAAAATTGAGTATTTCTGAAGTCCAGTCCAATCAAACAAATCGGAACCCAACAAGCAAGATCTCCACATTGTCTTATGAAAAGGTAGAATGATTTGACATAGAGCAAGGAGGAGAGAGATATTCTAAAATCATTACAGAGCTAATGCAGATTTTCAGGGATTCAGTTTAAGCCTTTAGTGTCTTTGAACTTCAAACTTATATAGATGATACCAATTATTACAGCCCAGTTTATTCAGCCTATCAGCATGATCTTTTTAACAAGGACATAAGGTTCAGTTAATCAAACTGTGAGCTTACCATCATGATGTCCTCAATATCTCTAACAAAATGCCAACCCACCAATCAGGCTAACATAACCAGATATATGCAAGATTCAACTTAATAATATGTCCACAAGGACCATGACCTCAAATAATCGGGTACAAAAATAAAAATCCGAAGCTGTGACACAATAATTACGATAGAATAAAAATTGCAGGCATCCAAGACAATTATGAGAGCTTTCAGAAGATATGGCAATGATTCAAGAGTAGAAAGAAGAAGGGAGATAGAAGCAAGAAAGTGAATATCATACTATTCATTCCTCATGCAAATTTGTGTGTTTGGCTCACAAGGAATGAGAAGATTTTCAAGAGGAGAAAAACTACATGAGAACACCCGGTCTTGCACTGTCTCACTCTTAATGGATTGGGGAACATGCATTTTCGGGTCATGAGATAGGGGTTGGTGATTGTATAAGGCTTTGTAAAGGTTTGCTTGATAGGCCCTTTTTTGTGCCCTTTATGGGCGTTTTGAGACTTCCCATCTCCAATTTTTTCTCCTTTTCTAGTTTGGAGGTTTTATCTACCACCTTTTTGTTATTGAGTCATTTGCCTAAGGTTAATATAATTAAGGTGGTGTGCCTCACACCATTTTTTTAAAAAAAATAAAGGTTTTTATTTTTACCTCCCCACAAACCATCGTATTTAGCGATCGCTCCCTCACTTCTTCGTATTTGGGTTTTACTCCCCAGATTTAAAGGATAATTCCTTTTTATTCCCTAAGAGGGACCTATCTGTAAATTATTTAATTTTCTTTTTATTCCCTGATAGGGAGTAAAAAGGAATTATCCTTTAAATCTAGGGAGTAAAACCTAAATACAAAGAAGTAAGGGAGCAATCGCTATGGTTTGTGGGGAGGTAAAAATAAAAAAACCCAAAAATAAAAGCTTCCGTGGTGGATCAGCTTTGCAGGTGACATATTGTTAGTTGATGACTGAAGAGATGGTTATCTCAAGCATTGATGAACTCTTTCTAAACTAAGGCCTGAAAGTTGTTGAATTGTACAGAGTAGAGCATGGTGGATGAGAATCAAAAGTAGAAACAAGTTTTTAAAAAATAAAATAATTTCCAAAAGGAATTAATTAGGTATTTTAGCTCTTTAATATGGGAAAAATATGATACTAATATAGACAATGCCCATTAAATAAAATGAAGGCATCCTTGTGGATGTTGGGTCATCACACGCCAGCATAAGTAAAGACATTGATTCATACATCTCACTTTGTCATATGGATCAGTGTGACAGATGTAAATGGAATTCCAATAAGAAACATGTAAAGAGGAATGAGTAAATTGGAGGAAGTTTAGATTAGTTACAAGAAACAGAAAATGATGCATAATCAATTTCTGAATTCATATTGTGATTTCAACTCTGCAGAATAAATTTAGAAAAATGCATTGCACAATATCCCAGCACAGCTTAGAATGGAAACATGTCTCAAAAGTCGTGACCTTGAGATGTTGCAATCTGGCTATGGCGATGATAATGGACTGGTTAAATTGATTATCGTCAACATATGCACTTTATATAGGTCGATAGAAAAATTCACCTCACAAAGTGCCTCCATTGCAACATACCAGTCTTCTGCCTCAGTATCAAAATCATGCTCAATGTTCTGTACTGAAATAATGACAAAAATGAGTTTTGTTGAATTCAGTGGAAACAGATGCTGAACAAGATGGGAATAGGTGCATACTGTCAATCCAATAAATAGATGGTTTTCCTTCTGTAATGTTCTCCTCTTGTGCCTTCTCTTTCCCATTCCATTTGCTGTCCAAAATTACAGCCACCTGATTCCCATTGACTTCGTATACCTCACCACGTTGACCTTTCGATAAATGCCTGCATAAATACTGGATTTCAGACCTACACAATAACACGAATATCTTACATATGCACATGCATTGACCACAGTGTGCAAAAACAATGCAGAATCTGAAAGAAGTTTTAATTTTTTATAAAGTGAACTGAAAACAACATTATTTGACTTCCAAAAAAGATAGAACATAATATAGTATGATATTTCTCTGAATATGAGGAAGTGCAATCCCTCTTTGTTTTTCAATATATAAGAAGAGAAGTTTCTCTACTTAGCAAAAATAAAAGGGCCAACAATGAAAGGCGAAAAGCAAATGAAACAAAACTCAAGGTGCATCAAAAGCAAAGCTCAAGAACATTAAATATCCTTGGAAATAGGAGGGCTGCTTGGGTCTCCTCTTCTGATAACCTGTGTTCTGTGCACGGGTGAGGATAATGATTTAGACTGTCTATTTATTCACCGCAGTTTCAGCAAGGATCAGGGACAAGCTCAGAGCTACCATGGGAAAGCTTCTAGTGTTCTCTAACCAAATTGTTGGCATTACTCATAAATGATAAAAGAAAAAAGAGAACACAAGCAATAAGAAGTTTTGGTTAAGTCGGTAAGCAACTCCCACCCCTGTGAAAGAGGTCAAGGGATCAAATCCTGGGATCACCATTCTTCAAAAAAAAAAGAAGTTTTGACTATATGATTCCACAGGCACGGCATTGTGATGACCAATCTGGCTCTCCAGGAATGAAATATGTTCAGTGGCAAAGGAGTGTATATTATTAACACTTGAACAAGTGTACTTTGCTTCCTTAGAGATTGGAGTTCTCACATTCTTAAGGCAGAAAGGGTACCAACAAAATGGGGAAGTCTCTTTGATGTCGAGTGAGAAGTGCTCACTGGTTCCTGATCTGCTTGAATATCTAGGGGCCCATGCATGTTAGGGAGTAGGTATTGGGAAATCTATTATGTCCTTGTTCTGCTTTTTATGCTTTTTCCGCTCTCTACCTTTTATGCACTTTAGTTATGCAATTGTTATTAATTTAATATGGTAAGTGGTGACAACTATGGAGCATGGACATGGACAGGAGACATGAACACAAGACGCAGACATAGCAAAAACACAGCAATAATAAAGAACTAAATGTATGCAATGTTTTAATTATTTGAAATAAAAGAGAACTATCGATAGATTATAAAAATTGATATAACTAAAGTAGCATGTCAACCATCAACTCCATTAAGATGTTTACATCACTTAGTTCCAGTCCATACACTTATGAACATAAAACCTAAGAAAAAAACTATTAACAAAATATGGAAAAGAAGTTACAAGCGCTTGTCATGTACTAAGTGTCCAAGTCAAGTCCACCCAGAGTCTAATGCGAGCCTGAAATTCAACAATTATTTTCAAATTTGGACAGCTTGTCATGTCCCTGATGTGTCTCCCTAGTCAAATACGGATATGGCATATTGATTGAAGTAACTGTCCATGTTAAGAAGGAGAAGAAGAAGAAGAAGAAATGGAAGACTCAGAACTTTTGGACAAAAAAAAAAGTAATCTAGTATAAGCTACGTTTATGGCTGCTCCAACAGGAAAGCATCTGAATAATCATGCTGTCAATCATCAATGGCTCAAAAAGAATTAGAACTCCTAATTTTATCAAATAATAAAACAAGAGGAAAATCAAGGTTGTATGGTAGCAAACCACGGAACTTGTGGAATCGTAATGCCCTTCTCCTGGAAGAAAATATTACATTGTCCTTAATATTCTGTCTCATACATAGAGGGTAGCGTTACCAACCCACCTGCGACTGATAACTGTATAGGCATTGGTTGGGCCATAAGATGTTGGCATTTTTCCCAGTGGGATCCTGTGATGGTACATGTGCTGATAGTCAGGAGTGGATATCACATACTTTGTGGAACTTAAAACAGAGTGCGTGGAGGGCTTGGATCTAATAATCTATTACATGTCAGATATGGTTGTCAATTATCTACAAGGTCAAAATAACTGACACATGGCTAGGTTATGTTTCACAAATGCAAGACGGCACATATATAATTTTAGTCCACATCCAACAGAACAAATAAAAGATGCAGGCACTAAAACAAATATCTGGTAGCTATCTATCTCACCAACTTAATATTGACTAAAAAAATAAGCGAATGCAGATGAAATTCAAAGAAACAACTCATTTGGTAGCATTTATCATATAGAAAATCTGAAGTTTCAGTTAAACATTGATTACTACCACAGGCGATACGAGGAAGGTTAACAAGAGAATGGACCTTTACAGCAACAAGCAAACTAAAATATCCAAAAAGATATTCCATTTGCATATAAAGTTGGCATAGATACTTCACGCAACTAAAAATCAGTGCAATAATAGGACTAAAAAATATACTCTAACCAAATGCCTGTGTTTCCAGAAATGCTCACTAAGGCAGAATTCTCTTCTGCTACGGCTCATTGTGTTCACTTTGGTTGTTATGGACTAACACGCTGAGTTGCCCCTCAGATTGTTTTTGGTCCCCTTTAATTGGGCTTTTACTTTTAATGAAAAGGTTCTAGCCTATCTTACAATTAAAAAAAAAAGGCAGCCAAACTGATTAAAATATTAAGTACTTTTAAAATTAATCACAATAAATGGAAATATTAACAATTTCACACAACGTTGCAAATTACCAAGATATTAAAATTCTAATTTACATTGAAATACATAAACTAATGAAAATGCCATTGAATATTGGTAACCATATTGCCATTTCAATTCAAATATTAATATAATCATTAGTCATACCATTATTATAGATTTTTAGCTGATGCATAGTTTCCCACCTATAATCACTAGTGAGTTGAAGGCCAGCTTAAGTAATAGATTGTATTCAATCCTCTGGGATTACCCATAACTTTTCCTCTTTAGACCAGATGTGGATGCAGGGCAAAGGAGACTGGACTGTGAAAGCAAAGGTTTCCCAATCTTTGTTCCTGCCGCTAGTTGAGCCATACGATTGACTAGGAATCAGTCTATTTTCAGCGGTGCTTCACCAATCGCTAAGAAGACTTTGTAGATTGTTGAGAAATTCATTATCAAATTAGAATAGGTGTTGTGTTGGAACTTCAAGGATTTCATTTGACAGGGGTCTGGTTATAGAGGCATAGCCTGAGTGTTTTTGGGTGTGGATTCTATTAGAATACTGGTGTATTTATTTCTGTTTTCTAAGTTTCTGCTTCTATCTTCTACTCCTGAAGCAATCTGTCTTTCAAAATTGAAATTCAAATTTGAATTTGAATTCAAATAGTGAGACAAATGAGGAGACTCAATTAAATGTTTGATTTATAGAGGATTTTCAAGAATTCTCAAGGATTCCTAAGGCCTATAAATAGTTATCCCGAGATGAAGAGAAAGGGAGTTGAAAATTATATTTGTTTGAATTGTAAGAGCTTTTAAAGTTTCTTAGTTGTTTAGATTAGAATGTAATCCATTTTGGGGCCCGTTTGGATCTGCGGTGGGGTGACTTCGGCGGTGTAAAAGCTGAAAATTCTCCACCATGGATCCAAACAAAAATAAGCGTTCAGCATTTAACACGCAAATCTTCACAAAAAATCAATGCTTTTTAGTCACCGGGTTTGGGGGTTGGATTTTTGAAGATCCAAACGGGGCCTTACTCTCAATTCATATTGTTTGTTATTTGATTCTGAGATATACCCTATTTAATTTGGTGTTCTCTTCATTGATTTGCATCATTTGATATCAGAGCATGAGTTTCGACTCTTGGTAGAGGTATTCGTGACATTATTGTCTAAATGAGTGCAGGATCGGTTGTGATTGGGAGACTTTGATTCAACCAAATTGGCGGTATTCTCTCTTTTGAAGAAGGAAATGTCTCTCACCTACCTAACATCACAAATAGCAAAATTGTACCTACAAGTGGCGGTTCTAGCGAGCAGTTAGGTCGACAACTAATCAAGTATGAAGAAAGGCTGATGTTCCCAAAATAGGATCTCCTCGTGGAGCTACGTCAAGGTCAATCGAGGTTGATCACCAACAAGGGCGTGGATGATTATAGCATTCCCACGCATTCGGAGACGATATGATTGGAGTCGAGGATTGGGGTCTATATACACAATGAAGTTTATCCAGTGTAGTGTTCGGACGACTCCTTACTTGATGATGTGGGTAAACCCGGAGGTTAAAAATCCTATTATGCGGATTCAGAATACTCGAAGGAGAGACCACTTTCAATGATGCCTCCGTGGAAGAATGAGAGAACCCTGTGCATGACTCCTATCCAATAGAGTTCGAGGAGCATGCAAAGTTCGAGGAGGGGCAACGGAACATGAAGCTAGAGAAGAATTTAAGGGTACAAAGGATGTCCAAGATGTGATCTCGCATCAAGTCATCATCAATAACCATACTCCATTCACCATCGACATGTCCCAAGTAGTGGCTTTAGATGATGTGGGAGAGTTCAAAGTCAAAACTTGGGGTTGCATGATGTCCTGGGACACATACAACCCTATGAAGTTGACAACAATCACGTCGGCATAAACCATATGGAGGACATACATTTCATCAACTTCCAGTTCTATGAATTATGCAAAGTCACATAGGGGTCGCCACCACCAACACCTCAACATGCATTTATTCATGATAAGGGCGACGCTGACACGAAGCATAAAAATGATTGGCTTTTACTCCTCCATATGATGCATATGGATAACAATCCGAGCATTTTACTGAGAGAACAAACTCCACATAACCCGGAGAGGATGATGCAATTAAATGTTTGATAAGTGGAATATTTTTAGGGATTCTCAAGGACTCCTAAGGCCTATAAATAGTTATCCACTCAATGTCTGATTTATAGAGGAATTTTCAGGGATTCTCCAGAACTCTTAACGCCCATAAATAGTTATCCACTCAATGTTTGATTTGTAGAGGATTTTCAAGGATTCTCCAGGACTCCCAACGCCTATAAGTAGTTATCATGAGATGATAAGAAAGGGGAAAAAGATATATTTTAAATTGTAAGAGCTTTTAAAGTTTCTTACATAATAGCTTTTCATATTTGAATGTAAGTTGAGTTTTATACATTTAGTCTCAATTCCTTTTGTTTATTATTTGATTCTGAGATATACCATATTCAATTGGGTGATCTCTTCATCTATTTATGTGTTTACTAAAATTATCCAATCTCTACATAAAAACACCTCAAATTCTACAATTTTAAGGTAGTTATGTGTATATAGATCAGATATTAAAATTTTAATTACCTTGAAATACATAAAAATGAAAATTCCATTGGAACTATATTGCCATTCTTATGTGTATAATAATATAATCATTAGTCATACCATTTATTGTAGATTCTTTGGCTGACGCGTGAATTCACACCTACAATCACTAGTGAGTTGAAGGCCAGCTTACGATCAATAGATTGTTACCAAATTCTTATTCAATTATACACCAGTTGTTCCTAAAATTATAACGAGCTCTGTTTCACACAATTTGCGAGGACAGTCCCACGAGCACTCCATATGCCTTGATAGACATCTTTCAAGGTATATACATCATTACCTATATTCCTTGTCAGCAATTTTTCATATTTTCAATCCAATAGGTTCATGTGATAGAACATGAAGTTCTGTACATTTTTCATAAAAACATATAGCGCATTAGAGATCGTTTACTATTTTTTAAAAATCAAAACATGTACGAACTGTCTACTATACTGTCTTGTAGACTATCCCTAGAATTATTCAATTATAATTATAGTTTTCAAACCTCTCAACAAGATTGCATGGATGGTCATGCCTCTAGGTTTATTCAAACTTTTCCGCTTTAGACCACATGTGGATGGCGGAGCAAATGCCCCCTGAGTAAAGGAGATTGAACTGTGAAAGCAAAGGTTCCCCAATTCTTGTTCCCGGCACTATTTGGGCCATGTAATTGACTAGGAATCAGTATGTTTACAATGGTGCCAAACCAATCGCAGAAGATTCATTATTGATTGGCGGAAGTATTCTGCTGGGGCTTATTTCATCTGAGGGGTCACCTACTTACCGAGGCATAACCTACACCCCGTTTGGATAGCGACATAAGTTATTTCGGGATATATAACTATTTTAGTATAGATCAATAATGTGTCTTTTTCTATTCGGTTTTTTTAATTGTTATTCTCGTTGGGACGTAAAAATGAATTTTTTGTTGTTTAGTTGATCATGGATAAGTCATGAATAAAAGGTGAATATGATGCGAATAAGAATTATAATATGTGAACAATGATTAGACATGTGGGTCTCCTGCCCCTCTTATGCTAGTGGAATAGATTTGGTAGAATAACACAGTTCCAAGGGCAACCTGAAATTGCAATACCAGTTTATTCCCACCTATTATGGCATACTTATACCCAAACAGGGACTAAGTGTTTTCGAATGTGGATCTAGTAGACTACTATTACATTGGAATTTTTTGTTTCTATTGTTTAAAATTTTTGTTTCTATCTTCTACTCCCAAGGCTACGGACTCCATTTTCTCAATTAAATGGCAGATATAGCCATCCTTTTCATTTCTCAAAAAAAAAAATGCATGGCTAATGCACTAAATTATCAGACCAATACACACACAGACACCTCGAATTCTGCGATGTCCTCATCATAACTAGAGGCAGAACCCAAAGATTCCTACAAACAAGAAGTCCAACAAGTCCAATGTACACATGAATGGAAATTCCCAATTGAAGAGTCAGAAGTTTAAAGATAAGGCTTGATTGTGTAAAGTAGCATTCACAAGCAAGGACCATGTTGCAGAAGGAAAGTTGAAAGTTTGATCATGATAATTCTGATGAGATGGCATCACCATAATAAGTTCAAGCAAGTTGAGGAACATAACAAGTACCTTTGATCACATTCAATTAATTCATCATCCCCCGTGTATTTCACTCGATCTCCTGCAAATGCATATCAGCACAATGAAAGATTAGGGCAAAAAAAAAAGAGCTTAAATATTATAATGAAAAATAATAAACAAACGAATGAAGAAATCATGATTTTTAGAAAGTAACAGAATAGCTCTCAGAGAATCTTAAATTTAGAAATGAAAAAAGTTAACCCAAGCAGTACCATTCACCAACTGACAACTACCATGATAAACACCTAAATCTACGATTAAATAGTAGAATAGAATGACCTGAATATCTATTCTACAATAATATCTCAAATTATTATATAATAAAATAAAGAGCTAAATGGTACTATATAGATACCTAATAAGTTATTTAACCACTGAAGCAAAAGTAGGCAGTGAAACAATGAACACACCTTTCTCATGGAATGCAAAGAGATCTTACATTAACATCATAATTAAAATTGAAATGATGTGATGAAACTGCCCCCAAATGCTAATTGTTCAACCCGTATTTCTACGAGTACAGTGAACACACAGTGAACACATAGTAAATCCAAGCAAAGACTTGACCTTTAATGGGCCGCATCAATCTGGGCGGACATCATCAAATTACGTTGATGAGCTAAATTAGTACACCCAAGGGAGAGAAACTTAATATCACGCCTGAACTGATACATACCATCTTGTAAATAAACCTCCATAAGATTTGAGTCTTTAGCCATACCAAATCCAAATGACTTCAAATGAGCATTTATAAAATGGTGGCAGATATGAGTCTTAGTGTTTTCTTCATAGAATTGTTGACAGAGTATAATCCATATGATGGACGATTGAGGCCAGGTCAAAGACAGTTCAGACAGATAATTAGCAAAAAAGGTGATCTTTATCTTTTCTTTAGTGAAGCCATGAGACCAGAATTTGGAGATTTCCTGGTAATAAATGGATATCGAATTTTCCAGAAACCCTAGGGTCAGAAGTAGGTAACCTCTAAATCCGGACTTGAAAAATCCGAAAGCCGATATATTTATCCATATCATTTACTGATAGAGACATGGAGTTTCGTTATTTTAGTATATTCAAGATAGTTTGAATCAACACAGTTCTTGTGAAGTGACAGAAAATCATACAGCAAAGCACTTCTTGATAAAGTTGGCTTCTATATTTTGCTCTAACTCTGTGTTGGACTTATGTGAGTGTTGTTTCCTCAGTTAAATTAAACCTGGAAATATTAACTGGTCTTGTTTCACATTCCAGCACACTATCTCATCAAGCAACATAGGTCAAAGTAATGCAAGCGTAACCAGCTAAGAGAAAACTAACAGAGACGTAATTTCACTAACTTTTATGCCTTAAAAGTGGAAACAGAACAACCTTTACTGTCACCACCAGATATAAATCCAACATAAACAAACATGTATGTAGGCAGATGCATATTCCCGTGAAGGCTTGCATGTGCGTGCTCGCAAGGCTTTAATTCATGGTATCATACTGGTACTGGTGATCCCCAGAATATGTCCAACGCATGATATAATACTAGCAATAGCATTAAGTTGTAAACATGCTTTGAATTATCCGAAACATGCATCAGAGTTGAATCTCTATCCAAATATAGTTTTGATCAAACTTTTTTTTTGAAATAGTTTTGATCATACTTGTTTTTGAAAAGAAAGTTTTGATCATACTTATAGCTCAATTTTGAATGTGTTCCTGCCAAGTTTCAAAATTTGAATGATTCTCTGAAGCTTGTTGCTTCAAGTTCAGATCTTTCATTGGCATGACAGGCAAGACACAAAAGATATTGCAAACAAACTGAAACAATATGGACAGACTGCAGGGTGCTCGATATTACATACACATCCTGCATGTATGCTTGTTCCATGGGAATGAAGCTAATGACATCCAGTCACCCATGTTAAGGGGGGAAGTAGTCCATACAAGGCTTTCGCCAAACATGAATGTTCAATATACAGATCCCCTATGAGCATTCTACATTTATGCATTAACTTTACTGACTTAACTATATGGATGAGACAGCAGCAATTATCACAAATCATGAAATGCAGTATGCCACAACCATGCTAAACATGTTACCTACCTTTCTTTAATGGTTGTTTGGATTGTTCCATAGATGAATCAGTACCAGAATCTTTCAATGATGGTTCACTATCAGGCTCACCGGACACTCTCTGCAATATGTTGAAATAAGAGTATTAATTTTGTTACACAGACATTGTACACTCTCTCCAATTTATAGTATTGAGAAAACCAGTACATTCATCAGTTTCACCATAGCATCACATTATATAAAAAAATTAAACAACCATATTATCATATAGAACTATCAATAAATGAGATAAAGGTGTTCTAATGCCCCTAGTGTCTCCAATGCCAGTTGTAATCGAGAATCCTTCACAATGCAAGAATAAGTACAACTTATAAGGTTCATCACACATTTTGCACCATATGCTTTGGTGGAGACTAAAAATTTCAACCCATATAATAGGGATGCAACCTCTAATAGCTTATAAGAAAGAAAGCCTCGATAGTCAGTATCATATTATGTAATTATTTTAATGATAACAGCATGTAAATGCCCTCTTTTTGCTCAAATTCCCCAATTTGTTCATTTTCCTTGCACTGTGGTGATGTCTTCTTCTGATAAAAGATAGAGTTTAGCTAGTTCAGTAATGGATAAACATCATATAATATAGCAGGAAAAGAAAAGGAGGACATCAAGAATGTCCTGACCAAAAGAATGGGTCCAACATGGCACAACTTGCAAAAAAATTACTCCACCCAAAAGGAGCCTCCCTTCTAATATGTGTTCTTTCACCTCGAAGAATATAGAAACACTAGTATTTTAAGAAATAGATGACTGAGGCCCATGTACTCTCAAAGTAACACTGTCGGCCTTTGAAGAGTTTATCGTTCCTCGTCAGCAATTAGCCCAACATGAAGCATGAGAAAGCATCTAGACAAATTTCCCAGAGATGCTTTTCTCCTCTCTTCCTTTGACTTCTAAAAAAACTTTATCATAGACTTGACAGAGGAGAATGTAGCCTGCCCCACGCAAAAAGAAAAGAAACCCAAATGGCTCTTGAAAATCGACAATCAATAATGAAGTGGTGCTGATGCATAGGGTGTGTGATCTCTGCATCCGGAGTTTTCCCAATTAGTGCTGGCCTGCCGGGCTCCTCTTCACCAAAAAAACAAAAACTAAGAGTAAGGTCCCCACTTGGAGCCCACACCATCCACTTTTTCTTAGTCAAAACCTTCTCCGGGCTGAGTAACCACAAAAAGACTTGCATATTAAGTGGTGATTCTATCCCCAAAGCATCTCTGCACAGCGTAGACCTCTGCACATCACCCTACCTGCTTGCTGTAATTCAGAGGCAATAGATTTATAGGACCTGACAGAAAAACCAAGTCTCTCTTTTTACCTCCAGTGAATCTCATTCCCCCTGTGAAGCACTGGATGGACCTCCTGCAACTTGGTAGGAAGACAACGGACCACCTTCATCTCAACCCCACTAACAGTTCTTCTGAGCCTTGGACCCCACACCACAGAGCCACTGAAGCATTGAAAGATGTCTATTGCTCATTACTATGATATTTACACAAGAACAAGCTAGTTTCCAATAATTTACCCCAAAAAAGCACCTCTTCTTCATCTTCTGGCAAGGATGTCTTAGGCAATTGAATAAAATTATGGTCTTTGCTTGGCATGATATTGCACAATCCGTTCTGCATTTTACCATATTGCCAAAGCCTCCAAGGTCATCGAATAGACATGTTTACTAAAGACCGGAAAACAAGCAATCAATGAGCTATTTAACATCTTGTTGATCCCAGGCTTAGAAGAAGACCTCTTCAAATTTCTAAGTCCAATCAACACCGCCAACCAAGCAACCACACCAGAACTTCCTAAATTTCTTCTTGCCACTGGCGAAATCCGTTGAAGAACTTTAAAGCTGGAATCAGCATCTACATGATCTCATTTTTCTTGTATAATGGATATGAGTTGACGTCTACAGGACCTCATTTCAATTATTTGTAGGTTGCAACTAGAAAATCAATCTAACTTATGTAAATTGAATATTGTCTTTCTATGAGGTATAATATTATTGGGACCTATTGTCATTTTGCAAACCAAGCTTTGGGAAAGTTGGCTAACACCCCCCTCTCCGTAAAGGATGACCAAAGATCAAATCCTGGGGGCACCAACCTTACGGAAAAAAAAACATCACATTCATAATTCTGTACCTTCTCAAAGTCTTCAATGCTGAATGGGAAGAGTTTCTTGATTGCCTCAACAGATACCTGCTCATCACGTTCATCCTCATCTGATTTCACTTCACTGCCGCTTGCCCATTCTTCTTCATTGTTTGCATCATTATCATCTTCACCCTCAGAGCCTGTCGTAGACTCTTCTCCTGATTCCACATTTTCATCATCTGTCTCAATTTCAGACAAGCATTCTTGGCCAAAATCCTGCAACAAGCAATAGATATCCACCATATATGTAACTAATTAAATATTACATCCAACCTAGAGGAGGAGAACTTCACCAAAAGCCACAAAACTAAATGTTGATCTTTCAAAATATATGAACAATAATTGAAGTAGGTATCACTTACATGAGCGAGGACAGAGCTATCGAGCACCAACAGGGGAACTTGTAAATCGCGGGCAAGTGCTCTTACCAATCTTTCTCGGAAGAGCTCAGTTCCTACGCAAAAAATATCAAAGAAACAACATATTGTCAACTCAATAGTCAGCATACATAATTAAATTGAATTTAAAAGCATGAATTTTTTAAGGAAGATAGTGTCAACATAAAGAAAAAGAGGGAAAAGAAGGTTAACAAAATGAATTGAGAGTGGATCCTGTTGTAGTAACTAACCTGGAACACCCTGAAGCAATATTCGCTCACTTGAAGAAGTTAACCGAGAACCATAAGACGAGGTGAACCTCTTATGTTTCAAATGAGAAGCGGTACACTCCACTAGCAGACTTTTAGTGTGTTCACTGTTTCAGAAAACGAACAGATTAACATAAGAAACAACATAGATTCCATTGATGCCGGAAATACTATGAAAATTTAAATGATGAATCATGAAAGGTTGAATAAAGAAATTTAGTTGAAGAAAACAATTCCAGATAGTGATACCACTATCTATAGCCATCTGATAAAATTACTAAACAATTGGTTTATTGCATAGAAGTTTGTAATGGCGCACAATCACATGAATAAAATTATTAGAGCAATTGCGTGCAGTAATGGTAAAGTGCTCGGTCTAATAGGACAAACCCTAGACTTAGTGCTAGCAACGACCACTTAGTACAAAAAAATGTCAAAGATTAAGAAAGTATATGGTCTATTCCCTCCTGAATGTGGGGACCACTCTGGGTGATGGTGATAGCTATAATAGATCGTACAGTCTTAGTGGTGTATAAAAATGCGTTAATTGACTGATTGCCAAGTATTTTAAATTTATTTACAAACATGGATGGTTTTCAAATATTTTATTGATATCCCTATCTGTACTTATATTGGCCAACGAAAAACAAATAAGAATATGGAAATACATGCATTGGATCCGCTTTCACTCCAATGGCATCCCTGATTCCAGATATAAAGGAGGGGATTAGAGAATTGAATGACGGAAATTCTAAATAAATGAGAAATTAATTTCTCAGGATAGGTGATGAGATCCACGAACAAATGATCTAGCTAAACAGGAGCTGATAATGTTTATTGAGCTAGTTACATTGTAATGTACATATTAATCCATCTCCCTAATAAAATATGATAAATTATTTCATTTCAACATAATCACTAGTGACAAAAACAAACTTATTCAAGTTAGCCTATAAATTATTTGAGGCAAAACACATATGCATTATAGGAAAATCAATTGATTAAGACAGGGCCTATTTCCAAAAGTTTTACTTTTCACATAAATTTTACTTTGAATTACACAGTTTTAAGATGACAAAGCAAAAATGAAAAAAAATGCACACATATATGAGAAGGTGAATAAGTGAATACTCAATGAAATATGGAAATGAATCCCATGAGACAGTAATCTTCTCCCAGGGGACCACTCTTCGCAAAAAATCATTCTTGAACCTCTCCTTCGTAGTTAAGAAAGGTGACTCTTTCTTCTTGCTCTCAATGGACAGCCTCTCATTATCAATCCAGTCCTGCTGGTCTAGCACTCCAAGGCGAGCATGCTCATCGCAAAGCCTCACATTGGGCCTGATCTTCTCCTTGCATGTCGTCTTCACTGAATCGTTTACATGTTCCCCATCACTTGCACTTCTCCCGTCACCTTCAGAACTATATAATCTACAATGATTTTGTGCCCAAGAAAGTCCTAAACAATTATTCAGAACTGGCAAACCCCGTGAGGGCAATGCCCATGAATATACATTCCTCGTCACTCGATCCTGCAACCGAGGACCACCATGAAAAGCAGTCCCACCGACCAACTGAGATTGGGCAAGCTCCGAACCCCGCAACTGCTTTAAATAACCAGATACAGAGTCCAAGCTTTGCTTTCGACACTTAAATCTCCTCGCATACATCGCAGCTTTACGTGAGACCAACTTATTCTATTGACATATCCTCTCCTCTTGTTGCCCCTAGTTCAAATTGATTCACCATAAAAGTAATAAATTTGAATTCACAAATCTGCATATTAGCACATAGAACACAATACCAATCACTGATTCATCTTACAAACCCAAAAAAGTGCAAAAGATATCAAATTTAGCACAGAAACATAAAAAAAATCAGCATATCAAAACAAAACAAAAACTTCAAAAGATCCCATTTTTATCAATCAGAGAAACCGTTGAGGAGAATTTGAGCAATGAAAGACAAAGATCCACCCGTTTAAAAGCGCCAAAAGAAAAACCTAATCTTCGATGGGCAAAAAACAACACCAAACCGATACGCATCGATGGCTTTGTAACCGACCTATTTAGAGGATTTGCGAAGTCATAATCCACGAACGTCACCCGATTTTCGGTTCATCGTCTCTCATATGTTTTTTGCGTCACCACCGGTTTTAGAGGATCTAAGAGAGCTCCAAGAGTCGATGATGCTGTGACAAAGTCGAGAGAGGTCTATGATAAAAGATCCGATCACCACCGTCCAATAGCTCCTACATCAGACGATCAAGATCACTGTAAAGCAAATTGTACCACCCCACTTAACTAACCCACCTCATACAAAATTGATAAAAACCAACCCAACCCCTTTATATATGTCCCACTGTTGAGATCACAACCCCACCCCCATCATATTTTCTCATCCCCTCTCTGTTGAATCCCCTCCTCCCCTCGCTCTCCATCGCCGTCGATTCTTCTCATCCCACCAGCGTCCGTTCTCTCCCCGGTGGTATCTCATTTTCCGGTGCCACCACTCTGACTCCACATCACGATCGTGGCTTTCGGCGTCCACCATTCCAACACTCCACATGGATAGAAGAAGGTTAGGTCTCTTCCTTTTTCTATTTTTGTTTTTCTACATGTTATATTCCATGTTTAAGTCACATTTATGCTAGATTTGTTTGTATAAATTCTATATAAGAAACCCTATATTTTTTATTTGAAAGATAACCCTGTTTTTAGAGTTGTTGGTGAAATGCTTGATTGGAAATTATTTGTTGTAAGTGATTTTATGTGTATAGAAATGTTCATTTCATCTTTTTATGTATATGGAAATGTGTATGGAAGTGATTTTAGTTTTATGGAGATGTGTATGGAAATGAAGCATTTCTCTAGAATTTTTTTAAGCATAACCCTGTTTTGTGTGTATGAGTGATTTGATAAGATAAGAAAATGTTTATTTCATTTTTTCTATTTAGAGGAATCTAAGGCAGAGAAGTAATTAAAGTCTAGTTTCACAATTCCATGACAAATCAAGCATTAATCAGTGCCCTAGCAACTAGCAACCCTCATCACACATCATGACATTTTCTCAGTCTAGTCTCAGTGTGAATGTCATGGTGTTATCTAATAATTATTTTGCCTAATTCATAATTTTTAGGTTAATATTTTGACACAAATATGGAATGTCCAATAAATTTTATTCATTAAGTACATTTGGAGTACTTCAACAGTTTATATTATTTGGTTGTGTATTATGTAAAACAAGCCACTTTACATGGATTTTTGGATTTGATGAACTCCATATGCATGAGTACTGAGTATGGATCCGAATGAACGTGTTCGACATATAGGTTCCAGTTGAAAGAGTAAATCAAAAAATGTACCTCCAATTTCTCAAAATGTTGTTGAGGACCCACAAGAATAGGAAATGGTGGTGGAAGAGGTAGAGGAAGATTTAGAGATCGATGAGGCCAGCTTTTAGGATCCTTTTCAAGGTGGACCAATAAATAATGATCTCTTTCTAGACTATCGACATCATGCGGCATGCCGTATCAGGAAGACTAGAACGGAAAGGTATACATCTAATGGTATTTTACAGAAACACATGCAGAATGTAATTAACTACTGTCAAGATAGCACACCTCTTCTCGCTTCGATCACTTCGGACACATTGGGGATTAGAGAACATCGCAGTAAGAGAGGGAATGATTGTTCTTCACAATACTGAACTAAGCCAAATGTGTTGACAGTTTCCCATTAATGTTTTTTTTTTTTTGTTCGAATATCATTTGGCTGATCACTAATTACATCCATATATCAAATGGGCCAATTGTTTTTTTTTTTTTTTTTTTGACTTTCTTATGTAATGGTTGTTGTTTGAAGTTTCTGGAACTATTTTCTTCGAACAATTGAATCAAATATTTTATATACTTATTTTGGATATGATGGCCACCATATTTGAACTTAAAAAATTCTGAGTTTATGAATTTTAAATGTTACCATGTCTACCAAGTTGTCAGTGATTCTTTGACTAAGGAATTTATTTAATGTGCAATATTTTTTAATCTTATTCAAAGTTAGTAAATGTAGTGTTTATTTGAAAACATATAAATTTAATATCAATGAGTTTGAGATGTACTAGTTGAATGGGTAGGTTTTGAGCAATCGCTAGCCCAGGACTGAATCAGCTAACAGTTTTCCTTGTCTGCTTGGTTTGACACTAGTAATGACGACAATATTAGATTATGTCGACAATTGGATTGTCGAATCAAGCATAATCAAGATAGTAGGTCTAGGTACATACATTGACAATAGTAATGTCAGCAATATAACATCTATTGACATTTAGATTGTCGAATGAAGCAGTGAAGCAGAAAAGACAATAGGTCCAGTACATTCATCAACAATAGTAGTGTCGACAATATCAACTTCTGTCGACATCATGATTGTTGAATCAAGCAAAAACAAGACAATAGGTTTAGTACATACATCAGCAGTATTAGTGTCGACAATATCAACGTCCGTCGACATCTTAATTATCGATTCAATTATTGGAGCGGGTTAAATTAACATGGGGTTGGTTGTGAAGGGGTGGGTTTGGTTACATTCAGAAACTAATCATAATATTATTTTAATGTTTAATGTGGGTGGGGTGAATATGTCATGGGGTGGTATTAGTGCCCCTCCCCCCCAAGCAATTCCCTTCAATAGGGGTATTTTGGTAATTTTAGTTCCATTCGAACCCAGTAATTTAACGGAGGAGAAAAAACAAATCGTTCATATAATCTTTTATTTCTATTTCTTGTTGTGCATGTGCAAATGCACATACAATAGTTCAATTTACATTGATACGAAGTAATTTAGTTGCATGCTAATAAGAATGTAGTAAATTTGATTTTATTTATAAGATGTATTATATTATAAAAAGTTATAGTTCTATAAAGAAAATTATTTACCAGTATAATTATCACATCATCATAATTGTGACTCGTGGATTCGATTATAACAAACCAAATATTGATGAATCCATGATGTTAGTTAAGATATCTATTTTTTTTCTATAAATATACCTATAATTCATGGTTAACTCTAATCATACATAAAAATTACTATATTACCCTTCTAAAATTTACTTTATTTATTGAAAAAAATTGATATAACTCCATGAAAACTTATAAAAATTGAAAAAGGTCTCTGTAAAAGTAGTAAATCCCTTACAAATTTATTAAAATGATTTATTATCCTAACAATTATTTCTTCTTTTAATCTTATCTTGACAATTAAATAAACAAAATATTTTATAAATTTTATATAACATCAGATTCTCTAATAAATAATAAAAAAGAATTTATATGACATATTTATCAAATCTAAATAAATTTAAACAAATTTATATACTTTTTAAAATAGGATTTCAAAATCTTTTTTTTAATGAACATATACAATTTTTTGGCTATAGGAGGATTCTCAATAGAGGTAATATGATCATTCTCGATATTTCTACGTTTGAAGAGTACTTTGGTCATAAAAATGACTGATTTAGATATTAATATTTTTCAGGGGGTTATTTGAATAATGTTTTCAGATATTCCATTAACCAAAATAGAATATTTTTAGAATATGCTCCTTACACTAACAGAATATTGACTCAGGAATTAAAACCAATGATTAGGACAAAAGATAGGGATCTAACTATCTAAGGGGATTACTGATTTTATAGGGTTCTTTTCTGATTTCATAAGTTTACAAGGAGTTATATCGATTTTTCTCATATTAAATTTAGGAGAAAAATGTTACACACATATGTTCTTACAATTAGTACATAATAGCACAAAATATATTTTTTTAAAGAAATAATACTTATTTAAATGAAATGTATACCTTAAATAATTTTTGTATGAATTAAATGCATGTTTTTTACTATTGAGTGGGAAAAAAAGGATGAAGAAACTTTATGAAAGTCTGTAAAAGTCTATGAAAGTCTGCAAAAGTCTATAAAAGTGTATAAGAGTTAATATCTGAAAATCTGCAAAGTCTGTGAAAATATGAAAAGTTTGTGAAATTCCATCACTTAAATAATGCTCACAAAAATACCTCAAAGTCTGGATCGACTACCCCCCCCCCCTAAGCTCATTTATGTGAATGATCTACTAGAAGAAAACTGAGAACATTTAATAATTAATAAAAATAACCTAGTCCCTAGTTCTAAGAGGCGGTGGATGATTTGCTCAAGCGATTTTCAAGGGGTCAAAGGTGTACATTTAAAATTGTGGGACTCTGTTATAGCTTTCATCAAGGAATAGGGGTCGCAGTACAACAGGAGCAAAACTTATCACATTTGAGTTGAATCGACCACAGGTCGAGAAGTAGACCTAGGGAGTTTTGGATTTGGTTAATTATTTTTTTTCTCTTTAAGTCCTCTCACCTCTAAATCAAAGTATGTACTTCGATTGTATTATTGTAGATCGACGTAGCTCTCTCTAACTCCATTAAAAAAACATTCAAGAAAAAGCCTTTGAAAAATAGGTGCATGTATTTGCACCCTTGTGATTTCCTGCACACCCAACATAAATGGACCTCTACATGTTGGGTGTGCAAGCAAGAGGATGAAGGGGGTTTGGGATGGAGGACGGGGGTAGAGTCCCGGTGGGGAAGAGGAGAAGTAAGAGGAGGGAGGGTTGGTAGAGGGGGGCGAGGCAGAAAAAAAAAAGAGGATGAGGAAAAGAGAGGGAGACAAGGAGAGTGGGAGAGAGAAAGAAGGGTGAAGGCGGGGGCGGGGGCAGGGCTGGAGCCTTCCTCTGCCCCCTCCCCACCCCGCCCTCCTCCGCCCCAATGGGGGGAGGATAATATGTGTCATGTTATCCCCACCCCTCTACCTCCTTCGCCTCCTCCTCTTGGACAACCAATATAAATGGATCATTTGTGAGTTCCATTTATTTGGGGATTGGTTAAGAACACCATCAATTTGAGTTGAATGTATATAGATATTGGGTGTGCAAGGGAAACAAAGTGGTGAAAATATTGGCACTTGAAGGGGGTGTTTTCCTTCAATAAGAACTGTCAGGTCGGAGACTGCCTCAGAGTGAAGATCCGGGTAGTCGCGACTAAGATCATGCACCAAGAAAGCCTAGGGGGACATCAGTGTGGTGCCAGCCAAAGGGACTCCGATGCTCAAGTCAGTGAAGTTAATGAATAAAGATAATGAAGTGAAGAAAAGACTCTGGAACCAGAATTGCTTACTTGTGAATGTCCCCTCTCTCTCCTCCTTTCCTTGCCCTGTAGCCGAGTGAGTGTACACGTCATTTCCCACCCAGACATCTCTCTGTCCCGATCAAAATCTTCTGACATGGAAGATTTCATGAAATTCAAGACTGGGGGGTTTGTTCTGATGTCGTGGCCACGTGTAGCCCTCTCATTGGCTCTAAGTACCGCGACTGTAACAAATAGTGGCAGACGGCTTGTTGGGGTCAGGACACATCTCTTCCAATTCGACGGAATAGAGCAGCGTTGTCCACACCTTGTAGTGTCAGATGTCCCTTTCCTCTTTTGGTTAAGACCAGGTTCGAACCCAGGTCAAGATGGTCAACTTGGGGACACCCCAACAATCATATTCGGTAGGAGTAGACAGTCTAGCCGACTGGCCTCAATTATTTTTGAGACGATGTCGGTCTGGTCGCAATTGTAGTCTCCTCGTCATAATGTCTTTGGCAGAGAAGACACGGTTCGAGGTGCCCTACTCAGGTTAGGTGGTTCCCGAACAGGACTTCGTGAGTAGGATTCCCTCAACGAGTCATCCTGTCGCTTTCTCTGGCTAAAGGATACTCGGTTCTAACCTTGACCAGTTCACACCACCCGTTTGCCCAATTAACCGAGATACGTGACGCCCTCAAAAAGAGCGCAAGATTTTCCCTCTACAGCACCCTTGAAAAATTGAGGCCACTTGAAACCTGGGTTTACTTATGTATTATTTGTAATAGTAAAAAAATTGAGAAGATGAAATGATGTTTGGTGATTTTTGGTGTAATAGTAAAAAAAATGATATACATATTATTAGTAAAAAAATATAAAGGGCACGAGTGTCCAAAATTAAAAAAATTAAAACATTTTATAAGCTATAATATAAAAAACATCTCTTTCTTAGCTTATTGAAATTTAAGCTATTTTTAATTTAAATAAGTTTTAATAAATTTTAAAAAAATATACAGTACCTTTATATTTAAAGTTAACCTGACTTATCATTTAACTTAGCTTTCAGTCAAATCAAGCCGAGTCAAGCCAAGCCAAGTGTGTTCATTTTATTGCTCTAGGTGGTTGTGACATAATTTGATCCTTACAAGGAATCTGCATGACATATTTTAATGTCAAACTTGTTAATTAATTTGTGTTTTATATTCACCATATATTTCAATATGAGGCCATAACCATACGTGCATTTAAAATGGTCACACGTTTTTTTTTATTTTATCTTATTTTATTATTATTATTATATAAAAGCGTCAGCCAATCACGCTTTTCAGCCGGTGGACCAAAGGAAAGCAACTTCGCAATTTTTTAAAAAAAATATATTTTTTTTGTAATAAAAAAAAATGTTGTGTGTGGCAGTGTGAGAGAGGTGTCGAATTATTATTGGTTAATTATATATGATTCAATAATTCAACCTAACATTTAATAGCACGATTTTTTTATTGATTGAGTTGCTCGCTTGTCATATTTGTTTTTATTAATAATAACATTATTTATATATCAGAATGAATAAACGAAATTGCACTTGGTTCTCTCAAAACAAAAACAAAAAAATTGCACTTCGTTATAAATTATTGTGAAAGGTGTGATGAAGGGGGTTATAAACTTGTGTACTTATATGTGTGATACATGTGTAGTTGAATCTATTACTTATTTATTAAAAAGTAATCCATTTTCATTTTTATTTTTACATTTTTATAATTTCAATAATTACTTATCTATATTTATTTAAAGTTTAAGATTTAAAATTAAAAAAATTTAAAATTAGATTTAAGTAAATTACAAAATTAAAGACATCCACCAAATTTATCTAAATTAAAATATATAAAAAAGTGTTACATTATTTTTATTATGATATAATGATTGATAAGCCTTGAGATGCTTTTTCTATTTAAAAACTGAGAAAGAGATTACAAGAAAGAAAAAAGAGAGAGATTAATATTAACAAGATTCAATTGAAGAGTGATTTATGCAAGCAAGGCATATAAACTTCTCAATCTTCAAAATTTATGGGAGTTAGGTGAGAGTATGAATAATCATGATTTCCATTTTAACAAACCATTGGGAAAAAAAATTGTGTCTAATTCAGGCATCAATCAAGACATCTTATTAATTAAGGTAACATTTAATAACAGGTCTGAAAAATTACTTTTCAGAAAGCATATTTTTATTAGATTATTAAAAATATTCATTTAAAAAAAAATTAAGATCACTGGATTGATTAGAGTTGATTTTGGTCAATTAAGTATGATTGCTGCAAAAGAAGAATTTTCAAAAGATATCCAACAACGCAATCAAAATGACAATATATAGTTGAAGGCCATAACTTTCAAAACCATAAATAAATAAAGAATAATTAAAAGTCCACGTAGCATGACCTGAGGCTAAAACTCCCAGGTCATCCAATGAGAGGGACCATTTAATCTTCTTATCATTTTATGTGGCTGTTGATGCCACATTTAAATCTCTTATGCCATGACTCTGGACCATCCCCCACATCAAAAAAGACAGCACTTCCATCTCCATCAAAAGTTGACCTCAGATACTTCAGTTTTTCTCCATTTATATATATTGGCATTTATTGATATAAGGCATCCCTTTGCTGTATAATAACCTATGCGGCCCTCATTTCTGCTACACTTGGTTGCGATCAACATATCATCACGGTTCGATTTTAAATTGAATTTTATCATACGGTTTAAAAAATTACTTATATATATCCATGAATGGTGATTTTTTTCCCACATGATCAACACTTCTCTCCTATGATTTTTTATGGATGATTTTTTCACTATATGACTCAATGCGACCCAGGGGGTATGGTGTCTGCACTAATTGCCTATCATTTTTATTAAAAGAATATACAAAAAGATACGCGTTCATATAATTCATATACGTAAGGTTATTTTTTAATTCAATGAATGCATGAATTTTTATTTCTTTAGATTTTGTTACATGTCAATTGAAATTCTTTCAATTTAATTGGTATTGATTATTGACTTGTTTGCCTTGTAAGTTATAGTAAAAGTAAAATATAGGGAAGAGACGGTATTCTATTTTATATCTAAATCTACAAAATTTAAGGTGTTTTATCTGATGTAATGAAAATTCATGAAAATATTTGGCTTTGGTACTTGAACAAAGCCACAAAATAATGTTTTAATCCAATTGATGGTGCGTTTGGGGGTTTTCCCTCCACACCAACCATGTAATTTTATGCTAATTTTTCTAAATAAACTTTACAAATGCTAAATGGATTTGACTTGATGTGACTGCTATAATTGATCTACTATATGTTTTATTTTTTTAACTTGTTAAGGACATAGTACATACAGTCTCATGTAGCCGGTCTCATTTCATTAATAAGGTACATGCTTTGTTAAATATGACATATATTTTTATTATATATTTTTGTGTGTAAATGAGTATATATGTACAATATAATTTTTTTATAATAAAATGTATAGTTCAAAAATGTGAGCACTTCCATGGACTTCATATAGGCCTGTTTTTTAACATTTTTTTTGTTTAATGTCCAGAAAACCATTTGTTACAATTATCCTATTTTAAAAACTCTAAATAAGATGACTAAATATAATTATTTTCTTTAAAGAGATCAATACTCCCTAAGTTACAATTAAATCACTTAAAAACATAATCTATACTTAATTGGATATTATTGAAAAAATGCATCCCTTAATATGAATTTTTGTATCGTTAAAATCAGCTCCAATTTTAAGGTCAGTTTGATGCTCACTCTAATACGTTCAGAATTTTCTATTACTGATATCCCAAACAAAAGAACTAATTTCTAAAAAGTAAATTTTTTATATATTCTAAACCAGAATCATTAAATTGATGTTTATTTGTATTTGTCCTTATATATATATATATAAATAATTAAATTAAAAAAATATGTATTATTATTTCTAATTCAAGTTGAAACACTGTCCATTGCCATCCGAATTCCCAACTCCCATACCCCTCCCACTCAAAATCACCTTGAAATCATGCGGTCATTCAATATCAGGATCCACCGCATGGACGGTGCAAAATCGCCGAAACGACAAACAAAAAGATTATTAAAACGAAACGCAAAAGGAAACCTCCACGTGCGCGCCCTAACCGAAAACCCAACAGAACTAACGGCGCGTCGCGTTTGGACCAGCGAATCAATGGCGATAGATATGACGGCGTTTCCCAGCTCAACAACAGCCGTTGATTTTCTCGATAGTCGATATAAATCTCTCGCTCTCGCTCTCGCTCTCGCTCTCGCTTTTCGGTTTTTATTTCTCTTCCGCTTCGGTTGGAGAAGAAGAAGAGAAAAACTTAGGTTTTGTTTTGAGAGGAGTCTTTGATTGGCTTCGTCTCTGAAGGCAGTCTTTTTTTTTTCCAGCTCTGTAATTGTCGGCTTTGTTGTGAACCGATTCACCGTGTTTTGCTGTCCTGCTCTGTATATGAGGAGATCTGGGAAGAGTGGACAGTGATTTTGATTGTGATTGGTTTGGAATCTCTGTTTTTGTTTCTGTGATATTCAGTGTTCGACTTTGATATGCGTATGTGATCTGGTGCTCTTTTTGTGATTGGTTGTGTTTTCTTGATCTGTGCTTTGGTGTACTGATTGTGTTTGAGATACAGAGAGAGAGGGGGTTTCTTGTTTTGTTTTTTGTATATTCATCGGTCTCTGGTGTTGGATTTTTTTTCTTTTGTACTCTGATAACTGGTTGAGATTTCTGTTTGTTATTGAGATTGGAATGAATTTTATGAAACAAATCTGATGGTAGTTTTAGTGGAGGTGTTTAAGCCTTAAAGCTTGAATTCTGCTAGACTGGAACCCGGAATTTGTTTAATTTGATTTGATAGCATATGTAAGTGCCTTGATTTTGAAAAAGGTGTCTCCTTTATTTATTTATTTTTTGGAGAGTGCAGATCTGGTGGTCAATAAATGTGTTGATTTATCTTGGTGAATCATTATAGAGTTCTTTTTCACTGATGATGCAAAATCTGATGCTTGTGACATTTTTTTTTCAATATTTGGTTCAAAATTTGTATTTAGCCTATCCTCTTTTGAATAATTAGAGAGATTCCAGTCACCGGTAAAAAACGGGAAAAGAATCCATCAAGAGACCAGCTTGGATTGGTATTTGCTCATCTGAAATGCTTTTAATTCAAGTTTATTTAATCGGTCGAGCCCCTGATAGTGGAGTTATCCTATAACGCGGAGGACTTTTATAAAATAATTCACCATTGAATGAATCATTAGGAAGTTACTAATTTTGGATTTGATTTTTGTTCCACTTGTTTATGTGCATCACAGTTGACTTGATCTCTGGTCATTTTTTTGGTGTCAATTCTGTGTTTATCAAAAGTATCTTTTAAGAGAGGACAGATATCTTTAAAGTTAAAATTGAACTGACATCTTGATATAGGTTGGGTGTTCAGCTTGTTCAGACATCACCTTTTTGTTTTTTGAAAAACAGTTTGGACTTCACTTATTCCCTAACAGTCTTGAAGAAGAATCCTCTCCAAGAAAGGTAAACTGAGCCCTAAAAAGTGTCTTGATCATCACTTAAGCGTTTTCAACATATCCCCTTTGAAAGATATTAGGTTAAGGATTTGAAATTTTCTTGTTATCTGATCCGAAAAGTGGGGACTATTTTTGTTTTAAGATTTTGGATTTTCCAAACCTTTTCTGGGGTACATTATACGAGGACAGGAGGTTAGAGATTTACTGTGTTTACCTGGAGAGTAGAATGCTGATGATTTTTCCTGAATTTGTTCCATTTCTTTTCTATTGGGAAACCCTATTAGCAGGGACATAAAAATTTGGCGTCTCATCTTAAGTTGTAGAAATCATGTCATACTTAAAAAAAAAAAATTTGGACACTTTCTTTCATTCTTTCAATTAAACAGCTGAAATAAAAGATATTATTGCATGATTAGAACCTAATAATCTGCCAGTATTGAATGGTGTGATTTTAAAATAAAATTTTTGTTAAAGTTTATGTTTGGTTGATTTGAGTGAATTAGGAAGTCAACTAATTTTGATTTGATTTCTGTTCTGGTTCTGCTTCTGTGCATCATCGCTGAGTGCTTACTTGATCTCTGCTAATATTTTCTACGCCATTCGTGTTTCTCAATGGTGTCTTTTGGGGTACTGTATACGAGACGACAAGATAGATATTCATTCTTTTCCAGGATTTAATCCACGTCGTCCTCCCATGTTGATGGCTTTTCTCGAAGGATCTTATCCTCCAAGCCTTATCAGTTATGCGGGGAAGTTGGTAGCTCTTTGATCAATATCTCACACTTAAAGCAGGAACCATAGTCATGGACAGGGCAGACACATCTGGTTTTGTCAGTGGTGGAGATCACATGCTCAAGTTTTATCTTTTCTTCGTACTTTTTTATTTATATCATTCCACGCATCGATTCAGTAGAGAACATCTATGCTAGGAAGTTTGCCGCCTCAACTCTGAACTCCCACAACCCGTCTTGAATTAAGTTTTAAATCCTCCCACCTTTGCTCGTCTCAATGGATCTCAACTTGACCACTTTATATGTCTCTGGAGATCCTGTGTACGCTTCAAGTTACCGGAAATGTGACAACCAGGGAGACACTGCTTTGCGTCTCAACTGTCTTGGCCATTCAATCAACAACAAGTCATCCAGAATCAATGATTCCCAAAGCAATCACAACGATTTCATTTCTGCCCAAGATGATGGCTGCAGATTGGTTCTTGGTCTTGGTCCAACTTCAGACTTGTATGAAATGGATCCTAATCCAGTGGGTGGGTCCAAGAAGAACAAAGAATCCTCTTACATCTTCTGCCAACAACCGCCATTGGATGGTGAGCCCGAGATGCTGAAGCTTGGGCTCTCAAGAGAGACCATGGATGAAGAAAATATAGGCCGTGCGCATGACAACTCAACAGAGGATTCTGCGGTCATCCCAGTTGTTGATGAGGGATCGATCTCGGTGAGGAGAATGTCAGGAGGGTACATGCCATCTCTCCTACTTGCACCAAGGCATGAATCACACAAGCTCTTGAAATTTGTGACCACATCAGCGACCACAGCCACAATCTCTGGCGGAGCAGCTCCACCCTGCTGCAGCAGCAGCGGCCACCACCACCACCACCCGAAGAAGTGTCGGTTCAATGGATGCCCGAAAGGCGCGAGAGGCGCTTCAGGCCTCTGCATCGCCCACGGTGGAGGGCAGAGGTGCCAGAAGCCGGGGTGCAACAAGGGTGAGGAGAGCCGGACCGCCTACTGCAAGGCGCACGGAGGCGGGCATCGTTGCCAGCATCTCGGTTGCACCAAGAGCGCAGAAGGGAAGACCGACTTCTGCATTGCCCACGGTGGCGGGCGGCGGTGCAGCTACCTCGGGGGCTGCTCCAAAGCTGCCCGAGGCAAGTCGGGCCTCTGCATCCGCCATGGTGGGGGGAAGCGGTGCATGGTGGAGGGTTGCAACCGGAGCGCGGAAGGCCAGGCGGGGCTCTGCATCTCGCACGGTGGCGGTAAGCGGTGCCAGTACCCGGGGTGCTGCAAAGGCGCTCAAGGGAGCACGAGCCACTGCAAGGCCCACGGGGGCGGGAAGAGATGCATTTTCGCTGGGTGCGACAAGGGCGCGGAGGGGTCCACCCCTCTCTGCAAGGGCCATGGTGGGGGCAAGCGGTGCTGTTTCGAGGGCGGTGGGATCTGCCCGAAGAGCATCCATGGCGGTACCGACCATTGTGTGGCCCATGGAGGGGGGAAACGGTGCGTAGTGCCAGGGTGCACCAAAAGCGCCCGCGGCCGCACTGACTGCTGCGTCCGCCACGGTGGCGGCAAACAGTGCCACTTTGAAGGCTGCAACAAGAGTGCCCAGGGAAGCACGGACTTCTGCAAGGCCCATGGTGGCGGGAAGCGGTGCTCGTGGACTGGATCTGGCCGGGGGTGCGAGAAGTTCGCGAGGGGTAAGAGTGGGCTGTGCGCGGCCCACTCAAGCCAGGCATGGTCATGGTGGGGGGCTCATGTATTTGCTTGGTGGGAACCTGAGGAATGCTGGGGGGGGGGGAGGGATTTGAATGTTCATAAGGTGTGATTCTTGGTCTATTGGATTTATCTAGTTATTATTGTATTTATTATATAATTGTTGGTGATGTTTGTGATTTGTAATTGGGGTTATCAATGTATCATAAGAGTTTCCTAGGTTCTTCTTAGGTGGGACGACTTACGACTTGGGAGTTGGGACCACTTTGCTCTGTTCATATTAATAAGAGATGCTTGATTTTGATTTTATTTTGTTTTTTTGTAAATTTCGTCATTGCTTGTAGCAAGTGGGATCATGTCTTTAGTGTAGTCTTAAATATAATTTTATATATTTTGTTAACCCTTGTAACATGTTATATATTTGAATGGAAATGTTTCTTATATTTTATAAATGATACTATTTAATTAATTAGAATATAAATTTCATCTTTTATAAAATTATACGCTTCATTAGATGGGATATATAATTTTTAAAAAAATAAAAATATAAAAGGATTGTGTTTGGGATGAGAAATGAGATTGTGTAAGATTTTCCTTTTTAAAATCCTGACTTTGTAAGAATGAAATTTTTTAAAGATTCTATTTGGATCTACGTACGAATTTGGTCATATTCAAATGTTTTTTTTTTACATATGCTTTTAAGCCCAGTTGTAAACGGATTGTCTGTAGTGTGATTGTTACAAGCTATCTCATGTAGTAACCAATGCATTATAATCGCGTGTAAACTATTATTGATAAAAGATTCTGCATATGCTTTTAAGCCCAGTTTTAAACGGATTGTTTGTAGTGTGCTACAAGCTATCCCATGTAGTAACCAATGCATTATAATCGTGTGTAAACTATTATCGATAAAAGATTCTGCACATGAGACGATAATGTATTTGTTGTTATACAAAGGAGTCTATAATGTACTACATAATCATCCCATCCCATTTATATGCAAATGTTACGGAGTTTCCGACAATTTAAAAACCTTTTAAAATACAAGGCAGATGCTCAGAATCTAGGTGGTTGAACAACACATCTAATAAATGTGAAAAGTTTATGATTGCCCGTTGGTCTGCTTCTGATTGAGATCCTGTGATTCTGAATAAATGCACATGAACCCTACTTTTCTTAGGTGAACTGCTGAACCACCCATCATAAAATTGGAAAGGTAGGTCAACAGCTAAAGATATCATTATTAAAATTTGATTATTTTATGACTAAAATGCAAAAATGGATTCGGATTCGACATACACAGAAAAGCAAATGACTGGTAAAAACAATTCCTCTTTGACTCTTTCCAACGTGGATAATTTCTCCCAACTCTCTCTCTCATTTACTTAACATAACATGCATGTATAATACAGATAATCAAAAAGGTTCATATTGATCTTTACCTGGCAAGTGGGAAAAAAATCTGCACCGATTTGATGCTAGCAGCTTAGCGGCGTGTGTATCCCAATCTATAGTCCCGGTTGGAACTTGAGCAATCTGAGTCATACGGAATGCAGTATTGTTTCGTAGGAACAGTGTATTGGGAGGATATGTGAGAGGTGTTTTGTGGATGCGTCCGTGTTTAGGGAAAACTCTTATTAGGTGCGATGGAGGTGTCCTTTACAAATGGACGCCTAAACATTGTGGGTTAACGTGATATTTCTTTTCGAGACACTTCCGGTTAAATTACTCTTTTAACCAGGATGCTGCTCTTCCGTCCCTGTGCTTTATTTTTTATTTATGCTCTATCCTTGTAATTTATTAAATTTATGATTTTCTATTTTTCTTTTATCTCACCTTCATCAGAGTTGTATTTCAAAATCAGAAATGAAATCGTGATAACAATATCTATATTTTTTTAGAAAAACATAAGATATTGTAATAACGATGAATTTCATCCTATTTTGTGTTTGAAAATTTAATAAAATAATGTTTTATATAAATTACTTACATCTTAATTAACATTTGATAATATATATATTTTAAAATATTAATTACTTAACTTTAAAAAAATTACATATAAATTTGAACTAGTTAGTTCGGAATACAAAGTGACATTTTAAGACCATTTTCAGTTTATATCTAAATCATAAAATCTGTACTCAAATTTAAAAACTCTCAAATCATCTATATATACCCAGACCATGTAACCAAAAACTCAAATTTTTATCCAAACAAAAAAAAACCCATCTTATCCAAAATTTGACATTTCTTTTTTTATCATAGTCTTTTAATTGCTCTTTTTTAGAACAAATAATTGAATAATTATGAAAAGATAAGAATTTTTCAAAAGAGTAAAACATAAAATAATGATTAAAGAGATATCATATTAAATAAAATTTTACTCAAATTATTAGTAAAATTTAGGACACGTTTGGTAACACGATTGAAGGTGATTCTGTTTTTTAATTAAGTAGAAAACTCAAATGTGTTACCAAACGAGTTTAAAAAAATCAGACTTATAGCTTTTAGTAGAAAAATGTTACTTTATAAAAAACACAGAAAATGGGCTTTACGGAAATCAAAGTTTATTTAAATAATTTTGTTCAAAATCTTATTTTTTAAATATATTGCCAAAAGTACCATTGTTTAGAGGTTTGAGAAATGATATATATTCATGAACAAAAACCAATAGGGGTGGTAAACAAACTGAACGATGACTAAAAATGGTAAACAAGCTCGAACCAAGCCGAAGCATAGCCTCATTTAACTTAAAAAATAATTGTTTAGCATTTGAAAAATCATCTATTACAAATCACATCTTATTACTTATACATGTGAAAATGTCATAAGTTTAGACTCAGCTCAGATTTTTTGTTTCTCCCCTTTTATGTTAAGTAACGAGCTTATATAAGTACAGACTCGACTTGTTTATAAATTGGTCGGCTAGTTTACCACCTTTCAAAGACAAAAATAAATAAATTGTTGGTTGATATTTTTTAATAAACAAAAAATCATTCAATAAGAGAAAAAAATATCTTCTTCGAAAAAGTTACGTTTCCTCGCTGGAAACCTCCCTTTCTTGCAACTAAAGTTGGGTTGATATTCAATAAACCCTAAATTTTTTTATTTTTAACCTTTCATTCCATAAAAAAAAACGTTGAGAAGTTTTTCATCTCTTTCTCGGGGGGATCTCTCCTCAGATCTGCACCCGAAAAGAAATCCTTTTTAGAGTGCAATTCGATCTCTGTTTATAGTTCCTTCAAATCCCCACCTTCGCTTTTTATCCATTTTTCAATTGGGGATTCCAAAATTTTCAAAAAAGCTTCCAGCTTTTCCATGGGTGAGCCCTAGTTTCGCTGATCTTCAAAAGGGTCCTCTCAATTTCCCTCCTTTTCATGAAATTCTGGTCCAATTTAAGTCCACGGTGAAGTTTCTGGGGTAGGATCGAAGTTGGGTCTTTGATTCTATTTGGGCTTCGGATCTTCTCCCCTTTGTTTTTGGTGTCCAAGATGGTGTTTTGGGAAGGCTATTTGAGCGATGAATCGATGGGGACGTTTGCGCCGATCGTCTTGTACTGGCTCTACGCGGGAATGTATCAGCTCCTGCCGCCGTTGGAGCAGTTCAGGCTGCACACGAGGAAGGAAGAGGAGCAGAAGAATCTCGTGAAATTGTCGGCGGTGGTGAAGGGGGTGTTGCTCCAACAGCTCGTTCAGGCAACTGTCGCGCAGGCTCTCTTCACGGTTGGTTGCATTTTGACAGAACTTTGTTTGCTGTACTTTTTCTTTCTTTAATTGATTGTGTATTTGTCCGATGAAATGGTTTTGTTTGTGTTTTGCAATTTTAAATTTATTTTTTTGAAAGATTAGAACAAAGCTACCAAAAAATGCATTTAAATTTCATCGCTTTTATGTCAGATTTTGCGGATGAAACAAAATTGATGAAAAAAGAGGGGTTTTAAGCGATTAATGTAATGCCTTGCTATTTGATCATTGGCTTTTACTGAATCTCATTCTCTCTATCTGTCACTAGAGATACCCCATACAAGGATATAGTGCAGTGAATTGTTGTGTAAAAATACAAGGTTTGTTGCTCTTTGCATAGATTATTTTTTGGAGCGAAGCTGGGTGTTGGGTTTTGGTTTGTGGTCGTGTTTTGTTTTTAAATTGTTATTGGAATGGATTATGTTGATGAGACACTTTGAAGTGGGTGTTTTTTCTCTGTAGTTGAATTTTATCTAGTGTGAACTTCTATTGGGCTCATTATATTATGTGACTTGTTGATTGACTAATATTTAATTGAGTAGGGTTCAGTTCAGAATATAAGTGTGTACATACAGTTATTCACTGTCCTCTGATATATCTTTTTGTGTCAAAAAATAAAGTTAAAGCTCATTTTTTAGGGAAATTTAGGAGAGGTGGCCTGTTATTAGGGTTATTTACTATAAAACTCTTGTTTGATATTTAACTATGCGGTTACAAATCTTGGGTGTTTTTTAGGGCTCAACATCTGATTTAAAAGATCAGCAGAGGCGGTTGATTGAGTTCTTTAGAAAGTGAAGAGAGATGTAGAGAAGTATTAGAACTTTTTAATTTGGACGTAATGGAATCCAAGTCTATTTGGAATTAGTTTAGTTCATGCATACAAAAGTCCAGATGACTAGCAATATCTCATCAATTTGATCTCCAAAAAAAGAAAAAAGAAAAAGAAAAACATTATTAGAGAAAACAAGCCTGTGAATGGCAAGCGTGTTATTTTTCTACAGACAGTCATTTTTCCTCTCTTCATATTGTGTAGAGGTTAGTCTATATTTGTGGAATTGAGTGAGGGTTCTTTAGTTTATTTTTAAAGGGTGTACCATGAGAGGGTGGATGATCTGGTACCAGATTGTTAATTGCTCATTCCCTGCATGTCCTGGTATTTCAGTGTATTACATTAATGGAGGTTTAAGATGTTTCACTTTCCTTGGGCTTGTTGTTCTATGCAAACAAGAAAAGTGGCAGGGACACCCCCGTTCATCGAAGAAAAAAAAAAATCCTTGCATCTCTGTATCTTTTAAAGATATTGGTCTCATCTCAAGAAGATTTTTTCTGTAATTTTTTCAAATATTGCTCACCCCCTTCATGATGCACACGAATATATTCAACTATGCACACATTCTTGCCCTCATCATCTCATATGTGGTAATTAGATGTTCATTTACATGGTATGTTTTACCTACATTTCATTGTGTCTAATAGAGCCACTTGAATGGGGAATATGAATACTCTGGAAGGTGGTGTTGTTTAAATTCATATTTCATATATATGTCTTCTTTAAAATGTTGTTGTGTGGTGACCCAGTGGTAAATTTTTTACATATTCCAAATTTACCTAACATATATGATAGTATGACATTGGATTTGTGATGTATATACAATTTCAAAAAGAGGGCACGGAACTTGCTTTGTTTCATTTTCTTCCTAATTAGTTTTATGAACTTTGGGTCACTATCTTCTCCCTAATTACAAAGATGGCATTGAAACTTCCCTTAAAAAAGTGGCATTGAAACTGGTGAGTGGTCTAATGATAGATGAGCCCTTGGACGTTCCTCAACTTGATTGAGGAGAATATTTTTTGATACAACCTCTCCATAAGACTTTCTTGGGCTTGCTAACACCTTGCTGATTGCTTGACTGAAAATGGATGTAAAGGGGCGTATTGGTTATTTAGGATTGTTTTTCATTAAGAACAATTTAAAGTTGCTTCCAGGCTGGATGTCAGATCTTTTTGTGGAGGTATTTGCATGATATGATGCTCCTTTGACATGCACGCAGCTTGAGTTCTCTCATTATATGCCCTCTGGCTTGCTTGTGCCAACAGATATTCATATCAATAAACTTGGTCAGCCATAAAAAACCAGACTGGATTGGTTTTTTTTTAACAGTTATTTGCATTTCTTTTAAACCTTTTACACTGGAGATGACGACTCCTCCATCTGGAGGTCCTTTTCTCCACTTTTTACTTGTTAATATTTCTTTGAGGCTCATATATATTAAGGGCATACCTCAATGTGGTTCCCTTTATAACTATCATAAGCAATTTTTTCCCTCAGAAAATTGTTACGAGAGTACTGTTAACGCATGGTTTTTGGTAGTATGGTGTGGCAAATATTATTAAGAGTCGGTTGCTTGATTTGGAGGATTTTATTTTACCATCACTCTTTATTTATTTATTTATTTTTAATTTGTTTGGAGATCCCTCGTTTGGGGGCTTTCTATTAATAAGATTGCACCTATATTTTTCAGAAAAAAGGAGTATGGATTCTGTTTATGCATGAGAATTCTGCAGAGGTTATGGATGCTGCAGGTGTCAGATTTCAAACTTATATTACTCACATTGAAATTTCATTTGGTCTTCCTCTTCCCAATACAAGACCGTGATCGAATATTCTCTCACACCAAGAATGATATCTCTGGCTTCTTTGCAAAAATTAGAAAACCCTGCATGTGGAATCCGTGCTCTGTCGCCCCAATTTTGGCTCCACATGTCAGTTACTTGTTGCCATTGAATTTCTAAGATAATGTGGAGCAAAAGCATTTCCAATGGATCCTTATCCTTGCTCATATCTTCACTGGCCTTTCAGATGGCGACCTCACCGATTTCAGATAATGCATAAAGCAATAAAGCTGTTTGTGTTGTTATATCTCACTTTCTCTTGAATTGACCCATTTTCTAGTGCTGTTATTTCATGGTTCTCCACTAAGTATTGATGTTTTGCTACCCATTTCCAATCTGCATCTATCGGGTGATTCCAAGTGTCGTAATTTAACCTATATGTGAATGAACAATGTTTGCTAGTGGAGAGTCGGTATCAGATCCAAAAAGGTTCGACAAGAACACTTTCTTTTTTTAACCGTTGCTGGAAAAGGTTTAGAAACATGCATCACAATCCTGGATTATGGTTTCTATCCGTTTCTTCCTAAAAGTTGCCCATGCAAAGGATTGTATATCTTAGCATCCAGAAAATTGTTGAACAGAATTTCCCATTACAGAGAAAGTGGTCTACATGCTTGTGGGGAGCTTGTACTGGCCCAAAAGCAGGTCCCTAAAACTGATTCAGTTTAGGTATGCTTTAGGGTTGTTGGGCAGCATAGTAACATGATCTTAGCTAATTACTATGGAATCCTGTATTATTTGTTTAATGGATTAAGAATTAACATTATCCTGACCAAGATAAGTAAGTAATTTTGTTCAGCGTAAAAGGAGCTGGGATCATTATCCCGATCAGGCCTTTTAACCATGATGGTGGTTAGCCAAAAAAACACAGTTTTTTTCTTTTCCTTTTGTTGAATTAAACTTGTGAGGATTTTTCCAACAAAAGTTCATTTGGTAAAACATTCTTTATTTATTTATTTAGAGGGTGGGGTGGGGGGGAAGGGAGTTATTTGATGATATTCAAAACAAAGGGTGAAAAGAGCAAAAGGAACAGCAAATAAAAACAAGAAAAGCCCGGATGCCCACTCCAGATGGGGAAATTCCCATCTTCTTTACACTCAAAACATACTCAAACTCCCCCCCCCCCCCCCCCAAAAAAAAAAAAAAGAAGAAATTGTTTCTTTTTGCAAGCCTTTTTGGTGGGATTGTACATGGACTGTATTTTTAGTTTGGGAAGACATCTTGTCATCCCATATTTTGTATTTTGACCAAATTAATATAATTTGGTTTATGTTTCACTGTTCTTTCATAAAAAGGGAATTTTTGAAAGAGCAATCTTGTAATGCCTTTCAGATGCTTAGGGGATGTTAGGAGTAGACAGAGAAGACATGCATCCAGCTTGTTTAAATAGAAATGCAGAATAATAGTGTGTTAAACCATGGTCACTTCTGTCAACCATGTCTTTAAGTTTTGAAACAAAAAGTTTCAACCCATATTTTACAAATCACTTATTATGCAGATTTTTTTTTTATATCTCAAAAGTAAGTGGCCAAGATAATTAGTCTTGAGCTACCAAGTTTCCGGTCTGTGGATATCCATAGTTAGCTACCAATATATTGATTAGCTTTTAATCAGGCCCTTTGGTTTTGAAACATGCAAGAAGCAATCATGGATTCAAGGCCATGTTGGTAGGCAAGTGATGTCAACAACACTTGGTCAATTGTCGGATTTGTATTATATCAACTTGAGATGATTGTCAAGTCACTGTAAAGTTGATTAATTGAAATGACTTTAGCTGTAAGGCATGATTTGTAATTGAGCTGGAAAGCTCAAGCAATCAGCCAGCTCAATACTTATGGGTTGCATCTTCATTTGGATCAAATCATTCAGGCGGATACATCATGATTAGGTTTTGCATTCAAACTTTCCCCCTTTGTGAAGTATAGTTTCTACACTTAACAATACATGTTTAGTATTGATATGTAATGTACAGCAAGGTAAATGTCTGCTGATACATCCGATTCCATCTAATGCATGATTATGCGATACTTGTTTCTTTTTTGTGCCCCACTCACCGAAAAAGAAAGAAAAAGGAAATTAAAACATGTGTTCATGCACAGAATATCTTTTTTGGTAATTCAAGTTACCAAAAACCATTATGTACGTACGTGAATAATTGGTAAGTCAGATAAACTAAATACTGTGTTTTTGCTTGTGTGTAAGCATTATGAGACAGAGTTTTATCTAAGTTATAGTTCTCCAGGCCCTTCTATTAAATATGCTTGAAAGCACAAACTATGGAAGCTGGGACTGATGTTTCGTTCTGATTTGGATGTCATTAAATTTTTCCCCTTTTCACAGTTTAACAAATATCTGCTTTTGTATTGTTTCTGATTTTTTGTTTATTTATTTATTTTATTGCCAGTTGTGTCATTGATGACCGTGTAACGTAAAATCCCTTGATATGAGATTACTCACGACAATTCACAACATAAAGGACAAAATCCGTTTATTAATATCACTGTGAAGTGATCTACTTCTTTGTAACTTTTGTAGTTCTTTGGTGATTTTAGTATCTAAACTGCGGGATTCATGGAGAGGTGTATGTTGTCTCTAGACCTTTGAAGGGGTAACATATATCTGTTTGGTTAACATTTGATATGTTTCTCAGTTTGGAATGAAACACATCTGACTGTTCAAATAACAAATAACTATTGAAAATATAATGCAAGTTAATTCCATATTTCTTTGCTATCATGCCAACAATATCAGTAGTACACAATATTTTACGCTAAAACTATCTACCTATTGATATTCTGTGAAATTTGAGCTAGAAATGTACTTTATTTTTCTCTTATTATATCTTGCTTTTTATGTGCATCTTTCTTGATTTTGTATGGGCTTGTTTACCTTACGAGTTTAGAAAAGTGGGAAGTAATCCTGGAATTTGTTTGACTGTATATCTCATATTCATATTTCATGGTAAAAGTATGATCTATATACAGTGATTGCATGATCAGACAAGAATCTTGCCTTTCATGTCTAGTGGCAATGTCTGATTTTCTTATTTTTTCAATTTTTTTTTTTTTTTATGTTTTACAGCTTTCTACTTCCTTCATTTGCATAATAAGATTTCCATCAATATAACATGCGAGTTGCATCACTGTTTAAGAATTAGCATCTTTCTAATTTGTACAACCTTCTATTTCATTCATTTGAATGACGATCTTTCTGTTCAGTGATATTATGAGTTACACTTCGGTCCCTCTTGTACTGTATAGTTATTTATATGCTAAACTTCTTCTAAGTAATCACATCAATCCTGGAACATGATGTGCCTTAATCTCCTCTACTTCATTTCAATTTTATTTCATTGTCTCATTTTATTTTCTCCATCTCGATATCAGATCACCTCAAAAGCAAGTTCATCAGGTGTCATCATGCAACCATCCATCCCGGTCCAACTCCTCCAAATCTTAGTCGCGATGCTCGTCATGGACACATGGCAATACTTCGTGCACCGATATATGCACCAAAACATGTTCCTATATCGTCACGTCCACTCACAACACCACAAGCTCGTTGTCCCTTACGCGATTGGCGCCCTCTACAACCACCCCCTCGAGGGCCTTCTGCTCGACACCTTTGGTGGGGCCCTCTCGTTCTTGATCTCGGGGATGACTGCCCGGACGGCTGTGATTTTCTTCTGCTTTGCAGTGATGAAGACCGTCGACGACCACTGTGGACTCTGGCTGCCTGGCAACATCTTCCACATTTTCTTCCAGAACAACACTGCCTATCATGATATCCACCACCAGCTCCAGGGAACAAAGTTTAACTATTCTCAGCCGTTCTTCTCGATTTGGGACAAACTGTTGGGAACCTATTTGCCTTACAGCCTCGTAAAGCGTGAAGCCGGAGGATTTGAAGCGAGACCGATCAAAGACTGACTGGTATGTGATTTTCAGAAGCTGTTGCTCTCATGCTGCTCGTAATGTGAGTCACCTGTTTCCATCTGAAGGAGCTCTGGTGGGATCACGTGATTTTGATATGAACACCCCGTTCAGTCATCAGATTTTGCTGCTACTCTGGGTGGTGTATGTTTTGTTTATTAAATGTTTAAAGTTCATGTCATGTATATGATGTGCACAAATTCTTTTTTCCAGGTGGATTTGTATCGAAATTTGGAGGTCGATGTTTATCGATGAATCGATTGTGTTTTTTTTTTTGGTGGGTTTGAAGCTGCCAGAGTGTGGTTTTTGGTTTTTAAGAGTTTCAAAAACTTTTCTCAGTAACTCTGAATATGGTTCATGGAAGCAGGTTTAGGCGTTCTATTCCTTGAGCAGTGGCAATTCACAAGGGAAGAAGCACCTGATCATGGTTTTCCTCCTCCCTGACAAAAGATGAAGTCAATTTATTTCTCAAAGCTCACTTTGCAAGGAAAGACTACACTTGCAAAATTCTGATAGAACTGTAGTGCAGGGAAAGGTTTCTCATCTTACTATTACAAGAGTGAATCTTTTTTTTTTTTTTGCTTCAGTTAAATGAGGGTCTTGTTGTAGAACCGTTTCAATATTGGCCATAGGTTGATTCAAGTGGTCGGTCCGGGTTGGGTCCACCATGACCCGACCCGTTTCAATATTCACCAAGTCTAATATGTTATAAATAATTCTTTAATATTTTAATTTTTTAATGTTTTATGAGATAATGTTTGAAATACGATTTGAATTATTATGTTTTTACGTGAAGTGAAAAAGTTGTAAAAATATATCAAAATGCTTGAAATTTTAAATAATTATTTAGTATTTATTTATAAATGTTGGATTGGATCATAAGTGTTGGGTTTGGATCATAAATAATAATAAAAAAACATTGTATTTGGTTGAATCAATCGGGTTCATAGGATTAGGTCATTCGGGTCGGGTTTTAGTTCATTTTATGGGTGGGTCGGGTCGGGTCAGGGTCGACCCGTGACCCATTGATAGGCCTAACTGGAAGTCCTTAGTTGGTTTAAGAACAACATGAAACACAGTGACTCTGCTTAACTAAACACTAAGTTCGAATAGAAATTATAATCATTCTTATATAAATAAGGAATAAGTTATTTTTTGTGTGGTTGTGTGTTTAGTTATTTTTATTGAGAGACATAATAATAATTTTTTTTTTTTGTTTGGTTGAACATTGAATAGTTGTGAAAGATAAAACATTATATAATGTGAAAAAATATGATTTGAATATGTGATTCCCTTGTACCAATTAGTTGTAATAACTCAATTTTAGGGGGATTTAAAATACCAATATCAATTTATTTTTACATATTCTGACATAGCTATATCTACTTACTCTCCACAAACAAAGAGGTATTTGGATTTATTCCCCTATATTCCACCTTAGTCCCCACGTATTTCACTAGCGGGGGGGGGGGGGGGGGGAATTAAAAACAATACTTCACACAAACAAAATCCACAATAGAAAACCTCTATAAAATTTAATCACAAAATTATAAATCATCCCCTCTGTAAGACAAAAAAAAAAAAAAAGGGAAAAATCTTCTTAACTCCCTCAAATCTTCTTAAAATCACAAAAAGTCCCTCAAAACTCAAAAAATCGTGCAGGTCCCCATAAAGTGTATATAATTAATAAATTTAGTCACCTGGTCAAAAGTATATCGAAATAAGTTTTGAGAAACTTACTAAAATCGGATTCAATCCCTAGAAACTTTATAAAATTAGATTTAGTTCTTTTGTAAGACAAAAATACCCCATCATTTTTCAACATTCCCATCTCCTGAAATGTCATCCTAAACTATAAAAAAAATAGCCCTCGAATCTCATTTATCGAGTCATTTTTAATATTTTCACCTCCTCAATCTCATCACAGAGACCGAACAAAAAAAATTACAGCTTCATCAACTCCATTACAAAATAAGAGAAAACAAATTAAAAACCAAATCAAATCTATATAATAGATTTTCAACTCAAAATTACTAGCAATAAAAAGCATAACACATTGATTATAAAACTATAATTTGTTTAATAAAATTTAAATAAATTAGTATATACTCTCATATGATCATAGCGATTTTTTGTGATTTTAAGAAGATTTCTAGGAGTTTAAGACAATTTTTTATTTTACAATGACTTTTTTCGATTTTCAAGAGTTTTTAGGGAGTTATATCGATTTTTTCAACAAAGAAAATAAATTTTTAAATGGTATAATAGTAATTTCCATGCATGATTAGAGTTAACCACACATCTATTTAGTTATAAGGACTAAAATAAATAATAAGGTAGGAAGCTAAGGAGATTTATTAACTTTACAGGGACTTTTTTTTATTTTCATAAGTTTCTAGGGAGCTACATCGATTTTTCCAAAAAATAAAAAAAACCAAACATGTATATGTTTACAAGAAAAACCTCCCCATGTACAAATAAATTACAATGCAATACCCAAAAGGACTAATACTTTTTTACTAAATATTCCTGGAGCTTTTTGTAATCCCTGTTTAACTGCAACTTCAAAGATGGAAATTTTTTTTTGGTTGCCTTTCAATCCTCAAGAATCCTGACCATAAAACTCCACAATCTCCTTGAGATCAAGCTGGAACAGGGAAGAACAATCATCATTGTACAGCAACCACAACAAGTGCTCGAACAATATCGCGTCGACATCGACGAAGATCGCCTTCTCTCCTGCGCAACCCTCCCTCGAAAAGCTCCCATCTTTCCTCCCCAGTTCGATCAGATCCTTCAATGGGACCATCCCGAGCACTAACGGCTCCACGAGGAACACCCTCCTCTCCTTCCCCACCACCACCATCACCCGCTCCTCCACCTCCTCCTCCTCTGCTTCATCCGTTATGGCGCGGTAGCCGACGCGAGAAGGCACGAAGAGGCAGCAATAGCTCATGTTTTAGAGAGAGAGAGAGAGATTGTGATGAAACGGTAATCTAGGAGAGGATGCGTGGACTTTATTGCAATTTGGGCGTCTTCGGGGAAAATATAGCCGTTGGAGATGACGGGGGTTTGAGAGTGACTTTTACGCGGGCGCGGGTCGAGACCGGGTCTCGACCGTCGGATGATCTTTGATGATGGTTGTTGACCGTTAGATGAGTGGGACTCGGTTTTTGGTTTTTTTTTTTTTTTTGTGTTGACGCGGCTTTGGTTCGGGGACACCGATGCGCGTATTAAGTAAGTGTCATCATTGCGTTTCTTTGCCGCCTTCGTTCTTTCTTTCTTTTTTAGCTTTTCTTAAAGGACACCCATTCTGGGATGGAGACTGTTCAGAAAATGATAAACAGCATTTAGAATTCTCTATTTCAATTTTTTATAGGTTTTATATTTGTTCTGACATTTTGATTTTTTATATGTTGGATTGGTGAATGACTTTTTTTTAGTAAAAAAATTGTTTTTAGATTAATAAAAAATGTTACAAAGGGTCTTGTTTTCAAGCTTAAATATAGTATGCAAATGTTTAATTCAATTCATAGATAAAATCTATAGTTTTAAATGAATAAAAACTACTTATTAATTATTAAATTATTTTTCTATACTCACAATTATAAATCAAAATAATTTTTAATTTGATGAGCATCATTCTCTCTAAGTAAAGAGAGTTCACATTCAACTGGTTTGTGTTTGTTAAAATATCATTGTTAAAACCGTTGCACATAAAGACAACGATGCCCTTGAGGTTTTGTTCCATTGGTAGTAGTTAATCAACTTCATTTTACCCCTAAGCGAAGAAAAAAAATTCATTTTACCACTATTAAAAACCTATAAAATGTCTTATATAATCCTATTCCCCTGAATACGTCAACCTCCCTTCTTCCATCTCTTTAATCTCTTTCATGACCCCATCAATAAAAACCTCTTCCACCTCTCTGTCACTCTATGTTCAACTTCCCTTGTGAATGGAGTTTATCAAAAAAAAATTCTCATGGAAGCCAATTGTCAAAGAAAATGAGGTGCTAAAAGAAGGAGAATTATATGACATTTCAATTCCTAATTGCTTGACACAACCATGACATTCAATCCCCATTTTTCATTGTCGCCCCTATTGCGGCACCTTCTCACTCCACTGACAATGCAGTTAGGTTGTTAATGGGTCGAGTTTGGTCATGGTGGACCCAGACTCCACTCGACAGTTGGATCCGTCAAACCCGGGTTCTGTGTAGGACCCAATGGACCTAGGACCTCATTGTCGAGGGTCCAGATTTGGTAGACCCAGGTCAAACCCGATCTAACTTGGGTCCGTAAAATCACTATAAATAATTAAAAAATGAATAAGAAAAAATGGGAGAACAATGTGAGGGTTTAAAATTGTAGTGTTGATCTTTGATAATGCAACACTGATTCAGATATGTTTTTATTTTGTTTGTCTCAACCTAAGTATATAAGTTGTTCTCTCTGAATTAAAACCATTCTCATAATGGGTCACCCTTCCATCTCCATCTAAGTATTTAACCAATACTCATGATAAATCTTCCAAACCCTCACATTCACAGAAAACCATTTCAAAGCTAAAAAATCACACAAACATATCACATTCAGAAAAAACCAAATCCAAAACAAAATGGGGGGAGAGAGAGAAAGAGCTTCGGGCGACGACGGCTTTAGCATCGGCAAAGAGGGGAGAATCAACTGTCACATTTATTAGGATTTTTGTTGAAGAGTGAAGAATAAAATGGGGCTTGATTAAGATTTGCTGAAGATTGAATAATGAAACGGGGTTATGGGGGTGACAGCTGAAAGTGAAGAATGAAATTAGGGGTGCAACTTGAACAAGTTGAACTCAACCCAACCCAATGCAACCCAAGTTGGTTAGGGTTAGGGTTTTAGAGTTCGGGTTCAACCCGACCCCGAACTCGTGCAATCAGAACTTAATTTGGGTTGGGTTTGGATTGAGGATTTGGGGTAATCTAAATCAACTCAAACCCAAAGTTTCCATATTTAAGCATAATGTTCTAAGTAAAATTATAATTTTTTAATGTGTATAATAAAATTTGAATGTACAATTTATTTTTATTTGGAATTTCACTTCTATAGTTTCATATTTTTATTCTCCAAATAAAAAAGTTCCTTATTTTCATCTTTTTTATCTGAAAAAATTAATTAGATGTCCTATCAGCTACCCCTCTATTATTTTTAGGTCATTGGACTTTTTTTACTTTTTTTTAGGTCCCCATTTTTCAAACTCATTATTTTTATATCCAATTTAATACTTTCTATCAGTTATCCTTTTTTAACTTCGAAAAAGTCCTTTCAACAAACACATTTACCCAATCCATCCAAATCTCACCTTGTCTCATTTAAATCGACTCAAACCCTTCTTGTTCCCAAGTCGGCTTTCCTATTCACCTTTTCACCTTATTTCCCCACCAAATCACATAGAGAATGAGATAACGCAATCCAAACCCTAAATCTTTTGTTTCAACACGCCCATTCTTCAACACGTGCTTCTTCTCCATTCAAAAGCCTAACAAGCCCACCGTTCAAAACCCTAAAAAGCATACTCCATTCAAAACCCTAAATAGGCCACCAACTCGGCGCTTTCCAATACGGCGATGATGGCAATGGTGATAAAGGAACCATAGGGACTTTAGTGTAAAGAAATCTACCCATTGTAAGCTATTTTAATGTTTTCTTCTCAAACCCGGTTCTTCAAATGAATGTTTGGGTTTAATTAGATGTGTGGTACTCCCTTCCATGTGTATCTCCTTGAGTGATATATTCCATGTTATAGCATTAATCTTTTCCTCTGCTTGAGTGATATGTTCCATGTTGGTCTCTTGGTACATTGTTGTGGATTTTGGGTACACTAGTAACCTATCTTACCCTATGTTATTCCATGTATGATATCCAAATTATTGATTCATAATTATTAAAAAATACATGATTTCTAGATTTACAGATTCTCATAAAAGAAACTAGTATGTAACATACAGAAAATCATCTTTATTAAAAAACTTATAATGTTCGTCTCTCTTAAAGAGAACTAGTATGTTAGTTTCTTGATACACTGTTATGGCTTGCTTTAATGATCTTGTAATATTTTTTCCTAAATGACATTGTACCCAAATTATCAGGTCATTCCTTTCAAGATTTTAAAATTTTCCCCTTCACCAAAATGGTTTTAATTCTTCACCTATTAATATGTGATATTGATTTTTATCTGTCTAATTATGATTTCTCCTAACATAAGATCCATTAAGTTGAATCTAGCATACTAATGATAGATGAATATTTGGAGTATTAATGAATGTCTAGGATCATATTAGATATTATGAAACCTAGTTATGAAAATACATTACTGTGACCCATTGTTGTTACATTGATGTTATTTTTGTCTATGTACACTGTTATTTTTGTGTGTGTGCGCATGTTTGTTAGCTGTTAATTTATATTTTTTTGTTTTTGCACATTGTATATGTGGGAATATTTAGTTTAGAAATCCATCAGGGAAGCATGTTTTCAAAATATCAATTGATATTTTGTAAGGTATTTTGTTCTTGGTACACTGTTATAGAATATGGGTACATTATTAGTTTTTCTTAGTGCTTTGTTAGGGATTTTTTTGTACATTGTTAGTTCTCAATAACTAATGTGTGTCCTATGTTATTATTATTTTCAATAACTCATGTTTGTCATATTTTATTCCATACATATAGGAATGATCTAGTTGTCGTTTGTTCCCAAGTCTCTACTCATTCAACACCAATATTTTTCTATTTATTATAGGATGACAATGGATGAGATGGCAGTGAGGGACTGTCATTGCAACGTGCTGAAAGAGATATCTTTTTACATCCTGGTGGATGTCCCCACGATAAAGTTCAAAGATGAGTTACTTGACTTACTTATAAGTAATTACAGTCTTGATAGGAATACCTTCAAGATCGATGGAAGTAAATTGTCGTTGATGGCTGAGGAGGCTGCCCTCATAATATGGTTGCCTGCTTTTGGGGAGAGGGCAGCCATAAACTTGACTTCAACGGATTATAGGCTGAAGAACAAGTATTTCATCGGTATCTCACAAGGGAAGCATTGAAGGAAAAACTGTGTTTTGAATAAATAGAAAGTGTGTTATATGTTATATATAACTTTATAACATTATTAATAGAAGTTGTGTTTTGAATGGATCTAATGTACATTGGTAACCAATTGATGTTATGAATAGAAGTTGTGTTTTGATTGGTATAACACGTGTAATATTAGTTGTGATATGAATGATAGTTATGAATGGTATAATTGTGTTATGAGTGAAGTTGTGTTATGAATGATAATCATATTATGAATGATAGTTGTGTTATGAATGATAATCGTATTATGAATATAATGATAGTCGTGTTATGAATGATAGTTGTGTTTTGAATGGTATAATTGTGTTATAAATGGTATATTCATGTTATGAATGGTATGGTCTTGTTGTGAATAAAATTGTATTATGAATGATAGACGTGTTATGAATGATAATTGTGTTATGAATGATTTAGTTGTGTTAGTCCATCTAAGTATACTGTTACGCACTACCAATATATTGGTATCCATTTGGATCCACTGTTCTTAAGAATGTTGCTTCATTAGACACGGTAACTTTTGTAATGGAATGAAATACATAGACAGGTAAATAGATGTAACGTTTCGGTATTTTTCAACATTATATATTTGTTTTAAATATATAATGAAAATTTTAATTGAAATTTAATTATTTCATTTTTCAGATTTGGCAGTGGGTCCAAATGAGTCCAATTTGATTTATAATTATTATAATTATAAATTGATATTGAAATAATTATTTTATATTTTTTTTGTAGATCTTTATAGTATCAAGATACTTTGGTTGAAATTTGTTGAGATTCGGAGTTCAAAAATTAGGTTTTTAATATTTTGTATCAAGTTATTGGGCCCAGGGATCCAGTTGCGAAATCCAGAATACCTTTTAATAGCCTTCAGGGACCTTTCTGTAAATCAGATAGGGATCTATTTATAAATTAAATAGGGACCTATTTGTAAATTAAATCCGGGGGTCTTTTGTAATTTTCGTTAGGTTTAGATATTAGATTTATGGGTGATATATGTTGGCGTGAAAGAAAGAAAATATGTGGGGCCGTGTCTATTCGGCAGAGAGAGAGAGAGAGGAAAAAAAAGGTATTTACTCTTTTTCTTTTTATCATTTGATTTTCCTATGATTTATTAAATAAATGTTTAGTTGTTTTGATTTTTAACATTTTAATAAAAATAGAATTTTGATTTATTATTTATTTTAAGGATTAAATATATTTTTATGTTATGAGATTTTTAGTTTTAATCAAGTTTGAGTTTTAAAATGTATATGTTTCCGTTGTTAGATTCTTATGATTTTATAAAAAAAAAGGGTTTTGATCTATTATTATTTTTATTATATCTATATTAGATATTTAAATTTTTGAGTCTTCATAAACTTAGGGTTTTGATTTACTATTTATTTTAAAGATTAGATCTATGTTCAGATTTCTAAAATATAAGTTTTTAATAATACTAGGGTTACGATTTATGCATAAAGTTGCATGATTTAATTCCTTTGTCTTGTCATTTAAAATAACATGAATTATGCTATTCATGTTTCAAGAATTAACATAATATATTTTTGATGCATATGTTTTCGAAATAACATTTGGATTAAATATTTTCATTTCGAGACTTTTAGAAAAATTTAGGACTAGTGGATACAACCTAGTCCTAGGAGATTTTATCAAGATGAATATCATGACATATTTTCTTGAATAAATCCCCCCGTAGTATTTCGCCTTTGGGGAGGAAGGTCTAGGACTCGAATAGTCCCAAGATCGGTGAGGGGTGTGGTAAAGAATTCCTTTCAGCGGCGGATTCCTTTGTTTGGAGTCTGCAGCAACCGGGACATCCTGTGCTGGTGTTCTCGTAGTGATGGCAGCGGCGACCCATCAACGTCTTCTAGATCCGACGTCTCCTCGAGGGAGCTTTTTGAGCGATTTAGTCGCTTAGGGCTTGGCACACATGTTTTGGGGAACAGTTCTTCCGATTGAGAACCCTACCCGATCATATCATTTAAGCTGCATGATTTCTATGACGTGGACCAAGGATTGGGTCACGTGATTGCATTAAAATTATATTTCATTAAGCTCATGAATTTAATTTGATTTTTTTAAAAGAAAATTCTTTTTTTTTATTATATATAACTATATATATGTGATGATATTTTTTTAACTCTCATGATTTCTGTGATGTGGGCCAAGGATTGAGTTACTTGCGCATTAAAATATTTTTTTAATAAAATTCATGATTTTAAATTAATTTAATAAAATAAAGATTTATTAAATAAAATTCTAATTTTTATAAAACTTTATTTTTATATATACTGTCACGTGAGGTAATTTGTTAGTGGGCTTATTCACTGAGTTAATCACTCACCCTTTTCGATATGGGCTGGTTGTTTCATAACCAGGTAGCTCATCTTCTGAGGACCAAGACAAAGCTTAAACTTTTCATACGCTTCAGGGATCTCGTCGAGGTAGCAGTATTGGAGAATAAATAATAGTCGCGGTCAACTATTTGGATTTACTTTAGTTTAGATGGCTCCCACAGGGGTGGTTTAGTATGTCTTTCCATTCGAATATTTTATTTCCGTTAAATTTGATATTTTGTAAGACAATTAGTGATTTAAAACCATTTGATATTATTTATTTTATTGTCATCGTTTTTTAATTATATTTATATTATATTGGTATCATTCGTTTTTTTTTAAAAAAAGGAGTACAAATTTTGGTCTTATATTTGGATTAAGTTTAATAGCGACCCATTTACCGTCCGATAAGCGGTTAGATAAATGTGTGGCGTTACAATAGACCTTGTTAATTTTGGTATAAATTCATAGTGATCTTTGTTAAAAATTCATCATGAAGTGAATTTTCAAGTAGATTATTTTGGACTTTCAACCACAGATATATACTCTCTCTAAGCTCACTTCACAATTAAGTGGTTGTTCTTGGCAATAAATCTTTTTTTTTCTGTAATGGGGACCTTTTATCCCAATTTAACAAAAAATATCATGTTTTTATAAAAGACCTCCACTATTAATATTTTTTTATTGTTTTTATATATTCATTTTCTCTGTAATTGATTTGAAAATAAATTACGTATTATCATAATAAAAATCAAAACCGTATTTACATAACAATATAAAAAAATATAAAAAATAAATCCTAATTATTTTTATTATTATTGCACCTTCACATTGTCATATGCGTGTGCAATGAACTATTACACACCCCAATAAAATAAAATCATGACCCAACAACAAAATAAATGACAACTAATTAGGAAACAAAAAACCTAACATTCAACAACTTTCTAAATCATTGCGGCCTTGCCCTTGCTCTAGATGACTATATATTTCCAACCCAACCAACCAAGCCTTCTTGTGTAACATATTTTTACATTAATTGAACAGCGGAAGGGCTCTAACAACACCATCTTGAAGGGCTATTTTCAACAGAAACCAAGGAGGTAAAGACTTCTCTTTATTCCTATATGATATTCAGATTAACATATGTTGCTCAACCGTTGTTAGATTTTTAATATTCGCAATCTATTATTTTTTCTATCTACCTAGATCATCTAAAAAATAAACTTGTTCTCTTACAAAGGGGGAGGGTGTGTTACAATATAATTTTATTTGATTATTTATTTTCTTTTATAAAAAGGAGGGAGATTTCCCATGAACAGGAATTTTTTTGTATATTATATGTATTTGTACACACAATTCATTGAATTATATCAAACAAGAAAAATCATACCTATTCAAGGCATGGTCCCTTTTTCATGGTGATCTCTCAACTCTTTCACGTGCATAATGCATATGAACTAATATAGTACATCACATTATGATAAACACAAACAACAAAATAGGGAAAAAAATCATAACCAACAACCGAATCTCTAGATTCTGTGCATATAATTCTCACATTCAGGCCTTGCCCTAGCTTATTAAGAAAACGGAATAACCAAACTTATATATTCGCATGCATTGAGTTGATAGGGGTGTAACATCAACACCCCAAATTAAGTGGGATTTTTTTCAATAATCTAAGGTAATTACATTTCTTGTATCCTTTATTGGTTAAAGAATATACATGATTTTCATATCAACATGTGTTGGGGGGTTATAACTCAATATCTACGGGGATTAAACCTTGATCCACAATGAGTTTGTCTTGTTAGATTTTATTCTTCATGATCAATTGCTTTGTTTATCTACATAGATCATCTAAAAATCTAGGTTTTCATGTTTTCTTAGCAAGGAAGGTGTGTCCCAATTTTTATTTATTTATTTTTATGAAAAGAGATGGGGAGGGATATGATATCTCTATAAAACCTAGTGTATACACCACCCTTTTAATGAAAAAATAATAAAATAATATGAAAAATATTTTTTTTGACAACAAAAAACCAAATTATAATTTCTTTGTATTTGAGTACAAGTGCATTGAATAATGATATCAAATGACAAAATTAAACCCTCTCAAGGCATGATCTATTTTCTTGGTGGCCAAGTCACATTTTCACATGCATCAAATAATGCACCTCAATAAGATAAAATCGTAATAATATTCTACTATAACATAAAACAACCAATTAGAAAATAAAATTAATAGCTATCATAAAATAAACAGCAACAACAATTATGAAATAAATAATAACTACCTAATCATAAACAAAAACTTCTAGAAAAATCCTAACCGCAACGACTCCTTAGATCTTCTGAATATAAATCTCATCGTGCCCTAGCCAACTATATATTCACAACGTATCCATGTAACATAGCAAACCTTTGTTGTAGCCAACATATTCTCTCATTTGTACAAAATCATCAACAAGAAAAACCACGATCCAACACTTATATTGAAGACGAATCCCATCATTCAGTTTGATGCACCCTTTCTGACCATTCATACAAAATCATCATCAAATGGTCACTAAAACAAAGAAGAAAAACTAAATAATCCCAACCGTTGACACAAGAAAAGGGGCTGTAACAACAAGGCCAATCCCAGAAACCATAAGGAGGTAATTAATGCTTTTCATTTTCCTATTGATGAAATGAAGAACATATATGATTTTCATATTAACATATGCTGCTCAACTCTTTTTAGATTTTTTTCCAAGGTGGTGGATATGTTCCTATTTGTATTTATCTAATTAAATAATTATTAAGAAAGAGTGACACCCCCGCTGAATAGGAAAATCTTTGTATATATATTTTCTTCGTTTTTGCATGCATACAAGTTCTCTAAATTGAATCGAACAGGAAAACAATCACACTCGTTCATTATATTACCAAGATAAGAACATTTACCTTTCATTTTATTAAAAAAATGCATTTTAATTACTGTATTGCCACCACTAATTATTGTTTTTTTTGCATATACCACTCTCCTTATAGACTTATTTCTAACTTCTATATTTTTTTTCTAGATTCTCTATTGTTCTCTGCTTGCAATCTTGGAAGACAGAGTGATGGCTTCTTCAAGGCCACATAAAAGAGCAACATCACTCAGCCATTCCACGTGTGTCCAACATATGAAGACGTAACATTTCAGAGATCAACCTCAAAAAGCCTCTTGAACCCACATCCAACGGCTTCTTCTATGAATATGGAACCCTTGACATGTCAGAGACCGGTTATGTGCTGCTACTTACATCTATTCAAGGTGATAAATCGATATTGATGAACACAAACAACATCTCCGACATGAAAATCCTTAGTTGTAGCCACGGCTTGATCCTATGCTCCGACTAAAACTCGCGAGATAAATATCACATCGCAACCCATTGACGACTCAGAAGACCTCGTTGCCTCCATCTTCACACTCTAGCTATTTGTTCTATGTGATGCTCATTATAGATCATGATGATCTTAGCTACATAGTCATCCGATTGATCACCAATGCCAATCACACACTCGTAGGGGTCGATGGCTGCTCTTTCTCTTCTGAGACAGGCCCATGGGAGGAGTATGTGGTGATCATTGATGAAGGCTTCTTCTACTTCTACTGCAAAGATGAATTATTTTTATGGGGGCGTTGCATGCATTGGCAGGAAGAGAAATGATAAGGGAGTACTATATATCTATGACATGGGAGAAAAGACTGCACGGCTGATTGAGTTGCCATGTTAAGGCCTCTGGAATTAGAATCTCAATTGTTTGGGGGTCTCTCAAGTACGCTCATTATTCATTGCACATGATTTTGTTGGAGGGGATGAATTCCTTTAGCCTTCGATTTCAGTGCTTGAAGAAGAGGATCAATGGGTCCTCAAAACATATGTTGGGGGCTGTTGGACTACCATTTGTTGGCTTTTCATCCAGACCTCGACATGGTCTTCTTCTGCTACTACTAGTCCAAAGTGGAGGAGCACAAATTTCTTCTGTATGATTTGATGGACATGGAGATGAAGGATGTCTGCACATTCTACAACGGCGATGAATTTAATATGATCTTTGTGAATTTCTTCTCTATCTCTCCTTCCCTTGTGAATCTAGGAAAGCTACAAGTTCTGTTGTTTCTGAGTGGATTTTTTTTCCTTTTCGTTGAGGATGATTTGAGTTCTTCAATGACCATATTCCATTTTTCATTTTTTTATATTGTTTTTGTTTTTTTAGGATTTGTGTGGCTGAATATTTTTTTTTTCAAGTATGCACTATGCAAGTGGTTCATAAATTGATGAAATTGGACAATGAGAGTGTAACTATGTAGTATATTGCGCTATCGTTGTTTTCTGAATTCTGTTTAAATCAATTACTTATAATTAATTATCATGTTCATTAAGTGTTTGAGAAGATTGAGTTGTCAATACGTATTAATAGCAATATTGCTTGATTTAAACTGGATCTTCAGTCATCTTGACAACTCTACCTACAATGCCATACATTGGACATTGTTGCCCAATAATAGCAAGTAATATGGAGTGAATCTACATTTCTTATTAAACAAAAGCATATCATATTAGAACTGGAATTCTATTGAAGGAAATAATTTTATAGAGTTTTTCAAACATGTGTTATCATGTACATTGCCTTTAGTTGGCTTTTAATTGCTCTAAAATTTTTAACTTGACATAAACTCAAACAATAATTCAGACTATATAAGCATATGGTGAATGATACAATTTCATTTATATAAACATCACTTGGGGATTGAATATCCCTAAAATGAGCTCAACATCTTGAATTTTGTAGACGTCAAATCTATTTTCACATAAATACAGATATGTTATCTATAATTTGTCTGATTTATAACATGGCAATGCAAATGAGACCAGTTCAAATTGACCATTTTCTAATTAATTCTCACAATTAACAAAAATTTAAAAACTATATGAGTTATTCTTCCCTTGCTCAAGTAACAACTTAACTAATATAAACCAAATGCTCTAAAAATCAGGTTGTCGACTGTATTTGACATTATCTGCTGGGAGGGAGTCTTGTTGTTGATGGTCTCCATCTTTATCTAGAAGTTGAATATGTGGAGTTCTAGGTATTCTAGCATATTTGAGGGGTCTGACCATTATTTCTTTGAAGAAAGTGTTTATAGACATTATCAGCAGTAGTATTTCCAAACAAGGCTTTTGCGGACTTATTCTTGATGTGGTGTGACATTTGTGCATACTCGTCTTAAACAGCTCGTGAAAAAAATGTATGTCAAGTTAGTAGGTTACAACAAAGAAACACTTCAGCCTAAAAAGAACTGTAAATTCGAAAGTAGAATCAGAAAAAAGTAATGATTGACAATCATTGACCGCATGATGTACAAAGCAATCAGATGTCAAAAAATTACAACACAAAATAAATCATATTTTAACACAACAAAAAAAATCCATTGATCCAATTTTTTTTATCAATGGACTAGTATTAGCATTTCAGGACAACATAAGTAGAGTTTAATTCACAATGTCGTATGGTGGGGACTGTCAAAATTAAAGTTGTCAAGATCAAATCACCCAAACTAGACAATTTGAATCCATCAAGATGGCAGTCCAGTAACTTGAAAAAATAGATGTGAAAATAAACTCACACAAACATGTTATATGATGTTAGTTTAAATCCATGGGAACAACAAAACTGTTTCTCTGCATCATCTCAGTAGAGATTATGTCAAACATTTGTGTTTTCTATTTACCAGCTATGACTGTTAAGGATTGGGTGACAAGAAGTTCACTTTCATTTAAATAGAAAGGTAAAATTAAGAATTATTATTATTAGTAAAAAATGAGTCTCATTTGTGTCTAAAGTAAGCGATATACAATGTAGAAAAGTTCATCATTAGGAATGGTCTATATATTGAACAAATGTCATGTTGGTTGGTAGTTGGAGCTTTTCGAACAATATAGTGGAATTGGGTTATGTTGTTGCAAAAACTTGATGAAAGAACATAATGGATGGCCAGAGAACAAAAAACATATCTAATATGAAAAATCTTCAATTGAAGAGGATTTACATTCTACATACCTTATAATTCAATGGAAAACCACATAGCTTGCAACCGGTGCAGATAAGCTCTTTTATTATTCTTTTGTTTTCCACTAGACAATATTTTACAAACAAATTGTTTTTTCTTCACAAATTCTTCATTCATTCTCCAGGTGAATGAGAGAATGATTTTGCCACTGCATGCATAAATTTCCACATTACAAGTTTCAGTTAGTTGGGACGCTTTTGAAATCAAGATGCAAATTCACAAATTTCTTTTCTCAAGAACCTTTCAAGTTTTACATGCTTGCCTTTTCAGTTTAAAGATATTGTCATTTATAAGTTCCCTCTGTGTGTGTTAAGAATGAAGATGAATACATGAATGGGACTCAAAACAGTTAGCAGACATGGAACCTAGTTCCCACTTCCCAATATAAATTTATGGATTATTTACTGAATGACATAACCAACCATATAATTGTGTGAGTAGAAATGCAGAACAAATACGTGAGTCATCAAGCAATAGTACTTCTTTGAAATAGATTGTGCATGCTTTGTGGAGAGAATCATCTTCAAGGCCATAAGACCTACATTGGTACATAGCTAGGATTATGTGTTGACTATCATTTCACATAAATCACTTCCTATACATTTTCTCCCTATGCTGGTTCTTTTAGAAAATGGTTTCCACTACATGGGTTTAATAGATTAATACTTATTTCTTGTACTAGGGTGCATTGATTCAAATCAGAATCTCGTATAGTCTCAGGAGAGTTCTCAGATGATCCCAAAATTGTTATGGCGGAATCCATTGGTTACTACAAGAAGCTTCTCAACAAGGAAAATGGCATACCCATTCCCCCCATCGCCTTCGCCTTCTTGAACTCACTCTCTTACTTTGACAATGTGGCATTGAGTGCTCCGGTTACTGAGAAGGAAATTTGGCAAGCTCTACAAGGTATGAAAAGTTCCAGCAGTCCTAGACCGGATGGGTTTCCAGCCTCTTTCTACAAGAAATGATGGAAAATTGTCAAAGAAGAGGTAATCCTTGTAGTCCAGTCTTTCTTTAGAGATAGAAAACTCCTCAAACAGCTCAACACCACTTTCATCTCCCTAATCCCAAAGTCACAACATGCTGATTCTGTGGACCAATATAGACCCATCTCACTTTGTAACACCATTTACAAATTGATCACGAAGATTATGGCAGCCAGAATTGAGGATGTCCTCCCATCCCTCATTAGCTCGAACCAGTCCGCCTTCATCAAGGGTTGAAAAATCTCACACAATATATTATTGGCGCATGAGCTGATCACCATCCTTCATCGACAGCAAAACAGGGGTCGAGCATGCATCAAAATGGATCTTTCAAAAGCCTTTGATTCTATCTGTTGGCCTTTCCTCCAACAAGCACTAAAAGGGATGGGCTTCATTTAACACTGGATCAACCTCATTATGGAAGTTTCAAGTCTTGTACATTTAAGGATTGCTGATTATCTCATTTAAATTTTTTTTTATTGTTGTAGTTTTTTTTCATCTTTTTCCTTAATGTTACTGCATTGAGAATTATTGCACTACCGCATTATTCTTGCATTTTGTCCTAGTGACAAGATCATAGCCCATCACACCTCAACGGGTTAGAATACACTTAAAACTGTCTCCATAAGTTACACTAATGGTTACTAACCTACCTTGGTTTTTGGGGTTGTATTAAGTTACAACGACAGTCTCTGTCTCTTTTCCTGAAGGTTGTGATAGAGGCGATTATAAAAACCGCAACTACAATATCAAATGATTTAAATCACAATTGATTTTACATATTTAAAAGATTATGGATAAGAGTGAATTTGAAAATTTAAATATGTTTTGATATAATTTTACAACCATCCATTAAAAAATTATTTTTGTATTTTCAGAATTATAAAAAAGTCCATAAAAATATTATTTTTGAAGTTAATACATAACACTTTTAGTTTATATGAAATTAAAATATGTGGATTTATTTTATCTATTATCTCATCATATTATTATAATGGATACAAAAAATAAAAACAATGGAAACCAATGTGATTGACATTACATACAATGGGGTCACAGATCTAAGTGGAGAAGAAAAAAATTACTTGATCTTCTTGGAGGAGTTTTGTGAGAAGATGATGACGCCGAGGTGATATCACAAAGAGGGGGAGGAGTTACAGAGATGTGAAATTTTCAAAGTGGAGGGAAAGTGTTTCGCATATTGTGGGATTTGAGAAGTCTTTTTTGAAGTGATTAATACACAAACATTGATAGATAAATTTAACAAAATAGATGGAACAATTTCATTGGAATCGTAGCAATATATGGGCTATAGGGGCAGTTGTAAAAACAACAACAATATAAACCGCCACCATATCCCTTTTTCTTGTAGTGCCTCAACTGCTTCAAGACTCTCAAGCTCCGCTTGCTCAAGGCCATCTCTGACATATTTTGTGTGTCTGATGCACCCCTAGTATTGATCCACTGCATATGGCCGTTGATCATGTCGAAGGACAGGAGAACAGGTGGAGGCAGTGATGATGATTGTTTGAAGTGGTTAGATGTGCAGTTAAGAAGAGCGTGGTTGAGAAATCTCATTATATTGTTATATTTAATTGTAATTGAAAAAAACTAATCTTACTGTTGTTACTCATCTTTATTGACTTGCTCTTGAGTTTTACCTCTTCCATTCTTTTTAGACCAACCTCTACAATAGAATATTGATGTTGGCTTGGCCTCTGTGTGTGGAGCGGATCGTGGTTCAAATGTTTAGTGGACAAGCCACGTAAAGGTAAGTGAGGGCATGATCATCTTTTTGTCATGTTTGGTTACCGAAGTAATCATAATTCCCTAAAAGTTAAAAAATGCCTATGACAGAGAGATACGTGTACACTCACTTAAAAATTTCTGAGGGTATTTGTAAGTCATGTATTCATAGTTTTCAAAATATATCCGAGACAAAATCGAAATATATTTGAGATATATATATAAAAATCCCTAAAAAAATTCAAAGAGATATATACTTCTAAAGTTATAATAATGCCTAAAAAAAGTATTTCTACACTTATGCATTTTTACAATATAAAATGTAGTTCATAGATCTCATTAGTCTTCTTTATTCACTGTAACAAAATATATACTTAATTTAAATAATTTTATATTATTTAATTCATTAAAATATATGTTTAATTGTTTATAAAAATACATACTTTATCTATATATAATTTTTGAAAAAAGTAAATAAAAACACTATCCCCCATAATGGCGTGGAGAATAAGGAAGAATACATAAGAATAATTTTAAAAAGCTGTTTGTTTTGATAGAATAAATTCTGATAGTTATGTCTGGATAAGCTATGATAAAACCTTATAACTATTCTAAGAAAATGTTGAAATTGTTTGTCAGGGCTTATATATGTCAATGGATAAAAATACTCTTCACTGTCATTTTAAAATAATTATTTCATCTAACAGTCTTACACAGATTTAAAAAACTATCACATCTATCAAATTAATCGTACATCTCTCACACTATTCCTAGGAGTATAATTGTTATTTAAAAAGTCATAAACTCTTATTCATCCCTTATCAACCATTTATTATCACTTTATCAAAGGTGAACACAACCAAACAAAAATTTATTTGTTCATTTTGAATCACTATCGATCCCAATATAGCTATGATGAGCGAATAACCTAATATCAAAGCAATTCCCATTAAAGGGTGTTAGGATTATATATTTATGACTCTTGGGATTGTTTGGGTGGAGTGATAAGAGGGGAATATGTAAAAGTAAGCATGAAATAGGGGGAAAAAGTGTTGTGAGGGGAATAAGGTGGTATTTGGATGTCGGAATAACAAAGAATAAAAGGGTATAATAATCCCCCTTTCCTATGGAATTAGTCCATTCCAACAACAATCATAAGTGAGTCCCACAATTTTTTTCTTTTTTCATTTCAAATCACCTGTCATCACCTCTTATACATCAATAAGGCACACATGTTAAATTAACTTTTTACATTTTATTCTTCATCAACCAAACACTCAAACCTTTATTATTACGTTTCCAATGAGAATAACTTAAAACACAACCAAACAGAAAATCACTTATTCTATTGATAAAGTCAATCATTCTTAGAGTATGTATAAACAAAAAAATAACTTATATCTTTATCTAAACGGGCTTTATCTTTTTTTTAAAAAAAATGTATCCCATCAAAGATCTGTGTGAATGCGCGAGGTTCTTTTGATCGGACGGTTCAAATGTCCTCCGACAGCAATAAACGTGTAAAAAGCACCCCCTCCCCCCCCATCGGAAAGCCCATTTTTGCCTTCTTTGGTTTCTTCTCCAAAACAAAAAAAACTCAGGAAAACCCATTAAAAACCCTTCTCTCTCACTCTCTCACTCTCTCGTATTCGCGCGAGCACATTGTACGCCCTCAGAAGAACAAAAGCTTGGAGAGACTCGTCGATGTAAGTGTTCCTCCTCAATCTCTCTCATAAGTTGTTGAAAACTAGGGTTTCCTTCCTTACATATAACCGAAGTCTTTTTTTTTTCTCGTCTTCTCTCCTTAAGAAGAGAAGAATCGTATGTTGTTTGCTCGTATCTTTCTTTTTTTTTTCCGGTTTTTTTTTGTTGTAGTGTATTTTATTTTGTGTTACAATGTTTATGTAGGGTTTTAGTTTTCACTCCATTTTGGAAATTTTTTTGGGTGTATTGATAGCTACATTTCACTATTATTTGACTTCTGGTTTTGTGTTTTTTTTTTTAATTTTAAAAAAATGATTTCTTGCTGGTTTTATCTTTGACTGTGATTTCAAGTGTTCCTTTGTGTGTTTTTTTTTTTAAATTCTGGACTCCTTGAACTGTTTGGGGACTCATCACAGTAAGCAATATCAAGATACAGTGAAACTGCATTGCAGAACTAGTTATTGATTTCATGCTATGTGAATCAATTGCTCTTGTGGCCTTTCTTTGGTCCTATTCAGCTTACATGTCTGTTATATGACCTAGGAATTCGTCGTGTGGTGAGTCTGTATTGCATTGACTACCATTATCTGTGACGCGCACTGGGCTATAAGCCTGTTTTGCAATGGAAAAGTCTAATGCCACTGGGGACGTTGAATCGTGGAGTGACGATGAGCTTCCAAACAGCACTCCAATGGAAGTTGATGGAGCAAAATCTGTTGACAAAGGGCAGTCCTCTTCCGGGCCCTCAAAGCTGGACCATTTGGCCGAAGACGTGGACATCACCAAAGTGGACCCCGATATTCTCAGACTTTTCTTCAGAGATGTCTCCCGTTCATTTTTCGACGAGTACGGCCTCATAAGTCACCAGATCAACTCTTACAATGAGTTTGTGTCGAAGGGCATCCAAGCGCTTTTTGACTCTCTGGGAGAGATCGTCGTTGAACCGGGTTATGACCCGTCGAAGAAGAGTGAAATTGGTTGGAGGCATGCGTCCTTCAAGTTTGGCAAAGTGACTCTGGAAGAACCCAGTTTCTGGGGTGGGGGCGGCGATAAGCCAAGAAGCGATAAGTTATTTCCAAGGCATGCACGCCTCCAAAACCTTACCTATGCAGCACGCATGAAAGTGGAAGTTACACTGCAGGTGATCTGACTTATCCTTTCGGTTTTGTCATTTTCTTCTGATAACTGTTCTTACCTTATCTGGTCAAAGTGATGTCTATCTATACAATTCTGCACCAATTCTGGCAATGGTTTGATGAATCGCTAGTTGAGAGCACACCTTTCTTCACTCTCATGTGGAACTGATTTTTGTGGTGAATTGGAGCGGAATTAGATTTTAATAGTTCCCTGGGTTTGCTAACTGGCTAACCAAAGCTCAGTTCGCAAAAACACACCTGAAAATTGGTGCTCAATTTTTTCATGTTAGATAGCTGTTATATCTTGTCAGTGAAAATTTGGCATTGTCTGATTCACAAAAGGATCATGCATTTCTGTTTCCTGTTTCTTTTTATGGCTGCTATTTATTGTCAGTGAAATTTGGAATTATTTTGGTTCAAATGAATTATGCACTTCTGTTTCCTTTTTTTTTCTAATTATAACTGCTATATTTTGTCAGTGAAAGTTTGGTATTATTCGATTCTTCAATGAATTATGCATTTCTGTTTCTTTTTCCTAGCTGCTAGTTTCAATGTGATGTGCAAGCTTCTTTTCTTCTCAATTTGTCTCTTCTTGTTCGGTTATGAAGCACTGAATTATCATTCTTGTCCCGAATATATCAGGTGTTTACGGTAGAGATAATGAAAAGTGACAAGTATAAATCCAGTAAAGGTGAATCCAGTAAAGGAGAATCTAGTAAATCAGAATCTGGGAAAGCAGAATATGGCAAGACAGAATTTGTGAATAAGAAGGTTTTGGTGGAGGAAAAAAGAGATGTGGTAGTTGGCAGGTTGCCTGTGATGGTCAAATCAAATCTTTGTTGGCTTCATCAACTTGATAAAAGTGATTGTCTCTTCGATTGTGGTGGCTACTTCTTGATCAAGGGAATGGAAAAGGTAAATTGTTTCTGTATCAATTGTAATATCTCATCTGATGTTCTTCAAGACAGGTTGATTGTGATACCCACCCTTAATTGTCTCCGTCTTTGTGTAATTTCATTATTTCTTCAAATATATAAAAATCTGCGCACAATGCCATTCTGATGAGTTGGTTTGTGTGAGAGAGACCTTACAGATGCTTCATGGGTAATTGTTGGATATAGTGTGGATGTTATGTGTTCTGCGTCTTAGTGGAGTTTCATTATTTCTATAAAAATATGAAAAAAATGATGTGTAATATTACTTTGATGAGTTGGTTTGGGACTGTGTGAATAGCCATGCTTGAGACCTTACAGATGCTTCAGAAATAGTTGTTGGATATAGTATGTTATATGTTCTGCATGTTTTCAGGAAATTTTCTGGGGCTTACTGAAATTTATTAGTTGACTTTTAAAAGCACAAGTAGGTAACCAATCCTCTGCATGAAAATTGTCTCTCGAAGCATCCAGTGATCATCTGTTAAGTTTGACAACAACTTCTTAGGACAAATATTTGTTTTCATGTTGAGCAGCATCTGGCTTCCGGAGTCTGAGTGATTGTTCAGTGATTGATTAATGTATATGGGACGAAGAAGCTTTTAGGTCTTGACCTAGTTTACCCATTTGAAAGGACTACTTGGCCATTATGGTTGCATATAGAGTTGGATTATACACTTTAGTTATCCTGCAGGAAAGCAATTGGATTTGTTATGGGGCCTACAATGATGATACCTTTTGAAATCCCAAGCCATTCAAACAATTCTTTACAAAATATAATTATCACATTTATTCATATGTATTAATTTTTGATAGAGTAGTGTCTGGTCATCCATTGGATGGTTTATAAAAGATATTCTTTGATTTCTTCAAGAAACAAAATATAATATTCTTGATTGTAGGACTGTTGCTTTTCTTTACAATATGCATTTTTTTCCCTTGAGAATCAGTAAATTTTATTCTTCTTAAGTACTCCAAGTGCTCTACTTCGTATTTTTATACTTACTTTTGTTGTGCTGTAGACCTTCATTGCTCAGGAACGAAGATGTTTTTCGAAACTTTGGGTCTCAGAGACCCCTGTCTGGAAAGTGGCATATTACATGTCAGAGTATAAAAGAACATGGCTAAATGCAAATATCAGTGAACCTTCAAAAGAAGATATGCTTGATGGAGGACTTAATTTGCTTGGACGACTTGTCATTAACACATTCTTCTTATATACCAACATTCCAGTTTGGATCTTATTTTTCGCCCTTGGTGCATCATCTGATAAAGAGGTTTTTGAAATGATTGATCTTGGTCACTGTGATGCAAACTTGACAAATATTATACTCGACACAATTACTCATGCTGAATTTAAGTGCAAAGGCTTCCGCAAGGGTGAAATAGCTCTCCAATATGTACATGAACAAATTAAGAAAACCAAGTTTCCTCCTGGTGAGCCTATTGATGAGTGCATCACAAAGTACTTGTTTCCCACGCTTGAAGGCTTTAAGAAGAAGGCATTTTTTCTTGGATACATGGTAAAAAAACTATTGCTGTCCTTTTGTGGCAAGTGGAAATGCAACAACTGGGATTCTTTTAGCAACAAGAGACTGGAGCTAGCTGGGGATTTGCTTGCTCGAGAGCTGAGGTCGCACATTAGACATGCAGAAAGGCTAATGGTTAAGGCAATGCAGAGGGATTTGTATGGAGAACGAGACCTGAAGCCAATAGAGTTCTATCTTGATGCATCAGTCATTACAAATGGGCTCAATAAGGCCTTTTCAACTGGGGCTTGGTGTCACCCTTTTAAAAGAATGGAAAGGTGCTCTGGTGTTGTGGCAACTCTTAGAAGAACAAATCCCATACAAATGACATCTGACCTGAGAAAACTGCGACAGCAGGTCAATTATGCTGGAAAAGGTGGAGATGCTAGATATCCGTAAGTGCAAGATATTTCATTTTCACTGATACAATTGTGCTTATATTCTATTCATTGTGAAATGCAATAATTTAGTGATTTCCTTCTATATATTGTTGATATTTTCAAGTTTCATGGGCATTGGATCTCATATGCATTTTGAATATATTAATATTTAGAGTCATGATACTTAGGCCCCAAAATATAAGCCCCACTCACAAGCCCCATGAGGTGTCATCATCTCATTAGTTGACTTATTGACTTTTCAAAAAGGGTAAAAGGGCAAAATACAAATCTGCCATTCATTAAAAATCTCTCTCATTAACCCAAATCCCCTTTTTTTCTCTAATCAGTTACTAATTTTTCATATTTACACCAAAATTTATGTATTTCAAAATTTAAATTTTGAAATCCTTATCTAGTAATTTAATTTTCAATTTCAATTACACCCAAATCTTACCTAAATTACACCAAAACTTACATAAATTGTTTTTTTTTGTCAAAATCCTTCAAACGGCTACTATTATATTCACGAATGTAACAAAAATAACACAGATTTAAAAAATTAGTTGACTGTTACATTTTTTTTTTGTCAAAAAATTTACATGTAGTTGACTGTTACATTTATGAATGTAACAAATATAAAATAATACATGCATGCGGTTGACTGTTGCATTTACGAATGTAACAAAAATAACACAGATTTAAAAAATGATTATTTATATTGTCAACAATGTAGCAGGTTTATCAAACAAACTACCCATTAAAAAATGTAACAATATGGAATGTTACATATGGATATTGAGACAAAAACAAATCAAACTGTGGAAAATGATATTCAATACATGAAAAAAATTCATGTTCAAACATTTAAAACAAAAGACAAAACACAATTCGATTACGAATCTAATAATATCAAACCTGATCCGAGAGACATTGAGTGAGATCCAAATATAAAAAAAAAAGATTTCGTACTTTCCAAAACCTCAAAAATAGAATTTCAGATCTGTCCATGTGTTCTTCATAAACAAAATCAGTTAAAAATTAATATTGATGCATGATTTTCAGAATCAATTAATGATGAATAAATATAGGATTTTCAAAATTAAATGATACTCCACAATCATAGGGATTCATGTTGAGGTAGTTATGGGCATAATAGACAATGCTCTATTGCCACATCATGGGGCTTGGTTTGGGGCCTGTGAAATTGGGGCCTGAGAATCATTATTGTAATATTTATTGTAATTTTCTTGTGCTTAAGTCTGATTTATTTTTAGCCAATAAATTTTTGTGCATCTTCTGCAATCTCCAGTCAAATGATATCTCATTACCAACATTTCTTCTGAGAGGTCCTTAATCTGAGATCAGGGTAATTTTATGACTTAGCTTCCATACGCTTTGCATGTATGCTTTTAGATTATTGCTACCCCATCCTCAGTCCAGCCACATATCCATCCATATACTCAGTTCACTGTTCTAATGCACAGTTTTACTGGCTTACATTCCTGGCTTTGTGGCTTGATCAGAGGTTGGCCCTATTTTCTACATATTATGGTTTTTGATTCTTGAATGAAGAAGATTAATTTATGCTTCTTTATTTGTAATTGTATAAATGCAGAAATCCTTCTTACTGGGGAAAGGTGTGCTTCATCTCCACTCCAGATGGTGAAAATTGTGGGCTTGTGAAAAATTTGGCTGCCACAGGTCTTATCAGTACTGATCTGACAGAACCGACTTTGGATATCTTGATATCATGTGGCATGGAGGTTTTAGACACCGCTTCCCTGTCATCATTGAGTGGAAAGGGCAAAGTTTTCTTGAATGGACTCTGGGTTGGTTTGTGTGTGGATTCTAATTCATTTGTCACAAAATTAAGAATCAAGCGGCGAAGCAAGCTAATTTCTCCACAGGTTTGTCGTCTGGCCATCAATACGGATACTTAATTTTGGTATATGCCTTAATATTATGGTGATATGGTCTGTTCATGTTGCAATATGTTAAATTTAATATATGTACATCTATTTTTCATGCTTCTTGTGCATATATTGCTTGTTAATTGTTATAATATCAAGCAAAATATTATTCGAACTTTGTTTTCTTTATGTTGAGATAGTTTAGTTGAGCTGGGTGTTCGTGGATAGATGATATTAATAAAGATGGCGGTATGGCACAATATGGAAAGAAATCCTAGTGCTTTACAAGTGGTTCACTCACTTATTTTGGAACCTATTTGTTAAATGTACCAATTTGATGCAACACCTAGAGTTGGTTCCTGTACTAGATAATATTTTTATTTAAGTTTTTATTTATTCCATATTCCAATATATTACTTAATTAATTGATTAAAATTTTTAAGTAACAAAATCCTATTTAAAATCAGTTTTTAATCTGTAAGTTTACACATTCTGGAATACTCCTTCCAACCCACAGAGAGTACCACTGAATCATAAAATAAAATAAATGACCCTGTCATATATGTGCAACAAGAAACAAACATGACATGTTGGTGCGCAAATGGCATTGATAAACTGACAACTTTTTTTTTTTTTTGGGGGGGGGGGGGGGGCAGGAAAGATATATGGATCACAAATGGAAATGAGAAAATCACATATGAAATAACGAATTTAAGTGGGCTTAAATGGAATATCAGGGAAAGTCTCAAATTTCATCAGAAGTGTCAGTATGTCACTGAAACATGTGATCATTTTTTATCAAAATAATAAGCACGTGATAAAATTTTGTGTTGTGCAAGCCCTGTTATAAGTATATGGCCTTTATTAACCATGCATTGGATCACTTATTTCATCAAAATATAAGGCATGTGAAATCTAAGGAAAAGTTTGTTTCCAGAGTGAAATTTCCTGGAGACCTGTTTTTAACTTATGAAGAGGTTTCCATTTCCAATATATCACTTGTTTCATGAGACATAATATCGCTGTTCGAAATATCGATCGATATCGGTTTTGACCCCCAATTGATTAAATCAGACCACTTATAGGTCCATTTTATATTTTTTTATGTCAGATGATATATTGACTTTCTGTCAATATATTGTTGATGTATAGATATAAACTGGCCGAGTTGAGTCAGTATCATATATTCATATCCTATGTATTATATACATAAGAAAAGTGAAAAATAATTCACACCAATGCATTCCTGCCATGCACTTGATAGTTGTTTTGCTTTCCTCTTATATGTATGTTGTATGGGTTGAAATCAAAGAGTGACAATCATCAAGGAGGAACCATATCGTTTGATGCCAGAAGAATTCCATTTCTCCTCATTGTGGTTAACCTAGGCAAAATGATTTCTTCTTGATAAATATTTGAATGTGTTCACATTACACAGTCAGTAGCTGTTATTTTAATATTCAATTGGTGTATCCTTGATATGTATAATTTTTACAGGTGGAAATAAAAAACGACAAGCATGAAAGAGAGGTGCGCATATTTTCTGATGCAGGAAGAATTCTACGTCCCCTTCTGGTTGTTGAGAATTTAAAGAAAATGAAAAAATTCAGAGGAGACTATTCATTCCAGTGTCTCTTGGATGAAGCTGTTGTAGAGCTTATAGGTGTTGAAGAAGAGGAAGATTGTCATACTGCCTGGGAGATTAAAGATTTGTACACGGGGGATAAAGATCGTCCACTGTACCACTACACACACTGTGAACTTGATCCTTCTTTCTTACTGGGCTTAAGTTGTGGCATCATCCCTTTTGCCAACCATGATTTTGCAAAGAGAGTCCTCATGCAAGCTGAAAAGCACTCACAACAGGCTATTGGATTCAGCACAACAAATCCAAATCTTAGAGTAGACACACTCTCTCATCAGTTATACTATCCACAGAAACCACTTTTCAGAACAATGCTGTCTGATTCCCTTGGTAAACCACATTGTTCCCTGGACCAAAGTGATTTTATTGCTAAACCAGAGTTCTTCAATGGCCAGAATGCTATTGTAGCCGTCAATGTTCATCAAGGGTACAATCAGGAGGATTCCTTGGTCATGAACCGGACTTCTCTAGAGCGTGGAATGTTTCGTACAGAGCATTTTAGGAGTTACAAGACTGATGTTGATAACAGTGAGCTTCTCCCAACCAAACGATTAAAGGTAAAAGACAAGGTGGATTTTGGCAAGACCGAAAGTAAACTGGGACCTGTAGATAGTCTCGAAAATGATGGGTTCCCATATATTGGGGCGAGTTTGCGAAGTGGGGACATAGTCATTGGAAAGGTTGCTGAATCTGGAGCTGATCACAGTATCAAGTTGAAACATACCGAGAAGGGAATGGTGCAGAAAGTTGTTCTTTCTGCGAATGATGATGGCAGGAACTATGCTGTTGTTACTCTGAGACAGGTACATCAATTATTTATTTATTTATTTATTCTGTCTAGCTTTCCAATCTCTGATTCGTTCATCTTCTTTCTTGCCAGCTCTCTTTTTTTACTGCGTAGTAGTGTCTTCCTGTAAACTAATATTTTTAAGGAAACTATTTCTGTGCTCTACTGGCAAACAAGACTTGCAAGAAATCAATATTTTTCCCCCACTTTGTTATGATGTCTTCTGTGTAACGTGCCACATGCTTCTCCTCCATTTGATATTTTAATTTTCATACCTCTTATATGGTAATGATTACTGTCGGCGAGTCACTCCTATAATTCCCTTGGCATTCTCATATTTCTCTTTCATTATTCTTTCCTATAACTATAAATTTGTTGCTGGAGCCCATGTGAATTAATTTCATTATTAATTTTGGAGGAAACTGATTCCTCTAATTATTCATGGGAGATTTATTAATCAAGAATAAGGAAATACGTCCATTATGTGAGTAAATTGACAACAGTTGGCAGTCTATTTTACTGAATTTTCTAAACCAAAAGATGGGGAGCAGGAGCAAAAAGAACAAATTCATAACCATGATGCCACATGCAGTTTGCTAGGTTATCTGCTTACCTAGAAATGAGAAATTATTGGGGAATATTGAATGCTATATTGAAAGTACCTGCACAATTGGGGTTTCTTTTCTTGAGGATTGGTACTCAAATTTTCCTCAGAGCGGGCAGAATTTGTATTCCTATGGAGGGTCTTTTATTGGTTTTGTGAGGACCTTGTATTGTGAGTATGGGTAGGCTGGGTGGGGATATCTCTTTTATTCCTACTCTTATTGACTTCTTTGCTTTATTTTCTTGGCATTATGTAAAAGCATTCATGTGATTCACCAGTTATTAGAATTGGTGGATTACTTTTTTTAATCACAAAAAAACCCCAGATGGGTAACCAGCCTGATTGAGTTTGTGCAAGATCTCAGTTGGTGGGAGCTTCCCAGTTCAACTCCCATGCTTTGCCAAAAGGTTGTCACTTTTACACTGGCCTGGTGCAGCTCCAGATTTTCTTTGATGCTCTGTCGTGGGCTGTTTTTGTTCTGGTTAGGGTCTGAGCTAGTATATGAACTGCTAGTCTAATAGTAACGTTATAATGGGCGTCTGATCACTAAAATCCCATTAAAATGTCACACTGCTCGTTAGAAAGGGGTAAATACATGCACACAGCTTTTTCAGAATAATTCCATATGTCTATTTAAATTAAAAAGGGTTTATTTATTACATAAAATTCTTTTAAATAAGTTGTGTAACTTTTTATATATATCTCCATTTTATCTTATCACAAGTTCAATAAGAAATAGCAAAAATATATGATTATGTTTGGTTAAAATATTATCAATGCTGCTGGTGATTTTAAATTCTTATTTGGTTGTGATCCATTGGATGACTAGCTATTTTCAAAATGAAAAAGGTTTATTACCAGCTCTCCATGGTGTGATTTTATTTATCGCATGTCCATTAAGAAATTGAAAAAAATATATGAATGCTTTGGGACAAAATGTTATTTATGCTTAAATTCTTTAGCATTTGTAATTAGTTGGATAAGTAGCTCCAGTGTGTACTTTAATTTGTTATGGGAATGTTTTAGGTTCGATCTCCTTGTCTTGGTGACAAGTTCTCAAGCATGCATGGCCAGAAAGGTGTGGTGGGATTCCTTGAATCGCAAGAGAACTTCCCGTTCACCCTCCAAGGAATAGTTCCAGATATTGTAATAAATCCACATGCATTTCCGACTCGACAAACTCCTGGCCAACTCCTCGAAGCTGCCTTGGGGAAAGGAATCGCGTGCGGTGGTTCAGTGAGATATGCTACACCTTTCACTACTGCTTCATTTGACATTATAACCGAACAGCTGCACAGGTAATTTTCTTATATAGAATTGTGGAAATTGGAATGCTCTGCTATAATGGGTCCATGTTTGACATTTCTTTTTTCTCATAAGAGGTTCTTCGCCAACATTTATGAGGAATTGGTCACTGAAATCTTAATGTTTCAGTAACTTTATTGATGAAATATTTTCTTTGTATTGCCATTTGATACAATTCTGATGTTTGTTGACTTGATAAACAAAAATGGGGGACACTATTATCCTTATCAGCCAACTGTGGTTTTTGACTTGCATGAAGTTATCTAATTCTTTCTCCCTATCAGTCCATCCAGACGAGCAAATCAATGCATCTACTCTTTCTGCCCATCGATGCATCTTTTCTCGTAAAGAACTAAAGATACATATCTGCCCGACTTTCTTAACATGAACATCCTTCCGTGCTTTATATTTCAGTGTTGGTTTCTCAAGATGGGGAGGCGAGAGGGTTATAAGTGGCCGCAACGGCGAACTGATGCGTGCGATGATCTTCATGGGCCCAACATTCTACCAGAGGCTTGTACACATGGCCGAGGACAAAGTGAAGCTCCGGAACACCGGTCCAGTCCACCCTCTGACGCGGCAACCCGTAGCGGACCGTAAGAGATTCGGAGGAGTGAAGTTTGGGGAGATGGAGAGAGACTGCCTGTTGGCCCACGGTGCTTCAGCCAACCTGCATGAGAGGCTGTTCAGGCTGAGTGACTTCTCGCACATGTACGTGTGCCAGGGATGTACGAGGGTCGCGAATGTCATCCAGAGGTCTGTTCAGGGAAGCGGAAAAGTGCGGGGACCGTATTGCAGGTTCTGTGGTTCGGCGGAGAACATCGTGAAGATCAACGTGCCTTACGGGGCCAAGTTGCTCTATCAGGAGCTCTTCAGCATGGGTATATGCTTGAAATTTGAGACAGAGGTTGGTTAGAAAGGGTGGAGATTGCTGCTTCCTTTTTACGTCTCACCGCCTTTGAAGGTAATGTTGCAGATGCCACCCGCAGTTGTAATGTATATATGCTGCTGTTGATGTTCTTGAAACTCCCTAAACATAAAAAAGACTCAGGCAGGTCGTGTGGTAGCACAGACTAGTGACTTTCAGGACATTGATTTTGTGATCTTGGCATTTGCGGTCATTTAAAAGCCTCTATATGTGGGTGAATTGGGAGGCTCTCCCTGTCATGGTTGTGTTCGTTTTTCTTTGCATGATTTATCACAAATAAAATGATTCTCTCTTTACTTCATTTTCTATAGAATGATGTAACTAGATACATATAGATTTCCTTATTTTTTCCCCTTCTAGTATATGCTAAGTTAGAAAACAATAAAAATATATATTCTGAGTATATATCCTTACAAATAAACATCAAGTTTTATTAAGTTGTCTGACTTTTCAAACCATAAGGTTGCTCGTTTTGCCCCTAAATAAGTTTATGGTTTTAAAACGTCTTGCCTGGTTTGGTAAATGGATAAATATTTAGGATAAGTTAGTCTAATTCATAAAGATAAAAAGATTATTATTTTTATTTATATTTACATTTGGTAATGTATTTTGTTATTCCTATTTTTTTGTGTTTTTATTTTTAACTTTGCATTTGGATCACACGACGTAAAATATGGGATAACTTCAAAAAAAAAAAAAAATCAAGTCTACCCTTTCTATTAAAGAGGTATTAATATTGTTGGTTTTGGTTTTATGAAATTTTTTATTTTTGTTTTTTTGTAAGTGCAGATAAAGTCTATTTCACCTTTTATCTAGAACAAAATATATTCACATTTTCTCTCAAAATACGAACAATTGTCCATACTTTATTCTTTTTTTTCTTATGCTATACGGGATGACATGTGATTTAACCAAATTATTTTCTTATCCCAACCTTTTATCATAATATCAAACTAGGCCTTAGTGAGATGTGATCATATAGGCTTGTGGCTTTGCCCATTACCCTTCAACGGGCTAGACGTCACTAGGCTAATGAACTTTAGTAATCTTAGGTACGTACCATTTGGTTGCATGATTGAACAATTTTTGCGTCTGTAAGAAACTGTTTCTACAATCGTGCAACCAAATAATTTAACTGTAGTAGATATATTTCAGACAAATATGTCCAAAAACTACGATTTTCAAAAGCTGGGAGATGAGCTTTTTACAGAATCAGTTTTGCAATCGCACAACCAAACACACCTTAGACTAGTTCTTTTGGCTCTTTTATTTCCCACGAGGTGGACAAGGAAAAATAAAATAGAATATGGATAAAAAATTGTAGCAGTTTTGTTATGATAAAATAGAATAACCATGTGGGTTTAGTATGTGTTTTGGGTTTAGTTGGATGAAGTTGATTTTTTACCTTTTTATTTTTTTTCTAAAGGAAGTATCATTGAATGATTGATATTTTTTGTGTATTGGTTATGACAGAGAATGAAAAAATAGGGTATAGTGTTATGTATTAGGTGGTTTGTAAATAATGAGTTTAAATTTATCTCTTACATTATTTAACCATATATTTGCTAGATAATGAAAAATATTGGGTGATTTATAATGATATGTAACACTGCTTTTTAGTAAATGATTTGTATGATTGACTTATTCAATATTCATTTCATATTGATTATGACATCTTCTTATTTTTTGTGCAGCATGACTACAAAACTACACATTCCACAAACATCATCGCATCAAAGATGTCAACTCAAAGATTTGACAGTGATGTACCTTCAAGTTCAAACATTTCATTTGTTAACAATCGGTTGTGGAAGAAGAAGCAAATGGGCCACAGGTAAAGGAAGAGGAGTGCAAGAAGAAGATATACATAGACCAGTTAATTTAGAGATAGATGCAGATAGTTTGAAAGAACCTTTCATGTGGGGACAAAAAACAAACAAAATCTTGGTCGATTATAGACACAATGTTGTATGGGTATTGATAATAATAATGTTTTGGGTTTGTTATGAGTTTTTGACATGTTTCGAAACAAATGTGTTTTGTATGTATGAGTTTGAAGATATTTTATAAATATAATGCGTTCACGTGTTATGGTGTTCTTAATAAATGATGTTTTAGAAATATTTTATTAATACAATGCGATTATGTTGATGCTAACCCAGATTTTATGCAGTACGGCTCTGTGAAGTCGACCTAGGATATAAGTAACGATTTCACCAAGTCGAACGGGTTACAAAGAGGGTCTTAAGTCTGTTTGACCCGTTCGACTCTCTGAAATCGAGTTGAGATATAGATGACGACTTCACAATGTCAAATGGGTTATAGAGAGGGCCTTATATCTTTATGACCCGTTCGACCCAGTGAATTCGATCTGAGATATAAGTGATGACTTCACAACGTTGAACGGGTTACAGAGAGTGTCTTAAGTCTCTGTGACCCGTTCGCCACTATAAAGTCAACCTGGGATAAAGTGGACGACATCACAATGTCAAACGGGTTACAGAGAGGGCCTTAAGTCTATGTGATTCATTCGGCCATGTGATGTTGACCTGTGATATAGGTGACAACTTCACAAAGTCGAACAGATTACAAACAACGCCTTAAGTCTCAATGACTCGTTCAACCTTGTGAAGTCGAACTGGTCTTGAGAGGTATGACACCACAAAGTCGAACATGCCATAGAGTAGGGGTGGGTGGGATTTAAATGAGGGATACAAGGGGTGAATAATACAAGGGGTGGGTTAAGTTCAGACGGGGTGGGTTAGGTCGGGGTGTGCTCACTCCTAAAAAAATCACATTGTTGTTTTTAAGCGTGGTGGGGTGAATAACTAAGTGGGTGAAAATATCGCTGCCCAGATCTATTTCTTTGGTTGTTTGGGTAGCAATAAAGTTATGCATCTTTAGCCCTATTTAGGTAGCAATGTAAATCATTTTAAAATAAATAATTATTTTATATTAAAATAATTATACCCATGGAATAAATCATTTTTTTAATAAAAATAAATAATTTTTTGTTTGATTGTATTTTAAATGACTTTTATTGTGAAACATAATCATAAAGTTTTTGTTGTTTGATATGAATAAATTTTAGATAAAAGATAATAAGATGTGGATAAAAATTTATATAAAGTGAAATGAAATGACATGAAGTTTCTTGATTTGATTTATAAGAGGTAATGATAATTGATTTGATATACAAACTCCCATAATTGAATGGAGTAACTTGAATACAAATATCAGCTTATTCATACTCTTTTTTTTGAACGAAAATAGTCAAATTCTATTTCAGTAGTGAAAAAGAACATGATTGAATAAGCTGAGAAGAAAGAAAAGTAAAACATAGTTAAAACAGTAGAAGTTACATGGTGATATGACACGCACACCAGGTGCCACAGCGCCCCCCCTTCCCGCCCGGGCTCCCGGGCCGGGTTGAGTAGAAAAGGTTTCTACCCCGCCCCTGCTTGAGCCCATCTCTACTTGACGATAAAGAGTGCATTATCGTCGATATGAATTGTTGAGGCCCCACCCAGAGTAGTGCCCCACTCCCTGAAACTCTATGTCGTCGTGTCTCATAGGTTTTTGAAATAGTCTCATAGGTTTTTGAAATAGAACGATGCACCTTTGAACACCATATTGTTGCGCGCTCACCATATCGCTCATGCATCCGCTGGTATGACCGAGAGCCACACCCTTCCCGTCTTGCTTCATGGAACAAGGTTTATAAACCAAACAGTGGCTCGGTGAATATTTATTCCACTTTCATTTACACCTTGAATAATTTTGGGTAATAAACTCACAAGCACATGCGAATTGAACTTTGGGAAAGTCAGCTAGCACCCCCTCTCCATATAGGATGATCAATGATTAAATCTTGGGGCACCAATCTTAAAAAAATAAAAATAAAAATAAAAATAAAAATACTCAGGCACATGGTTTAGGAAAAAATAATAATCTCAATGTAATAAAATTCTGGTCCCTTCCCTTACCAGGGAAGAAAAAAAACATAGTTCTGGTATCCCTGTATCAACTGCCTAGAATGAGAACTGCATGTAGAGTCACAGTAAAAGCACACATAGTATACCAAGTATTCCAATCATTACAAAATTATAATGGCTTATGAACTCACAAAGAAAATTTTCAATAAGCCAAAACACATCAAGAATAGGGAAAGAATGACAGGCCTTGCAATTTGATGTTTTACTATCTTATCAATCAACGCAGGATGCTGGCGATCACCGACTGTTCGACAAACAGCAACAATTGATGCTTCACATAACACCATGGAAATGGTGATAAGAATAAGATATCAATATCATGAGATCCCCGTCGTAATGCTAGAAGTTGCATGGATCTTCAATGATTGTTCCGGCACATATGTCAGTCCTGGTATATCAGAACACATGACAATCAATTCGTCGTAAATGGGACTTTCAAGCACAACTCAAGTATTGATTGCAATTCTGACTCAAAATGTTTACACTTCACACATGAAACATTTTTATCATCTTCACTTACACTAAAGTGTTTTTTTTTATATATTGGTAATTGAACACTTTGTATTGCTATACCTGAACAAATGTACAAAATTTACAAGAATAAGCTAACTTAAAGAGAGAAGGCAGGGGCAAACGGAGGGAAAGGTGAACCAGGTCACCCTGCATTATAAAGTGTTTTTTTATTGTTTTTTTTATAAACATTACAAAGAATAAGCTAACTTATAAAGTGTTTTTTAATTGTTGCTTCTTGCTTAATTTCTTTAAATTTTAATCCTTTCAAGGACTCTAGTAGAAAAATGAAGTTCATATGTGCCTTAAGATTCTGTCTATAACTGATGTCTGTTTATCATTCCTTCAATTAACAAATGCATACCACATACATGTCAAATTATATCACCAATAAGAAATACGCAAGTCTCAGAACTCGGGGCTTGGACCCGTAACTCAGTGGTTGAAATAGATGTTGCAACCAAGAGGTCATGGGTTCGAGACCCAACATTTACCAACCAAAACAAACAAACAAAAAAGTCTTAAGAACCGCAGAACATTTGAGGTCGGGTATCTCAGGACTAAAGATATACTTGGGCACCAAAATTTCAAAACCATAATTATATCTTAAGCAATGGAGAAAGCGCACCTTTCTCTTTAACTGCAATCTGCAGTGTGTCAAGAGCAATTATGCCATCAGTCAATGGAAGCAACTCAAGCTTCGCTGTCGCACTTGATTGAGACGGAATGCATCTGATTTCAACAGCGGAAGAAAAACACAAGAGCAATGTACCTCATTATATGCTATGAGAATAACTGAAATCATCTACCTTAAATTATTAAAAAGGGCAAAAGTAGAGGATAATAGTTACCCTAAAGGAACTGCACTCTGCAACCATAGGTGTGTACAACCCAAATCAGCGCTTGAAACAATATCAGTAGTAGATATGGTGCGATCAGTAAGAGAAGTTGATCTTGTTCCAGTATCGCTACTCTCCTTTTGACTCTCGCCAACAGTGGGCAATGAACTCAACCTCTGCACAGCAGGTCCGAGTCTATCCCTGTCCACTCTTCCCATAAACTCTGGAAAGCCAACAAATGGGCTTACCGGGGTTTCTGGTGCAGAGTTCAAGGGCACCACAGAAGGTGGTGCGACCAAAGATGCCGGTGCAAGAACAGTTAGGGTAAGATTCTCGGATGTTAAATTTGAAGCCTGAAGGGTCAATACCTGCCAAATTCATATTTAACCCATTAAATAGCAGTTCCATGGTTAAACTTAAGCATGGAATCATGGGTGATACAGACCTGCACTGGGAGTTGGGAAACTTTTCCACTTGTTTCTGCAGTTTGTTCTGAAATTTTTGATGCAACAGAAATCATGAGATCTCGAGCAACACGGGGTTGCCAACTTGTAGGCTGCTTGAAAAATAGCCTTGATTCTGCAAGACAAGGAAAAAAGAGGAAACATCAATGAAGTAGTCCAATCTTGTGAAGAAAATTACAGTTCAATCAGAAAATCATACACTCACCAGTGTAGTTGCATCGACAAGATACAAGAACTGCATACTGACCAGATGCTGAAGAAATCCCTTCACTGACCTTTGGGATGACATGCATATTTGATTCAGTATTTCCCATCCGCAACTGTGTTGGTAGATAACTTCTGTTCCATGAACCTTGAAGTCCTTCCATAATGAAGTAGCTGGTTTCAAAATGAAAGAATGTTCCTCACCCCTCCTGCCATAAAATGATCAAAATGGATGCCATTAGTAGAACAAAGAAAACATGTATGACCCCCCATATCAATACAATTGCACACAAACTGGCTCCAGTAAACTTAAGTTCACTGTACATGTTCAGTCACAAAGCCATAATGGCACAGGAATTAACATGCACATTAGGGAAGAAATATGATTAAAGCATTCTGAACAGGAATATGTGAATACAATTCTCTGCTGAGATACTCATAGACTATGGAACTTTTACAAGTGGTCTTTCTTTATGGGTTAATGAATCAATGAGCATATGGAACTTATACTAGTGGTCTTTCTTTAAATCAAGTAGGTTAAATAAATGGGCAGTGAATTTGTGGGTTTCATTAGTTTGTTAGGGTCGGGTTTAGATTTTAAACCCCTCTATAAGTGTAGTTTGTCTTCAACCATCAATCAATTAAAATAGTTTAGTCCCCAATGCAATTTGGAGATTTTTCCCTTAATGTGGAGCTTAAGAGAATTACCCCCCTTTACTTTATCTTCCACAACCTATTAACCATCATTGCTCGATCTGATCACAACCATAGTTATCTGGTGCCTAGGCAGTCCATATGGGCCTAGCCAAACATTAGTGAGTGTCGTGAGTGCCTGGGCAGCTGGGCTTGTATATGTGCCTCGGCATTGCCTGTCCCGCTCATGTAGAATAAATGGGTTGGGCGGATGCTTAATGGACTTGTTTCATTTGTTATGAACGGTTGAGATTTAAAGAAATTAATAGCTTGGACTTAATTCATTTTATATATATTGATCAAACATAAGGTATTGATTTTCTCTTTTTGTTGTCCACCAAGCCACCACAAATAGAGAAAGTAACATCAAACATAAGAAGTAGCTCGATGGTAGGTTTGTCCCCCCTTCCCCTAACTCACTTCGCATTCTAACCCTACACTTTTCATTTATAAGATTCACTTGTAGAAAAAAACAAAGCATGAATAATTAAAAAATTAACATTAATAATACCATCAACTTAAAAATACATGTGTAATTAAGCATCGCCTAGACATGCCTAGGCAAATGACCACCGCCTAAGCTTGCTTGGCCGCCTAGACGACTACAATCACAACCATCATTCCCCTGTAAACTTGTATCTGCAGCACCCTTTCTCTTCAACCCTACCAGTCCTAGCCAAACATAAATTCTTGCACCCCCTGCTTTAAGATTCCCAATCAACCTCAAACTCTTAACTATCCTCCTCACATCTAACATTTCCATAACCCTCCCATAGCTGTGCAGCCTGGGTTCAATCAAATTTCAATCCAGCTGAACCTAATTCATCATTCCAATAAATTTCCACACATTCAGCTAACTTGCATATTTTTCTCCTTCTATAAAGATTTCCCGGTCCTAGTCAAACATATCCAACATGTCCATACTTCTCCACAAATCAAATTCCAACCATGAAAGCCTATAAAATATGAAACCCTAAAAAGCAGGAATTTCACATCCCAGATAGAAAATCTTAATCCATTTGGACTTTACGCCACCATCCAACCCTAGGCCCACTTCTCAGTAATTCAGCCCACGGTGAGTACCTGTTTACAATGCATGTCCCTATATTGGATACCCATTTGTGTTATGTATCTAGAAAGCATAGGTAAAAATACAAAATACTACTATATAAGGAGAGGCAGAAATGAAAGTCAAAAATGCCATTTTTGATCTAGATCTTCAAACAAGCCACTCATGTCACACAGAAGCCAAAAGAACTTTACCGACGCTTGTTCAACACAAAAGAGAATTTGACTACAAGTTCTCCCTGTTGGGATTTCTTTTGGGTAGATTTTTACATAGTGACTGTGTCTTTAAAAAAATCAAAAGAACAAAAATTTATTTAAATGCATTTCTTCCTCTCATCCCATCCTTTTTTCTGAGCGCTTGTTAATTTATGGTGTTATGGCTTCTTGAGTTAAAAAGTGTGTTCTAACATATGATCTATAAAGAACAGCCATGAACAAACTTTTCAAGTTGATATACGTAAAATTTATTTGAACAGAACTGTGAACAGGCACAGTAGGCACAGTGGTCTGGAGCGTGAAATTCTGAAGAATGTATCAGCGTAACAAAGTTCAGATAAATAAAAAGTTCCCCAATGGATTAACATCTGTATATGAATAAACATGACAATTCAAATGTATTAATTCTCTGATTAGACAAGCAAGTGAATTTAATGACGCTACTGAATGAGCTAAGCTTATCCAATCAGTATTTGTTGACATCGAAAAATACATGATATAAAAGGTAGAAGTAGAATGTGTAGTCTCCATAATTATTTTTAATAATAAAGTGAAAGCCATCATAATGCATTGAACACACACACACAAGCAATTACAAGAAATAATTCTGCAATACAATAAAACATAGAATCAGGCAAAAGTAATGGAAGGAAAATAGAACTGAGATTAACCTGAGTGCAAGATTTGGCAAAGCGTGTCCATCTCCAGTCTCAATACATGAAATTGGTAGTGTAAGAGGGGATCCACCTTTTGGTGCCTCCTCAAAGACAATAGTTATGGCATCTAGGAAAATAACTATATCTGGTAGATGGACAGGAGTAACATTCTGCACATTGTTCAAGAATCTATTAGTAACATTTAAAAAAACGCATGGACTTCATTAAAACTACACCAGACGACAGTGAAGTGAACAATGAAGAACTGTCCAAGCTCACATTCTTTGTTGTTCTTCAAGAATCTGTACTACCTTAATTTGAACACACAGAAGATCATCTGTATTGCAGTTGGCAGCAAAAGAATGGATTTCTAGGGGTTCAACAATTTCTAATTTCCTCCTCCACCTCCTACCAGGTATATAGATGCCTTCCAACCCACAGTGGGTGGAAAATCTTTCTGGTTCCAATGTTACACCCCGAAAAGATAGGAGTCCCTCAGTTCCGATTTCCTGAGCCTTTGGCTGCTTCTGTGAGAAGCGATCAAAATCTTCAAGCTCAAAGCTCTGATTTGTACTGGATGGGGGATAAGCAGCAGGTGCAGGTGCTGAACCACTTTGAGGAAGTGAAGACATGGAATAGCTTCTAAGATTACCAAAGGAGAAAAGTTGTGAACCAGATGAAGCAGAGAGTGTTGATCTATGAGTTCCTGTAACAGAATTTGAGCTCAAATGTGGGGGAGATAATGGACGAGGAGGAGGTAGAGCACGATCTACAGGAAGCAACCACTTTAAAAGCTCGCCACATGGATCATCCTGTTTTGGAACATACAGGTTGTCACTTTTATCAAGAGCAGAACTATTATTGTTGTGTTTCTCGAATTGAAGAATCTCAAGAACAGGATCTTTCACATCGCTAATTCCAAAAATGACCTGTAAAAGCACCTGCGTCCTTCCAACATACAAATATCAGAAATGTCACACCACTAAAATCTTAGAACAGGGAAAATAACAATGCAAAATAATAATCAAAAGACCCCACAACCTAAAATGTCTTATCTTAGCAAATAAAGCTAATAATAATCATGCGAGGATGCTAAGAAAAAAAGAAAAAGAAAGTAGAAGATGTGGAATAACAAAAATATGTCCCAGAGAAATCAATCAACAACAATCAGGAATGGAGTTAAATTTAAAAATAATAACCTTATGATAATAATTGAGGGCTTTAACTCACAATCAGGATTAGAGTTATGAACAACTCTACATTAAAATCAACAGACTTTACATGAAGCTCAATGTAGCCGAATGGTGCGGGTCAGATGAGATTTAGTGTAACTGCAAGAAATATTGATCCAAAGTAAATGAACAAAATATTTTCTAAATAATAACGGATTAAAAAAGTCACCAATATAATCCATGTTTACATTTAATTCACTCATAACCAGGCTACATAGGTGCGCAGCTGAATATAAGAGAATTTAGGGCAGCCACTGTTTGTTTTCAGTATTAGGCTTAAAACCAGACTATTATTCTGCTGCCCATTCGGTTTTCCAAGAGAAAAGAGTACATTCTGTTCATGTCAAGACAAATACCTTTTTTTTGTTGTTGGGGTGGGGGAGGGGAGTTTGCATGACTCTATTCAGGGAATATGTTGGTCATACATTAATGCCCTTTTAAAAAAAATTGTCTTCCATCCCACTTTTCATATTCTACCTAGAATTACAACTGTGAGCACATGACATCAAGCAGAAATCTGAAAAGCCTTGCAGAATTTTTATCCAGTCTGAAAACGAATCTGTTTCATATTTTTTACTTCCAAAGAAATCAGGGTATTAAGCCAATAAGACATTCTACATTAAACAAAATTAAGTCAACATGCATGGATATAAAATAAAGGTGATGCAAGGTTTTCAAAGTTAGAACTTGACAAGATTATAATTTACAATAAATAATGATATGTTAATACGTAATAACAGAACTCACACCTATTTTAGGCTCAGATTGTATCTGGCTTGCATTTACTTCAAATTTCAAGACTTCTCTTACACTCCTCTTGTTCATGTTGGAATAAATGTCATTTGATCATGTCCACCCCCCCCTCCAGCCCTGCATAATTTTTTCTTCCTTTTCTAATCTTTCAATGGTGAGTTCTTACATTTGCAATTGGCATAGTAAAAACCATCATCTAGCAAATGCGAATAGTCATTGATGTAAATCAAAAGAAAGGACAGGCAGTAGAGCAGTCGTAAAATTCATGTCCATTTTATGCAGATCTGTCTTCAAACGAATAAGATAAATTCCATAAGCCAAATTTATCTGCTAGGAAAGGGCTTGACATTCTTCATATTTATCAAACCTACTAATTTTTTAGATACTAGCAATGAACTTGATAATAACTGGTAACAAATTGTAAAGTGCATCAACAAGAAAGCACATTACAACCATCTATTAATAGCATGTCAAAAGTTTCAGAGTTCAATAATTAATACGCTTTATTGTAATATAAAATCCATATAGGGCTACCATTCTAAAGGTCGTTAAAGGATAACTCTTTCAGAAAAAAAAAGTTTTGCAGTATCAGAAACTCTACATCAACCACATTAGCCCAACAAAAAATGCAACAATCTAAAATGCCCATGAGCGATACCAATGGAACAGATCCAGTATTCAACAAAAAAAACTATGCTGAAGCAGATCTGCAGTGAGAAGAACAACAGCTAGCTGTACTTTAAAAGCTGAAACATACCACTATGTCACCACTAGGCAAAGAGCAGCATTTGACAATATTTCTGGCAACTCCACCAGTTCCACTTCCATCAAAACTTCCTTTATCAATAATTGCATGAAGAAGGTTTCCTTTTCCTGTGGTCATTCTTGATCCTCGATTGCTGGGAGGGATTTTTTCTCCAGTGATGTCAGATGAGGAAGGTTCTGCCACATTTCTCTTGGACCAGAGTGGTTCTTCAGCCTCCGCAATTCTGACATAGAAATGAGAGTTCATAAATCTTTCCAATAGTCTTTCAGTCCTCTTCCTGTAGTCTTCCATGCAAATAAAGGTTTCACTGGCAGAAATATCATGTTTTGGATTAGTATTGTCTGTAGTCAATATCGTTTCACCATTCTCAACTACATCCTGCAAATCAGATGCTTGATTCATGCCATTATCTTGAGTAAAGCTGGAGTCAGTTCCTACTACTCCATTTGGCTGTCTGATATTTTGAGCACTTCCATTTCTACTCATCATTGCTGCAACTCTAAATGGGGTTATGACATCAGCATCCTCTTTAGAAGTTGATAGGCATGCAAGTATATGAATCTGTTCACCTGAGGCCAAAAAAAATCAGATTCCCAGCAATGTAAGCTGTTTTGAGTATATGGAACTGCATTGGTGAAGTATAAAAGGGCAAGCCAGATATTTAGAAAGCCTCACCCGGAAAAATGAAAGAACGGTCCAATGAGCGAAAGGAAAGCATATCTGCAGAGTCACTCCAGTTTTCCGGAAGTTCCTCTGCAAGAACATCGTCGAGATGACCATGTTATAGAAACGATGAAAATTAGTTGCATGCATTCTGTAGCACTTACGAGAAGGAACTAAAAATCAAATTTTATAGCTATCAAAAGGGTATATAAAGATGATTTAACTCCCACAGGTTGGTGCACAAATTAGGAAATGCATAGGAAGGGAAAATTTGTAAGACTAATTAACTATTGTCTAATTCCAGTAAAATTCAGACCGATACGTAAAAAACAACAGAGGTATATAAAGATCATGATGATGCATGCTTGGACCCATTGGCCACCAATCCTATTAATAACTATATCAACAAAGAAGAAAATAAACATACTGCATGGAATGATTATCAACCCTTCATCTTCAGGAACATCTGTGTGGTTTCGGACGGGCATCTGATTCTTTGCAGATAGCCCTGGAGCATCTCCAGTAACAGCTCCACCTCCATCATTTTCCCTATTACCATCTTCTACTAGGGAGGGAACTGGATATGGATCATCGGCAATAAGGCCTTGTAATGTAGTAGCTGGTCCATGAACAGGCATCATGTCTGCATTAGGATCTGGAACAGTAGGTGGATCTGGGAGTGGGACTGCAGGAGTTGCAGCCCTCATGAGAAAATTCATTGCCCCTCCTGAAGTGCCAACAAAATCACAATGGAAATCAGTAATCCACTAGACAAAAAGCTGGCATGGTTAAATACATTAGTTCTAAAAAACTTATACATTGCTCAAACAACAAACCATCACAAATTTCATCTACAACAATATTATACATCTCTAGCCCTATAGTATGTGTGTGTTATATATATGAAAATAGGGTAGAAGCAATCATATTATAAAATGTTGCTTCACGAACACAAAAGAAATGAGGGATCTCCAACAAAATATTCAAATAACAAAAGTAATAAAGTAAAAAGATCGAGGGGAAGACCCCACGATAGAATTGAAGCCTTCCCAAAATTAACCCAAAAATTGAAGATTTCAACCCTTTCCACTCTGTGAAGAATTGTAACCCAAGCTTATAAGTCGTAATTGCTGCCCAAGTATTTTTCAACATATGGCCTTTAAAAATGCAATTGCTCAAACCGCTTGAGGAATGAGCCATTGGAATTTTGCTTTGAAACTTTAAACTCTTCTTTTACTTCTCTTCTAAAACCATTCCCATATCTCAATATTTTTGAAATCACATCTCGTACCAAGTGACAACCTCACCTTTAACCATAAGTGAGCACTATGTGGGAAGCCAGAATAAATGATTTCTTGTTTCTTCAACTTCTCCACATATATCACAAACAACTTTTTCCATTGTTCACCCAGTTCATACATTTTAGTTTTATATCTAGAGGTAGTAGTCACATGAAACATCGAATTTTCAAGTGAGTTTTGACTCTCCAAATTTGATGAGCAAAACGACAGGGAATCTCTCTTGAGCGGTTCATATTGAGCCTTTTATAGAATGTTCTAACGGTAAAACCATGTTGGAGAGCATCAAATCTTCTTCTTCTAAGTCCAATGTTACCTGTTGAAGAGATGTAAGAACGGATGTGAATTTCACTTCATCATCATTGAGGTTGCGACGAAACCGAGGGCACTAAACAATGTTATTGTTGCCACATGTAAAAGAATCACCAATAAAAGCATCTTTCGCCACCCTATAGAGATGTGGGTAGAGAGTATCCAGAGAAGATCCATTGAGCCATTTGTCCTTCCAAAAAAGGATTGCCACCTCTCTAGCCCTATATTAGTGACAAAAAGCAACCTTGCTATTGCTGGAGTGGATAAAATGCATATAATGACGTATACATATAACACACACACACACACTCTCTTCCAGATGCTATAATGAAGCTTATGCAATAGAATGTCTAACCAGAAACAAAGAAGTAGAGTCATGGGCAACATAAGATGGAAAAAAACATGCAATGAAACACAAAAGTAGAAGTTCAGGTTAACCTGCTTACCTTTTCTCAAATTCAAAAATCACCAACTCAGAACCAAGCAACTGAAGTTGACAATTCTATCCTGAAAGAAATAAATTATTTGACCCAATAAAAACACATATCTGTTGATTCAAACACAGCTAAACAATTCACATGTTACATCCACAGATATTGAACAAAGCTGGAAGTTCTACAATCAAATTCTAAGCAAATATCAGGCTCAAATTCTAGTTCCTCAAGATGATAATAACCAAAATCTTCATCCAAATGTTTGAAGCGTATTATCTTCAAACCTCACTCTGATCAAAATCTTTGCCGGTCATTTGAAATTACAAATTAACACATTAAATAACACCAATAAAGAGACTCAATTCTACAAATCAATTCAGATCAGTAGAAAAACATCCACAAAATGAAAAGAGAAGCAGTACTTCGCTTCTCAGATTCCGAAAAGGAAACTTCACAAGCAATCCCACATATTGAGACCAGAACGTTCAAAATTCAGCTAGATTTGAAGCTCTATCAAACACAGACGAACAATCAAGAAACGATCATAGAGAAAGAGACAGCGAGAGGGATTCAATTCCAAAAGCATGTAAAAGGCAAACCCTAAAAAAACAAGAGAAACATATCGAGAAATACAGACCTGGATCAAGAGGCCTCTGACGCTTCACAAACCCCAGCGCCTTCGATCGGATCGCGTTAGTTGGGGTCGCATAAAATTTATTTATATGGGTTGGTAGTTCCGGAAATCAAATTTTTTTTTTTTTACAGTGAACTCGAAATCGAAGCATGAGAGAGACATACGTATTTACGGGGATGCCCTACTGGTTTCTTGTAATTACGTAAATACCCTTCTTGCATTACAGCCAGTCAGCCAGTAATCTCCGCGCGAACAATATCCACCGTCAACCGGAGGGGTCATCGATCGTGCGGTTATAAGTTGATGGCTTTATAGTAATAGTTGGATTGTAGAAGGGCTTTCACGAGGGAGTGGACGTATTGTCTGAAATGGCCTTGGTTTTGCAGGAAACCGACCTGACCTGATGTGCAGTTTCGTAAATTCGTCTTGAAAACGCTTTGGGCTCCGAATAGGGCTGGTAAACGAGTCAAGCCGCTCGGGCTCGACTCAGCTCTGTTCAAGCTCATTCATTTAGATAAATGAGCGAGCTTGAACAAGTTTTAAAGCTCGATTAGGCTCGGGACGTAGATCGAACTTCATTTTATGTTTAAATTCGACTCGTTTGTTTTATTATTACTTAGTTGAAGTTTGACTAAACTCCTTTATAAAATCAGAATATTAAATTAATACAAAGTTATGCTCGTTTAAGCTCATGAACTTGGCTCATTTAGGCTAAAATTTTGTTTTCAATACATAAAAACCCTAAAATGAAGAAGAACGCTAGGCTCGTTGAGGCTCGTGAAGCTCGACTCGGCTCGGCTCAGCTCGGCTCGACTCGTTTATAAACGAGCCGAGCTTGAACGTGTCAAAGCTCGGCTCGTTCGGCTCGTTTACCACCCCTAGCTCCGAAGCGAGCTCTTTGAATCGGACGGTGGGGAGAGAAATCTTGTTATCGTGTGGTCGTGAGCGTGGCACGTCAGAGGGGCGGTCGGGGATATAAGTGGGGTTATTCGGAAGATTTTGAAAGACAGAAAAACGAGATCTTCGAAGAGCGCGAAACGTTGGCGGTGATTTATTTCGAAACGGAGCTCTCGATCGTCAATTTTTGAGGGAGAATCTCTGTCAAAATCGTCTGATCGCCGGATCCGAAGGCGATTTCCGGTCGAAGGTGAACCTAGCATCGGCGATCGGGTGGAATTCCACGGTGAGTCCATCGATTCGATCGTCTGATCTTGAATTCTGCTTAAGATTCTATACTGATGTTGTCGATTGAACTTTTTTGACCGATCAGTGACGTCTCTTGCTTTCGAGATCGTATCATGTGACGATCCATTGATTCTTTTGCTTTTCCCCCTTTTCAGTATACGTTTCTCTCGATCGATTGAAACGTCGATTGATTTATCTGAATTTCTGTATTTGTTTCAAAGATTTCTTAAATTCAGATCCGAATGTCAAGATTTGATCTCTTCGATTCAGGGAATCCAAAAAAATGGCAACAAATCGTTACAGCGGGATCGGCATCTCCAGCAACAGCAGCTCCGGCAGAACCTCCACCGCCGCCACTGCCATCGAAAGCAGCACCGGGAGCAACTCCTTCGACCACCCGAGCCGCGCCCGCCACCTTCCCCCCTCTCAACGAACCCCACCTATCTCGGCCCGGCCTTCAACGCCTGCGCCACCTCCTCTTCCAATCTCTCCGTCTTCGATCTCGACCTCCGCCGCTCCTTCTCCGACTCCAACTCCCCTCCCACCCTCGCATCCATCCTCCGCGGCCGCCATGGCCGCCGCTCCCCTCTCTCGCCGATGGGGAACCTCGTCCACCTCCAGACGCCCCCCTCCAGGTCCCTGCCCGTGTACAAGACGCCGGTGAAGGTGGTGAACGAGGAGGAGGACGTGATCGTGATGGACGGAGTGCTCGTCGAGGATGACCACTGCCACCGGGCGAGGCTGCCGGCCCACCCTCTGTCGCCCTCGATTCCCAACACCGCATTCGGTCCATTCTTGTCTCCGACTTCTTCTTCTTCCACCGAGAGCAGCGGGAACAACAGGGGCAGCCTCTACAAGACTGAGATTTGCGGTTCTTGGATGGATTCGGGTTTCTGCCGATTTGGCCCCCGATGCCAGGTTCCGTTTTGACACAAG